>JAREIK010000385.1:7833918-9234864 GCA_029783825.1 Sapria himalayana
CTATTTTAGAATAACAAAATATAAATATTAACTTGTTTTTATCCTTAAAAAAAAACTAAGTGAGTTTTCTCATAAATATTTTCATCTGAGATCTCTTAAATATTGTTTTAAACTAGACCTAACAACTATTATGCTAAAGGCTTGGTCAGCAAATATCTAACTAACATAGGGTAATAATATGGAACATCGGTAAAATATATAATCAACTACTTGAAAAGGACTAAAGACTACATATTGATATACCAGGAAGATAATCTTCTACTAATAAGATACACAGGGTCAAAATTTCAATTAGATGAGGATTTAAGAAAGTCTAACTCTTGTTATGTGTTTAACTTAGGAAGTGGAGCCATAAGTTGGAGGAGTATCAAACAATCTTGCATTATTTATCTCATCATGTAGGTTGAATATGTGGCAATCTCATAGGCAGCCAAGGAGGCATTATGGCTCAAAAAATTTCTAATGGATCTAAGAATGATTCCTTATATGTAATTACCTATTATACTTTATTGTGATAATATTGGAGCAGTTGCTAACTAAAAGGAACTTACAACCCACAAGAAGACAAAATACATTGAGCACAAATATTATCTAGTAAGAGATATTATGAAAATAGGAGATATAGTTGTGACCAAGATAACATTAGTAGACAACCTGACATATTCTTTCATAAAAAGCTTGCCAACTAAAACTTTTGATAGGTATGTGGATGGAATGGGAGTGGGAAGCATGACATCATGACTTTAAGTCTAAGTGAGAGATTATTAGAACTATATTTATACTAGAAGTCATTTGATTGTAATAGATATTTATTACATGCATTTTTTGTTTCAATTCTATGAGAATTTACAATGAACTGATTGGGCATGTAAATATAATGCACATGTATCCTTTATTCTACATATCAGATAATTTGGTACATAGAGTTTGATTATACTTAGAAGATTAAATCATTAGTTTTTGTAGAATATAAGTTCTGTGTTTACAATCTAAATAGAGTTGTGCATACCATGGCAAGATTTCAGTATAAGATTTTAGTAGGTCTTTCTTGACTAAGGAGAAAAGAAAAATTACAACTTCTTATACTAGTATACTTGAGTGTATTAAATAGGGCCGAGTTAGGGTAATTATTGTATACTTTCACATAAAATAAACTACACCACATAGTTATTTTGAATATTATTGCTTGTAATCTTGAAATAACCAATAATTACAAGTACTTGATAATAGTTGTTTTGATTCACATAAAATAAGATCTATAAATAGAATTAAGGGCTTAATAAATTATATAACTATATTAGTTGTATGGTGAATATTAATTATTAATAGGAGTCATGTCCTATTAAAAGGATTAATGACACTCCCTTGATGATACTTATAAGTTTTGATAATGTCAAATTATATATATATATATATATATATCTAGAATATCAAATAAGTTAAATGAAAAATCTTAAAAAAATAATAAGATATTAATTAAATCAAATTGCTAGTATTTTAATTTAATCAATAAATATTTGCAATCTTATCGTGTGAAGATTAATAAGTATTAAATGACAGATAGCTCAAACTAAATTTTAAATAAGTAATTTATTGGAATTATAATTCTATAGTTGAAAGAATTATGATAAATATAAATGAAATCATTTAATTTATATTTGAAGCCCTTAATTAAGCTTGATGTCACTTATTTAGCCTTAACCAGTGCCATAAGTGATGATTTCATAATTTTAGATAAAAGATTTTGTTTATTTGATTATATATAAAAAATCATTTTAAATAGTTTTGTTATATATATATATATAACAAATAAACTTTATAACTTTTAAGTGATGTGACATGTACTTATTTTTTTATATAAAAAAATGGGAAAGATGAAGACCCAACATCTTCATATTCTTCCTTGGGCGGTGCTTGGAGATGGTAATATGAGAGGAAACTTAAGATGGATCTTCATTAAGGAAAAATAACACAAAAACCATCGTGAAAGCTAATCAAATTGATTAGTGCAATATCACGAGTAAGAGTTAAAGCTTAACACATTTTACTTTTAGTATAATGAAGATGCAATATGTTTTTTGAAATTTGCATATGTTTTCAAAAATACATGTATTTTCCAAAACATATATATTTTCATTATATAGCATATATTTAATGTATACACAATATGTTTTTTTAAAAATATATATGTTTTCAAAAACATATATATTTTTGTTATAAAACATGTTTAAAAATATATTATGCTTATATGTTAAAACATATATATATATATATATATATATATATATATTCATTATATAGTATTACCCTTATATATTAACATTAATTGTTTATATGTTAAAATGTAATATATTTTCATTATACTAAGTAGTTTTACTTTTGCTAATGAGCATGAGGGTATTTTTGGATTTTACTATTTTAGAATACTAAAATATAAATATTGTTTTGTCTTTATCCCTTTAAAAAAAAATTAAAACAAGTGTGTTTTCTCTTAAATATTTTCATATGATATCTTTTTTACATAATTTTTCTTATTAATAACCAAGATCAAAGTTGTTTCAAATCATATTAAGCAACTATTTATGTACTCGTTCCCTTTTCTAAATCATATGCATTTTTGCATGTTTTTTTTTTTGCATTATTTTTGAATATATTTAATTTCTTCCTAGTAATTTTGTCTTGTTGAGGATGTAACTAATGTGTATCCTTGGTAGAAAGATAATTTAATATTATAATTTATAGATTTAGTTAATTTTCATTTTTTAAAAAAAAGATGAAAGATAATATAAGTTGAAATGTTAGAGTAATAATAAATTACATTGTTATAGCTAAAATCATAAATTGAAGTTGAGAAAATATTTTTTGGCAGAAAAAAATCTATTGTGTTGCATGACTTTGCATGGATTAGAAAAATTAAAAATTTCTAAATATTTTTATTAATTTTATATCCTCTGTCTAAATAAAAAATATTATATATTAAAAATACTATGCTTTTTTTGTCCCCCTACCCTTCTCCCAAACTCAACCCAAAATTATTATTTGGCTCATATATAAGCAATGAGACTTCAGGATTAGAATAGGTAAAACTCACATCCCAACAATAGAATAACATGATAAATGATAGCATCATGGAAAATGTATCCAACATCTATGAGGATCGAACTCATATTTTCAGTGTTAGAGTATTCATCATCTTTTGTTGATCAGACAACTATGTTGTTGGTTCGGATTCATATTACCATGCTATTTGTTTTTAAAATTATTATTCTTGATAGTAATTATGTACAACAAAGTTTGGTTCATATATTTTATACTATTTTAACTTGAGTGGCCATGACACATTGGTATATGTTGATCATATTCGATCAGTATGAAATCATTATTCTAATATTACTAAACTTAATTCAACAAGTCTACTTATAACTAACACTAGAGAGAACACAAGGAATCACACAATACGAGGCATCTATTGAAGGAATATTAAAATTATTAGAAATATAAGTGTTTTATTTCAAGAAACATAAATATGTAGTTATTATGTTTGCGATAAATTTAATTTAAAAATATGATAGATAAATGGTAAATAATAAATCTTTACACACACACACACACCATGATAATATTTGTTAATGATATGTGCAACCATAACAACTAGATGAATCATTTAGGACAATGACAATAAAGTCTATGAGAAAATTAATAAGATTAATTATTTTTATATCATATGTTGACTTGCAAGCTTATCATATGCTTACTTGCATGAATATCATGTGCCAGTTTGTATGGTTTCCATCTCTTAGCTTACATGAGTGATAAGTTTTGATTATATGCTTACTATGTGTTCTCATGCATTAATACCAAGTGCTTGAAAGTGTGCTTGTTATATGATGATGTATATACTTGCCAAGGATTGACTTGACATGTGAAAGTTGTGTTGGCTTACTAAATGTTGAATCCATAATTAACTAACTTGGAATCTTGCCTATGAATAAAAGTGATCTGGGGTTCCTAGCACACAACAACACAAATCATAAGAACATTTCAAAGTGAATTGAGAAACTCTTGCTTAATTATTTTTAATAACACATGTGAATATTATTCAGTTTTCTATAAGTTGGTAGAATAGTTCAAACTGGTTCAATCGAGTTGAATTAGTTTAATTTAATTTGACATGCTAAACTACTATTTTATTTTATTTTATTTTATTTTATTTTTGAATTCAATTATTACTCATTTTTGTATTTTTTTTGTAGGGCTATAACAAGTAATGATGAATAATGAAAAAATATATTTCTTATTATCAGTGATATTTTGTTGAAAGAAAAAAAAAGATAAATGTGTGATGGCAATATAAGTGTGGATGGTATTGTGTAACAGAAAGAGAAAAAAAATAAAATGGAGGAGAGATAGAAAGAGAGAGAGAGTGAGTGACTCTCCTCTAGTCTTTTTTTTTTCATTTTCTAGACCATGGTGTATGGTTTTAGTTGCTATGTGTTGTGATATTTTTCTCTCAAAGTCAAATGTGATAAAAATTATAAATTCGGGATGTCTCTTCAAGTCTGTATGCATTCTATTTAGCTCCTCTATTTTTTTGTGGTGAATTCTAGTTATTGCATAATTTCTCTTCAATGTTCCATGTTCTATTGATGCTGCATGTTAACTAGCATTGATGCATGATTTCTCATTGTTGTGTTCCTGCTCATTCCATGTTTCCTAAGTAATTCACTTTGCTGCTATCTTTTCTCGTCACAACATGATAACTCTTGTTGTTATATGCTAACTCCCATGTAAATTCTTGTTGCATCAATGGACATTCCATGTTGTATTGGAATAACTATTAGTATTGTGGTTTTAGATAACTACAAACCTTGCTATATTTTGATTTGATGTAAACCATATGCTAAATTCTACTTCATTGAAAACTCTATGTCATGATTTTGCAAACCAAAATGTCATAATATTGTTAACTGTTGTATTCTACTCTATTACGAGTTTGGTTTTATTTTATCGTTATTTGGAACACATCATACTAATGTTTATATTACACATTCGCATCATAATTGACCCTCAAATTTTATATTTATGAAATTATTTGATTTTGATGTATAATATATTTTATAGACTTTTGTGAAATTGTGTGCCGTGTGAGGGTAATTGTCCCTGACAAATACTATTAATGGTTTTAGATGCTAGAAAAGCTTTACCGAGCAATTGATTTTGAAAACAAACATAGTAACTACTCTTATTTGATCCTTGTAAATTATGCTATCACAATTTTAGCTTGAAAATCACATCGAAAATTTGAATTTCACTATTCAATAAAGCAGTTGTTTCCCAACAATTTGATTGATACATTCAGCTGGTATTCCTTCAAATGCAAGTACTTGTGAGATTTTTGGCTAGGTCACCTTTATATGACCTAATAGGAAACTATTGGTTGTTTCTTATGGCTTTGATGTTTTTGGTAATTATAAGTTAATCATAAGTTTGTAGGCATGTATAATAAATAAGTAGAGGTGTCAAACGGGCCGGCCCGGCACGGTTACTGTACCGTGCCGTGCTCGGCCCGCAGGCACGGCGGGCCGTGCCGTGCCTCGCCTGGCCCGCTCGGGCAAACCTGTCCGAGCGGTTCGGGAAACGGGGACCGCGAGTCGGGTCGAATTAGTCCCGACCCGCGGTCTTTTTTTGCGGGAGGGGAAGCATGCGGTCAAACTCACGGGGCTCCCGGCACGGGATAAACCCGTGCCGGTTTGTCGTGCCGCGGGCCGAACCGTGCCGAGCACGGCACGGCACGGGCCCGGGCACGGATTTTTTCCGTGCCGGGCCGGCCCAGGCACGGCTGAACCGTGCCGTGCCTATGCCGTGCCTGGCCAGCCCGGCACGGTTGACACCTCTATAAATAAGTATCAATGACCAAGATAAAGCTAGTTGTTTCATAATCACAGTGACCAACAATTTTCGATACAAACATTTTTGCATGTATTTTGTGCATTAATGTTCAATATATTTACTTAATTTGCACGTATTCACTCTTATTAAAGATAAGAGTGTCCTTTTCATAAAAAAGAGATGGCTTATTAAAGATTATATTTACTTAATGTGCATGTATTTTTGCTTCAATATTTATGATTTATGATTTTTTTTTTGTTTTTTTATATATCCAAATAATTTGTCTAGAAATTATATTATAAGACTAGTATCATTTATTAAAATACACAAAATACTTTTTGATGAACATTGAAACATGTATTATTTTATGCTTATTAAAGATTAGAGTATCCTTTTTCTTGATAACAAAATTATTAAATTTTACAAATATTGCATATATCATGGTGAACATGTTTGATGATACAAATCTTGTGAGGAGATTCTATGTGAATGAGAAGTTTGAATATGATTAAAGTGATTGAATATGTGATGAAGAAAATTAAAAAAAAAAGACCATGACATCGAATAACATGAAATTTTCGTCAAGCCAGATGAGAATAATTTTTCATGAATGTAAAAAGTTTACTATATTTTAATATTAATGTTGCATATTGAAATAATGAAATACTGAAATGTTGAATATTTTAATATTATTGTTGCAAATTGAAATAATAAAATATTGAAATGTTGGTAAGTATAAAAATATTGCAATTGAAAATATTTAACTTTAGTATAATTGATGCATATAAAAGTTTTAAAACTAAATCTCATATTAAAGTAGATTTCTTATTAGGTTAGATTACTAAAATTCAATACATAAGTCTGATGTTTAATAAAAAAGGTAGCATTAAAAGAACATTAAAAACATGTTTTGCAATGGGATGTCAATATTTTCTTCAAAATATCCATTTGCTTTTTAATAGTTGATAGTTCATAGAAAATTCAAAAGAACATTGATACCAAGAAATCATAATAATAATGACATATTATTTCAATTAAAGAATATTGAATAACATGTGCGGTTTTGATTTTTTCTAAAATGTTAATTTGACTTAAATTAAATGTCATTGCAAATATTACAAGTATATTTAATTAAATTACTAAAACTTTACTTAACATAGCATGCAAAAAAAAAAAAAAACTAACAAGGGAAGAATTGATTTATTTAGGATAAATATTGCAAAAAAATCTAAAAATTACTATTTGGATAAAAGAATTTTAGCATTTAAATCATATAATCATTATATTTTAAAATGTATAGCTCTAATTGAGATGCATGCATTTTCAAGGAAGATGTTCAAAAAAAATATAATTGAATTGGACATATCTAAAAAAATAAGTTAAAGAATATTAAATGTGAAAGGTTTAGAAGTATTGCATATAATAATTGAGAAGATGTTTTTCAAGTTAGAGCCTATATATTCCTTGATATTATCATTCGCTACTATTGTAATTGCACCAGTAACCATTTTAGGTCTTAATACACAATAATGAATGTGTCATTTTGAAAGCATTTTGTGCACTTTAAAAATATGTGTGAAAACTAAGTTTGATCATAAAATTTAATGGTCAATACTTGTGTAATAAATTAAACAATATTATCCAGTTATCTTGGTTTTCAACAAATTGAATTGTTTTTTTCCCTAATGAAAACAAATATATATTTGATGCTAATGCATTTATTATTTTTATTAACTAACAATGAGACATAATTTCAACATATCTAACAAAATTAATGATGAATAATATGTGTTAATTTGAGGTTTTAGTTTCCATTTTCAATCTTTTCCTCGAAGTGTCACTATTGAAACCTAAGTTGTATCAAAGATGAAAATGATAGATAAAAATTAATTTTTGGTCCTAGAAACCAATCAAGATTAAAAAAATAATTTAATCATAGCACTGGAGGTAGTTATTGAAATGCAATATATAAATATTTAAATTTTATTTTATTTTATTGTAGATGATTCAAAAGTATTCAAAGAGAGAAAAAAGTACCATAAAAGAAATATTTTTTATGAGGATCAACTAAAAATTTGCATTAGTTTAGATTAAACATGGTTTTCAATTTCAGGAAACTACCAAATATTCACTTACTACATTGCACATATAGATCAAGCATGTTTTTCTATCTTTAATTTTTAAATATCATGGCATATATATATAGTGTGAAAACAATTATGTGCATATGGATGTGTTTGAAGAAATAATAAAAATGTATTATTCTAGTGATTAAATTCATACTAGTATGCTCAATTTGAGACCTAGAACCATAAGGAACTAAATAATAATGGGTACTAAATAATAGTGAGAATGAAAGTTTTTTTCAGACTAGAAAAAGATTGACATGTTTAATTTTTGTTCGACTCATGGCTTTGTGAGTTGAAGGCTAGTCACTTATTTTTATGAGAGTCTAACCCCTAGAGATTTTCAATTTTTGATGCGATTAAGGGTCCTGCAAATTGATGCGATGATGTACTCAGTTGAAATTTTTGGAAATTTAAATTCTTAGACATGACAAATTTCCATAGATTCCACTGATATGTCTAGGACCACAACCACCACATCAGAAAAAAGAAATACATAATCTAGGAGGAAAGGATAATATGAATGTCAATATTAGTGTGCTCACTAAGAAGATTGAAAAATTAAAATTGAGTGGAAAGAAGAGTTTATGAGCCATCTTAAGGGAGGAATCCTTATTGGTTTATGGGATTTGTATCCGGTATACTAAATATTGAATATTACTCGTTATTTAATTGATTATTCTTTATATATTTATATGAAAAAAAGCTTGCATAGAATAATTTTAATAAATTATAGTTTTGATGAATTATAATGAATAATAATGAAATCATGTATTTTTGTATAAACTATAAAAATTTATAGAATTGTATAGTAGGAGAGGAGTAAAAAGTCTTATAAAGTCATAATATTTTATATGTTATGATTTAGTTATACCATCAATAGTATATAAAGTAGTTTTAACATCCATTTAGTTATAGAAATCTTTATACGTCACGATTATACTATCTCATTAATACAATTTTTTCATAGTGCAATACATTCTTTTTAGTAGTAGCTACACTAGCTCGATAATACGTTAATAGCTACAATACTAATTTTATATCAAAGTAGCCAAATACCCCGTTGGTACTAAAAATAGTTACATATAACATTTACTCGAGATATAATCATTTCCAAAGTCATGACTTTTTTCTCTAGAGAAAAAGACCAAAGCCTTGTTTATTCCCAGCATCATGATTTTTGGCTATAGAGGAGAAATGCGTGAGCTGTAGCTTTTGTTAGTGTCGTGTCTTTGTGTTATAGAAAGGAAGTGTATGAGTAGCGATCATTCCCAATGCCACAACTTCATGTTATAAAAAACAAATATAAGTGTCAAGGCCATTCCCAAAATCATGATTTTGTGTTAATGAGGACAAATGCATGAATCAAGATTATTCTTAACACCAGAATAATCTAATAAATGAAAGAGACCAAAGTCATGGCTATCTATAATTTTGAAAATTTTTATTGTAGGGAGGTAGGGCTAAAGCTACAACCATCTACAATATAATGACTTTATGTTATAGAGAGACAAATATAAAGTCATGGCTATTCTCAATGCCATAAAATCCCACTTGAAAATGCACCTACATACAAGTATAAAAGTAAAACTTACACCATATTGAAGAGACCATCATGAAATCATGAAAAATTAGGGGATAGAAGTCATGAATTCTACCAAACCCTATGAGGGGTTCACAAGCAAGGAGGTGATGCAAGGAATTATTTTAAAACCTGAGGGGGGCATCAATTTTGACTGCCCACTTAGGGGCAGATTTGAGGCTTACTAAATGAGAATTATGGATTTAGGATTTTGAATACTAGATCCTAATCCTCATGAGATGAGGGCTTTCTTTGAGAAAATGAAATTTCCCGATATATATTTTAAATTATCTTGTATGAAATCTTTTCCATTATTAAGCTAAATTAAGATTTGAGATTGATGTATTTTATTATATGTGATGGATATATAATTGATAAATTCTATGCTTAGTTTGTGTTGTGGGTTAGTTATTAATAAATATAATATTTATTTATAATTGAAATTAGAATTTTAAATTTGGTAGGTTTGTGTGTGTTGTCATAGTAAATAGCAACAATTAAGTTGCGAGTTTTTGGGATATTGCTTAATCCTAAAAAATTAGCATCATAACAAAGTTGCAAAAATATAGGCTACATTATTTTGATAATTATGAGTTATGCATGGTCATCTTTTGCTATTAAAGTTCTCCCTTTTTTTATTTTCTCACCTTTTGGTTCTAGAGGTATTAGTTAGCCTTAGAATTTTTTTCAATGGAAATTGTTGCTAAAAAAATAAGCAACTATATAAATAGATACAAAAAGAAAAACAAGATACATTATATAAATTAAAGATCGATAAATAAGATATCATTATATAAATTACTAAAAATAGAACTATCTTTTTTCAATGATATTTATGTTAACTAAAGCTGACTAACCAAACTAAATATTCTTTAGAAGCTGCACCTAAAATGTATTGCAACTTTATTATGACACCCAATTTGTAGGATTAGGTTATACCCCAAAAGTTTTTGGGTGAAAGTCTCTTATAGCACAATTTTGAAAGTATACATGTAGTAAAGTGGACCTTCAATCATATAACAATCTCATGTGAATTATGTAGATAATTTGATCAATCAATAATTAGTCAATTACTACTATAATCGGAAGGATGAAATTGAGTTTTTGGTATAACTATTGAATTCTAGAGTTGGTCTCTTTCATCAAGCATAATAATATGTCTAAATTGTATAGTTATTATTGTGCTTGGTAAAAGAATGAATGTGTGTTATTGTAATAATATCATAGTGCCTTATTGGCATACAAAGTGGTTATCACCTATTGAGCCCTCCCTAATGATGGTTCCCTCAAAGTTGTCTCTTAGTACTTTATCACTAAAACAACATATAATCTCTACTCAAGGTTCATTCATAAGTCCATACCTTTTAGACAACTCATCAACAATCCTTAATGGTTGCTTCATATGTGCATTCATATTCTTTTTAACTCATTTGTTATAAAGATGTGAATTGATATTATTTTAAAGGCATTTACACTTTTGACTTCACGAGCACTAAACTCACAATTTTTAACATTTTTCATCTCTCAAATTTTATTAGTAGTAGTCATATGATAAAAAGTAACTTATAGGACTATCATCACCTTATGAACCACTTTCGCTCATATGTGTCTCATGGCTTACCTATCAATATCCATCATAATGACATGTGACTAACATTAAATATGAAATCCTTAAAAAATATTATTTAAAAGTCTCTCATCGATTGAGGATTAGTTCATCTAAGATATACATAATAGATTAGCTTATAAAAATATTTACGCTTTTAGTTTCTTAAGTACCATACCTGTAATAATTAAATTCATATCAATTTCACATTTTGACATATAGATTTATTTATTGCATCACAATTAAATGAATTATCACTTCTTTCCTACTATTATATGCGGATGTGCCTCATTATTTACTTATCACTATCCATAATGATGATACATAGAAATCTACCAATAATAAAATTTTAATTTTAGTTCCAAATAAACATTGTATCTATTAATAATCAAATCATAATACAAACCAAACAAATCTCCAAAGTCCCTCAAAATGCTCCTCCCTCTCATCTATTGAAAGCCCTCCAAAAAACCTTCTTTTCTCCCAATATTTTCATAATCTTTGCTTCTATTCTGAAATATATTGAATTGTGTAAGAGTGTTAGACTCTTGAATGCATTAAGTCTTCTTGATGGTGCATTTATTAAAGGCTTCTAATTATCCCAAGCCATCAACTCACTAGAAATCATGTGAAACCCTAACAAATTCTTTTGTCATTCTTGATTCCTTCACAACATATGAGCTATTTCATCATGTTAACAATGATTTTTCATCATTAAATCCAAGGAAAAAGCTTATGTTTGCTCATGTTATGATTCAGATGCAACCAAATACATAGAAGAGAATGGTGTTAAAAGATCTTTATACGATAAGATTTCTATGGATCCTCAAACCATCTCTACTAATGAAACGATTTCAAAGTTACAATTTGTAAAGTCCAAGTCAATTGAGGATGTGCAAAAGTCTTGGGGTGCATTGTTGAGGCCAAATGACACTGATTTCATACACCACATTAACCCCCATACTAGTTCAAATGAATAATTTTAAGTTAAATGTGATATGATTGAAAATTTAAACTCTATTGTACATGTTAATTAGGAAGTTGTAAATATTAATCATGATGAACAAACTAACTATGATTTTGAACATGTTAACCATGATGAATAAATTAATTCTATTTTTGAACATGTTAATCATGATTTTGAACATGGTAGACATACTAATTTCGACCATATAGTTCCTAGTAATGACCAATCTGAATTTAACACTAGACACCCAAAGTACATTAATGTGAAAATAAAAGATGTTTCCTTATATCCTCCCACAAAAACCTTCAAGAAGAATAAATCTCAATGGAGTAGTTTGTTCCCAGAATATAGAACCTTAGCAAACACCATGAAACTATCCTTTTACCCCCACTCCCATAAAATTTTAATGCCTTCTATGAACATGAAGACATGAACAAGAGTATATCACAATGGAAATTCTATTTGGTGGGCTATTTCATCGTTAGACACCTTGGGTTTCTTTGAAAAATTTTATGGATGAGCAATGAAATTTTAATGCCGAAGCCATAAAGCATCCTAGTGGATGGATTTTTTTTAAAAAAAACTGTCTAGAAGATATGGAAAATTGTTAAATTCTAGTCCATACCTAGTATTTGGTAGACCCCTCTATGTCACACCACTTCATATGCATTTTCATTATGGTTTGAAGGAGATGGAAAAAATCTTCCTATTAACAAAATTATCAAACATTGTGATACATCTTTGGACCTAATTGGGCTTGGCAAGGCTACTAGGTGCATAGGTAAACCTTTGCAGCTAGTGAATTTGTAGGAGGAGGATAGTTTCATCATGATATTACAAAAGACCTTTTGGTGGAGGAGGAGCAGTTGATAACTCCAATCGACAAGGAGAAATCAAAAAAAGATGGCTCCACAAACTCTTCTCCCCCCCCAGAAATAAAGGCATGACTAAATTCTAGCAAAATAGGGGCATTCCCTCTTCATGTACCCATATGAGAAAGTAATAGGAGTCCTCGGTACCTTATTAACTGAGTTTTCTTCTTGGTATGTTAATTGTTTTTGTTTGGGTTTTTTATTATATTGGAGTTTTGGAAGTTAGAAATGTGAGTGCAAATGTAAGCACTCTCTAAACTCTAATCTAAAAATTTTTTTGAGAGAGGTGGGGGCACCTCTAAGGGTGTGTTTGTTATGCTGGCATGATACTAAATGGGCATGGATGTGTGGAAAATTTTGGACATGCCTAAAGGGTCACAAATCGGCTAACTTATATAAGCCATATTAGTTACTATCAGATGGTTCATAGAGGAGGAAGCTTGTGAATAAACCATGCTGGAAGGCCTTGAGTCAAATGTATACTTGGATACACTTGATGAGAACATATGGGTTCAACCACATATGTATGTATCCTGGGGGAATATTGTCCAAGAATTTCCATGTGGGAGTAGGTGTATAGGAATCATCTGTACTAGACATATTCATGCTGAATAGAGGTGTTTCAAAAGCATGTATGATGGATGGATGTGTGTGTGCTAAATATATTGTATGTACTGAATATGTGATAGATGGATGTGTGCGTGATGAATATGTGTGAGATGGATGTGTGTGTGCTAAAGATGTGTTGAGTGGTTGTATGCTGAATAAATGTATGCATGCCAAATATGTTCTTGATGGATGTGTGAGTGTTAGATATGTGTGCTGGATGTATTTATGCCGAATGGTTGTATGCATAATGTATGTATGCGTGTCAAATATGTGTTGGAGAGATATGTACGAGATGAATGTGTGCTAGATGAATATGATGTATTGTCTAGATATTGTTGTGATGGAAATGAATGCATATTAGACTCGGAGCACCCCAATCGAATAGACTACTTGAAAATATGTTGGATGATAGATGTATGTGGGATGAATACATGTATGATGGGGATGTGTTTGGGATATGTAAGGTCTAGCCATTTGGAGACAAATAGACTGCATGAAAATATCATGTTGGAATATTAGGGGATTCAATTTTCCTATTAAACATAAATAAGTGTTTTAAAACTTTTTAGCCCTCACCACATAAATATTTTGGTATCCTAAAAACCAAGTTAAATAGGCAAAAACTAGATTGGATGATGAAAATGAAGTTTAAGAAGTTTATGTTCATGGATAACTTTTCCTATCATAAAAATGGTAAAATTATAATGATATTGGGTGAGCTAACCTCTGAAACTGAATAATTGTTAGCATCTACCCAACACATTCATCTAAAAGTGTTCGATAAGCAAAAAAGAATAAGCTTCAAGTTGTCTATTATATATGGATTAGATTTGGTGGTGACAAAAAGGTCATTATGGGAAAGTCTTATATCAGATGGTTTATCAAATTGTGACCCATGGATCATCTTAAGAGATTTTAACTATACACTTTTGGATCTCCACATGAAGGAAGGTTGAAATGTCATAGATTATGAATGTGTGGATCTCATAAATTACTACTCTACACTTAGTTTAGAAGACATACCTTCCTATGCTTCTCTTTTTAAATGGATGAATTGAAGGGTGTCTAGCAAAATCATGAGTGGGCAAATCTATGTTTAGATAGCCATGCACACTTCTTCCCCTTGGGTATCCTCTTGGACCATTGTCTTGCTTTAACGACTATGGAGGACAGGGAGAAGGAGCACACAATTTATTTTAAGTTCTATAACATGTGGTTGTCACATGCTGAATTCATTCTTTTTGTCACATGATGAGTTCATTTTTACTGTCAAAAAGACTTGGAGCACCCCAATCGAGGGCTCCCATATGTTTTGTTTGGTGAAGAAGCTTAAGATACTTAAAGATCATTTACAGAAGATAATGACTTGTATTTTTGGCATATTAGCATAAGGGTATCCATAATGAAAAAGCCTCTACGTGAGCTCCAAGAAAAAATGCTCTAATTCCCATGCTGCCCAACTCTCCATAATGAAGAAATTTCATCACGGATGAAACTGATGAAGCTTAGATGAAGCTTAGATGAAGCATCGTTAATATTCTTAAAACAAAAAGCTAAGATTAGATACCTCAAGTTTAGTGATCGATGCACCAAATTTTTTCTTAGTTTATTGAATGCAAGATTCTAGAAGAGCAAAATAATATATATTGTCAGAGAGGATGGAAACAATTCTTCCTCTCATCAAAATTTAATGAGAAATTTCTGAAATATTTCTCATCACTTCTTGGTTCCACCAATGAGAAAATGCCAATCAACATTGACATAATTAAGGAGGGGAAGGTACTACAAGATGCACACATAGAAAAACTTTTCTAAATTTTCTTTAATGAAGAGATCAAAAGTACTCTTTTTGCTATGGGAAATAGTAAATCACCCGGTTTAGTTGGTTTTACTTTAGAATTCATCAAAACACGTGAAATATTATTGGAAATGCCATAATAGATGCAATCAAGGGTTTCTTCCTTAATGGGAAACGACTTAGGCAAATTAACCCTATCTACATGTACTCATACCGAAGTCCTCTCACTCATCAACTATAAGAGATTATTGTTTCATTTCCTATTACAATATCATTTGCAAAATGATATCGAAATTGATAGCATTTGGCTATGATTGGCATTGAATGACATCATTAATCCTATCCAAGCAGCTTATGTAAAGGCCAGATTAATATCTAATAAGTAATAATTTTATGTTTGGCCAAAGTCTAATTAGAAGATATTCCAGAAAGAGAATCTCACTGATATATTTTTTTAATTGATCTTTAGAAAGTTTTTGACACATTAGATTGAAGATTTTTGATTGACATTCTAAGAGCATTAAATTTTCCACCCAGATTCCTGGAACTTATTCATGAATACATATCAACCATGGCTTTCTCAATCTTTATAAATAGGCAACTCCATGTATTCTTCAAAGGGAAAAGAGGTCCGAGGCAAGGTGACCTCTTTCACCGTACTTGTTTACTACATGTATGAAGTATCTATCTAGACTCCAACATTAGGTAACTCAAAAGGAAGGGTTTTCTTATCACTTCAGATGCTCCTCCCTAAGGATTTCTCACTTAATGCATGCAGATGACTTGATTATATTCTTCCATAAAGACACATCATGCTACACTATATACTAGATAATATTCGTGAATTCTCAAAAATATCTGGCCTCTTTTTTAACTCCAAATTGAATATATTCTTTGAAAAAGTTCCTGAGGAAATAAAAAAAAGATAATTTTAAATTCTAGATTTTCTATTAATGTACTGCCATTCACATTTCTAGGTGTTTCGATCTCCTCCAACAAATTTGCATCTTTCCATTTTCCTCCATTATTGTTGAAGATCGCTTCAATGATACATTTATGGCTAAGTAAGATATTATCCATGGAAGGTAGATTAGAGATACTCTAGACAGTAATTCAAAGTATTGAGGACTATTGGTTTTCTATCTTCTTACTACCATTAGCTATAAATAACTCCATTAAGAACATATGAAAAAGATTTCTTTGGTGGGCTTCTCAAATAGGAAGATCTTACCTGAAGGTAGCTTGAAGCAAAGTATACACCCCAACTTCACATAAAGACCTTGGACTATTAAATCATAATCTCTAGAATAAATCATTTTATACATTCTAATAAGAAATCAAGCTAGACAAAAGTAATTTGGATATGAAACTTTATTTCCAAACATGCTATATTTCTTTGGATAGCAAAAATGGGAAAATTAAGAATCAAAGACCATCTTTTCTCCACTCCATGAAATTCAGATTGTGAATTTTGCAGAGAGCTGGAAACTAATAATTATATTTTCTTTCAATGACTTTGTTTTAAGGAAATATGGTAGGAAATAAAGTGAGGGGGACATATCAAAGGTGAGCAGCTTATGCTAACCAGCATGTTTAAACTAATGAAGAAATAGCACACAACTGATATACTAGGAAATGTCATAAGGAAAGTAGCATTCACATCAACTATTTATTACATATGGAGAGAAAGAAATAGTTGGTGAAATGATGGGAAAGAAAAAGACTATAGCATGATTCTAAGGAGGATAAAGACAAAAAAATTCATTGTATTCAAGAAAATTTGTAATAGACTTAAACTAGATTAAAGATGTATAGATTTTCATAGTGCTTTTCATTACTTATCAAAAATACAATACAAACCAAACATAAAGTTTATCTCACTATATATCCATCATACATAATAAAATATACTAATCCTAGATCTTAATTTAGTTTGACATTGAGGATGAATTCACACAAAATAATTCAAAATATTTATCGGAGAATTTCAAATTTCTAATGATAGTCCTTAGGAGAATCTATGATTCAAAATCATAAACTCATGATTCTTGTGTGGTGCTTCTCGATATGCTTTTAAGTGGTGGTTGAAATTTGTGCCTCCTTTTTAGGGTCTAAGCTTGTGTCTTGCTTTACTCTTTACTCATGGATCCCTCCTATTTTTAGCTTCATATATTTTTTTCTCAATTTTTAAAACTTTCTCTTGCCTGGGATTTTTTTTTTAGGTCTAAGTCTTGCTTGTATACCCATGTGTCTAGACGTATATTCAAGTAGAAAGTCATGGCACTAAGAAATAGCCACGACTTCAGCCTTGCCTCTCTTTAATACAAGGGTACCGTGTTTTAGGTGGTCATGAATTTAGTCCATTTCTTTTATTAGATTGATATGGTGATAGAAATGACCATGACTCGATATTTTTTCTTTATATAACACATAAATTCACAATGATTACTACTAATATATTTGCCTCTATAATATGAAATTATGGTGTTGAGAATGACCACGACTAATTGTTTGGTATCTGAAATGTCAAATATTCTAGTGTGTTTGAATACTTGTTTATGATGTGTGATAATTGGAATGATTTCATAAAATTAAAGTTTTGATATATTATGATGAATAGTAGTGAAACCACCACGTTTTGGAGGCAATTAACAACTTAATAAATATCAGTTCTATCAAGTATTTTCAAAATCTATTCTTGGTGGAAACTCTACATGTTTAAACATGATAATCTTTATATATTATGACTATCAACCATTAATTCTTTCACTATGCAATATATATATTTTGGCTCTAATATTATCATTGACTTTAGAGTCACAAACAGTCTTATCTTATAATATTTAATTTATTATGATATTAATTTTACATTATTGTAATCAAATACTTTACTAGTGTTAAAAGTTGCAACTATTTTCTAGCATCTTAGTCTAATCTTTGTTGAAGCTTAATATTCCTAAGCCTAGGGCCATAACCATTTCCCTACTTCATGATGCTTGGCTACACTACAGAGAGTTACAGAGGGCAATACCCAAGGAATGACCATTTCAAGAGCCATAACTTTTTGTCCTTAGGAGAAGGTAAAGCCTCGACCATGTCCTAGTGTCGTGACTTTGATATATAGGTGATAGGTAGAATCTACAACCAATCCTCAACACCACAATTTTTACATTACAAAGCTGAAACACACAAGCTGTGACCAGTTCCCAGTAGTATGATTTTTTGATATAGAAAAAAAAATAAAAATCACAGCTACTTTCCAACCCCATAACATTTGAGATGCATAAAGTTTAGGCAGCATTACAAAGTTTCTACCACTTCTTAGTGCCACGACCTTGAGCTCAAGAGACTAAAGTCCAATGTCATGCCCTCATCCTAAAGTCATGATTTTCTACTTAGAAATTGCTCAGAATACATTAAGTTTAAAAGACATGGAAAAAATGAGGAGAGAGATCCACAAGCTAGCTTACCTACCTTCTTCTCCTCCTCTCTAGGGGCATCAATAACCATAAAAGTGATTTATTGCACTCCTAGGGAATCCACAAGCAAGCAATGAACACAAGACCAAAGCTAAAACCTAGAGTCAAGAAGCACGACTTTCAAACCCCTCTCTAGGACATATTTTGGGGTTTTAATCAAATTAACATGAAAATTAGGTTTTGAATCTTAGATTCTCATGAGGACTATCTTTGGGAACCTAAGATTCATGAGATTTCTTCTCTTATATATAATATGAATCTTTCCCCAATGTCAGGTGAAATTTAACTCTAGGGTTTGTTTATTTTGATTTATGTGATATATGGATGCTTTGATATTTATTATGATATTTAATTTATATTGTGGAATAGATATTGATAGAATTGGTGATTATATAGAATTAAAATTAGTGTTTTACTATCAATGATTTTGTGCATGTTATCATGATAGATAATGATATTTAAACTATGAGGCTCACTCACTTATACTGTAGGAAAAAAATGATAGCCCTTTTGATTATGATGTGTGAGACAAACTTATATTTTAAAACTTAAAATTGAGGCAAGTTAATCATCATGAGTATGACACTCATGAAGCTGAAAGCATAAATTAGTTTACATGTCAATTTTACCTGTGCTATAAGAATTGACTCTCACTTGATGTAGCCATTTTAGAGCACATTCTCCTAAGAATTCCACCTTTTGTGTGAGAGTTACAATTTTGCTATGGAGGATGGTAATAAGTAATTTATAGGGCATGCACATGTAGTTATAATTTACAAGGTAGTGATAAACCATTGAGTTGCTTTCAATCGTATGGCTCTTACCTGTGAGATTTGAGGGAAGACAAATTATAATTATATGAGTATGATACTTACAAAGTAGAAATTAAGCATAATTACTTTTATGGCCATATTAGTTAAAAGTCATTAAGATACTAAAAGTTGGAGAATAAAAATGTATATACAAAGTAATCATCAAAGTTATTTGATAAGTTATCTAAAAGTTATGAACTTATGAATAACTATAATGATTTTATTACAACATCTAATTTTATGATTAGGTACATCCTAAAAGCTAGTTAGGATAGGGTCTTTTGTCCAACATCTTTCCATAAGTATATGAATCATATAAGTAATAAAGTAGATCTTTATAATAAATATCAATCCCATAGAAATTACATATACAATATTAAATCAGTTAATGATAATTAATAATTTTTCTAGGTGGCATGATAAATAGGATTCAAATTATAGATTCTAAGAATGATTTATATTTTCATTTGTGATGAATTCCTAAATACTATTGTTGTGATTATGGTTAGTCATAGAATGAAAGCTAGATAATTATGAAATGATCTTGCCATGATAGAATACAAGGTGTTTATTAATTATTGAGCTCATCTTAATGATGGTCTTCTCATAGTTGTCTTTTTAATACTTTATCATTAAGACAATGCATTATCCTTGCACATAAGTCATTCATAAGTCCTCATATTTTAGGAAACTCATTAACTTTGAATATGTATTATCATTCTTCGATCTTTAGTATATTTTTTAATAAGAATTAATGTGGTAATAAAATTATTTGTACTTTTGGCTTTGTTAGTGGCATATTCGCTTAATTAATATACACTTTTCTTCATATTTCACTAGTGGAAGCCATACATATGAATGTAACTCATATAAGTGTCATCACCATAAAAATCATATCTATCCATTCATATCACGACTTACCTATTATCGTATCCCACTACAATAGGCGACTCCCATACTAAATGTGAAATATCTAAAATAATATTCTATTTATCACCTAATATCAATTGATGAATAGTTTTTCTAACACATGTATAATAGTGTATCCTATAAAATTATTTATACTTTTGGCTTCGTAAGTGTTATACTTACAATGCATAAATATACTTCAATTTTGGGTTTTAGTGTATGAGTTTCTGTTACACATTAGGTCAAAGAAGTGTCTATTTCCTCTCTTTCATGTATGTGAGTGTGTTTTATGATTTACTTATTACCATCTATCACTCAAATCATGCATGAACCTATCATTAGCTATAACCTAGTCTCAGTTCTATTTTATTACAAAATCAACCATAACCAAACATTTAAAACACAAAACATTACATAAAATCATTAAATAAAGTAGCCATCATAATAAACATGTTATGACATCCATATATTTTTTTTAACCTAAAATTGGGGAGAATAATACACATGGCAAGTAAAAATTCATCTCATACAAATTAATGTGTCTAGTTTTAGCACTTGAGAGAATCTATAATTTAAAACTTAAATCCCATAAAACTCACTCTATTTCATTTCAATCTGCCTCAAGGAAAGTGCCAAAATGCATACCACTTCTAGGAGAGGGTCAAAAGTTATGGAGCCCCTTGGGTCGCCTTTCTCATGCTTCTCATAGACTTCCTTTGACTTCTTTATATTTTCTTCATATACACAAGTAATTGGTATGTGTTTCTTGAATTGGTAGTCATAGTACTGAATAAAAGTCATAACTTTGGTTTTTTGATTCTATAACACAAAGTCACAATACTAGGTATAAATCATGATTTTGGTTTCTTTCCTCTACTTGATAGTTGTGACACTAAGAAAAGTTATGATTGCCCATTTCGCCTATGTAATATAAAGTAGTAGTACTAGATATGAGCCATAACTTTGTTCTCCTTCTGCTAGTTGATAATCATGATACTAATAAAAGTCATGATGATCCATTTAGTATATGTAACACAAAGTTATAACTTTAAATAATGATTACAGCTTATGCATTTGGTAGCTACAACATAATGTATTGATATTGAAGAATGATCATGCCTTTTGTTTTTCTCTTTAGCAAGAGTCACAATACTTGTGCTCTTCATGACTTGAGATTGATTCTTTGTAATATTTTGTAGCCAAACATCATGATGCTAGATCTACAAGTAGTTTTGGATTGAGTATTATGTGGTTTGGTAAAAAAAAATCATAACATCTAGATGCTATCATAGCTTTTAGTGCTAGTGTAGTACTTAGTTGTTGTGACATGAAATTAATTTCGTAGCCATGAAATTATTTCGTGCTAGTTCAGTTGTAACTCCAAGAAATCTTCATAGTCAAAAGAATGTATTACATAGTAAAAGAATTATGTCATTAAGGTAGTATAAGTCAAGGAATACAAAGATTTCCTTGACTATCTATTTAAAGTTTCAGACAAGAATTGATATTGAAAATAATCTACACGTATTCAAAGATGTAATCAATGCATAGTATATAAGATTCCTTGACTCCACCAAGTAGTACATTTCACACTAAAACTCATGATTTTATAAATATTCATCAACATGCTCTAAAATCAAGTTTTTGTGAAATTGTTACAAATAGATCTGTTTTTAGGCAAAATACATCATAAAAAGTTTAATGAATAGCCAATATTATTTGATATTTGGCATACCAAACAATGACCCTTGAGTAAAGATGATTTATTTTCTTTGTGGTTAAATACTAAGGGGAGAGCTATGAGGAGACTTTCATTGGGATGGGCTCTATATGAAAATGAAAATGCACAAACCCTAGTATCTAAAAGTCTAACCAAAATCTCAAATTATATTCTCTACTAGAATATTATTGTCTAATTATTTGTTGACCAACTTATTGATATAATCTCTATATGATTAATATCTAGATGAAAATCATCTTTACAACTTATATGACCCATATACTTATAAATCTTTCTTAATGAGATATCTTTCTCAATAAGCTTTTGGAATACTATCAAAATAATTAAATTGGGTAGCTTAACAAAGTCATAATAAGTTGTTGGTATCATTGCTAGATATTATTTATTTTGATTAGTCAATGTGAATAAATATAATTATCAGTAAAAAAGGATAGTTCTATTTTTAATAGTTTTGATAATGATAGTTGATTATTTTTCTGAATCTATATTAGCTTATCTTGCTATCTTAGTTTGATGTGGAGTAGTTATGTTTTTTGTTTTCCATTGTTTTTTTTAATCCACCTTTTATTAGTAAGAAGTTTGGGACTAAGCTAACACCTATGAATTCATAAATTGAGAAAACTAGGAAAGTAATTTTGAGACAACAACTTGCTTATGAAGGAAATTTGTAATAATAGAAAGCACTAAGATAGCCATTGATGATAGATAATTATTTAAGTATTCTAATGAAACTAGTAAAAAAAAATTATTTTGAGTTAATGTTGAGTTTTATAGTAATAGTTCAATAGCACAAGCATAATGAGAGGATATCAAAGGATTCAAATGGATATATTACAATATTTTTGAAGTTGTACTACATGGTAATGATGAATTGAGTTAGCACAAATGACATCATGTTACATCTATTCTAATTTTCATCAAAGGACAAAGTATATAATTGATTTGAGTGCTTATCTCAAGACTATATTGAGAGTTTGGATGACTTGTGATGACCTTTCTTACAAAATATTTTTCACCTCAAATCACCTTGCAATTATAGAGCGAGATAAGCAAATTCTAGTAGAATGAGCAAAAGACTTTATGAAATTCTTGGGACTATTTTAAAGAGTTGTTGGGGAGATTCCCTAAACATGGTGGATGGAATATACAATGGATTAAATTACATGGCAAAATGGATGGATTATGAATAAGTCAACAGAGGAGGTGCACTAATTATTTGAAGAGCAAACAAAGAATAACTATCAAACTCTAACTGATCTCTTCTTTTGGAGAAGGCAAGTCAAAATATTAGAGTTGGACTAATTCACCATAATTAAAGCAAAGATGGAGGCTTTTCCCAAAGAAGCTTTAAGCCCAAGAGAAGAAGAGGAGAATCATGAGTAGTTACTCTTTTGAAACAACATGAAATAGTAAATTAGATCATGTTTATCATATGAAGGTGGCCAATAGATTACAAAAAAAATGATACATATTTTGACCCAATAATAATGTCTCCATGTATTATTATTTGAACATGAGAAATCATGAAAACCTTTCATATGAAAGCTATGGAAATGAATAGCTGAATATTGGGCAAGCTCTAAAAAATTTTTGGAATATAGAGAATCAAATTAGATAACTAACTTTATCATTAAATAAGAAATGAGTTAATGAATTACTAATTAATACGGAGACAAACCTAAAAAACTACCTATAGATATTACTTCGAAGCTGAAAAGAGCTAGAAGGACAATAAATGTAATAAGCTAAATCGAAAGATTTTGGAACTAATAGCGCCACAATATTTCCAAAAGTTATGGCTTCCAATATGATTTTTCCAAAATTCATGACTCCTACTATGATTTTTGCTAAAGATTAAAAGTCCAGAATCACAACATTTTCCAGAGCCACGACTCCTATGAAAGCACATGCCCAACCCTCACATCAAACTATAAATGAAAGAGGCAAAGAAACAAATAATCCAATGGAGGTTACCAAAAGCTATGAAGAGAATAATGTGTACCAAAATGATACTAAAAGTAAGTTTTTGATTAATTTTTTATTTTTTCATTTTTTTATGAAGGGGAAATTGGATAGATAATTTGTGAAATTACTTAATATTTTCTAATTCATGGAAACTATAAGTTAATGTATCATTTTCCAATGAATTATCTTAGATAAATAATTACATAAACTTTATGAAGGATGTCATGAGTAGTAAGAGAAATTTGGAGATATACAAGACAATTAATATGACTTAGAAATATAGTACAATTATTCAATGAATACTATTAATAAAATTGAAGGATCTAGAAAGTTTTACTATACCTTGTACAATAGAGGATTACAGATTTTGAAAAGTACTATGCGACTAGGGATCAAGTATCTTAATGCTCTTGTTGATTGTACAAAGATTGAATCCTAGAAAAATCTCCATTATCTCTTTCATTCCAAATAACCAATCAGATAATCAAGTGCTCAGTTGGTACTATTAAATATATCTCACTTAAGGTCAATATCTTTATTTTTCTAACATATTTTGTTGTATTTAATATGGAGGAAGATCAATACAAACCATTGATCTTGAGATGACACTTTTTGGTTGCTAGACAAGCACTTATTAATATTAAGAAGGGGGGGGGGGGGGGGGGGGGTTCACTTTCCTTGTTGATAAGGAGCAACTAAAATAAGTTATTAGAGAATATATAATTTCTTCAATATGATAATATAACAAAAAGTTGACATGAGTTGAAAAGATTTTGTAGAAGAATATTGGTTCACTGAATAAGAGGAAGATGACATAGAAGAGAAACTTTGAAGTTATGAAAGTGTTAGAACTAGAGATGAAAATTTGACTGCTATGAGGTTATGACATTCTTTAAAGCCATGAATCCAGTTGATTCTAATAAAGATAACTTTAAGGTGCCTTAGAAAAGAAACAAAATGCCTAAACTATCTATACAGTTATCTGGAGAAAATAATGTGGAGAGTTTGGAGACTAATTAAGTGGTGCAAACAATAGTAGAATGCCAATTAGTGGCTGAAGAATAAATGAGGAAGACATGACTAAGCTATGGCCATGCCTATTACCACAACCTTTGGTATTATAGAAAATGATGTGGAGAGTTTGGAGACTAATTATGGTCATGATATTCTTTAAAATTAAAAAGTCATTAATTTTAATAGTGTTGCAAATTTGGGGATGCAAAAACCTAATAATAAAGGCATATTAATTCTTAGTACTGTGACTTTGGTATTACAGAAAAAGAATGTCTATCAGAAACTCAATGGAAAAGCTATGGCCATGCCTATTACCACAACCTTTGTGTTACAAAAATAAAATCATAAAAGAAGCTTAATGACTAAACCATGGACATGCTCAAAGACATGACTTTTTGGTTATATAAAGAAAATGGTCAAATTAGAACCAAAGAATAAACCATGACATTTCTCAAAATTATGACATCCAAAGAGGAAAGGCCCAAAGATGAAGTCACGACATTTCTCAAAATTCTAGCATCTAAAGAGGAAAGGCCCAAAGAAGAAAGTCCAATTGGTGTGATGCATTGAAAGAAGATACAAGAAGAAAGAAAGTAGGGATATATACTAAAAAACTAGCATAGATGACAAAGTTCATCAATGGAGGTGAGAAAGTATTCATGGTCTAGCTATGGATGTACACACTTAACTCACCCATATATTTAGTCATGGAACTCAAACCCCACAATGACTTTTAATAGATCCACCATGAAAAGTTGTTCCACTATCTCGAGATACTATGATACTCAAACCTAGTCGAAGAGAAAAATATATTATTTGTGATGATATGAGATATTTTTTTTAATTAAGGGAGAAGTCATTACTTGGGGATGTGCAATAGTTTTAGAATGGAAGTTTGTCCAATTTGTAAAATACTAAATATTTTATTATATTTGAATGTTCTTTGATGATGTGTAAGTACAAAAATATATGATAATTGGAATGATTTTATGAAATTGGAGTTCTGATGGATTGTGACAAATATTAGTGAAATCATTGTGTTTTTTGAGGCAAATGGTGATTTTGTGAATCTTAGTCCTAACAAATAGTTTTGACATCTAGTCTTAGCCAAAACTTTATATAATTAGTTGTGGAAATCTTTGTATGATATAACTTAACAACCTAATTAGTATAATACTTTTACTATGAAATATATTCTTTTTGGTTATGATATTATCTTGAAGTCATAATTACACTTAACCAAATACCCATAAATTTAAATGACTATGATATTAATATATAAATTACTATGATATTAATCTTACATCACATTACAAATACCCATTAGTGTTAAAAGTCAGTAATTTTACAATATCACAGCTTAATATTTTTTAAAGTTTACTATTTCTAAGTCCAGAGTCATAATCATTTCATTGCACCTTGAATTTTGGCGACAGAGAGTTACAATGGACAATACTCGAGTCATAACTATTTTCAAAGCCATGAATTTTTGTCCTCAAAGGAAGGGAAAGCTAGGGCCATGTCCGAGCACTGCAACTTTGATATGCAACATAAAGGTAGAAGTCGCAGCCACTCTCCAATGCTAGAACTTTTATGTTATAAAGACAAAATGCACGAGTCAACCATTTTCCATCACCACTTTTGCTTTATAGAGACAAAATAAACAAGCTACAAATAGTTTCCAGCATCATGACTCGGTGATACAGAAGAAAAGATAATAGTCATGGCCTGGCCACTTTCCTTGTATTATAAATTTTGGGGTACATAAAGTTTAGAGAGCATTCTAAAGCATCTAATACTTCCTAACACCATGATCTCGAGATCAAGAAACCAAATGATAAAGTTGAGACATCATTCCAAATTTGTAACTTTTACTTGGAAAATGTCTAGAATTCATGAAGTATAAAAGACATGATGATAGTGAAGAAAAAGATCTAAAAAGCCCATTGACCTTCCTTATTCTCCTCTCCAAGCACAACAACAACCTTAAAAGTAATTTTTGCACTCCCTAGGGGATTCACGAGGAAGAAAGGGATATAAGATGAAGACTAAATAATAGAGTTGGGATGTAGAACTTTGTAACCCCCCTCTCTATAGTAAAATTTAAAAATTCAATTAAAATTGCATAAGAATTAAGTAGTGAATTTTAAATTCTCATGAGGGTTATTATTAGGAACCCAAGATTCATGATATTTCTTCTCTTAAACCTTATATGAATCTCTCCTCAATATTAAGGCTAAATTGATGTATAGAGTTTGTTTATTTTGAGTTATATGATGCATAGATTTTTTGATATTTAATTGCGATGTTTGATCTAGGTTGTGGAATGGATATTGATGGAATTCATGTTTAAAATAAAACTAAAATTGAAGTTTTACTATTAGTCAGTTTGTACATTTTTGTCATAGTACATGGTGATAGGTAAATTCTGATGCTCACTTCATGTATATGGTAGAAAGAAAGTGATAGTCCTTCTGACCATGATGTATGAGACAAACCCAAATGTCAAAATTCAAAATTGAGATATGTTAATCATTATGAGTATGATACTTATGAAGATTAAAATATGAATAATTTTACATGTGAATTCATCAATTGATATGAGTATTTTATAGAATATTCTCTAAATAGTTTCATATTTGGTATGAAATACATTATCACTGTGGAGGATAGTCATAGGTATTCTATCGGACATACATGAGTGGTTGTGACTCACAAGGTGGTGACATCCATTTGAGTTTCTTTCACTCATATAATTTCTATAAGTATGATTTGAGAGAAGACATATGTTAATTATATAAGTATGGTACTTACGAAACCAAAAGTATAAATATTTTTAAGACCACATTAATTAAAAGTCTTTTAGATATTTGAGGTCAGAGAATAAGAAATATATATACAAAGTGGCCTCAATTCAAGGGTAGTTGATGAGTTACCTAAAAAGTATGGACTTGTGAATGATCCTCGAGTAGAGATGATATTTCATCTCGGTAATAAAATACTAAGAAGATAACTATGAGGAGACCATCATTGTGATGACCCCAATGATGATTACTACCTTATATACCATTATGATAAAAATACATTCTAATAATAATCAAATATTTATTATGTATTCAAACTCAACATAAATTAAACTATAAAAACATGCATTGTATGAATGAAAATGGACAAACCCTAAGAAGTAAGAGTCTTACTAAAATTTTAAATAATATTTTTTACTAAATGATGTTATATCACTATCATTTGACCAAACTGTCGATATAATTTATATGGTATAGATATCTGGATGAAAGTCATAATACTCATGGATTTGTCTCTCTAGTATGATCTATGATGTTGTAGTACTAAGAATGATTTTGGCTTATCCATTTTTTATAGAACAAAAAATTATGGCTCTAGAAATAGCCTTGGCTTTAGTTAGAGGTGTCAAATAGGCTGGGCCTGGTCCGACATGAGGCACGGCACGATTCGACCATGCCTGGGCCGGCACGATATGAGAATTTTTTGTGTTCGTGACCATGATGTGCCTGTCCACGGCACCAACCATGCCGTGCCGTGCTGAGGCCAACCGGGCCTTGTGTTGTGCCTGGCCCGGCAAGGTACCATGGCCCGTAGCCACGGTACCTTGGCATGAGCTGAGAAGCCACCCCAGCAGCAGAAGCTGAGCCCGACGGGCAAGACTCATCGAGCCCCGAAGTGAAGAAAAATTGTGGCAGCGCGTCGGCTCGCTCCAAAACCCTAATTTTTTTAAATTAAGGGTTCGGAGGCACGCCGGCACATCGGCACGTGCCAAAACCCTAATTTTTTTTAATTAGGGGTTTGGCCTGACCGGGCCGAACCGTGCGGATTCGTGTCGTGGGCCCGTGCCGGGCTAACCTCCACAGAACCGTGTCGGGCCAGGCACGACATGGTATAGTAACCATGTCGTGCCTGGTCCGGCACGAAAGCAAGTCGGGCCGGCCCGACATATCCCGTTTGACACCTCTAGCTTTAGTAAAATGCTCTTTGTACCTCTTTATAACCAAAAGTCACAGTGCTTGGAAATTACCATGACTTTTGCCTTAGTATTTGTGGTTCTAGACAAAGAAAGTCATAGTACTGAAAAATACCATGAATTTTAGTACTAGTGAGATACTTAATTACTACAACCAAAAATAAATGCTATTGTAACTCTTTAAAATATTATCAAGCTAGTATGAATGTGACTCCAATAAAATTTTGTAGCCAAAAAAAATATGTTGTATAGTGACATGATTATGTTAATGAAATGGTAGATATGAAAAATAAAATCTTATTTATCCACTTCTCTAGCTACTGCTATATGGATAGATTATATTTCTCCCCTTAAGTGTTACTCCATATATTTGGTTTTATACTCAACGTGGGTTTCTTTTTCAGCTATATAATACTCAATGTGGGTTTCTTTTTCAACTATATGATATTCAATGTGGGTTTCTTTTTCTTATCATATTCCCACACTTCTATCCATAACTTCTGTGTCAGCTTCAGGAAAAGATGTCACTTCATGCCTAATATATGTTGATTCTTTCAATTTGAAAATCAGATTCTTCCCTTTTCTATATACTTCAGGCCCTTTTTTAATGCTTGATAACGTTAATGGGACATCCTCGAATAACATTCACCACTATCCTCATCTTCCATAACTCCCTTAGCTTGGCATAATAATATAATCATGAAAAAATAAATTATTTGGCCAGAAAATTCACCATCTAAAATTTAGAATGGACTTCTCAAATATTTTTCCAATAACAAATCTACAATCAATCAAGAGGGCATAAAGAAATTTTATCCTATCTTGTGTGATGGTTAAAGAAATGGAGTATCGACTACAAAAAAAAAACATTGAAGGTATAACTACACTTTACTCACCTTCATGAGTTCTCTATGCACAAAATATCTATATGTACTTTTTGAAGTCACCCCTTATTCTTCTTTTCCATCCATCAATATCTTTTGCAATTAATTAGTACATGGAACACATTTTTATGGATTTGAAAGCCGTGTTATCCCTAATTGCTTGTAATCCAATTAATTCTTTGATAATTTTCCTATCAAAGCATACTTCAACATCTTCTCGGATAACATGTCTTTTCTTACATATCTTTTAGATTTATATAAAATTCTCTCACAATTGAAACATTCCCCTCTCTCTTTCTACAAATAAAATAGATTCTACTCTTTCTTCTCTATAATTTGTTGGAAAGGAAGGATAAACTTATTGAACCCGTGCTCTTCTATTAAGATCTCCTTGGCAAGAATGGATGTCAACCATTTTCTCTCTATCTCTATCCTAAAAGTCAGCATTGGTGCCATAGTTTTTGGAAAAACCTTGGTAATGCTCGATCTCAGTTACTTGCTCTTATGCTTGTGACTAATCTCTACATTATCACACTTTCCTATAATGTTGAAGTCAAACTTTCTTCCATGGTGGCTCAAATTCGAATTGCTAGGGTTTGCTTAGTGGCATCGGGAGAGAGAAAGTGAAGATGTGCGGTATAAAAATTCTTTCTTTCATGAAATGAAATAAATAAACAAAAAGTCATGACTTTGCATTTTTTTAAAAGTCATGGTGGTGACTGATAGCCATGACTATTTTTTGTATGATTTGATATGAATTACAACTATGTCTGAATCAATGACATATTGATGTGAGGGGGTTTTATTGTATATCAATATAAAGGCGTGATGTATATACAACAAAATAAAAGAAGAATACTTAATTTATCACACAACAAAAAGAAATTTTTAGGCTTGCCTCCCAAACAATGCTATGTTTAATATCTATAGCTAGATTTTCACTAAATCATTACTTCCATCCATAATCTTTACTATTTATGCTAGCTTATCGATATAATATTTTACTTTTTTTCTTCTCATATTTTCAGTGTTGGCCAATGATACTATATAAAAAGTTACAATAATAGTATTCTTCACATCAATCCATTATACTAAATAATCAATCTTCTTTGAGGTTTCTTGATATTAAGAAATATTGTGGTTCTTTGGGCTTCCTTGACCTCCTCCTTACTATTAAATATATTCATTTTAGCTGCTTGAAATTTTGATGTAGCACTTTTCTTAAAAATGCTCAAGTTAGTGGTTTTAAATGATATTTTGAGTTGTCATACCTATTCTTTGTTTTGCTTGATTTTTTTTTCATCTCAATAAGTAATTTGGAAAATTTATCTTCAACTAATGAGTTGAAGATTAGATAAGAACTATCAAATGAAATTTCTTCATGACTCTTATATCTTAGATCTCCATAGCTTATATCATTTTGATAATATAAATGATTCATGTTCAATTAGCTATATGATAAAAATCAATCTTTGGTCGAATGCATGCTTCAATATTTTGATTATTTGGGCTGTGCATGATGATCTTCTACTACTAAAGTTCTCCGCCATCTCTTTTTTTTTCTTATTTTCTGGGTCCAGAGGTATTAAATCAGTCCTAAAATTTCACTCAACTGAAGTTGTGGCTACAAAAAAAATGAACAACACCAAAAAGATATAAAAAGGAAATATATAATAAGTTATGCAAATTAAAGTACATTAAAAAAATATTATCCAAACAACTAAAAACAAAACTATTCTTTTTCAAGGATAGTTATGTCAACTAAATTTGAGTAACCAAATTAAATAATCCTCAATAACAATACTTAAAACTTATTATGACTTAGTTATAAAACTAATCTTTTGGATTAGACAATATCCTAAAAGCTAGTTGGTCAAGAGTTTCTTGTCCTAAATAGTTCCACATGTATATATATCATACATGTAGTAAATTAAATATTTGTCTAGATATTGATCCCAAAGGATTTATGTAGGCAATTCGATCAATCAATATTTAGTCAATTACTATTCTAGTGAGAAGGATAAAACTGAGTTTTTTGGGATGACTCTTAGATTTTAGGGCCAGTCCAATTCATTATGCATAATGGTATGTCTAAGTTTCTTGGTTATTATTGTGCTTAGTTATAGAATAATTGTTAGATTATTGTAAGAATCCTTTGCTGCTCTACTAGAATATAAGATGGTTATCGCTTATTGGGTGCTTCCTAATGATTCCCCTCATATTTTGCTCTCAGTATTTACTATCAAAATAAAAAATTATATTTTCTCAAGGGTCATTCATAAGTCCATACCTTTTAGGCAACTCATTAACTATCTGTAATGATTTTTTTGTATATGCATTTTCATCCTCCTACCTCATGTATCATAAATGCATGAACTAATATTATATTAAAAATATCAGTATTTTTAGCTTCATAAGCATCATAATCATGAAAATTAATATGTATTTTCCTTCAAATCTCATTGATAGTAGTTATAAAATAGAAAATAGCTTATATGGCTATCACCAAAATGTGATGTGAGTCACCTCAACTTATGTATGTCTCATGGCTTAGCTATCACTGTCCACCATGATATCACATGACTATCATATTAAAGGTGAAACTCATAAGAAAAAATTCTATAAAATCCCAACATCAATTGAAGATCAAATCATCTAAGATATGCATATTAGATTGACTTATAAAAGTGTTTGTGCTTTGGGCTTCATAATCACCATACTCATAAATATTAAAATCACATCAATTTTAGGGTTTGATATATAAATTTATCTCATGCATCATAATCAGAAGGACTGTCACTTCCTTCCTACTATTATACATGAGTGTGTCTCATAATTTATCTATCACCATAAACCATGATGATATGCACAAGCCTACCAATTAAAAATTTTTAATTTTAGTTCTAACATTAAATAGAAATTCACTTGAGATAATTCAAAATATATATATTGAAGAATTTTTAGTTCCCAATAATAGCCTCCAAAAGAATCTGAGATTTAAAATTCTAATCCCACAATTTTTGTGCAATGTGTCTAAAATCTACCCAAAAGTGGGGGTCGAAACTCAAAATTCATGCACTTCATTAAGGTTTAAGCTTGTGTCATATATCTTTGCTTGCTTTTGGATCCCTCCTATTTTCAACTTCATGTATTTTTTCTTGATTTTTCTAACTTTTGCTCACTCTGAAATTTTTTTTAGGTCTAAGTCTCACTTTTATACTTGCATGTATGGGTATGTTTTCAAGTGGGAAGTCACCATACAAAGAAATGACTATGAATTTAGTCTTGCTTCTCTTTAACACAGAGGCATGACATTGTAGATGGTTTGATCTCTTTCTTTTATTATATTGTCACGGTACTAGGAACGACCCCAACCCAATATTTCTTTTATATATAATATGAAGTCATGGTGCTAAAAATGGTCGAGGCTCATATATTAATCTTTATAATATTAAGTCACGACACTATGAATCACTATTCAATAGGTAAAATATCAAATATTGTCATATATTTAATGTGATATAAGACAATGCGTGAGCATAAAAATTGGGTCATAATTAGATCAATTTATGATTTAAGAATTTTAGTAAATATTAATGAATAGTCATAAAATTGGTATAATTTTTGAGGTAATTAGCAATTTGTTGATGTGTGGTTAACTGAATAGTTTTGACATTTATTATTGGCCAAAATTATACTTATTTAGTTGTTGCAATCTTTGTATGCCAAGACTCAATCATGTATTAGCATAATTTCTCAATTATGCAACATATTCTTTTTGGACGTGATAATATCTTAGAGTCGGAGTCACATTTATCTGATATTAATTATATGACTGATATTAATTTTATGTTATAGTAACTAAGTACCTCACTTGTACTAAATATTATGGCTACTTCCAAGTATCGTGACTTAATCGTTATCAAGATTTTGTAATCTCAAATTCGAGCCATGACTTTTTTCCCGCAGTCATGATTTTTTGCCTACATAAAATTATAGAATAAAAACTAATTAGGCCAAAGTCATAATAATTATTCAATAACATGGCTTTTAGGTACATATGTTTATATAAGGCATTACTCGAGTAATCCCAATTTCCAAGGTCATAACTTTTTTCTTCAAGAGAAGACAACCACAACTTAGATCTACAAGCTAATTGCCAAAGTCATGCCTATATCCAATACCACATCCATTTAATACATGAGAAAGATAAATTCGAAAGCCATGATCATTTCCAGCACCCTAATTTTGTATTATAAAGATGAAATATAAATGTCTCGGATACTTACTAGTGCCATGATTTTGCATTATAGAAAGATTAAGAGATATTCTCAAGTCATGATTACTTCTTAGAGTCATGACCTCGAGCTCAAAGGACCAATACGAAAATCATGACATCTTTCCAAAACCATTATTTTCTACTTGGACAAATACTAAAATTATTGACCATGAAAGAAGATAAAAGAAAAATGAAAGAAAATAAGTTCTTCTTCACTCTACAAAATAAAGCATAATAATAATTTTAAAAATAATTCTTACTATCTTAGGGATCCATGAGTAAGTAAGAGATGCAAGATAGGGGCTAAATTCTAGAGCTGAGGTGCATGACTTTTAAATTCTACTCTTTAGTCACTAGGGTGGATTTAATAAATAAACTAAAAGAGTAAGGGATTAGGACTTGTATCTTAGATTCTAATCAGGACTCATTTGGGAACCTAATATTCATGAGACATCTTCTTTTATACTCATTTGATTCTCTTCCTAATGTTAGGCTAAATAGAGGTCTAGAATTTGTGTAATTATATTTTATGTGATGTATGATTAGTTTTATGATTAATTGATAAGATAAATTTATGTTGTGAAATTTAAATTGATACAAGTGATGATTAAATAAAAATTACATTACGGATTTGATTATTAGTAGATTTGTGTGTGTTGTTGTTATGGATGTTAACAAGTAATTCATATGGCTCACTCATACATATAGTAGAATGAAGGTAATAGCCCTTGCTATCATGATACATGAGACATATCTATATGTTAAAATTTGAAATTGAGGTGTAATAATCATTATTTGTATGATACTCTCAAGGCCATAAGTACGAATAATTTTAAATGCCACTCCATCATACATATCTTAATTAAATTGATCCTTATTTAATTTGGATGTTTTATAGAATGTTCTCTAAAGAGTTTCACCTTTAGTATGTGAGTTGCATTATCACTATGGAGGATAGTGATAGGTAATTTGTAAGACATGCATAAGTGGAAGTGACTCATAAGATAGTGACAACTCTTTAAATTGCTTTCACTTATATGGTTCTATTATCATTCATGAGGATAGTTAATTATGTAAGTATGATACTTATGAAGTCAAAAGTACAAATACTTATAAACTATAACAATTCTTGGTCTTTATGATACTAAAAACCAGAGAATAAGAATATATATACAAAGAAATCATCAAAAATAATTGATGAGTTTCGTAAAAGGTATTGATTTGTGATTGAACCTTGAGCAGAGATGATTTGTTATCTCGATGACAAAATAATGAGAGAATAACTATGAGAGGATCATTATTAGGACGAGCTCAATGGTGATAATCACATTGTATGTTGTTAGGGAAAAGTGACATTATATAATAATCTAACCTTCATTCTATACCCAAACCAAAAAAATAAAATTAATTGAACATGCATCATACAAATCAAGTGGACAAATCCTATAATCCAAGAGTCATTCTGAAAACCAAAATATCTCTTCTATTAGAATTAACTTATTTCACTGTTGGTTGATCAAAATGCTGATATAATTATATGAAATTGATATCTAGATGAAAGTACTATTTACTATTTTATATAACTCAAATTCTTATAGATCTTTATTTATGAAATACTCTCACCAATGAGTTTTTAGGAAACTATCTAACCAATAAAATTGGGTAGCATAATAAAGTCACAAAAAATGACTGCAACTTATGCATTTGTCTCTATAACATGAAAATTTGGCACTGAGAATTGTTATAGCTTATACATTTGTCTCTGTAATATGAATTCATGAAATTGGGAATGACCATGGCTTATGCTATTTTTCTAGGGAAAAAAGTCATGACTCAATTAAATACTCTCTATAACTCTTTGTAACCAAAAGTCATGGATTGGAGAATCACCATAGCTTTTACTTAATATTTATAGCTCTAGATAGAGAAAGTTGTGATACTTAAGATTGCCATATCTTTTAGTACTAATAGGATACTTAGTTACTATGACAAAAAATTAATCTTGTTGCCATTAAATTATTATTTAGTTAGTATAGTTGTAACTCCAATAAAGTTTTATAGCCAAAATAAATATGCTATACAATAAAATGATCTTATCAATGAGATGGTAAAGTTGTGGAATAAGAAAATGACCATAAATAAATGTGTAGGGTTTCAGCTAAAAATGAATGTCAAAACTATTCTGTATGCTCTTGAATATATAACTAAGTTGTAACATGAGAAATGCTATGATTTTATATGACTTTTCATCCACCACCCATCAACAATTCCACCATGTATGTTTTTCACACAAAAACAACCTAACTTCACTACTTTTTATTATAAGGCATCAAAACTATAATTTCATAAAATGATTTTGTTTAAAGTCATGTTTCATTCAAAAATATCAAGAATAATCACCAAAATAACTAGCAATAGTTGGTATTTGGCATATCGAATAATATTTTACCAAGAAATAATTTTTATATCTTGCCTAATGGTTACTTGAATTAGATATTATCAAAATATTATTAGCTATGAAGATATGAGATATGAAAGCCATGAAGAGATTTCATTTGAAGATATAATTTCTAAATAACTTATTGAGATGAGAAGAGTGAGTGAAGTGGAAGAAAAGAAGGTAAGATAACTCAACATGAAATTTGAAGATATTAATTTGAACATGCTTAAGGAAAGTATTACATCATAATTTTTAGTTGCTAAAATAAATATAGTCGATAATGTGAAATAGATCAAAGAACTTGAAGGAGCCACAATATTTCTTAATATCATGATCAGAACAAAGGAGAAGATTGGTCATTTAGTATTATTATAGATCTATGTGGAAAATACTATGAAGATAATTTTCTATATAATATCATTGGCCGTCATTGAAAATACAAGGATAAAGAAAGTAAAAGATTACACATAAAAGTTGACATTTACTATAGAAATTATATATGGAGGTAATGATTCTATATAATATTAAATGTATTACTACTTGGGAGGCAACCAACAAATTTTCTTTTTATTATAGAATGAAATAAGTATTTTCTATTGTTTTATTCTATACATATCATACCTTGATATTGATACACAATAATAACCCCCCACTTCATTATGTTAGAGATTTAAACTTAATTATGATTCTGATTAGATCATACAAAAAAAGTCATGGTCATCAGTCAATGGAATGATTTTTCAAAAAAAATACAAAGTCATAACTTTTTGTTTATTTATTTCGCGTGGAAAATTTTTTTTTTAATGTTCCGCATCTTATACCTCCATTGACACTATGAAACTAAACCTTAACTATGTAAAGATCTAAGCCACCATGGAAGAGAGCTTAATTTCAAAGTCACAAAGGAAGAGTGACACTATAGGGATGAGTCACAAGCTTAAAAGCAAGTGATAGAGGTTGAGCAAAATTGAGGTTTTGCAAAAAATCATGACACTTGTGACAACTTTTTTGATAAAAACTGAAACATCAGTTCTTCCCAAGAAGTGCATTGAAGTAGAGTCAGTGTTCAATGAGTTTGTCCCACTTTCCTAACAAATTATAGAGAAGAAAGAGTGACTTCTACTTTGTATGCATAGAGAGAGGAGAAATATGATGATTATGAAAGAATTCTATGCTAACTAGAGGATAGGCAAGAAAATAAATGCTATTTTGATAGGATGTTGATTATATTTTGATTGGAAATTTATTAATGAATTACTTAGATTACAAGGTGCTAGGTATAGCACACCTTTCAAATTCATAAAAATATAAACCAACTCTAATTAATCATGAAGACGTTGAAGAATGGAAAATGAGAATAGAGGGTGACTTCTAAAAGTACATATAGATATTTGGTTCATGGAGAACTCATGACGGCGAGTAATATGATTATATTTCTTATTTTTTTTACAATCAACACTCTATCTTAACCATCACACAAGATAAAAAATATTTCTTTATGACCTCTTGATTGGTTGTATATTTGATATTTGAAAAATACTTGAGAAGTCCATTCGCATTTTTTAAGAAGGTTAATTTTTTGGCTTAATAATTTATGCTTCCTTGATTATATTAGTATACTGAGTTGAGGGAATCTCAATGAATAAGAATAATAAAGAATGATATTCAAGGATGCCTCTCATAATATTGTTAGACATTAAAAAATGGCTTGAAGAAGATTGAAAAAAATAAGACACTAAATATCAAAATGGAATTATTGAGTAGGAGGGGAGCAAAATATTATGTAAAGTCATAACATTTCTCAAGTTTTGACTTAGTTAGTTACACTATTAAGAGCATTAGATTAGTTTTGACATATAATCTTGACCATTATTCTATAGAATTAATCATGAAAATCTTCATACACAATGACCCAACCACCTCATTAATATGCATCTATTTCATTATGCAACACATTCATTTTGATACCAAAACATTCTTGGAGTCATAATGGCACTAGCTCAATAACACTTTAATAGTTATGATATTAAATTTACATCACAGTAGCCAAGTACTTCACTCGTGCTAAAAGTCATGACATTCTCGACATCACAATTTTCTCTCTAGAGGTACAAATACTAAGGAAAAATTCATGATAATTCTCCATCACCATGACTTTTGGCCATAGAGAGTTACATAAAGCATCTACTTGAGCCATGACCATTTCTAGAGCCATAACTTTTTTTTCTATAGATAAAAGGCCAAAGTCATGATCATTGTCAACATTATGACTTTGGGTTATAAAGGAGAAATACATGAGCTACGACATTTCACAACACCACTTCATGTTAAAGAAAGGAAATACATAAGTCATGACAATCCCTTACACTACCACTTCATGTTAATCTTGTATCCCTTGTTTACTTGTAGAACCCTAGGTGGTGTAAAATTTACTTCTAGGATTTGGTCATTGCTATAGCTTTGCTTGTTATGTGAGAAAGAAGAAAAGAAAAATGAAATATATCCCATGGAATTTTCTTGTCTTCCACTTTTATATTTGAGCGAGCTTGCATTACTCTAAGTATGAATTCGTGGCTTTCAAATGAATGTCATAACTTCGGCCTTCATCTCTTTGGTTTGAGGTCTTGAAATTTAAATATAGTCATGAATCTAGTCTACATCTTGATCTTTTTATAATATAAAGTCATGATTATAGCATTGACCTTGACTTGGGACTAATATCTTTGTGGCACAAAGTCAAAGTATTGTGAAGTGGCCATGACTTGATGTCTTTGTTCTCTTATCATCCATAAAGAGTCATAATGCTAAGAAGTGGTCATAGAGTAATGAATGACTTCATATTTTATTTTATAACCATAATGCTATGTAGAAGCTATTATATTGGCAAAGGTATTCATTGAGTTTTATATGACCATGATACTAAGAAATTGTTGTGATGCTAATAAGGTTTTTCATGTGTTGGATGTGGCCCTAGAATTGAGTAATGAGTGTGGCACATAATTTTTTATTCATAGCTTTGAAGTGTATGTAGTGTAGTGGGTGGATGTGATACTAGTCTTCTTTTCTTTCATATATCATATTATCATAGTACTAAGAGGATGTCATGATATTGTAAATTAGCTTGATCGTGCAAATCATGACTATGCATTCCTTTAAGGATAAGAGTCGTAGCCTTGGAAATGACCATACTATAGTAATGTCATTAGTAGCATATAGTATCCTACAAGTCATAACTATGATAACTTTCCCTGACTTTGGCATGAGTAGTTGTGGCTCTGTAATTTCTTTAGCTTAAAAGTCATGACTTTGTAAAAAGGTTGCGACTCTAACTTGAGACTACCAAGCCATATTAAAGATAAAGTCACAACACTCGAACTTGGTCATGACCTTGAGTACCAATGAGATATTTGGTCACTTCAAAAAAGAATTAATGTCTCAAATAATTAAATTTCCCAAGCTAAGTATGACTTTGTCTTCATGATAATATTATAGTCACTAAGAATGTGTCATACAATGTAAGGTTTGTGCTAATAATTTGATAGGGTCATGGTATACAAGAATTAGCCCGACCAATTACATAGAATTTTGGCTAAGAATAGACATCGAAACTATGTGAGACTTAATAATTTTTTTCTTCTACTAAATACCTTTAAAAATCTATTAATTTCATGACTTTATCAAAACTTGTCAAAATACCAAAGTCATGAAATTTGCCCATAATATCTCCATTTCTATGTCTACACATCATTATAAACCACTAAAATACATAAAAATTTTGGTAGTTTGAACATTGAATAAACTCCTATACTAAAATAATTACTCATATTCAAGTAATAACTTCTCCCTTGAAAAAAACTTTATTATCACTATAAAAATTAAATATGACTAGGTTTGAGTATCATAAGATTTATAAATAATAAAATAACTTCAAGTAGACATGTTGATAGTCATGGTAGGATTTAAGTTCCACGACTATACTTATGAGTCATTGGATGTGTATATTTATTTATTTGATGGATATAGGTATTTATTATATCACACATGTAGAAAAAAATATTTGGGTTACCTTTCAAGTAACACTATGTTTATTGTTCATTGCTAAATCATTAAAATCTCTTTTACTTATTAGATAACTCAAATGTCCATGCTATCTTCTTAGTTTACTATTATATCTCTTTCTTGTTGGTCTCTTTCTTTAGTCTTACTTCAACTTTACTTATTTCTCAAGTTATTTCCTCTTTTGATGATATAACTTTAGTGAATGTCATAGCTCCTTTATTTCTATTTTATTATCCCTTTTCATTATGGATCCTCAAGTTGTGACACTAAGTACTACTATAGCTTTGTCTTTAAGTATTTCCTTTCCATTTTCTTCATGCAACTTCAAAGTCACAACTATAATTGAAGTTGCAACTTTGTCTTAAAGTTTTTTCGTGCTCTTTTCTTTTTGTATGTCTAAAGTCAACTGCCTTCATGGAGCATTTTCTTTCCCTTTTTGAATGTCATAGCACTGTGGATAGCTACCGACTAATCCTTAAGCTTTTAATGGACTAATTCAATATATACCCCCATAAGACTCATCAGAGGCCATGCCTTGGAAAAATGTCGTGACCTCATAGTAGTCATCTTTCTTTATTTCCTCATTTTTGTATCTCTTATATAAATATTTATATTCCTCAACTTCATTATTTTCATATCTTCAAAGTTATTCTTCTATTTTATATACTTTATCTTCAATTAGCAAGTAGACTTTTATATAATCTTTCTACTAGAAAACTAATTTTAATTGCATTGTGGTATAGAAGAGATTGTCGATTCTCCAACACCTCATTTCATCATTATCTAGATCTCATAATCAATTATAAAGATTAAATTTTACTTGTTCCTTATTAACATAAAGAGTAAACTCTCATTTCTTGACATCAATAATGGCTTGTCCCATGACCAAAATGGTGATCCCAATATTAATAATGCATAGTTATCTTCCTCCATATAAAATACAATGAAATCTACTAGAAAAATAAAATTATCTACGTTGACTAATATAACTTCGATGATTCCATATGGATGTTTGATAGTATGATCCACATTTGGAGTGAAAGATATATTGGAGTAATTTTGCTAAGATTCAATATTTGTGCAATGGACAAAGGCATCAAGTTGATACTTGATCCCAAATTACATAAAACATTCTGAAAGCTATGATCTCCAATAGTATAAGGTATAGTGAAGCTTCTAAGGTCTTTCAATTTTTTTGGAAGTTCTTTTAAAGATAATACTATACATCTTGATTATAATAATGGTTCTGTATGTCTTTAACTTCCTCTCACTAACCATCATGTCTATCATATATTTGGCATTGTTCAATATTTCAACTAGAGCTTTGTGCAATGTTCAATAGTTCACTTCTAACTTCTAGAATATATTTAAAAAATTTTCTAAGTATTTATCTAATTTCCCCTTCTTTAATCATCTAGGAAATGAAAGATTCATTGAAAACTTACCATTAGCTATATTTTGATCCATTTCTTTCTTTTTATACTTTTGGGTAAACTACATTTTCTCCCTTATTTCTTCATTTACCATTTTTTCATCTTAAGGTAAAACTTGAGTTTGTACATCTTTTAAAGATGTGATCTTATTATGTGTCATGGTAGTATATTATCATAATTCAAATTCTTTTTAGTCGGGGTCATGGATTCTTGGAAAATTTTAGGCTTAGTCATACCTTTTAAGAAAGTCACAGGCTTGTTACCCCCGAATGCTCTAGAATCTTCTTGTTCAAAATACCTTTGTAACTCCAGAACTACAATTTTGGGAAAGTCATAGTACTATCACCCCCAAAAGTTTCAGAATTATTTTATTCAGAATACCTTAGTAGCTCTTTCCCACTCCTAAGTAATATTGTGGGATAATTATTTGATAGACCGTATATTCTTTTTTTTTTGTGAATTTCTAGATAACTCAACTCTGATATTATTTTCTCTTCTACTAATATAATTTTTTGGATTAGAATACTTTAAGAAAGGCTTCTTTGGGATTGTGCATGATGATTTGTATGTCCTTACTTATATGATTATGTATCTAACTAAGTGTCTATGTATTATTTGTCTATTACTTGTTCATTCTCAAATCGGTCGCCAATCTTTAGACAAACAAAAAATTATGGATGCTAGTGTTAGAAGTATCTCTATTTGATATTTAGAGGCCAATCATTTATAAAAACATAATAGAGCTTTAAATTTTGCCCTCCAAACCTTGTTTCAAGTAGGACTTTTTTAATTAGATACACTCAGATATATAATATATGTGGACCTAGTAAACTTGACTATTTTTTTTCATTTTAGATCATAGATTTTCTTTGTTTCTTAGTTATTTCATAAAGTAATAAAAAATTAATTTAAAAAATATATAAAAATCATTAGGAGTATTAATGCCTTAGACTATATGTCTTACAACTTCAATACTTACTATGCATATCATTAGATCATATATCATAATTCATGTGTTAGCACAATTTTGTAGAATAGAGTTGTACACAGAAAGAATAAATATTTTTCCAAGATAGCTATGACACATATTTGATGGAAATGTTATTATGCATATTTGAGAAGATGTAGTTTTAACTATAAATTACTTGATCAATTGAATGTATTCATTTGTCCTTTCTCATTGTGTGTCTTAACTTGCACCCATGAAAGATTATTAATTCAATCAACATTTTTGAAGCATTTATTTTATTTTTAATCTCTCCTCAGGATATGATTGAATAGTATGTAGAGTGATAAAATATATATTTTTTAGTTACTCTAGTACCTAGAAGAGATACAAGTGTTACTTATCCTAGATTGATAAAGTAATGGTTAATACTAATGTTACCTCTTTTAGCAGGACCTATTTTTGATGATCTAGGTAGAGTATGGATTATGGAGATGTGTTTAGATCTCTTACTCTTTCTTACATCTTTACAATCCCATATGGGCCTACAACTAAGAGAGAGTATCATCATGAGCTATTTCAAAACATATTAGTTTACACTTTAATGATTTTACTATCAAGTCACCATAGGTACCAAAAATAATATAGCATTAACATATTGACTTTGGAGACTATGAAGTTTTCTTTGAAAGGAAATCTCCCTCGAGTCTGATTGAGCTGCTAGCTCTCAAGTTATTTCAAGCCTCAACTCAAAATGAGTTGGTAGATAAGAGACTTTACCACTCAAGACTTTGAGTTGGAAAGAATGGCATTTATTTGGAGAGGAAATCTCTCTCAAGTCCAGTTGAGCGAGTAGCTTCTGAGTTGATTCCAAACCCAACTCAAAATGGGTTAAGAGTGGAGAGACTTGACCACTTAGGATTTCGAGTTTATTTTAGAAGAAGATGACATATATAGTATGTCTCAAGCATAGAAAAGTCATCTGAGAAGTCAAATGATTCAGTAGCTGACTCTTCTAATATTGATCATCTAATTGCTCACCAAAAGAAATAGAGAACATATATTTAACAATATATTTCATAGGTATTGTGGTACTCATATATTTTTTTCTTCTTTTTTTACTTTTGTTACTTCTCTTCATGATAATAATATACTCAAGCTTTGTTCATAGATACTATCTCATCAAGAATGACATCATTCCATATTGGAAGAGATAGATATCATTCACCTTAATAATACTTGGATATGACTACCTGGATCTTTAGGAAAGTTTATAGGTTGTAAGTATATATTCTCTATGAAGATTGGTTCACATGAGAATGTGAGTTGCCTGAATGTGAGACTTATTGTGAGGAAAATTACTCAAAAAAATAGATCAAATTATCATGATGCTTTTTCTTCATTCTTATATCACTAATAGCATCTCAAAAATAGAGAATAGTCCTATTAAACATGAAGAATTTATTCATTCATTATGACCTTGAGGAAGAAGTGTATATAGAGCAACTACTTGGCTTTTGAGCAGTGATAGAGTAGATAGATTAGGTTTGTAGATTACAAAAGATATCATATGACCTAAAGTAGTCATTTGTGAGATTTTCACTAGTAGTTACATATTTTGATTTATAGACTTGTGTCACTAACTACTTTTTATTTTATCATTGGAGTTCATATGACATGTTTATCTTGATTATTATATATTTGGATGACATTTTTATTTTGAAATGATATGTTAGAAATTACTCATCTCAAAGAATACTTTAAATCACAATCATATACCAATCATTTTTGGTATTAATTCTCTTTTTTTGATATTCAATTATTTTATCAAATGAGCGAAATGTTGATTGAGATGAAACTTTCAAAACTAGACTTATTAAGAGATTACATACTAATTGATAAAGCACTAGAAAATTTGTCAAATATATTTTCTTCGAGTCTAAGATCTTGAAATAATGTCTTGTGTAAAATTTGTTGACTACAATTATTAGATTGGATCAAGATGATACTCTCTCATGTGGTCAATATGATCCCAATACTCATACTTATATCATTGTTAGTATCTCATAAGTGGCGGATAAACCAGTATGATTGAGGTGTATATGGAGCAACTATATGATTCTTGAGTAGTGACAAAATAGTCAGATTACATTGTAAGATATTATATGACCTAGAGTTGTCACTGAGAATTTGGTTGGTAATATTTTTATTATTTATCACCTATTATGATTTACATGTGTTATATATTATTTTTTATTTTTTCATGAGTTCATATAATAGGCTTATCTTGATGATTATATACTTGGATAACATCTTTACTATGAAATAATGAGTTGAAAATTATAACTGAATAACTTCAGTTATAATTATAGATAAAAAATCTTGGGTGGTTCAAATACTTTCTTGAGACAGAGTTTACTTATAACACGAGAGATTATATTTTCATTGAAAAAGTATGTGATTGATATTCTCATGAAGGATTAGTCTTTTGTGTAGTACTCTAGTAAACCATCATATTAAACTATTTTTTTGATTTGTTGTTGATATGAGCTCTATAATTGAATTGACTACATAAAAAAGAATCATTTAAAAAAGTATCTAAGTATCATTAGAAAGAATATAACCTATGTTGTTAATATAGTTATTCATTTCCAATATTTTTCATATATGTATTAAATATTAGATAATAAAGCAGTTAAATCATAAAAAGTTTCATACTTTTACCATTTTTTGCAATAAATTAATTAATATCTAATAAATATATTTTTTGATACATTATAAAACACTAGAAATAAAAAAATATTTTTCAACTATATTAATGTTTGAAAAAAAAATAAAAAAAAATAAAAAATAAAAAAAAATAAAAAATAGGAAAATAGGAAAATAGAAAAATAGTAAAATAGAAAAATAAAAAAAAATTTAACAAGATAAAAAAATACTAAAAAAAACTAAAAACATAAAACAAAATAAAAAGAATAAAAAAAACAAAAAAAAAAAAAAAAAGACTATATGAATGTTTGAATTATTTAACTAAATTAGAGTATTAAAGATATTTATAATATAATCACTTATTAATTTTATATCTATCTCACCTATGATGTTAATAGTACGGCATACACACCATTGATATAGTACAAATCCACAACCAAAATATTTAGACAAAACACCCCCGGGCAGAATCATGATATTTGCATCCACAGATACATTATGACTTATGATTAACATAAAATAATTCATAATTTTAAATTCACTCAAAATACTCAAAATGTGATTAATATTATTTGGAGCAGCATAATAAAAAATTAAAATCAAGCTTAGAATTAATAATTATTTTTTTTGCAAACTTCATGAAGGATCCAAATAGTGTCAAATTACATAAATATAGTTATGATGTGAGTAGTTGCCCAAATATCATATGTAATCACAAAAACAAAAATTCATATTATTATATAATAAAAAATCACTAATAATAAAAAAATCTCTAGTAACTAATAATTATATAATAATAAAATATAGACAAAATTACCCCCAAATATGTTCTTCATAATAGGTCAATCAATAGTACTGAATGGGGTGGAAATTCAGAAGCACTTAGACACAATTGATCTAAATCTCTTCCAAACACTAGCAAAAATGGATCCAAGCCATGCACCACACAACACAAACAACCAACATGCTTGTTGTTCGTATAAGCAAGCATAGAATAAAGATAAAATTAAAGAAGCTTCTTGGTTGCAGTTCAATCTGCACCGGCAGTTGCCATCTGGGATTTATCAGTCTCCATGGGATCCATGGAAGGAGCAGGCCGTGGGGCTTCTGTATTGCTGTCCTCCACGCCATTTTCACCTCCAGCTGAAGCAGCAGAAGACGCATTCTGAGGATTCTCCTTGGGTTGCCCAGGTGGGCAAGGAGGAGCATCTGGTGCAGCCGTGGGGGCTGGTTTTGCTGGTTTTGGTTTTGGCTTCATCATTATCGGCCTGCAGAATCTGCAAGAGAGCAGCTCTTTTCAGCCTCCAGGCAACAATTCTTCATTATTCTTCTTGCTGGAAGAGAAAGCAGCACTCACTTACCGGTCAAGTGTCTCTGCCTTCTTCCTAACATCTGCTAGCAAGAGAACTGGCGTTGCATATTTTGGAAGACTATCCTGCTGCTGCTTCTTCTCTCTTATCCAGCTCTCTGCTTGCCCACACTCACTCAGCACCTAGGCACAACACCATTTTTTTGTCTACTTTCTTGCACCGCCACATTGAACACAAACAATGAAGAACGGATGCTGTAAATTACCTTAAGCTTGTCCCCAGCATCAATGTGATCAAATTTAGGATCATTACTTATAGCTGCTTCTTTGTAACTATTGATGCAATAGGCAAGCTGATCGATCACTGATCCTCTATCCTCATGTTCTTTGTATCGCATTTCAACTGGATCACCTTGCTATGCTTCCCAACGAATCATTAGACAAATGTTGAATTGAACCAACTTCTGAAGCAAGAATTGATTAGGAGAAGCAGTACCTTCTTAAGTTCTTCCAGTTTTGCAACATAAACACCTTTAGTTTCATCTTCACCATCTTCGTACAGCCAATCCTCAACACTCTGCAACTTCACCATGAAATCCTCTCTATCCGGCTCAGTGACAAATTCTTGATACTTGTCAGAAAGCTATCCAAAAACATAATCAGCGGGAGAAAATAATAATAATAATAATAATAATAATAATAATAATAATAATAAAAGCTAAAAAACCCAAAAAATTGGCGCTGAAACCTTGTTTCTCATGTCATAAACATAAGCCTCGACAGCATTTTTCTTGTCTTTGGTCTCTTCCATAACTCGATCTTGCAGTGCCATTTCAAATTCTTTCTCCACTGCCTTCTGCAAATCTGCGGGCACCATTGCCCCATAAATGGTTTCTGAAACAGGAATATTAGTTTTCTTCACCTTCTTTGCAGCTTCAACCTACAGCCATGAAACAAGAGAATAACAAGTTCCTTCCTGTTTTCTAGAAAAAATTCCCATTAAACAGGATAAGAGACATGTCTAATGCATACTTTAGCATCAGTCTCCATTTTCACAGGCTTATCGCCAGATTCATCAGCACCATTCTCAAAAGCAGAAGCATCAGTCATGTTAGAGTCTGGCTCTGCACAACCAGAGGCATGTTCATTGCCCTGGGATTCATCTGTGTCCATCTTAATTGCTTCCTTTGCTAGCTCATTAGAAATAGGAACTTCAACCTCGTTTTCTTCCAACAGCTGGCATGCACACAACAAACATAAAAACAAACGACTTGAAGAGAAACACAAAATTTGGCATGAAAGAGGGGAGATGTTGCAGGTTTACAGTAGCAGATTGAACGCAAGCAATGCCATTCAAGTTTAAACAAACTTTGACTTTAATCTTTGACTTGTCACTTTTTTCAGAATGGAAGGGACCAATCTATCATTGAAGAAAGAATGTGGTTAGCACCAGAAACAGCAGCTGATTGGTTTTAATTGGGGGACGCCGCAGATAATTCGTACCACATATGTACCAATCTTTGTGGGCGTTTCTGTTTCGCTGACACCAACATAAAGAATATTGATAGTAAATGTGCCAGATCTATAGAATGTGAGTGCCTTCGTACTGGGGATAGGGTTTCCCTTGGGGAAGATGATGATGGTGGTATGCTGACTGTCTGATACGCCATTCCCAGAATCTGGCAAAGCAACTTTCCAAGACGAAGCAATAGAAATTGGAAAGCAATCACTGACCTGCAAAATGGGATTAAGTTTTAGAAGAAAGCTACTAATGGCAGTAAATTCTAGTCACAAAAACACAGAGAAAACAAGCAAACAAAGGTGGGCTAAAACAGCAAAAGAAGAAGATTATCAATTTTGATGTTACCTGAAACTCTCGCACTTTGAAAGTGGGGCTGAGAATAGCACACTGAAGAGCGCAACCCTTGGCAACACACTCGCTGGCGTTCATGGTGCGCCGTGGCTCCTTTCCAAAGAACTCAGATAAAATCTTAAACACAGCAGGTATGCGAGAGCCAGACCCAACAACCTCAACTACATGAATGCCATCTACAGTGAGATGGGCATTCTCAAGTGCCTTCTCCAAAGGAGTTTTTACACGTTCCAAAATTGGACGACTAATTTGCTCAAATTCATCCCTTTTGATGAAGCCTCTAACATCCTTTTCCTCCATCAAACACTCTATGTTTAGAGGTGCTTCAGGGTTTGCGCTAAGAACTTTCTTCATCTTTTCACAAGCAACCTGAAGCCTGAGACATGCCCTCGCATTCTGAAAAACATCAATTTTATATTCTCCCTTGAACTTCACAGCGAAATAGTTGAAAAGAACTTCATCAAAATCACGGCCACCCAGAGACTCATCATATGAATGTGCCAATACCCTTAGTTGGCCCTTCTTGAATCCTACAATGCAAACTTGCATGCTTGCATGACCAATGTCAATAAAAGCCACATTGAGTTGGTCATTCTCTGGCAAGTCAGTTTTGTAGATGCCATAGGCTAAAGCAGTTGCTGTTGTTTCATGAATCAGACGAAGAGGACGCAGTCCTGCAATTGTTGCAGCATCCAGAACAGCTCTTCTCTGGAGGTCAGTAAAGTAAACTGGAATACCAACACAGCAATCAACCACAGCTGTACTGAGATTCTTCTCAGCAATCCCCTTCAAATTGGAGAACAACATTCCCAGCATCTGAGTTGGCGTGAATGTTCTCATTTCACCTAAATAGTGTGCATGAATAACAGGAAAACCATCAGCCCCTTCACTAACAGCAAAAGGCAACGATTTTAGATCTCTCTGGAGCACAGGGTCAGAGTATCGCCTGCCAATTAATCGTTTAATCTGGGAGATAGAATTTTTTGGGTTCATGATGCTTGAGGCCGCCCCAGCAGTTCCAATAAACCTTTGTTTATCCCCAAAGCACACAATGGAAGGCGTCTCCCGCTTTGATTCATCATTAAGCACCACATCAATCCCTCTCTGCCTAGCAACAGCAACAATGCTGCTTTCATTTCCGAAATCAAACCCTACAACGCTCATCTTGTTGACACAGCTCCAAAATGTTGAGAAAATACGTTACGATCTACAGAGTGGGTTGAACGACAAGCATGTTAGTTTCTTGAGGCCGAGAAAATAAAAAGAAAGCCACCACCACCACGTAATAGGACACACAGGAGAATCAATAAATCACTAAAGCAAAACATTTGACAATAGAATGTTGTAAAGCTATCATACCAATCCCAGCACCACAGACTCGCATCACATTCTCAATAAAAAAGAAGATTAATACGCTCACTTCAGAAAACATAAGCAAGCATTATTGACGAAGAACATTTTCCATCTAAGCGACTACCAATTAGCAAGCGCAGCATAAATCTACAAAAAAAAAAAAAAAAACAAATACAAACCAAACAAAACCACTCACCTGAAAATAGAAATTACATTATGAACATCATTTTAAAATTCACGAACATCAACTAGTTTCAATGTGGTCAGTCAGAAAGAAAATCAAAAATAAAGCAGAGATGGAGAGAGATGAGCCCCACAAACGCCCTACCAGCAACCAAAATATAGAAGAACTTACGGATCGAAGAGCTGAGGAGAACACAACTAGGCGGTTCGGCTGATCCGCACAAAACAAGAATTCAGGAACCCTAAAAAAAGAAGGGCAACGAAGGGTTGGATAGTTCGACGAAGCTCGAAAATGGAAAAATGTGAAAGGCCTCGATTTTGTTTCCAGGAAGGGCAGCTTTTTGATTTTGTGCGGGAGCGGTCAAGAATTTTCTTTCTGGTTTTTTTTTTTGGACAAATACGAAGAAACTTCGGTGAGTGAAGGCGATGCAACGGCACAAATCGGTGCCGTATTCTTTCATATAGTTGAGGTCTGGATCGAGAAGATCGTGGAGATGTCCAGACACACCTCCAAACTCCATAGAGGGCCCCAGGTTCTAGAAAGATCTATGGACCATGAGGTCTTTCCTGATCCCGTGGCTCTTAAAATACCGGGTCCCCGACCCGATTCCGAACCATGTGACATGATCAATACTCAATCATCAAATGTGAAAAACGGATAGAGATTAGAGGCGCGAAATGGTTTGCTCAATCCGTTTGATGTAACAGCTCATCAGTCATCATGTATTTTTGTGTTTTTCCACTAAGATTAAGAAATATTTGGAGAAGATTATAGTATTATGATAACATTTAAAAAAACACCAAAATAAAAAATCAAAAATTATCTTGGAAAATAAAGTTTTTTAATATGCATACCATCCATGTAACGTATACTATATTAATATGTATTCTCTAAACATGTATATGGGTTTATACATATATGTTATACTTCAGATAGATACATATTCATGATATTATAAAAGTTAAGGAATATTTAGAAAAAAAAGTGATGAAATAATTTCATATTTTTTAAAATAAATACTCACATTCTTTTTTGAAGAATAATAACTCAATTTTTATAAAAATATTAAATAAAAAAATTTTGTTTGATATCCAAGATCAAAACAAATTATGTTATGAGCAATGAAATATTAATTAATAATTTTGTGCATTAGTTGAAAAATATTTATATTTTCGTGTGCTGAAATACATCTCCATGAATTACCCCTCTCTCATCCATGCCAACCATTTAAAAAAACACGTCAAATTCATAAAAAACACATGTGTATGATCTAAAAAAAATATGTGAGTCAAATTCATGTGTTAGCCAAGTCTAATTTAAAAAAAGCAAAAAAAAAAAAACTTGAAATGTATTTTCAAAATGTTATGTACTATTTTTGAAAATAATATTCATAATATGTTTGAAAACTTAATGTGATATATATATATATATATATATGACAAGGTAGAAAATATAGAAGCAATCAAAAGACTATGAAATAACAAATAAGCAAACAAACAATAAAGTATTCCAAGTGGTCACATACAGTAAGACACATAATCTTTCATCCATATTGATGGCTTGCTCACTCTCCTTTTTTCAGCTGTGGTTTGGGCAACCCACAACTATGACTCTTAATTGGGATTACCCCCCATGATTGTATTTGATCCTAGGGACTTGTTGTAGTTGATGAGTGGAAATGTATAATTCTTTCCTTGCTTGAAAAATCACCTTCTCTTCAAGGTGTAAGCCAGTATAGAGTAAATATAATGCATCATAATCTTTTCATGTATAGTCTTCGGATGCACAGTTTGTAAACCATGGTATCAATATGGTCCAATACTTAGAAAAGATCATAATAACACTTAGCTTATTTTCATAAAATTAGTGGCACTAGAATGGTTTGTTTGTTAGGTTGAAGGCATGCCAATATCAATAACCTACTTCAAAGTAAGAGTCATGATGATGAGAGTCAACTGATTGTTACATGCAATGTTGAGCTCATTGCAAACTCTAGATCATCAAGGTATCTGATTGTTACTTAACCTAGCCCACCCAAAAAATGAGACATAAGGATGCGATTCATCATGTGTAAAAACCCGAAGATTCTATTCCATTTGAAGGTTATTCATTTCACTTTGTTTGACAATTCGAGGGTGATTGGCAGTGCTATGATTAAGGAAAGTTCTACTTAATTCAAACAATTTTTTCCATGCATGGCTATTGAAGATGGAGTCACGATCTAAAGTGAAGGAACTTGGGAAACCATAGGGTTTGATAAACATTTCCATAAAAGAGATTAACATTTTTTTCAAGTACTAAATTATGTAGTTAAGGAACAAAATGGGAAAACTCGGTGAGATGGTTTACTACCACTAACATCACTATGAAACTTCTTGAAGGTGAAAGGTCATAAATAAAGTCCATGATGACATCTTCTAAAGCCAAAGAAGGGACTAGTAATGGTTGCAAAAGACTAGTGGGTGCTTGTACAATACCAAACTCTACTTCAACATGAATATGAAGCTAGTACAATACCAAACTCAAGCAAAATAAGGTGCATTTACCTCACCATGTCCAACCATTGAGATAGCTACAAACTCAAGGATTACAATAGATTTAAGAAATGATCGAGGACTGAGACAATAATGATGATAGAATAAGAGCAATTTTTTATGGATGGAGAAATCCATTTATAACAAACCTAGTGTATATTAATGATGTAGAGTAATTGAATTAGGGACAATCTAATTCTTTAGGCATAGATAAGCTAATAAATCAAGTGATGATTATGTAATTGAAAACAAATAGTAATTGTACCAAAACCATCGGTCTTGTTGTCATTATGTGCGGGCATTAGCCACCATATTTGTGTAACCTATTTATATTGAATATGAATGTGATAATCTTATAGCTTCTGAATATATACTTGTTGATCTAGAGTTTGTACCACATGTCAACGTAATTCCACGAAGTTATTGTGATTTGTTTGAATAATGGAAAACACAACAAGAAGGTATTGATGTCACTTATGTATTACCATTGAAATGGCGTGAAGCTCCTTTATGTACATAGAGGTAATGCACAATCTATGACCCACTTTATTGATGAACAAATGGGCGAACCAACTTACATAAGCACGACCCCTTTTCAATATTAGAAGCATCCATTTCAATAAAACATTAAGCACTGGTGCTTAGTAATTTCAATACTAGAGCTTATAACATGACCAATTTCAAAGCATCAAAAGTGAATGTAGTCTTGGTAGTCCAAGTGAAGGCATCTCTACATAATAAATCCATGAGAAGAGTTGTTATGGAAAAAACCTTATATAAATCAATAATAATAATTAGTGAGATTGAGAAAGCCACAAGGTTGTTTTAATGCCCTAATAAGAGGCCATTGTGCCATAGCCTCAAGTTTTTTTGTTGATCAACTTGCACATTACCCATAGAAACCAAGTGGCATGAGTATTCAATATAGTATTGGCTAAAGTGACACTTGCTAACATGAACAAAGAAATGATTATTACAAAATGTAAAGATAATCCAATTGGTCAATGGATGTAGTGCTATAGATCAAAATATCTTTAGAGAAACCACTAGCAAACTTGTAATGGTACAACATGGAAAAAATTAATTAATGGTTGCTTGGAGGTTGATAAAACACTACTAAGCTCAAATGGCAAGGTGAGGAATCCATAATGCCATTCATAACTATGGTTGGAAAATTTATAGATGTCTAGTAGGTGTACTCATAACTAATGGAACTCAGCTCATAAATCTAGCTTGTTGAAGATCATTATCTTGCCCAACTCATATGGAGTTCATCAATAATAGGAATATCAAATTTGGCTTTGATGGTAGATTCATTCAAACTTCAATGCATGATAGTCCACATTGGTGAACATGTGGACCAATGAGCTATGGAGAAGGGCCTAGTATTAGTGGAGAGTAATGAGACACGATAATTCTTTGAAATCACCTTGAAGACAGATATGTTATCCTTCCCAATAGAATACCATGATTTAAGCCAAAAAGTCATGTGTTGAATATGCAAACCAAATATTTATAATTACCAATGTAGACATTAGATTTAACACTAGGCTGAATGGGCAAGCACAAACATTCTTCCAAGAAATGTTTGATGAAAATGTGTGTGGCATCATTTTCAACGAAAATTATAAGTTATTGAGTAGAAATATCCCAAATGATGTGCAAGGAATGAGGAATTCCATGTCTTGTTAATACATTCAAGTTGGAAATATTACTAGCGACTAATTCTTGAATGGCATTGGGGGTTAAAATCTTCTTGTATTTTATACCATGATCATTGTCAATACCCATCATGTGTAAGAACTTCTGTCAGAGGAGGTTGTGGTGTGAGAAGAAATTCATTTATTAAAAAGTGTAGGTTTGGAGGTTTGGGTTGGATCAAGGTGGGTTAGTGATGTGAATGAGTGGATATTGGTTTTAGGAGAGCTCTATTTTGTCAAGGAACAAGAGCTCAGTTTATCATCATATGTGCGACCGTCATAAGCCCAAGAAATAGTGAATGCTTCCAAAGTAAATGGCTGAAAAAATAAAAGTTCCCAATGAATATCCATCCAACATCAAACTCAAATTGAAAAAACTAATCAAAAAAGGCTCAATTCACATAATCTCATTTATCAAGTCCTCAAAAATAGATTAAAATTCAGAAATAATAAAGGTTTGTGAGAGCTGAGAGAGATTACCTTAATGGTCTTCATAGAAACAATCTTTGAAATGATATTTCTAATTGAGCAAAAATTCCGTCTAAGTACACAACTAATTAGCCCTCATTCATTGATACTAATTGGCAGCTTGACCATTCAACTTGGAAAAAAACAATTTGAAGTTAAAGAGGCAAGGGGGTACCTTGTAAATCAAATAACCCTCCTATGTGAAATATATATCCATTCAAATGTGTGCATTGGAACCTCCATCTTCATGGGGGATAACACTGATGAAACTTTCAAGTTATTAGAAATTTCATTAATTAGTTGGGAGAATGTGTGATTGTAGTTGAAGTGGGTAAGGGGCCCAAAAAGCTTAAAGAAGAAGTAGTGGATACCAGAATATGAGAATACAAATCATGAAATCTATAATTGAGAGAGGATATGTATTGTTGTAAGATTTGGAAGGCCATATATTAATCCTTGATCTGAGCATGCAAGTTTTGGATTGCTTGTAACAAATTAGATTCAGCTATGAAAGTGGAACCATATTAGCAAATACACGCATCATGCAAGTGTCAGTTCCTCCACTTGCTAAGACCTACAAGAAAAGAATAATAGAGTAGCACAAAAAATATAAAGGAATGGCAAAGGGAGACAAAAGAGAGAATGAAAAAAATAAATAAATTAACCATCATCCATCCTCCTTGGTGTTACTCTGTCACTCAAAGAGAGTCCATTTCTTAATCAAATGGAGGCAAATGATATCCACACTTGTGACATAGTATGGAAGGGAAATAATTATCCAGGATTCTTAAAGAGACCTCTTGGGGATACATGTACATCGTAGAATACTCTAAAATTCTCTAGACTTGTAGAGAGGCTTCAAAGGTTCTACACACTTCCATAGATGTATATATAAGAAGTGACCTCATTTACAAACCATCAAGTTTTGAGCTTCACTAATGCATTGTGAAAATTTCTTTTTTAATAGAGAGTTAATTTCTTCCTAGTATTTCGTGAGTTCTTTTTGCTTCAAAGTTGATGTTAGAGGCTAAGCAAAACTTGCAAAATAAGCGAGAGACTGACTTAGCAACATTTGAGGAGTAATTTTTCTAAATGATGCTTGGAAGCTTAGCAGGAAAACTAAGTCCAGAATAATTGATATCAAGGCCTTAGTTTCATGTGGGGCGTAACTCGAAAGAAGTGATGGTGAGCTCTCATATGAAGGAAGCCTTTGACAATCATGAAGTTTGACTTGCCCACTAAGAGAAGGGGAAAGAAGGAGAAGTCTCATGATCATCTCATGAGCTTGGATGGTTGGGCGACTAAGGTTAGAGGTCACTATGATGGACACTACATAGAAAATGAATCTAATAGAGAAAATCATGAAGAAGGCTATGGAGGATCTCAAAGTAAAAATCCAAAACCTTCAAGAGAAGATGCAAGGCTCGATGATCTTGATGGTGTCACGTGGAGAGTTAATGAGAGTCTTGGACATGCTTTTTAGCTTGGAGCTAAGGGTGGAGGTCTTGACTAAGCATGAAGAGGAACTAAGATAAGAGGTTGTTATTTATAAAACAATATTATTGGCTCGAGTCATTGTCACTCATGGGTCACCAAGGGTGGAGGTATCAAAGCCAAACATGTTCAATGGACAATGAAATACCAATGAGTTAAATAACTACTTATAGCACAAAGTATTATTTTGAGACAATCCCACTAAATGACGAGGCAACAAAGGTGTGCATTGTTGCTCTTTAATTCATCAATAATGCAACTTTATGGTGGCATAAATGGTTTATAGAAATAAAAAATAAGATGTACACTAATGATATCTAACTTCAAGAAAAAAATTAAGAAGTAATTCTACCCAGAGGATGTGACATATATGGCTTGTAAAAAGAGTAAGCATCTCAAACACATAGGTCAATCCATGACAATGTCAAGGAGTTTTCATTCCTAATGCTTGAGGTTCCTAATATGAGGAAAGAGAAATTTTTTTTCAACTTTATGGAAAACCCACAGAGGTAGGCTAAGAAAGAGTTGAGGAGCTGTGGCATGGTGTCTAAGACTTAGCCATGATCATAATAGTAGTAGAGTTACTCATGGATTTCTGGAAAGGAGAAACATCTCAGGCCAAGCTACCTTTCAAGTATAGTCATGAAAAAGTTGCTAGATGAGTTAAAAGATGTGATGCCATCAGAGATATCCAAAAAGCTCTCACCATGAAGAGAGGAAGATCATAGAATCAAGTTGGAGCACATAGCCAAACCTCCTATCATAAGGCCTAGAGGTGTCAAATAAGCTGGGCCGGCCAAGCCTGGTTTTTCAGACCCAACATAGCTGGCATGCCGTGCCTAGCACAACATGGTTCTTGAGAGGGTAGGCCCTAAAATCTAACCAGGGTCGGACCAATTCAGCCGGGTCATGTCTTGTTGGGTCGATTAATTTTTAGAAGCCCTAGGGTTTTGGCAAAGCACCGCTATGCCTCCGTCGCCAATCAGGTGTCACTTGTTGCGATGGGTTGTCGTGACGTGCCATGCCTGGCACGGCATGCATGCCAAAAATTTTGGCCCGCACGGCACAACTTATGTCGTGGGTGCGCCAGGCATGAGCTCTAGCATGGCACTATAGCGTGCCGTACCGAGTTGGGCCGGCCTAGCTTGTTTGACACCTCTAATGGGGCCCTACAATATGGCACCCCTAGGGTTGGAAAAGTTAAGAAGACAACTAAATGAGTTGTTGGATGTTAGGTTCATACAATCATCCAAATGTTTTATATGGTTTGCCTGTCTTATTCTATAAGAAGCATGATGACTCATTGTGGATATGTATTGAGTATCAAGTGCTCAACAAAGTGATTGTAAAGAATGAATATTTCATTTCTCTTATTGCTAATCTATTTGATCGACTTGGAAGAGCAAGGTAATTCACTTAAGTTGAACTTGTGGTTGAGTTACTACTAAGTGAGGATAGCTAAAAGTGACAAGCCACAGACTATGTGCATGACTCCTATGAGTTTTTAGTGATGTCATTTGGTCTGATTAAAATACCTACTATATTCTACACTTTGATGAACAAGATATTCTTCCATCTTTCTCTAGATAAGCTTGTAATGGTGTATCTAGATAATATTGTTATATATAATAATATCTTAGAAGAACATATTGAGCATCTAAGAAAAATATCCTAGCTATAAAGGTAGAATGAGCTATATTTAAAGATGGAGAAATGTTTCTTTGCTCTAGAGGAAGTAGACTTCCTAGGACATCATATTAAAGATGAAAAACTCATGATGGGATAAGAGCAAGCCCAATGCCATTTGGAAATGAGATCTTCCGACTATGGTGTCACAACTAAAGTCATTCTTGAACATAATTAACTACTATCAGGAGTTCATCAAGGGGTATTCAGTGAGAACAACTCAATTGATGAATTTTTTTAATAAGTGTAAGACATATACATGGGATGAATAATATTAGTAAGCCTTTAAAGATGTGAAGAATGCCATAATGGAGGAGTTAGTGTTGGTGCTACTTGATCACACCAATGTATTAAAGGTAAACACTAATGTCTCTGAACTTGTAATTGAAGGGGTTCCTATGCAAGAAAAATATCCCATAACTTTTGAAAGGTGTAAGCTTAATGATATGAATAAGTAATACATAGTCTATAAGAAAGAAATGATAGTGATCATCCATTACTTGTGAACATCAAGATACTATTTGATAGGTTCACATCTCATGGTAAAGACATATAACATTGTTATTAACTACTTCTAGATTTAGAAGAAGATAAGCCAAAGTAGGTAAGGTGGCAAGACTTTATGCCTGAGTTTGACTATATCTTGAAATACAATCCAAGTATCACTAATCATGTGATTGATGCTCTAAGCCGTAATGTGGGGCTAACATTCATGACTTGCCAACTTTTATGAAAGAGTTAGATTTCATAAAGGAGGTGTTGTGGCATGAACTAGTGGCTATGACTTTGGTGGGTGAGAAAGTTGTATAACCAATCATAGAGAGCTCATCTTTTGATCAAATGGAGGAAAATGACTCTTAGAGATTAATAAACAGTTGGAAAGATACTAGAAACTTGCTGAGACCTCCCTTTACTATAAGAATGTAGAAGGTTATAAAAGATTCCAAAGATATCCACATATGTAGAAGAGTATGGAAGGAAGGGGATTATCCTAGATTCTTTTAGATACCTCTTAAAATTATATTTACATAGTAGAAAACTCTAGAATTTTCAAGACTTATAAAGATCTTTCAAAGATTCTACATACTTCCATAGATATGTATATATGGAGGAGATGACCTCATTTACAAATCACCTAGTTGTGAGCTTCTCTAAAATATTATACAAAGTTTTTTTCTTCAAGTTTCTTTCTTCATAATTTCTTTTGAATTCTATTTGCTTTTAAGTTATGGGTACAAGCTGAGCATAGCTTGAAAAATGAGTGAGAAATCTATTTAACAACATCTGAGGGGCAAGTTGTCTAAGTTCTAGATGGAAGTTTAGCAAGAAAACTAAGTTTGTGATAATGTGCCAATTGTGATTTGGGCATGTTTTGACTCTTCCTTGGGTTTGCCTTCTAACAATGCATTTTGTTCTTGGGCTTATGTTTCATCTGAATGGGTGGAGATGTATCTATAACTCTTTATTGGGGTTTCCTTACAACATTGCATTTCATTCTCAGGCTTCTTATTGCAACTAGTTAAATATGTATCAACCTTTATCAACTAGGTGTATATAGGTTTCATTATGCCAAATTTTTAGGATTAGAAAATACACCAAAAACTTATTTTTCAAGAGTCTCTCATCCAATATAATTCCATGGGTATATAGGTCATATAAATAGTAAAGTAGATATTTGTCTATTTATATCAATCCCATATGAATTATATAGGTAGTTTGATAGGCAAATAGTTAGTCGACTACTTTTCTAGTTAGAGGGATAAAACTAAGTTTTTAATATGACTCTTTAATTCTAGGATTAGTCTATTTCATTATACATAATAATATGTCTAAATTATCTGGTTATTATTATATTTTATTATAGAATGAATGTTAGATTATTGTAAGAATACCCTAATGCCCTATTAGAATACAAGGTAGTTCTCATTTATTGGGCCCTTCTAGATGATAGTCTCCTCATAATTATTCTTTTAATATTTTACTACCGAAATTATAAATTATTTCTACTCGAGGGATATTAATAAGTCAACATATTTAAAATAACTCATCAACTACCCTTAATAGTTATTTTATATGTATATTCTTATTATTCGATTTGATATGTCATAAATATGTAAATTGATATGATATTAAAGATATTTACACTTTCAACTTCATAAGCACCATGCATACTCATAATAATTAACATATATTTTCTCTCAAATCTCACCAATAATATTCATACAACAAGAAGTAGCTCACAAAGCTATTATTACCTTATGAATCATCTCAACTCATGCATGTCTCATGGCTTACATGTTATCATATATTATGATGACACATGACTCTCACACTAAAGGTAAAATCCCTTATGAAATATTCTATAAAATATTTACAACAATCAAGGGTTGGCTCATTTAAGATATACATAATGGATTTACTTATAAAATTATACATGCTTTTGGCTTCATAACCACCATACACCCAAAAACTAAACTTATATCAATTTTAGGTTTTTACATATATGTTTATCTAGCGCATCATGATTAGAATGATTGTTACTTTTTTCTTACCATTATGCATGAGTATTGTAGTATATAATTTATTTTGTTATCTATTTAATCATTTATTTTCTTGTTTCTATATTTTATTTAAAGATGCAGGTTTTGATATGCTGAGAGATTGGTCATGTGGCATTGAAATAATAACAAGGGTCCCGCTACCTAGTCAATGGGCCGGAAAAATTTTTGGAGTGTGACCCGATCTACTCTATTGATCTTACTCGTTCTGTTTATAGAATTCTATTTATTTTTTCTATAAATTCATTATATACATAATTTATTCAGTGTGCTCTATTCTTCATCTATCTCTCTCTCTCTCTCTCTCTCTTTGTGATTTTGTATTGTCATATTTGATTATTAATCTATAAGCACTAAGTGCTTTTTTGGTGGACGTAGTTAGTTGTGGTGAATGACTAATGAACCTCGTTAACACTGTTGTTTGATTGTTGTGGTATGTAATACTTATATTTTTGCACAATCTAATATTTTCATATAATCACTATCGAGAGATAAGAAATTCTAACAAGTGTGTCATATGGCTTGCATGTCATAGTCCTCCATGATGACACACAAAGCTACCAATAGTAAAACTCTAATTTCAATTATAAATAAATAATATGTTTATAAATAGCCAACCCACCACACAAACTAAAAAAAAGCATCAACTATATATCCATCACACATAAAAAAATATACTACTCCTAGATATCAATTTAGTTGATATCAAAAAAGAATTCACATGAGGCAATTCAAAATATATCTTAAGAAACTTTGGGTTCTTAGTAATAATCCTCACAAGAATCTAGGATTTAACAATCTAAGCCGTAATTCTTGTTTAATGCACCTTGGATTTTCCCTTAAGTGTGGGTTAAAATTCATGACCCCACTTAGGATTTAAGCTTGTGCCTTGCATTGCCTTTTTACCCATGGATCCCTCCTAGGGGTTCTCAATTTCATACTCCTTCATAAACTCCTTTTTTCTCTACTTCATGATCTTTTTTTCTCTATATGGTATATTTCACATTTTTATACTTGGATGTTTAGGTGCATTATCAAGTGGGAAGTCATATTGCTAAGAAATGGTCATGGCTTTAATATTGCATCTCTATAACACAAAGTCATAGTATTGTAAACGCCCATGGATTTGGTCCATTTCTTTTATTAGATTATCATGGCACCGAGAATGGTTGTGGCTCTTATATTTATCCTCTATTACACAAAGTCACAACATTATGAATGACTATGACTCATGCATTTTTTTTATGGAATACAGTTATAATATTGGGAATAGCCATAGTTAATACATTTTTCCATTGTAACTTAAATTCATAGCATTAGGAATGAATATTACTTTGAACTTTTCTCAAGAGCAAAAAGTTGTGGCTCTGAAAATGGTTATAGCTTGGGTAAATGTTCTATGTAACTCTCTTATAGCCAAAAGTTATAGAATTGGAGAATCGTTATGATTTTTGCCTTTGTATTTGTGACTCTAGAAAGTGAATGTCATAGTATTGAAGAATCATTTTAGATTTTAGCATCAATGAGATATTTGGCTACTACAATATAAAATTAATATCATGGGCATTATAATGTTATTGAGTTAGTATGCTTGTGACTCCAAGAAAGTTTCACAGCCAAAAAAATATTATTCAAAGTAAAAAAATTGTGTTAATGTGGTGATAGAGTTATGATATATAAAAATTATCATGATTAGTTATACAGAGTTTTATCCAATAATAAATGATGAAACTACTTTATATAATTTTTAAGGTGTAACCAAGTCATAACATAAAAAACACTTTGATTTTTTGCATGTATTTTCTTGGTCATTTCCTACTCATCAAGTCTTACATTTTATATAAAAACCTATTGATCTCACTATTATTCATCATAATCTATCAGAATTATAATTTTATGAAATCATTTAAATTTAAAACCTTTGTCAAGCAAATATATCAAGAATAATTACTAAAATAACTAGTAATATTTGGTATTTAATATCTCAAACAAACTCACACACACTTAAGTCATTGCTCATCTTCAAGCAATTAATCCCCCATCTATAAAAACAAAATTAAACATTTGATCTATACAATATAAGTGTTTTCTATTACTAGGTTTCAGTATTATAGTGTATCTAGATGATATGACTACCTCTTTATATGGATATATAAAAGAATTGTGATAAGGTTTGAGTTTCATAACTAAATTTATGGGGGGATAAAATGTTTAAAATGATTTGTGAATTAATACATATTCTTTTATTTCATCACATAGCCTCTCAAAATAGTGATATATTTAATATTTATAGCTAGACCATCAATGAATTATTACTTTCATTGATGGTTTCTATAGTTCAAGAAAGCTTTTCCATGTAATCTTTTTCTTACTCCTATCTTCTAGAATTTTTTTTTTCAATAATGAAACATACTCTAGGCTTTCTTATTTATGACCTCCTTCTTTTGATCTTTCTTCATGAGATGCCTTGACTTTTTGGATCATCATAGCTTTTTATTGGTCCTTAACTTGAGTTTTTTCTTTTTGTATCACCAAATTCATGGCATTGAAAGTCATGTCACTAATAAAAGCCATGACTTTCAATGCTATCTTTACTTCTTTATTTCTTTCCTTTGGATACTTTGGAATCTTCATTTCGATCATATCATCCTCTATCATTTTATCAACCACTAGTTGTGATTATGTCTTTATTTTCACTATTGGTGTAGTATCTAAATTATTCACATTATTTTCTTCATACAACTATAATAAGAATTTAGGTATTTCACTTTCATTTTTTCCTCTATAGAGTACTCTTATTTGAAGTCGTATAAATTCATAAATTAGAAGAGTATCATGACTTAGTGATAGTCATCCTCATCAATCTCTACTTCATCACTTTCATAACTCCAAATTTTCTCTTTTACATCATCCTTTTCATCTTCATTGAACCAATAGTCTTAACAAAATATCTACAATTAAAAGCCATGTTTTGTAGTATTTTTGTGAGGAGGTTATCTATATCCTAATAATCATTCTCATTATCATATATAATTTTCATGTCTTTGTAAAGATTGAATGTTGTTTGATCTTTGCCAATTTGAAGAGTAAACTTTTCTTTCTTAATATCGATGGATACCTATCCAGTGGATAAAAATGATTGTTTCAAGATCAATGGAACATATAAATCTTTCTCCATATCTCATACAACAAAGTCCACATGAAAAAATAAATACATCAACCTTGACCAATAGATCTTCAATACTACTATTTGGGCAATTGATTGATCAATCAACTATTTGAAGTGAGAGAGAAAGGTTGGAATATTCTTAGTAGAAATATGTGCTCTCCAAATATACATAGTATCATAAAACTTTTTGGATTCTTTAATTTCTTCAGGAGTTTTTATTAAATAATTCTACTATTATTTTCAACCATATTCACAATTTCACATTTTGTCAATTTTTTTACCACTCATGATATTCTAATTGAATTTCACATAGATTGGCATTTGAGACAATGCTTGGAAAACAGATATTCACTTCAAACTTTTGGAAAATATTAAAAAACTTTTCAAACTATTTATCTAATTTCTTTTCCTAAAATATTATGAAAAAAGAAGATTTATCTGAAAACTATCATTAGCATCATTCTTCATCAAATTCATTTTTTTATTACTTTGAGTAATCTTTATTTTATTTGATATTTCATCTTCTTTATGTGTCATTTTTAGGGGTGTGATCTTAGCAAGCTATTCATTCGATGTCATGGCTTTAAAAAAAACCATGGAATTAGGTGTTGTAGCTTTTGAAAGTGTCATGATGGGAGCTGTAACTTTTGGTAAAGTTATGTCACTATCAATTCATGTGCCCTTTGTTTTAGCGTCCTCTATTTATTTCGCCACTAGCTCTTTGATGCATAAAAGCATAATCAATAAGTACTTTTTTTGGCTTGTCTCGATATCACTTTATAGCTTATTAATATCATATCCTTTCATCGATAATGTCAATTATATGATATGATTCTTTTTACTTTTCATTGTCATAGTTGTGTATTGTAATATTGTCTCAAACCTATTCATATGATTTTCTTGAAGATTATTTGTTCTCTTTATTTAGGTTTGCAATAAATTTATCATTGATAAAAGACTTTTATTCTCTCTTTAAATATTGATAATTTGAGCTCGATTCTCGTTGAATATTATATCTCATCAAATTATTCCCAAAATTATTTGGTATTTATCTAACATTTTGCTTTCCACTACCATATCTTCCATATAAAAAATATTCATTATTTCTCATGTTCTAAAGGTAGTGTATGAGAATATTAGTATTAGATCAAAATATTTACTCTTTGATTTGAAAATTATTGATCTCCTCCACATGATAAATAAGGTCGAAGTTCATAATTTCTTGCTATTGCATAATTGTAATTTATCTCATTCTTTTGTACTTATCCTCTTGGGCTTCGAGCTTTTAAAGAAAAGCCTCTATATTTGTTTCCATAGCTGTAATTTAGTCAACTCCAATACATTGACTTATTTTATTTTAAAGATATGATTAGTTAGACTTTGATAGTTATTTTTCACTAACTCTTAAAATAAAGAATATGCTTCTTCAAGTGACTTATTCATAAACAACCCACTCGATATCACATCAATGGTGCAACTCATTATGTAGTTTAGCTCATTATAAAAGGTATGGACTTAGAACTATAACTTAATTCAATGTTGAGGTTATTATCTTAATAACCTATTAACATGGACACATGCATCATATAAGGTATATAGCTCTTCATGAGAAAATTAGCTTATCTTACTAAATAATTGTAAGGTGATTTGTGGTGGAAAAAACCTTAAGAGAAATACTTGCATAAGTTTATCTCAACTTTCAATTGAACCTCAAGATGAAAAATAGAACTAACTATGTACCTTGTCACTCAAAGAAAAGGGGAATAAACTTAATCTAATAGTATCTGAGCTAACTGCATTCATTTTAACCATGTTGAATAACTTTAAAAATATTATGACATGCCTATTTGAATACTATGATATCCTCCTACTTTACTAATATTGTTACTTTAGGTAACAATATTAGTCTAATTTTCTTTTTAAACTATTTGTCTAATTTTCTTTTTAAACTATTTGTCTAATTTTCTTTTCCTAAAATATTGTGAAAAAGAAGATTTAGATAAAACTATCCCCAACATCATTCTTCATCATATTCATATTTTTATTACTTTAGTTAATTTTTATTTGGTCTAATACCCCTTCTTCTTTGTTTGTCATAGCTGAGGATATGAGTTGGCAAGCTATTCATTTGGTGTTGTGATTTTGAAAAATACCATGGAATTAGGTGTCATATCTTTTGAAAGTGTCATGATGGGAGTTGTAACTTTTGGAAAAGTCATTGGCACTATCAGTTCCAGCTCTTTTTATTTTTAGCTTCTAATTATTTATCTTTTAGCTTTATTCTGCTTAGAAGCATAATTGATAAGTACTTTGGATTTGTCTTAGTATCACTTGATAGCTCATTCATACTCTTTCCTTTCATCAATAGTGTTAATTATCTGATTTGATTATTTATACTTCTCATTGCTGTATATCTGTATTCCAATATTGTCTAAAACCTCTCCATATGGTTCTCTTGAAGAACATTCATTTTCTTCATCTGTATCAATAATGCAATAAACTCATCATTGATAGAATTCTTTTATTCTCTTTTTACATATTTATAATTTTAGTTTAATTCTCCTTGAATATTATATACCCCATCGAATTATTCCCAAAATTATTGGGATTTTCTAACATTTTGCTTCCCACTACCATATCTTCCATGTATATTTTTTATTATTTCTCATGTTCTAAAGGTTGTGTGTGCGACTATGAATATTAGTATTAGGTCAAAACATATATTATTTTAATTGCAAATTGTTGGCCTCCTCTTGAAAAATATGGTTGAAGTTCCCAATTTCTTGCTATTGAAAAATAGTGATTTCTCTCATTCTTTTTTACTTATCCTCTTGGGCTTCAAGCTTCTTAAGAAAAGCCTATATCTTTGCTTCCATAGTGGTAATTCTGGCCAGCTCCAATATTCTAGCTTATTTTCTCCCAAAAATATGATTATCTAGAGTTTGATAGTTATTTTTTGCTAACTCTTGAAAAAAAAAAACATGTGCTTCTTCAGGATACATATTCATAATCAACTCACTCGACATCACACCAATGGTTCAACTCATTATATAGTTTAGCTCATTGTAGAAGGTTTGGGCTTTAAAAAAAGACTTAATTGTATGTTGAGGATATATACTCAATAACTTATTAAAATGATCACAAGCATCATACAGAGTCTATAACTCTTCCTAAAAAATTAACTTTTCTCACTCTATAATTGTGAGTTGATTTGAGGTGGAGAAAAATTCATGAGAAATACTTGCACAGGTTCATCTCAACTATCAATCGAAACTATAAATAAATAATATAAGCAACTATGTACCTTATCCCTCAAAGAAAAGGGCAATAGACCTTACATAATAGTATATTGGCTAACTTCATCCATTTTAACCATGTTGAACAACTTTAAAAATATTGTGGCATGCCTATTTAAATCCTTTGATATTTTCATACTATAATGATATAGTTGATTCATCGCTTTGAGAAGCTTATCAAACTATTTTCTAATTTTCTTTTTCTAAAACATCTTGGAAAAGAAAGATTTATATGTAAACTATCCCCAGTATCATTCTTCATCATATTCTTCTTTCCATTGTTTGGGTAATCTTTATTTGCTATAATATTTTTTCTTCTTTGTCTATCATAGTTGGGGGTGTGAACTTGTCATGCTATTTATTTAGTGTTGTGGCTTGGAAAAATACCACTGCATTAGGTATTATAGCTTTTGAAAGTGTACTGATGGGATTCATAACTTTTTGAAAAGCCATGGTACTACCAGTTCCAACTCTTTTTGTTTCAGCTTCTTCTAATTATTTATTCTCTTGGTCTTTGTCGCATAGAAGCATAATCGATAAGTACTTCTTGGGATTTTTCTAAGTATCACTTGATATTTCATTAATACTCTTTCCTTTTATCGATAATGTGAATTATATGATTTGGTTTTTATACTTCTCTTTTACATATTCATGTATTCCAATATTATCTCAAACCTCACCATATAGTTCTCTTGAAGATCATTTGTTCTATTCATCTAAGTCAGTAATTCATTAAATAGAAGACTTTTATTTTCTTTTTTAATATTGATAATATGAGCCCAATTCTCTATGAATATTGTACCTCACCAAAATTCTTTGAGATTTGTCTAACATTCTACCTTTTACTACCATAGCTTCTATATAAAAAATATTCATTATTACTCATGTTCTAAAAATAGTGTGTGAGAATATTAGTATTGGGTCAAAATATGTACTATTTTTTTTTGTAAATTTTCGGTCTCCTACACTTGATAAACAATGTCTAAGTTCACAATTTCTTTTTATTATAAAATAGTAATTTCTCTCATTCTTTTTTACTCCTCTTCTCGGGCTTTGAGCTTCTTGAGAAAAGCCTTTATCTTTGCGTACATAGTGGTAAATATGGCCAGCTTTACAACTTTGGCTTGTTTTCTCTCAAAGATATAACCATTTAGAGTTTGATAATTATTTTTTGATAGCACTTGGAACACATAATGTACTTCTTCAGGTGGCTTGTTCATAATGGACCCACTTTACATCACATCAATAGTGCATCTTATTATGTAGTTCAGCTCATTGTAGAAGGTTCATGCTTGAAACCATAACTTGATTCCTTATTAAGGATACCTACTAAACAACTTATTGAAATGGTCATAAGCATCATACAAGGTCTCTAGATCTTTGTAAGAATATTAGTTTGCTCACTCCAAAATTATGAGTTGATTTGATTTGGAAAAAACATTATGAGAAGTACTTACACAAGTTTATCTCAACTCTCAATGAAACCTCAAGATAAATAAAAGAACCAACTACGTACCTTATCCTTCAAAGAAAATGGGAACAAACTTATCTTAATAGTATCCAGGCAAACTAGTTCATTTTAACTATGTTGAACAACTCTAAAAATATATAACATGCTTATTTAAATCCTTTGATATCCTCCTACTATACTGATATTGTTGAACCCTCACATTGAAAAACTTCTCAAACTATTTATCTAATTTTTGTTTCCTAAAAAATTGTGGAAAATGAAGATTTAGATGAAGATTATCATTAGCATCATTTTTTAGCACATTCAACTTTCCATTGCTTCGGGTAATCTTTATCTGCTCAAATATTTTTCTTCTTTGTATGTCATAGTTTGGGTTGTGAACTTGGAATGCTATTCATTTGGTATTGTGTCTTCGAAAAATACCATGATATTAGGTATTGTAGCTTCTGAAAGTGAAATGATCGAATTCATAACTAATGGAAAATTTTATGGGTCTATCAGTTCTCACTCCCTTTGTTTCGCATTCTTCTAATTATTTCCCCTCTAGCTCTTTGTCGTTTAGAAGAATAACCGATAAGTACTTTTTTTTGTTTGTCTTAGTATTACTTGGTAGTTCATTAATATTATTTTTTTATCGATAATGTCAATTATCAAATTTGATTCTTTATAATCTCATTGTCATATTCGTGTATTCCAATATTATCTCAAATCTCTCCATATAGTTCTCTTGAAGATCATTTATTTTCTTCATTTGGGTCAGTAATGAACTAAACTTTTCATTGATAGAAGACTTTTATTCTCTCTTTAAATATTTATAATTTGAGCTTGATTCTCCTTGAAAATTATATCCCATCAAATTTTTCTCAAAATTCTTTGGGAATTATCTATTATTCTGTTTCCCACTACCCCAGCTTTCATATAAAAAAAGTTCGTTGTTTCTTATGTTCTAAATGCAGCGTGTGAAAATATTAGTATTAGGTCAAAAATTATTATTCTTTGATTTGCAAATTGTTTTCTCCTCCACTTCATAAATAGGGTGGAAGTTCATAATTTTTTGCTATCGCAAAATAGTGATTTCTATCATCCTTTTTTACTTCTTCATTTAGTCTTCAAGCTTCTTAAGAAAAGCCTTTATCTTTGCTTCCATAGTAGTAAATCTGGTCAACTCCAATATTATAGCTTCTTTTCTTCGAAAGTTATGATCTTTTAGAGTTTGATGTTAACTCTTGAAATGAAAAATATGTCTCTTTGAGTGACTTATTCATAATCAACCCACATGATATCAAATCAATGGTGCAACTCTTTATGTAGTTCAGCTCATTATAAAATGTTTGGGCTTCAAACCAAAACTTAATTTCATGTTGATGATATCTCATAAATAACTTATTAAAAATGATCACAAGCATCATACAAGATCTCTAGATCTTCCTGAGAAAATTATCTTATCTCACTCCATGATTGTGAGTTGATTTGAGGTGAAAAAATTTTATGAGAAATATTTGTACAATTTCATCTCAACTCTCAATCGAACCTCAAGATAAATAAAAGAACCAACTATGTACCTTATCTCTCAAAGATAAGGGGAATAAATTTAACTAAATAGTATCCAGGCTAACTCCATTTGTTTTAATTGTGTCAAGAAACTCTAAAAATATTGTCACATGCCTATTTAAATACTTTGATATTCTCCAACTATACTGATATTGTTGAACCATCATGTTGAAAAACTTCTCAAACTATTTATCTAATTTTATTTTCCTAAAACATTATGGAAAAGAAAGATTTAGATGAAAATTTTGTTTAGCATTATTCTTCATCATATTCATCTTTCATTTACTTCAGGTAATTTTTATTTGCTCTAATATTTCTTTTTCTTTGTCTACCATATTTGGGGGTGTGAGCTTGGTCATCTATTCATTTCGTTTTGTGGCTTCGAAAAATACCATGGCATTAGGTGTCCTAACTTTTTAAAGTATCAGGATTGGATTCATAATTTTTGAAAAGTCATGGCACTATCAGTTCTAGTTCCCTTTGTTTCAACTTCTTATAATTATTTCTCCTCTAGCTCTTTGCTACTTTGAAGCATAATCAATAAGTATTTTTTCGGGGTTGCCTTAGTATCACTTGATATCTCATTAATATTTATTCCTTTTATTGATACTGTCAATTAGCTGATTTGATTCTTTATAATTTTTATTGTTGTATTCATGTATTCCAATATCATCTCAAACATCTCCATATGGTTCTCTTAAAGATCATTTATTCTCTTCATCTAGGGCACTAATAAAATAAACTTATCATTGATTGAAGACATTTGTTATCTCTTTAAATATTATTAATTTGAGCTTGATTCTCCTTGGATATTGTATCAATTAAATTATTCCCAAAATTCTTTAGGATTTGTCTAACATTCTGCTTCTCACTGCCATAACTTCCATATAAAAATTATTCATTATTTCTTATGTTTTAAAGGTGGTGTGTGAGAATAATAGTATTGGGTCAAAATATGTACTCTTTGATTTGAAAATTGTTATCTCCTCAACTTGATAAATAGGGTAGAACGTTAAAGGTCACAATTTCTTACCATTGGAAAATTGTGATTTCTTCCAATTTTTTACTTCTCCTCTTGAGCTTTGAGCTTTTTAAGAAAAGCTTTTAACTTTGCTTCCATAATGGTAAATTTGGATAACTCCAATACTCTAGTTTGTTTTCTACCAGGGATATAATCATTTAGTGTTTGATAGTTATTTTTTTTGTCTATCTCTTGAAATAAAGAATATGCTTCTTCATGTGACTTTTTCATAATCAACCCACTTAACTTCACATATATAGTGAAACTCATTATGTAGTTTAGCTCATTGTATAAGGTTTAGACTTAAAACCAAAACTGTATTCCATGTTGAGGATATCTCCTCAATAACTCATTAAAATGAACACAAGCATCATCATACAAAATATCTAGTTTGTTACAATCCATAATTGTTAGTTGATTTGAGGTGGATAAAACTTGATGATAAATACTTATACAAGTTCATCTCAATTCTCAATCGAACCTCAAGATAAATAATAAAACTAACTATGTGTATCTTGTCTCACAAAGAAAAGGAGAATAGACTTAACCTAATAGTATCCATGCTAACTCCATTCATTTTATTCATGTAGAACAACTCTAAAATTATTGTGACATGCCTATTTGAATAATTTGGTATACTCTCACTTGAGGTGTCAAATGGGTCGAGCCGGCCAGACCTATTTTTTTTGGGCCCAACCAAGCTGGCATGTCGTGTCGGGCACAACTCGCTTCAGTACCGTGCCATGCTTGGCACGACATGGTTTTTTGGAAGGTAGGCTCGGCACGGCCCGTGGCCTAGAATCCACCTGAGTTTGGGCCGATTTGATCATAGCAGTTCAAGTCGGGTCAGGTATTTTTTAAAAAAATTAGAGTTTCGGGCGGCATGCCACTCTACTGTCATTGCCCGACAGGCATACCATTCCGTTGGCCATTGGGTGTCACCGTGTCCTTCCCTCCATCAGGCATCATTTGATGCAAGTTCCTGTGTCGTGCCCACGTGCCTGGTATCCGTGTCATGCCTAGCATGACACACGGGCCGAAAACCCTTGGCACAGTTCATGCCGAGGGTCCGCCCGGCATGGGCCCGAGCACGACACTATAACGTGTCATGCCAGGCTTTGGGCAGTGCCTGAGCCACCCATCCCATTTGACACTTTTAGCTCTCACTATACTGATATTTATCAACCATCACTATCAGATTTAGTTTTTTAACTTAATATAATTATCTTCAACTAGTTGCATCCGAATCCAAAAGTATTTGCCCATCATAATTGGACATCAATAATCTTCAAAGGTTTGGTGATGATAGGGTTATTGTATAGCTTTCCCCTCACCACTTTTAGCATCTCTATTACTTATAGTTCTTTTTATCAACCCTTTCTCAGTTTTTTGTCTCAAAATTACTCTTTTGATTTTACCAAACTTTATGTTCAAAGTTGTTAGCTCAATCCTATAGTTTTTGCTCATATAAAGTTGTGACTAAAAAAAGAAACAACTACACCAAAAAATAAAAATAGAAACATAAGACAAATTATGAAAATCAATGCACATTAAACAAGATATCATTATCCAAACTACTAAAAATGAACTATCTTTTTTTCACATATAGTTACATCAACTAAAATTGACTAAACTTGATAATCTCCAATAATAGTATTAAAAGCCCATTAAGAGTTTGTTATTATGCCTACTTTTTCAGATTAAATAATATTACAAAAACTCATTGTTTGAGGTTCTCTCATCTAATATAGTTTCACATGTATATGAGTCATATAAGTAGTAAAATAGACTTTCATCTAGATATCGATCTTACAAAGTTGTGTATGTAGTTCTATTAACCAATAGTTTGTTAACTACTACTCTAGTTAGAAGAATAAACTTGTTTTTGATATGAATCTTAGATTCTATGGTTGGTCTAATTATTATACATAATAGATTGTCTAAATTACCAAGTTATTATTGTGCTTGGTAATAGAATGAATACAAGAATATTATAAGAATGACTTGGTGTACTACTAGAATATAATATGATTATCACCTATTGTGCCCTTTTTAATGATGGTCCTCTTAGAGCTATTCCATTGGTACTTTACTAATGAAATAACAAATTATTATTTCTTGAAGGTCATTCATAAGTTCACACCTTTTAGGCAAATCATCAAGTGCCCGTAATGGTTACTTCATATGTGTATTCTTATTTTCAAACTTCATGTGCCATACTAACATGAATAGATATGATATTAAAAGTATTTATACTTTTGGCTTCATAAGTATCAGACTCACAATAATTAACATATATCTTCTCTTAAGTCTCACTTATAGTAGTCACATAACAAAAAGTAGCTCATATGGTTATCAACACCTTATGAGTCACCTCCACTCATATATATCTCATGGGTTACATATTACAATCCACCACCACAACACATGACTCATATACTAAAGCCAAAAAATCTTAAAAAAATATTATATAAAACTTTAATATTAATTGAGAGTCAATTCATCAAAGATATAAAAAATAGATTGGTTTATAAAATATTTGTACTTTTGACTTCATAAATATCATACTTTCAATGGTTAAATTAACTCAATTTTAGGTTCTGACATATAGAATTATCTTATATATCATGATCGAAAGAGATATCACTTCCTTCCTACCATTATGTATGCGTGTACTTTGTTACTTGTCATCATATACCATAATAACATGCAAAAACTTATTAATAGTAAAATTCTAATTTTAGTTTTAAGTAAATATCATATCCATCAATAACCACAACACAATAAAAACAAAGATAAAATTCATAACTATATATCAACCACACCTAACAAAATATATAATCCTAGACCTCAATTTAGCTAGGCATTGGAGATGAATTCACACATTTTAAAATAAATCTCAAAGAATTTCTAGTTCCAAATGACATCCCTCAGAAGAAACTAGGATTCAAAACCCTAAAATTGTGTGCCTTGGGTCTACATCTAAGTGGGGGTCAAAATTTGTCCCCTCTTTCTAAGGTTGCATCACTTCCTTACTCATGGATCTCTCTTAGGATTTATCAGATTCACTCTCCTTCACAAACTACTATTTTTCTTAGCTTCACAATTTTCTTTCTTTATATAGAATAAGTCCTACTTTTATACTCGAGGGTCTAGGTGTGTTTGTAAGTGGTAAGTTATGGGACTGGGGAATGATCACAACTTTAGCCTTACCTCTCTATGACACAAAGTCATGATACTATAGGCAGCCACAACTTTGGTCTTTTTTATTTTATAAGATTTTTGTGGCACTAAGAATGGTCATGACTCATGTATTTTTTCTCTATAATATGAAGTTTTGGCATTAGGAATATCCATGAATTATGCATTTTTTTTTCTTTTACATGGAATCATAGTGCTGGGAATAGCCATAAATCATGCATTTCTCTTATTAAACACAAAGTTGTGCCACTAGGAATGACCACATCTTTGGCCTTTTCTTTAAAACAAAATGTCATGACTCTAGAAATAGATGTAGCTCAAGTAAATACTCTCTATAATTTTTTATTGCTAAAAGTTGTGATGCCAGAGAATCGTTATGATTTTTACCTTAGTATTTGTTGCCCTATAAAAAAATTTGGTATTAAAGAATATTCTTGTTTTATTAACTAATGGGGTACTTGGTTAATAAAGACATAAAATTAATATCATAACTATTTTAATGTATTACAAAGAAAGTATTGCTATGACTCCAAGAAAATTTATCATTGAAAAAATATATATTGTATAGTAAAATGATTATATCAATAAGGTGATAATGTCAAGATGTATGAAGATTTTTACGACTAATTTTATATAGTTTTGTCCAAGAATGAATGTCAAAAATATTCTATATGCTCTTAAAAATGTAACAAAGTTGTAATGCGAGAATTGTTATGATTTTACATGGTTTTTGCTCCCCTCCTACTTAACAATTTCAAAGTCTTATATTTCATATAAAAACTATTTGATTTTATGACTATTCATCATAATATGTCAAAACTATAATTTCATGAAACTATTATGTTTAAAGCCTTTTTTTCATGCAAACACATCATGAATGATCATAAAAATAAATAGTAATATTTGGTATTTAGTATGCCATACACTATATGACTCAATGCATGATAGATGTAGCTTCAGGTAGATCTATCATAAAAAAGTCCCTAGAAAGAGGTTAGGTACTCTTTGAAAAGTTGACTAAGAACAATAATCAAGCTCTTACCAAATGAACAATGGGCTAAAGGCAAGAAAGAATTCTAGAACTAGATTAGATTTCTGCCATAGAAGAAAATTTAGGCCATTTTATGAGTCAATTCTCATCCTAAGGCAAGAAAGAATAACCAACAATGGAAGAGATTTTTTTCTATGTGGATACAATAAGTAGTGGGCCAAGAGCGAGTTTATCAAGTGGAAGATGTGAATTAAAATGAATAAGAGATATATTTTCCAACCCAACAACAATGTGTCTAATCCATCTTATATGTAGTAGCATCATCTTCAAAATCTTTCCAACCATGTAGCTAGCTTTTTAGGACAAGGTGCTTCAAACTCCAATTATGAAGGGGAGAAGAACTCATCATTTATTGAGGATGGCATTTTGGCACTCATGACCAAAATAAAAAAAATAAATGATGTACAAAATAATAGAATGAATCAGATGGAAATAAAAATGACCAACATGAAAGCCACATGATAACAATAGAAATTCAAATTGGGCAACTTGCTCTAACAATTAAAGAGAAACTATCAAGATCATTTCTTAATGACATCAAGAAAACCAAAAGTAATGGATGGTGATCACTTTAAGAAGTGGAAAAAAAATTGAAGGGAGGAAAAGTGAAGATGAAGAGACACTCATAATTGAAGAGAAGATAGTGGAACCTAAGAACAAAAAAAAGATGCAATTGCAAGGATAAATTGGAATTATCTAAACAAAGGGACATTGAAAAATATGTGCCTAAAAAATATCATTTCCAATAAAACCACTATTGATCACTCCACCCTTTTATTTTCCCCAAAGATTTAGGAAGGTAAGATGAATGAATAATTTGATAAATTCTTGACAATATTCAAAAAGTTGGAAGAGAACATTTTAATTGATGATGCCCTAATTGTGATACCAAATCATGAGAAATTAATGAAAGAAATCATGAGCAAAAAAAAGCTAGAATCATATGGGACTATAAGCTTGAAAAATAATTAGAATGAAATTATTCATTGGAAGCTTCTACAAAAACTATAAGATCCAAGTAGTTTTACCACTCCTTATGTGATTGGAAAACATGTGTTCATGATAGTACTATGTAACTTAAGAGTAAGCATCAATTCGATGTCCTTGACAATCATGAAGAAGCTGAATTTTGATTATATCACTCCCACATCATTCTCATAAAAAATGGTAGATATAACTCTTACTCAATCGAGAAGTATCATTGAAGATATTTTGGTGTAAGTCAGAAATTTTATTTTTTCTAAAGCTTTTGTGGTACTAAATATTGAAGAAGACAATGATACACCACTAATTCTAGGAATACTTTTTTTGGCTATTGGATAAATACTAATTGATGTGAAGAATGCTAAAATGACTCTTTGTGTGGATTAAGAACATGTAAAATTTGATTTTTATCAACGTTTCAAATTTTCTCAAGTATACAGACCAAGCTACTAAATGTTGGATAGTCTCAACCCTTCTTATAATGGGTGATTCATAGACTTCATGAAAAGGAGCTTGCTGGAAGGAATAGATAATGCAAGAGAAAAATAGTGCACAAAAATTTCTAATGGAGCCAAATTGTGTCAAGATGGAGTCGTGACATATTACGACACTATGACTTTGTTTGGATAAGCCATGATAGATGATGAAGATAAAATAAATTACAAAGATAAGAAATGTAAAGAAGATGAAGTCATGACGTGAATCAATCAAGTTGCTATAGAAGAAAAAAACACTAGAGGAATAGAAGGAGTTGCACCAATATTTGATGGTGTCATATATCTTATTGTTGCAGAACCATTCATAAGAGTAACGACCCCTAACCAAGGAGTAGCAACACATAAAGTCGATGATGAAATGGAGAAAGAAGTCATGATATTTTTTTAAGCACATCACGACTCATGATGGAAATTCCACATAGAAAAGTCATGGAACTTGTCAAAAAGGTTGCTATCCCTAAAGAGCATTGACACATGGAGTTAAAGATGAAAAAGAGAATGAAGTCATGACATTTTTAAGGAAGTCATGGTGTGACAGTTGACACATAAGATAATGAAGGTCACAATACAATTTTAAACTTTATCAAATGACATTGTGGCACGAAAAAGTCATGATACAAGGAGTAGTAGTAACAAATGAAGAGGTCATTATAGAAGTTAATGGAGCCAGGATTTTACACATCAAGACATCACATGAAAACATCATAACACCTAGTATACATAAAAAAGAAGATGAATTAATCTTGAAAGAACTGCCAAAGCATCTCCATTAAACTTTTAGGAAGATGGATGAACTAACCCCAACATCATTTCCTTTTATCTGACAAAAAATATTGATTAAAAAATGTTGATAAAGCTTTGATAATATATGGAAATGATCGCATGGTCCATAAAAGACATCAAAGGAATCAATCCTTCCATTTGCATGGACAAAATTATCATGGAAAATGATACAAGACCAACTATTGAGCATCAAATGAGGTTGAATCCAATGATGAAGGAAGTGGTGAAAGTTAAAGTCTTAAAGTGGCTAAAAGCTAGATTAATCTATGCCATATTCGATAGCTCATGGATGAATCTCATGCATGTGGTACCAAAAAAAGGAGGAATCATTATGCTAAAGAATGAAAGGAGCAAATTTCAATACATGTAATTACTAGATAGAGGGTATGTTTAGACTACTAGAAACTAAACAAGGCCAAGAGAAAAGATAACTGCCCACTTCTATTCATAGATCAAATAGTAGATAGGTTAGCCTGACATGAATACTACCTTTTTTTAGATGGATATTTAAGTTAAACTAGACTATAATAGCATAGAGAAAATATTTGCTTTCAGAAGATGACATTCACATGTCCATATAGGGATATTTGTTTTTAGACATATGCCCTTTGAATTATGTAATGCTCCAACAATATTTCAAAGATGTATAATGATTATTTTTGAATATCTATTTGAAGATGTGATGGAAGTATGTATGGATGATTTCTTAGTGTTTGGGACCTCATTTGAAGAATACCTACTAGACCTTGAGGTGGTATTGAAAAGATGCAATGAAATGAACTTGATGGTTAACTAGGAATAATGTCATTTTATGGTATACGAAGAAGTTGTCACTTGACATCTTGTATCCTCCAAAGGCCTAGAAGTGGATAGAACCAAATTATTAGTAATTAAGACTAGCGCCACCCAAATTGGTAAAAGGCATAATAAGTTTCCTTGGATAGACTGGGTTCTATTAAAGATTCATTCAAAAATTTTTAAAGATAGCCAGACCCTTATGCAAATTGTTATATAAGCATTCTAGATTTATGTTCAATGATACGTGTTTGGTGGCTATTCAAAATCTATAAGTGAAAATGATGGTTGCACCAATCATGATTGTACTATAATGGAGCGAGCCTTTTGAAATTATATGTGATGCAGGTAATTATGTTGCAAGAGCTGTTTTGTGTTAGAAAAAGATAAAATCTTTCAATGAATATATTATGCAACTAGAATGTTGAATGAAGTGCAAGAGATAAATGAAATCATTTTTAATTGGAGAAAATGTAATCATTTATACGGATCATGTAGCAATTTGGTATTTAATGAATAAAAAGGATGTGTAACTAAAAATAATCAAATGGGTCCTTCTTCTCCAAGAATTCAATATATAGTTCAAATACAAAAAGATAAATGAAAATATGATAGCTGACCACTTAGCTCACTTAGAGATAGTGAAAATTAATAATGTTCTAACTAAAATATTAGAAGAATTCAAGGATGAACAAATGTTATTTTTAACATTACAACTTCCATAGTATTCCAATCATGTGAGTTATCTAGCTTGCAACATATTACCTCCTATTAATTCCCAAGAAAGAAAAAAGTCCTTACATGATGTGTAGGGCTAAATAGGGGATGACCCTCTTTAATTCAAAAAGTGAGTTGATCAAAAATAAGAAAATGTCTCGAGTGTGTCACAAGAGGAGCAATTAAAAATAATGAAAAATTGTCATTATTCACAGTATGTAGAGTATTTTGAAGAAAGAAAAAGAGATCATAATGTATTACAAATAAGATTTCTTTGGTATGCACTAATTAAAATTGTCAAAAAATGGTACAAAGTTGTAATAAAATGTCAAAGAACTTAAAATATCTCAAGAAATACAATGCCTCTAACCAATATTTTGGAAGGTGAATTATTTGATGTGTGGGGCATTGATTATATGAGATATTTTCCATCCTTTTTTAAAAACTTTGTACAATATTTTGGTAGTTGACTAGGTATCAAAGTGGGTTGAAGAAACTACCATGCAAAAAAATGATGTAAAAATAGTAAACTTTTTTGCATGGTTATGTTTTAGTGACACTTAAAGCTCCAAGATGGTGCAAACATGTAAGAAGTCTTTCATACCATCCATATTCAAATAGGCAAGTAGAAATTTCTAATTGAGAGATCAAGATTATTTTAGAAAAAATGGTGCAAACTTCAATGAAATATTGGTCTAAGATTGGATAATATTTTATGGGCATACAAAACATCTTTAAAAACACCAATTGGGATGTCACCTTATAGGGTGGTATTTGAGAAAAATTATCACCTATCTTTGGAGTTGGAACATAAAACATAGTGGGTTGTAAAACAAATAAATTATGAAAATGACACTTAAAAATTAAAAATATTTCTTAAACTAAATGAGCTAGAAGAGCTAAGAAATGATGCCTAAGAGAGTACTATAATTTATAAAGACAAGACAAAGAAATGACATGATAAGATCTTTATGGTCTGGACCAATTATTGTGATCATGGTGACTCCATATGAGGCCATAAGTTTGAAATCTAATGATGGAAGAGAGTTCAAGATCAATGGACAAAGGCTGAAATACTATCAAGAAGTACATAATAAAGTTTGAATAAAGTATCAATACATTTTATCACAAATCATGCTTCTGTTATCTATTCATCTATTACAACAAGCTTTCTAGTTGTGGACATCAAAACTTGTATTTTGGATGACAGGACATCAATTTCAGAAGTTTCCATAATTATTGTATTATAGAGGTCACTACTACACACAAATGAGTTGCAACTTGTATCGTGCATTGTGTTTTTTTATGTCATATGTCAGAATGGCATCCTATCTACTTCACTGCATGAAATCTTTTTTCTTACAATCATCTTGACTTCATTTTACAGTCACCAAATCAAGTTGCAATCACAATTCATGTTTTCTCTCAATAGTGACATTTGTATATCTATGGCCACAACTTCATTTCTTAGTAACCATATCAATTTTAAAGTCATGATATTCATTTTCATCTCATGACACCAACTAAATGTTTTCTATTGGGAATATTGTTGTGATATTATTTGTGTTGTCACAATTCTCTTATTAAATTACAAAGCTACATTCTAGTTGTAACGTCATTTTCTTTGTCATGATATACTTCTTGAAAATCTATGTAAGTGGTGACCTCAATATTCTTTGAAACATGTAAACTTTCATCACCAATCTCACTCTCCAAACTATAAATAACCCCAAGGGGATAGAGAGAAGTGAATACCACACTTTCTCAAACTTAAATCATGTATTCATAAAAGAAGAACAAATGTTTGGGGGTAAATGGTTGGCCGAATTGAAAAGGAAGAAAGGAAAAATGATCTAAGGTGACCAGCAAATGCAAAATATGATAAATGAGATGACTTTTCTGTCAGAAAAAAGAAAAAATTCGATGATGATAATCTCCAAAAAAGAACATAATTAGTGAACATGTATTTAGTGAGTTTATCTCGTGATTCCATAAAATTATATTGAAAAAAAATATGTTTGTGTGGTGGGTGTTTGTGTGCGTGTCTGCATGTGTGTATGTTTATATTTGTATTTATAGACATATAAATATAAATAAAGAATATATATATATATATATATGTGTGTGTGTGTGTGTGTGTTTTTTTTAATATGTACATATATATGTGTATGTGTGTGTGTTTATATGTGTATATAAATAGACAAACATATATATATAATATAAACACACACACACGCACTCACACACACACATATATGTGTGTGTGTGTGTACACATATATATTAATATATAAGAATATATAAATATATCTATTTAATTATGCATAATTATATAGATATTTATATATATGTTTATGTGTGTGTGTGTGTGTGTTTATATAGGTATATATATACATATGTGTTTGTCGATTTATGTATATGTTTTTGTATCTCACATATGTTTATATATCTACATATATTTATGTATAAGTTTATATATCTATTTTCATTTTATAAATGTGTGACCGGGTGATTAGTTTGTTTTTGGCAATTAAATGACAAGGGTTAGAATCCAACACTGCCTAATGCTACAACATTAAATGGTTTCTTGATTTTCAATGACAGTTTACCAAATAATTAAATGAAATCTTATTTTATTTTTCCAAATTTTGAAGGGCAAAGTCGGTTTAATAAATTTAGTACACCAAAATTTAGTTATTTTAGAATCGGGTGTACTTTTTTTTAATTATAAAAAGTTTAATGTATCTAAACACAAATATTTTGTGTTTTTACTTATGCTACAACATTACTAATATTCTAGCTGTAGTTTATAATTGTACCTTTTGTATTTTGTACTTTTTTATTGTTCTTTTATTATTATTTAATTATTAATAAAAGCATTCAACATGTAGACGATTCAGTCTATTTGCCTATTATATAAGAATGTTTGCACATCATGTACCCATTTAATACAATATCTATTTTGGCCACATTATTTCCAAATTAATAAAAACACTATTTTGTGTCATGCCTCATATCGTGCCAGTGTTGCACAGTGCACATGACACCTCTGACTATTACTTGAATATACAAACACAAAATATCTTTCAAATCAAGATTAAACTCAATTACAAATAATATATGTATTTAATTGCAACAGCATTAGTATTCATATAGACATATCAAAATAACAATAATGGCCAGATCATCTAATTATTTACACGAATTTATTATTTACAGCTGAAGGGATTGCAAGAAATACTCAATCTACAATAAAAACACCTAGCAACATTAGAGCAGAACACCAATATAGCAATACAACATTAATTTGAAAATTATCATAATTACAAGCACACTGAATATTCTCTATGGAAAATGAATAGAACACTCAACACCATGAATGCCTCTCAATGATAATGACAACTACAAGAACAATAGCTATTAAATGATGACTAGTGACAACAACAATTCTTTAACTAATCTCTAACATAATGTTCCAGACAAGTAAATAAATAGATAAATAGTATTTTTATTTCCCACAAATCCAAACACAATGGAATATGATTATAAATACAACAAAAATGACTAAACCATAAAACAAAACCTAATCACTATTTCATTAGAAATAATTTTTTTTTTTGAAATTTCACAAATGAATAACATAATGAATCTCATAAGAATTTTGAAATTAAATAAATTTAATTAAGAATAATATCGAAAAACTGATCACCTAAAATATCATTGTGCTACCTGTATATATGGGAGGTCATGTCTTAGTACAATGACAAGTACCTTCATCTAACATCAATGAATCTCGAGTTTAAGATTCATCAGATACAATACTGCTAATTTTCAATTGTAAGATTATGAAAATATTAATCTATGTCAGAACAGATGTTAAAATGAAAACATTTTGCACTGAGTATAATATCTAATAACATATCATATTGCACTTGTTTACTCACCCAAACAAGAGTAAAGTAGTTTAATTTCATGCATTAGAATTTAGCACAAGTCTTGACTTGATAGAGAAAAAATTCAATATCAATTAAATGAGCTGAGGAATAAGTCGGGTACTAGGTAAGCATGAGGTTAGAACTCAAGATTTCATTGAGGCCCTTCCAAGCCTCCTCTCGAGTGATATTTAAATTGGCTTGGCTGACCATCACTTATTTAGATTTTATCATTTTTACTTTTTTTGGAATTTTACGTTGTTATTGATTTCTTTTAATTTTGATAAATCAGACAATATAAAATCAACTCATAATATAAATATGATTAATGAATATGCACAACCTTCGATCCAAGATACAATCTCAAATAAAGCATTCCCCTATAAAATTAATAGAAATACAGATACTTGGATGCCCAAAACAAGCATCGTCATCATCATAGGATGATGATCCATGTAATGAGAGCCAGCTAACAAGAATCTACAAACTTGTCTGTACGAAGCCCCACAGGCCATATGAACAAGCAGGAGCACAAAAGTTGCTTATTTTATAAACAGCTACTGAAAACAGAGTTAGGGATGGCATTTTAATTGTCCAGAACGGGTACTGGCTATGGAGTTGGGGGACGGCTTGTCAAGGACAGCTACTGGAAAATAAAGTATTATCTTCATCCACATCACCGACCGCTTCAAGAATTGATGAGTAAGTGATGATATCATAATCAAATCCTTCTGCACTCATCTCTCTCATCAAATTGGCAGCCTCCTCTAACAAACCAGCACGACTTAAGCAGCCCAGAAGAGTGTTGTATGAAACCGCATCTGGTTTAATCACAGAAAGCTTCATCTTCGCAAACATGTCAGTAGCTCGTTTTGGGCTACCGATTCTGGCAAATCCATTTAATATAATGTTATGTGAGTTTATGTCTGGAGGGCAACCATCTTCTTCCATTGTACCAAGCAAAGTATGAGCTTCGTCCACCATGGAAGCTTTTACCATGCCAGACATCAGTGCATTATAAGCATAAACATCAGGATTGCATCCAAGTTGCTTCATCTCATTAAAAAGATTCACAGCCTTGGCAATGTGCCCACACTTGCCAAAATGTTTGATCATCACGGCATAGACACGTGCACTGGAACAACCACAGTTCTCTTTCAGCTCAAGGAATAACTCATTTGCTGCATCATATCGCTTCACCTTTCCAAGACTGTTGATCAGGCTACAATAAGCAGCTGGACAGGGAGGGAAGCCCTTTTCGTCCATCTCTTCAAGAAGCAACAAAGCTTTCTCGATTCTATTTGTCTTGCAGAATCCATCAATCAGAATAGAATAGGTAAACGAGCTAGGAACAACATTCTTCCCTTTCATCTTCTCAAACCATGCTACTGCTTCAGAAGTAGGTGCCTGTGACTCAAACAAAGCCTTAAGTATGGTGTTATAGGTGACTACATTTGGGGAACAATCCCAAGCTGGAATTTTTTCGAACAGCTTCTGTGCATCATTTAAACGACCTGCTTTCCCCAAGACGTTGATCAGATTGTTTATGAGCACTACGTCGGGTTTGCAGTTCTCATTCAGCATTGTAAAGAATAAGTGATATGCATCTTCAGCTCTCCCAGCTTTTCCAAGTCCCTTGATTAACTCGGTGTACGTATAGACAGTTAGAGCACAACCCTTACGTTTCATCTCCTTGGACAAAGACAGTGCTTCCTCAATATTCCCCAATTTGACATGGATTCCCAATGTGATTGTATATATCTTCGCATTGGGTTGCAGACCATTCTCCACCATCTCACCGAACAATTTCATGGCAAATTTATCCTGACCCAGTTTCGCAAAAGCAGAAATTAGCATGCTATACGTTACCGTGTCGGGAACCAAGCTGGCATCAACGCTCATCTCATTGTAAAGCTCAGGAATTTTATCTTGGTGCCCTTCTCGCATCAACATCAAGATCACGGAGTTGTACGTGCTTACAGTTGGCTTACACCTGCGCTCTTTCGTCCAGTAAAAGATCGACAGGGCCTTGTTCACCATCTTGGCCTTGCCCAATACTTTAATAATTTCCGATAAGTTAGCTGGACTGATCACGCATTCACTCCTCAGCATGTCTTGAATTGTTTTCCACATTTCACCAACCAAACCAGCTTCACCCAAATAACAGATCAGAGCCAAGTAAGTCGTGGCGTCATGCTCAAAGTTTTTCCTCTTCCCAGCCCACTTAAAAAACTGAATTTTAACATTGATCTCCACGTCTACCTTCAACACCTCAAAAACTAATCGATGATTCACTTTGAGCTTAAGAACTTCGAAAGCCTTTTCAGCATCTGGCCCCCACTTAAAAATCTTAAGTATTCTTATAAACCTCTCATCCAAAATCTGAGCCGGAAGTTTTCTCCTCCAGGTTTTTCGGCTCACAGGATAGGTTCGCAGTTCAGCGTGAGGAGCAGGTACCTGGAACATTTTGACTATTTCATTTTCTGCCAAAAAGAACAAGAATAACCAATCTGCCATAAGAAATAAAACAGACGCGTCTCTGATAAAGATCTATGGATGTGGATTTTGTATACAGTATAGGGTTAGTACCTGTTTGCTTAATTGCTCGGCACAGTTGAGGCGAAGTCGATATTGATCGTTTTTCGGTGATGAACTTTAGCATTGTCCGTCTTAACTAATTCTGATTGTGTTCTTCCTGTTTTGCATCTGATTAATTACCCAACATGTATGTAAGTCTGTATTAGTCACAATGGTGAGGACACAACAGAAAGGGATTCCTCCGTGGTCATTTTAGATACTCCATCTTATCTGACGGAGAGAGTTGTATCACATGAAAGAGAGCCAAGCCATTGTCAAGGTAAGAAAACCAATTCTGATTTCATCGATGAAACAGTTGCATTGTCAAAATCCAAAGATCCAAACCTTGGACTACGTAAATAATGCATTAAATTAATTGCATCTTGGGTAGATGACAGTGTTACTCCACAAATTATAGGAGAGACTGGTTGTGCAAGTATTGCTAGAATCATAGGTTTATCAAGAAGAAAGATGATCGCTGATCTTGGAAGTGCAGTCTCTACCCTACCCTACAGGAAATAAAAATTCTTATGTGACCGATTCTTCTTTTAGGATTTTTCTCTTTTGATACAAAATTTAAAATAAAAAATCCAAAATAAAAAATTTTTATGTGAGTTTTGTACGGAAATAATATAGTTAAAATAAAAAATCCAAAATTTAATATTAATTTCAAAAAAAAAAGCCCAAACTAGTGCATTTATAAACAGCATAGCAATGCATGTTGTTTAAAACGACGGTCATTACTATACAGTTGATTTTTTAAAATTAGAGTCAAGCATTGTGAATGTCGGCTATTGAAAACACTGTGGAGATCCTATTATGCTCCTTGCCCCTATACCCTCGCTCGTCTCCTCTCACCCATCTGCACTCACCCCTCTCTTCCCACCCCTCTCCCCCCCAGTCCGTCTCCAAGAGCTCTTTAGTGGAGCTCTGTCGAGCTCCACGATGGAGCTCTAGCGAGCTCGACGTGGAGCTCGAGGAGCTCCGTCGAGCTCCACGATAGAGCTCCATTAGCTCCATCGTCGAGCTCCATCAAACTCCACTTTGAACTTGTAGTAGCTCGATAAAACTCTATGAAAGAGCTCGTTGAAACTCAATCGTGGAGTTTGAGGAGCTTCGTCGAGCTTGAAGTGAAGCTCATAGGAGCTCCACGATGGAGCTCAAGTGAGCTCCTTCGTGCAGCTCGACGATGGAGCTCCTAAAACTCCATCGTGGAACTCAGCGGATCTCCACGTCGAGCTCGCTAGAGCTCGACGTGGAGTTAAGGAGCTCCAATGAGCTCCAGCGAGCTCGATGTGGAGCTCCATCGAGCTCTACGATGGAGCTCCATTTTGAGCTTGCTGGAGCTCGACAAAGCTTCAAGTCGAGCTCGACGGAGCTCCAAGTAGGAGCTCCTAGTGACGGGTGGAGGGAGAGGGGTGGGAAGAGAGGGGAGAGGGGCAAGGGTAGAAATGCGAGGGTAGAGGGGCGTAATGGGATCTCCACGGTATTTTCAATAGCTGACATTTGTAACCCCGACCTCTTATTTTAAAAAATCAACAACGTTGCAATGGTTACCATTCACAACGATGTGTATTGCTATGTTATTTCCAAACGCACTAATTTGGGCATATTTTTGAGAGTTATTAGAAAAATAATGCATATAAAATAAAAAATCCAAAATTTAAGTCGAGTTTCAAAAAATGCCCAAACTAGTGCATTTGGAAACACCGTGACAAAGACCATTGTTGTGAACAGCAGCCATTGCCACGCAGTTGATTTTTTAAAATTAGAGGCTGCCATTGTGATTGCCGGCTATTCAAAGTGGATCAAATACTGTGCAACCAAACTAAAGGCACGTGCATCAAACCTCCAGCGTCGAACAGTCGCTAGTAAGTGGATCCTAGATTGCCTGAAGAAGGTACTTTCGTCCATGGACGCTGCGAGCATTAAGGCTACTTCCAGTAGGCTCGTGGAGCTCCGTCGAGCTCCAATGAGCTCGAAGTGGAGCTCGCTGGAGCACGATGAGCTCCGCCAAGGAGCTCACTAGAGCTCCTGGAGCTCCATCATCAGGCTCCTTCGTGGAGCTCGTGGAGCTCCACATCGAGCTCATTGGGATTCATGGAGCTTGATGATGGAGCTCTAGTTAGTTCCTTAGTGGAGCTTGACGAAGCTCCATCGAGCTCCACGTGGAGCTCCTTAGTGGAGCTTAATGAACTCTAGCGAGCTCCACTTCAAGTTCGCTGGAGCTAGACGAATCTCCACGAAGGAGCTCACTGGAGCTCCATCGTGGAGCTCGACGTTGGATCTCCAGGAGCTTCAGTGAGCTCCTTAATGGAGCTCATTAAGCTACACCGAGCTCGAAGTAGAGCTCGATGAGCTCCACCATGGAGCTCACTAGAGCTCCATCATCGAGCTTTAGTGAGCTCCTTTGTGGAGCTCTACGATGGAGCTTAAGTGAGCTCCTCGGTGGAGCTCGTTGAGCTCCAGCGAGCTCCACTTCAAGCTCGCTGGAGCTCTAGTGAACTCCTAGGTGGAGCTCGTCGAGCTCCACTTTGAGCTAGTCGGAGCTCCACGAAGGAGCTCCTAGAGACGGATGAGGGGAGAGGGGTGGGAAGAGAGGGGCGAGAGGTGAGGGGAGAGGGGCGAGAGGTGAGGGGAGATGGGTGAGAGGTGAGGGGAGATGGGCAAGGGGAGACGGTCAAGGGTAGAAGAGCGGGGGACAAGGAGCGAGGGGCAAGCCATTGCCCAGTGTTTTCAATTGCCCATATTCACAATGTTGGCATCTGATTTTAAAAAATCAATAGCATGGCAATGGTTGCCGTTCACAACGATGGTTATTACTACGGTATTTCTAGATGCACTAGTTTGGACATTTTTTTGAAACGCAACTTAAAATATTGGATTTTTTATTTTATATGCTTTATTTTCATACAAAACTCTATTTTTGAAACCAGCCTTAAATTTAGATTTTTTATTTTAAACATATTATATCCGTGCAAAACTCCATAGTTTCCGTACAAAACTCCTCTCTCGGTCTCTCCCATTGCCAAGATTATCATAAAAATCATATATGTACTTAAATAGTTAAAAATGCACTTTTACATCATCGAACCCCAAGGCCCAAGCCTAAATATTTAAATGCCTTTCTTCTCCTTGTCACACCTATGCCTCAAAATATCAAATGGTTTTATAACACTTTAGAAGTATAGGCATTAATTTGATGAGATTTTATGTAGCTTTGGCAAAAAGTTAGAGGCACATGCCTCAAAATATTAAGGCCTAGGTTTTGACCCTCTTTGGTTAATTTATGTTTTTTTTTTCTAAGATTTTTTGTATTTTTTTTTAATTTATTTGCTTTATTCCTTCTAATTAAATGCATTATATCATGAAACACTCTAGAAATCATCAAAAATTATTTTTAGACTTATAAGACATTTCATTTATGAGTCTAATAAGTTGATAAACAATTAATTTATCAAGTATCATGATCATTGAGTTTTAATTGAAAGATTGACTTATTTTTTAAAATATTTACATTCCTCACATAAGAAAACTAGATTGTTATTATGGTTGATATATATTAACTCAATATTTTCATGTATAGCTAAAAATTATTCCTCTTTAGGTTCTAGATGTACTTCTTAAAATGACACTGTGTTCATTATAATCTATAAATAATACATAATCATGGAATTAAGATGATTACTATCAAGTATTGAAAATCTTCTAAGCTCATGTTGTTAAGTATCACCATGATGAACTAGAATTTGTCTAGTTCATTAGAATAACATCATTCATCTCCTCAAATGGAAAATTATGTGGCCTGGTATTTTTTTTCACTATTCTATTATTTTTATTTGATGTGACTAATTTTTAAGATAAAGAGACATGAAATTCGTACGAATAATAATTTTCATGGAATCATACTTCTCACTACAAGGATGATTATTATCATCAAATTTGTCTTCTAGAAAAGTTAAATCGATACTCTAAATAATGTTTCTGTGTGTTGGTGTTGGGTCTACCCAGGTTGGGAAGATTAGAACTATTAAATTTATTATTAAATTTTGTGTATTTTTTTGGTATGATTAATTTTATAATTTGTGTTTTATTAATTTTGATCTTTTAGTTTCTAAATGTGTGCAAGACAGTTAGACAGTTGAAGTTGTATGCGTTGAGAGAGGTAGAGGAATCAAAACAATAAAAATGATAGAAAAAAATGTGAAAAAATAACAAAAGAAATGGATGGGAGTCTAATGTTTTTCAAAAATTAAGTTTAGAAAAAAATATGACTAAAAAAAAGAAAGGCTATTAGGTGGTTTATTATTCATGGAAACCTTTTGTATGGACATTAATTAATTCCTCCCATCCTTATGTTGTGATTCTTGTTTTCTTCTTCTATAATTACTAGATGTGTGGCATGAGTGCTCGAGTTTGAAGAATAAAAAACTAAGATACTTGGATTTATTTGTCGGAATGCAAGGAAGAGTACTAGACTTAATTTTTCCAAATCTAGAAATGAAACTTATCAAGATATTTTTGAATTTCAAATATTATTAATTATAATTTATAGTTTATATATAAGATGTGCTTAAACTATTACTAATGCATTGGATCTCATAAAAATTTAAAATTAAATGTACTTGGTTGTGATCACTACTGAGATGATTGATCAATGTGAAAGTTTGTCGTATGTATTACCAATGGGATTGATAAGGGGGGATTGGGGGGAGGGGGAAAATAACAAAAAAAGAAGTTTGTGTTTAATTTTAACTTCATGGTCTTACTATACATTTAAATTATTAACAACTTTGGTTATGAAATTCATGGATTAGTTATGTATTCTACCAAATTATTATAAAATATAACTTTTTTGTGTGATTTATCTTGCCAAGATTTTGTAGCATATAGTGTGTGTAAATATTTATAATTAATTATTTTTAGAAATGGTAATATATTTTTGATTTAAAATAGAAAATTAATTTTTAGTTGAATTGGGATTTAAAATTTTAGACAGTTGAAAAATTAATATGGTAGAATTCAAAGAATCAATTTTTGGCTAAATTAAAAAATTAATTATGTCACATAAATTTCAAAAAATATATATTTGGCATAACTAAAATATATTATTGTTTAAATAAAACAATAATATATATTATGGGAACTGAAAAAATATATTTGGACGGATCCGAAATCTCTATGTGAATTGCTCAATGTTTGAAAAACATTATTCGAAAAGTTTAAACTAAAAGAAATAAAATTGAAATTACAAAAAAAATTAATTAACCACAATATGAGAATAAGCACAATTTTGATATTGGATTATAGTATTCGAGCAATATTTTATCTCAACAACTAGTGTCAAAATGATGTTATTAATTTTTTGGGTGATTATAGATTTTTATTTTTTAAGAGGGTGATTATTGATTCTTTGGAATGGAAGAAAATAATTCAATCGAAATGTTTAAGTTAAAATCATTTTATTATTAAATCTAAAAAATAAAATTGTTAGATCTTTTAATAGTTAGTGATGTGTTTGATGCTAACCTTGTTGTTAGTTAACCAAAACTGAATAAAATGAGTGATATAGATGAAAATGCAGCAAAAAAATTTTGTCATGATTTGGTAGTGGGTTAGGAGAACTACTTTTCATCACACTCTCACAATAATAAATGTACATGAGATGTAGAAAATCGAGTCGAAGCATGAAAAAAAATATTGAGAAAATAAATCATGTTAATCCAACACTTAACATGAAATATTAGGTTGGAATTGATATGGTTGATCACATAAATTAGTTTTCAAGCAGCAAAAAATGAATTGGTTTTTGTTATGAATTTATTATGCTGTCTAATTTGTTTGTTATATAATATCCCAAAAGTTCTTTGGCGTGGGTATCTCATCAACAAATATTCACAATTATATGGGTTATACAAGTAGTAAAGAGGACTTTCATCTAGATATCAATCTAATAGGGATTATATCAGGTCAACCAACTACAAGACAACTCAATTCTAGTAAAGTAGATATTCATGAATTTTGATGTGAATATTAGATTTGAGTGTTTATCTATTTAATTTATGTAATGTATATTCAAATAGTTCAAATTATATTAGGTTTAGATTTAGAATGAATATTGAAAGGTTATGCAATAATTATTTGCCTCAATGATATACAAGGTAGTTATAACCATTGAGTCAATCTCAATGATAGTCTCGTCATAGTTCTCTCTTCGATACTTTATAATTGAGATAATAAATCATCTCTTCTAGAAAGTTATTCATAGACTCATACCTTTTAGATAATGTATCAACTATCCTTGATATATATATATATATATATATATATATATTATTCTCTGACTACATATATCACAAAGACCAAAACTAATATAATTTATAAGTCTTTGTACTTTCAACTTCATATGTACTATACTCATTTAATTAATATATATTCATCTCAAGTTTTACTATTGGGAACTATACAAGTGAAAGTAACTCAAAAGCTTATCACCACCTTATGAATCACAATATATTTATGTATGTATTGTGGATTATTTATCATTATTCTCCTTGGTGATGAAGCTACTCACATACTAATGATGAAACTCTTATGAGAATGGTCTACAAAATATTTACTTTAATCCACAACACACACACACACACACACACACACACACACACACACACATTTATTTATTTATTTAAAAAAATAAAAAAATAAAAAAATAAAAAAATAAAAAAATAAAAAATAAAAAATAAAAAAATAAAAAAATAAAAAAATAAAAAAATAAAAAAATAAAAAATAAAAAATAAAAAATAAAAAAATAAAAAAATAAAAAATAAAAATAAAAAAATAAAAAATAAAAAATAAAAAAAAAACAAAAAGAAAAAAAAACAAAAAAACCACTTATTCTAAGACATGTATAATGACTTATCATATAAAATTATTTATAATTTTGGCTTCATGAACATCATACTAATGATGATTAATATATCAGAATTTTGAGTTTTGACACACACACACACACACACACATATTTATCTCATTAATCATAGTTGGGAGGACTATCACTTCATTTCTATCATATGCATGAGTGAGCATCATATTTTATTTTGTATCATCTACCATGACAACTTATACAAACCCACCAATAGACAAAACATAATCTAAGTTTTATTTAACTACCATATCCATTAATTTCTATTCCACAACATAAATTAATACATTTATTAATATCATAATTATTTATGTATCACATAAATAAAATTACACAAATCTTATACCACATACTAATTTGATAGATTATTATGAATCTATCCTAGAAATGTGGGGTTTGAAAGTTGTGCCCCCAACTCTAATGTTTAACTTATATCTTGTATTTCTTGTTTGCTTGTGGAGACACTAAAATGTATGAAAATCACTATTAAGGTTTGATTGTTATGTTTTGACTACTATTAGTACATGGAAAGAAGATGTTATGCTTCTTGTTTTCTATTTTCTCTTTTATACTCTAATATTTCTATATTTTTTAGGTAGAAAGGTGTCTTTTGGAAGAAAGCCACGATTTTAACTTTTAACTCAATTTTTAGGTCATGAATCTTGAAAGTGATTGTGGCTCTAGAATATGACTTAATTTTTCGGTAATACAAAGTCATGGTACTAGGAAATATCCATGCCATAGACCCTATTGTCTTTATAACACAAAGTCATGACATTGAGAATGATTGTAGCTTTAGTATTTTTCCTATTTTTTTCATCAAAAGGCTGCGATACTAGGTGTAACCATGACGCTGTGAATAATCTTTTATGTGCATCATATGACCACAAAATAGATAATGGACTTGGCCTTGCTGTTGATCTCTCTCAATCATCGTATATTTGCAGCATTATAAATAGTCATGACATTAGGAATAAAGGTGTTAAGTGGGATGGGCAAACTGGGCTCGGCATGAGGCATGACCTGATTGAGCTATGCCTGGTCTCGTGTTTGGTTGGCTTGAGGCAAGGTTCATGTCATGCCGTGGCGAGTTTTCCCGGGCCTCGTGTATGGCCATGCATGACCTGGCTGCCCAACTCAAATGCATGGTTCTTTGGCATGATCCAAACTATTACCCAGATCTCGGGCTAGGTTTGGGGGTGATCTAAACCCAACTGCCTGAATACTCATCTACTCGAGTCCCTTGAGCCGTCGGTCTTAGCCCGACCCCAAGCCTAGAAGCCGAAGCTTTTGGAACCATAAGTCGAACCAACCCAACTATCAAACAAAATAAAAAAAAACCACATATTTTTCAACTGTTAGATTTATCCTCAATGGATAAGGGCAGAAATCTGATGGCCATCAGATTTCTGCCCAAAAGAAAACTTAAAAAAAATCTTTAAATTAAAAAAAGATTTTTTAATTTTTTTTCAAATATATAAATATACTTCTTTTATTCTCTAATCTAAATCCTATTTCTATTGAAATTCTCATTCTCTCTCTCTCATATTGTCTCTTTTTCTCTCTCCTTTCGAGACTTAAGTGCAAATTGTGGTGTGGACATCGGATTTGGATATCAGATATTATATATCATCAAGTAAATGAGGCTTTATGCTTTATGAGTATTTTTATTTGATTTTTTTTTAGTTTTTTTATTTTTATTTTAATTAATAGTTTAATATAACATAATATTTAATTTATAAAATATAATTTAGAATATAATTAACAAACTTATAAAAATTAAAAATGACAAATAATAATTTTAATGATGATAACAAAATTAATATTAATGTAAATATAAATAATTTTAATATGAATAATGATAACTCTATGAAAGGGAAGACATTGTCAAATTGATCACCACAATGGGTCATCTGATTAGATTTTTGGAGGATCCAAGAATAGTCTGTATCATTCAAACTTTTTTTCAGCCTGCAAATCATAGGATTCCTAGGTCCACATCTAGGAACGACATACTAAAATACTATATATGAGTTAGAAAAAAAATAATAATTAATAAATTTAGAGAATATAGTGGCATTGTATCCATAATTTCTGATATATGGACTAGTTGCAATGATGCATCTTATGCATGCATCATTGCCCACTACGTATATTTTAAATGGACACAAAATAAAAAAAATTAGGATTCTCAGAGATTCTCCATCTTCTGATGGTGGATGGCCCTACTATTTATGAGTGCATGATGAGAATCTTTAGGGAATATAATATTTAAAATAAAATATATAATATCATATTCGATAGTACATCTAATAATTGAGTGGCCATTAACTTGTTTGTTAAGACCATTAGAGATTGACTATTATGAGTGACTTTCAATGTCAGATTCATGTGTCATGTCATCATCTTAGTCATAACACTTTAGAAAATATACATAACTCACTAAAATTTCTTTGTATGCCTCCCAAATAATAGGAGTTTGGTAGGCTCTATTTGTTTATGGGTCTCAAGAAGAAGAAAATTCCAATTAGATGTGAGACACCATTAGAATTATATAGACATGATGTTGGAGTCATGTGTTGGATACGAACATGTGATATTCAATATGACAATAGTAATAGTGATGAACTTATTATTGATGATATTGACTAAGCTGTAGAAATTTTATTTATGAAAATTTTGAAGATTTTTAATGATATGATGAACATGTGTTCATTAGTTTATACTCCTATGACTTGCATTACACTCAGGTGCATATACAACATTAGTAGCATGTTTAGGAATGACTTCCATTCCACTTAGAAAGTTTAAAGATGACTCAACATTTAGTGACATGGATTTTGAGATCAAAACCAAGTACTTAAAGTATAGGTCTACCATTTCATCTCTTTATTATCTGACTGCCTACTAGGACCCTAGGGTTAAGGTGGATGGGATAAAAAATATTTTAAAAAAGATATTAACATGCATGAACCAGGAACACCAACTTGAAGGGTTTATTCATGAGAAGTTGACTGAGCTATTTACATACTATAAAACTAATTATGGTAGTAGTAGTAGCAAGGTTCTAAGTATGGACATGGATACTATATTCAGAAATAATAACTTCTTCATTCAGTTAGTGAGTGAGAAATGATGAGGTGGACATTCAAATAGGAGCAAGCTATTGTAGTACTTAGATACTGTTACTATTCAATCTTATCATATACTAATAACAAGAATCTTGATATTTTATAGTGGTAGAAATCATATGAGTCCACTTATTTTGTGTTTTCTAAGATGGCATGGGTTCACCTGACTCCTCTAGTATCGAGTGTAGCATTGATATCACTTTTTTCTATTATAGTGAATGTGATTTCAGATAGAAGATGAAGATTATGATTATATATTGTTGAGACATTAGCATGCATAAAGGATTATGAAGATTCAAGCTTGGGCATCCAATATCTTACAGCAACTATAGCAAGAGCGGAGGAGTTAGTGGTTGATGATGATTCATGAGACTTTGATGGTGACTGAGATTGAGCTTACTACCTACCACTAGTGATACTATCATGCGCTTATGAGATTGATCATTTTTATATTTTCTTTTGATTTTTTTCTTTTGAGTTTGCATTCTTATTTTGTTCTTTATTTATTCAGATGCTTATAGGATTGATGTTAGTATTTGGTGTATTAATTTGTCTTTTGAGTTTGCATTCTTATTTTGTTCTTTATTTATTCAGATGCTTACAGGATTGATGTTAGTATTTGGTATATTAATTTGTCTTTTAAGCTTACTTTGTTATTTTATAATTTGTACTTGTATTACATTACAAAAACAAATTGATTCAAATTTATAATATTTATATTTTGTTTTTTTGAGTTGTGATTGTGACTTGTTATTTTAATTTTATTTTTTTTGTTGTATCTATTAATTTAATTAATTAATTTTGTATTAAAATTTAGAATATTTAGAATTAGAGATGACCCGATTCCAAATAGGCCAAAACGACACATCTTGGTATGTCCCAACACAATTTAGCATAAAATCTCCAAGGCCCGGTAGTAAATGATCTGAATCTGGCAAACTTTGGGTTCATGAGCCGTGCTAGGCCTGCCCTTTTTTAGTCATGTTGTGCCAGGCATGACACGGTGGCCTGAGTGGGCCACCAAAAAATTAGTCGTGCCAGCCTGACATGACCCATTTGACACCTCTAATTGGGAATGACTTTTCACGTATATCATATTGTTGTGATATTGGAAATGGCCACGGTGCAAAACATGGTGTATCTTGTGCATCAAATAGTTATGGTACTATAATTGGGCATGGTGTTGTCCTTGACCTTTCAAATATAATACATGGACACCTAACTACAAAAAGACTATAGCATTGACAATTAGTTGAAACATAAAAGTTGTAACTTTGACTTTTCTTAAACACAAGAGTCATGACATTAAGAAATATTTGTATTCAAGTAAATAGTCTCTATAATATTTTGCGTCCAAAATTCATAATACTAGATAATTGTCTTGTCTTTGGTCTGGGTAGTTTTGATTTGGTAACTTCATATATCTCAAAAGTCATGTCTTTATAAAAAGGTCATGACTCTAACTTAAGACTATAATGTCTTATTAAATATAAAGTCATGATACTAAGAAGCGATCATTATTTATAGTGTCAGTATGGTACTTGATTACTATGATATAAAATTAATAGTATAGCCATTTAATTATAATGAGATGAGTATGATTATAATTCCATGATAATGTTATGGCCATAAAGAATGTGATGAATAGTTGAATAATTATACTAATGATGTGGTAGAGTTATTTTATACAAAGATTATCACCGCTAATTATGTTATGTTTCGGTTAAGAATGAATGATGAAATTGCTCGATGATCCATAATATACTAATTAGGTAAAAGTCATCTAAAAACATTTTGGTTTCATGACTATTCATCATAATCCACCAAAACTCCAAAGTCATGGAAGCAATCTATTTATGTTCTGTTCTATGCTTATATATCATCTAAAAGTACAAAAAAACTTAAGAATATCTAATAATTTGAATACTTAATAGTATCTGTGAAATGGATCTTGGATGATGAGCAACAAACTTCTTTTCTCCTTAACTGAGTTCCCTACACATGAGACTCGATGATTATTTTTTAGTATCTTAGCCTCAAATAACATTATTACCACAATAATCAACAGTGATAGTCTAATAATGAGATTATAAGATAAATAGAAAAAGATATTCCTCTGTGTGTTTCTTGGTTCAAAAGAAAATAAGATGAGAAGTTGGAGCACTACTAACACCAAGAAAGGCGAAGAATATCCTTCTATGTAGAAGTCCATGAGTTAGTTAGTGAGTAAGTCAATGGTTAGCTATTACTAATGTGATCAAGTAAGTCACTTCAAAAAACTCCAAAAGGAGCATAGGAGGATAGATGATTTTGGAGGGAGAAAGATAGTTTTGTCACAAAGTGAGATATTACCTTTGTTATTAATGTTAGACTATCCAAAAAGGTTAGTGAAAAGAGTGATTGGCTGATGAATTAAGAAGCTACTTTTCATATCACAATGAATCTTGACTAGATAACAATGTATACACCTGATGACTATGGAATAGTCAAGGTAAACAATAGAGCAATATCAAGGATGTTAGGCATCAAGGATATTTTTTAATGAGAGATGTCTAATATGTTTCAAATACTCAGATAAACTTGCTATCCATGAGAATGTTAGATAGTGTTAGTCATATATGGAGATTCAAGAAAGGTCATTTGAAATTGGTCAAATGGTCACTAATTATTATGAGGGGGGTGAAGTGGCATATTTCATGAATGTTATATATGTTAACATTTAATCAAATCAAGCTAGTATAGGTGTATTAACACATATTTGTATGTGTATATAATTAACTTCTATAGGAAAGTAGCTTTCACATAATGTCTCGATGTCACATAATAGTGGGGGGCAACTCATATGACTATATGAAGAGAAGTACTATTATTTTACTTTCACCTACTCCTTCCAGAAGATTGAAGATAATCAATCTAATTATCTCATATGCTTATTTGGAGAAAAACATGATTCTCAAATGTGTTATTTATTGTGCCACTACTTTTATTCTAGAAGCTCTTTAGGATCAAACAAATTAAGAGAGCTTATGAGTTAGAAGTAAAAATGAAAGATTTTACTTTAGTTGCTATAGAGGATTAGTATGATCAAGGGGAAGTTTATGGCTTAGAAAGAAATGAGGACTTGTCGAGTGATTTTTTTTTGGAAAATTTAATTTTTTAAATATTATTTTTTGATTAAGGAATGAGAATTTGTTTTGACATCTTCAGAATGAGTTGAATTCCCTATTACATGTAATTACTAGAGTTTAACCATGAATTAGTCTCAATCTACCCAAATAAGATAAAAGGAGAGATTATTGAGTCTGCATGGATTAGGCAGTCCAAGTCAATTAAATTGGTTTAGAAAACTAGTTTAATTTATTATTAAATTTGGTATAATTTTTAGTATGTTTAATTGTATAATTAGTGTTGCATAATTGTGTAAACCAAGTACAATAAAACAATCAAGTTTTCTAATTTGTAGGTGACCATTGGAGTGCCATGAGTAAAAATAGATAGAAGATTCATAAATAATAAAACCAAATGAAAAGGATTTTTTGAAAGTTGATGTTCAATTAGATCAAAATTAGAGATAGAAAATAATAAAAAAGAAGAGAGAAGAAAAAAATGGTTAAAGATTTTCAAAATAGATAATTATGTTTTGAGGCCCCAATATGAAAATAATTATGTCTTAGTCTCCTTTTTTAATTTTTTTTAACATATACCTCAAAACAAATTATATTTATGTTATAGGTCTTTAAAATCAAAAACCTAATTTTGGCTACATGCTAATGCATAATCGTAGCTACCTGTCATGTGGGTGACTAAGGTTCAATTTCTAACAATTTTGCCAATAACTTGTTTAATCCTTGATAATGACATTAGAAACATATTTATTTTCTAAAATAATACCAAAAACTTATTGAGTCTCCACATATATATGGGTCTTAAAAATAATAAAATGAACATAAATCTAGATATCAATATAATGAGGATTGAGTTGGTATTTTGAGTAATCAATAATGAATCAAAATTGCTCGAGTTGAGTTAATAAACTTGAGTTTTTAGGAAGATACTTAGACTCTAGGGTTGGCTCTCTTTATTGTGTTTAATGAAACTTTTCTAATATTTTGGTCAATATTATGTCTGATGGTTGAACAAAGGGCAAATTAATTTAAAATACCCTAAGTACCCTTTTGGCATACAAAGTATTTATCATTTTTTATACTTTCACTAATAATGATGATCCCCTCATAGTTGTTCCTTCATTTTACTACCTAAGTTATATATTATTTGATTTGTGAGTTATTTGTATGTATACTTTTTGTAGGCAAATCATTAATTACACTTGATGATTACTTCTGATATGTATTTTTATTCTCTAATTTCTAATATCTTAAGGATACAAGATAATGTAGTAATAAATATATGTATACTTTTGGCTTTATAAGCAATAAACTTATGATAATTAATATATATCTTTTTATAAATCTTGCCTATTGAATCATAAAAAAGAATTTAACTCATAGGGTTTTCACCACTATATGATTCACCTCTCTTGCATGATCCTCATTACTTACATTTCACCATTTGTGATGACTTACACATGACTCCCACATGATAATGAAACTCTTAGACTAAATATTTTACTTAATCTCCACATTACTTAACGTCAATTCTTCTAGAATAAGCATTATGGATTAATCATAATTATGTTTGTATTTTTACCTTCATGAGCATCATTATAATAATGATCAAACTTATTCCAACTTTGATTCTTCACACATATATTTATTTCACACATTAAAAATAGAACATTTATCACCACCTTTTTACTGTGCCACATGAGTGTGTCTCATAATATATTTGTCACTATTTATCATGACCAACACACATAAATGTACATTATAGTAAAAATTCTAAATCTTGGTTTTATAGTACATCCATGTCCATCAATATTCACAACACATATTTACACAAACATTAATCATTCAATAATAGATATTAATCTAGCTTAATATTAGGTAGAATTTTGTGTGAAATGTGTTGTGAGACATATCATGTGAATTGAGAGTTCTCAATGCAATCCCAAATTTAAATCTATGTCTCAAAATTTTAAACCCAATCAAATTATCAAATATTGTTGTGTTCACCTTGAATTTGCTCCTAAGTGGAGGATTAGAATTGTGCCTCCTATGGTTTCTAGGTGACTCGTGGCATGAAAATTGAAATCCAATTTTCCTCTCTCTTTATCTCTATCTTTTTTCTATTTTTCTCTAAGTATTGATTAAATACTCTAAGATATCCTTTCCATGCTTTTAATTGAACGTTGTAGCACTAGTTTGAAGTCGTAATTTTCATATCTCTTTGGATTTTCTTTAGAGAGCCATAGTCATGGCGGCAATGAATATCATGACTTAGGTAATTTCTCTATATAATAAAATATTCTAGTGTTGGGAATAGCCATGACTTAGACAATTTCTCTTTGGAATAAAATAGTATAGCTCTAGGAATAAACTATGATTTAGACATTTACTTTTTATAACCTAAAGTAGTGGTGCTAAGAATGACCATTGCTTTTATGAATTCTTTCTGGAGCACAAGGTCACAATGTTGAAAAAAGATATGACTAAATTAAATGCTCTTTAGAATAAAATGTCTTGGAATAAAATAATGTTACAACTCAAAATACTTAGTTTTGTTGCTCTATAATAAATAAATATTTAGATATAATTTACCATGACTAATTGTACGTATGGGGTATTTGGCTCTTGCAACATGAAAATAATATCACAACTATTAAATTATCTTAGAGATGGTATAGTCACAACCATAAGATAATGTCAAGGCCATGAAAATTCTACAACCACTACTAGAAAAATCTCATATAGCTAGGGACAATTCCCTAGCTAAATGGGCGTTTTCGGTCACTAAATGAGATATAATGATGAATTACCGATGGATCGGTTCCCTATCTAAAGTGCTCCTTGCTAAAATTTAGCGAGGGAAAGTGTCCCTAGTTAAAAAGTTAGCGACAGAAAAATCTCTTGCTAAAAAAGATAAATTTCCTAGTTAAATTAGCAAGCTAAATGAGATTTATTATTGCTAAACGAAAATAATGACGGAAGATTCCCAAGCTAAAGTGTCGGTCGCTAAATTTTAGCGACGAAAATAGTCCCTAGCTAAAAAAATTTAGCAACGGAAAATCCGTTGTTAAATTTAAGATTTTCCTAGCTAAATTAGCTAGGGAAAATTCCCTAGCTAAATTAGCAAGGGAATTTCCCTAGCTAAAAACTATTTTTAGAATTTATTTTATTTTAAAATTTTTTAATTCAATAATTTAATATTTTTATATCAATTTGAATAAAAAATGAAACTATAATTAATTAATAATAAACAAAAAATAAAATCATTTAATAACTTATTATAATTCAATATTTTACATAATTGAAACAAAAAAATAACAAAATTTTTATTACTTCTTATTCATAAATGTATCTGCCGACAATGCATAGAGTATATTATATACATTCATTGACGTTACTTTTTCTCTCTCTGCTCCTCAGATCATCATTTTTCTACTACGACAAAACTGTCCGAGTCATTACATGTAATGTCTAGTGAAAAATCCTATCACTTATACAAGTTTTGTATGAGGAATAATGTGGTATCATATTTGTAAGAAATTTAAACCACTCAGTCAAATTAATATAAAATATACTTATGTTTTAATAAATATATAATCCTATAGTATATATGTAAATATATAACACTCGTACATATATTATTTCAGTATATGTACATAAAAACTACAGTATTATGTGTACATATAAACTGAGTACAAAAACACTTAGTATATATGTACATAAAATACTACAGTATTATATGTACGTATATACTAACTTTATTTGTACATATATATCGTATTTGGTGATGTTGCTGCTACTCCCATTGTTGCTGCCACTCCTGCCACAGCTGCCACTGCCACTACTGCCACTGCCACTGCTGTCGTTGCCAATACCACTACTGCTATTGCCACTACCGCTACTACCTTTTCTACCACCACCGCTGCCGGTGCTGCCGCCATTGCCGGTGCTGCCGCCGCTGTTGGTGCTGCTGCCACCGCCACTGCTGCCACTGCCGGTGCCACTGCTGGTGCTGCCGTCACTACTGGTGCTGCCGCCGCTGCAGCAATCATCTGAGACTTGTTGTCAACATACTGACCATCCACTTTCTTCACATGCATGTGAATTCCAAATAATTTTCATAATATACTATAGTTTTATAAAATCTAATTATTATAACAAATTCTTACAGCAATCATCTGAGACCTATTGTCAACATATTGACCATCCACTTTCTTCACATGCATCTTCCTGAAAATCTTATAAAAATTTGGATCTAGACCCAATTCTCTGGCCTAGAATATGATTATATTAAGTCATAAAAAAATAAATGATAAAAAAATTTAACAAAATTAATAAAATCATGTAGAGATTTTATTTATTGGACTATTTGGACAACCACTAAATATAAAAATGTTTAGTATTTTAAATTTGAACCAAATCTCGAGTGTGCTCAATGCTTGACTTTGACCCTCTAGTGTGTCGACAGATTTCCATACCTAGCCCAGTTACCTCACTCGTTAATTTTTGCTGGTAATATCTGATTTTTTTTATCTGGCTCCTCAATATAATTAAGCCACTCTGGCCAGTCATCATCGGATATAAAATCAGGCATTTCTTTCATATTCTTCAATTTATGGACACAATCAAAATACCATTGAGCAGCTTTGATCTTCCATAATGACTTTATCTTTCCATTAAATTTGGGTGCCCATGTGCACTGATTCTATATATAGAAAAATGACAAAAGAATTTATATTAATAACAAGAATATAATTATTTATTGCTTGAATAATAACCAACATAATGGTTAAGTAATTAGATAATTATTTTTCAATGCCTTTTTTTTGTTATTTTTACCTGAAAGTCATTAAAATATGACTCTTTTGTCGATTCAGAAATTTTTTTTCCAGGAGAATGCTTTAGAATCAACCAATTTCTTGAAAGACTTTGTAATTATAGTCGAACACTTTTGAGATGGAATAAAACTATACAAATAAATGAATAACATTGAAAACAAGCAAATCATAACAAAATAAAAAAACCACTGACAGTAACATCAAAATTTTTTTTCAAGTCATTTTTACATATTTCTTTTACCTCCCATCCACAATCTCAATTTCTAACTTTGCACTAACTACAGAGGAAGACACAATATTTGATGATGTCATTAGTTTTGTAAATGGGGGAATAATTAGTGTAAAATGTGGTGTAGAAGATAAAGATGGATCAAAAGTGTGTGCAAGAAGAACAATGGGTGGTTGGATTACATCTTATAAAGATGATAGTAGAGGCCTCAATGATGGTGGTGGTGATAGAAATGAAGATGGTGATTGTGATGTTGAAGTATGGATATGGTAGCTATGAGATGGTACTGATTCTACAACATGATGTAACATACTAGATGAATTTGGTTCATTTTTGTGTCCATGTCCACCTCCACCACAGCTATGTCCTTTATGCACCATCTACTGTACAAAATAAAACATAGAATAAATAATAGAGATATGATGAACAAGCATGCATTTTCGAATAAAACACACCGATAGATTTCAACAAAATATAAAAAGTATTTGATAGTTTAAAATTATAAAAAAATTATAACAATTTAATTATCAACATCAGCGTCATCCTTCAATGGATCTTCTAATATTTCATTGATTCCGATAGAAGTTTGAACTCATCTTCAGATAGAAATTGATCATCTTCAATTTCTATTATGTCACTATTTGAATCACATAAATTTTTTGGATATTTATATATATTCATAAGCTCAATATTATTTATGTCATCTTCCTAGAACCCCGGTGTAATATCTAAGTCTACACTTCTTTGTTGTTATGTTGGTACTTCAAAATTTGACCAGGCTTTGATTTTGCAAATTGCCCACCAATCTATCTTATCACGAGATAAACTCGGATATGTACAATAATATACTTGAGCGGCTTGAACTACCATAATAAATGGCTCATATCGATTATATATGTGTTTATGGTTAACATTCACTAGCTTATAATCCGAATGAATCTTTGTGCACATATTTCGTGTAGGATCAAACCACACGCACTTATATAATATAATCCTATTGTTTTCATGTCCAGGATACTCTAACTCAATAACTTCTTTGAGTTGACCATAATAATCAATCTCATTTGCACTATAACTTGAGCCTTTAATACATACACCACTATTCATTATTATTTTAGAAGCTAGGTTGTCACATATCTAAATGGGCCTTTACTTAGATTCTGAATGAAAATATTTGAATCTCCATTTGAAGGATCAATTGCCTGTGAGATAAATTTAAAAAATGATATTAACAAATAAAAGATACTAATAAATTAAATACTTCAAAATTTAAAACTTAATAATTCTCACATAATTTTTTAACCAATTTGCAAATTCAATTTATAGCATATAATCGACATTATTGCTGGAAATTACTGGTTGCCTATATTTTAACTGCTCAACATAAATACTGCACAAATATAAAAAGAGAGAAAATAATGTATATCAATTTTTAATAATTCTTATTAAAGATAAAATTAAATTATGATTAAACCTGCAACCATTTTGGGTATAAATACTCAATATATGATGCAACCTCCTCACAATTAAGTAAAACATAGCTCCGGGTTGCTTTGTACTCTTCATCTGTCATACATCTTTTCATTACTCTTCCAAATACTCTTCTAGGGTGCTTGAAGATAGATAGTTTGTCCACAAAATCATCTTCTATCATCACATTACCTTCATCATTCCATGGCATATTTCTATTCTTTGTAATGGCATGATCCTCAAAATAATAAGAACAAAATGATGATGTTACTTCTACTAAATATGCAATTCAAATTGAACCTTCAACTTTTTGCCTCGTTTCTAACATTCAATTTTAACTGACGAAGATACCTACAACCACAATGTTAGGTTTCACTTAGATTAAATTACAATATTACTTTATGTACGAAATAATAAAATGCATCAAATTATATGTATTTACCTTTCAAAAGGATACATCCACCTAAATTGTACTGGCCCTGCAATCCTTGCTTCATATGCCAAATGGACCGACAAATGTTCTATTGAATCAAAAAAACTCAGTGAGAATATCTGTTCAAGCTTACAAATAATAAGTGGAATGTCATTCTCTAGCCTCACCATGTCATCTATTTTGATTGTGGTTACAATTAACTTTTTGAAAAACAAACTAAGTTCTATAAAGACCTTCCAAACACTTAGAGGAAGTAATTCACGAAATGCAATTGGTACTAATCTCTACATAAATACATGACAGTCATGGCTTTTCATTCCAAATAACTTAAGATTCTTCATATCCACTCATCTACCCATACTTGACACATATCCATCAGTGAATTTCAATTTTTTAACTCATTCACACAATATCTATCTTGCCTTCTTATCAAGTGTGTAGCAAGATTTAGAGAATTTTCATGTTTCCTCATTCAGTTTCAATTCAGGACACCGATAGTAATCATTCTGCTCTTGTCTTGATTTTAAAGTGTCTTTTGTTTTTCCATCTGTATTAAGGATAGTGTTGAAAACATTATCAAACATATTTTTTTTCAATATGCATTACAATAAGTTATGATGAATTAAATTGGACTTTCAATAGGGCAAGTCCCAAAATATACTATGTTTCCTCCAGCCAACTAATTTGCCTATTGTCCATTACTTGCAGTAGCTTCCTTTTCAGTTACATTCTTCAAACCCAAACTATGAATCTTTGTCATAATATCATCTCCTAAATGAACAGCTGGTGCAATTGTCTTCACAGTTTTATTTTTTTGAAATGTAGTTCTATTTCTTCGAAATGGATGATTCGTAGGTAGAAACTTATGATGGTTATCAAACTATGACTATTTACCACTAAATTTGAGGGTAAATATATTAGAATTTGTCATATAATATGAGCATGTGAATCATTCTGGAGTACTCCAGCCAGACAACATTGAATATGCAGGAAAGTCACTTACCGTCCACATAAGAGCTGCCCACATAATAATAATTTTCTTTTGTGAGATATCATATGTATTCACACCAATATCTCACAAATAATTTAACTCTGCAATAAGTGGCTGTAACAACATGTCTTTCGGATTTTTTGGCCCTAGAACCAATATTGACAAAAAAATATATTACTCTTCATAAACAACCACGGAGGCAAGTTATAAGGTGTCACTATCACTGGCCATGCTGAACATTGTTGTTTAGATTACCCAAATGGCTGAAATCCATTAGTGTAGAGACCCAATTTTACATTTCAACTTTCTGCTACAAAATCTTGATGTATATAATTAAAATGCTTCCAAGCAAATGAATCTAATGAATGAGACATTACCCTTTCTTCAACCTTATGCTCAGAATGCCACCTCATATCATTTATTGTAGCATTTGATGCATATAGTCTCTGTAATCGAAGAATTAATAGAAAATAATACATCTTCTTAAAGACAACCTTCAATTTTTGTCGCGTATCTACAACACAAGGTGCCTTCATAATTCAAGAATGATCACAAAACTTACATCTAATTAAATCACTATCATCATCCTAATATAACATGCATCCATTTAAATAACAAACAATTTTTTCCACTTGTAGACCCATTCCTCGTAGTAACTTCTTAGTGTTGTAAAAGTTATTAGTGATCAAATTATTATCCGCAATAATCTCCATCAATTCTATCACCTTATCAAATAATTTCTCAGACATATGATTTTCTGACTTAATGCTCATTAGTTGAGCCACAAGTGACAATTATGAATGTGTTTTACAACTAGGCCACAACTTTTTATTTGCATCTTTATGCATTTCATAAAATTTCTGAGCTTACAGGATTAGGTGGTTCATCCATGTAATCCATATTGAAGTCAACACCAGTAGCTCTCGTGATCATTCTATGGTATGTGTCTGATGATTCTTCACCACAAACAAATAATTTAGTACCCTCATTTTGGTCAATATTTAGAGCCATAGTACTTTCCCCATGATAAATCCAAACAAAATAATTTGGCACAAAGCCATATTTAGCCAAATGATATCTTATAGTGTTTGTATCATGAAAAGGGATATTCTGACACTTGCGATGATTACATGGACACTTAATTTTTTCTCCATCAATCAATCTCGATTGACTAAATATAAAATTGATAAAAGTTTCAAGCCAAATCAAAAAATCTTTATTCAAAAATTCATTAATAACCCTTCTGTACATCCACTGATGATCTAAACTCATTTTGCCCTATTTTATTTACAAAAAATAATACCCAATCATTATTTTGAATAAAACATTCTATCACTTCAAAATATACAAATAATTAAATAAAATTACTTACTAATGAATAATTAAAAATTAAATATCATGAATATTGAGGCAATGCATTTGAAGAATCTACATTAATAGATAAAGATATTTTTAGCACGATAAAGATTAATATATATCATAGTAAGACTAGCTAAAGGGTGCAAAATACGATAATGCACAAGAAAGGAAAGCAAAAAAGAAAGACATTTAAAGTTTGAAGGAGGAGAGGGAGATGGAGAGAGAGACGAGGTGGGGAGAAAGAGGGGCAGAGAAATGGGGAGATGGGGGGAGAGAGAGAGGGAGAGAGGAGGGAGAAAAATGGTGAAAGGGAGAGAGGGGAAGAGGGGGGGAGAGGGAGGGAGAGAGAGAGATGGAGAGAGAGGGGGAGAGGGAGAGGAAGAGAGAGAGAGAACAAGCAAGAAAGAAGAGCGTGAAAGAAAATAACAAGAGAGTGTGTGAAACAAAAAAAAAGGAAAAGAATGACAGAAATAATTATAGAGGGAGAGAGAGACACATAAGAGTTCAGTGTTAGAATGAAGAATTATATAAAAGAAAATAAAATTATTATGTACAAACCTATCAAATATTACATCTTTTGTTATACATAAGTTCATATTTGAGCCTGAGGCCCAAGGGCTGGGTTTAGGTAAGAGTACAACCCTTATTTGTATTATACCGTATATGAGCCTGATCAATGGACACTCTCATGCTATGTGCTTATATTTTGTTGATATCATAACTTTAGCCATTTTATTTCAAGTTAGTGAAACAACATAGTATTATCTCATATATAATTATATGTTAGGATACATATAGTAAATGTAGTTATAAATAATTACATATAGTTAAACATATAATTATATATAAATATATACATACAAATAGTTATAAGTAAATATAAATAATGTATATAAAGTTATAAACAATTATATAGATTTAGATATATGTATACATAATTAAAAATAAAGTTATATTTATTTATATAGAGTTTTTTATAGTTATACAAATATTTATATATAGTTATACACATTTAGTTAAACATTATGTTGTATGTTTTTATACATATAATTATAAATATAGTTACATGTGGTTATACATATAGTTACATATATTTATACATATAGTTATGTATAGGTATGGATATACTAAAATACATTTTTTTATACTAATATATAAAAATATATATTAAGTACATTCTAATTATATATTTTAATATAGTTATGTATAAAGTTTTTATAGTTATATATATAGTATGATATAATTATTTATAGTTATATGTTATTATACATATAATATATATAGTTATAAAAATTTATATATCATTAAACATTTAGTTTTATATATATATATATATATATATATATATTTATTTATTTATTTATTTATTTATATATTTATATCATCATACGAGTAGTTATATTTAGTTATACATAAATATATACAATGTTATAGACAAATATTTAGATTTACATATATGTATACATATATGTATAAATAGTTAAAATTATAGTTATATTTAATTATATAAAATGTTATTTAGTTTTACAAATATTTATATACAGTTATACACATATAATTAAACATAATATGTAATGTTTTAATACATGTAATTATAAATATAGTTACATGTGGTTATACATGTAGTTACACATATAGTTATACTTATATTTATACATGTAGGTATATATATTTATTCATATCATTTTATATATTTATACATATAGCTATGTATAGGTATAGATATAGTAAAATACAAATGTATATTAAATATAAGATGTAAATTATATATTTAAATATGGTTATGTATAAAGCTTTTATAGTTATATATATAATAAGATATAATTATTTATAGTTATATGTTATTATACATATTGTATATATAGCTATTAATATTTTTATATATTTAAACATATAGTTATATATAAATATATTCATACAAATAGTTATACATAAATATATAAAGTTATAAATAAATATATAAATTTACATATATATAACATAGGTATAAATATAGTTATATTTAATGTTGTAGAGTGTTATATAGTTATACAAATAATTATATATAGTTATACAAATATTTATATATAGTTATACAAATATTTATACATAGTTATGCACATATAGTTAAATATAATGTTGTATGTTATTATACATGTAATTATAAATATAGTTACATGTGGGTATACATATAGTTACACATATAATCATAATTCTAAACACTTAAAATAATCAAATCCTATTTGCGTTATAAAGATAAAGATTTTTGAATCCAAGATTTCTAAAAAGTTACTAGTTGGATGGTTGGTGGCATCATTAAATGGGTGTAAGCCCTGGGTTTGAACCTATCATTATTCTTTGAAGAAGTATATTTTGGTAAATCCTATGAAAATCAAAAATTGATTTTTAAATTCTGAAACTTTTATTTTAGATTTAAATTTTTTAAAAACACTTGTGAGATAAACAAAGTTGCTGCATTTCAGTGCATCAAAAGTGGATAAAAGTTATAATGTTATAGGAAAAAATGTTAATGGGACCCAAAATGAAAATAATTATGTTTTATTACAATTTTTAATTTTAATATAAATTTTAGGGACCCAAATCCAAAATATTTATGATTTGGGTCTTCCAAATTTTTATACTGATTATTACCTTCCTTTATTCATATGGTGTGCATATACTCAAGTATGCATATGAGTTTATGCAGAAACTCATTTTTTCATAAACAAAAACATATGCATATGGAGTTTATACATACTCTGTATGCAAAAACATATGCATAAACTCATTTTTGCATACTGAGTAGCAGATACGAGTTTATGCATAATGCTTTTTTTTTTTAATTATATTGGGATAATTATGAGTATCCTAATTTAGGTACTAAATAATAACCCAAATCATAGATATTTTTTATTTTGGATTCCATAACATAATTATCCATTATGTGTGTGTGTGTGTGTGTGTGTGTCTGTAGATAGCTTTAGGATGAAAATATTATGTATTATTATTATTATTATTAGTCTTGTGGAGGAATTCCATTTTTTTTACAAAGTTAGATAAAAGTTAGTGATGTTTTTGGAAGCAACAAAATAAAAAGAATAGTACTTTCATTATCAAGAATATCTATTTAATAAAATTTTGAAATTGAACTAATTAAAGAAAATAATTCTTAGAGCAATATTCCTACCTTTTAGTGGTATCAATGGATAATATTAAATTGTTTTTATTATTTTGTTTTGTAATTTAAGAGATGCAAGCCTAATCTTTTTTTTTTTTTTGAAGATTAGAATGATTTGGATTTCTTTTTTTGCATGTAATTGCTACTTAAGAGTTATAAGCCTATTTTATTTTCATGTTCTTTTTTCTCTCAATAATTTGTATTTTTTTGGCTCCTTTGCAAGACTAATAATTATTCTTGATCACTAATTTATTTTTGATATTTCCTTAATTGCTATGTGATCAACTCGAAAACTTACAAAATACCTTTATGCGACATCATAAGCAAGGTCTCCCCACTCAGGCTTCTTTGTTGTGACATCCAAAACTATAATAAAACCTTGATATATCATTTTCATTATACATGATGAATAGTTATATACTTAGTCCCTTACAATGGATTTGAACATAATACAGGTTGATGTGTTAGTTTTAGCTTGGGTTTAGGTTAGCTCTTAACCTGTCGACTTACATTCCTACAAACAATTTAGAAATTATACAAATTTAGATATAATATATTAAAAAAATGATCATATGGCATACAAATCATGTAAGTGACTAAATCTATTTTTTAAATTAAATTTAAAATCTCTTTTCTTTGGTTCAAAATTAGAAACTTAATCAAATTATAGTGCTAGTACGAATATAATCAACCCTCATATGACTTATAAAATGTCATCCCTCCGGTGGCTATTAAGCTAGCATGAAATGAATATAATCATTCTAGCTGTAGGAATCATCATAAATCTTTCTTTTATGGTGCAATATAAATGGATGGACGAATTAACTTCTCAATTATTGATCATACAATCAATACAAGCGGCTTAGACAACATTGAGAAGTAATTGTTTAATATGAGTACATAATGAGTTTATAATGACTCAGAATAATTTAAGGATGACATTGCACGAGGGTTTATTATCATGATCCTAGGTCACTCTCAATCAGTGGTTGTGATGTGCTTAGTTTGATTAGTTAAATTTTATAGGATTTATAATACTTTAAATTCCAATATTAGATGGTTTTGCATTTTTAATCATAAGTTTTTACAATTTTTAAAAAATACATATAAAGTATAGTAAAAGTTAATGTATACTGTTTCTATAGTTACATAGATATAGTTATGTTTAAATAGTTATGTATGCTATTTTTATAGTTATATAGGTATAGTTATGTTCAAACACACTTATATAAAATACACTTATATTTATGTATACTATTTTTGTATGCAGTATATAGTTATGTATATTAAAGTAATTATTAATTCGGCATACCTACTATGCACCATCAAAATCCACATAATGACAATGTATTATATTATAAATGCATGAAGTATGTATATGAATAAGTATATAAATGCAATCCAAGCAAACCATGGTGAATAAATGAGAATAATTTCGAAAACAATAAATAACAGAATCAATACGTATAAGCTTAATCTTCGATTAAGCAATCCAAGATAATCGATGAAGAATAAATGTATAAAACATACCTCAAATCAAATAACAAATAAATACTTAAGCCTCAAATAAATATTGTTGCATCTGCGTCGAGAGATAAATGGCGGAATGCAGAGGAATTTTGTTCACTTGTTAGAGATGCGTTGGCGTCGAGAGATAGAATGTATATTTTAGGAAAATTTTTATATTTTATATTATTAAAACATTAAATAAGCAATATATATATATATATATATATATATAATACAAAAATACTCATTAATTTATTTACTATCAAAATTTTTTCAACAAAATTAAAGTGCGTGTAGCAAGGTACAAATGAAAAACAAATACCTTACAATTTTTTATTATAATATTAATTAAATAATAAATATATAAACAATTAAAAAAAATATGTGTTTATCCTTAAAAAAATATCAAATAGGTACAAAATTAACAAACTTCATATAATAAGACATAAATAAAAAGATGATTTGTCTTCTAGCCACTCGCCTAAAAGTTATAAAATACTATTAATGTTAAAAAATATATAAAAATTTATATTTTATGATAATAAATTTGTAAGAATTCATATTAATTTTTACGAAAATAATATGAAATAATTTTAAAGGCATAAAATTCGTATTATTTGATATCATTAAATTTTTTTAAAATTCAAAAAATTACTTAAAGTGTGAAGATAATTTTAAAAAATATATATTTATTATTTTAATAAAAACTTAATGTTAAAAGCTAATAGTAAAAATATTACTCAATTATTTAATTTGTATAAATTTTAGTAGGAGCAAACATCTATGTATTTATTTATAAATATTAATTTATTTTCTTTTAACTATATATTTAAAAAATTATATTTTTATTCTATTTCAAGATTTTCAAAATTTATATTATTTATTTTTTTAAAAGTTTTCTATCATCATAAATTTTTTTTACTTATAATAATATTAATTTTTACTAGTTTATTCATCAATTTAGATATTTTTGAAAATATTTTCTATTTTATCATATAATGAATTAATTTATATTTATATTAGGGGAAATTTTAATATATGTTAATTTAATTTTTAAAATATCGAAAAAATTATTATACTTATTGAATTTATTATTTAATGTTACTTTAATACAAATTTTTAAGTTTCTTAATTTAAAATTTTACAAGATTTTTTTTTATAATTTTTTAAAAAATTAATATATCATAAAAATAGTTATTTTAGTCCTTATTAATAATTTTTTTATTTTATATTTTTTAAATTATTTATTTATAATATACTTTTTTATGATTTTACGAGGAGAATATATCTTTCAATGATTACTTATCTATAGACCATTAGCATACATTTAATAAATAAAATTAAATAAAATATTAAAACTAATAATAAATAAAAAAATTAAATAATTAAATATTGGCTAGGAAAATTCCGTCGCTAAACACATAGCTAAATTACGGATTTTATTAGCTAAGGAAAATTCATCGCTAAATCCATCGCTAAATTATAAATTTTATTAGCTAGGGAAATTCTATCGCTAATTTCATTGCTAAATTAAGAATTTTATTAGCTAGGGAAAATCTATCGCTAAATCCGTCTCTAAGTTCAGACTTTTATTAGCTAGGAATATTCCGTCACTAAATCCGTCGCTAAATTTCCCGCTTTTCTTCAGTGGAATTTACGAAGATTTTCTGTTGGTAATCCATCGCTAAAATCTCTGCTTTTCTTGAGCGAAATTTACGAAAATTTTTCGTTGCTAATCCATTGCTAAATCCCTCACTTTTCTTGAGCGGAATTTACGAAAACTTTTCTGTCGCTAATCCGTTGCTATTTTTTTTTCAAAGAAAAATCATAAATCTTTTGCTATTCCCTAGCTAATCCCTCGCTATTTATCTAGGGATTGATCTCTAGCTAAATTTTCCTAGCTAAATTTCTCTAGCTAAATTTCCTTAGCTAGATTTCCCTAGCTAAATTAATATTTTCTTGTAGTGAACATAAAGAAAAGATTGTCTCAACTTGATGGTAGAGTTGTGACATACAAATATTATTGTGACTGGTTATGTAGAGTTGTAGCCAAGAAAAAAAATCATAACTACTCGATAAGATAGTGGAAGGTGAAATTAAGTCATGATATGAGAAATGTTATGACTCTCAATCACTTATCTCTTTCCTCTGCGGTTCTGCTTCACAAAGTAATAATTTCCAACAAAATAGATATGATTTAACTAATATTTATCAAATCTTTCAAAACATAAAGTTGGTAAAACCTCTCTTATATAAATATAAACATGTGCAAACATACCAAGAATCATACTCCAAACCACCCAAAAAAGTTAGTATTTGGAGTGTTAAATAGACTCATATACTAAAAATATTGCTCATTCATGAGTAATGAATATCCCTCCAAAACCCCAATAGAGCATAAACATAATTAGTATGTTGTCATGACTTTTTTTTATAAGTAAAATCAACTCTAATAAAAACTATACAACTCTAGTCTAATTTCTGATTATTACATATATCTAAATAATATAAATTTTTATTTTAATTTTTCTCTAAAAATAGATGCAACATCCTGGAGCCTTCCTTCATGTAGTCTCTTATTCCTTTTGCACCATATATAATATATTGTTGTAGCAAGAGCATGTTTTTGATTATGTTCTCAATAGATGACTATGCATATTCTTTGCTCATGTGGGTGAAGATATCTGAGATTGAAATCATCTCACAACGTTCCACATGTATTTCTATCCAAAGCTTAATTTCCTGCCAAATGTTATTAGAGAAATCACATTAAAAAAATAGATGTTCATTTGTTTCTATAAAACCATAGAAATTGCAAGATGTGTTAACCATATCATCTAAAAGTTTATCTTTTGTATATAGTTTTCCCAATTAAGAAATCCACAAGAAAATCACATGTTTGGGAGTGTGATTTTTCATTCATGTCACTTTCATTCAGGCCATATTCTCTTTTCTATGAACAATGTGAGGAACTTGTAGGAATCATATACAATTTTCTCATCTTCCACCCATTTTTTTAGGAGATATTTAGCTTGGAGGATCTCTCCAGCTTTGGCAATCAGAATGTTTCTTACCAAAGTTATAGACTTCTAGAATGGATGATCATCTTTATCTGGTTAGCGAGAGCATATATATGTCATGATGAGATAAGTGGGGTGAATCTATTGGATCCACAAAGTATCTTCTTTTTTTCTTATTCTCTAGAGCATTTTGATGAAGAATCCTTTGTTCCATGTGTCAAGATTAAGTAGCCCTAGACCATCTTGCTATGTTGGGGTACATACCATGCTGCAAGCCACCTTATGGTGATATCTACCTATAAGAGGGCTTCCCCAAAGAAATATTCTACAAGTCCCTTTAATGGAGGCCATTATTGAGGAGGGAAGGAAAAAATAGAGAACTAGCATCTTTCAATTCCTTAAATTTCAGAACAAAGTAACTCAATTCTTCGCATAATTAAAAGGATTTTCCTAGCCCACTAGTGAATTATCAACATTATTTTTAATAATAATGTTTAGAAGTGGGAAGTAATAAGTCTACTGGAAGAGAGGGGGATGTCCAAAAAGATAAACAGTAAACAATCAAAAAAAAGCCTAGAGTTTTTCATGATTTTTTTAATCTATTAATTTCATATCCCTTCAAAGAAGATATTTGATTTGGAGGGATTAACTAATAAACCTGAAGTCTTGGCAATTTCTTTGATTATGGTTAGCATGATATTTGTTGAGCTAATATCTTTTATGGAAGAAGATGATTCGGTCATTCGCATACATGAGATAAGAAATTTTCAAGGAAAAGATGCAAGGGTGATTAGAAACCCATCTAATTGTGTTGCTTTATGTAAGATCCTAGAGAAGTACTCCAAGCATATCTCAAATAAATACGAATAAAGGAGATCTCTTTGGCATAATCCTCATTTTTATTTAATGAAACTATGTAGTTGACTATTAATAGAGATTGAGAAAGAGGATGTAGAAATACATTCGTAGATTAATTCTATGAATCTATTTGGAAAATTCAAGGACTTCATTATTTCTCTCATAAAATTTTAACTCACTAAATTGAAAGTTATTTGGAGGTCAATTTGAAAAAAAAAACATCTAGGAGAGATTCTCTTCATTGCATATCTTTTAATCAAGCTTTGGGCTAGGATAAAATTATCAAATATTAACCTCATTTTAATATAGGAAAAATGAGCTGAATCTATAATAACATTTAATACAAATTTCAACTTAGATCCTATTAGCTTAGATATTAAAAATAAATGACATTACAACATGAGATTGACATGCAATCTTTAACTATTGAGGGATGTGTCGATTTGGGAATGAGTGCTATTAGGCATAGTTTATTTTCATAAACATTTTTCTACTATAAAAGAATCTCCTAAAATGCTTTTACTACATAAGCACTTGTGGTATCCCATGTGTGCTTAAGGAATTCAATAGTAAATCTGTTTGGACTTGGAGATTTAATATTTTTCATTTCAAAGATGGATTTCTTTATCTCTTTTGAGGAAAATATATAAGGAGGGATTTCTACCCAAATATGTACTCTCTCACTAGATGAACTTAGGAGGTTGGTGAAATAACTAAGGAATTCTTCACTTATCTCTTTTTTAGAAGTAGTATGCTATCCATCCTCCTTTACAATCACAACGATCCTATTCTTTTGAAATATTGCATTCATAAGAGAGTGAAAAAAGTTTATACATCTATCACTTTCTTTAAAATACCTAATCTTCACTTTTTTCCTCAAGAAAGATAATTCTGCTTCTTCCTAATTTTTGCATTTTCTTTAAATGGATTTCCTCCTAGAGAAAAGTTGAGTAGATTGGAGATTTAAGTAGGTTTTCTTAGAGTGCATGTACTTGATTTTTCATTAGTGCCACACTTGAACTTATATGGTTGAATTGAAATGTAGTTCATTGATCTCTTTCAGTGGATCTTTGAGCATTTTGAGTTTATTGGCTAGTTTGAACATGTGAGAACCATCTATACATTATTATGACTGGGTTTGAGTGGCATGGTGAAATATTTTTTTTGGAAATTAGGATCTGAGATTTTGGAATTAGTAATTTTGTATGAAAATTAGTAGTGTATAAGTTTATTCAATCAAAATATATAAAATAATTTACCAAGTTACATCTCAAGTAATGTTATATTTAACATCCATAGCTAGACTTTCCTTGTATCTCTAACTAGGTCTGCAATCTCAATGGTCCATATAATCTACTCAGTATTAATTTTCTTTTCTTCTTATTTTCTAAATTGCTCTTCAAGCATCCAATAATCCTTTAGAATGTCTTCTTCAGGGTATTCTTCCATGGATGGCACAAATTCGGAAGAAGTCGTGGCATCATTTCCTGTGATTACTTTTGGTAAAGCTAAGACTAGTTGTGAAATCGCAACATTTAGAATTTCTCTCTATTTCATATTAGTAGTCATTTTGGAAGGATTCATGACTTTCTCTTTGCTTGTATCAGGTAGAAGTATGACTTCCATTTCTTTCACCATTTCAGTTTCTATTCATTCTCTCTTATAATGCTTCAATCTTTGCTCATTTACTTTATATTCAATTCTATCTTTTGATTTTAATATCACATCCCCATATGATATTATTATGATGATTATGAATATTTTATACTACCATGACTTCAACTATTTTGAAAATAACTTGAGATAAGAGTTGATCAAGAATACTTTTTCTTGATCAACTCTTATCTCAAGTTATTTTTTTGTCCTTCCTCTATGGATTATTGTCATGCTATTTTTTTGTTTTGTCTTTGTAGTTCTAAGCATTGTCATAGGCCTCATTCTGTAATTCTTCTAATTTACTCACATGAAGAACTATTTTTCTTTTATATTCCACATTTTATAATTTATTTGCTTTATTGCCTATCATGCTTGATGTTTATTTTAACTAGTAAGTGACAATTTTTTCCAAAAACAAGTATATAGGAAGACTTCTATAGGAGAGTTTTGAATTATGTTCTATACACCCACAATGCTTCCTCTAACCTTTGTGACCAATCAGTCCTTGTCAGATTAATTATCTTTTCTAATATATTTTTGATCTCCCTATTTGATATTTCTGAGTTTCCTATTTGTCTATAGATTATATGGAAATCCCCTCATGTGCCTAGTCCCATGCTTATCTAAGAAAGCCTTAAATAATCTATTAGAAAATTAGCTTCCTTCATCACTTATAGTGTATCATGGTGTGCTGAACCATGTGAAAATATTACAACATAGCAAGCTCACAACTCTTTTTGAATCATTCTTTTATGATGCTAAATCTTTAACCCATTTAGATACTTAATATACTTTGAATAGTATGTACTCATTACCAAAGGGTGTAATAAATAATCCCATAGGATCTATTTCCCATATATCAAAATTTCTACTTCAATGAAATTATTGAGTGATACCTCATTATGCCTAAATATGTATTCATCATACCAAATATCAAATAAATATTAGTTATTTTATTGATTATACATAATATTTTTTCATAAAAAATGTTTCAATTAAAATAATTTCACTAAATTATAATTTTGATGAATTATAATGAATAGTAGTTAAATTGGGTAGTTTTTATGTGAAATATGAGACTTAGACACTTAATGGATTTATTGAGAAGGTTGAGAGAAAAAAAATCATATAAAATCATAATATTTCTTATATTATGTTTTTGCCACACCTCATCAAGAAAATAAAATAGTTTTGAGATTGATTTTTGGTTGAAGCTTTACACAAATAGTTAAAACAATCTTCATGTGTAATGAGTCTACTACCTCATTGACTTAATTGTTTTATTTTATAACATATTCTATTTAGTAGCAAAACTTTTTTGGAGTCATAGCACTAGCTCGTGACATTTTCTTATGGCTATAATATTAATTTTACATCATAGCAAACAAGTACTTCATTATTGCTAAAAGTCATGGCATATTATCTAGCACCATGCCTTTCTCATTGTTAAGCCACCAATACTAATGCAAAATCGAGGTGCTACTCCAACATAATGACTTTAAGCTACATATAGTTATAGAGAGTATTTTCTTGAGTTATGACTGTTCTAGGCTATAACTTTTGCTCTTAAGAAATGACCAATACCATGGCACATCCATAGTGTTGTGTCTTTGAAAAATATAGAAAAAAAATATGCAAGGCACGGTCATTCCTAAAGACACAACTTAATGTTACAGAGATAAAATGTATAATTATTGTCATTCCTAGTACCACGACAATATACTATAAGAGAGAGACCATAGATATGACACATTTCTTGTATTGAGACTTTGTGTTATAAAGATATAATATATAGTCATAGTCATTCCTAGTGCCACAAAAATCTAATACAAGAGAGAGTCTAAATCCATGACTTATTCCTAACTCTATAACTTTATGTTATAGTGACAAAAAGCCAAAGTTGTGGTATTCTATTCTACATGCCAAATATAGAATAAAACTAGTTGTTTTTATGATTATTCATTATTTATATATATAGAAATGAGGCCTAATCTCTTTATAACACAAAGTCTCGATGCTATGAAATAGTCATGACTTCTTTCCTTTTTTTATTTGTAGTCCATTAAGGAACATGATACTAGGAAGTTGATGTGCATATAAATGGTTATAATTGAGTAATGTCTTCTGTAATATTTAAATCCCAAATTCATGGCTTTGAATAATTATTATGGTTTTGGTATGAATAGTTGTATCTTTGTTATTTTGTTTAGCTCAAAAATTGTAGCTTTGTAAAAAGGCTATGACTCTGACAGAATATAACTCAGTTATGTTAAAGATAGAGTTGCAATGTTTGGGCTTAGCCATGACCTTGAGTACTAATGGGGCACTTGGTTGCTACGATAAAAAATTAATGTCATAACTTTAAAAATTTTTTGAGCTAAATATGACTATAACTCTATAATAATATCACAATCATTAAGAGTATGTCATATAATGGAATGATTATGTAAACAAGTTGGTCGGATTATAGTGTATAAGAATTGACCCAACTAATTAGGTAGAGTTATATTCAATGATCTCTACTCTCCTTATGAAATACTTCCAAATACCTATTGATTTTGTAATTATTTATCAAAACTTTCTAAAGCATCATAGTGATGAAATCAACTTATATTATCTTTATTTTCATATCTACATATCATTATAAACTACCAAAATACATAAGAATTTTTGGCAATATGAATACCAAACAAACTCACATATTAAAGCAATTATTCATCCCCAATGAATAACTTTTCCTCCATAAAAAGAAAAAGAAAGACAATATCTAAATGTCTAAATTCAGTTTCCACCATGGATACATCATCATAATATGAGAATAAACAACAAAAATACAAATCATGACAATGATGGAGGTGGCTCGTATGATTTTCTTTTAGGATCATTCTCCTTGAAAGAAATATATCTATATTATTTTACTTCCATATACTTTGTTACTTTCCTACTTTGGTCTTTTCCAATCACCATGACTATTTTGTTCATAATTCTAAATGATTTGGCACTTCTCATCATTCCAACATCCATGTTTCTCAGTTCTTTCTCCAAGACTTTATAGATCATGTCTTCAAATTGTTCTTATTTTGCGACAAAAGCCATCTTTTTTTTATGGAGATGCTTTCACACATCTCATCATGCTTTCTAATCTTTTTTGCTACTCTTGTGTATAAAGAATGAATCTCTTTTTTTAGCTCTTCCATGTTTCATCATACATTCCACTGCATATTTTCCAAAATATGAAAATTATCATTAAATAAATCATTAGGTATAGCTAATGAATTCTCAATATAGGCTAGCTAATCTTCTCACATTCCTCCTTTTTTTTGACTCTTTTTTGTCACCCATGGTGAAGGATACGCATTTTTCCTAAATTTTAGTTGGTCCTTCTCCTTCAAACATTGACTTCTTCCCTTTTTCATCTCCTTCAATTTATTTCTTTATGCCCAACAATGTTAGGGTGACAATATCAAACATATTATTTTGACATGTTCATCCTTAGGAACTCCCTTGACTAAACATAGCAAAGTAATAATGGAAAGGTGAAGAAGTTGGCTAGAAAATTCATAATCGAAAAATTTGAGAATCAATTTCTTCAAAATCTTTTTCACATCAAAGTGAGACAAAATGAGGATGACATATTATAGTATCTTTTTCTAGAATAATTATAGAAACATAAAAAGTGAGTAATAAAAATGAGCATATGAAGTAAAACTTAACTTTACTCACTTCTATGAGTTTTCCCCTCATCAAATATCTATATGCACTCTTGGATGTCACCCTCTATGTGCCTTTACCATTTGTAAATAGTTTAGAAATAGCTAGAATATCTATTTTCATATGGAGAAATTTGAAATCCTCAATATCTCTTGCCCCCTAGGAATCCAAGCAACTCATTAATACCCATATTAAAATGAAACCAAATTCCTATCACATAATACATCTTCCCCCACCTATCCTTTAAATCCGCATAGAACTCATTCATAATTGAGGCATTCCCCTATTCTCTATGCATACAAAATAAGATCTAATTTTACTTTCTATTAATATTAACAATGGGAGGAATGAATTCAATGAATCTGCTCTCTTCAATCAACCCATTTTTTCAAAGTATGGAATCCATCCATCTTTATGCAATCTCTATAATGAAAGTCACTATAAGTGTCAAACGAGGATGGGCAGACCTAGTTTTTCTAGGCCCAACTGGGCTGGTGTGCCATGCCTGGCATTACATGGTTCTTGGGAGGGCATGCCCATCATGGGCCATGGTCCAAAATCTACTGATTTTGGCCTAGTTCGGGTCAGGCCGAAACCCTAATTTTTAAAAAATAGGGTTTCAAAGGCGTGCCGCCGCATCGTCGTCATTCTTTCAGGATTCAACGAGCCTCGCCCGTCAGGCAGCAGCTTACTGTGACCACACTCAGTTCATGGTCACTCATGTTGTGCCCCCATCCCAAGCTTTCATGTTGTGCCTGAGCACGGCACGCGGGTCAAATTTTTTTAGCATAGCATGGCATGAGTGGTGCCGAGAGTGTATCCAACATGGTGTCACAGACTTAGTCTTTTTGCTATGTTTCCATGCGGCACTTAAACAACTTAGCCCATTTATGTTGTTAAGTCAGCCTTACTATCACCTTGCTTGTTATGCTTGGCTTCTACCCACAACTTGGAAGCAAAGAGAATTTGAGAGAACACTTAAAATAAAGAAAATACTTTATTGAATAATAAAATCTTACAAGAAACTTTCAACTTTGTGGTTTACAAATGAGGCCTTCTCCTCGTTTAATGGTTCCTTCCATACAAGTGTGAACTTCTTCGTAATCTTCTATAACGTTTTATATTCTTTGAGTGAGGGTGTGATATTCTTCCCCACCAATGTTATAGACGTCCTCGTCAATTTTTCTGCCTGGAACTACTCAATTTATTTCTAAAACTACCGCAAATTGTTAGCTAGCTCCCAACTGGTTTCACTTTCTGGTAGTCCCCTCCATTTTACTAAGTATTCCTTGTTGGGCCGAAAGTTGATCTTCATTTGGTCTCAATTTGCCATAATATAATCAACCTCCTTATCATAGAAGGTCACTACTACTGTGGGCGCCCTCATAGAAACTCCTCGGCCTGGATCTTCCTTATCTTCATGATAAAGCTTTAGATTGCTAACATAGAAGACATAATGAATCTTCAACCTTGGTGGTAACTCAACTTTGTAAGATACCTTACCAACTCGTCCAACTATAGGAAAGAGGCCTTCATACTTCCTCATAAGTTTCTTGTGCACCTTTCGAATGGACTTGAATTATTGTGGTAGAAGCTTGACAAGCACCAAGTCTCCGACTTGAAATTCTACATGTCTTCTTTTCTTATCAGCTCATTTATTCATCCCCTTAGCATTCTTTCTTAAGAATGAGCATGCTATATCAGCTTGCTCATGCCATCCCTTAGCAAATTTGTAGGCTGATGGACTCCTCCTCGTATATCCTCTATCTAGGGTGTGAGGAATCATTGGTTGTTGTCCCATGACTATCTCGAATGAACTCCTCCTAGTTGTCTCACTTCTCTGTAGATTGTAGGAGAATTGAGCCATTTTAGTAATTTGGCCTAGTCAATCTGATTGGTACTCACAAAGTACCTCAAGTACAGCTCTAGTAATGTATTCACCCATTCTATCTGCCCATCAGTCTGAGGATGAAAGCTAGTAGAGAAGTGACGTTCAATGCCCATGAGTTTGAAGTGTTCCATCCAAAATATTCCAATAAAGCGTGGGTCCCGATCACTAATAATAACCTTTGGTAGCCCCCAATACTTTACCACGTTCTTGAGGAATAGTTTGGTCATATCTTCTGCTGTGCAATCTTTATGGGCTGCTATGAATGTAGCATACTTTAAAAATAGATTCACAACCACTATGATAGATCCATTTCTCTCAGACTTGGGTAGGCCAATAATGAACTCCATAGTGACACTTTCCAAAGATTGCTCTACCATAGATTATGGCTCCAATAGTCCCTTGGGCAAATATTGATATACTTTATCTTGTTGACACACAAGACAAGTTTTCACATAATTCTCTACATCATTCCTTATCTATGACCAATAGTAGACAGACTCTAGTAGTGCCCTTGTACGTCGTTACCCTGTGTGTCCAACCCATTTAGAGTCATGATATTTCTTGATAAGATTCCTTCTAATGTTTTCCCACTTTGGCACATAGAGTCGCTATCCTTTTGTGTAGAGCAGATCATCCTCTACCCAAAACTGCCTAGTCTTTCCCTTGTGAACCAATGTGATGATACTATTGGCCATTGTATCATGTTGTAACTCCTCCTTTATGATATTTATCATCTCTCCCTGAGGCTGGCTAGTCATGGATACTAGCTCTACTTTGCAGCTCAAGGTATCAGCTACGTGATTGGCTATGTCTGGCTTGTACTCAAACATGTAGTCAAACTCCGCCATGAAGTCTTGCCACTGTGCTTGCTTGGGACTTAGTTTCTTCTAGGTCTGGAAATAACTAATAGCAACATTATATATATTCAACTGTGATCCTAACAAATAGTGTCTCCATGTCCGCAAGCAATAGATGATTGTTGTCATCTCCTTCTCTTGGACCATGTACCACTTCTCTGTGTCATTGAGCTTGCGGCTTTCAAAAGCCATAGTGCATTTATCCTGCATAATAACCCCTCCAATGGCAAAGTCAGAAGTACTTGTGTGCACCTCAAACACCTTGGTGTGGTCAGGTAGTTCCATTACTAGCTCTTTCATTATAACATTCTTCAAGTCTTTAAAGGAATACTGACATTTTTTATCCCATGTCCATGCATTTTTCTTCTTGAGAATGTCTGTTAATGGAGTTACTTTTGCTGAGTATCCCTTGATGAACTACCGATAGTAGTTAACTAGGCCCAAGAATAGTTGTGGCACCTTAGTAGGGGGATCCCATCCTTGAATGGTTTTGATCTTGGTTTCATCCATCATGAGCTTGCCACCCTTGATGCGGTGTCCCAAGAAGCCCACCTCCTCAAGGGAAAAGGAACATTTCTCCTTCTTCACGTATAACTCATTTTGCCTTAGTAGCCGGAACACCTTCCTTAGATGATTAACATGCTTTTCTAAGGTGTTTCTATATATAACAATATCATCTAGATATACCATCACAAATTTATCCAAAAAAGGATGTTATTTCTTGTTCATCAGAGTGTAAAATATAGCGGATACATTATTATGACCAAAGGATATCACTAGGAACTCATAAGAGCCATACTTTGTTACACACGAGGTCTTTGCCTCATCTCCTTCAGCTATCCTTACTTGGTAGTACTTCGATCGAAGGTCTAACTTAGTGACGTACCGTGCTTTACCAAGTTGATCAAATAAATCAGCAATAAAAGGAATTTAGATACTTGTTCTTGACCATTATTTTGTTGAGTGCCCTGTAATCGATGCACATCCGTAGTGACCTATCATGCTTCTTTTGGAATAAGACCAGTGCATCATATGGAGCCTTAGATGGTTGGATGAATCCAATATCCAATAATTTCTTTAGCTGCCTTCTTAATTCTTTCAATTCTGGGGGTGTCATCCGGTAGGGCCCTATTACAGGGGGTTTTGCCACTGGCTCCAACTCGATCCTGTGATCTTCCTCCCTCCTGGGTGGGAGCCTTTTTGGGTAGCTTCAGTGGCATTATATATTTGAATTCATCTAACACCTTAATAACTTCCATGGGCATAGAATTTTTCATATGGTCACAAGGGTCTTCCTTAAAGGTTACCAAGTAGGTCAACTCATTCTTTTTCAACCCCTTCTCCAATTGCATAGCCGACAACATAAATATTTTAGCTTTACCTTTGATGATTGTGGGAACCATACATGGAGCCCCCTCTTCTAAGATTGTCATCAAACATAGAAAATGTATAGGCACAGCTTTTACTTGGTGAAGGAAATCCATCCCGATCATAATCTAGAAATCATCCACAGGTGCCACCATGAAGTTGACCTTGCCTTCCCAAGGCCTAATCCTCATGGTCACCCCGTGAGCTATTCCATGTGATGGCTTGGCAGCAGAGTTTACTGTCTTGAACCATCTTACTTCATTAGATGTTGGGAGCTTGAGTCTCCTTGTCTCCTCCTTTGAGACAAGAACGTGTGGCACCATTATCTATCGTGGACTTAGTAGACATCCCATTCACCTTGGCCTTAGTAGACATCCCATTCACCTTGGCCTCCACGTACATGAGTTCCCTACTTTGAGGCCCTTCCTTAGCTTGATTGATCTTAAGAGAATTCAATAGTTGCATTGACCCCATGTGAGAGGCATCATCCTCTTGTTCAATTTCCCTCTTGATCATGACATTTAGGGCCTTTCTTTTAGGATATTCACGTGCCTAGTGTGGTCCATCGCACATGAAGCAATTAGTTTTTGGCTTGAAATCCCTCTGCTTATCCCCACCGTTGACTTCTTTGTTGGTAGAAGTCACTCTTGATCATTCCTTAACGTTATAGCTTTTGTATCCCCTGTCTTCCCCACCTTTGTCATGGGCTCATGGCTACTCTTGAAGGATGGCTTGATTTGAGAAGAGTCTCCCATTCGAAAATCCATGAGTGATCTGCTACTATCATGGTTATGGCTAAGTCTTGGACACCACATCTCCTCAATTCTTGCTCGGCCCAGCCTTGCAGGTTCTCCATAAAATTGAAGAGAAGCTCTTTTTCATTCATATCAGGAGTCTCGAGCATCATGGATGAAAACTCCTTAGCGTAGTCCCGAATAGATCCCATGTGCTTGAGATGTCTGATCTTTCTACAAGCTATGGTGCACGTCCCTCTTTTTATCTCCATAAATTTGTTATGCCACCATAGAGTTGCATTTCAGTGAGATGGAGAATAGTAGTGTGTACATTTGTTGCCTCATCAGTTAGTGATATTGCCTCAAAATATCTTTCTATGCGCCACAAATAATTATCCAACTCTTTAACATCCCGTTTTCCCATGAAAGTGTGAGGCTTTGGCACATCCACCCTTTGGCCTCATGAGTAGACATAACCCAAGCCAATAATGTCATCTTGTAGATTGTCACTTCTTGTTTCAGCTCCTCCTCATGCTTGGTCAAGACCTCCACCCTTGATGCTAAGCTAGTGAGCATGTCCATGACCTTCATAAACTCCTCATGCGACACCACTAGGATCTACGAGCCTTGTATCCCCTCTTGAAGGTCTAGGATCTACATATTGAAATCCTCCATGACCTTCTCCATGCTTTGCTCCATGAGATCGAACCCCTCCTTGGTGTCTGCCATGGTAACCTTTAACCGGGTCACTCGACTGTCTAAGCTTGTGAGAGGATCGTAAGACTTGCCCTTCTTTCCCCTTTCCTTAGCGGGAGGGTCAAGGTCCCTTACCCGAACGTGCTCGGCAATTTCCTCCAAATGAGAGATCGATATCATATCCACAAAGTTACTCTCTCACGTTGCAACCTCGCTCTGATACCAAATATCATGGACTTAGCCTTTTTGTTAAGTTTTCATGCAACACTTAGACAACTTAACCCGTTTATGTTGTTAAGTCAGCCTTACTTTCGTCTTGCTTGTTATGCTTGGCATCTACCCACAACTTAGAAGCAAAAAAAATTTGAGAGAACACTTGAAAATAAAGAAAATACTTTATTAAATAATAAAATCTTACAAAAAACTCTCAATTTTGTGGTTTGAAAATGAGGCCACCTCCTCCTTAAATACATGTATAGGGAAGGATCTAGAACCTTTAAATGTTTTTTATAAATCTAGAGAATTCTAGAATATTCTAGGATAATCTCCTTCCTTCCATACAAGTGTGGACTTCTTCGTAATCTTCTAGAACGTTCTGCATTCTTTGAGTGAGGGTGTGATAAAGGGCCCAAGCATGACACTGTAGCATGCCATGCTGGGCTAGGCATGGTCAAATCGTGTCGTGCCTCGTGCCGGGCCGGGCTGGCCTAGCCCGTTTGACACCTCTAAAAGTCACCATGAGAGCTATGAATTTAGGTGAGATCACTTGGGTACTAGATTTCTATCTCTTCTCTATTCCTTAAAGCTCATCACTACAATATTTTTATTTGATGATTTTCTTCTTTCTATTGTTGAATCAAAATGCAATAAGGATTTAGGGTGGATGATCATGGCATCAATAAAAAATTAACAATTTTTTTGGTGGAAGAGATTCGAGAGTAACATATTTATAATCACAACCTACTAATTGAAGGTCAGGACTCTACAAATTTGTTTTTCTTCTATAAATGAAAAGTCACAACATTATAGCAAGCACTACCTTCCAAGTCATGGTATTGTATCAAAGTCATAGCTTTTTTATATGGCTTATGTAATGCTCTTCCATTTATATCACAAAAATAATAGCTCTAAAAAATTATCATGGCCTTGCCATTTATCTTGTATGATACTTTTTCTCCTATAACACCAAAGTTGAGGCTCTAAAAACTATCATGGACTTATCATGTAGCTTCTATTGGCCTTTTTTTTCTACAACAACAAAGTCATAGGTCTGAAAAACTATCATAGCTTGGGAAAAGAATTCTGAATATAAATTTTGTTTGAATTTGTTATACTTTTGTATCTAGGAGTGTAAGTGTAATAATGTATATGCAATTTTATTCTTAAAAAACCACAATTCATCACAAAAATATCAAAAAAGAAAATTTTTGGGTTGTCTTCCAAGTTGCAATATGTTTAGCATCCATAGTTAGACCTTGAAAACTTATTTCTTCCCAATAAAAATCTTCGTGGTCCATACTAGCTTCTCAATATATTTTTTTACTTATTTCTTCCTTATACTTTATATATTAATCATGGATGGTAGAGGAATGATTGCATATATTTTTTCATCCAAGCAATTACTTTGCACATTGCTCTTCTTCTTTATTTTTTCTCTAGACTTGACATTATGATAATTCTTGGATTTTTCAATTTCATGTGCACGCAACTCATCAAATATCTCTAATTCAACCACTAAAACTTTATGATCAACCTTAGCTTTTTCTTCTTGAAAAGTTGAGGCTGTATCTTTGAGTTCCTTTTCAAGATTTTCTACTACAATTTTTTCAATACTAGCTATAAAAATTGCATCATTCACTTCATCTTTGTTTTTTGGATAGTGAGGCCTTATTTTGATTTTCTCTTCATAAATTTCTACCATAATTATCTTTATACTAGACATGGAGATTTCATCATTTTCTTTAACTTCTTCTTCTTGAACAATTTCTTCTTGAATAATTGATATTGTTCTTAAATTTCCTCTTCGAGCTTTTTTACTAAAATTAACTCCATATTGGCCATTGAAGCTTGATCCTTCACTTCTTCCTTTTTTTCTTAAATAGTTGAGATTATATCTTTGATTTTCTCTTCTAAATTTTTAAGTATAAATATTTTTGCTTTATATATAGGGATTTCAAATAGAACACTTTCTTTAGACTTAAACCAATTCATGACACCTCTTTGTCTCTCTCTTTCTCTCTCTATTGTGTCATTCTTTTTTCTTTAAGAGCATTGTCTCTTCTTAATTCTCTCAGCATTTCATCAAGTCTAACCATCTAATAATATCCTAAAAATAGTTGAGATTAATAATGTCTTCTCCTCAATCTCCATAACTTTCTCTCTCTCTTTCTCTTTATTTATAATAAGGTTGCTACTGGTTTTTATAAGGTTTGTAATAGAAGTCAGTTCCATGAGCATGATATGTCTCATTATAATTATAGTTTGAAATAGTCTCGCTCACTTCTATCATAATTTTCTCAAAATATCTTTTGTATGCTTTATTCTCCTCTCATAGCTCTTCAAGATAATTCATAATAAAGTCTTTGAATGATTGGCTTTGCATCTTAATTTTTTAGAATGGTAGCTAGAAAGAAAGAAAAGAAGAAAAAATATAAGCAAATTTAAAATATAGATATCAATACTAAAATAAGATAACAAGATTTAGCTTTTATATTTAGGAATATTTATCAAATATAATATTATCTAAATTACTAAAAAGGAATTTTTTTTATAAGAATAATAATATCAACTTCCATTGATTAACCAAACTAAACACTCCCTAAAAAGAGTGCCAAAAATTTATTATGACTTTATTATGCTGCCTAATTTTATCAGTTAGGTGATATTCCAAATTTTCATTAATGATAGTGTCTTGTTAACTGAGATTCATAAATATGTAGATCATATAATTAATAAAATAGATTTTTATCTATATATTGATACAATAGGGATTGTATTGATAGTTCGATTAATCTATAATAAGATAACTCATATTTAGTAAAATGAATACTTAGATTATTAGACAATCTTAGATTCATGGTTTGTTCATATAATTATTGTGATTTCATTTAAGTTGCTCAACTTATGTTATATTGGACACACAACAAATATTGAGATGTTGAGCAATAACTCCTTGCCCTAATAAAATATAAGGTAGTTGTCACCATTGAGTCTATCCTAATGGTGGTCTCATCATAGTTGTGCTCTTGGTACATCATTACTAAGATAATAATTCGCCTCTGTTCGAGGGTTATTCATAATCATATATCTTTTAGAAAAATTCGACAACTACCCTTGATAGTTGCTTCATATGTATAATCTTATTCTCTGATATCAAATATCATAGATTAATATGATTTGTAAGTAATTATACTTTTTAACTTTATAAGTATTTATAATATTAGCTTTATAAGTATCAAATTTTCATGATTAATATATACTTTCTTCAAGTTTCACTAGTAGAAATCATACAAGTAAAAGTAACTCACAAGAGTTATCATCACTTTGTGAGTCATAACATACTCGAAAATATCTAAAAATTGTCTATCAACATTTTCGATTACAATATGACTTCCATAATAAAGGTGAACTCCTTTGGAAAATATTCTGGATAATAACTATCCCAATTAAAAACTAGGTAATTTAAGATATGTACAATGAATTAGATTGTAAAAGCATTTCTACTTTTTAGCTATGTAAGCACAATACTAATAATGATTAATATACCCAAACCCTAAAATTCTATGTATAAATTTTTCTTATGCATTACAGTCAAAAGAATTTTTACTTCTTTCCTAATATATGCATGAGTGAACCTCCTGATTTATCTATTACCATTCAACATGATGATCTTGCTTTAACCTACCAATAATTGAAACCATAATTTATGTTTTATTTAATCATCATCCAATAATATCCATACAAAAAATAAATCAATCATTCATTTATTCATAAATAAAACCAATTCATATCATATTTCTTAAATTACATAAACCTTAGACACATGCTAGTTTTGTACAGATTTATGAATCTATCTCTAAAGGAGAGGAGTTTGAAAGTCATGCCTCCAACTATAGGGATTAGTATTAATCCCGTGTCTATTGCTTATTTGTGTAACTTCTTTAGAGTGTGAAATTTACCCATATGGTTTGATAGTTGCTATAACTTTGTTGCATGAAGGAGAAGAAGAAAGAATGAGAGCTCCTTATAAATTTTTTATCTTTCATTTTTTTACTCAGACGACCATGCATTACTATAAAAAAAAGTCATAGATTTTATAATAATTTCTCAACTTTGGTATTCATCTTTTTGGTTTGATGTCACAACCCTAGTAAAAAGTTACAACTCTATTTTGAATCTTGATTTTTATGTAGGAAAAAAATATGGCACTAGATATAATAATGACTTGGGCTTAATCTCTCTACAACAAAAAGTCACGATGTTGTGAAATAGCTACTACTTCATGCCTTTGTCTTTTTGTAATCCATAAAGGGTTGTAGAGTTGGGTAGTAGCTGTAGAGTAAAGGTGACTTCTAATTTAGTTATATAACCATAGTGTTATGTAGAGGCTATGCCATTGAAAATTATCCTTCTTGAATTTTATCACACCATGACATTGGGAAGTAGTTATGACATTGAAAAGGCCTTTTGTGTATTGTCCATGGCCAAGGGACTATGAAATAGTCTGGGGGAAAAGTTTTCATTTATATTTTTTAAGTGTCTATGGTATTGTGGGTGTCCACAATAGTGGTCTTCTCTTCTCTCATATATCGATTGCCACGGTATTATAAAGATTTAATGGAATTGGCAATTAGCTTGAACATATAAGCTATGACTATGTCTTTATTTGAGTACAATAGTCACAACATTTGAAATAGTTATACTCGAGTGATATACTTTATAATATTCAGTGTTCCAAAAGTTATAATTTTGAATAATTGTCATAGCTTTGGGATAAGTAATTATGGCTCTATAATTTTATATAGCTCAAAAGTCATTACTTTGTAAAAAAATCTATGGCTCTAACTTGAGACTGCCAATCCATATAAAGATAAATTCATGGTACTATAAAATTGATTGACCGTGAGAAATAGTGGTATACTTTTTTGCTATGATCAAGAATTAATGTCGTAGATATTTAAATTTTTTGAGCTAAGTATGGTTTAGACTCCATCATAATATAGTGCAAAAATTATGCTAATGAGTTGGAATGGTTGTGGCATACAAGAATTATCCTGACTAATTAGGTAGAGTTTTAGCCAAAATGGATGTCAAATCTATGTGAGATTCAATGATTTATGCATCTACTAAACACCTCAAAAACATATTGATTTCATAACTATTCATTAAAATTCTCCAAAATACCAAAATCTTGAATTCAACCCATATTATCTTTATTTCCATATCTATACATTATTATAAACCATCAAAATATACAAGAATATTTGCCAGTATAAACACTAAACAATACTTATTCCTAAAACTATGACTTTGTATTATATAGATAAAATGTATAGTCATAACTATTTCCAACACCATGGCATTCTAAAGCTAGAAAGAGACCAAATCTTTGAAGTATTCTTAAAGCTGTGAGTTTATGTTAGAGACAAAAAGAAAAAGTTTAAGCATTCCTAAAAGTCATGATTTTTTGGCTTAAATTCGACACCCATCCAATTGAGTATAAACGGGGAAAACATGAAATTTCAACTAAAGTTATTAGAATGCAACTTTTAAGAAAAGAGACAAAAAGATAGGGATACAGAAGAAGAATTCGCCTAGAGATTAATGATTAAAGAGGCAATATAATGAACAAACATAAACTCTAAAGTGAGCATGAATTTCGACTCATACTAGGAGAAAACCCAAGGCACAAGATCAAGTATTATATATTTAGGGTTTGATTCCTAGACACCCTTGAGTGTTATCATTAGGAACCTAAAAAATTCTATGAGATATATCTCTAATTATCTCATGTAAATTTTTTCCTAATCTCAATCTAAATTGAGATCTATGATTGATATATTTTATTTCTTGTGAAAAATGCTTAATAAATGATTATGTTTCGATTTTTATTGTGATTTGGATATTAATAGACATGGTATTTATGTAGAAATAAAATTATAATTTTTCTATTAGTGGGTTTGTAAGTACTATCATAGTGAATGATGATAGGTAAATCATGAAGCATACTCGTTCATAATAGTAGGAAAGAATTGATATTCATTCTATTCGTGATTCATGAGACATACATATACATTAAGATCCAATGTTTGGGTTTGATAATCACGTAAGTATAGTACTTATCAAGCCAAAAGCATGAATGCTTTTATAAGGTAATCCATTATACATGTTTTAGAAGAATTGACTATTAATTGATATGATTATTTTATAGAATATTTTCATAAGAGTTTTAACTTTAGTATGAGAATCACAATCATCATTATAGATTGTGATAGTTAAGCTATGAGATATATGCAATTGGATATAACTCATATATTGGTGACAATCCTATGATTTATTTTATATCGTATGGTTATTAGTAGTGAGATTAGAAGGAAAGCTTATGTTAGTTGTGTGAGTATTTCATTTATGAAGCCAAAAGTATAAATATTTGAAATAACATATTAGTTTACATCTATATGAAACATGAGGTCATAAAATATGAATGTATATGCAAAGCAACTATTAAGGGTAGTTGATGAGTTGTCTAAAATGTATGGACTTGTGGCTAATTCTCGAGGAGAAATAATTTGTTATTTTGGTGGTAAAATACCAATGAAACAAATATGAGGGAATCATAATTGGGGAGGGCCTAATAGTTAATGTTCACCTTGTATGTCAATAGGTAACTAGGTCATTCTTATAATAGTTATACTTTCATTCTATAGTTAAGTACAATAATATTCAAATTATTTAGGTTAGTCATAATGCATAATAGAATGTACCAAATTTTAAAATTTAAGAATCTTACCTAAAACTTAGTCTTGTCCCTACAACTAGAGTAGCTATTGACTAAAAGTTGGTTGATCAAACTACCTACATAATCTATATGGAATCAATATCTATGTGGGGAGTGTGCTTTACTAATTATATGACCCATATACTTGCTAGAATTGTTGGACGAGAGAATCTAGCCTAATCAAGTTTCGGGACTTTGCTCAATCCTAAAAATGTGTATTTTAATAAAGTCACTACACATTCTCAAAATCTCAACTTTCCACTTAAAATTTACCCACAACCATTTGATTATAAAAGTGAAAATCAAGAAATTTAAGAGAATTATAGGCCAGGAAATGGAAACTAAAATATAGGGTTTTGGTAGCATAATTTTTTTGAAACCTAGGAGAGATCCACAAATAAATAGGTGATGCAATGCACAAGGATAAACCTTAAATGGGGGAGCATATTTTAACTCCCACCTAGGTGCAAATATGAGTTGCACAAACAAGAAGTGTGGATTTAAAATTTGAATTCTAAATACCCATGAAGACTATCACTGGGAATCCAAAATTTAATAAGATATATCTCAAATTTTCTCATGTGAGTTCATCCTTAGTGACAGACTAAATTGAAGTCTAGGATTAGTATAATTCATTTCATGTGATGAATGGTTAATTTAATGATTTAAATTTTTGAATTTTATTGTTGTTAGAATTTTATTATTGGTGGATTTATGCATTTTATCATAGTGAATATTGATAAGTAAACTTCAAAGCACACTCATGCATAATGTTAAGAAGGAAGTGATAGTCTATTCGATCATGATGCCTAAGTCAAACCTATATGTCAAAACCATATGTTGAGGTAAGTTTAATTATATGAGTATAAACTTATATAATTAAAGCCAAAAGCATGAATGCATTTAAAACTAATTTATTATGTATATTTTAGAAGAATTGATCCTCAATTAATATTTAGATTTTATAGAATATTGTCATAAAAGTTTTACCTTTAATATGAGAGTTACATGTTACCATGGTAGATAATGATAAGTAAGCCACAAGACACATATGAGTGTAGGCGACATGTAAGATGGTGATAGTCATGTGTAATACTTTTTATCATATCACTCCTATTAGTGGAATTTGAGGAAAAACATTTAAAAATTATATGAGTATGGTGCTTACGAAAGTGAAAATACAATTACTTTTAATAATATATCAGTTCATGTATTTATGACACATGAAATCATAGAATAAGAATGTATATATGAAGCAACCATCAAGAATAGTTGATGAGTTACCTAAAAGGTATAGACTTATGAATAACCCTTAAGTATGAATAATTTGTCATTTCAGTGATAAAGTATCAAAGGGACAACTAAAATGTGACCATCATCGGGGAGGACAAAATAGTTGACAAATATCTTGCATGTCATAAGGGCACTAGAATATTTTCATAATAGTCTAACATTTGTTCTCTTACTAAACATAATAATTACTAAACTATTTAGATAAGTCATCATGGATAATGGATTGGAACAACCCTAAAATCTAAAAATCGTACCAAAAATCAAATCTTATTCTTTCAACTATAGTAGGAGTTGACTCATCGTTGGTTGATTGAACTACCTACACAACCCATATGAGATCAATATTTAGACAAAAATATACTTTACTACTTGTATGAGCCATTTACTTGTAAGACTGATTGGATGAGAGACTCTCATCCAATGAGATTTTAGTACATTGTTTAATCACCATATTCTAATAATCTCTAAATAACAATGGTCAAAAAAACACCAGAGTGTAATATCATTTGGGATGCTTAGTTACCTCCAAAATATCATATATAAGGTGAAAAGTGACATTTGTAGATAATTTATCTATTTATTGTCTAGTCTAGTACATATCTCCTTTAAATTTGATATGCACATCTTCTAAAGAGTAGTGTATCATCACACATGCATTGTCTCGTATTATCACTCACACATGCACATCTAGCACATATCTCATTATCATCACACATCTCAAGTAGGAATTTCTCTTTTTTTGGTGATGTGATAGATGGTGTAAGAACATCATAAGTTAGGTAATTAACAAAATCATTGCACTAGGGAAAGTGAGTTTTTAATATCAAGATCTAATTGTCCAAGAAATTATCCAAGATTTTAACCTCTCCTCCATAGTTTTCATCGGATTTCAACCAAGACAAATGGTATGTTATCACATTATCACTCCACTTGATGTCTTGTTTCTACATCAAATTCTTGGAGTAATAAAATTCATCTTATTAATCTTAGTTCCATTTCTTTTTTGTTTCCATTAAATGCCATTTTATAGCGTGATATGTATTAATCAGTACATTTTTCTTGAGGATATATGATCAAAATTTGTTCCAAACAAATATTATGGCTAACATATTGTTTTCAGTTGTCATTTAGTTTACTTAATCTTCATTCAATGTCTAGTTAGCATCACACATATTTTTAAATGGCTCTAAAATATTCTTTCTTTTCTAACCTAATACAACTCCAAATGCATATGCACTTGCATCACACATAATTACAAATGCTGGGCCCCACTATGGTGTACTGAAAATCAAGCTTTCTTTTAATTTTCTTTTCAAATCTTTAAAAGCAGTACTATATTCTTTATTAAACTTGAAAGCCATCCTCTTATCTAGTAATCTACAGAATGGTTTAGCTATCTTTGAGAAGTTATTAATAAATCTTCAATGGTTGTGTAGTTTTGCTTAACTTTCACTAGTGTGAACCATAAAAGTAAAAGTAACTCACAAGAGCTATCACAACCTTATGAGTCAAAACATATTCATACATATGTCTTGAGGATTTCTTGTCATTATTCTTTTAGATGATAAAGTGAATCCCATACTATAGGTGAATCACCTGGGAGAATGTTATATATAGTGTTCATTTCAATCAAGAACTAGTTCTTTTAAGATGTGTATAATAGATTGACATATAAAATGTAAAAATATTCACACTTTTAGCTTCATAAGCATCGGGCTTACCCAATTAATGTACACTTCCCATAAGTTTCATTAATGGGATTCATAAAACTAAAAGTAACTCACAAATAATGTTAATATCATATGAGTCATAACATACTCATGTATGTCCTGAGGATTATATATCTTCATCATTTTTGGTGATGATGTGACTTCCATATTAAAGGTGGATCTCTTGAGAGAATATTATATATAGCATATATCCCAATCAAGAATGAGTTTTAAAATATGTACAAATGGATTGAGATGTAAAGATATTTGTACTTTTAGCTTTATAAGCATCATACTAGAGACAATTAACATATCCTATTTTTAGGCCTTATGACACTTAGACAATTAACATACTAGAGGGACATTATTGCTTGAGGATTAACAATATTTTTTATATGTGAGTTTGTTTGGTATTCGAACTATTAAATATTCTTATTCATTTTATTAGTTCATGATGATATTTAGATATGGAAATGAGACAATATTGATTGATTTCATGACTTTGGTATTTTGAAGAGTTTTGATGAATATTTATGAAATTAATAGGTATTTGGAGTAGTTTAGCAAATAGAATAGATCATTGAGTCTTACATAGTTTTGGAGTCCATTCTTGGTTGAAACTATACCTAATTGGTTAGAGAAATTTTTGTATCCTATGACCCTATCAACTCATTAATATAATTTTTCTATTGTGTGACATATTCCTAGTTGTTGTGATTTTATCATGGAGACAGAGTGATACTTATCTAAGAAAATTTAAATGGCTATGATATTAATTTTCATTGTATTAACCAAATACCCCACTAGTATTCAATGTCTTTGTCAAGTCTAAGCACCTTGACTTTGTCTTTAATATGACATGATAGTCTCAAGTTAGAGTCATGACCTTTTTACAATGTTTTAACTTTTGAGTTATAATATATTATAGAGTTAAAACTACTCAATCTATACTCATGACAATTATTTAAAGTCATAACTTTTGGGATACTAAATATTATAGAAAATATTACTCGCGTATAGTCACTTCCAAGGCTATAACTCTTCTCCTCAATGAAATGCATAATCATGACTTATATGCTCAAGATAATTGCTAGTATTGCATCATCCTTATAGAACTATGGCAATGTGATATATGAGAAAAAAGAAGTTCAGTGTTATGGGCACCCACAGTGCCATGGACACTTGAGAGATATAAAAAAAATTATGTGCCAACCATTTCTCAATGCTGTCATAGGACCAACACACAAAAGATCTTTTTAGTATCATAACTATTTCTCATCAATGTGGCTTTTAAAACTCAAGAAAGACCATTTCCAATACAATGGATTCTATACAATGTTGTGGCAATATAACAAAATAAAAAGTCATCACCACTCCATAGCCACACTTTCCTAGTACTGCAGCCTTTTATGGACCACAAAAGGGAAAAGGAAAGAAGCCATGACCATTTAATAGTGACATGAGTTTGTGTCATAGAGATATTAGACCCAAGTCATTATCATTGCTAGTGTCATGACTTTATATTACACAATGATTAAGCTGTAGAATATAGTCATGACCATTTTCTAGAGTCATGATCTCAAGCCAAAGAGATGATGATCAAAGTTACAACCTTTTGAAAGTCATAACTTCTTAATTAGAGTGATACATGGTTACTCGAGTATAAAAGTGAAAGAAAAATTTCAAAAGATCTTTCATTTTTCCTCTTCTTCTCCCTCACGTAGCAAGTAAAGCTACAATAACTACCAAAATTTATGGTGAATTATATACATCATTAGAGTTCCAATAGCAACCAAGGGATGCAAGAGTAATTTTAATTCATATTATTGGGGGGTGAGGATCTCAAAACTCTTCTCTATGGATGAATTTAAAAATTTGTTCTAAACTAACATAAGTATAAGATTTGTGCAAATTGAGATATTTGCTATGAAATATTTTTTAATTAATAAATGCATGTGTCTAATTTATTTTGTGTTATAGATATTGATAGATGATGATTAAATAGAACATGAACTAGAGTTTTGACTATTGATAGGTTTTCATGAGATTATGATAGTGGATAGTGATAAATAAACTATGAGGCTTACTCATGCATATAGTAGAAAGGAAGTGACAACCATTTTGACTACAATGCATGAGATAAATATATATATTAAAACCCAAAATTTGGATATGTTAATTTTCATGAGTATCATACTTATGAAGACAAGGTACAAAAGTTTTTATATGTCAATCCATTATATACATATTAGAAAAATTAATTCTTGATTAGGATGGATGATATATGAAACTTTTCTCAAGGAGTTCACCTTTAATGTGAGAGTCATATCATTATCGAGGAAGATAGTGATGCACAATCTTCAAGACATACATGAGTATGCTGTGACTTACAAGGTTATGATAGTACTTATGAGTTGCTTTAACTTATTTGGTTGCCATTAGTAAAAATTTAAGGAAGTATATGTTACTTGTGTAAGTATGATATTATGAAGCTTAAAATATAAATACTTATAAATCATGTCAATCTTCAATTTTTATGGCATTTGAGGTCATAGAATAAGAGTATGCATATGAAGCTATTATCATAGAAAGTTAATAAAGCTGCCTAAAAGGTATAAGATTGTAAATGACTCTCAAGTAAAGATAAATTTGTATCTCTATGATGATGTACCGAAGAGACAACTACATGGGGACCACCATTGGTATGAGATTAATGGTGACAATTACCTTATATATCATTAGGACATGGAATCATTGTACAAAACTCAAAATTATATTCTATGTTCAATATAATATAAGTCAAGCAACATAATCATCATCACATAGATTAAATGAATAAATTATGGACCTAAAATTATCTAATAATATGAGTATTAATTTTACTATAAATATATTATCTTATTGTTGATACAATCTTTGTGGAATTGATTTTGGAATGAAAGTATATTTTACTACGTGGATAACCCATGCATGTATAGAAATTAGTTGATGAGATACTCTCGTTAATGAGCTTTTGGAACTAGTTTTTGGCACCATTGCATTTGGTTAGTCAACACAATTTGACGTAATTATTCTTGTAAAAGAAAAATTTATTTTTAGTAGTTTAGATAACATTTAGTTTGAAAAATATTTCTAATATAAAAGCTAAATTTATTAACTTGCTTGAATGTGGATGGTTGTGTTTTGATTTTTTTGTATTCTATTTTCCTTTTTAGCACCATTTTATGAGCTAAAACTCTAGAAGCTAGCTAACCCTTCTAAACATAGAAATTAAAAGAACTTAAAACTTGCCAGACAAAGAGCTAATAACAAATTGATGGAAAGCACTGATATTAACATAGATAACCAAGGTACTAATGGGCAAGCTATCTAAAAGCTAATCCACTACTATGCCTTGGGGGATTATTGGAAGCTCATTGTGATGGATAATTATTTTAGAATTCAATTGAAACCAATCAAAGTTAATTACTTTGAGTTGAAGTTGAGTCTAATAGCTATTGTTCAATAACACTAGTATAATAGAAGGGCTTTGGAGGATCCTAATAGAAATGTCATAATATTTTTGGAGCTATATGACACTATGAAAATGAATGGAGTTAGCTCTATTGCAATAAAGGTTATGATTATTTCCATTTTCATTAAGTTAGTAAAATATGAAGTTGGATATAATGTTTTTATCGAGGTGATCCACTAAGATTTGGGATGAATTAGTGATGACATTTCTTGTTAAATTCTTCCTATCTTAAATTACTTCTCAATTATGAAGTGAGATAAGATAGTTCTGGTAAGAGGAGCATGAGAATTTATAAGATGTTTAGTATATAATTTGTTTTGTTATCTATTTTCTTAACCCTCTATTTTTTTTCTCTATTTTATTTATATGAGTATGTACTAATATGTTAAGAGATTGGATACATGGTATTGGGATAATAATGGGGTCCCCCAACCCGGTCAGCAGGCCAAAATATTTTTGGAGCATGACCTGGTCCACTTTGAAGATCTGACTCATTTCTATTTTATGTAGAACCCTAATTATTCTATATATATATATATATATATATATATATATATATAGTATCTATAATCACAAAATAGTGCATCCTATTATTCTTCTATCTCTCTCTCTCTCTTGATTATGTACTGAAATATTTGAGTTAATAAATCTTTATGTGCTACGTGATTTTCTAGTGGATGTAAATTTGTGTTATAACTAGTAAACCATGTTAAAACTGGTGTTTGTTATGATTTGTGTTATATTCTTGTTCCTTGGGATGCTGTGTTATATTATGCACAATTCATTAATGTCATTTTCAGCATAATAACTTATATACATAGATAAAAAAATCTAACAAAATAATTGAGACTATTTTAAAGAGTTATTGAGAAGATATTCTCAACATGGATTTGAGTTGTGGATCCAAGTCAAAACCTGATAAAAAGGGCAAAACTATTTGCCAAATAGTTGTGAATCCATACACTATTTGGCAAGGTGTATGGATGAGGCATATCACTTATTTGAGGAGCTAATAAAAAATAACTACCAAACTTTAATGGATCATTCATTTATGAGAAGACAAGCTAAAATGTTGAAATTGGATATGTTCAACACTATTGAAGTAAAGTTAAAAGCTCTCTTATGGAAGTTTTATGCCCAAGAATAAAAAAGAATAGCAAGTGATAATTACCATTTTACATCCAAATTAATCCATGGACATGGACATTACGACTTTCTTAATCCAGCTAATTTAATCAATTATGTAATAATTCAAAAGCTCATCAATGAGAGTATATCATCAACTAAGATTCGTAAGTGACTAAATCATACAAGTAGCAAAATGGACTTTAGTTAAGATATCAATCTCAAAAAGTTTGTATCGACAGTTTGACTATTCAACAAGTGACAACCCAATTTATTATAATAGATACTCAATTATTAAATAATCTTAGGTCTATCATTCATTTATCTAATTTATGCGATGCTATTAATTATTTCGAAATATATGTATTTTGGACATAGAATTATGGTTGGGAGTTGTATATTGATTCCTTGCACCAATGGCATATAATATAGTTTTTATCATTTAATCTTTCCTAATGGAAGTGCCCATGTATTTATTCTATTACTATATTGCTACTAAGATAATAATTTATCCCTACATGAGGATCATTCACAATCTCATACCTTTAGGCAACTTTATCAACTACCCTTAATGATTATTTTATATGCACACTCTTATTCATTAATATCTCTATTATCTTAAAGACTAATGATTGACATAGTTTATAAGCATTTGCACTTTCATATTCGTAAGCACCATACTCACATAATTAATGTATGCTTTCATTGAGTTTTACTGGTGGGAACCATATGAGTAAAAGTAGCTCACAAGGGATGTTACAATCTTACGAGTTACAACGCACTTGTACATATCCTAATTATTGCCTATTAGTATCATTTTACTCCTTAGTAATGATGCAACTTTTATACCAAAGGCAAACCCATTGAGAGAACACCCTTTATAGCATGTATTCCAATTAAGAATCAGTCACTCTAAGATGTGTACAATGAATTTGTATATAAAAATATTTTCATTTTTTGATTCATAAGCTCCATACTCATGATGATTAACATATCTGAACTTTGGGGTTCTAATTATAGGTTCATCCCATGCATCATAATTGGAAGGGTTATCACCACCTTTTTATCATATATAAGAGTGAGACTCTTAGCTTACCTATCACCATCCACCATGACAACTTTGCACAAACTCACCATAAGTCAAAATCCTAATTTGAGTTCTATTTAGTCACTATCCATCAACATCCATAACATAAAATATAATAAAACCAATATTGCATCAATTATCCAAACTTTTATATCACATAATCCAAATAACACAAATCCTAAAGCTTGCTAATTTAAAACGAATTCCCAAATTAATCCCAATATGAGAGGGGTTTAAGAGTTGTACCCTACAAATCTAGAAATTGACATTGGTCATGCATCTTTTGTTTGCTTGTAAAATCTCTAGGGAGTGAAAAATTTATCTTGAGAGTTTGTAGCTGCCATGACTTTTTTTTGTTTAAAGATGGAGAAGAAGAAGTAGTGAGGGATCCTCAAAAACTCTTAAACTTTTACTATTATACATAGATGGTTTTGCATTTCTCTAAGTAAAAAGTCATGAATTTCTAATTAAAATCAAAAATTTTGACATTTATTTTTTTAGTTTGAGATCATGACTCTATAAAATAACTACTACTCTATTTGATAACTTGATCTTTCTGTAACATAAGGTTGTGGCACTAACAGCAACCACGACTTGGGTCTAATCTCTTTGTAAGATAGTTTTTTTGGATTCAAAAAAATAGTCGCAGCTTCGTTCCTTCATTATTTGTAGTTCATAGATGGTTGTAGCACTATGAAGTAGCCATAGGGTGATAATGGCTTCCAACATTTTTGTATAGCCGCGACATTGTTTCAAGGTCATGGCATTAGCCATTCATATTTCTTTATAAGTATGTGCTCGTAATGCTAGGAATTGGCTACGATGCCTGCACTTAGCTTGCACATACAACTCATGGTTTTGCCTTCCTTTGAAGATAAAAGTCATGATATTGGAAATGATTGTACTTGATTAATATTCTCTGTAATATTTAATGAACTAGAAGTCAAAGCTTTGAATAATTTTCATGGCTTTGGGCTAAGTAATTTTGACTTTTTAGTTTTTTGTAGCTCAAAAGGCATGACTTTATGAAAGAATCATGACTAGAAAACTATGACTTTATGAAAGAGCTATGACTTGAAACTAATGAGCCATATAAAGATAAATTCACAACTAATAAAATTACTTGTGACCTTGAGCACTAGTGGGGTATTTGGTTACTATAATGGATAATTAATGTTTCAACCATTATAATTTTATGAGCTAGGTATGGCTGCAACTTCATGAAAATATTACAAACATTGAAAATGTGTTTCATAGTAAAAAGATTTTGTTAAAGAGATGGAAAGATCATGACATACAAGATTTTTGCCAATGAGCATTTAGATAGAGTTTTGGCTAAGAATGGATGCCAAAACTATGAAAGACTTAGAGACTTGTCTCATTTGCTAAACACCTCTGAAAACTTAATGATTTTACAATTATTTATCAAGATTCTCTAAAAAAACCAAAAAATATGAAATCAACTTATATCCACCTCATCTCCATACATACATAACATTCTCAACCACTAAAAGATACTAGAATGTTTAGTAAATTAAATACCAAACAAACTCTCACACTAAAATGATTACACGTCATAGAGCAATAATTTCTGGTTTCCTACATCTGAAAAATAAATATATATGGTCACAATGAATTTTTACGATTAGATTTGAGTGTCATATGGTCTAATATTAGTTGAGAAACCTCAAGCAAACATATCTATAGGCATGACATTGTATGAGTTCCACGGCTATACTTTTGGATTATTGGTCATGTGTATTTGTTTGTGTGGTAGATATGGGTGTGTATTATAGCAAACATGCAGAAAAATGTTCTTTAGCTTCTTCCTAAGCAGCATTACGTTTAATATTCATAGCTATACCATCAAAATCTCTTTATTGTAATTAGAAATCTTTTACATCCATGTAATTTTTTATTATATTACTTCATTTCTTTCTTGTTAGACTTTTCATTCAATCTTTCTTCAACTATGTCGATCTCTAAGGGTATCCCCATAATTAATACCACAACTTTTTTAAATTTTTTAGCTTCTTTTCTACTCTATTGTTCCTTTTCCTTTTAAAGCCCAAAAGGCACGGCATTGAGTACTACCAGAGCTTTGCCTTCGAGTTTGTCTTTTTCTTTTTATTTATGTAGTTCCAAAGCCAAAGTATCGTGAATAGTCACACCTTTGTATTTAAGCTTCTAATAGACTTATTCATTATATAACTCCAAATTCATAGCATTGGGCACATCCATAGTTTTCTTTTATATCCTTTCTTGGCCATTTTCATTTTAATCCTCAAAGTTATAGTGTTGTGCATACCAATGGCTTTGTCTTTGATTTTCCCTTCCATGAATTCTATCTCATTCTTATTTTTTTTAGATATCTTCTCTTCCTTAGAGCTATCATCATAAGACTCCTCGGAGGTAATGAATTCGAAAAATGCTATTACCTCATAACATATATCTTCCTCTATTTCCTAGTTTCTATAACTCTGATATACTTATGCATCTTCTTTGTAATCATCACTATCATGAATCCAAAGTTGTTTCTCTATCTCGGACACTACATCATCTTCATCCAACTAGTAGTCTTCTACTAGAAATCTATTTTTTATTACCTGGGCATAGAGAGTTGATTGTCAATCCGTAGAAATATTTGATCTCTAATAGTTTAGGATATAGTAAAACTCTAAGGATCATTCAATTTTCCTTTTACTTTTTTTGAATAACGACACCATACTTCTCTATCATGTTCAAAATTCCATGTCTCTAACTTATTCTTACTACTTCTTTTTGTCTTTCGTAAATTTGATATAATTCAGCATTTGGACAAGAGTTTCATCAAATGGTATATTCACTTCTAATTTCTATAATATATTCAAAATTTTTTCAAAATGTTCATCCAATTTTCCTTTCCTAAATCATTGAGGAAATAAAAGATTTATTCAAAACATACTCTTAGCTTTATTTTGGTTAATTTCTCTTTTTATAGTTTTGGGTAGGCTCCATTCATTCCTTTGATTCTCCATCTCTCATTTTCTTCTCTTTGGGTGAAACTTTGTTTTGCTCTTCTTTTAGACTCACAACTTTAGTATGTGTGTCTCGGCTTCATATTTATCATGTCTACAATCTTTTTTAGTTAGGAACATGGCTTCTAGGAGAATTTCATGTTTAGTCATGGCTTTTAAGAAAGTCATAACCTTTTTTTCCTCAAAAATTATAGAATTATTTTGTTCAAAGTTATCATGTACCTTGTAAGTCATGCCTTTTGAAATTGTCATGTCATTCTCACCTATAAATTATCTAAAATAATTCTATCACATTACTTTTTTAGCTCCTTTTTACTTCTAAGCAATATTGATGAATAATTCTTTGAATTTTTTTTCTTGTTACTTGGTAATTCATTCACTCCTCTTCCCTTTATTGATAATACTAATTGACCAAAATGATGTTCAATGTTCCTCATCAACAAATTTGTCTCATTCATCTTAGATTCAAGTTCTCCCTTTCACTTATATTAGTCAGTATTGTTCTTCTAAAGTTTTGCTATAATGATTTGCACATTATTGTCCATAATCATCTTTTCAGTCCTTCATGATGGTTGAAAATTAAAACTAAAGCTCACTTGATTTATATAGTTCACCACATTATTTCTCATATTTCTTGTGGATTTCCCAATATATTGTATCCCACTCCCATAATTTTCATATGAAAGTTTTTTTTGATTTCTCTCATTCAAATGACAATAGATTAGAATATTATTATTAGGTTGAAAAACATACCTTTTGCTCTGCATATGGCTAGCCTCTTCCTTTTGATAAATGAGCTCTCATTTTGCTAATTCATATGGATATAAAGTCGTTCTCTCTCTTGATATTCTTATATTTTCTTCTTAGGCATCCAACTTTTTCAATAGAGTGCATATTTGCTCTGATGGTGCTGAACCTATCCAACTCTAATATTTCAGCTTGTTTTATCCCAAATGAGTGGTCAATTGGAATTTGGTAATTATTTTTCGCTAGATCCTCAAATAAATAATATGCCTCCGCCAATATTTTATTCATAATAGATCCCCTAGAAACCATATCACTATTATACCTTATCATCTAGTTCATTCCATTATAGAAGGTTTGAGCTTAGAATTACAACTGAAGCCATATTGAGGGAATTTCCTCAAAGATTCTTTAAAAATGATCCCCATCATATAAGTTTTCATGCTTTTCTTATTGGAATTGACTTTTCTCTCTCCAATGTTGAGAAGTAATTTGTGGTGGGAAGAATTTGGGAAGAATTTCATACTTTACTACTTAATCAAAATAGAAATAATTTTAATCTTATTGCATCTGAGCCAACTTCATTCATCTTTTTAGTGTTGTATAGTTCCAAAGATAGTGTAACATGTCCATTAAGATCTTTTTATTCCATTCCACTATATTGGTATTGCTGAATCATAATAATTAGACTCGGTTTTAACTTAAAATAATTAGTTTTAACTAGTTGCAAGTAGATCCTATAATAATTGTCCATCACTACAAGCCTCTAATAATCCTCCAAAGTCTTTGTTAGCTATCTATTTGGCAATGATTCTTCTAGTTTTTTTTATTTCTAGGTCCAAAAGATTTAGTTCACTCATAAAGCTTCAACTCATCAATGGTAACTAAAAAAGAAAAAAAGTGCATGAAAAAAAAATCCAAGTACAACAATCCACATTCTAACAAATTCTTTTGACTTAGCCATTGAATCTGAAAATATTTATCAAATATAATGCTATCTAATTTACTAAAAAGAAATTATTCTTTTACACGAATAACTGCATCTACTCATATTGATCAACCAAGCTAAATAATTATTGGCAATAGTGACAAATACTTTTTACAACTTTGTTACTCTACCAGATTCAATTTGTTAGGTGATGTCACATAAGCTTTTTAATGAGAGTATCTCATCAACTAAAATTCACAAGTGTATGAATTGTACAAGTAGTGTAATAGAATTTAGTCTAGATATCAATCCCATATGAATTATATTGGTAGTTCGGCTATTTAAGAAGAGGCGATCCATTATTAGAATAATGATTACTCAGTTTATTAAACTATTTTAGAATTAGGGTTCATTTATCTAATTTATGTGATGCCATTAATTCATTTGATATATATATATGATGGACATAAAATGAATATTGAATTATTGTGTAATGACCTCTTTCTCCAATTACATACAAGGTAATTATTATCATTGAACTCTTCTCAATGGTGGTCTCTTCGTAGATGTCCCTTTTGTGCTTTACCACTAAGACAACAATTCATCCTAACATGAGAGTTATTTATAATCATATACCTTTTAAAAAACTTTGTCAATTATCCTTGATAGTTACTTCATATGCACACTTTTATTCACTAGCATATTTTATCTTAAAGATCAATGATTGCTAATATTTATAAATATTTATACTTCTATCTTTGTAAATACCACGCCCATACAATTAACATAAGCTTCCATTAAGTTTCACCCATAGAAACAACATGAGTAAAAGTAGCTCATAAGGACTATCACAATGTGGGTCACCACAAACTCACACATGTCCCGAGGATTGCCTTTCAAAAAATCTCCTTGGTAATTATGTAACTCACATACTAAAGGTAAACCCTTTGTGAGAATATTTTATATATTGTCTATCCCAATCAAGAACCAATCTTTTTGAGATATGTATAATATATTGATACATAAAAGCATTTGTATTTTTGACTTCATAAGCATCATACTCACAAGGATAACATATCTAATGAGTTCTATATATATGTTTATTTGGTGCATCATAATTAGATGTTCTATCACCACCTTCCTATCATAGACACAAGTGAGTCTCATGGCTTACATGTCATTGTCTATCAGGACAACCTCCCACAAACCTACCACTAGTCTAATTCAAGTTCTATTTAGTAATCATCCATCAATATCAATAACAAAAAAAATGTTGAAACCAATATTGCATCAATTATTTAAATCACTACATCACATAATCCAAATAACACAAACCCTAAACCATGCTAATTTAATACAAATTCTCAAATTAATCTCTAGAAGAGAGGGGTTTAAGAGCTGCACCTCCCAACTCTATAGATTGGCATTGGTCATGCATCCCTTACTTGTTTGTGAAACCCCTCGAAAGTATGAAAATTTTTCATGGGATTTATAGTTGCCATAACTTTTGTTTGTTTCATGAGGAGAAGCAAAAAAAGTGAGAAACCCTTAAATATTATTTAACTTTCATTTTTATACTCGAGTAGCTCTGCATTTCTCTTTGTAGGAAGTTATGATTTTCCAATAAACAGTATCAGTTTATCATTCATATCTTTAGTTTGAGATCATTACTCTATAAAATTATCATGACTATATTCAACATCATATATTTCTATAACACAAGGTCACAGTACTAGAAATGACTAAGAGCTTAGCCTAATCTTTTTCTAATCAAAGTAGTGGCACTGTGAAATAGCTATAGCTTCATACCTCATTTATATTTTTTCCACAGATGGCCTCAAAAAGTGAAGTAGTCACAAGGTAGTGATGACTTTCGACATTATTATATAGTAGTGGCATGGCATGGAGGACACAATGTTGGCGATTTATCTTTCTTTATAAGTATATGGTTATGACATTAGGAATTGACCGAAGCACTTGAACTTGGCTTGCGTGTATAAGTCATGGTTATGATTTCTTTTGAAGATAAGAGTTGTAGCCTTGGAAATGGTCATACTCAAGTAATATCCTCTATAATATTTAATATCTCAAAAGTCATAGTTTTGAATAATATTATGGCTTTGGCCTAGGTAGTTATGGTTCTCTATTTTTCTGTAACTTAAAAGTCATGACATTATGAAAGAGTTTTCGCTCTAATTTGAGACTACTAAGTCATATACATATAAAGTCATGGCTCTATGAAATTAGTCAAGACCTTGAGTACCAGTATGGTACTTTAGTTGTTGTACTATGAAATTATTATGTCAACGCCATTATAATTTTATGAGCTAAATATGATTATGATTCCTTGATAATATAATAGTCATTAAGAATATGTGACACACTAAAAAGATTATACTAATAAGTAAATATGATCATAACATACAAGATTTTGCTAATGACTATTTAGATAGAGTTTTAGCCAAAAAATGATCTCTGAAACTATGAAAGACTTATAGACTTGTCTTCTCTACTAAACACCTCCAAAAACTCATTGATTTCAAAACTACTAATCAAAGTTCTTTAAAACACCAGAAATTATTAAATGAACACTTATCAATCCCCATTTTTTCATATATATATATATCATTCTCAATTATTAAAATATACTAACATGTTCGATAAATTAAATGCCAAATAATGGATGTGGATCTCATTTATCAAATGGAAGAAGACAACCAAATGCAAAACAAATAATATGTGTTTTAACCCAATAATAATTCTTAATGCAAATATCAAAAATCATGAGATATATTTCATATTGAGGTTATGGGAATGGGCTACATCATATTGGTCAATCCTTTAAACACATTATAAACAATGTGGTGAACTATACAAATCAAGGAGGCTCAAGTTTTAATTTCTAACCATGATAAATAGAAGACAAGCTTGGTTTGGATAAATAGGTGTAAGCAATCCTAGTAGAATTGAAGAAAAAAAATGATATCGAAGATAATCAAATGGGAGTGATCGAGATGAGAATTAATGAAATGAGTTTGGCAATGAGTAATATAATGCAACATCTCGATCAATTGGTATTATTATTAAATAGAAGAGGAATAAATGAAATGTCGATTGATATGAAAAAAAAATTCAAAGAATTGCTCCTAAATATTACTTAGAAGTGGGAAGGTACTAATGAGACATTATAAACAAAATGATTCTTGACCATTTGGGGGTGATGGTGCTATGAATTTTTTTAAAGTCATGTCTTCGGATATACAAAGGTATTCTGAATAAGAATATTCTAGAGCTTTTGGGGGTAAAATGATATGACTTTCTCAAAAGCCATGACTCAGCCTAAAATTCTCAAAGAAGCCATGACCCCAATTAAAGAGAATTAGAATGATGATAGTTATGATGGCACAACATCTAACATGATCATGACTCCAAAAGAGGTGCAAACCTAAGTATCACCTGAAGATGAGAAAAAAGGAAATGAAGAAACATAATAGTAAATGGAGCTTACCCAAAGCCAAGGAAAGAAAGAAATTAATCAAAATGAATCCAATGATAAGTTTTTAAAAAATCTTTTATTTTCTCAATGATTTAGTAAATAAAAATTGGATAAATACTTTAAAAAATTTTATAATATATTCCAAAAGTTAGAAGAGAATATATTATTTTCCAAAGTTCTAGCTCAAATACCAAACTATATTAAATTTATTATAAACATAATGAGTTGTAAGAGAAAATTAAAAACATATGAGATTGTGAATATAACTGAGAAGTATAGTACAACTATTCAAAAAAAAACTTTCGAGAAAATTGAATGACCTTAGAAGCTTTATTATACATTGCACTATTGGAGATCATACCTTTTGGAGGGCACTGTGTGATTTGGGATCAAGTGTCAACTCGATGGCCATGTCGATTGTCTAAAAATTAAATCTCAACAACTTTATTTTAATAACTATTTCACTCTAAATGGTGGATTAGACTATCAAGCACCTTGATGAAATTATTAAAGATTTATTAATCTAGGTGGGTATCTTTATTTTTCTAGCATATTTTAGTATATTGAATATGGAGAAATATAACTATGTACTATTAGTGTTAGGATGACCATTTCTTTATGGGACAAACTCTTAGTCAAGAAAAGGGAGTTCATTCTCTGTGTCGATGAGGAACAAGTAAAGTCCAACCCCCCCCCCTCCCCCCAATGACTTATAACTTCTAAATAATGATGAAATGGGATATTGAAGAATTGGAAGCCTCTTCTATACCACAATGCAATAAAAAGTATATTTCAATTAAAAACATCTTGTAGATAACTACTAGTTGGATGAAGATGAACAACTTTGGCCAAAAGATAATAATGAATTAGTCTATCAGAAGGTGCTACATCTGAAGAGTCTTATGTTGATAGTTCTAGGGAAGAAGAGAGATTAATTGAGAAAGATAAGGCCGAGATAAAAATAATGAATTAGAAAATTAAAGACAAAGTCATGGCTTTGCCCAATGCCATGAATTTGGGTATATATAATGAATTAATCTATTAGAAGCTTAAGGACAAAGGCATGGCTATGTACAACACAACAACTTTAAATTTTAAAAAGAAAAGGGAAAGAAAAAAGCTTCAAGACAAAGCTGTGATTGTACTCAGCATTGTGAATTTGAGGATCCATAATGAAAAGTGACAATGCAATACATAAGAAGGAGCTACAATATTTTCTAAAGTTACGGCATTAAAAAAGAAAACTTTCCAAGAAATAATGATAGTTGAAGCAATTTAAAAGAATAGGCCAAAAAAAAAGGAGGTAAAATTATATACTAAGAAGATAATATAGATATTATAGATATCTGATGAAGTAAATAAAGTTTTGATTGTCTGACTATGAATGTTAAACTTAGCACTGCTTGGGAGACATCCTAAGGATATTTTTTCCTGCTTGTGTGATGTAATAAATATTCATATCCATCATATAAATAACTTTTTACATCCAAAGAACTAGAAGTTTAGTCGCTAAACTCAAACCCTTCCATAACTATTAACATGTCTGTTTGAAGTTATTCTACTATTTATGAACCATATGACAATCAAACCAAGTCATATCAATTCATATTGATGATGAAGATTTTTTTGAGGGGGAAGTTATTGCATGGGGATGAACAAATATTTTAGTATTAAAGTTTATTCGGTGTTCAAACTATTAAACATTTTTATGTATTTTAGTGATTTATGATTATATGTAGAAATGGAAATTAACATGCTATGGGTTGATTTCATAACTTTGTGTTTTGGTGAGTTTTACTAAATAGTAATGAAATTAATAGGGGTTTGGAGATGTTTAGTAGATGAGGTAGATTATTGAGTCTCACATAGTTTCAACATCTATTTTTAACTAAAACTCTACCTAACTGGTTAGGGTATTCTTGTATGCTACTACCCTACTAACTCGTTAGCATAATCTTTTTATTATGAGACATATTCTTAGTAGTTATGATATTATTATGGAGTCAAAATTATACTTAACTTAAAAATATTAAATGACTATGATATTATTTTTTTCTTAACAGCAACCAATTACTTCATTAGTGCTCAAGGTCATGGTGAAGTCAAGGCACGAAGACTTTATCATTAAATTGGCTTCGTAGTTTCATATCAGAGTTGTAACCTTTTTTCAAATCCATGACTTTTTTAATTTACATAAAATTATAGAATTACAACTACTTATGCCAAAGTCATATAAATTATTCATAATCATAACTTTTTGGATACTAAATATTATAGAATACAATATTTGAGTATGACTATTTCCAATGTTGTGACTCCTATCCTTAAAGAAAGACAGCCATGACTTACATGCTCAAGCTAATTTTCATTGCTACGACATTCTCAAAATTCCACAAAATATGAAATATGAGAGAAGAGACCGTCACTACCATAATCCATCATAGTGTCATGGACTCTTGGGAGAAATGGAAGGAAAAATTATCTTCAGTGGCCATTTCGTAGCATCATGGCACAATAATACACATGAAAGACCTTCTTAGTATCATGACAATATCTTAGCTGTGTGACCATATAAAACTCAAAAAAGACTATTTCAATACCATGAATTTTACACAAACACCATGACTATATAACAAAATGAGAAGGCATCACCACTCTACAACCATTTCTCAACACATCTGCCCTTTATGGGTAACAATATGACAAAAGTATGAAGCCACAACTATTTTGCAACATTGTAACTTTGTGTTGCAAGAATATTAGACCCAAGTCATAGTCATTATCATTATTATAACTTTGTATTATAGAAATATTAAAATATAGACCAGAGTCATGACCATTTTCTATAGTTATAAGCTCAAACTGAAGAGATGAAAGTCAAAGTTATGATCTTTTCTAAAATTCATTACTTCTAACTTAGAGTAATGCAAGGTCACCTAAGTATACAAATAGAAGATAAAAAAATTTCAAGAGATCTCTCATTTTTTATTTTTTTTCTCTCTCACATAACAAGCAAAACCACAACAACTACTAAACCCTAATGGTAAATCTTGCACTCCATAGAGATTCTACAAGCAAGGGATGCAAGATTTATGTTAATTTTTAGGGATGGGGAACATAGCTCTTAAACTCTTTTTGTATATGGATAAATTTAAAATTTTATACCAAACTTGCATGTGTTTAGGGTTTGTGTTAATTGAGATATGTGATGTGAATTAAATTTTAATTAATAAATGAGTGTGTTTGATTTATTTTATATTGTGTATATTGATAGATGGTAATTAATCAAAATTTAAACTACTATTTTGACTATTAGTAGGTTTGTATGAGCTAGTTATGGTTGAAGGTGATGGGTAAACCAAGAGGATCACTAAAAAAATATGGTCAGAAGAAAATAATAACTCTTTTGACTATGATACATGAGATACACTTAAATGTTGAAACCAAAAATTTGGGTATGTTAATTGTCTCAAGTATAGTGCATATGAAAATAAAAGTGCAAATATTTTTACATACCAATCTATTGTACAGATCTTAAAAGAAATGATTCTAAATTGGGATGGATGCTATATAGAACATTCTCTCAAGTATTTCACCTTTAGTATGAGAGTCGCATCATCGCCATGGAGGAGGCTAATATGCAATCATTATGATATGTGTGAGTATGTTGTGACTCAAAAGGTGGTGACATTATTTATGTATTACTTTTACTTGTATGGTTCCCACTAGTAAAACTTGAGGGAAGTATAAATTAATTATATGAGTATGATGCTCATGAAGCTAAAATTATAACTACTTAAAAATCATATCAATCTTTGGTCTTTATGATATTTGAAATTAGAGAATAAGAGTATATATATATGAAGCAACTATTAAGGGAAGTTGATAAAGTTGCATAAAAGATATGAGATTTTTAATGATTCTTATGAAGAGATAAATTATTATCTTGGTGGTAACATACTGAGTAGATAACTAAGAAAGGACCACTATTAGGATGAGCTCAATAATGATAACTATCTTGTATGTTGTTAGGGCAAGGAGACATTACATAATACTCTAACGTTCATTCTATGTCTAATATAATATACATTGAGAAACTTAAACATCATCATAGAAAATAAATAAATTACCAATGGATTAAAGATTGTCTAACAACCAAAGTATCCATTTTACTAAAAATGAGTTGTATCATTATTGAATAATTGAATTATCAATATCGATCTTTGTAGGATCGATATTGGACAAAAGTCTATTTCACTACCTGTGTGACTTATTCACTTACATATCTTATTTGAGAAGATACTCTAATTAAGAAGCTTTTGGTAGATCCCCTAAACAATAAAATTAGGCAGCATAATAAAGTTGTAAAATGCAATTCTCAAATTCTTTCTATCTAGGATATATTTGAGAAAATATATCAAAATTGTATGTGGTATAGAATTTTTATAATTTTGTTTGTGTGGTGCATAACTATTTTTTGCATTAATGAATAAGTTTTAATTTATATTGTATTATGAAAATTAATGAATACAGTGATAAAATAAAACGTGAATTAGGGATTTGATTATTTATGAGTTATTGTAATAGATAATGATAGGTAAACTATGAGACTCACTTATGCATACAGTAGGAAGAAAGTAACAATCCTTACAACCATGATGTGTGAAATTAATATATATGTTAATTAAAACTCAAAATTTGAGTATATTAACTATTATGAGTATGATGCATATGAAACTAAAAATATGAATTAATTTATATGTCAATCCATTATATATATCTTTGAAGAATTAGTTCTTAATTGAGACAAATGTGTTACATAACATTCTTCTAAGGGATTTATCTTTAGTTTGAGAGTCGTATTATCACTAAGGAGACAAGTGACAAGTAATACAAGGGATGTGTGTGGTTATATTATGACTCACAATGTGATAACATCCTTTTGAGTTGTTTTAATTCATTTGCTTCCCACCAATAAAACTTGAAGTAAGCATATATTAATTGTGTGAGGATGATACTTATGAAGCTAAATATATAAATACTTACAAAAAACATTAGTTCTTGATCTTTATGATATCTAAAGCCGGAGAATAAGAATATTCATATGAAATGTCCATCAAGGGTAATTGATAAGTTTCCTAAAGGGTATGGGCTTATGAATAAATCTCAAGTAAAATGATTTATTTTCTCGTTGGTAAGTACCAAGGGAATAGTTATGAAATGACTATTATTAGTATGGACTCAATGGTAATAATTACCTTGGATGCTATTGGAGTAAAGAGTCATTAAACAACAATCTAATATTTATTATGTATCTAAACCATAGATCTAAGATTGAACAAATTCCAAATTAGATATTTTATTAGAATTATTTTATCTCATATTTGATTGACAAAACTATTAATATTATTCAAATGGGATTGATATTTGGATGAGATTTTTTTTACTACTTATATTACCCATATACTCGTGGATATTTATCAATGATATATCCTTACCAATGAACTTTTAGGATCCTATCTAACAAACAAAATTAGACAAACAAAATTAGATATCATAATAAAGACACTATAAGTTAGTATTTTTGTTTGAGATTATTTAATTTGGTTAGCTAATATGAGTTAGCATAATTATTCTTGAGAAATGATAATTTTTTAGTAGTTTAGATATCATTAATTTCAATAAATTTTTTCGAACCTAATGGATAGTCTTCTTATCTTATTTAAAAAGTGGATTGTTATGTTTTGTCCTTTGCTTGTATATTTTTTTGTTTATTTTTTAGTACCTTTAAAGAGCCAAAGCTCTGTGACTAAGATTGTTATTACAACTTTGTTATGCTACCAAATTTTATCAGTTAGGAGATGTACAAAAACTCATTAATGAGAGTGTCTCATCAATTAAGATCCATATGTACATGGATCATATAAGTAGTACAATATATTTTCATCTAGATATCAATTACATATGCCTGTCTCGGTAGTTTGGTTATTCAATAATGATATAACTTATTTTTAGTAAAATAGATACTTAGATTATTTGATAATCATAGTTTCATGGTTTATTTATTTAATCTATGTGATGCCGTTAAGTAGCTTGACATATATTATATTAGACATAAAACAAATGTTTGGGTATTATACAATTACTCATTATTTTAATAGCATACAAGGTGATTTTCACCATTGAGCCCATCCCAATGGGGTCTCCTTGTAGTTGTCTCCTTGATACATTATCACCAAGATAATAATTCATCTCTATTTAAAATTCATTCATAATTACATATCTTTTAGGCAACTTTGACAAATATCATTGATGGTTACTTAATATATACACTCTTATTCTTCGATCTTCATTGTAATAATGATTGATATGGTTTATAAGTATTTATATTTTTAGCTTCATAAGTGTTATATTCGTATAATTAACATAAACATTTTTCAAGTTTATCTAGTAGGAATTATACGAGTAAAAATAACTCACAAGGGCTATCACCACTTAGTGGGTCACAACATACTCACATATGTCTCAAAGATTACATTGTTACTTTCTTCTTCAGTGATGATGTGACTTACACACTAATGGTTAATCCTTGAGAGAATATTCTATATAATATCTATTCTAATCAAGAATTAGTTCTTCTAAGACATGTAAAATAGACTGACATATAAAAATATTTATACTTTTAACTTCATAAGTATAATACTTATAATAATTAATATACCCATATATTAGATTTTAATATATAAGCTTATCTTGTATGTCATAATTAAAAGGGTTGTCACTTCTTTCATATCATATTGTATGAGTGAGCCTCATAATTTATCTATCACCATTACCATAAAAATCTCACACAAACTAACTAATAGTCGAAACTCTATTTTAAGTTTTATTTAGTCACTATAAATCCATTAGTATCCATACATAAAATAAATAAAACCATTCATTCATTCATAAATAAAACCAAATCAACAATATCACTTCATTATATTTCATAAATTCATTAATTATTAATTATTTTTTCCATTTATAATATTTTATTTTGTCATTTTTACTTATAGACATAGGAATCTTATGATAAGTTGGCTGAAAGTAAGTTTGCTTAATATTGACAATCTCAAGTCCTCTAATCTAATAGAAAGACTCATGATCATAAACATTTTGATCATGCCTTCCCTTCTAAAGTTATTGTGATATACGAAAGAGACCAATGAAACTGAACTTGATCAAACTTCAAAGATCCTTCCACTCAATTGGACTTACTTAGGATCTAATACACTGTTTTTTTTTTGTGAATTGATCGACATATCTCTTAAGATGACTAGTGCCACCTAAACTCTAGTATGCATATATTTTTTTAATATATATATTATTCTAATTCTTCTTCAATATTCCTAGAATTTATATTTATTATTATCTTAAAATGAGTCCATACTATTGATGTTCACCTAGTTTTATGTTTTTTAGGCAAATGAGTTTGGGTCATGACCATTGGAGAGAACTTAGTTTCGGCTTCGGGTATTTAGATCGAGTTATCATTATTATCTATATCTATATCAAATTCATCATCATTAAACTCACAATTTGTTATTTTATATCTATATTTGGAATTTTAAAATATTTAATAAGAAAGTGCAAAAAACTAATAAAAAAATTGTGTACCGTAACCAAAATCACGTATATTTTTCTGAGTATCACCCCATGCCCCATAGTTATAATTTACTTTCAACTATCTTTTCTATTTCTTCTGAACTTGCTGGGCTAGGACAACTACTATCACAAATAATTAACAATCAATAATTAAAATTCTAAATGGGCATTGAACTTAGAAGAAGATAGGAGAATAGAGAATGAAATTCAAGAAATTTCTATTTTCTATTTATAAAAAAATTTTATATTAAAATAATATATTTTATATTTTATATATTTTTTTAATTTTAAATGGCATGAAATCTGATAGTCATCGACTTTTTTTTCTATGGCCATTATAAAAAAAATTGATGACTATTGAATTTTGAAATATTTTTTTTTATTTTTAGGCGACATAAAAACACAAAGGGCATGAGTAATGGCTGGACTATCATTTTTTTTTTTAAATTTGAGTTATTACCCATTGGTCCATGACCCATGATTTGTGACCCATGCTTTGTCATTATTCATTGGGCATGTGCCTCTAGACCATGCTAATGGTCCAGGCACATGAGTCATGTCGTGCTTAGACTGTTCAACCCACTTGACACCTCTATCTTAAATCTATTAGATGTCTTTTAATTTATTTCACTTAATCTCCTTCCAACTATCTGGTTAAATTAAGATTTAGAGTTGGTGAATGTACTTGTGTTGTGTTGAATTTATTATTTATATGGGTTTATATTCATGTTTATATTATTGTTTGGTTATTGATGGATATAAATGCAAATTAGAATTAAAACCTAGTATTTTTATAAATATGTAAATTTATACATGTCGGTTGTGATTGATTGTGACAGATAAATTATGACTCATATGGTATAATACAAATAAAGTGACCGCCCCTTCTAATCTTAAATATGAGATAAACTAATATGTGAAGACTCAAAGCTGATATAAGTTTAATCATTATAAGTATGACATTTACTAGGCCAAAAACACTAATATATTTAAGACTAATCGATTATGTATAATTTAGAAAAACTAATCTTTGAGTAATGTGAAGGTTGAATATAATATCCAACCTATTATTTTTACCATATAATATGAGTTGTGTTAGTTGTGGTAAATGATGATAAGTATGTCATGTGACACACTCAAGTTGATGAGATTAGTATGGTGGTGACGACCATACAAGTTATTTAATTGTGTATAATTTCCATAAGTAAGATTCATGGGAAGATGTAAGTTAATTTTTATGAATATGGTACTTGCGAAGTCGAAAGCACAAATACATTTAGTACCATACAAAAACTTATAATTATCCATCTCTCTATACTTCTCACTCTTGCATTTTTTTTCTCTTATAAACATCATATATTAATATTTATGTTTTTTAAGGTATCAACTAACTCTATGAACTTATTATTCAATAACTCAACTTTCCAATAACCTATCCCTACATAATAACTCAAGCTAACTATATTATTTGCCCTCATCTAAGAAAATGTGAAAATCATTATTTTTTTGACACTATGATCAAACAATATTGCTATAATCCTTGCCAACTTCAAAAGTGTGTAATCCTATAAAAAAATCAAAAACACAAACATATAACTTACATATTTGCATATATGGTGTAATGAATGCAAACAATATTCTTTGGATCATGATATTTTTTGAGCTTCAACAATTTAATGTCACTGCCATCCCAACAAAATGAAATGGACCATCACAACAAAATTTGGCAATAACTTTTGACAATAAATTTGGTTGAAATAAAGACAATAAATAAATAAGCATCAATCAATGATAGGTTCCAACACTCAAATTTTTGGACAACTCAACATATATTATTAATTATCAATGATTTCTATTTTATTTGAGAATAATATATGTTATCATGCAGAACTAATTTTACTATTGATATACATGGTTCATGGTTGAAGATATCTAAAAAATATATTTATGAAATAAAGTGATAATGAGTTTCAAAAGTTGAATTTTAATTAACAAATTTTACATGTTTCTAGAAAAATTGTGTCAATGATGAATTACCCTCATCCCCCTCCCTCACTCCAACACTCATAAATATTTATAAATTTATGTTACCCTTTGAAAATTTTATTCCAATTTTGCTTCTCAACAATTATCTTGTTGGACTAGTTTTTTCATTTTTAAAATGGGAAAATTATGTATCTTGGTACCAAAATAAAAATATTTATATTCTAGTATTTTTTTTTTTACTTTTGATATTCCAAAATCAATAATTGTTAATTTTTGTGTACTAAAAAAAATACAATACTCATCCTACCCTTAACCCTTCCACATAGTCCTGCCATGAAAAACACAAAAAAAAAAGAAAAGAATTCTTAGAAAATAATATACACTATTTTTAAAAATAGTTTCTATATTTAACATTGCATATTCATTGTTATATATAACATTTTTGATCACACATCTATAACATTTTCAAATGGATACATATATGCAATTATATATATAATGTTTATATATCTCATTATAAATAATGCCTTATATTATAAATCACATATATAACAATTTATATAAGCAATCATATATATGTATATTGTTATGGCCATATATATAATATTATATATAATAATATAATGTTTCATATTTATAACATCATATATAATATCATGCATTGTATATCACTTAACACACACACACACACACATACATACAAATATATATATATATATATATATATATATATGTATGTATGTATGTATCTATGTATATATATATATGTATCTATGTGTGTGTGTGTGTGTGTGTGTGTGTGTGTGTGTGTGTGTATATATATATATATATAATGTGACATGTAACATTACATATAAATTTATATGATATTATATGTATACATATAATGCTATACGTAAAATTAATAATATATATATTATATATAATTTTATATAAGATTTAGAATAATAAGGTTACATGTATATACATAATGTTTTATATATATTGGATTAAGTATATATCCATTTATAAATGCATATATACTAATATATATATATATATATATATATATATATATATATATATGAATTTGAGGATAAAACATTATATATAACTATAACTATAACTACACACACACACACACATATTCACTTTTGAGAATGCTATAGATACATGTTGAAAACTAATATATATACTACTTTTGAAAATAGTATATATTATTTCTGAAAATGTCTTTTTTTTTTTTGGGGAATTATGTTTTATGGTATTTATCCATAAATATTTAAAAAATAAAACTGACCTTTTAATATTTGAAAAAAAAATATTAAACTATAAATAAATTAAAAAATAGGGCGCTCGAATTCATAAGTTCTAAATTACCCTTGCCCCACTTTTCTGCCCCTCATCCTCGCCCTTTCTCCTTGCACTCCTCATTACCCTTGCCCTTCGTCTCTCTCCTCGCCCCTCTCTCCATGATGGAGCTCGTGGAGAGGGGAGACGAGCAAGGAAGGCAAGAGCAAGGATCATAGGTAGGGGAGAGGGCGCAAGGGTAATTTAGGATTTATAAATTCGAGTATATGGTTTTTAAATTTATTAATAGTTGGATATTTTTTTTCAAATATTATTATATCAATTTTATTATTTTTAAATATTTCTGGAGGAGTACTAACAAACATAATTCCATTTTTTTTTAGTTTTTTTATGTGATTGATGACGTGATATGGCCAATGGCAAGTTGATTATTGTATTTTTGACTACCCCATAAATTATATATTTTTGATTTGGTATCTCAAAATAAAAATAAAAAAACTATTATTAACACTACAATATGTTGTTTTGAATTTTAAGATATCAATTCAAAATTTCTCCGAGAAAAAAAAACTACATAATAATTGAAAATAATAAAACATCATAACGGACTGTTGTGTTTTCGCGTTCATGGGTCATTTTCTTCTGCTGTCATTATTTTCAGTAGATGACTCAAAAACAGACGTCGGGCATCTCCATGCGTAACTCACCCAATTGATTTGGTTTATTAGGTGAAATCATGTTTTATGGTGGCGTGGTTTGGGACCCATGGCTAATTATGACCCAAATTGTGTGCCTCCAGTGCCTGTATTATCTCTCGCTCGGTTTCTTTTTATACGTTCTCATCGGATCCCGCGTTTCTCGCCTGAGTGTTGCCTATTTCTTTGATTTTGCTACTGTCACCGTAGCCACCTTCACTGGAAGGTGCGTCACTGCTTCATTTCTTCTCAGCGCTGTAGCTGGGTAAGTGGGTTTTAGTGGTATGCTTCTTTTGTTGCTGATTTGTGTGTTAATTTTTCAGCGTGCCAGTCAGAAATTACTGCATATTTATTTGTTGTCTGGTTTCTGGAATTTTGATTTTTCAGTCGCATAGTTGTATAGAACATGCATAGCATTACAATTTTGATGTTTAGTTAGTATAGTTGTATTGTTTTTTTTTTTAAGAAATTGAATTTCGCTCTAGAATTCCCAATTTCTTCGTTATCTGGGATTATTCTGAATGAGATTTTATTGGGAATGAGTTGGATGGATTTGATATTTCATTTGTAATTAGCTTTTAATCCCATGTCCTAGAATCAGGTTCATGAATCATAGATACTAAACAAGGCCTCGGAGCTCAAGCCAAAAACTATCCTGAGTCAGTTACATTATTTATCGTTGCTTTAACTTCAACAGAAATATGTTCAATTCATAGTTTCATCTGTGATAAACTTTTTTAGAAGATTTGTGTTTTGGTGCACAAAACACGAAATAATTAAAAAATGGATCATTTTTTAAAAAAATTTAAAAAATGTGTACTAAAATACATAATAATTGTGTTTTGGTGTTCACAACATCGAAAATCCAATTTTGTTCCCAACTAACATGTAATTGATTTAATAAATAAAGAAATTTAATAACAAATTTATTAATCGATATACATCAAGTTGGGATTTGAACCTGCAATATGTTAAACAAAACATACTTTTTTTCATCCAGTTACTTGCACTAGTTCATTTTATTGTTGAATAAATAACCATCTCTCATGTGTTTTAGATATTTAAATAAAATTATATATTAATTTCTAAACATAAATATATATAAATGAATAAATATAAACAAATATAAATAAATAAATAAACATAAACATATATAAATATGTAAACATAAATAAATATAAATTTATAAATAAATAAATAAATATATATATATATATTTATGTTTATATATTTATATATTAATGTGTGTGTGTATATAATATATATATATATATATTTATATTTATATCTTTATATTTATATATTTATATATTTATATATTTATATATGTTTATTTTATTTATTTATATATGTTTATGTTTATAAATTAAACATAAATGATGTCAATGGGCAAAATTGAGTTTTCTATTTTTAGTTTGTTCAACTTTATTAATATTTAGAAATTCTTATTTTGAGTTTGTAAATATATTTTTTGTTTTTTTTAAATGGGTCATTTTTTTAAATTCTTTTGTGTTTCGTGTATCAAAATACAAATATTCCTATTTTTTTATTTGTTTAATTTTTTATTAATTTTCAATCATTACAATGAAACATATTAATATCCAATTTTTATTCAATTAATAAAATAATAAATATTGAAAGATAATTGTTTGATCTATTAGGTTTAATCATTCAAAATATTAAATGATTATGCGACATAATATTTATAAATATGCCTAAAATTTTGTGTAAAGCTAATTTGGTTGGTTTGAAACTCAGTTATTTGGCATTAATGTAACCGACCATCTGGCAGAACCTGAAACCCAGCCATTAGCCTAGTTTGGAATTCATCTGTTTGGCATGGCCTGAAACCTGTCCATTTTCCCCAATCCCAAAACCCATTTGTTTTGGTTGATTTCTAACCTGACCATTTGGACATTGCTTGGAGCTTGATTGCTTGGCCTGACCCAACCCATAGGGTTGTCCTAGCTTGAAGTCCAGCAGTTTGGTCCAACCAAAATCCACAATTTAGCCCAACCTAACATCTGGTTGTTTGGCCCAAACATAGCTCATGCCAGCCCTATTAAAAAGTAGGTTCAAAAATCCTGGCCTGGTTCAAACCTGGCTATCAGGTTGGATACATCATCCTGAATACTAGGTTGATTATTCCATCCAGGTGGGCTGACCTTCTTGGTTGGGCCAAAAAACATTGTCCCGTCAAACAAAAAATATGCTTTGTCATAGAGGTGGCAAACAGGCCATGCAGGCCTGAAACACCTGCAAACAAGGGCAACCCGACAGGACCCCCATTTGGTATGCTTGCTAATGCTATCCAGGTCATGCTTGGCTGTGCTACGTTGAGTTAGGTCTTCATCAAACCTGGCACATGCCAAACCCAAGTTTGCTTTGGTTGGGTGTGGTGTTGGCAATGTGCTAGCCCGGATTCACACCATTTGTGGTCATGCTTCCCCTTGCACAACACTCTGTAGTATTGCTGGCATTCCATTACATACTTAATGCATAATAGTATACATAATATATGAAAATTAAAAAATGAATAACTATGTTAACTAACATCAAAAAAATAGTTAATTTAAAATTATAATTCCAATATAAAATTAAATATACTAAATAAAAATAACATAAATTAAATTTAAATTGATAAATTCTTTGAAAATAAAAAAAAATAAAATAATGAATCCTCATCTATCTTTAGACATTAGCTAAAGCTCATGGTGTTGGATAATGATCATTATTAGATTTATTCGTGTATTTTCATAATTATTTAAGTATTATATAATTTTTATGATATATTGTTATAATTTTGTTCTCCTATATGAAATATGATTTTTATAGAAATAAAAATAAATAAATTTTGATATTATAATAGACAGTGAAAGATTAGTAGATCATAATTTATTTTAGATAGTACAAAAAAATGAATTCACTTGATTTTTACTAATTCAAAAAATTAAAATTTATTATATTATTGTGAGGTTAGAGCAATAATTAATGATCAAGTATTTTGATAAAAATAAAAATATTATATCTTGATATGATTTATTCACTATGATTTTATTAGTTTTATTATTAATGAAATTAAATATAATATATTAATAACTAACACATAAATTTAAAATTAGTTATTTTGAATTCTAGTGGTGTCTGATGTCTAGTGATAATTTTTTTTATTCTCATTAAGTTTATTATGTAATATATATATGGAATATTTATGTTAGAGGGACCCTTTTTGATGGTTTTTATGAATGTACTTACTACAATATTATTATTTATAATATTATTAAAAATTATATTACATATTTTATTATGTATTTCATATATATTAAAGATATTCAAAAGACTCTCATAAATGATAGAGTCAACATGAGGATATAAATCTCATATATTTTAATATATTTTTATTTATTTTTTAATTAGAATCAACATAATGGACTGATGCATATGACAGGAATGTCATGATTACTAATTCATATATCTGATATTATTAATATCATCCTATTATATTTTTTAGATTCATTAATTATTAAATATTTATAAAATTTATAATTATTTATAATTTGAGTGTTAAAAGTTGATCTAGTGATCTTCCAATAAATGAGTAGGAAAATTTTATGCACACAATGAATTAGTCTAGGATTTTGTATAAATATTAGTAAAAAATCCATACTATGTAACAAATTTATCAATATTTTATTTTGCCATCTTATGATTATAAATGAAGAAAGTTACTGAACTTGAAGTTTAATTCTATTTAATAATTCCATGATTAAGTTTGATTTGCTTTAAGATATAGTATAATATATTTTTGGTGCATTGTTTGATGTGTTTACTAAGGTGCATAGTCTTAGTATTAATTATATAACTATAAATTTATTTATAATATTTATAATGTATTAAATTTTTTTGGCTTCTCTAATATTTTAATTTTTAATTATATTAAAGTGAGTCTAAATTATTGAGATTCTTCTATGAAGTTTAGTTTTTTAGGTGCCTGGGTCAAGTTATGTATGGTAGACAAACTAGTCTTGATTTTTTTATTCGAATTATCATTATCTAAATTAAAATCTTCTGTAATATTATTTTTTTAAAAATTATTATTAATTTTATAATAATTGATTATGTAATCGTAATGTATGTCAATGTTCACCTTATCCTTAGAGTATTATGAGTATAAAAATGAGTTTTCTTAATTATTGTTTATTATGTATTTTATAATTCTAGTGTATAGTATATAAACTAAACAGGGAAATAGTGTATGTGTACATTACAAAAGTTAATAGATTGTTAGAATTTGTATCCATAATTTCATTGTTGGTCCGGCTAGTGTCGTCGTCAATTACAAAATTAAATTATTTATACAACAAAAAAGAAACTAAAACACAATTAAAAATTTTTTTTTTGAGAATAACAAGACTAAGAGATTTTGAGAGAAGAGATAAGAATACAATTAGAATATGAAAAAATATAATTTTTTTTTATTTAGTTATAAAATTGAATTTAGACAGTTATTTTTCGGTGTTGGATTTTTTTCTAGTCCTTTGGAGGCATAATCCAACAGACAGAAGTTTTGTCCAATAAAGAACTTTTTTTTTTCTTGTCATGTGCGGGCATCACAAATGTGTACTGACTATTGACTTGCTGTGACAATGACTAGATTCATTTATTGCAAAATGAAATATTATTTTTTTACTATAAGAATGGTGGTGGGGTGTTGTAAATGAAATTGGTTCGGTTTGGATTCAGTTCGAATCAGCCCAATTTCATGTACTGCACTCGCCCTATTTGGAACCCTAAAAAGTTTTAAATACTTTTAGCCTCATGTGTCTAGTTGGGCCAGGTTCTGCCCTAGCTGAATCCATGACCCGTGCATGATGACCCAAGTTGTTTTGTCACTTTGCTGACCACTCGGATGGGCCATACCCAATGGGCTGTACCTGGGCCATACCCAAGTACATACCCAGTCATACTATTCCAGGCATTAGTTTGGCTGTGTTGGACCATGCTAGGGATACCATTTGTGGGCTTTGCCATGGGTCGTACTTGGGCTGCCCAACTTATTTGCCACCGCTACCATGACTGGCCAAAAAACATGGTCTATTGAAGTAATATAGGATCATCCTTGCAATGATATATGTATATTAAATTTAATAAGATGGTATGTATATGTTTTATGGCTAAAAATCATGACCACAAAAAAAATTTTGTTGTTGTTTGTGCTCTTTAATAATCTAGGAGCACCCATGTATAACAATAATATTACAAACAATATAATTCAATATTTAAATTCAACACATGCTAGTATGTGTTTTTGATACTCAAGAACAAATAGATTATATAAAAATTTTCAGGTCTTCTTGAAAATTTCTATGAACCAATCTCTAATAAGTGCATAAGTTGTAATAGATAATTTCTAAATTTCATCACAAATGAAATGATAATTTTTTTTACATATTTTATCTAATTATGAAAAATTAGAAAAAAAATGATATGGTGATGTGATAAATGACTATTATAAAACAAAATAATTAGTATAAAATTTGAAAATTTGTTCTTCTCAAGAAAGTGTTAAATTTACAAAAGCTCACTTATAGTTGATATATTATTTTTATTTATAATCTCAATGTTTGATTTATGATATAGTTTTAGTTGCATTTTTTTTTATTTTTTATATTTTGATGAGTTTCTGACATGTAAGTTGTGACAATCACTTTTGTCCAATGTAAGTATATATAATGTATGAATTTTATGAGAGTATTATTTATATTTATTTGTTAGTATTGATTTGTAACCTGGTATTAGAGGTAATTTTTTTTATTATTTTATTTTTTATAATTTTGATGAGTATCTGACATGTGAGTAGATTGACAGTGTATTAGAGTAGAGGTGTCAAATAAGTTGTGTCATGATGATATTGCCTATTTTTTAGGCCTGTTTGGGCCAGTGTTGTGGGTGGCAATTGTGCTGTGTTGGGCAACAGTGATGTGTTGGGCACAATACACTTTTTAGCATGGACCATGTCGTTCCGGCATGGTTCTGAAAACGGGAAGCTTGACATTGCCCATTGGAAAATATCTTGGCTAGGTCGTGCCAAGCTGGGTTTGACCTGGTCAGGCTAGCCCAGATCATTTCATACTAGCTTGTTTGGCTAGCCAGACAAAATTAGGCTGCAAAGATCATTTTGCTGGGTTGTGCCTAGCTGGATTTTGAATTAGGCTATGTTGTGCTAGGCACGATTGAACCGTACTGTGTCTAATATTATGCTTGGGCCGCCCAACCTAATTAGCATCTCTAGCATGAGCAACCCATTATTATTAAGAAAAAAATAATCGAGTAATGATAAAAAATAAAAAAAAAACTATAATACAATAACTACAAAATAGAACATATGACATCATCATATTGAATATTAGAATTATCTACAAGAGTGCAAATTTACTATTTTTTTTAGAATAAATTATTTTTACGATAATGTATCTTCACCAAAAACTATTTAAATAAGTTTGCATTATTATTATATTCAAGTATAATCTTTTGATGACAAGTACTTCTAACCTCTCATATTCAAGACTGGACAAATTGAGTTCAACTAGATCAAAGAAATCAAAGAGTTGGAACTAGATCAAATAATGTTTATGATCAAAAATTCAATCACCTCAAAAAAGAAGATCAATGATCAAATTTGAATTAGATATTATAAAAACTTATAATATCTAAGTTTAGGAATACATAAACACTTAAGTGAGCATCGTACACGGGCACACCAAAAGTGCCTAGGCATGCACTTTGCTATTATTTTTAATATAAATATATGTAATAATTTGTCATAAAAACACTATAATTTTAATAATATAAATTTCATATATTATCATTTTAAACATGTCAATACCATAAGTGTCAATTTGGGTAGAGCACTAAATTTTATATTTAAAAAAATAAATTTTGTTTAATCTATTAGAAAAAAAAAAAATTAAAATTTGTTGAAAAGTTTATTGATTTTTATAAAAATGTAGTTAAATTTAAGTAATAAAAGCTTTAATATTAGTTCTAATTTATAAACATTATTGAAATATATAATCATTATACATTTTAAAATGTCTTAGTTTACTATACTTATTTTTTTATTCATTTTAGTTTTATGGATGGAAATACTTAGTGTATGGGCTACTCCAATCCAAAGTTAGGATTATATATTATATGATCTAGAAAAATAACTTTTTTAAAACTCAATTAAAAAAATAACTATTAATTTTTAAATGAATCCTTGTTTTTACAAATCTATCTTCATTAAAAATAATTTTTTTTATATAAATTTAATGGCAGTCAAGTTTCATTAATAAAAAATTTAATTATCGTTAAGTTGAATAAAATACCAAAAAAAAAATCTTTCAAATAAAATGATGGATTAAGTTATTTTTATAAATGTTAGAATATTTGAGATTATTTGTTTAAATATTTCTTATATATTTGGATTTTCATTGTTTATTTGATTATTACATTTTTAATTTAGAAATTTTACATCTTAGGTTTCCTACGTAGTTACATAGCCATCCCCTTGGTTTTTTTTAGCCTGAAGCATGAGTGAGGCGTGCATACCAAACAATACAAATACTCATGTGTGTAATTGTAATAGTACATGTGTGTGTGTTATAGAACACAATCTTTATTAGAGTTGTGTGCACTTGTGGTCTATGAATTATACTAATTACATGCCTAAGTCAACATAATCATGTATTAGATACGATAAAACTAATAATATGCCTAAGTCAACACACTCTTGTGTTACAAAAGATAATCACACTTATGTAGAGAGAGTTTATCCCATATATGTGAAGGGAGACTACCCTAACATATAGAGAGTTTTTCACATCAACAATCAAGATTATATCAAAATGTATGATTTTACATCATAAAAAAATAAAAAAAAAATCTAAGAAAATTTTAGAAAATATCTTTGACCTCTAAATTTTCATAAGCTAATCTTGAATATTTTAGGATATTTCAGGATCTTCTAAGTTCTTCATAAATTAGAGGACCTAACTTGTTTTTATTCAAGTCATGGTCTAACAAGTTGGCTAGGTCATGACAAACTTTCCCTACCTAATTTGACGATGATACCATCACATCTTTATTATGAAATTGGCAATCTTTTTTTGGAAATACCACAATGATTCAATTGGTTACCAACTTGCTTTGCTTCACTATGAGATTATCATTTCTATTTTATCAAGTATATTTTTGTCATATAATTCCTTTGTATGCTAATAGAATCCACCAAATATATATTATACACCTTTATTCCGATGAGTGTCCAACGAGACTTATTTTGAGTATGATCGTTTGAATTTATTTGAAATAATTTTAATATATTTATTTCAAAAACAAGATGGACCTTAAGCTTTGAGAGTAACTCCATGATAAGCCATCTTACCCACTTTCTCAAGCATGTGAAAAAATTATTCATATCATTAGACAAAGACTTTGTGAACTCACTTAGGTCAAAATCTCAAGTGTAATCTTGTAAGTATCAAATTGCCTATTTGGTATTGTGCATCCTATTTTTACTGTCAGTTCACTTAGTTCATTTGGCTACTTTGTTTAAATGCTCTTTCAAAATCAATTTGTTCTTGTTATTTTATGACAAATCAGTAAGCAAATTGATTTAAAGGCATATATCCTACAATAATAGAGCTTGACATATATTATTATTGTCTTGTTATTATCTCAAAAAATTGTCTGATAATCTCTCTTCACTACAAGTTATAAGAGAACTATGTCTCATATGATAATTGTGATCAATCTCATTATGATGCACTTATAAAATACAATGAAATTTTCTTTGTTAAAATAGTTGCCCTCAATTTGACTATCCATTTGATGGTGAATATTAGTATAAAAATTTTAAATATAATCTTATTAAATTGAATAGATTTATTTAAAATATATTCATAAATCTTACATCTTAATTGCTAATAATGATTTTAGAGATATTTCAATATTTTATTATATTCTTCATGAATAATTTTGTTGATTCTTCTATTAGTTAGTCATTTATTGCCCGAATAAAGATGTCTGCACATACTCTCTCTCATACTCTCTATTACTTAAAAATTAATATATTACCATTATAATTATTTCAAACTCATCAATTTTAAAAAATATATAATAAAGTCTGCACATACTCTCTCTCATAAACATTTAGGAATTGGAAGAGACAATAGCAAATCCATAAGAAGTCTATATTTCACATTATCATGTTGGTACATTATACAAAATTTGATGTGTGCCTCCACATTATTTTTCATTTGTGATCAATAATATTATTCTTCCTCAAATATCAAAGTGTGATGAATACTTGAATGGTCAACTCACTTGTAATTATAATATTCTTGCATAATCTCCCTTTTCTTCTTCATGAGCAATGAGAAGTATAATGGTCACCCATTGGTGAATAATAAATTATTTTCTACTCAAAATATTTTTGTATTTTCTTATGTTGTATACTTTATCAATGATTTAGTAATTAAATCAAGTTGCCATTGCTTGAAACATTCCTTTGGTAGACATTGAAGCCTACTGGTGTAGGCAAACTTTATCTTTCAACTTAGTGCATCAATCACAATATTAGTTCTTCACAGCTTGTATTCCAACACATTGTCAAACTTTATTAGAAAATCTTGCCTTGAGGTTACTTCGGAGTGAGATTGTTTTAAGTTTAAAAGAAATTTATTGTTACTTTGTTTGTCCTCACTTGGAAATTAGGAAGTAGGAGATAATGTCTTCATGCCTACAAATGGTGAACCACAAGAATCATTTATTTTTTTTTTAATTGAATATTATCTTTTTGTCTTATTAAGCTTATGACTTACATATGCAATTGAATGAACCTCTTGTATTAGAACTCATTCAATAATAAAATCAGGTGCATCAACATGAATTTTATAAAATTTTGTATGATTTGGTATGGTTGTGACAAGTTTTTTGGTAATATCCTACTTTAACCAATTAAATATTTCTTGACAAGTTATGTTTCAGTTTTATTTCTGTACTTTCTTCCACAAAATTGTTAGTAACATGACAAAGTGATGATACTCTAATTTAAAATGTTGATAGTAATTTATCAATCTAAGAAATAATTTCCATTGTATTATTTTATTTAGAAAATATAAAAAAAGAATAATTTTTCTGTAAGTTTTTCATGGGTAGCAATGATAACTATTTATAAAAAAAGAAAAAAATTTTACATGTTTATAGTTGTTCATAGTTGTCCATAGTTATCCACGGCATTCCACAGCTATTCACACATAATATTTCACACTTTATTTAGTTCTCACTTAATAATGACTCGTGTTTGGTCAAAAGAAATAGATTTCCTTTTGACCAAACATATACTACTCTTTATTTATGTATAATTCTTTCTTTTTTAATGCTTGTAATATTTGGCCTAGATGATCTACATATTTCTTCAGTGACCAGTTATAAATTACAATATCATTTACATTAATTTCATATGCAAAATATCATCAAAGCATTTGTGAGTCCAAATGACATTACTAAGAATTCATATGAATTATACCGAGTCAAACAAATAATCTTGGACTCATCATATTCAATTATTCGAATTTGATAATACTCAAATCATAAGTCTAGATCTGTAAATAGATAAAATATGAGAGTAACATGATAGTTATTCTTCACTATTAACTCGTTTAGAACTTGGTAATCAATATATAAATATTGGGACTCATCACGTTTTCATTTGAATGAACCTTATATCAATTAGTTCTTTAAGTTGATAATACTTAATTCCTGAAATTTTATTTTTTTCTTTTAATAAGAAGCTTTGACTAATGATTGAGCATTAGATACTAGCTTAATTTTATGATTTATTTTTGTTAATGATTTAAAGAACTATTGAATTTTACTTAAAGTCTTGTCTTCATTTATCTTAATCACATAGCATTTTATAAAAACTAAATAAGTTATTTTATTTTGCTTACTCCCAGTAAGATGTTTGTTATCTTACTGGGATGATACATTTACATTGAGGATCAAATATGCAAAGCCAGTTAACAAATGGTACCAAGAATACATCAACCTAATTGAGAAAATACAATCCAATTATATTCTAGTTTAAATTTTCACCTCATATGCTTCTTCAATTGTTAGAACTTTTTTGGAGTTAATAGTTTTGATTCATCCATATTTTTATTTACTGTCAATTATATTTTTCTTGCAATATCCTCAAAAATAAAAATATTTGATACTCAAGTATCAATTAGAAAATAGATATTCTAACTAATTATAATAATATTTAGGTACATCATCCCATTTTGCTTATCAAACTTCTTGGTGTTGATGAAATTTAACACAATTGTGTGGAGTTTAATAATCTCATTCTTTGTATCATTTACCTCCTGAACAATACATATGATTTTTCTAGACTTTGACAATCATGCATTCAGTGTGATCTATCACATTACTACATAAAAAATATGTTAATTGTTCTCTTTCATTTTCTTATCAAACACAAGTATATCTATATGAATAAGCTCTTGATTATTATTCTTTACATATTTCTTCTCTCTATTTCTAAATTTATTTCTAGAAAATTTAGGTTTTTCTTTATTTTAGAATTCCACCAAGGAGTATATTATTGTCATGAATGAGAAAAATCTTGAGCATCTCTTTTTTATAGTTCTTGTTTTTTTTCCAAGGATTTGAGATCATCCATAAAAGAGAGAAATACTTCTATTTCTCCTATATTTATATATTTGGAACATGAGCTCTAAATATTTACAAACATATTGTAGCACTTCCCCTCTTTGCATAAATTTTCATAATTTTGCTCATCTCATCCTTCACATATTTTAGATAAAAATGTTGATGAAACTTCATCTTAAATTCCTTCCAAGTATTAATGCAAGTACCTTCACACATTGAAGTTGTGTTAATCTTAAATACCATCTACAATGATATTCATTACTTTAAAAACATTACTCTATCCACAAGAGAAATTATTCACATCCTTCGTCAATCATGTGCCCTTAAGCTCCCAACTCTTCACGTTGCTTCCTCAATTCCTCAAGCTTAGGTGGTATCATATATTAGCTCTGGCCAATGATTGAGTATTATATATTAGCTTAATTTTATGATTTACTTTTCTCTTTTAATAATTTCTCTAGAAGTTCAAGTGGCATGATACTTTGATGCTTGAGAGTTGATAAATTTTCTTGTATCTCATCTTATTGGGACAGAACATTAGAATTGAGAATCAATTATGTAAGTATAATTGTCAAATCATAGCAAGAATGCATCGACCTCATCGAGAAAATATAGTCCAATTATATTTCCATTTGAATTTTCTTACTAATAATAATAACATTCGTGAATATCAATCTATTTTGGTTATCAAACTTCTTGTTGATGAAATTTAACACAATTAAGTGAAGTTTAGTAATCTCATTTTTTGTATCATTTATCTCGTGAATAATTACTTATGATTTTCCTTGAATGATTTTATTCTAACAAAAATATATATTAACTATTTTTGTAGAGCTTGTTGCTTTGATTTATGTACTAGTAGAGTGATACTAATTGAGTTAAACAAAAAATTTCAATTAATATAATTTTTTTCTGTTGACTTTATTTAATATAAGAAAATTAGAAAAGGAAATTTACTATCTCATAATTATCAGATTAGATATTTCTCATGAAATTTATATATTGAGTTATATATTAATTTTTCTTGATAAATATGTATTGATATTTGTATATTTATATTTTTTTGTTCGCAATTGTTAAAATTTTAGTTCGACTCCCTTTTTCACGAAATGGGAGATTGATTATTAGCTTTTGATTTTTTGATAATTAATTTTACTTTTGAAAAAAATTATTTTTTTATAGATTTAGTACAATTGGTGAGTATATCACCATGTGAGTTTCTTTAAATTCATTATTTATTTGAGGAGATATTTTTTTTCTTCACACATATATATAATAACAATAAATTAATCACATTATTATTAACTTGGCTTTTTATGATTAAACAAATTATGTAGAAATATATATTTTTTGAGAAGAGAATAATACTGGGTATGATTGATCACATAGAAAGCTCATGTGGTGCATGCATGTATTGGAAGTCAAATTTTGGTGGGTGTGCAACTTTCTTCGTTCAATAGCGGGCAGTTTTGTGTTTGAAGCTGCTCATCAAACATAGTCTCTATAGTTTATGTAGATTAAGATTGTCTAGATGTTAATCTCTCTTAGACCATATTCTGTGCTGTGCAGGAGCCTTGTGCATTGGGTATGATCTCCTTGTAAGATAAATTGATCGATCACCAGCAGTATGGGGTATATATATATTTAAAGACTTAATTTTTATTTTTTAATATTAGGTGTTTGAGATATTGGCACACCAATTTTAAAGTAAGTATTTTGATTTGATATTTATTTATTTATTTTTATTTTTTTTTTATTTTTTTTTGTTTTTGACTTTGTACTTGGTATGCTTAATAAGCTTATGGAAGTAATTTTTTTTTCATGGTGCGATGGAAATAGAAACTGACATACCTTCTATGAATTGGTGTGTAGGGCTGGGTATATGGTTTATTTGGTGGAGAGGGCAAAAAAATGTCTAGATTTTTCTGCCACTCTCTACATTATCCACCTTCTCATATGCACTGCATATGGAGGATGGCCTTCGTCTGTGACCTGGTGGGTCGTCAATGGCACTGGACTTGCCATCATGGCCCTGCTGGGCGAATATTTATGCATTAGGCGTGAACGGCAGGAGATTCCTCTAGCACGTCATCGATCGAGTAAGGCTGCTCTTCCCCACTTCATCTGCATGCTCATTTCTGTGGTTTTTCTTCTCCACATCAAGTGCCTGATTTGTGCATGGTCTGGCTAATGCAGGTGTGTGAGTTCAGTGAGAAAATGGAGACCACGGCAGTGCTCATTGCACCCAGTAGCCAGTTTGCCTGCAGCTTGTTGTGCTTATTGATTGACTTGGCTAGACATCAGCCGGCTCGCTGTATTTGATTTAGGTTAGCCAACTTGCTAGCTGCCACGCCCCTTCGGCTAATACATCTTGTTGTTGTTTTCGATCAGCTTCTGTTATTTTGTTTTCTGGACTCACGTTCTTCATGTTTTTCAAAAATTTACAGTTTTTTTCTTCTCAATTTTGAACGCCCTGCTTTTGCTGTTTTTATAACCAATTTGGAAGTTCAAAGCAGGCAACTTTTAAGGAGTGCTTTTTTTTTTTGTATATTTTTTATTTTCTTCCGTTTATTAATGTGATATCTGAATAATGCGTGACAGAAAATATGATATTGAGAAAAAAAAAAACTGCCTATATATTTCAGGATAAATTGTTTTTTTTTTTCTGTAATTAGGTCTATATGTATATTTTCATGGGAAAATTATATTGAATTGTATGATGAACAAATAATTAATGAGGGAAGTAGCAACTCTTATTAAAAAAATATTTTTTTTCCTCCTTAACTAATAATAATCCTTGTGGAATAGTGACCCTCTCTCCCTCTAAGTTATCTTTCAAAATTTTTGGGGCATTACTGTTGAGGAATTAATATATCTTATATCTCATACAAAGCAAAAGTTGTGTACTGAGTATGAATTTTTTATAATATAAAACTTAATGTTGATTAATCATAAATGAACTAAATATTATTTGTTGTGGTCTCGTCTGCAATGTAAAATCTAGGTAGAACAATGTGAGAAATGAGTTTAAAAAAAAAAATCTAGCCTTTTTCAATCCTCTTTTACCAACTAAAGGGTAGATGTACACGATAAACCTTAACACTAATCAATTGTATCAGTAGAGATCATGCCTAAGTATATTTAATTTTGGAGTTCTTATGAGATTCAGTATATTGGTAATGGTTTAAACACATCTTTTGTGAAAATTTAGTTTAATACTGTAGAGTTTGATAAATACTCTTTTTTTTTTTACAAAAAAAAAATCATTTTTATTAAAAATCATGAGTTCAGAAAATGATTATTTTTTTCAGATAAAATTGTGGGAATTATTTTTTTTAAATATTGGATTATTTCATTCTTTTTGTCCCAACATTTAATCCATGCAAGGGTGAATAATTCAATATAGTACAAAATAAAATTAATCTCTCATTTTCTCTCTCTATTTTTTTTTCTCAACTTAGTGAATAAATATTTTGCATAACAATATTTGAGAAAAAAGAAGCAAACTAGTGTATTCTTTATATAGAAAAAAAAATGTGTGCGTCGTGATCTTTTGGAAGAAAAATTATCATGGTAATAAACTTATCATATATCTTTTTACTAAGGAAATGATAGTGTATTTCAAAATATTTTGATCTCCTACTTCAAGGGATGTAATATGCGTACAAACATGACTTCCACAATATAAGATTCGTTGAATGAAGAATGAGGAAATCAATTTCACCAATCGACTCTTACTTTTGCTACATATAAATATTTGATCTCTCATTTATCTTTGCAAGAACTCCACTAGGATAGAAGGTGCCCGATCTCTTGTTCATGATCACAAAAGGATAACTAGATATTTGATCTCTTGAAGTCCACATGAATATTCAATACATGAGCAAGATACTTATGCCAACTCGAAAGATAAAATGGAGGCGATTTTAAAAATTGAAGAATGAGATTGAGCAAAGTGTTGAATTATATTGCTATTTTTCAATCTACATATGACTTATTATTGTGTGATAACTAAACAATAAGCCAATGCATATGCTAGTAGACTATACTAACATTTTTTTAGAACCATGGGTATCTAGGTCGACCTACGTGCACACACACACACACACACACCATATATAAACACACACTCACTTATATATATATATATATAATGCATGTAACTTGCAAGTATGCACAAGTATATTGCCATTGATATAGAGTGAGATTCATATCTAAGAAGTTACAGGCATAAACCATATCATGAAGCTTGCCTCTTCTATCTTAACTAATACATGAGGGAAGGTCACACCAACATGATTATGCTGGTAACAACATACTAAGTTCTTATATAAACACACACACACACACACACACACACAAACACATACATATATTACAAAATATTTAGAAAACCTTTAATGTGACCACTACCTTGGGCTAGCTACCAACTCTAACTCTAGCTTCAAACAACATAAGCTATAAAATGTAAATAATTAATTGAGCATCGTTGCTAGATTAAATCCTATATGATCAACTCCATAGTATTGCCATAGTTTTATTTGTATTGCAAATATGATACACACCCTAATAAATCAATGAGATCAAACATTATAAACATGACATTATATTTAGAATTTTGTAAAATATAAATAATTTTGAAGTTTGAGTTAATGAGTCGAACACTAAAAATATGAATAATTTTTAGTAGGAGACATTATGAATGTCACAAAAGAAAAGCATAAATTAAAGGGCGAATACAACTAGATGGAGATTTGTAGGGATTGTTTTAAGCTGTGCATGTACATTGAAATGTACTAAAATCATGAATAAATTAGCTTATGAACTATGGTGGATTGGAGATTTTTTGCAGAGAGGCAACGAACAAGCTTGAGATTGAACCAATTGAAATCAACATTGATTTCTAGTTCGTGCTTGGATTGGTATCAATTGGATTTATCTGTTTATTTCTCTATCTGCTTTTGGTACCAATTTTTTTGAAAACATGACGTCTTGGGTTTGAAGAGAAAGCTAGTGGTTATGTTTGGGTAGTCTATTTTGTTGTTTTATTTATTTATTTATTATATACATGAGCATATGCTAGTTAGTAGTGAATAAGGGTTTTCACCATTTCAAAATAACAAACTTGTAATGCATGATGAAATAAGCATGAAACATTGTGCATATTTCATTTGGATTCTCCAATCACCCATGCATAAATGATATTTGTTCATAACGTTATGCATAAATATTATGTATAATGAAATGTTACCCATAATATAGCATGCACCATATTCTTCATTCCCTAATCATAAACACGTTTCTATTTTATTAGTTTTAAAGGAAATTATCAAATAGGGAGGGTGGGGATTGATAATTACTTGGAAGGATGAGTTTAAAAAATAATTTTCCAAAGATACTAATTATATTAAAATTACCAAACATAACTTTTATCCAAATATTATCAGTTTATCACATGATCTTGTTACGATCTCGTCACATCGAGCTCATAACATGGTGCTCATAATGAGCTCCTGCTAGTTCATAACGAGCTCATCACGTGGAGCTCATAATGAGCTCATGTGATAATTTTTGGGGAAACGATATTTTTGGTATTACTAATAGAATTAGCACCATAAAGAAATTATTTTTTTAACCCACTATTCCAAGTAATTGTCGATCTTTACCCGCCCTATTTGATAAATTCTCTCATCTTTTTTAATGAAAAGAGTAGTTTGATGATTTGGTATTTTAGAGCTCAAAAAATAACTCAAATTATAAGTATTTTTTAGTTTAATTCTCAAACATTAAAAAAAAAAAAAAAAGATTCAAAATATAACTATTTTCATTTTGGAATCCTAAACATAATAATTCCCAAATTGAGATTAGGGATTGGGCTAAGTGTTCCTCGGGGCATGAGGCACTGTGCAGAATTTACTTCTGACAAAATTGCAGGATGAAATATCTCTGGGGTGCGAGAGTGCAAGAACGAATTGAACCTCAAAAAAGAGAGAGCAAAGATAATGGACGAGTGACATGGGGGAGACAAGCTAAACGGGATGAGAATGAAACACATGGCCTAAGAGACTAAGCATGTAAATCAAACCTAACAAACCTAATGGTTGGCATACCATATGTGGCCACATATTACTTCATAATAGCTTGTGACAACAAGTTGGATTGCTACATACATTCTTCTTTGAGATCCTACTCATACATATCCTATTATCTCTTTCATAATTTCATGAAAATAAACACCAAAAGTCATGTTTGGACTCTAAGTCTTGACATTTCATGGAGGTAATCTTTTCAACACTTTTACTTACTAACCAATGGAAATTTCATATGAACCTAGAAGCATGTAGATCACTTTTTGTATGAGAATTTAAATATTTAATCCATATATGATTTTTCCAAAAACCCAATTCTAGACAAATTTTTAAATTCCAAATATATGAGCTCAAATTATATTAAATTCCTAATGATATGTCTAATCAAAATTAAATAAATAGACCATTTTTTAGCCATTATTGATCTATTATCACCGCCTTAGATGTGCCATTATCTTCCAAATAAAGTCGGGCATTCATGCAAAATATTAATGGTATGAATATGACTTCTAGAGTCGGTCTTATCCACTCTTTATAAAGCATGGGCAAGCAATAACTTTCAACAGAATATTAAAATTCCAAATATATGATTAAGTTGTTTAGAGACCTAACCAAATTAATAATATCATCAATTTAATCAAATAAATTTGAATAATTAATCAAAAAATCCGGGATAAATCTTGCATGCTTTGTTGATTATATCGTCAATATTATGTTCGGTTAACATATATCTTTTGTATAACATGTAGATAACATGTAACTTTGTATCACTTTAGAAACCTAACTAAGAAACAAGATTATGTAAGATTTTACTCTTGTTGATAAAACAAAACACACATATGAAATGAAGTTGAAATATTATTCTCATGAATAAAAAAATGAATTTATGCAAGGTTGCTTTTATTACAAATTAATAAAATAAGAAAAGCAGCGACAACAAAACTAAACTATCATAAAAATGCAATAATTTAAATTTAAAATCCTCCCAATAGATAAAATAATATAATACCATAATCTAACAAACAACACTACTAATCGAGAAAAAATGAGCTATAAGATTCTCTCACAGTTATATCAAAAACATACAATATCAAGATACAAATTATTATCATCACTATATTGCAATTGAAACAACCCAACAAGAGAACATAAAAATAACTTTGTAAAGCATCAATCTTCATATTAATCTTCAATTGCACAATGCGATTGCAAAATAAGACTAATACTGACACAAACCTTACATGGTTATTGTTGGGTCTGCTTGAGTCGAGTAGATTGCTTTGATTTACTTACTTAGTTAGTTTGGTTTGTTTTGTTTTGATTAAAATATTAGTGCGTGTTAGTTATTTAGAAACTATTAGTTTTATTTTGTTTAGTTACTATTATTTATTATTTTTTGATTTTTTGTACGAAAAGCATAGAATAATTTCCCACGAAAAATTTCAAAAAAAAAAAAGGGAATGCCCTCATCTTACATTTGGAAACACATACATGGAAAAACGATGCAAAAAGCTATGCACATTTCCTCCTTTGCCATTACAAAAATGTAATTAAATAGATGAGAGGCTCACATCTATCCTTTTGTACCACAACCTACAAAAATTCTATTCCCGTCTTCTCCTTAGAAACTAAAACATAATATATAGGGTTCTAAATAACATTCCTACTACCAATTGAAGTTCATGCTCATGTTCCTCTCTTGATGTCTTGAAGTTATTGCCAATTGAATTTTTTTAAAGAACACTCCTACTTAAGAATATCACATAATTATCTTGATTTCTTAATTCTACCTAAAAAAATCACATGTTTATGTTTTTTTTTTTTGATGCGGAATCTTTGTTTCCTAAGATTTTATATTCTAAAAATTATAATTCTTGGTTCAAAACATAATTTTTAGTGTATAAAAGTGTATTTATAAACTTATGCATCAGTAAAGAAAACTTTACTAAAAAATATATACCTATTATTGATCATTAAATTATTTTCTAGAAATTATATTTGAGTATATGTTGAAATATTTGTAAAAAATATATACATATTATTGATATCTCTAGGAATCTAGAGCTATTCACTTTTTATTTTAGCTTAATTTTACTAAAAAAAAGTAATCTTTTATTTTTTGAATGTTTATGTATATGTATATATTTTTTCATATTTTATTTCTTTTAAACATTGACTCAACTATTAAAGAAAAAATACTTTATTTAGATTAAATTTGGGTAGAAATAGAGAGCCACTACATTAAGGAGATTGAAGCTGGTTATAGATATTTTTTTAAAGGAGATTGAAGCTGGTTATAGATATTTTTTTAAGGGAGATGTGTAGCTGGGCAAATATCCATTTTAATGAATTTGCAAAAATTTTCATTTTGACTTGATCCTATATCTTATTTAGTTTATCAAGTTCAACTAAGATTGAGACAAATATGATTGATGAGATGAGACTTTTGATGAGTTTCATGCTAAGCTTATTGATATTGCAATTTCTAATTGAAATCTAGTTGAACTGATCCTTTTCTCAAATTTGATTTGAAAAATTATAAGATCTTTCCTAAAAAGATCTAGAACAAAAAATATTTATTATTAAAGTGTCCCTTGATGTGGATTCCTCAAGGGATGATGAACATGTCTGGCTACTCCATATATTTGAGATAATCATTTAATCACCTAATAAGTCAAAAGATATTTCTTAAATAACAATGGGGTGGGGTTGCTTGCTTTTCATTGTAAGGGTGAAAAGAAATTATCAAATAGGAAGTTTGCCATGCTTGTTAAAATATTAATAAATTTAAGATTTTTTTAGAATTCAAGAACATACTTAGGAAATATGCTAATAAGCCAAAAACTCATAAGAATAGAATAAGAAAAAAAAAAAAAAGAGAAGTCTTAGAATATCACAATAGACAATAGCATAAAGAGTCCTAATTTTTCGGACTCCAAGTTTATAGTATTGGCACTAATGTATATAGAAAGACATTCCTACAAGGAAAACCTAGTAATTTGAGTAAGTCAAGTGACCCAAGTGATGATATGCATCTTGATATGAGTTTTGTATTGCTATATATGCAAGCCTAAATATTGCACTACCACATCTTCATATCATATCTATCTTATCTTTGACTTCATTTATCTTTTTCCTTGCTTCACTTCTTACCTTGTTGGATAAATGTTCCAATTTTTCATCTTACTAGTTCTATCTTTAGTTATAAGATCCAACCAACTTTATATAAGAGGCTTAGACAAAAAATATATTTTTGTGCAACATGATTATATAATATTATTATAGTCTTTGTTGGATATATTATATGTAAATTTCTAGCACATATTTTTCTTTAAAATTTACATGATTCTCTCTATAATATATTATTGGGAAACTATATCCTCACCCTTAAGACAAAAATAAGGCTAACAACTATGTTGGTATGTCATAGACTCTCCAATGACAATCCTAAATCTATGTATTTACTTAAATCTTGTTTTCTAACAAAACGATAATTAATTTGATATTTGTTATGTCTACTTTCAAAGTCATCAAATATTTTATTTCTCTTTGTAAAAGGTATTAATGAACCTAGAATCACATGTTAAAAAAAAATCAAAATCCCCACTTGAAAAATTCTTATCTAAACTAGTTTGATGAACAAATATTTTAATATATCACATTATATTTAGCTATAATTTAAATGGGTTACTCATCAATTATCCATCTATTTTTATCGCAAAAGTTATTTCTAGTATTGCATATATAAATCAATCCATATGGGCTAGGAAAACCTAGAATACTCATACATTCGAATACTCATGCTTATAAAAAAAATTAATATGCATGCCGTAATGAGTACACCTCCATATATTGCACAATTTTTTTTTTAATTTGGAGCAAAAACATTATATCTTACCATATAACATATCCTCTATAAAAAAGTACACTCCAATGAGTACATAAAGTACATTTAAATATATTAAAAAATGGTTCATAGTGTTCTATATAAAGTACATTGTAAAATCATAGTGTTCTACATCAAAAAACCAAAAGTGATTTCAATATTCTTCTTTTATAAAAATAAGCTTTCTTCTCATTTATAATCATCCCCAATTCTAAGTGTATTTAACTTTAATTTTATTTATTGTCCAGCTTATTACATTACTAATGTAGAATTTTTATTTCAAAATATTACTATGAGTTTTATTTTAATAACAATGATATCAGATGTGAGGTTTAAAATGGTAACTTTTATAGTTAATACACGACTATGAAAATTCTGTTAAAAGAGCAATGGATGCCTCAAGGCAAGTTGTTTTAAGAGAGATCATTATGACACGTCCACTTACTTAGGAATGTTTTGGTGTATTTAACACAAATAGTTACTACTTCTCATATACAATTCATTATAAAAATAAAATTAATAATGGCAAGATTTGAAGTAGAAAAATACAATAGAAATAATTTTGGGCTATGCATGATGAAGATAGTGATAGATAATATATTCCAATAGATAATAAAATTATAATTATAATCAACAAAAGAGATTTGAGATATTTTGATAAATATATATGAAACCAAGTCATTATACAACAAAATCTTCCAAAAAATAGAGCTATATAATCTTTGAATTTATGAATGTACTTCAATAAATTAAAACATCAATATTCTGGAAATATTATTCTTACAACTATCATCTATAGATCACAACATAAAAGAGAATGTTAATGTTAAAATTTACTCCAAAATTTACAGAATTCATATGATCATCTCATCATAAATATGAAAAATGGTACTATGAGGGAAAATCTAGTCTCTAATGAAGTTACAATTATTATACTCAATGGAAAAAGTAGGCAAACAAATAAAAAAGATAGTATATATTTTTTTCAGCAAATTGGCACTTTATTGTCTCTAGAGAAAGATTAGTAGAATGTGGCTTTAATGAGAGTTAAAATAAAAATATGACAAAGTCATAAGATATGAAAAAAATGAAGTGTTATCATTTTAGAAAGCAAGACATGTAAATAGTGAATATTGGTATCATTAAGGAAGGGTACAAAAAAAATATCATAAGAAAAAAATGAGTCATCAAATGCATAAGATTGAATGAAATATATTCTAGATGATGGTTAAATATGAGACAATACTTATTAAAGGCAAAAAAATATATGTTGATATTTAGTTGGTGGTCTCATGAGCAACATGATATATGATTTTTTGGAGAGAATGATTCCATCAATACAAACATATTTAGAGTAGATATATGTTCATTAAAATGATCATGCTTTAAAAATTATTGGTATTAGTATCCTTATAATTAAGATGTATGATGACACAATATGCATCATCCAAGGGGTATGACATGTGAGGACCTAAAGAAAAATCTATTTTCTTTATGATAATTAGATAATAGTGGGTACAAAATTCATGTTCAAAATAAGACCATGAAAATAGTCAAATGGATGCTTATAATCATGAAAGCAGAAAATACATATTTGACACTCTACATATTGACTTTTAAGGTGATTTGAGATTATACATATACATACATACATACATACATACATATATATATATATATATATATATATATATATATATATATATTGATGTGTTTCTATGTATCTAAAATTTAACTTGAGAGATTTCATTAAATATTTATTTTGATGGAATTTGATGAATCTTAGAGAATTGAGAGTATTTTGGGTAAATTTACTACACTTGGTGGAGTGATAACTTAGGGAGATGAAAAATGAAGGAGAGTCTTGATATTTCCTTAGTCATGAAGTGGTTGCACCTACTACAAGCCTTTGGATTAGTTGCGACATCTTTTCCTGGCTATAACTTTATTAAAGTAGTTATGATAATCTTTGTATATCATGAATCTATCACTGATTTGTCACAATCTTTTTACTATATAATATTATATTTATTGCCATGATATTTTCTTAGAGTCATAATTGTACTATCTCTACAACACCATAATAGCTATGGTTTTATTTTCATGTCATAATAGTCGAGTACTCTACTAGTACAAAAAGTTATAATTTTTTCCAGCATCACAAATGAATAAATATAAAGCTACAACACTAAATAAAAATAGTCACGGTAATATTTTCTATCATGACTTTGTGCTCATGAGAGTATTACACTAGTCATGATATTTTCATCTGTCTTGATTTTTTGCTCCAATGAGAAAAATACTAAATAAAAAATCATAGCCATTCTTAGTGCATAAAGTTTGCATTTCTAAGAGAAAATATCTTAGTTATAATCATTCTCAGTGTCACACCTTTGTGCTCCATAGAGGAGTTACTTGAGTTATCACAATTCTTTCCACATTGACTTTTGTGCTCGAGAGAATATTCAATGAGATAATAAAATCACAACTTCAAGCCAATACTATGGCTTCCAACTTAAAGAATCACATAAAACTTCAAAGTATAAAAGGAACACTTAGAAGATTTTGAAAAAAAAAAGAGAGAGAGGGGAATGCATACATGGTTTCCACAAGTTCAATAAAACTTGGGTTCTATTGAATAAGGTTTAAAAATTCATACCAAACAAGAATTTCTTTGAGGGCTAAAAAAAATTTGTTATCCTTTGGTGAGTATTGTATCACTAGTAAAGTAACATAGATTGAAGTTCAATATTTTTAATACTAGAAATAAGTTTATCTTATAACTGATTAATTCAGATATTTGGGAAGTAATAGTTCTGTCTTTGAGAGGTGCAAGATACTTCTTATCTTTTATTGATGATGACCATAAGAGAAGTTGGATGTATCCAACCAAGTGGAATACATACATGCTTTCATTTTTAAAAATATTTAAAGTAAAAATAAATCTTGAATGTGAAAATAAGATCATGTACATGAGGATTGATAATGAGAAAAAAAATATACCAACATTAAATTTGATAACTTTTGTCAATAAGAATACATCAAGAAATAATAGATAGTAGCATATACTCCAATACAAAATGGAATATCAGAGCATATGAATAGAACCTTATTATATAATGAACAAGTATCATGTTAAGAACTAAAACGATAACCAAATTATTTTGAGTAGAAATATCCATGAGTGCCTCTTTTTTATCAATCAAATACTATCAAATGTGATTGACTTGAAGATGCCAATGAAAATATGAATTGACAAGACAACTGGCTTTTCTCACCTATATTCATTTGGAAGTCTTGCATACATTATGAATAATATCCAAGAAATATCAAAATTTAATTTAAAATCTAAAAATACATATTCTTGGGAGTAAAGAGATGTCATTTTTGGGATATAACTATTTGTAAGCTTATCATTAGCAAAGATATCATACTTGAAGAAGATATGTTGCAAGGAGAAGAATCAAATAATATAAAGACTACATGTTTCATTTGAAACAAACAACCAAAATGTGAATTACGAGAGCACAACAAATACAAAACAAAATAAGTTTTAGTCATTTGAGGAATGACGATCAAATCAAAAGTGTAGACAACCAACTTAATACCAGAGGTGTCAAACAGGACAGCCATGCACGTCCGGTTGACACCTCTAGTTGCTAGGCATGGTCGTACTACCGTGCCGTGCTGGGCCAAACATGGATGACTAGGCCATGCCATGGGTCGTGCCACAAGCCACCCAGCCCAGTTGACACCTCTACTTGACACCAAGTGTATATTATGGAGAGAAATATTATATACTATTTACTAACAAATGATGGAGAGTCATTAACTTTTTTATGAGACTACAAAATTTCAATAAATTTTTTTTGGATGATAGTAATGTTTAAACAAATTGAAATTTTCCATAAAATCAAGATATGAGATTTTGTTTTGCTACCACATGAAAGAAAGACAATTGAAAATAAATGAATATTAGAATATACAAGATAATGTGTAATATAAATAATCAAGTATAATAGTATCATACATGATTGAAAGTCAAAGGATATGCTCAAAAAGAAGATATCGACTTCAAAAAAATATTTTCTCATGTTGTTCGACTTATAACAATTCAAATAGTCATTAAAATATATGCTATATATGATTCTTTACAATTAGAGTTATTAGATATAAAAACTATATTTTTTATGTAGAACTTCAGGAATAAATACATATGTTGTAATCAGAAGGTTTTGAAAAAAAAAAAAAAGAATGATTAGCTCATAGATTAAACAAATCTCTATACGACCTCAAATAAGCATCAAGATGCTAATATAAAAGGTTTAATTCTTTCATCATGAGTCTTAGTCATAATTGACCTAACTCAAGTCCTTGTGTGTATTATATAAGATTTGAAAATGATTTTATTATGTTTTTATTGTATGTGGATAATGTATAGGTGACAATAACTAAAAAAGATTGTATCCAAGGATTGAATGTATATTTGATAAGAAAATTTGATTTTAAGAATTTGGTATTGAGAACAAGATCCTAGGGATGTAGAGTTAATGAGGCATAAATAATAAAAAGATTTGATGTAACAACTCTTAGGACCCACGAACCTTTGTCCCTAGGCGACCCATGGTGTTTATGAGTCGTCCATCCTCCATTATACATATTTATATTATCTTTTTTACTATTTACGACATAAGATTTTACATATATGTCAGAACTTATTTTTATGTCTCGTATATCATGTTCATTAGAACTTGAATACAAAATCTCAAGTATTTTATATTTCAAGTCCTAGTACTAATCGAGCCATTACCGGCTAATATCACAGGCCTAGGGATTAATGTCATAGACTTATTATGTGTGTTTATGATCATAATTGAATAATTTATTGAATATCAAGCATATTGTTGGGTTTGAGTTAAAAAGTGTGAGAATGATCACACAAGTGCAAGTATATTGAAGTTGATTATTCTTTGGAGTTCATACATTCCAACCTTGATAAGTTTGGGAAGGCGCTCCAATAAGAAATTGAGACCAAGTTATAACTACTTTTATAAAGTTACTAAATATATTTTGGGGGAACTGTGTTTAGGTATACTCCCCTCGTAATATTACAAAAAATGAAGACTCATCTTTTAATATTAAAAAAAAAAGGCATCAAACTATTAATACATTAAAATTCAGGGCACTCAAATATATTAATCTTAAACTACCATCATCTCTCTCACCTTTCTCTCGCCATCGTCCTTGCTCCACGCCCATCTCCCCTCGCCCCTCTCCACGAGCTCGATCTCGTGTAGCTTGCTGGAGCTCCATCCCACGAGTTCCATGATGGAGCTCCAGTGAGCTCCATAATGGTGCTCATGGAGAGGGGAGACACGCAAGGGGCAATGACAAGGGCAAGGGTGAGAACGAGAGCTAGGGAAAGGAGCGAGGAGTTAGTGTAATTTAGGATTAATATATATGAGTGCACTGAATTTTAATTTATTAATATTTTGGTGTATTTTTTTTGAAATATTAAAATATTAGTTACATTTTTAAAATATTTTGATTGGAGTAAATTGAAACATAATTCCCCCATATATTTTTATTGTCAATTTTTTACTTAGCCTTGCGATGATCATTTAACTTTGAATTTGATGGTGACAATGATATTAAACAATAAGTCATGTGTGCCGTCATGGTGCTAGACTAGATCGCATCACCCTATGCTTCTCCCACAGCAATAGGAAAACATAGTTGATTGAGTGTTGCAGAGAATGCCAAATATTGCGCTTTGGTCCGTCAGTATATCTGCCATTCTTTCATTTTCAATCTGGACCGACGTTATTCGTCCCAAGTCCAAACAAGACAGTCACATGGATTTTTTCTGCACCCTCGCCCACTTTGAAAGAGAAGTTTTCCTGTATTTATCAAAAGCATAACTGAATGATTTCTTAAATACCCAGAATATGTAAACAAACTTCTGGAAAAAAACAGGAAACTGTATCCTTTCTTTTCGCTTTGAACTCAAATCCATTTGACGTCTTTCAGCAAATCAAAACTCTTTCTCAATCTATCTCTTACTCACTCTCTCGCCTCTTTCTTTCTCTAAAATTGCAGAAAAATGTGTTTTAGTCATGTACCATCCTTGTTGCCATGCTAGGAATGGAGACTCACATTGTTTGCCTGCCGCCCAAAAAATCCACAGCCCAAAAATTGAAGCAGAAGCTAGGCGACATCTTTTTCCCTGATGATCCTCTTCACAAATTTAAGAGCCAAACGTGGCATAAGAAATTGTGTCTGGGCTTTCAGTTTTTCTTTCCCATACTTCAATGGCTACCTGAGTATAATGTAAAACTGTTGAAATCAGATGTCATCTCAGGACTCACAATTGCAACCCTTGCCATTCCGCAGGTAGCATAGTACAAACATACGTTGTCCTCTTGACGAACGCAAAAAAAACACAACACTACTGCAATGTCGTATCTCCAATCCTGGACTTCGATCCGCAGCGCCATGGTAGTAGAGTACCATACGTTGTTGGTCGCACAACTATGTGATAAAAGTCGCCCTACATTTGTTGCACAGGCTTACACTCAATATATCATATTTTTTTAGTATTCTCAGAAAATTAAAAAATATAAAAATTTGAACGTTCTAATGCAGTTCAAAGTTGGATTCGTCGCCAGTTCTAATGACATGTTTATGTCACTTTTTCATAATGCAGGGTATCAGCTACGCGAAACTAGCACATTTGCCACCCATTGTTGGATTGTGTCAGTATCGTAGCGACGACAGTAACAGTAGAATTACTTCTTGTTAGAAAATCACGCACATAACTTTTCTGATTTAGCGTTTTGATGTAGATTCAAGCTTTGTGCCTCCGTTGCTGTACTCTGTCTTTGGAAGTTCTAAGCATCTAGCAATTGGTCCAGTCTCTATTGCTTCCCTTGTAATGGGATCCATGTTAGGTGAAGCTGTATCTTCTAACGATGATTCAAAACTTTATCTGAAACTGGCCTTCTCGTCAACCTTCTTTGCTGGTTTATTTCAGGCTTCTCTGGGTTTATTGAGGTGTGAATAGCAACATCTTCTTATGCTTGGTAGAAGCAAACCTTCTTTGTTTAATAGCACAATCACAGTTTTACCCGGATCATATAGGTTGGGTTTTGTTATTGATTTTCTGTCAACGGCAACTCTGGTGGGGTTTATGGCTGGAGCAGCCATCATTGTCTCACTGCAACAGCTAAAAGGGTTGCTTGGAATTGTTCATTTCACTTCAAAGATGCAATTGATTCCTGTAATATCCTGTGTTTTGACCCAGAGACAAGAGGTCGATAACTGACATACTCGCCTAGTTCTCATCTTTACTTAAACTTTTTTCTCGAGTTATTATTATTTAGACTGCACTATATAAAAAATCTATCCCTTTTCTCGTGTTTTTTAATTTGATGGGCAGTGGTCATGGCGAACATTTGTTATGGGTTTAGTGTTCCTTATCTTTCTCCTCATAACAAGAAAAATCGTAAGCATGTCTCTTCGATCCCATCAGCAGTTCTCACGATTTATGAAAACATTCTCTAATACAATCTTAATTGAATTGCTAACTAATTGACGCAGAGCATGAAGAACCAAAAACTTTTTTGGGTTTTTGCAGCTGCCCCGTTGACATCCGTGTTTCTGTCTACTCTTCTAGTTTTCTTGCTCAAATCTAACGCGCAAGGAATCTCAATCGTAAGTCTGCCATTTTCTTTCACATTGCATAAATTAGAAGCGCGCTAATCGATCAGTTCAGTAAGTTGTTTTTCTTTTCATTTATCTCATAGGGTAAATCTCCTTCATTAACAGATTGGTGATTTACAAAAGGGATTGAATCCACCTTCGATACATATGTTGTACTTTAATGGTCCGTATCTCGCGGTTGCTATCAAAACCGGGATTGTAACAGGAATTCTCTCTCTCACCGTAAGTAGCATAATATAAAAGATTTTATCCCTTTTCCCATAACGGAACGATAGAGAGATTCCCATCTTTCTATTTTTAATATAGGAAGGGATTGCTGTTGGCAGAACGTTTTCTTCTCTAAAGAACTATCAGGTAGATGGAAACAAAGAAATGGTAGCTATTGGCCTCATGAACATAGTTGGCTCGTCTTCTTCATGCTATGTTGCAACAGGCAGTGATCTTGCTGTAACTTTTTATCCTTTTCCCCATGGAGGATAGAGTTTTGACAGAGGAATTTTACTTGAGTTCTCTTTCAGGTTCGTTTTCTCGATCGGCAGTGAACTACAATGCTGGAGCACAAACGGCTGTTTCCAACATAATAATGGCAGCTTCCGTTCTTGCGACTTTGTTGTTTCTGATGCCACTCTTTTATTACACTCCAGATTTCGTATTGGCTGCCATTATTATGACAGCCGTGATTGGACTAATTGACGTCAGAGCTGTGTATCGATTATGGAAGATCGATAAACTTGATTTCATCACTTGCTTATCCTCCTTTTTTGGGGTTCTCCTCATCTCCGTCCCTGTGGGTCTTTTCTTAGCGGTCTGTTTTTCAGTTTCTTGAATATATATTCCTTTCTATAAAATGCTTTTGATCATTAGAAAGTGCTTTGAACTTGATTAAATAAGCTAAAACATATCCAATTTGTTTGCATCAATGTGGAATTTATTGGGGTTGATTTATTTAGGTTGGAATTTCAATATTCAGAATCATCCTGCATGTCACTAGGCCAAATGTATTGGTTATGGGTAACTTATCAGGAACTCATATATATCAGAGCCATATTAGGTATCAAGAAGCTTCAAGGATCCCTTCATTTCTCATACTTTCTGTTGAATCTCCCATATGTTTTGCTAACGCTACTTACCTTCATGAAAGGTCAGTCAGCAAGGTTTTTTGATGACTGATTGTGTTGCAGAAGCATCAAATTTGTAAGCTTTATTTTTAATCCTTATTCGATTGAACTTATAATAGGATTTTGAGATGTATCTTTGAAGAAGAAGAACGAATTGGAGCAAACAATGAGCATGCACTAAAATCCATAATATTGGACTTGACAGGTATGATAATACACTTCCCCATCTTTCTAAATAAAAGTGACACTACTATTGTGACCTCATGTTTCAGCGGTCACCACCATTGATACTAGCGGTGTTAGTTTTATTTTTGATCTTGGAAAGATGCTGGAAAAAAGAAGCATTCGGGTAATATGAAGGTTGCAAGAAAGTATTATATTGTTGTTGTATAGGTGATGTATCTGATAGTTTCTCTTTCTTCACGTTTTCACATGCAGCTTGTGTTGGTAAATCCAGTAGGAAGTGTAATGGAAAAGCTGCATCTATCTAGCACATTTGATTCCCTTGGGCTAAATTCGCTATATCTTACAATTGGAGAAGCCGTCACTGATGTTTCCTCTTCATGGAAGTCTCATCCATGATCCACATAAGCTTTTCTTTTCTATGGACCACATTGTTGTCAAACAAAGTTTGTTCCATTCATGAAATAGAGGATGGCTGAGTTCTTGAGAAGAACTATGTAACATATATTGTCTAAGAGTACAACAAAGCCCACTAAAAGGCCTAAATGGTTTTTAATGTGTACACGTGTGGTGTGTCTATGTGTGTGTATGCGTGTGGGTGTGTGTGTGTTTATTTGTGCTTATATTATTGTATGGTGATAATTAAAAATATGTGAACATTTGATTTCATCTAGTATAAATAAGACCTTGCTTATGTGGTTGATGTGAGGAAAAAGTAAAAGAAACATAAGACATTTGATTTCATCTTGGAGTTATGAGTTTGATTCTTAGGGATGTGAGATTGGTCCTTAGGATATTAGTCAATTGCAAGTATCATATTGTTGGGAAGAAGTCCTTACTCTGATCCTAGGACCAAAGAATAATATGTGTTGGGTTTGGAAGTGGTGGAGAGGGTAAGGGGGATAAAAAAAATAAAAAATTAAGGCATACAAAATACTAGAGTTTTGTATGAAAATAATGTGTTTTAAACAAAAAATCTAAAATTATAATGCTAGTTGGAAAAAATATTACCAAACTAATGCTAGTTTAAAAATCAGAGTCCGGCATTGTAAATGCAGACTATTGAATTTTAAAAAATTTTAAATGTCAGCATTGGGAACGATAGCTATTCAATTAAACTAATGCATGTCATTCACAACGCCGGCTATTGAACAAGTTTATACTCGACTGATTTTCTTCTCCCTTCCCTCATTTTTCTCTTCTTCATTTTCACCTAACCCTCCAATTTTCTTTAGTTATTTATTCCACTAGTGGCCTCCTCTCCACCAGACCCTGCAACTGTAAAAAATTTAGTATTTGCATAATATATAGAAATCTTCATTAGTGTTCTAATCTAATCACATACATCTCAAGTGCAAAAAATTAAATTATAGGATGTATAGATTCTGTTGTTTCCAACTGAGAAAATTATAAAATAAATTAAAACTACACCCCAAACTAACACACACACCCTGAGTTCTAATCATCTAATAAATACATAAGTTTGCTAAACTTCAAATCATATCTACGATGTAGAACTAACAATCTTCTCCCATGTCCCAAAAAAAAGAGGTGCAAGTGCCTCCAGCCTTTTTATGTGCATGGTCTGCCACAAGTGCTCTCACAATCTGATCCCATGTATGAATAATCTCTCTGAGAGATATTAGTTGTGAGAGTATCGTAGCAAGTGACTCAAACTTTATTTCACCACAGCAACAAAATATGTACCCTCCATTCTGTTTCAATCAAAACACACAAAATATCACGTACAACAAAAAAACTAGATAAGCATTTTTATTAAAAATACTAGAAGGAACAAGCACTTACATATTTATTAAAAAATATATAAATTTAATACACACCCGACTTCACCAGGAATTGTGTCCAAGATGATCAGAGAACATCTTGGATAATCGGAAGGAATAAGAATTTTAAGAGGAATTGTGTCAATGTGAGGGTAGGGATGGTGATGTGTCAATGTGAATGGGTAGAGACGGTAATGTGTCAATATGAATGGGTATGGAAGGTGATGTGCATGTGTGTGGGGGTATAAATATCTCGGGTGAGGGGTAAGAAGTAGGCATAGTAGGCTCAAGTGTACCTAGACCGCTCTCACTGTTTGGACCATGACCTGACCCACCATCTCGAGCACGACCTTAGTGATCAACTCCCGCTCTCCCTCTCCCTCTACCTCAAACAGGCTACATACGTGATGATGTTGACTACACTGGAGGTCTAATGAATGGCTCATGTGATGTTGAAGCCTCCTCAGTGTACTCGGCAATATGATGGTCTTCACCAATCTGGTGTAACACTAATCGGGCAATATGATGTAGGTCACATAAAGTACCAGGGGTATCAACACGAGAGTGAATGACTATGTCAGCCATAGTGGAAATCTGAGTGAACCAAAGAAAGAATTATAATTATATAATCTTCTAAATAAAAATTAGGTAAAATATTTTAGAAACACATGACTCTAACTTACCAAAAGATCCATACTATCGGCTGTATTATGGAACCTCATATCATCCCTATGAAGTCGTGGTGTCATAAAACACTGTGTGATATGATGATACCATTGCATGTATGGATAATGAAAGTCCATTAAACCCACCCTAGGGGGTGAAGTGATGATACTAGCCACTTGCATCTCCCATAATGCTATGTAATTTGCATGATATGTCGCCCAATCACGTTGGTGTCGTCCACGTGCATCCATTGCATGCAACTGTTGCTCGTAAGAGCAAGCTGGAGGTATCTTCTGATGTATCCCAAATTGGCGCAGGACTCTCTTTGGACGATGCCACTCAACAATCTCAAAACAAATGAGTGGTGACATCGTCCGCCAGATCTCCTGATCAGCTAAGCAAATATATGGGAGCTGATCAAGTAACTCTCTCACATATGGCTGCCATGAGACCTACATGTGAACACTTAATATCAATAAATTTTACAATAATATGAATATAAAAAATATAGAAACATATAATTTTACATAAACATTACCTGATCAGGAGTTTGTGCATCTAGCTGATCTCGGTATAGGAGGAGTATACCTGATGGGTTATGCAACTATGTCAAAGGTACTTTCCACCTACACCTGAGTGGAAGAACTAGCTCTGCCTCTGGCTCAGCTGAAGATTGAACTGGTAATCTATCGTGGACAGCCTCAAGTAGGTCATCATCCCCAAAATCGACATGGGTATCATGTAGGCATGAGCGGGTGGTGGTGCTATATCGGTGTGTGGTTGCCCAAAATCAGGTCGCCCGACATGAAGTCTCTTTCCAATACCATAACTGAATACAAAATAATGAGAAAGTGGATCAAAATATTGAACTTTTTATATTACGTAAGGAAAAATATGATAAATCATCCATACATAACAACACACATTCCCAATTATTACATATATATATATATGAGTGTAATACAACCACTAATACCATGGTTATGATCCAAGCAGGCTCAACATAACTCGTGGTATGTATGTGTTAGTACTGTACCATTCCAACTATATATCGTAGTATCCATCAAATCTTGTAGTAGCGAGAGAAAGCACATAGGAACATGCACATCCTTCATATCCGCAAATAAGAATGATCTAATCATCACTAAGATGAACCCACCCGCACAATGCTCTAATGTGACATCATTCGCATCAGGTGGCTGGGTAGATAACTAGATACATAACCACCACAATGAGATAGTTGCTCCTCTAATAACATCGACGGGTGGGATGACACTGAGCAACTCCCCGCACAATACCGCCACATTGAACACACAAGTGCCAATGACTGTTGGGCCATGGATATGAATGCCAAGGAGGATGGCGACATCACGTAAGGTAATCATCATCTTTCCTACTGGCACATGAAACATGCGTGTCTCGGGCCACAGTTGTTCGACGGGTGAGGTGATAAGTGGCCAATCGATTGTAATGTAGCCCAAATGGTATATACCATAAAATTCAGCCCTAATTACGTATGGATGAATTCGAATATCCATCCACCACATAGTCATGAAGGCTCTCATCTGCTATTGAGGGCTTAGGTTTTCATGAAGCTGTAAACAATGAAATAATCAAATTTAAAAGGGATTATGTATAAATTATATGTTACAACTACTAATAGTAATTGCTAATTAATAAATTATGTACCTGCTCTGTATCTACTAAGTATGATCGGTGTCTATCTTGTAATACCAAGACTGATGTATCCGATGGATCCGCATCATGAAACCCCCTAGCCATGTCTATGAGATATAACAAATCCAGAATAATTTTCAAACATGGTTTTCAATATTAATCACAACGATGATTTATAATACACACGTACAATAAGTATGTTTCATTCAATAAATAAAGCCTGGCATAATACAACAAAAAAAATATTTGGGGCCTCATTTACAAGAAATAAATGTTAGTACATAAGTCTTATACAGAACAAGAGACCTCATTTACAAACAAACAACTAAACTTGATTTCTATTCTTACAAGACTACCGATTATGACCCTCCTGTTTGCACAACCCACATTTTATCTTGGTTTTCCTCTCCCTAATGTCCATTTCATTATGCAAATGGGTTGATTTAGACGGCGATTGACTTGTCATTTTATTGACCTAAGAGCTATGATCGTTAGACCATCATAAAGAGGTCACTCTTCTTCATTGAATATGTGATAAAATAAGCTTGCCCAAGTGTCATAGTAGTACTACGTAGTGTAGTAGCCTTGAACAAATAACCAAAAATCAACACATCAATGCTGACATGCTGCTATGATATGGCTACATGGAAATCCATATATCAGTATCTTACCACATGTGCATTTCTTGTTATTTATGTTGAGATGATGAATGCGACCACTCATGGACTTTACATGAAACATGTCCTGTATGTGATCGTAAAGAATAATTTTCATTGATCCAGCCTTAACCACATGACCTTGAATATGAGTATCAACATATGGTATTAACTGTTCATCGGATGCCAATCTATTAGTACCTTGTTTCATTCTTGCAACAAAGTAACTGTTAAGACATGAAAATATCAACCGAACTAATGTAGTGATTGGTAAGCTATGAACCCCTTTAAGAATACTATTAAATACCTCTGACATATTGGTTATCATATCTCATATCTTTGACCACCATCATGTAAAAGTAACCATAATGAAAGAGGGATTATCTCTAACCATTGTCATACTTTAGGATTAATTCTCTCAATTATAGCCATATGCCTATTCATCTTCCATGTTGTTGTCGCAACAGCTACTCTGTTGACCAAATTCTTCAAGAATTTATTTTTGAAGTGGATCATAAAATTGCTTACAAGATGATGCATGCAGATCCTATGATAGGAATATGGTGCATCCTAATGCAGATCTTCCATGTTGTTGTCGCAACAGCTACTCAATTATAAAGTTGTCATAATACTTGAATGTCTGTCAGATATGACAAATATCCTTGTCTATTGAGTTACATTATTTTTGATACATGCTAAGAACCATACCCAACTATCAATATTATCGCCTTCAAAAATATTAAATGCCAATATGAATAACTGATTATTTCCATTACATTCCATAGCTATCAACAATGTCCCTTTATTTTTCCCGTACAAATGTGTACCATCAAAACTTTTTACAGGATGACAATTTGTGAATCCTTCAATAGATGGTTTGAATGACCAGAACACATGCTGAAATATCTCATTGTTTGGAACACTATGAGAGTTGGTTTTCCAAATAACAACTCATCGAGGATTGACTTGTTCTATGGCCAAGATCAAATGTGGGAGATCTGTATATGATTGGCAAAAATCACCAAATAAGTATCAAAATACCTTTTGATTCTCATCCAATACTTTTTTATATGAAAATCATTGCAGCCTCGTGCAATTCGGATTCAGAATTACAAACTTGCCCAACTACAAATTCACCACTCGCATAATTAGTAGTTTTGCCCACATATAGTTCAACTACTTGAAATAGCAATATATATGTTTTCAACATGTTCAAAACAAGGTGTTGGTGATAGGTGTAACGGGATAGGAGCCAACTCATCAGGTTTTTCATCATCGTATGTGATATTCAATACATCACAAGATAATGCATGTGCAGAGAAAAATATCCTTCTCTCATTCTCTAGAACTTGATTTGTAGTCTGGAATGATGAAACATGTCAATTGGCTTGTACCTGTAAGTCATCATCATACCCAGCATCAACATCTTCATCAAATTCATCATTTCCTCCTTCATAAGCACAAGCATCATCATCTCCATATGCTCTAGTATTTCGTACTGGACTACTGTTATGCTCACAATCATAGTCAATTTCTACAACATTCTCAATTTCTGGAATATTCACAATTTCTGAAACACCAATAGATTGATTCGCTTGTCGGTGTATTCAAACGTTCTCAACAAATAATTTAATTTCCTCAATAGCATTTGTATTAACCATGTTCAATGATATGTGCACATAACTATCATTCCATATTGTAAGAACTTGGAACTTATTTGTATTTTTTAGAGGATACTTACACTTGAGGACTAAGTTGAACTTCTGTTTGTCAATAGGTATGTTTAAAAATATGATATCATCCAATTATTCAGACGTATAGTCAACCGATATTTCCAAAGGTGCAATCGAAGTTTTATTTCCATCATATTTCACATCATTATGGGTCCTCACTATATGTCCATAGTAATAACACATTATGAGAATCGAAGAAACATACATAATTGAAGTTTTTCATAAGAAGTAAAAAAATAAATAAATAATATGAGAAATGATTATCTTTAGTATATTGTTTAGGAATTAAATGTCACCAATCATACGTACTTTCTAGGAGTCAATATTTAATGAAAAATCAGGCAGACTCTCCTTTGTACGGGGACCTCTACCCAAAATATAATTTGTACTAAAAACACAACCAACATGGTTCAATATCATACAATGATCTTAGTGGATCCAAATTTAAGTCAAAGTGGCCTAATCGGGACCAATCTTCTATAATCAATAATAACAACAACATATAGTATTCTTACTTCCCCATTCATTTTCAATGTTTAGCTAAAAACTTAATTCCTACATATCTTAAACATTGATCAAAGAACTTATTTCCTATTATTATTCTTAAGATGGAATTACACATGGCTTTACACATGGAGATTTTAATTCTTTATATATGCAATGATGTTTTATTGAAACTAAGTGGACAATTGTTTACAATTTTTAAAACTATATATATATTGTTTAAAAGAATAAGAATAATAAAAATATAAAGAACACAATTAATTTCTAGTTTTTTTACTGTTTATAAAAACATGAAAAACACATAAAATACTAATCTTTTTTGTTTTCAAAAACTCTTCATAAATATTTCTCAATAAATGATTCGATCATAAATATCCTATACAAAAAAGAAAGAAAGCGAGATAAAATAAAAAAGGCAAATAAAGTCATATCCTAAATCAAATCATAAATTAAACCCTAACGCCCCTAAATTTGATCATAAGAAAATAAGACAGATAGCAAACCGCAGAAGGAGAGCTGTTGAATGCTTGTGCAATGCAGCCTTGCCATCCTCGAGGTGGGATTTGGTGGAGAAGGGTCGTGGGGTCTGGTAGAGAGGAGGAGGCCACTAGTGGAATAAATGACTGAAGAAAATTGAGGGGTTAGGTGAAAATGGAGAAGAGAAAAATGAGGGAAGGGAGAAGAAAATCAATCGGGCATAAACTTGTTCAATAGCCAGTATTATAAACAATGGCCTTTGGTTTAACTAAATAGTCATCATTCCCAATGCTGGCATATGAAAATTTTTAAAATTCAATAGCCGGCATTATGAACGGTGGTCATTGGTTTAATTAAATAGCCGTCATTCCCAGTACTGATATTTGAAAATTTTTAAAATTCAATAGCCGGCATTCACAATGCCGGCCTCTAATTTTTAAAATTCAATAGTGTGGCAATAGTTGTTGTTCACAATGATGGCCATTGCCACACTGTTTCTAAATGCACTAATTTAGTAATATTTTTCAAATTAGCATTATATTTTGGATTTTTTATTTAAAGCACATTTTTTTCATACAAAACTCAAAATGATGTATTTTTTAAAAGGACATTCACAATACCAAAATACTAAAAGAAGCACGTGACACATTCATTATATATATTTTTTAAAAGGAGAAGATTTGAAGTTATAACTTCTTGAAAATGAGCAAATGTCAGTTGGAACTGGAGATATGATAATTGTACCGTATTTTTATAAGGTAAAATTATTGCGCCATGAGATTTTTAAACTTGATTTGGAAGTTTATATTATAGAATCTATAATGAGAATAATTATGATCCATGGATTAAAATTTGAATACATACGTTTTGTTGCCTTAGCAGTTAGCACCAAGGTATCCAACTTAGCCATATTTTGTAGATTTTGAAAATTGATTTACTAATTAAGAGACATTTTCAAAGAAAATGGGTAGAGTCCCACTAAAGAATAAAAAAGAAATGCTCTTTAGTAGTGAGGACAAAAACAAATCCAAATGTAATGATATGAAAGGATAAAGAAGAATTAATGAAAAATATGGAGGTCATCATTAGAAATCTCTATCAGGGAGAGGGTGAGCTTAGAAGAATGAAAACAAGACATATTGATCCAAAGAAATGAAAACATTTGGAGGCGATGGTGATAATTCTAGTAAAAAGTGCTACAAGGCTATGATTTATTGGTCTAAGAAAGAAAAAATTCAAAAGCAAAGTTGCAATCACTAAATAATCATAATTAAGATGACTAAGATGCTCAAGTGTTGTTCATAGTGAAAAAAGAAGAATTGGCATTTGTAGTTACAATTTCTTAACATATTGATTATTATGATGATTATTAGAAATCAAATATAGATATTTGGATCACATGACTGGAAATCAGGAAAACAATACAAAAAGCAACTAAATATAAGAGAACTCATATTGTACTTTGATATAGGTCCAACAATATACCACTCTAAGATATCCATCATGTTCCATAACTAAAGAAATTAATTAGAGTATTATATTTTATTTGGTCCAAGTGATATTATGGTATATTGAGACATCAATGAAGGTATCAGGAACCCCAAAGATAGAAGGACAAAGATTTGAGGTTGTTAATGTAATATCAATAGAACATGTTTATTAAAAAAAGACTAGGTGAAATGAGATTATGTATTCTTGACATGCAAGATTGAGATATAATGACTATCAAAAGGTGAAGGTCATAATGCAAAAAAGTATGATCAATGATTATCATTTTGATTCAACCTAATGTTATAAGAAACATTGTTTGTATGGGGTGTCAGTAGATCACATTTTCTTACTGACTTCTCAAGATATATATGAGTATTGTTTATAAAAGAAAAGTTTCTAATTTTATCAAATTTAATGAATTTAAAGAAATAATCAAAGGAGAAATCATTAAGAAAATTCAATATTTATGTATAAATAATGTTGGAGAGTATACTTTGGATGAATTCTCACGCTATCAATACAGCTATAAGATACATCATTAGTTCGTGTGTACAAATATACTATATTAAAAAAATAATTGAGCACAAGAAACAATATCTTGTGGAGATATTACAAAACATGTTGCATGCAAAAAATTATACTTGAAAGATTATGGACTGAAGCTATATAGATAGTAGACCACATCATCAAAAGACCTCTCCAACTAATACTTATTTTTATTTTACCATTTGATAAGATGTGGGGTGCTAAAATAGTTGATCAAATTATTTAGTTATTTCTGCTAGATATTTGTTTTTGATTATTTACAAAGTAAGCTTGATAAAAAAAATTATTTGAATCTTTTCGGGATATAACAATTAGAAAAAAATGGGGAAATGTTGCAACTATATAAGTGAAAGATATTACACCACACAAGATATATCATTTATTAAAATATTATCTTGGTGGTCCTCTAAAAAGGGAGTGTTACTAGTCTCAAAAATCTTGCAAGATTAATTGTAGGAGAGAATGAGGAAGCAGATTGTTAAATTTTGACCAATTCTAGAAAGGAAACTGAAAGATGAAGATGAAGACCACGTAGTGATGAAAAGTCCTTGGTAGACTGGTGTTTAGTAGAACTAGCAAAAAATCTTGAACCAAGTCACGAAGAGATTAGAAGCTTATGAACAGAATGTTGAAGCTCATCTAGTGTTGAAAAGCTAGATCCTAAGTGTACAAACACAACTAACTTGAGAAAACGAAAAAAAAAAACAACTCATACAAAAGGAAGCATCTCAACACATTGCAAGGGTGAATGCATTAGAAGTAGAGATTGCCACATTTGAATATAATCAAACTTGTTTGATGAGAAAGTCAAGTGACATGATACTCATATCATGAAACTAGGCTTACAAAATAAACCGCATCAAAATGAAATGATCGAATATATAAGGTTCCAAAGGTTGCCTAAGGGTTCTCTCATCAATATTGAATAGTATATGATAAAAACTTTTTTCTGGTAGCAATGATCACAATCTTATAAACTTTGCTGGCCACAACTGCTTGTAAAACTTAGATATCATAGATGAATAATACTTTCTTACATTAAGTGCTAGATTAAGACATTTATAATGTTCCTAAACTAAAGATATATTTTATATTTTACTAATGAATGATTTTTTATTTACTAATAGAAATATGTGAGAGACCTACTATAAGATTTTGGAATGCCAAATGTAAGATGCTCTCCATTATATTTGAACCAAAGTCCAAGATGTCTACATATAAAATCTAAGACTTGGGAGATGCAACAATAAATCAATAATTGATAGGTAGTCTCATCTACTTAAACCTTGACCCACCCAAGTATTTCTTACATAGTTGGTATGATGATTAGATACATGCAAAGTCCAAAAATAAATATTATTCTAAAGCAATTCGATTAGTACTGAAAGGTATAGTTGGCTATGTTCTATTGTATGAGAAATGTTGAAGATTTAAAGTTAGTTGGATATTGTGGTGATGTTAGAGACCATAATACATGAAGATCAACAATTGGATATATCTTCAGATCACTTAGCTTTTTGGTTTGTTGTTATTTCATAGCTCAACAAAAATAAAATAATAATTTTACTTTTAACCAAAGAAGTAGAATACCAAACAACAAGAATAATATAGTGAAAGAGTCCACATGGTTGGTACAACTAATGAAAGATATATACCAATCAATTGCTTTTATAATACCACTTTATTATAATAATTAATCAAAAATTTTTTTGAAAAAAAAAATTAGAGTTGTATGCAAAAATTAAATATGTGAAAATATATTATCAATATAATGGAGAAAATATCCTTAATAAAAAGTTGAAATGAAGTATGCAAAAAATGAAATGATCAAATTATTCCTCAAAGAATTGAACACCAACAAAATTGAGAATTTTCAAATTAAACTCGAGATAATTTGTCGTGTTAGAAATAATATTGAGAAGAAGTATTAAAGAATATACCACAAGCCCAAATAACAAGCCTAAGAACACCATTTACAATTCTTAGAAGTTTTTTAATGTGTTGGTGTTTGTTGTGTATTTATTTGTGTGTATATTATTATGTGGTTATAATTAAAGTTAGATGAAAAAGTAGGTGATTTTCATTTGATTTCATCTAGTATAAATAAGGTATTGCTTATTTCTTTGAAGGAAAAAAAAGTTGGAATAAATGAAAGACTAGGCCAAAAATAATATGAGAGCTGAATATGTTGTCTTTGTGAAGTGTAATATATGAGTCGGTAAATATTTTCTTTCGGTGGTCTTAGTAACTGTAGAAAATATAAAAATGAATAATTTTGCTTCGAGTTATTATACATGAGTAACAATGATACCTATATATAAAAAAAAACTTACATGTTCATAGCTATTCATGGTTTTTAACAGCTATTTATCATGGCTGTTCACAACTATTTATAGCTGTTCATAGTTGTTTGCAGCTATTTATCATATAAAATTTTGTACTCCCCCTCAAGCTAGGCTGTAGATGAACCCTAGCTTGGATACTAACTAATCAAATCCTTTTTTTTCCAAGGATTTGGTGACGATATCTTTTGTCTGTTGGGCTATAGGAATATAAGATAGATTCATGATTTTCTCTTTGATCTTCTCCTTGATGAAATTTTAGTCAATCTTCACATGTTTGGTTCTATCATGGTGAATTAGATTTTTTGTATGCTAATCATAGACTAATAATCACATAAGACTTGCATAGATTTGTCAAAATAGACCTTTAATTAATGACAGATTCTACTCAGCCATATACCTTCAGAAATTCCCAATGCAAGAGCTCTAAACTCAGCTTCAACTGAGCTTCTTGCTACTACAACCTACTTTTTGCTCTTCCATTAACCAAATTTCCCCACGGGAATGAGCAATACCCTGAGGTTGATATTTGGTCAGTAGATGAGCCTTCCCAATCAGCATTGGTGAAATCTTCAGGAACCTATCACAAGTTTTCTCAAAGACCATGTGTCAGTTTGAGGTACCACAAAATCAAGTATATTGCTTTCATGTATTCTTTAATTGGGTTATTCATGAACTGACTAACTACATTAACAGCGAAACTGACGTCAGATCTAGTGTGCAAGAGGTAGATGAGTTTGCCAACCTTTGATATCTACCTTTATTTACTAGAGCTCCACTAGAATTGCATACTAAATTTGATTATGATATCTATGGAAGTTTCAGCTGTCTTGCATCCAGTCATACTAATTTCCTTTAGAAAATCTAGCACATACTTCATATAGGAGACTAATATTCCAATTTTTGACCAAGTAATCTCCATGCCTATGATATTCCCAGGTCTTTGACTTCAAATTCCTTTGCCAAAAATAATTTGAATCTCTGAAGTTCCACTTCCACATGGTGATCTCATGTGAGGATGATGTCATCAATATAAACTATGAAGATGGTCCTCTGTCCTCCCTCAAGATGTTTAATAAACATCATATGAATGGTCTGATACTAAGTGTAGTCATACCTCTTAACTACCTTGGTGAACTTGCCAAACCATGCCTTGGGTGACTGCTTAAGGCCATACAAGGTTTCTTTAACTTCAGTACCGAGTCAGGTATTTCTAATATGTTTAGGCTTGTTGGGATCTTCAAGTACACTTCCTCATTGAGCTCTCCATTTATAAAAGTATTCTTCATATATAACTGATCTAATGACCAATCTAGATTAGTAGCTAAAGAGAGAATGACTCTTACTGTATTAAGCTTTGCAACTAGGGCAAATGTCTCCTGATAGCCAATGTTGTAGGATTGAGTGAATCCTCTTGCAACTAGATAAGCCTTGTACTTGTTAATTCTGCCATCGGAGTTATACTTTATAGTGAAGATCCATTTGTAGCTTACTACCTTTTTCCCACTTGGTAGTTTAGTTACCACCTAAGTTTCATTTTTTTCTAGTGCATTTGCTTCTTTTTCGATGATAATTTTTCATTCTAGAACTTTGAGAGCTTCTTGAATAGATCTAGGTATTTGAATTTCACCTAGGGAGCTAACAAAGGTATGATGGCTAGGGAATAATTTATCATATGCAATGAACTCCTAGATTGGATGTTGAGTATAGGTTCTCTTTCCCTTTCTTTAAGTAATAGGCCTATCATCAGGTTCCTCAAGAACAATGTTATCCTCACAATCAACTGAAGCATGTGGAGGATTGGAATTACCTTGTGTTTGTGCAAATTCATCTATCAGATTGAGAACTTGATTCTATACAGGTGGTTGCTAGAACTCAACATTTAGTGACTTGCTTCTCCTTGTATAGACACAGAACTCACTAGGTTCTGGTTGTGGCAGTGTATGTTCCTCAAGAAGATCATTAGACTGGGTAGGGTTTGGATTGACTGACTCTCTGCATGAAAGAGTGAGAAGTGCAACTTCCAAGCCTGATATTCCTAAAGTATATTTTTTCACCTGAATATCAGGTTTGGGATAAAATGATAGATTTTCAAAAAATGTGACATTAATGGATATGTAGAATCAATGTGTGAATGAACAGTAACATTTGTACCCTTTCTAAGAAGGTGAGTATCCTAAGAAAACACATTTAAGTGTTCTAGGATCTAATATCCCCTAGTGTTGGAAGTGGACGTGAACAAATGTAGAACACCCAAATATTTTAAATGGAATGGTAGATATGACTCCAGTGTGTGGAAATAAAGTGAGAGTACCTGGTAATGGATTTTGAACTGGAGAACCTGAGAAGGCATCCGATTGATGAGATAAGTGGTAACAAGGACAACTTCTCCCCAAAAATATTGAGGGGCATGGGTAGTGGACATCAAGGAATGAGCTACATCAAGGATGTGCATGTTCTTGCGCTCTGTTATTCTATCTTGTTGAGATGTATCAATATAGGAGCTATGATGAATGATTTCATGTGTTGATAGATAGTCTCTCAAAGAATATTCAAAAAATTATCTATCATTGTTGCATGACTTGAATTTTGGTTTGAAATTGGGTTTGGATCATGGTATAAAATTTTTGAAATAAGGTTCCCAGTTTAGCTTTTTCTTTCATGAAATATAGCCATGTGAGATGGGTGTGATCACCAACAAACAAGACAAACCATTGGGTAACATTACTATTTTTTACCCGTGAGGGTCCACTTATGTCATTGTGAATAAAATAGAAAGACAAGGATGGTGCATAAGGGGTACATTGGATAAGATGTGCAAGAATATTTTGACAATTGACACACTTCACATTGAAAAGAACTAAGCTTTTATTAATAAATAATGAAGGAAATAATTTTTGAAGGTAAACAAAATTTGAATGACCTAATCAAAAGTGAGACAACATAACTTCATTCTCTTTATTAGATTCTAATAGATCGCCTTGAGTAGATAAACTATCAACCCTTAGAGTTTGTCTAGACCCAAATTTGTAAGCTTGAATCTGATAGAGTCCATCAACCATTTTAGCACTGCCAATCTCCATCCCTACCATCGGAATATGAAATTTATAAACATCAAATGTAAAGTGAGCAATGCATTCAATATCTTTAACTAATTTATTAATTGACAACAAGTTATAAGATAATCTAAGAACATAGAGGATATCATATAAAGTGATGGCATTGGTCATCGATATTGAGGCAATACCCTCAACCTGAGAGATAGATCCATCTGTTGTCTTTACTGTCATCTGTCTATCGGAAGGATGATAAGATGTGAATAAATGATTTGTCCCTGACATACGAGCAGAAGCATTAGAGTCCATGATCCACACCTCATTGTGTGTAGTATTGAAACATATATTATTACCTTTAGCAGCAATGGAACCCACTGAGGTGCTTTTCTCACTTTGGAGCTATTGAAGCATTACCATCAAAGTATCTACCATCTGCTATGTTCTAAATGTAGAGGTGTCAAATGGGCCGGGCGGCCTAGGTCCAACCTGAAGCCCATCATGGTTAAGGACTGTGCCCGAGCATATGCCAGGCGAACCCTCAGAACGATTCATGCCATGTCGTGCTGAGGGTTTTCAGCTCGCATGCCGTGCTAGGTACAACCCGAGTGCCTGACACATGGGCATGGCATGGGCGATGATGCAATGAGCTATGCATGATGGCCGACACAGTGATGCTTGATGGGGTACGATGCAGTGATGCTTGATAGGCAATGGTTCAACATGCCCGACAGGCAATGGCGATGCGGCCATGCCATCCTTAAGTTCTATTCTAGGTTAAGACTTATCTTAACCTAGAATAGGCCTGAACCAACCCAAACCAGCACAAACCCAAGCTAATTTTGGGTCGTGGGCCATGCCAGGCATGCCCTCTAGTGAACATGCACGACACGATTACTTTAGTATTTCATGCCTAGCACGACATGCGAGCCCTATGGGCCTGAAAAAAATGGGCCTGTGCCAGCTTGGCACAGGTTGTTGGACACCTATAGATAAATGAAAAGAATCCAATAGGTTTGCTTTCTTTGCCCACAATAGTATTTCCATGACTTTCCTTAGGCTTCCAATGAGCTAGCTTCCCATGAATCTTTTAGCATGTGTCACGAGTGTGGCCAGGCTTCTTGTAGTGATCACACCAGAACTCACTATCCTTCTTTTTGTCATAGCTTGGATTATTTTTTGCCATCATCATTGGAGAGTGATCTTTTGTGACTAAGGCTAGAGAGTGATCTGAATCCAACACGCCTCCCATCATTACCTACTTTCAGAGTTCCTTCCTACGTACCTCTGAGAATGTATCATGAAGGCCTGGTAGGGGCTTGATGGCCAATACACGACCCCAGACATCATCTAGGTTTTTGTTGAGACCAACCAGGAACTTTATAGTCCTTTTTTCTTCAATAATTCATTTGAATCACTGTCTATCTTTAGCATTGCTCCAAGCATGGGTGCAGACTAAATCAAGTTATTGCCATAGAGGAGACAAAATATTATAATATTTAGTAACAGTTAGATCACCTTGTCTAAACTCATGGAAGGTTGTTTTGACTTCAAACATGACTGTAATATTATATTGAGTGGAGTAAAATGCATGTGCAGCTTCCTAGATCTCATGTGCTATCTCGTAGAGTAAGAAATTTTCTCCAATTTCAACTATCATAGAATTGATCAACCATGACTTGATGGTGTTTTTCTTCATCTTCCATCTTCCATCTCCCATCACGAGCCATTCAATTTATGGCTGGTGATGAGGAATGTGATATTTTCTGTGAAGATAGGATTGACAACTAATCACATCCTATGAATAGAGATGTCAGAAATGGTCAAAGTGGTTTGACCCTTGTTATCTGCTGCCATACTCAAAATTAGTGCTAATACTAGTCATTATATAAAATGGTAGATCAGCGAAGGGGCGACTCAATAGGTGGAAGCACGTCAAGATTGAAGGCCACAGAAAAACTTGATGAATAGCTGTGTTTGCTGGAAAAAATTAATTTTTTCTTGATTTAAAGAAAAGATCGCTCCTCCCTCTAATACCATGTAGAAAATATAAAAAAGAATAATTCCACTTCAAGTTATGATAAATGAGTAGCAATGATACTTATATATAAAAAAGAAAAAAACTTACATGTTCATAGTTGTCCATAGCTATCCATAGTTGTCCACAGCTATCCATAGTTGTCCACAGCTATCCATAGCTGTCCACTAGTCTCCATTGCCATCCACTACTTTTCACAGCTATTTATAGTTGTTCATCACATAATATTTCACTGTAACAGTAATTTTATTTTCTGCACAAAAATATTGTGTTCAACATAAATATCAATTATTTTCAACGATCAGATAAAGAAAAAACATAATAATGAAGATAAGGGATATATATATATATATATATATATTCCTTTGTGATGTCTTTTTTGTTGAAAGAAAAATGTATGATCAAATGTGTAAAATTGATTTAGTTAGATTCAATAATATTTATTTCGTTGGATAGGAGAAGTAAAATTTGTCATATTTATATTTTAGTCAGTTTGATATTGTAAAATATAACTTTTCATTTTTATCTAATTTTAAAATTATCATATATATTAGACTAACTCAAATTATGTCGGACTAATTAAAATTTACATAATATAGATTAACTGTGAGCATGATATTTTTTTTTATTTTTATAAGTCATTCTAAGAGTGCTTAAATAAGCAATGTTGTAGGAAGTATTTTTTGTAAGATTTCAATTATTATCAATAACTCATAAGTTTCTTCTTTTCTCTTAAATGATTTTTTTAGGTCATTATAAGAGTGCTTATTTAAGTAATGGTGCCGAGAGTATTTTTGTAAGATTTCGATCATTATCAATAAATCATAATTTTCTTATTCTCTCTCAAATGAATTTTTATTTTCTAACATGATATCATAACTTATTTAGTGTAACATCATTGATTAATAATGACCATTTTTTATTCTATGACACTTACAAAATCACCAATGATCCTTGTCATTAATTAAAAATTATTTGTCTAAATAAGGTTTTTTTAGAGTTAACATACGTGAAGTTTTGATTATTGCACTATGTTATTATCAATAAAAGAAAATACTAGTTAGAAAGTCAAGTAAGATAATTACAAGTTCAGTTTACCAATGAATGCTTGTTGGAATATAAATTATTTCATAAAAAAAAATAAACATTGATATTGATCAGGAAAATTTATTTGGTAGTTAATATTTTTAGTTGCATACAATTCATAGAGAAAGTAACAATTAAACTATATTTCTTGATGTAACATAATGAAAACTCTATCATTGTGAAATAATTAATTTTGAAACAAACATACAATTACATGATAAGTATATCTACAAAAGCTCATTATCTTGCGAATATAAAAACTTAACACGATATTTTTTAAAAGTCACTAAACTATTTTGAAATTTTTTATTTTAGGGAAAGATTGATAAAATAAATAGTGGGAGGGGAATAAAATGTATAAAATTAGTGGGTAGTGCTACATAGTTTGAAAATTTATATTTATGGATATAAATCATAAATATATCTAAAATATTCTTTTGTGATGTGACATACTTTTAAAAATATTGAAGGATATAATTGGCTCTCTCACAATAATTGTGGTGTAATATTCAAAACTATATTCCTTCTCTCTTCTCCTCTCTCTTTCTCTATCTGACCATCTCTCCATATCTTCCTTCCTCTCTATCGCTTATCTCTTTCTATCTCTCTTATACACTCCATATAAAGAGAACAAAAAATGAAAATATATAAACTTAGAGTTTACAAAATGCTCGAACTGAACTATAAAAGGAGGAAAAGAAATGTGCACCTCTTTGGATGATTTCAAGTTGTATTTTAAATGAAAAGGACATGCACCCTTAATGGTCAAAATCCATTATCATCTTTAATAAAAATATTCTTATAAACAACCCACAATTATTGACACTACCATTGAATTTAACAAATCTCTCATTTGAAGACTGATTTTAATTTTCCTTTGCACCTTGATTTGTGCAATACATCTTGCTAATATTATTACTCTTACAGGCCAATTAAATATCAACACAACTTCAACTTGATGATAGCCATAATCTTTGTTAACATATTAACTTAATTCTTCTTTTATTGAATATTTTCAATAGTTAATACCTTATCTTCAAATAAATATTTGATGAAGTGATATCGAAGTCCAATATGTTTGGTTTTGGAATGAAATGCTAAATTCTTTACCATGTGTATATGTGTATCACACTCTCACTATCACTATTCAAAATATTCTTCTCTTGTTTGAATCATAACTTTGTTAATAAACCTTGAAGTCATATCATCTCTTTTTTTAGCTTTAATCATTACTACATACTCATCCTCTATCATGGATCAATAGTCAATCTTATATAACAGTTGCATCCAACTAATATTTGCTCTTCCAATAGTGAATATATAGCTAGCTATGCTTTTCTGTTGATCAGCTTCTCCTCCATGGTCTGGGTCTACATAGCCTTATACTTTCAACTCACTCATATCAAAGTACAACTATTTATTTTTGATGCCTTGCAGATACCTCAAAATCTATTTTATTGGATTTCGAATGAGTTTTTCTTGGATTTGACATAAATCTGCTATTAACTACCACAACATGGAAAATGTTTGGTCCCATATATACCATAACGTACATGAAACTTCCAATGGCTAAGGCATAAGTAATCATATCTATGTAATTTGTTCCTTTGAATGAGGAGACTAGAAATTGAATAAGAAAAATTAATTTACAAAAGGTGTGCTAACTAGTTTGGTGGCACATCTATTGAATCTCTACAAAACTTGGTTGATGTACTATATTTGAGATAACTTCAAAATCCTTCTATGTTTATCTCTTTTGATTTATATTCCAAGAATCTTCTTTGCTGGAATAAAGTCCATGTCAAATTTCTTTGATAATTGCTACTTTAATCTCCTGACATTATCCATATTTTACCTTGATACTAACATATAATCAACATAAAGTACTAAGATGATATAATTGGTTTTATATCTTTTTAAATAGTAACAATGATCAACATTACAATTCTAGAAACTTTCTTTATGTATGAATCAATCAAGTTTTATATATTGTGGCTAGTTTTAGGGTATACAAATATTTATTAAATCTACACATAATGTTCTTTTTTCACTATTTTCGAGAAATTTTTTGGTTAAAGCATATATCTTCAGATCAAAATATACATGAAAAAATGTGGCTTCAACATTTTACTATTTAAGATAAATATCTCTAAGGACAATGATACTCATCATTGATATGATAGTATTGAGGTTTATAACATGAGAAAAAAAAGATTGTGTAGTCAATTCTTTCCTTCTATTTGAATTCCTTGACAACTTGTCAAACTTTGTATCTCTTAGAACTATCATGCTCCTCTTTCACCCAAAAGACTCACTTGTTGTAGAATGTCCCAATGGGTAATTCAACTATTTTCTATGGTTCATTGGATATCAAAGACTTCATCTCGATGTTAAGCTTCTACTTGTTAACATCTCTAGTTTGACAAGATTCATAATATCATATAGGCTTTTGTCCACCAGTCAATACAAACTAACTTATGTATCTCTGTTAAGGCAAATGAAGTTGAGAAGACCTCAATACATAAGTTGGAGAAAAAGGTTGCAATGTGCTAGACAATTGCACATGAATTTATACAATGAGTTTTTCTAGCCGAGGAATTAGTATAATCAACTCTATCACTAGACTATCTGGGAAATTATTTACATACAAAAATGCTAGTATACTTTTCTTGATATTGTTGATTTTTTGATTATCCTTGTATATTATTATTTCATTAAAAATCACATGTGTGCTATGAATCACATTCTTATTTTCAACATCATTAATGTGATAGCTATTTGGTATTCTTTATACCAACTTTTTGGGGTCATTTGATATGTATTTATTTTTATGTTTGTTTGTATTTAAGTATTTATTATAGAGAATTCATTAAATATCTATTTGGAGGGAATTTGATGAATCTTAGTGAAATCAAAATTATTTTGTCTAAAATTGGTAGACTTGGTAGAATGTTGACTTGAAGGGGAGAAAAATGATGAAGAGTTATGATATTTCTCATGTCATGACTTAGTTTATACCTTCAATGATCTTATGGAGTAGTTATGATATTCTTCTTAGCAATGACTATACAAAACCACTCATGGAGATTTTTGTACACTTTTAGTATGTCACAACTCTGCCTCTGAGTTGACATAATCTTTTCACCATGCAACACAACTTTCATGGTCATGAAATTTTCTTAGAGTTGTAGTGGTACTATCTCTAAATTATTATAATAGTCATGACCTAATTTTAACATTATGGTAGCCAAATACCCCACTAGTAAAAGAAGTTATGTTATTTTCTAAAACCACAACTTATTCAATATAAAGACAATATATCAAGTAAAATAAGCTATCGTGATATTATCTATCAAGTTATTTTGTTTTAGAAAGTATTTATTCTAGTCATAGTCTTTTCCAATACCATGACTTTGTACTCTAGTAAATAAACATCAAAGTCAAAGGCATTCCCACTCTCACACCTTTGTATTTAGAGATAAATCTAAGTCTTAGTCATTCCTAATACCAAACATTTTGCTATAGAAAAAAATTTAAAGTCATGTTTATTCTCAATTCCATGACTTTGTAATCTAGAGAAAATTTGTCTCAGTCATTATATTTCCAGCATTGTGACATCATATTTTAGAGATGAGTTACTTGAGTTATAACATTCAATGTTACCACAATTTTGTAATCAAGAGAAGATGTAATAAGACAAGAAAGTCACAATTTCAAGCCAGCACTATGAATTATAGCTTAAAGCATTGCATGGACCCCCCCAAATTATAAAAGCATTACTTAGAATATTTTGTAAATGAGAGAAGCAGGGAGAATTAGATTTTGAGTCAAAAGAAACAAACCATTGGCATGCAACTTTCAACCACTAATTAGAAGAAAATCCAAGGCTAATATGAGTAATATTTATTTCAAGTTAGCTTTTGAGACTTAGACCTCACTTGGGCTTTCATTGGGAATCCTCAATTACTTTCAAAATATTTTATATGAATTCTTCCCCAATATTAGGCTAAATTAAAATTGATGGTTTGTTTTATGTACTTATATAATAATGATTTGATTTTATAAAATTTTATTTGTGATAATATAATGGGTTGGTTGTTAATGGATATTAATATTATTTAGAACTAAAATTTAGAGTTCTCACTATATCGTAGGTTTATGTGTGTCACCCATAACCAATAATGATAGTTAAGTTATGCGACATACTCATGCGGTACAATAATAAAGAATTGGTAACCATTCTGATCTTAATGAGTGGGATAAACTTGTGTAAAAATATATGATTAATGATAAGTTTAATCATTATGAACATGATACTCATGAAACCAAAAGCATAAATATATTTATGACCAATCCATTATGTATATTCTAAAATAATTTACCTTTGAATAATGTGGGGGTTAAGTAGAATATCTAACATAGAAGTTTCATCATAGTGTAAGAGTCATGTGTCAATCATGACAAATGGTGACAAATATGTCATTTGGACATGTGTAAGGAGAGGCGACTCATATGGTGGTGATAACCTTGTAAATCATTTTCTCTTATATGACTTTCATATAAGAGATTTATGAGAAGAAAAATATTAATTGTCATGGGTATGATGCTTATAAAGTAGGAAGTATATATATATTTATTACTATATTATTTTGTGACCTTGAGATATTAAAAGTCTAAAAATAGATATGTATACTCAAAGTAGTCATCAAGGATAATTGACATATTACTTAAAAAAATAGATATGTGAATAACTCATGAAAAGAATGACATATGGTCTCGGTGGTGAAATATTAATAGTACAATTATGAGGAGATCATCATTTGTAGTGATAATCCAAGGACAATAGCTACCTTGTATAATAAGAGGACACATGAGTATTTCTATGCTAATCTACTATTCATCCAACAAACAAATATAATATTACTCAAATAATAAAAGAAGCATCATCCTACACACTAAAGGAAACCAATACTAGAGTCTAAGTATTCTTCCAAAAACCTAAGTTTATCCACTCAACACGGAGAGAAGTTAGTTCATGATTTGTTAATTAAACTATCTATACTATCCTTGTATGATCAATATATTGACTAAAGTATACTTAATTACTTATATGACTTAAATACTTGTTGAATTTCATTGGACAATAGACAATTCCCAAATGAACCTTTGGGATTGTATCACATTAGAGAAGTTGCAGCATAGTAATAAGATCACAATAAGTTTTTAACACTATTGTCAAGAATTATTTAATTAGATTAGTCAACTTGAGTTATCATAATTATCATTTCAAAAGAATAATTTTGTTTCTGATTGTTTGGTTACAATCATTGCTTAATGTTTGCATCGTATTTGTATTTTTTTTTTGTTTATTTTGTAGACATTATAAATACATGATCAGAAATTCAAGAATTGGGTTAACACCATTGGATCCAAAAATTGAGAGAATCATGAAAGTTCATGAGACAGAGCTGAGAGAGAGAGAGAGATCTTGAAAGGAATTGAGAATAATTGTTACCACCAAGGAAATGAAGGATAAGCTATCCTATTGCCCAATCCTCAACATACCTTGGGTAATTATTAGTAGCCAATTATAATGGACAACTACTCTAGCATTCATATGAAGCATATTCAAGCAAAATACATTGAGTTGAAGCCTATTTTGATGGCTATTATACAATAATATCAATATAATGGAAGGTTTTTAGAATATCCAAATAGTCACATCATAAATTTCTTAGAATTTTGCAATATAGTGAAAATGAATGGAGTTGAACTGAATTCAATATGATTAGGACTTTTTTTGATTTTCTAAGATAAAGCTTAGGGCTAGTTCTAGTGCTTATTTAGAGACTTGATTAAGAGTTGAAATAAAATTTTGCAAGCTTTCTCATCAAGTTCATCTCACTTCAAATAATCTCTCAACTAAGGGATGAGATAAGCCAATGTCAATAAGAAAAGTGAGACTTTATATGATGCTTGGGATTGATTCAAATAACTCTTGAGGAGATACCCACAATATGGATTTGAATTTTGATCAAAATTCAAATTTTTTATAATGGGCTAAAATATGATGAGGTGCATGATTGATATTGCATTGGGTTGTTCTATTATGAACAAGTCACTCATGGAAGTGCATTATCTATTTGAATAGCTAGTAGCCTAGTACAGAATAACTATAAAACTCTAAATGCATTTGGAAGGAAGTAAGCTAAAGAATTGGAGTTAGACAGAGTAAGTGCAATGGAAGCCAAGAATCAAGATGTATGCATTTTCAATTAGTTCGAAGCCCAAAATAACAAATAGTTAAGGAACCTAGTATTTCAAGTAGAGGAGTCAATATTTTACAAAATAAATGGTACATATTCCAACCCAAGAATAACATCCCCACGCTACCATTTGAATGTCATAAATCATAAAAGCTTGTTGCATGAGAGTTATGGGAATGTTCAGTAGAATGTGAGTCGATTCTAGAAGGATTTTGTGAATAACCCAATGGAATATCAAATTGTTTCAATCTCGAATTATAACTATCGATAGAGAGTAGAAAAGCTATTACTTAATGATAATATACTTGTGTTACTCATATAGATGAAGAGAAATGAACTTTAGGAGATATAGATAGAATTAATTAAAATGAGGTTATAACACTTGAATGTTATAATAAAGATTATTGGGAGTCAACTTAGAAAACTTGTACTGTTGATGAAGGAGAAGAGTGTGAAAAAACTACCAAACAATACTGAGACAAATTCGACGAAGTGTTTATCCATCACACTTAGAAGTGGAAAAGAATTAGAGGGGCCACAAGTATAGGATAAAGCAAAAAAGAAAAGCTAAAATAAAGGTAACCAAGCATCTAAAGTCTTTTATGATCATATCTCTACTATGTCATCATATATCTAAGTGTTCTATATAGAATGGATTAATACTTATACTAAGCTGATAGACATGACAAAAAACTTTAGTATGCTTTCCTAACTGATATGACTCATACTATAAAGTAAAAATATACTTAAGACTATGATATGATATTCTTAACTTGGTCAATGATAAATGCTCAAGTTAAAAATACACAAATAAAAAGTCTAATATACTCAAACCTGTAGAATGAAATCTTATTATGAAAGAGAAGAGATATAATACACCATAATTAATCACAAAGAGAATTTTCCTTTGTCTTTTGATTTTGCAAACAAATATCAATAGATGAAAAAACAAAAAAAAAATTGAGTTGCTTGAAATGATAATTCACTAAAAATATATTGATGGGACAATAAAGAATAATGATAACATGATTATAAAATAAAGAGATAGCATGAAAAATATCATATCCAATGACTTTAAGAGATTCATCATTGGTTATAATACTCTTACAATAAGAAACAATAAAAGTGAATAGACGATGTTTACTAATAAAATGAATGCTAGGGATGGCTATAAAAGTAAGCTTGTCTTTGTGTAGTATTTTTGGTCTCCTCTCTAGAAATAATATTCAATTATTATCTTTAGTACGACACATCTTCATGAAACGTGTACACTTAAATGAGACTCCTCTAACTCATGTCTCTTTCCATACTCAATCCTTCAATTAATTAGGGTAGCCAAAAATATTATTGAAACTGGATGAATTTACCCATAAAATGAATAAGTAAAGCCTGATTTGGAGAGGGTGTCAACAATATGTGGTTAAAATAGGGTTGCCAAAAATATGTGACACACTGCGATTGTGCTGGTATAGTGCACCCTTCATCAAGAACATCTGTGCTTGTACTATTTGGTATAGTGCATGCGATTTGTACCTAGGGTTTGTAAAACTCACCCACAAACAAATCATAAAGTTTGTTTTTTTTAATGAATATATCGCTGATACCATGTATAAAACTTCAAATGAGAAATAAAATGAACAATTTCAAAAATGAAAATGAACAAACAAATTACAATGGTAGTTATGAGCCCTTACCTAGGAAAATAAAAATGAGAACTAGGTCAGTTAATTTATGTACTTGCACAAGGTAGACCCATCCACATTAGTCCACCATACAGTGGCCTCATTGTTAGATAATTTTTGTGTTATTACTTTTAACAAGACTTGAGATCTAAGTGAGTGGTCGCGATGAAGGTGGGGAAAGATGAAAATATAGGTTGCCTTAAATCTAGAACGTTGGCTAGAGATGTTATATATACATATAAGATTGATTATCAAAATATTTTGTTTCTCCAATAATCAAGATGAACTCATTTAAGATATGTTTCTCTTGTAACTTCTCATATATGGGCGATGCAACAATTGTATATGAGGAATATATTCCCTCATGGTATGAACTCGAGGAAGAGATATATATATGAAATACTCTCTAAGTTTTTATGCCAGTGAAAACAAGTTTAGTTTGTAGAATATGATGAAGATCTCTATCTAGTGAAGACAAGTTCAATATGTTCTCTTCTATTTTAACTTCTTTTGGGCTTCGTAGACATGTTTCTATTTATAATTGCTTCTATTAAGAAAAAATAATAATGAGGCTTACCTTATTACTAGCACATGCATATGAAATTGTCATCATAAATTATGATCAACTACATACATCTCAACTTAAGTAATTGTTTTGAGTCAGAAATGAATGACCTAGGGAGACTTAATTACTTTTTTTGGCATCGAGATAAGATATATAGATGGGACGATCAATCTTGTTATTGGGGAAATAAGTATTTGATATTCTTAATTCTTTCAAAGTTTATACTTTTGACTTGTGCATCACTTGATTCGCCACTAAGCTTCTAGTACATACTTCTCTTTGGATATAGAAATATCCATTTAAGTGGAGGTGCCAATAATTTTTTGCCAAGATTGGCATGTCTATCTATGCGCATCTATACATGTATATATAGTGCTCAATATCTATAGCACCATTGTCTAAAGAGAAACTTTTTTATGAGGCTATATTCTTCTAAAGGTAATATATACAATATAAAAGGCTAGATTGTTTATATTTGTAAATATGAATTGCAAATTGACATGAAGAATAATGTGATTTGATTTATTTTTGGAATTATAGGTGGCCATTAAGGCTTGGCCAAATTGTGTGTGCATGTGTGAGTGTGTGCTCGTGTGTGTTCACACACGCATATGTTGTCCACTTATGATGCTTATTGAGAAGAAAAATACATCATTAAGATCATAGATCAACCATAAGGCACCACAATAAGAAACAATAACAAACAAATATCTATTCAATGAAATTTTAAATGGTTTATTATGCATCCTTAGCAGCTATATATTATATATACATATATCTTGTTTTATTAATGAAATGCAATTGTTCTTTAAAATTTCTACATCCCTATAAAAAAATAAAGATTTGAGGATCTTGATTCTTGGTCCCCGGGGGAAAACGTTCAAGATAGGGATCGATTGCTGATTTGCCCTTCTTGATTTTTCCCATTAAATTACCTACCAAATGCAGAACTCAAATTAACAAAACGTGTTGAAATTTCCTGGCAGAAAATAAATTATTAGCACAATTCACCAATTTCCTTCCGGAGTGAAAATTTATATTCTTTATTTTGAAATACATGGAATTTATTTGATAAAACAGATCACAATAAAAATCTTCATCAGCGCCATCCAAAAGTTACCGGTGATCCTGGTTCAATAAGAAATAAAACAAAAAACAAGTTAGGCCCACCACCTTCATCATCATCATCATCATCATCAAAACAACAAAAACAAATTAGGATACCAATTGTGCAAGTATCCATCCATGTGGTGTATGTAAAAAGTAAATATCTCAGAAAATCTTTCCCCCAGTAAATCACAGAAATCATGTTTGCAAGGTCTAAAATACAAGACTTATCAATCTTAGACAAAAATACTTCTTATCACGCCAACACACGATCTTTGTTCTTCATCATCATTATCATCGTCATCATCATCATACAAGTCTCAACTCCCACAACTGATAGTTCAATCGGCAAAAAAAATGAATACTGTTACCCTCTGAAAATATGAATTTGATCCTCATAAATGCCAAATACAATCCCCAGAGTGTTTGTCTGATTATCCCATATGTGAGCCGGCCAATGAATAATATGAGTTGGGTTTGAAGAAGGCCAGAGAGAAGGCCCAATTAAACTTTTTTTTTACTTTTTTCTTTTTTTTTTTTTTCTTTTTTTTTTTAATATTTAATTATTTTTTATTTATTTATTTTTTTATAAAAGGCCCAATTAAAACTAAACGAATTAGTAAAGATTATTGTTTTTATTCCAACAATTTGCCTTTTTGTTCTTTCTATTGGCATACATACAAAAGCTATCACTAGTTATTGCCTACTTGCACATACTTGGAGATCACAAGTACTCCTTTCCCAAGAGTTAGATCGTCTAAGACTTCATTCTCCTTTATCAGAATTATTAGACCATGATGCTAGTAGCAATTATTAGGCCATACTAGAGAAATTTCATATGAAGAAATGATTTTCACAAGTCATTATTAATATAAAAATGTTCTTCTTACCTATATCCTAAATACACATCAATTAGACATGAATCACATTTTCCTTTAGGATGACCTTAAAGAAGAGTTGTTTATGAAACAATCACTTGAATTTCGAGCAGCTGTGTTGCACGGATATGCCTAATAACTGTTGTGTCCACGTGTCGGACACAAATCCGTATGGGATACGCCACGTGGCGTATCGGATACGCGTCGGAGACGTATCTGACGCATTGTTTGGAAACAGTTGTCATTGCGTCAAACGGGGAGGGGAGGAGCACACCGCCGACAGCACCTAAGGTAACCTAATTCTATAAAGGGAATGAGGGGTTTTGGAATTTGTATCGGGAGGGGGAGAGTTCGAAAATCGATAATTGGATGGGGGGATGGGATCGAGAGGGGGGGGGGGGGGGGGGGGGGGGGGGGGGGGGGGGGGGGGGGGGGGGGGGGGGGGGGGGGGGGGGGGGAGGGGGTTTCGAGAGGGGGGGAAAAGGTTCGGGAGGGGAGGAAAGGTTCGGGGGGGGGGGGGGGGGGGAGGTTCGGGGGGGAGGGGGGAGGGTGTTAGAGGGTTTAAATTTTGTTTACATTATTTTAAAATACAGAATTTTAAATTATTTTAAAATACAGTATTTTCAATTATTTTAAAATACCTAATATTTATAATTAATAATTTTTATTTTTTTTATCATGACGTATCCTAGCCGTATCCGTATCCTAATTTTTTAGAATTTACCGTGTCCTCGTATCTTGCCGTGTCGTATCCTCGTGTCTGAATCCGTGTCCATGCAACATAGTCGAGCAGTACAATCCAACTCAATTTATAATTATAAAAGAAAGTATGTCCTGAAAAAATCCTCGAAAATATAGTTTACAAGGTTTTCACTGACGATCATTTTTTTGGTTTATATAGATGTATTATAGATTACTCATTATTTTTCCATGAAAATTCCAATGAAAAGTTTATCTTTATCTTAATAATTGTGTGTGTTGATGATATTGTTATTACAATAAATAAAGAATTGAAAATCACTCAACTCAATGAGACCTTCAATCATCAGGACTCCAAATAAATAATCATACGAGTCACACATACTTTCATGTATTGTCATAGACTGTGTGTATTTGAAACTATCATAATAGTTAGTCTTTTAGGTTGTGCTTCAGAGAATATTTTTATATGATGCAGTCAATACTCTTAACGAACCCTCATGTTAACTCAACTACATTTAAAAGAATTATAAAAAAAAATAATTATTTGACTATCATTAAATCAGATATATCATACAATTAATAAAAAATCTAAAGTCCTCGTGTATCTTTTTCAGTAAACAATGGTACCTTTAACTGGTTGATTTTAAAGATTTGAGTTGCCCACCAACTAAACAATTAGGGGTGAGCATCGGTCGGTTTGGTTGGGTTTGATTTATAAATATACAAAACCAAAGTAAATATTAATCGGTTCGGCTCAGTTTATGTATAAGATTTTTAAAAACCAAATCGAACCAAACCGAATTAATTCATTTTGGTTCGGTTTTAAATTTCAGTTTAGATAATAAATAAGCTTTTTCGGTCCGTATAATTTTAATACAAAGAAATTATTTTTTAATTAATTCTAAAAAATCCATAATCTATCACACATATCCATCAAATAACAATATACATAAGATAACAATATCCATAAAATAACAATAATGTCCTTAAATAACACTATCAAAAAAACTAAAAAACAATGATGTCCATAAAAGAATAATATCCAACTAAAACCTAAAATAAAAATATCCATAATTTGTCACACATGCTAATAAAATTTGTTCATAATAGGTAAAAGCTAAATTAAAAAAAAAATAGAAAAATTTTTGCCCATATTTTAAGAATAAATAACATTGCAATAATAGCATAATAACATAGGTTTTGGTAAAACTAAAATCAGGAGAAATAGAAATATACCTAAGAATTGAAGCCTTGATAATTAGCACTAAATAATGAACCAAAAAATCAACAACTAACTGAGAGCCAAAGAAGAAGAATGAAGGAAGAATCAAAAGACACCAACAAAAAAAGTGAATGACAAGAACGAAAGATAGAAAGAATTGAATAGTGTGATAAAGAGGAGAAAAAAAAGATAACGGTGAGAATAATAGCCATTTTGGTGGTGGCTGCTACAATAATTATAGTTCTCATGGTCTTAAACTTATATTATATAAGTATGTTAACCTAAATTAAAATAACAGAGTTTTTAAAAATTAGTTCAGTTCAATTTAATGATTTTTTTTACAATCATAACCAAACCAAACCGAATAAATTTTAGTTTGGTTCAGTTGAAACCAATTTGAATATTTTTATAAATAGAACCGAACCAAACCAAACTAGTCGGTTCGGTTCAAAATTTTGATTTTTGGTTATTTTTGCTCACCCCTAACTATAATGAGATCTATCATTATATTTTTTTAAGATAATATTATTTCTTGAAAAAATAAATAACAGAGAATAAAATTGAAATCTAGTACAAATACAAAATTCATGATGATCTTAGAATAACTTGTATGATAATTTTGAGTATACACTTTTGAATGAGATTGTGTATCAACTTACTTTTCATATTACTCTCTATTATAACAATCAATCAAAGAAACATAATTTTCTATCATGTGTTTCACAGATAGACAAAACACATAATTAGATTACTTCTTTCTAAAATAGAAAAATCATGATGAGATTATTATTATAGTTTATGTTCCTACAATAAATTGGACAGCTTATATTTTTACAAATGACTTGAATTAGTCCTGCCTTACTTTATTTTCACCAAACTTGGTGTTCTAGATACATATGTACCAACGTCAAAAATAATACTATGATATGTTTATTATACGTTTTGTTTGTTTTTCATTTTGTATTTCTTAATTAATAAATGGGAGCACTCACCATATTAGATGTCCCAAGCAATTTGTATGCATTTCTAGGGGATTCTATGTGTACATATTTTATAAAGAGTTTGCATGAGTTTCTTTAAAATATGAGTTACCTTAAACAAAAAATAATATTTATTTCCTCTATCTATACATCCTTGATTAAAAAAGAACAGACAAATCATGTAGGTTGCCATAAAATATCATTCAAGTAATCACAAACAATTATTTAAAATATGAGAAGACAAATATTCAATGTTACAATTTTGTATTTATTAATTTAAATTCAAGCTCAAAATATCAATCTATATTGCTATTATATAAAATAGATTATTCAATTATGTAAATATTTTTTGTAGAGGTGCTTCTCATAGATATATATATCCCTAAGGCACTTATGTATGTGTTTTGTTGCTTAGAGGACAAGCCTTATCATTGATGGCCATGGACCCAATTTAGATTTGAAAGGCCAAATTAGAGGTGTCAAAAGGGCCGGCCCAGCACGGCACGGCCCGTTTTTCACGTGCCCGGCCGTGCTACCGTGCCGTGCCCGGCACGGCACGGTGAGACAAAGGCGGGCACGGCACGGCCCGTGGGCACGGCAAGGCCGTGCCGTGCCGTGCCCAGCCCGCTCGGGCACGCCTTGGCTTGGCCAGGCGGCACGGGCGCACGGCAGGCCCCGGGTGGGTCACAAGGCGTGACCGCGTGAGTCGTGACTCACGACTCACGCCACGGCACGCGTGGCACGCCGCCAGTGCCACGCGTGCCTGCGTGAACCGGCAAGGGATGGACCCGTGCCGGCGTGCCGTGCCAAGGCACGAGCCGTGCCGGGCCAGGCACGGCACGGCACGCGATTTTTTAACCCGGGCACGGCACGGGCCCAGGCACGGGTTAAGAACGTGCCGGGCCGGGCCGGCCCGTTTGACACCTCTAGGCCAAATAGTTGTACCCATGTTGGGTTAAAGCCATTTTTTCAGTAAGCCAAACTAGCCTGTCAAGCATGGGCCACCTTCCCACCTCTACTCCCAAGATGTTGATTCTGAGAGAATTAATAAAATTGTTCATAATAATGCTTAATCACTTCCTATGATCATTGAGCATCCTCAATAGGATGATAAAGAGATAGTTGTTAGAATTTAAACAATATGAAATGAACTATATTTTCTCTCTTTTTGAATTGCACTTCAAAGCAAACCTAAAATTTCATACTTGGAAAAAAGAAAAACACTTTACAAGTAAACAAGAGAGAGAAAGAGTCTGTGAACTCAAAAGAAAAAAAAAAGAAAAAATTACTACAAATAAGTATAATTTATTGTGGATGGAAGAATTGTGAGATTTCCTCACATTATATGCATGTGAGACATTTTGTATTCCATTATTTGATATAATCAGAGTTTGTAACGTGATTTCTTTCCTCAAGATTAGAGAGAGTTTTCATTTAAATTTCTGTTGTCACAACAAGTACTGCACAAGCTTTCACTTAAATTTCTTTCCTCAAGATTAGACTTATAATAGTATCTTTGAAAGCTTGCAGAGTTGAGTAAAGTAAGACTGTAAAGTACATATAGAAAGACTAACAATGACTAATGACCAATGGGTGAAATTGGGTGAGATCGCAACAAGTACAGTCCATCAAAATCTCTAAAATAGTGTCTTACAAAATATTGAGCCAGAGAATAGCAAATAAATTCCAGTTGTGGAGAGAATTATGGCAAGTGCCAAAGATGATGACAGTGTCAAATAAATTCAACAACGAGTAACTTCAACAACATGCTTTCTCAGCTGTCAAAAATCAGGGTGAGATTCAGCAATGAAGAAAGAGTTGTAATGCTTATGATAACAGTGTCAAATAAGCACCTTGCCACTACTTTGACTCGTGCAAAAGACAACATGTGATGTAGCTTCAAGTGGTTGTTGAAGTATTGCTGTCCTATGAGAAGCAGAATGAAGAAAGAGATGCAGAGGGCACAGGCCCTTGTTACGGAAAACATGGGCAAAAAATACGTTTTTAAATGAAAAGTCAATTAAAATGGGAGATTCTGAAAGAGAACAAACTCAAAATATAAAAGTTTTTTTTTTGTACTATCATTGGGCCAACCTAAGCGAAATTAAATCAAATTCAGTTTTTGAAGAAAGCTAAAGATGAAAATAGCTAGTAAAAAACTAATAGAAAAGAAATAGATGTGTCAACCGGGAAGATCGGCCCGAGCATTGGCTGCAAAACGGCACAGTCCAAGACAGTGCATAGTCCTGGACCTTGCCGGCCCATGGCATGGATCATGCCGTGTTGGCTGGTGCGAGTAGAGATGGCAAATGTGTCCATATCCGTAGATTTCCAACCCGATCCGATCCGGTCAAACAGTAGAAAAATCCGTTGACTGGATAATGGATATGGATATGAATAAAATCTGATTTTTTTGAATGGATATGGATTGGATATGGATTTAGGCATATCCGATCCGAAACCCGTATCCGATCTGACCCGAACATGCGGATATCCGATCTGATCCAATTATATCTGATCTGTTCTACCAGATATAATACACACACACACAGACATATATATATATATATATATATAATATAGTCCATATATAATGAGAATTTTTAGATTCATCTTGCGAATTCTGAGACAATCTCGGATGACGAAACGAATTTCACCGTTAGATTCGTCTTGCGAAATCTAATGACATAGAGAAATTTCATTGAATTCTGAGACAATCAGAATATTTTATGAATTTTTAGGTAACGAGTATAGAGTAAAATCTGATAATGAGATTTTAGAAAAATCTCAAAATTTTCAAATATTTAAAGAATATTCATTTAAGATAAATGCAATTGAAACCATTTAAGATAAATTTTCAAATATTTTGAAGCTGAAATAGACTAAAATAGACAAAGTGGGACACATGAGTCCCACATTAAAAAAAAATAAAAAAAAATACAAATCAAGCAAGCAGTGGAGTTACTGGAGTAGGAGGCGCACACTATTAGAATGTGATCTATAAATTGATGGGTGTTGCTGCAGTATTGGACCCTAGGTATAAGATGACTTTGCTACACTTTTACTTTCCTTTGGTTTATCCAAATGACTTTAGTGAACAAATTAGCAACATTCAACGACTTTGTTATGAGTTGATGGAAGAATATTATACTAGAATGTATAAAGGGACTAATACAGAATCTGCAGTACATGGAACGATCACTTCAACTTCAAAAGAGAGTTTAATAACTATCGATAGTGATTATCAATTGTTTGTGAAAAGGATGAAGACTAATAAAACTAATAGTTTCAAAACTGAATTGGACCATTACTTGGAGGAATATGTTTTGCCTGAAAATTCTCAGTTTGATATTTTATTATGGTGGAAGTTGAATGGGATAAAGTATCCTGTCTTGCAAACTATTGCAAGAGACAAATTAGCAATTCCAGTATCTACTGTTGCTTCAGAATCTGCATTCAGTTCTAGTGGGAGATTAGTTAGCCCTCATCGTAATCGACTTAATCCGAAGATGATAGAAGCATTGATGTGTGCCCAAAGTTGATTGTGGAGTGAAGTGACAAAACATGATGGTAAATTTATTTCATTGATCATTTATTTTTTATTTGCCTATAATTTCATAATATTTGTAAAATTTTAATATTATTTTTCTTTTTATATTTTTTTTTTCTAGGTGGAGATGACTTGTTCATTTCAGATGGTTATGCATCAATTTATGAAGAAGATATTCACATGCATGATGAAGGTATTAAATTTCATAACTAATACATTTTAATTCATATTGCAATTTAAGTATTCAAATATTAAGTTTTTTTTTATAATTGTAGGATTCGAGATTACACATGATCGATGACAACATTTTTATTAACTTTTATGAAGATGAAGTCTATCAAACCTTGTTGAAACTTTGTTTAAGATGTTAAACATTTTGAATTTGTCACTTGATACAAATATTTTGATTTGTGATATTTTATTAACATTAGACTTTGGTTTATATTCCTAAATTTATAAATCATAAAATTATAACTGGTGTCATAGGTTAGCAAAATACGTCTTAATATCGCATGTATAAATCCGATATCCGTGGAGAATATCCGAAATCCGATGGATAGGATATGGATTTAAATTTTTTTTATCCGTAGTATATAGATATGGATATATTATTTTTATTTAGGATCGGATATGGATTTTGAAAAATCTGATCCAAATCCGATCCGATGCCATCCCTAGGTGCGAGTCATCCCCCAGCTGCTGGCCAGAATTCGATGTCAATCATGATTTTAGTCACTTATAATTACAAACAAAAATTTTTAAAAATATTATTTAATATTTTTAAATTCTCTATAAATAGAAAATAATATATTTAAAATTTTCATTCAAAATTTAAATAATTGATATATTATTTTTTTATGTGATTATTCATTTAATTTTTTACTCTAAGAATTTTAATTTATAATTTACACTTACGCATACGGGATAGACGGTGAAGCAGGTATGCCATAAAGATGTCAAACAGGTCGGACCAGGCCAGCTCGGTTTTAGGTGGCCTAACTGGGCCACTGGATCGTTCCTGCCATGACACAACACAATAATCATGTCATGCCTAGCTCGGCAATGTATTTTTTGGGGAAGCCCGGTACGGCCCGTCAGCCAGGCAGGTTGAGAAACCGTGCCAGTTCGGGCCCATACAGGCCGATTTTAAATTTTTAATAAATTTTTTTTGTTTATGATTATAATTTATATGTTTAAGTTTAATATTTTTAATACTTTAAAAATTAAAAAGAATTATTATTAATTATTTTTAGTAATTAGTTAATATTAATTATTTTTAATACTTAATAATTTTAATATGTTAATGTGCATCAGACTATCAGTATAAGACTGTAAGTGTATGAAATATGAATTAATAAAATATTAAAACTTAAATATAAATAAAAATTAAAAATTAATATAGAATAAAAATTTAAAAAATAATAAATATTCAAGTTTCAGCTTTCAAACTTAAAATATATCAATACACAAAGACACAAGTCACAATCACAAGCCCAAGTCTCAAAGTAATATCACAACCAAAAATAAAACAAATACATATTTAATGTAAATGAGTAAATCAAAATCAAATATCAGAATCAGACATAAGTGACGTAATCCAGCAATCATCAACCGTTAACGTCATCATTCATCATATCATCCTCAATATCAATATCATATAAATCATTATCAGCAATCAATTCATCCACTTTTACTGCAATCACAGCACAATCATAGATACCAAAGCTCAAATCCTTTCAATCTTTCATGGATAATAAAGTCTCAATAATATCATGACATAATCTCGATCTCCTATCCGAAATCACATCAACTGTAACAGAAAAAGTAGATTCCGATGTTATGCTGAATACTGAAGGAGTCAGTAAATCAAATATCATCTTAAATAGTACGAAAAAGATGGACTTGTATGATTTTCATTACTATAATATATCAAAATTCGTAGTATTAGAATATGATAGGATTGAGCAGTAATAAGTATTTAAGTGCTGATACAATTTACTCCAATTTAATGATCCATCCCATCATTTTTCCCTCACTAACTAAATGAAAAAGTCACCATCACTGAAATGATATCCATGTCCGTACTCAAAACTTCACTACTACTACCATCATACCAGTATCATGGTATTTAAACAGCTCAATCAACTTCTCGTGAATGGATCATTCAGGTGAGTCTTCCAAGTTCATGTACTAAAAAATATACGTTAAAATATTATATACTCTTTCCACCTTAACCCTAAGATCTATACAGACAACCAGATAATAAAGAAATGAAATGGTAGGCCAGTACTTTAAGTATTTAGTTTCTATCTCTACAACTATATCGCTAAGTGTCGAGTCATCTCAATACTTCCTAAACATGCTACTAATATTACATATGAATCTAAGTGCAATACAAATTATAAGAGTATAAACTGACAAACACATATTCGTCGTATAATAAAAAATCTTCCAGAATCTCATAAATGAAATTCATGTTGCCCAGTCAGTATCATCAATATTAAGTTCATCACTCTTACTATTGAAGTAGTCAGATATCACGTATTTGTATCCAAGATATGCATTCAACATCAGGTAAGTATAATTCCAACGGCGTCTCACATCCGATTAAAATTTCTTCTTATTAAGATTCACAAACATACAGAAACTATCGAACTCCTGTTATCTGCAAGACATGAAAATATATTTTAATGAGTTACGTATGTTTTTCAAAGTAGAAACATGCACCCTCATCCCCACTTATACAATCAGGTTAATCATATAATACATGCATCTAACATAAAAAATCTCTCCTAATGATTTATCTTTAATATTTCTAACAAACATGTTAATTGATACTTCATTATTAGATATATTATCAAATGTAATACTAAAAATTTTATTTTAAATTTAATATTCTTTAATGATATTCATCATGCACTCAAAATTAACCGGGTTATCATAAGAATAAAAAATTTCAGAGAATCCTAAAATTTATTTTATTTAAAATCCATCTAGAATCTACATAGTGGGCGATGAAACAGACATATAATGCATCATCATGACTAGTCCAAATATCGAACATCACGAGCATCACTCTATTATATTCTTTAAATTTATTAATTATTATTTATTTTTTTAATTTTTAATATTTTAGTATTACATTCCTAGATGTGGACCTAAAAATCCTATGATATGCCGGCTAAAAATATGCCTTCAAGATACTGAATACCCTTGGATCCTCCAAAAATCTAATCGAAAGATTCATCGTAATGATCAGTTTGATCATTTTTTTCCTTCCCAACTCGTTGCGATATATGAAAAAGATTAACTTTGAGAATGAACTAAATCCAGCCTCAAAAATCCACTGCTATGTAGGATTTGCCTATAATTTAATGTACCATGTTTTTTTATGCATAGTTCAACATGCTTCTTAGAGTGTCCAGTCCAACATGAACTCTTACAACTTAAAATTTTTTTATAATATTTACATTGTACCGATTCTTTTTTGACACCCATAAAATTTTTTTTTTATTATATTAAAGTGAGTCCAAACTACTAAAGTCATAATTTTTTATTTTTTAAATGTTTGAGTTGAGAAGACCGGAGAAACTAAAATTTTGGCAACCTTAGACCTTTCCGTAGGATTTTTATATTCTAAATTAAAATTAATTTTATTTTCATTATTTAAAGTATTATGTCATTTTTTAATTTTTTTTTATTTTTTAGACTAGAAAGTTGAAAGTAGAGAGAGAGATAGAGACTTGTTAACTAATTAAAAAAATACGAAATACTCGTAAACCAAAATACGTTTACTTTAGCTTTTTTATATCTACACCGCACGTGCACCATAAATCCAAATATCAAAGCAGAGTTGCGAGTCTAGAAGGCTAAAATCTCGAGAAAGAAAATTAGAAAGAGAGAAAGAAAGAAAGAATAGCAACAAGAGTCAAGATTTATGTGTTTAAAAAACATAAATCTTAGAGTGAGGGGAGATTTATAGATTATCAAAATTATTTTTTAAGTAATTTTATTGATTTTTTTTTTATTTTTAATCATTAAAAAATAGGCAGAATCCTTAGTGCCGTCTGATTCTACCCCATAGTCGTTGGAGAAGAAATCCAACGGCTTAGATTCATATTTTTTTTACCGTTTGAGTTAGCTTGACCGTCGAATCGTCCCGAACAATCCCATTCCAGAAGCTTTGGCTGTTGGAATGAAAGGAATCGGGCCTCAAACTCGGGTCGAAAAGACTACAAATCAAGTTTGAGCCCGACAAAACTCTCGGATCCATCGGGCCTCGAATTGTTGGTTAAGGTCAGGGGTGTCGTGCTGAGTGGTCATTGCGTGTCTTGGCTTGTGCTGAGAAATCATGTCCACAAACCTCGGTATCGGGACGTGCCTGGCCCGACACATGGCCCAATTGACATTGGCCCGGAACAAGCATGGGCAGGGTCATTCTTGTGTCATGCCGAGCCAAGTACGGCCAAACCATGTTATTCCTCGGGCCGTACCAAGCAGGCCTGGTGCATTTGACACCTCTATTGTGTCTATGGGCTATGAAACTTACCTTGAAATTAGATTGTAAAATTTATACAATTTTAATAATACCATAGACATTAATTAATAATTGATGATTCTTAATTTGTATCATTATATGATTGTGATATTGTACAAGTCAATAGATACTTTTTTTTCTATTATTTTATTTTATTTTGATCATTACACTATTGATATATTAAATCTTGGCTTGCACTTTTTATTATTTTCATTTTTGATATTTTTTTAATATGATTTACACATAATTTATATTAGATTTTTATTCTATCAATATTTTATTAAAATTAAATGAAATTTTTTATTTTTTATTTAAGTCAAATTAAACACAATAAAATTTTAATTCGCATCATTACAAATTAAAATTTAACTTTATGTTTAAATAATCAAATTTAAAAGTAAAACCCAAGACCGAAGCCCCCCAAAAGGCCAAAAAAAATGAATCAATTCGAACTAGCACGAATCAGCCCAGCACAACCCGACTCTTTGCAGGCCCAACACAATGACACAATCATGGCACACTGAATTGGGTCTTGCCGACATAATATGACCCCTTTGACACCTCTAAAAAGAATATCATGACCATCACAACAACAGAAGTTACAATTGTAACTGGTGAATATCCACGTGTTTTTAACAATAAGGCAAAATGGGTGGTAGATTCAATTATTTCCTATCAAATCACTCCAAACAAAATAAAAAATCATTTACCACTAACATTACAAAGCTAGTAACTTCAATACTATGAAGATGAAAAATTGAACACTCTCTCAAATTGTTTAAATTGGAGATATTCGCATGCGAGTGAATGTCATCTCATTTTGATATTAAAAAATGTCAATTGACATTATTAATCAATTGACATTAAAAAATGTGAAGCATTCACTAAAATTGCATTTTAGCCTTTTATTTGAAAATTATTTTGACAACAACAAATGAAAACTTCAATATGAAAGGATCATTAAACATTACCAAAAAAATTATTTCGACATCTCATTTTTTAGGCTCATCTAGGCTATCATGTCATGCCCGACAACACAATCTTTAGCATAGCCAAAAAAATTATTTTGACATCTCTTAATTAGTTGAGATGAAGCTTAAAAAGGATTCAGAAATTTTATCATATTTATTTATAATTATACATATTTTATTTAATAGATTCTATTTTACTTTAGATTATAATTTTTTTTATTTTTTCACATATAATATATATATATATATATATAAAACACAAAATCTAATTAAGAAATATATATATAAATTAAGAGTTCATATATATTATAAATATGTCGGATAAATTTCACATTTACTATATTGATCACTGGATCATACATCAGATTAGAGGTGTTAAACGGGCGGGCTGGGCCGGTTCAGCCCAGTTTTAGGCCGCCCAACTGGGCTACCGGTTCAGGTCCGGCCAAAAACCTAATTATTTATAAAATTAGGATTTTGGCAGCATGCTGCGGCGCGTCTTCACCCTTTTGGGGCTCAACGAACCTCTCCCATCAAGCGTGAGCTCGTCCTGACCACGCTCGATGCGTGATCACGCGTGTCGTGCCCACGTGCCAAGCACTCGTGTCGTGCCTGGCATGGCACGACAAGCCTATCCCTCAGCTCGGCACAACACAATCGATACCAAGGATATGCTCGGCATAGGCCCGAGCACAACATTATAGCATGTCAGGCTCGAGTTAGCTCGGCCCATTTGACACATATACATCAGACTATCTATATTGGCACAACCCACAACAAAATTGCACAAAAATTATATATATATTTAATTAAAATAGCTCGAACACTCCTATTTGATACAAATATTCCAAAGTAATTTTAAGAAAATATCATATCAAACTATCTTATTAACTAGATGTATTCTTTTATCCTTTTTCACTGTACATCCTTTTAGATTATGTATTTCATAGATAAATTATTTAGTATACCTCCCAAAAATTTTTAAAGTAATTATTTTGTTTACTATATCTCTCCGAATCAAGATAAAATTACACCTAGGATTTAAAGACATGACTTTCATGATTGCTCCATTACTTAAAAAAATTAAAAATATTTTTTTAGTAAAAAAAATATTTTTTTCAAATATTCCCAAAAATATTTTTGGAAAAAATACATATATTTTTTACCAAGATTTATTAAAATATTAATATTATTTTTTTAGCATAAATTTTTTAGTAATTAAATTTAGACTATATATCTATATGTCTATCAATTAGGCTATCTAAATATCTATATATCTGTCTATCTACTTTTTTATCTATTTGTTTATTCTATTTATCTATCTATTTGTCTATTTTTTTATATATCTATCTATATGTCTGTTTATCAGTCTATCTATGTATCTATATATCAATCTGTCTATCAATCTATATATCTGCCAATTTTCTTATATTTCTATCTACATATGTATATATTTGTCTGTCTATCATTCTAATAGTGTGTCAATTTATCTATTTGTCTATCATTCTATCAGTCTATCTGTGTTTCTATATATCTATAAATCTATCTAACTATCTAAATATTTATTTTCTATCTATATATCTGTCTAACTATCATATTATCTTTTTATAAGTCACACTTAGACTATCAGACCGAAATTGGAATAGTGCAAATAGAGAGAGACATATAGACAAATAGATTGACACACATAAACATACAAATATATAAATAGATAGCCAGACATATAGAAAGATAGATAGACATTGAGATAGACAACAAATAGACAGACAGATAGAAATATAGATATACAAACAGATAGACAGATAGATAGAGAGATAAATCGACAGACAGATAGATAGAGAGACAAATAGATAGATAAATAGATAGATTGATTGACAGATAGATTGATAGATTGTTAGACAAATTGATAAGTAGATTGATAGATAGAATGATAGACATATTGATAGATAGATTTAGAGATAGACCGATAAAGAGACTGATAGAAAGATTGATAAATATATTAATAGAAAGATAGATAACTAGATAGATAGATAGATAAATAGACAAATAAATAAATAAAAAGATAATCTAGATATTTTAATAGAAAGATAATCTAGATATTTTAATAGAAAAATAAATAGAAAGATAGATAATCTAAATATTACAAATTTATAATAAGAATCAAAAGATAATCTAGACTTAATATTTTTGCTTACTCTTCTTTTAATCCCACTTAGACCCCTAGCAAATAAAGAATGCTACTAATTAGCTATATATGAATTTATTTATCCATATTATGATGACTCTTATAAATTACATGCCAACAATTAAAAATTAATTGAATTTGAATAATGTGAGATTTCCCATGAGAGGAAACCTCTCTTGAATCTAAATGACTTAGTAGTTCACAAGTCTACTTCAATTTCGACAAATGAGGAGCCGGATATTGAGCAATTTGATCATTCATAACTTAAATTTTATACTAATTAAAAAATATATACCAACTATTTACCACAGAAAAGAATTTTGATTTTATTATAAGTTAGAATTTGTATTCCCATGCAGACATCTCCTCTAATCTTGATATTTTAATTGCTCTCTAAAAAAAATTGATGAGTTATACTCAGCACTTTTTTTACAAGTGTTATCATATATACACATCCTTCATTCTTTTATTTTTTTAATAACTTATTTTGATTGTACTAGAATACTCTGATCTTTAAAAGATAAAAAAGAAACTTATTTCATTCAAGATGATATTAAACGATATTATAGAAATTATATGCATTCCACTCCAATAGAATTTGGAAACTAATACCTCAAACTTTAAGAATATAAATTATTAGTTGTAGGTAAGTATTTATTGTGAATACAGATCTAAATGAAAATAAAAATCATCTTAATGAAAAATTTTTTACAATAAATTCACTCAAACATTTTATGTAGATTACTAAGATACTCTTTCTAAAGATCAATATGATTTACTATAAATTATTATTTCATTGATAATATCTCATTGATAGAAAATATATTAGCTAAGCATAATGGAACAATAATCTTCAATATGAATTTGATGAGAGAAAATATATATGAAACAATTACCTAGATTTCAAACAAAATAATCAAATTCAATTTATAGAATATAAAATACATTGAATACCTGAAATAGTTATCAAAATTTTAATTTACAAAATTTTCACAAATATTCACCTTGCTAAATTTATACATATATTACAAATTTTTTTCACTTTTTCAAAGAAACTCTAATAACAAGTTGATCTTATTTATAGTGTATATATATAATATTATTATTATAAGAGATGAGTTAGAAATCACTCAACTCAAGAACAATATCTTTAATCATAATTCTAGACGAATAATCTTAAGAGACATAAAAACATTCTTAGAAAATAAATGATCTACTCTAGGACAGGGATCATCTTATCATAGAAAAGTTATGCAATTCATACTTACAAAGATTAGCATTTTTGGTTGTGCTCCAAAAATCGATTGATCCAATAATTGATTCTTGTTCGATGTGACTTCTCCAATTAACTATACTACTTATGAGAGAAATATAAAAAAAATTAATTATTTGATTATCATCATACCAAATATAATTCATATGATCAATATATTTAATTATTTTTTAAATTCTTTTCAACATATTTACCCATTAATAATTCTGTTGTATATATAATTTGTTTTTTTACTTAATAATCTGTTTTTTAATATTTTTCATGTAAGTATAGGAAAAAAAATATTAAAAGCCCGAGGATGCAGCAGTAGTACAATAATGGAGGTCCCGCCGTCCGGTCAGCGGGCCAAAATTTTTGGAGCAGAGCCTGGCCCGTTCCATGATCCGCCCGCTTCGGTTAAATGAACCGGATGTTTATTTTTCATATAAAACAATTTGTATTTATTTTTCGGACGGCTATTTTTTGACCCGTTTTGAACTGTTCATCATCACTCTCCTCTCTCTGCGCGATTTCACGACTGCTGTATGCTGCATACTGTAAGACGTTCTATTTCTTGGTTTTAATCTGTAATGCATAAGCGTTTTCTGGTGGAGATAGCTAGTCGTACTGAGCGACTAACGAACCACGTTATTTCCTGTGTTGAATTCTCGTTTTTAATTCTGTCGTGAATGTTGTTGGTTTGGGATATATATATTACTTGTTTCTGTGTTTCTGTTGTTTTCTGTTTCTTAATCTCACTACCCGTAGAAGCGCAATTACCCAACAAACTCTGTATATTAAAGGTATATAAAATCAACAATACCTAAGATATATTATCAATAAAAAAAATGCAAGAAAATTTTAAGAAATATAAGTGCAAAACTAAACTTAATTTTTTTTCCATTAGCCTCTTTCTTTAATTATATCAACTAAAGAAAATTTATATGATGATATATGACTTGTATATATGGGATGTGGGTAAGTGCCAAAGTGGAGGATAGTGGAGAAGTGGTGATAACTACCACATTTATTTAGCCATGTAACTATCAAGTGGAATAACTACCAAAGTTGTTAACTTATTCATTTGTTAAGTAAATAACTATCATGTTTTGAAGCACTACTTAATTGACTAAGTAAATAATTATCACGATTTCAAATACTACTCAGTACTCCCCCTTGCCTCAAATCTAGTTACTCCCATTTGCATTATAAAATAATCATGTTTGACAGATGGCGAAGACGCAACAAGGATATCAGCAATTTGTTCATTTGTTCCATAGTACATCAATTGTTTCTTCATTAACCAAATTTCAAATAAAATAATATCACATAACGATGTGCTTCGTTCTACTATGAGAGACTAAATTTTGTCATAGAAATGACTACCTTGTTATCACAAAAAAAAATTAGTCACAACTTCTTGCTCATAGATAAAATCAACTACCAATTTCCTTAACCAAATTACTTGACAAGATGATGCAATGGCAATATTATGTGTTGTTATCATATTCTATTTCTGATGATGATGAAACTATTATGTCTTGCTTCTTTGAGCTACATGAAATAGCACCACAACAAAATAAAAAAAATACTGTCATAAGTACTTTTCCTGTCTTCCAAACAACCTGCCTAATCACTATCAGTAAAACTAAAAAGTTTAAAATGACACATTAGAGTACAAAATTTCAAAATCAATAGTCTCTACAACATAACTCATGATTATCTTAGCTGCTCCAAGATTGTGTTTTGCTGGGCCATGCATAAGCCTAGAAGTCGTTCTAATAGCATGCATATACTATATTGAGTCTCATTTGACACGGGTAGTTCAAACCTCCAACTATTCTTCTGTAATACTTTGCATTAGACATATCTATCTTATAATCAGATACAAATTTCTCATTAACATTCATAGTAATAAATGACGGCTTACAATTCAGCATATTAAATTGATTAAGCAAGTCAACAACATATTTTTTGAGATATAAAAATGTCATATAAATTTTAGTTCACTTCCAACCCAAGAATATAATATAATAAACCCAAATCTGACATCTCAAATTTTCTCATCATACTGAATTTAAATTCTGCAATAATAAGTTTAAAGGATCTCATATAAACCATTTCATTAACATATAAGCATACAGTCAGAAAATTAACATCACCTTTCTTCTTCACATAAAGGATTGACATATTTGTACTTCTTTAGCCTGTAGACCTTATTTTCATCCCAACTATTCTGATTGTACCAGATATACTTCTTTTAAATTATCATTCAGAAAAAAAAAAGTTAATATCAAACTGGTATACAAACAAATTTAATTGTACAACCAATACTAGAAAGGTTCTTATAATTTCAAAATGAGTCGCTAGTGAAAAAGTTTCTTCAAAGTCGATGCCTAGATGTTGTGATTACCTTTTTGCCACCAAACAAGATGTGTTTATGTATAGTACCATTGTCATTATACCTTGTTTGAAAAATCTACTTGAGCCCAACAACATTATTGTCTTCTGGGCAAATCAATTAACTCTCATGTTTCATTCTTCTCCATGAAAAGTATATCTTCTTTCATTACATTCAACCATTCTTTACTTTATACAATTTCATCATAAATAATAGGATCAAAAATATATAAAGCAAAATCACATGAATCATATATCTTTCATAAGCTTCATAGTTTCCTTGGTGGGGGTCTCTAAGGAAGAGCACGAGGGTCAATGAGACCTCACTAAAGTTGAGGGTCTTCTTTGTGAAGCAGAATAACTTGATGTTGAGCTGTTATCACCAAGTGTGTCGATGAATTATGTTTCAAGAATTTAAACAAATGATGTCACATTGTTATTAATGCACATCTAGTTTTCTTCTTCATTGAACCCAACATCATTGTTTATAATCACTTTGCAACTTCCAAGTTTCATATAGAGTCTAATTTCTAATTACCTTTGTAGGTGAAATATTAAATTCATTAAAATTAAATTAACCACATCTATCTAATCGAATGGTCATTATGATGCATCCACTATGTTTCTCCACTAACACCTACAATTTTTTGAAATTTTCAAATGTTTCTAACTTTTTTTTCAAAAAGAATATCCAATTCATGCGATTGCAGTCATCAATAAACAACAAAAAATATTTACTTCTTCCAAAAAGTTCAACACTCATCAGACCACAAACAACATTAAACACTATCTCAAAACATGCATGAGTCCTTAAGATATTGTTTTTTGGGAAAAGAATTTTTACTTTGTTTCCCATAGACATATCCTTCACAAAAATCAAATTTTTCAAATTTTTGCAACCCAACAACCATATTTTTCTGAGCAAATAATTTTAACACTTACATATGCAAATGCTAATAACATAAATGTCAAATTTTTTTTGTATTATTATTCTTTTTAACCAAGGCACAACTTTTCGTATCAGACATTTTGAAGGAAAAGATTTTATTTAGTATCATAAGAATATCACTAACTGTTTTGACTTGTTTTCTTATCTTAAATGAAGCATAACTTAGTATCAAACAATATTAAATATCCAACATCCATCAATTATCCAATATTTAATAAATTTTGAGATAAAATAAGAATATATTGCACATCAGAAAGAAATTATATATTACCTTTTACAGCTTTGATAACAATATTTTCTTTGCCAGTGACTTATATTTTCTCATTATCTCCGAGTCAAATTTTACTTTCTATAACTCATCAAATTCCTTTAACAAGGATTTTATTCTATACATAGGATTAGAGTATCCATTATCCACATACCACATATCGTCACAAGATTTAGCAAATAGGAGAATGAGCCATTGATAACTTACTTTCTCCTTAACATTTCTTGATAAAATTAGCATGTTTCCGTTCATCCATCATTGTTCACCATTTTTATCTACTACCTTTTTGTTGTTATCAATAAAAAAAATGCATGAAGATTTTAAGGAATATAAGTGCAAAACTGAACTAAGATTTTTTTTTCCAATTTTTTTTTATTACATCAACTAAAGAAGAGTTATATAAGATGATACATGATTTGAATACATGAATTATAAGTAGGTAGATTGTGGAAAATAATGAAAAAGTTGTGATGGCTACCATGATTACTTGTTCATTAGACCAAGTAACTAAGAAAGTAGTTTACTTATTCATTTGATTAATTAAATAACAACCGTGTTTTGAAACACTACTCAATAGACTAAGTAAATAATTACCATATTTTGAAGCACTACTCAATAGGAGCTCTTCCGGTGATTACGGGTACATACGATTAGTCAGATATTCAAATTTAAATTGTGCATCAATGTGTACAGAGAGAAAGCCTACCACAAATTTGTATACTTTAATCAGAGATTATTTTATCTCCTTAAAAAATAAGAGAGATAATTATTTCAAAATATAATAAAAAATAAAAAATAAAATAATAACAATGATAACCTATAAGATACTTTATATCCGCCACCAACTCGAAGATTAACAATAATTATATTAAAAAAATATAAAAATTTTATTTTTTCTCTAGAAAAAGATTAATAATGAGACTATTATTATAGTCTATATTAATACAGCAAATCAGTCAGCATCCATTTTTAGGAAAAAAAAACTTAGAATCCTTCGTTTATCTTTTCCTCAAAACTAAAAGGTTGTTTGATAAAGCACTTAATTTTTTCAAACCATTAAAAATAAAAATTTTTAATGATTTTAAATTTTTAATGTGTTTAATAAAAAATATTTAAGGAGCTAATAATTAAAAATTTTTAAATAAAATAATATTAAAAATATTAAGTAGATAGAGACGTACTTATCATTGAATGCTGAAAATGCTCAACATAATAAATTTTTTAAAATTACCATTTTGTCCTTAAAGTTTTTCGTATCAGTTTCGTATTCATTTTCATTATCATTTTCTCAATATTTTTTTCTCGTGCTCACGCGAGGATTCTATGTGTTTTGGAAATTTAGTCGGCTCAATTTTGCGGTGAGCATAAATAATTTTTATGTTGTTGATATTTGAGACATTTTTTGTGTTTAGGGTATTTGATTTTCACAAGATTAGAATAATCAGGTTTTGTTTTCATTTTATTCTTTGGATGATACTCGATTCCAGGTTCTTCGCAAAGTTCATCACAAAGAACTCGATTCTTACAAATTTAATTATAAAACTATAATTAATGCATTTAGTTTATCACAAATACTTTAAATTCCCGAATACTTTGAATCCCAAATGTATTTATTTTTTCACTAAATGTTTGAATCTCAAATTAGTTTGAATCCTGATTGCTTCTAGTTATTCTTCTTTCTAATTTATTTGAATCTCGAATAATTTGAATCCCGAATAATTTTTGTTATTCTTCTTTCTATTAGTTTGAATCCCGAATAGTTTTAGATATTTTCTTTCTATTTTATTTTAATCCCAAATGGATTGAAGGCTGAATGGATTGAATCCAGAATGCTTGTCTAGGCCTCTAGCACAACTGTTGTGCAATACATCTTTACCTTCTATTTTGTTTATCATTTTGCTTAATTTAATTATATTAGACCAAATAGTTTGAATCCCGAATATTAGTTTAGGCCTCCATCACAACTGCTATGCAACACATCTATACTTTTTATTTTGTTTATCATTTTGCTTAATATAATTATATTAGGCTAAATAAAATATAAATTACCTATAATTTAGAGATAATTATGTTTAGGTAAGTAAAAATAATTAAATTTTTAGTTCAAATACCCTGAAATTTATTTAGTTACATAGACATTAGGACATTCCAAATTGCTTGATAATGTACTATATCTCATATAAATTACCAATGATTTTCTTATTGTTTGATTATGTCAAGTATTTCAACACAAATAGTCACTTTGTTTATGTTGGTTATGTATTTAAATGAGTTTTATAATACATGTTATGTATTAATGTGAGTTTTATTATTACATTATTTTTTATGTTTAGAATTGAAATTTATTATCTATCCTTTTACTTGAAGAAAGAAAATATGTAAAATAACTTTTGTTAAATTATCTTATATAGGAATGACTTCTCTTGATACTACCAGAACTAGTTAAAAAGGCCCAACACTAGTTAAAACTTTTTTAGATTTATGTCTTAACTAGAAAAATATTTTGGAAAAAAAAGGGAAAGCTTGCATATTGAATCATTAAATAAAATTTCATAAACTTTTAAAGAGAAAAAAAATATAAAATTTAGTCAAAAGTAATTAAAAAATAAATGAAATTATTTAAAACATAAATACACGGTGTAGTCAAATTTAATAGGAAAGTCTGGACATGACTATAACCTGATAACTAATACAGTTAACTGGAGTTCAAAAGAGTAGGAAGAATACATCAAGGTATAGCTTATTTCTTTCGTTCATATTTTGAAAAAATAAATTAAACTACTATTGACTATTTATAATGATTTGTTTAATAAAAAATTCCGGATACAAAACAATTTTGATATATTAGGCTACAATATTCAGATGAGATAAAATCACTCTTTGATGACATTATAGCTACCGAGCAAGAATCATGAGGTCCATCTAGATAAAAATTACCTAAAAATAATACTAACAAACATTTATCAAGTACTTAACCAACTGTAGAGAATTCTTATATACACAAAGATAGAGTTTGAATCTTCACCAAGCCCTTCATCATCAAAATAAATGTCTTTACCAAAAAGGAAAAACTAAAATAAAGATCTAGATGAAAAATTACTAGTTATTCTTAATATATTGAAACAATCAGATAGACCTAGCTAGAAGAATATAATAAGAAGTTAGATGAGATGAAAACATTACCTATAGATGATCCATTGTACATTATTGATTCTAGCATTTTTTGTAAAAACAAAGCATAAAAAAATAGTAGATGATATTTTCACAAAAGCCAGAGGCAAACAAAATTACTTGGATTCGAATGAATACAAAAAAATTGAGATTACTTTAATATTCTTTTAGGTACTTGGGGTTCAAGCAAATACAATTTTATGTGATATTTTCTGAGTTATTTTTATACTTTATTTGTGCATTAGTTTGCATTGACATAATTTCTTTTCATTACAATATTTTATGGTTCATTTTGCTTTTAATTATTTTTACTTTTATTATTTTTAATTGATATTCTTAAAAATATTGAATATTATCAGAAGATATTAACTGAAAAGCAAAGAAAAATATTAAAAATCACAGCATTGATTCTAGTTAAGAAGATTATTAGAAAAAAATGACTTGAAAAAAAACCAGATACCAACTCGGCACAAAGAGGTTTTGCATATGCACGAGAAATTTTAAATAGTAATCCGGCATATTATCTAGAAATTTTAAGAATAAATAAGTAAGTATTTTTACGTATTTGTGAGCATTTCAAAAATACAACATGGTTTAAAGATAGTCATTACATCAAAGTTTAAGAAAAAATGATGATTTTCCTTATGACATTAAATCACAACATGAGAAATTATGTTACCAAAAGAAGATTCAACCATTCAACTCAAACCATACATCATTACTTTTATGAAGTACTAAAGACAATGCTTCTCTTTAAAAAAGAGATGATTGCGTTTACCCCAGTTACTGAAATCATAGAAAATCATCTTCATCAAAGATTAAGGAAAGTGTTTAAGATAAATAAAAATAAAAATTTATTATTATTAGTGTTCTTGGTGTTATTTTTATTGTTATATTAATATTTGTTCTAATTAATAAAATATTATTAGTGTACTTGATGAGATGCATGTTAATGTTATGATATCATCTGACAAACAAGTCCTTTATAGAGAAAAAAAAAGTGAAGAATATTATTTTAATATTCTAGCAATATGTGACTTCAATATGCTTTTTATATTTGTTTGGGCTGGATGAAAAGGTGTAGTACATGATTCAAGATTATTATCAGAGACTGCGTAATCCAAAAAATAATTTTCCAATACCTCCACCAGGTTATTATAATTCTCTACTCGGCTATTATTAATAAATTCATAATAATTTGAAAAATAATTTTTTATAAAGATAAATATCATCTTTGTGATACTGCATATCCACATACTCGAGAATTTATGGCATCTTAATGTAATACACAATATTAATTGCCTAATTTTAACAATAATGTCCACCCTCGTACAAAAGAAAAGACATTCAACTATTCATATGTCAGATTGAGAAATAACATTGAGCGATTTAATGGTATTTTGAAAGCTTGTTTTCCAATCTTAAAAAGGATGACACCTTACCTTTTCAAGTATAAAGAAACATTATTATTACTTACGTAGTTATACATAACTATATCCAAAATTTTATGTATTGTTGATTCTTTCATAGAGCATGGTGAAAATGAGTATGATAAAAATTCGGGGATACCTCAAAATAATTATGAAAGTCTACTACAAGTAGGAAGAAGAGCTGCACAAGCTGATCAAATTTACATGATTAATTTAAGAAAGAAAATAATAAATCAACTGGTTGCTTATTAATTTTTATTTATTTTATAAACATATTTGTCTTTTATCGGTTTTATAATAATAATTAATAATTATAGTAAAAAATAAAATATTTATTTTGAATAATATGTACTACATTAATAATAATGATAAAAATGAAAAATATAAAATTTGCAGTATTCAATATTTACAGTTATCAAACAATATATTTATTTTCAGCATTCAATTATCAGCAACTTATCAAACAATTTTAGAATACTTATAAAATTCAGCACTTAATTTTTTCAGTATATTTTTTCAGTACTTAATTTTTTTAGGTTTATCAAACAGCCCTTAAGTGTCATTGATCTTTTTCTACCAACTTGAAAAGGAGTTTTATAGTTTTAACTTTATGATTATCATATTTTTTTCTATTGATAATTTCTTTCAAAAACAAATAACACTACAAATTTGATTGATTACATATATTGTTGATTCAAATAGTCATTTCTAAAATGAATATTAAGGTAAAATACAAGACTGATATATATATTTATTTGTATTTCATTATTGTCGAAAAAATGATATTTATGACACTAAATATAATCAAAAAAATTATTAATTGAGCAGTACATGTATAATGTTTCTCATTCCACATATAAGAAAAGTATATTTGTGGTTGTACTTATAATATTTCACCTCTACTACTCGTAGGTGTTACTAAAATTGTAAAATTAATATTTCCTATTTAATAAATGAATCACATGTTTCATTAAAATGAGATATGTCTAGAAAAGCATCATTGAAATCCAAAAATCAAAAAGGTCATTAAAGCTAAGAAATAGTATCAAGATGATTGTTGAAATGCTCATATTCAAGATGAAAAAGAAAAACTTATATTTGTAATATAAACATATTTTGGATGGCATGTTCATGGATAAAACGAAGGCAGCTGGTTAATTTAAAAGAAAACATCATGCACCTGATGAAAAATGTTATTGGGGTAAGCGGATGTCAATAGTTTTGTTAAGCTGACAATGCTTCTTTCTTATTAGACTGCAAGTACCTGTGAAAATTCAAATGACAGACTACCCACATAACATTTCAAAAGTCTACTGAATCAAACAAAACAATACTACCAACACTATACTAGTTCAAATGGCGAAGAGGAAAACCATCTTACTCTGGGGACATGAGTTTGATCCCCAGAGATGACAGATACACACCTCAAGATATCTTTGTCAATCACTTTATTCATATTATTGGAAAGAGGGCATTACCTGCGCCGACCATGGGACCCCAGTGCTCATATTATGTAATGGGTTTCAGGGGGGGGGAAGAGTTGAGGGGATAAAAAAAACAAGTCTTCTAACAAGTTATTGGTTGCTAACCCCTGCCCTTGCGCCCAACGAGAGAGTTGGTAAAGTTGAACAGTCTCATTTGAAGCATGGCATGCTAGAAGTAGATAGTTGCGAGGCTGTACCATCCAAGCAAATCTCATGAACAATGCTGAATAAATACACATCGCTACAAGACACATGGAAATTAAAGATCATAACCACAAATATTCCCTGTGTAACGCAATTTTCATGCCTTAGTTTATAGTTTTTCTACCCGTTGTCATATTTCCAGAAATCATTTCAGGAGGTTTTTTCATGTCAGCTAACCCCTGTTGAATACGTAAGACAGAAAATCATACAACATAAATTAGTAGAAAGGATGGGCACTTGGAAAAGAAAAATAAAAATCTTAGTCCAAACTCAAAGCAGAGATGAATACAGCAGCGACAAATCCCCAGTTTGCAATGGGCCCCCAGAAATGAGTTGTTTTTGGACCCATTGGACTGTTCCAGAAAGTCCGAAAAGATGCCATGCGCACAGACTGTCAGCCAAATAACATTGCAAGAGATTCAAAAAAGCCACCTTTCAGATAGTTAAACAACAAAAAAAATGTTTTAAAAAAGCCAGGACAGCATGGTACATAACATATTCATTGGCTACGGAAATCAAATAATTAATTACGAGTACCACATTTCAGATATTCACTGGTTATAGTGTCATGGCATAGCTGTCACATTGGACCAAGACATGAACCAAACTCAAAACAAGATGATGTCACCCTTTTTAAAAATTCTAAATCATTATAGAATGCCCTAGAAGATCTAACAAGAGCTCAAGAATAAAGAAAACCCAAGATCATTTAATATTCTAGAATTTTATAAAATTTTTATTTTTTGCTTGTAATATAAGATCGTGACACATGATACATGACACAATTTCGACTCTTAAAATATGAAGTTTTCTGTATATATAGAACCTCCCTAGACTTGTAATCATCAAATTTTTGAGTAACATGAGTAAAATATTTGCTCTCTCAAATTTCTCTTGTTTTTTCCTTGCTGATGTGTTTTTCTTGTGTGCGACAAGAATAAGCTGACTTAGTCTCATAAAAAGTATAACTTCTAACTGAAACTGTACTCAAAAACTTGCATTCCAAAAAAAAATAAACTAGTTCAAAAGATAAAAACTTGCATTCCAAATTTTTTATCTTTTTTATCAGTAAACAGATAAAAAAATAAGTTCAAAAGATATCATGTTCTCTATGAATTTTCATCTGACTAGAATGAAAATTGACATTGAAAAAATACAAGATAGATTTGAGATAACAAAAATAACATCCACTGATTAGTCCCAAAGAAGAAAAAACTAAAGGGTGATATACAAGGTACCCTCAATGATATTATGGACATGCTTATGCAAAAAATTGTAGCCTTGGAAGTCATGATAGTATCTACAATCAACTATTATTTAAGTACGCGTTCATTCAAGTATACATCCCGGATAAGTCTACTTCATCAATGTCAGGCATGAATGCATTTTTATCATCTTGGATTCTTCTAAAGTCCGCATCCGAGTTAAGTCTATATTATTATGTCTAGATCATAATATGAACTTAATTGAGATGTAAATGTATGCAACAAGAAAAAAAATAAATAAATAAATTTAACTTTTAGAAGAACAGTAAAAGGTGACATAATTGTTATAATACTCATACTTCAAGTGGATCTTCCCAAGTCAAGAAAAATTATTAACACGTTATCGATGAATGAATAATGATGTTGATAAATTTTTTGAGAGAGAATAACACTTTCTATAATGAACACCATGGTAGATGCAACTATGATTAGTACCATCGCTATGTATTATGTTGATATAACACTTATTTGATGGTGTCAAAGATGCGACAATATAAGGTGCTATGTACTCTTATTAATACTTGAGAAAAGAGTTTAAAAAATTTATCAATAAGTTTACCTAGAATATGTAAAAAATAAAGCCAGAATCAAGTTATAAATGCTCACATAACAAGGAAAAGCATAATAATATGTATGAAAATTCTTAGAATTTATGCTCTAGATCTCTGATTTTTGAGAAATAGAGATCCATTTTACTTTTATGAATAACCTTAAACACTAGGCAAAACAAGAATTACAAATAAAATGTTCAAGCATCACTCGAGTCATGGCAATAACAGAATTTTTGGTAGAAATCAAGATATAATATAAGTCTGATTTCTCTAAAAAACATAGACAAAAACAAATGTGATAGAAAGTTCAAGAGTAATAATAAAAAATTCTCTTTAACACGAAAGAATTTTCATCCAAGATGAGAAAAAATAAATAAGTTAGTAATATATGAATCACATTGAATGTGTGATTATTCAAGTCAAGAAAAACCATTTGCCAATACCAAAGAAAAATGATGTGAAGATAAAAGTCAGTCGACTCAATTAATTGTATTAGAATTCATTAAGACTAATGAGAATGATAAACAAAATAAGTTGATGTTTATATATATCATTATACTCGATCATAACATCATTCTAATTATCACAAGGACATCAAATATTTTTATTTTTAAAGACACTACATAAAAAATATACATTATAAAAAGTAAAGAAAATAGATTGATCAAAATCATTAATTCTATAGAAAACTAAAAATATTAGAAAAATACATAAGGTTAAACTATAAATCAAAGTATGAAAGAGAAATGAAGTCATCAAATAAACTACTCTTGAAGATTATGATTATGTGATTGACTTGAATTTTTTATATTAAGTCAATAAAATCTTGGGATTATTTGTTGGATTGTCAATGTATCATTGATCCTTAATGTCGATGCTTCATCTTAATAAAGCAAGACATCAAAAAACTCTACAACACTCTCTACATTTCAATTATCTAAAGAAATAAAACAAAATAAGATAACTTAATACCTTTAAAAAATTAAAACATTGTGGAACACAAATAAGATAATAAAAGAAGTCTCAAAACTCTTAAAATCATTTAAGAATGTATTATCTTCAGAACTACCTTAGAATTTGTCACAAAAAAAAAATCATAAAATTGAGTTAGCATCCAATATTTAACCATCAGTTAAGACTCATTATCAAGTGGCACTATCAAAACACGGAAAGTTAAGAAAATAATTCAAAGATTTACTTGATAAAGTATTTATCGAACCATCAAAGATATATTATGAAATATCAATATTATTCTAACAAAAATGTAATGGGTCTCTATGACTATGCATGGATTATTCTGCCCTCAACAAATTGATATTAATGAATTTATATCATGTTTCTCTCATAATTTATCTATTCGATCAACAAGGAGAGATGAGATGATTTATCAAGCTAGATTTATGAACAATGATGCTACTAAGTTCGGATAGTTGAAAGGAATAAATCAAAAACCACATGTATGACTTATTATGAATTCTTGATAATATTTTCTGATCTCACGGATACACCAACAATATTTTACACACTTATAAATAAGATACTTCAATTTTTTTCTTGGCCTTTTTTTGATTGTTTACTTAGATAATATTATAGATTATAATTGAACTTTAAAAAAAATAAATAAATGACTTAAGACAAGTATTTTAAATACTAAGAAAAGAAAATTGTGTGAAATGAGATAAATACATATTTGCTCAACATTGAGTTCGCATTCTCAGTCACATTATAGAGAATAAAATGATTTAAATAGACAAAGATAAAATATGCATCATAATTAAATGAGAACCACTACCTAAAGTTATAGAGTTGAGATCATTCCTCAAATTAAGAAATTATTATAAAAATTTTATTCAATATACTCTCACATCGTTATGTCATTAACAAACACGTACAAAAAGAAAAACATAAAATTGAAACTTAAATTGCCAAAAAACAATTAGTCAGTTAAAGAAAATTATTGTAGAGAATCAACCATGGACTTATTAGATCATACAAAATCCTATGGAGTTCATACTAATATATTAAATTTTATTGTCAGGGGTGTTAAAAAACACAAAATCATTTAATTACTATTGTAAGTCATGAGTTCTATGAAACATAATGACAAAATATATTCAATGAGAAATTAATAATAGTTGTGCATTATTTATTAGTATATGAGCATTACCTAATAGATCCTTAGTTCATGATGATGAAAATGAACAAAATGATAAATTATTTTTAAACTCAAAAGAAGCATACTCCAAATAATGCTAGATGATAAAAATTTCTTATTGAATTTGATTGTGTGAACCATAATTGATTGCTATTGGTGAACCACAATGTTTCCTAAGAGGGAATTAAATAAGAGCTACTTAAAGACATAATTTTCAAGACCTTACGGAGGTGTGGAAGAAAAAAGGCGAACATTTTGGGTAGAAGGAAACCTACTAATCACCAAGGACAGACATTTATATATCAGGTTACTTGGAAAAATACAAAAAGAAATTACATGAAAACATCATAATTCTAAGTGAATCATCTAAATATTTATTGCCCACTAGTACATCAAGAAGAAGAATATTATTGGACAAAAAAAAACCAAGTTGTGTACAATTCATAAAAACAGATTTAGAGTGCTACCAAGATAGGTGGAGTAGAAATTTTCTGCAGATCTATAACATTAGAAATGTCAAGTGGGCTAGAAGGTTGAGCATGGCCCATCACAAGGCCGATCACAATGCTCATGGCACAGACACCTTGTGAGATTTGCCATGTGATTCGTCATGTAGAAATCAAGCTAACAAAAATCATCTAGTTTTACCTCAGACACCCTTTTGCTATTCATGGTGTTCAATTTATGTTGTATGTTAACTCATACAAACTCACATTCACATTTTGCAATGAAATAAGTAGAATTATGATCTCAAGAAACTATACTTTCTTTCTAGATGCTTGTGTATTTATAAACACTTTCAATTTTCATGTGCACAACCAAACAGAAGTACAAGCAACTGAAAACACCCCCAAAATATGCCATATAACAAACATATTGCACCATAATTTTTTATGAAGTTGAATCAGGGCTTTCCTGATCTTCTCTAAGACAAAGCTGCTTTTGTGTTCCTTCACCCAATTAACTACTAGTTGATGATTTTCCAGTTTCGCTACATTGTCAAACATTGTGTCAACTCAATCGAAAAGAAGCAGAGCTTGAGTAGACAGGCCAGCAACTAGAGCTAGGGAAGAGATTGAGATTCATAAAGAAAAAGCATGCATATAAAACGGCATGTTGACTTGCACTGTCTCAAAAGTTGAATCACACGAAAAAATTGATGTGCGATTTATCAAGATCTTTAGTCAATTTTCTCTGATTGTGTTGCACATCAGTTTTCACTTTCCGAAAAGTGGAGTAGCAGTAAATAAAATGTGATGAATGATTATGCATTAGATGAAAATAAATTAGATAAGTAAATCATTATTGTCATTTAACATTTAGTTCATTCGTAATAATTTATTTACAAAAAGTATTTGAGAGTGATTATTTCTTATGGTAGCTTCAAAAAACTATGGGAAGATAGATATTTAGTACTGAGTATAATGAATAATCACCCAAGTGATTAAATCATTTTTATCTTCTATTTATGATTCAAGATCATTTGATGTTGTTGTAGCCAATGACATTGTTACCAGAAGAATTGGATAAGACTGTCAATTTTGAACCATTTGTCTTGTACTATGTTTCTTATATTCTAATCAACATTATCAAAATCATACGATTTACGATTCGATTAATAATTCAGGAGATAAACGATCCAATTATTTAAAAGAATCAAAAATATGCATGAATCAAAAACTAAATCGTTGAATTGCGAATTGATTCACATGAATCGATTTATTAATAATTCTCAAGGAACCTGATCCTTAAAAAATCACAAAAATAAAAACTAAATACCAAAAAAAATTATCAACTGTAAGAATTAATTAACATGAAAAAAAAACTTCAATCTTTCATATTATGAATTTAACATGAAAATATGAAAATACCAAAAAAGTCATAAAAATAAAAACTAAAATACCAAAAAAATAAAAAATTGTCAATTGTAAGAAATATGAATTAATTAACATGAAAAAAATTCACAAAAAATTTAATTTATGATTCGATTCGATTCGATTCTTGATTCACTAATCTAGCATTTTGATTCTTAATTTGAATCTTGATTTAACAACTATGATTCTAATGATTTCTCATAATATTTTGTTTAAATTTTATCATTAAATAATTATAATATTTTGTTTAAATACTAAGTTACAATTTAATTGTAACTTAGTATTTTCTCCTAATTTTTTCTTATATAATCAACAAACCCTGAAGATGATTTTTATGATGATTGAGTATAATGAGCTCTAGTTGATCTCTTCCAACTAAAGAAGAGCCATAAAATATCTGACATACATCAATCCACTTGTGATTCATAGTCAACTTGATCATCCTTATTTTTTAACTTGTATATATTTCATATTCAATAATTAATTAAATATTATTAAATTTTTTTTACTTTCATACCTAACATAGTGTCAGAATAAGTCTAGTGATTCACAATCATTGTCAGACCACATCATAAAAAACAATCACCAAACCACCATTAGCATAGTGTAACTATCATCAACACTAACATTAGTGCCACAACCAATGACAATTGAATGGAAGACTGAACTCCTTAGGGTTTTGATGACAATCAGGGAGAAAGAGTAGGAAAAAAAGAAAAAAAAAAGAAGAAATAAAATTATATTTTATTTTTTGTTCATTCAAAAACTAAACAATAATAATATAGAGGTGTCAACCGGGCCGGGCCGGGCCGGCCCGGCACGAGGCACGGTTCAGCCGTGCCCGGGTTTGGCACGAGTCGTGCCGTGCCTAGCCCTGCACGGTTCGGCCTGCGGCACGGCACACCAGAACGGGTTTATCCCTTGCCGGGTGTCCCGTGAGCCCGATCCCACGATGCCCCTCCCGCAAAAAAAGACCACGGGTCGGGTCTGATTAGACCCGACCCGCGGTCCCCCGTATCCCGAACCACTCGGACAGGCAAGCCCGAGCAGGCCATGCAAGGCACGGCCCGGCACGGAAGCACAATCGTGCCCTAAAAAAATAGGCCGGGCCGGCCCGTGCCGGCCCGTTTGACACCTCTATAATAATATATATTAAAACTGATGCATCCTACATATTAGGTACTCTCAAAGAAACTAAAATAGAAAATAAATAAATCAAATAATATTAAACTTCAATACTCGCATTCAAACAGGTGCATACATAACACAAATACTCAACTTTTTAAAAAAAGTCACATGAATTCTTCTAAGCACATTCCATTCATGAAGTTGTCTAAAATTTACTCAATGATAAGAATTTTATCAATAATTATCGAACCATCTTAAATCTTATCTTATGTGAAATAATAATTCATTACAATACATTTCATGAACTCATAAAATACCGCATTGATAGCAATATATAGTATTTTCTAATTATATTAAGAAGTCATTGATCATTGAGCTGATAGGTTCAACTCATTAAAAAATAATTAATCTAATGAAACTCACAAGTAACCATTATCATACAAAATTATTATTTATCACCTACTTTTTCAACATACAAAATTAGCTACGAAAAAATTATAGAACCTAATAATAGATCTCCTCTAGGTACGCATCTACACGACTATTCTCATGATCTCTAAAAAAAACTCAAGTCATATAATACTTTTCACATACATTAGAATCCAAAAAATATATAATAACACAAGTCTGTATAATAAAATCTTAGAATCAAATTAATATACTAATAACATAAATAATATCTAATATAATCATTTACTGGATAGTTCAATTTTTCTATAATTTTTTGTATCTAGATAAGTCAACTAAAAACTTGGTACAAATGAGTAAATCTATGCTCAAATCAAGTGGTTAATCACCTAGTATACTCATGATACTAAAATCAAACAATATAACTAACACAAAACTCATCTTAAAAAAAAAACTCTAACTCCTAACTATGCAATATCAATGCTCATAAAATACTTAAGATGTCTAAAATTATTCATTTGAAACTTATTCCACAAAAAAACTAATTATATCATATAATTAAAATATAATTAACATATAATATTATCACATATTATCTGACATATCTCTTAAGATCGAAAATAAAAATTATTTAAGATAAATAACTAAATCATACCAAAAGAAATTACTTCAGACCAAAAAAAAATCTTTCATAGTCAACAAATATTTGTACTCCCTGAAACTATAAAACTTAGTAATTCTTGTATAAATATTTCATCCTCAAGATCACCATAGTTCGAAACAAGGTCTCATATATAATTTGAAGTATTTGTATTCAATTCATTGAACAAAATATGTCACCATCTTGGATGACTAAGTACCAAAGAAAGAGAATCAAAGATAATACAATTATTAAGAGATGACAAATAAACTAGAATATATAATTCTAAAATAAAAATAAAAAAATACTTGTGACAATGAGTATTAAGCATAAAACAGTATTTGTTTCTTTCACAAAATAATTGAAATGACCACCACTCTAATCTAAACCAAATCAGTTGAAATGAAAGGAGACTCGCCTGGGAAAAGCTGTGGCTAATCTTCCTATTATGTGAGATCATCAAGTCTCTCAACTTTCATCTCATCTTCCTATAAAGATTCATACCTTGCATCATGTGAGACACTCACACTAAACTCCTCCTGATATGCATCTTTAGAAGAAATTTCAATACTCTCCTCAACCAAATGTACTAATAGTTTTAAGTATAATAGGAAGATTAGCTATCACTTTGTTAATAATATTAATTAGACAAGGAAACAAACCAATCACTATAATGTCCAAGGATAGTTTCTTTTGGACCAAAATATTAATGAATTACCCCAAAAAAATATCATATGCACACTCATAACAAACCTCTTGATATCTAGTAAATAGTGCATGTATGTCATTATCATAGAAGAGTACCCAAAAAAACATTCTTGATAAGATGAGCAATCATTTCTGTCTACTCAAAAAAAATCTGAACAAAACACAAAAACTCAAAAATCTTGGGCGGAAGAAAAGAAAATTATCTTAAATATAAAAGTTGAAATATAATATAATATGAGAGCATAAAAGAAAATATTCAATTGATTATAAAGTTAGCAGTTAGTACTACTCCCCAAAAACATATAGAAATACTTCTAAGTAGAGTATCTTAGTCATCTCATTCTGTTTGAGAATACATGTTTGGTTCTAGAATCTTCAAAGTTTCCAAAACTAACATGTTCACACTGAGAATACATGATCAAAAGATCAATGTAGGTAAAAAAATAGGCATCGTGTATCCAATTCAATCCCTAGAAAACCCATCTATTAAGTATGTTGAACCTGCACAGAAATATTTTTTGATAAAGAAAAAACATCATAACTCAATTATTTAATAAAATGACTGACTAAAACTAAATTAGTAAAACATCTGATATAGAAAATGTGTCAAAAAACTCAATATTAACATTGACATACCTCATAGCTCATACGATGTTGTCAATGATCATAACTATATCAAAGACTACTCCACACAAAAAAAATTTGTATGATGTCAAGGGTACCAACTTCTAAATCTATGACCACTTAGTTTAGGATGAGACGATAAGAAAAAATAGAATCAAAGATATATGAGTGTTTCAACTAACACTAGTCGAGCCCATAAAAAAAAGTATCAAATACTCTTCTTAAGACTTGAATAAACATAACCAAACTAGCAATGGTACAAGTGGAAGGTCCAACATGAATGGATTTGATCTTATGTTATACTATCTATAAACCTTAAAATATCCTTCCTAACTCAGTGTACCACATCCAACACATCTTCTAAGTATGTCTCCACCTATCACAAGAAAAAAAATAAGTCACTGCTAGTTTCCTCTATCTCATAGTCCCTCTACCAAATCTCTCGCGGCCACTATGTAACAAAATCATTGTAATATCTTGACTGATAATCCCAACTTTACTCAATCTAGTTGTAGCTATAGATGCTTGAATCACCATCTAATAAATATTTGAGAATACTAGAAGCATATTCCCACAAATGATATGAATATGCAAAATAGTATATTTGTTTTCTAGCGAATGTAAATACAGAATATTATAAATTTTCACTCAAACTCCTCAATACAATTTGATTTGTCAAGGTAGATATCATCTCATCAATCCTCTCACAAAACTATGTTCAAGCCACATAATGAATTATCATGTCCTAATCAATTAATTTGTATATCAATAACAAAGTAATACTATTATACAAGTACAATGTTATAGACAAGTACGCCAACAAAATCAAGTCTTAAATCTTATAGTATATGTGACAAAAATCAAGTATATTAATTATACACACCATAGTTATTTAAGGCGCAAGATGCACTGAGGTGCAAAAGTTTTATGGGATCTTAAGGCACAAGGCACACTTGAGGCGCAGGCTTTTTTATTTGAGGCGCACTCAGCCTAATACACATAAAAATTATACATTTTACTAAATATAGTTTTTAATTTTCATCTAATAATAAACTAAAGAACATCAAAGATAAAAATCAAATATTAATAGTGCTCTTATCATTCAAACATTCAATGTTTCAAAACAAAATAACAAACATTTAAAATTCTAAAACAAAATAAACACTCATGTATCTACATCTAAATCTAAATCAAGAAAGTCTTCATCAATATCATCTTCATCATCAATCTTCAATTCTCTCTCTTCTTCATCTTTCTCTCCCGATGAATAGATCATCTCTTCATCTTCATCGATCAAAGCAAGAATAGGAGTATGTTTAAAGCTAGATGGTCTTGACTTTAGTTTTGATGTTGATGTTTGTGTTTTGCTTGGTTTAGCATGGAGACGGACACGGACACGGACACGGGGATACAACACGGCAGGATACGGAGGCATGGTAAATTCTAAAAAACTAGGATACGAATACGACTAGGATACGTCATGATAAAAAAATAAAATGAAAAATAAAAATTATTTTCTTTATAAATATTAGGTATTTTATAAAATAAAATAAATTAAATTAAAATATTTTAGTTTATAAAATAAATAAATATATTTTTATTTTATAAAATAAAAATATTGTATTTTATTTTATTTTATAAAATAATATTTATAATTATTTTATTTTATAAAATAATATTTTAAAATTATCTTATATTATATAAAAATATATTTTTTTATTTTATTTTATTAAAATATTTTATTTAATTTTACCGCCCGTCTGCCTTCCCCCTCAATTACCGTCCGCCTGCCTCCCCCCTCAATTTCTGCCCGCCTGCCTTCCCCCTCAATTCCCGTCTGCCTGCCTCATCCCTCAATTCCCACCCGCCTGCCTTCCCCTCAATTCCCACCCGCCCCCTGCCTCCTCCCCCTCAATTCCCGCCTGCCTCCCCCTCAATTCTCGCCCGTCCCCTGCCTCCCCCCCTCAATTCGCGCTCACCCCCTGCCTCCCCCCCTCAAATCGCACCTGCCCTCTGCCGCCCACTGGACTTCCGATACGCCACCGTCCGATACGCCACATGGCATTTCGGATACGGATTTATCAATGATATGCCACGTGGCGTATCGGACACGTATTCGTGTCGTGTCCGTGCTTCCTTGCCCGCTACGCCTCACCCGCCTGTGCCTCGCCTGAAGCAAGGCATTTTTCCCAGGAGTGGTAGCGTTTGAGCTTTAGGCGCGCCTTTCATAACTATGATACACACGTCAATTGACTGTCATGAATAATCTAGTAACTAAAAAAATCACCAACCACTCATATGACTGAGCATGAAATATTTCATCTAACAAGTATATCACATATCTTTGACCCAAGACTAAATTATCAGTGAAGTCCACAATAAATATGTCTATATTGAATGTCAATTAGATTATCACCAAAAGTCTCATATTAATTTCGATCATATTTCTCAACAAGAAGATAGATGTGTCAAATAAACTATATCATGCCAGCAAGGCCTATTTTTTAGTGTAGTATTCAGGCTACCAAGTCATGCCTGACACAATGTAGGATCATCTCTAAACTAAATATGTATGTCAAAATATTTTAAATTAAGTTAGTGTTCTTAGTTCATACATGTGGATATGTATGTTAAAAAATTATATATCCCTTCCAATTAAATCATATGATCCATGCAGGGAGCCAAATAATAAAATAAAATAAATGAACTAATACTTTAAGTATTTAGTTTTTATCTCAATTAACATGATACTAAAAGTATGATCATCTCTAAACTTGCTAGAGATACTACTAATTTTGTATTGTACCTAAGTGCAATGTAAGTAATAAGAATGTATATAAATAAATATATGCTCATCATATCATAAAAATCTTCAGAAAATTTAATAAAAAAAATTATTGTAACCTAGACAGTGTTATCAATAATAAATTCATCACTCTTACTATTGACATAGTCAAATATAATATGTTCAAATCCAACACATAACTCCAACATTAGGTAAGTATAATTCTAATGGTATCTTATATTTATTTAAAATTTTTTCTTCTTTAAACCCGCAGATAAACAATAAATAACAAACTCATATTATTTGCTAAGCATCCTAAGATGTTTTAGTCAATATCTTATTTTTTCTAATGCGAGAGAAATAACCTTCATATCCACTTGTATTACTAGATTAATAATGTGATACAAGTATCTAACATAAAAAATCATACATAATGGTATATCTCTAATGATGCTAACAAACATATTTAAAGTTACTTCATTGTTAAATACATTATCAAATATAATACTATATATTTTTATTTTTAATATGATAAATTTTAAAAATTCTCATTATGCACTCGTATATGACAAATTCATCATGAAGATAGAAAATTTCTAAAAATCATAATATTTTTTATTATGCTTCAACGTAGAATCTACATAATGAGAAGTGAAACATACAAATGATGCATCATCACGACTAATCTACAAGTCAAATATCACGGACATCACTCTACTATATTACCTAAATTTATTAATTATTATTTATTTTTTTAACACAATATTTAATTATGTTATTCTTATATGTAAACATAAGAATCATATAATAAGCAGACTGAAAATAGATCTGTATGATACTGATAATATTAGTATTCTCTAATAATATAATCAGAAGACTCATGATAATATTCAGTTTTATCATGTATTCCCTCTCTAAATCATTACAGTATGTGAAGAAGATTAAAGAAACTGAACTAGTTCTAGTTTCAAAAATACCATCGCTCATGCTCAATTAGGTTTATTTAGGATCTAATACACCAATTTTGTTGGTACATTAATTTGCATATTTCTTTAGGTGCCAAAAACCACACACTCTTAAATATATATATTTTTTATAATATTTATATTGTGTCGATTTTTTATCGACACACCAAGTATTTATATTTTTTTATTATATTAAAATAAGTCCAAATAATATATATTTATTTAGTTTTTTATTTTTTAGGTATTTAAGTTTAAGTTGAAGTCATGAGAGAAAATAAGATTTAAGTCTTGAACCTTCAATAGATTTATCATTATTATCTACAATTAAATCTATATTAATATTAATATCATTATCATTATACTCACTATTAATTATTTTTTTGTTTATGTTATGAATAATTTATGTATGTTTAAAAAAAATTATTCAAATTCTAGAGAGAAAAGAGATAAAGTAGCAGTCTATACCAGACAGCAATAGATAATGGAAAGCCATTTAAAACTCATTTATATTTTTTTAAGCTTTTAAAAAAATTCTAAAATTTAAATTATAAATCTTAATAATTTAGAATTTAAACTTTACAGATAGTGAAAGAAGAGACAGAACAGAAGAGCAGGACAGCAGAGAATTGAGAAGATAACAAAGAAAATAGTGTGTTGTAAATACAAATATAAATAAGAATAAAAAATTTTAGACTCATTATCTATATTTTAAATTTTTTTAATAAAAAATTATTGTTTTTAAATTTTTTTTAATTTTTTGAATATAAAATTGGGCAGAAACCCGACAATTATCGAATTTCAGCCCTAGCTATTGGAATAAATTCCAATGGCAAGGATCAAAATACATTTTCATTTTAAATTTTTTTTTCTGACTAAATAACCATTGGTGTTGCTCATTGACACATAGGTGCGTTGGCCATTGGGTTGCGCTGCCCCTAGCCCAGCATCATTTTAGGCCCTCCAACCATGCTTCCATGTCAGGCTAGGCACGGCACAGTTACTGTACTGTGTCGGGCCTGGCCCAGCATAACTTCTTTAGGCCATGCCTGACACGGCATATTTTTTTACAGTGTCGAGTCAGGTCCGTACGGGCTAATTCTAGCCCGTACGGACCAATTTAAAAAAAATAAAAAAAATTGTTTGTAATATTTATATAATTATAAAATATAATATAAATTATGTTTACAAATATTAAAATTTTAAATTGAAAATTTTTGAAAAGTTATAAAAATTATTTTTTTATGTTATTTATTTTAATTATGTTATAATTAGATTAATAAATTAGGCTTATAATTTATCAGAATTAAATTTTAGAATTTTTAATAAAATTCGTAAACACAAAAAAAAAATAAATACAAAATTTCATTAACAAAAATTACAAAACCATAAAACCAAACGCTCAAACCAAAACAAATATAATATAAATAAAAATGAGTACAAAACATCAAAATCAAAAATTAGAATTAAGCATAACTCAAAACTCATAAACATAAGTATAACTGTAACATAAGTGTCGATGTCAGTGTGTCGCACCCCCACAATCATCAACAGTCAGGCATCAAGTGATAATCTCATCAATCATCCATCAGCATATCATTATCATCCTCAATCTCAACATCAAAATCACTATCATATGAATCATCATCAGCAATCAACACTTCAGCTTTCATTGCAGTCCCTGTCCCAGCACGATCTTGGATGCTAAACCACAAATCCTCCTAATTCTTCATGCATGATAAAACTTCAACAATATCTGAACGTAACCTCGATCTCGTATCTAAAAATACATTTACTGCAAAAGAAAAAATAGACTTCAATGCTACGCTTGACTCTGAAAGCGTCAGTAGATCTCGTATCATCTTAGATAGCACGAGAACAGTAGACTCATATGATTTTCATCACTATAATATATCAAGATTCTTAGTATCAGAATGCGATAGGATTTAGCAATAATTGATATCTAAGAACCGAGAAAGCTCGCTCCTATTCGATGATCCACCTCGTCGTCTCACTCTCGCTAACTGAATGAAAAAAATTATCATCTCTGAATATGATATCCATATCCATACTCGCAGTCTCACTACTATTACCTCATACCTAGAAATCATAGTATATGAAAAGGCAAGTCAACTTATCGTGAATGAACCCTTCAGGTGGGTCTTCCAGGTTCATGCATAAGAAAATGTAAGTCAAAATATTATTTATCCCTTCCACATTAACCCTATGGCCCATGCATGCAGCGAAACAATAAGAGATGAAATGGCGAACTAGTACTTTAAGTACTTGGTTTCTATCTCTGCAACTATATGACTAAGTGTTTGGTCAACTCGATACTTCCTAACCATACTATTAATATTAAATATGCACCTGAATGCAATGCAAGTCATGAAAGTATAAACCAACGAACAAATATTCGTCGTGTCATAAATAATCTTTTGAAATTTCAAAAATAAAATTTATGTAGCCCAGTTAGTGTCATCAATAAAAAATTTATCACTCTTAATATTGATATAGTCGAATATTACGTGCTCGTATGCAATATATGACTCCAACATCAAATACGTGTAATTCTAACGATATCTCACATCCGATTAAAATTTCTTCTTTTTAAGATTCGCAAATAATCAAAGAGTACCGAACTCTTATTATCTATGAGACATGTGAATATATTTTAGTTAGTTACATATGTTATTCAAAATGGGAAAATACACTTTCATACCCACTTGTACAAGCAAGTGAATCATGTGACACATGCATCTAACATAAAAAATCTCTCCTAATAGTGTCTCTAATATTCCTAACAAGCATGTTAATCACTACTTTATTATTAGATGAGTTATCAAATTTGATACTAAAAGTTATCGAATTTGATACTAAAAATTTTATTTTAAATTTTATATTTTTTAAAGATCTTCATCATACACTCAAAAATAGTCAAGTCATCATAATGATAAAAAATATCAGAGAATCCTAAAATTTTTTATTCATAATCCATTAAAAATCTACACAATGGGCGGTAATACATGTATAAGATAAATCATCATGACTAGTCCAAATATCAAAGATCACGGACACCACTCTACTATATGCCATAAATTTATTAATTATTATTTATTTTCTAACTTATTAAAATTTTAGTATGACGTTCCTAGATGTGAACCTAGTAATCCTACGGTAAGCAGACTGAAAATATATCTGCATAATGCTCACTACCCTTTGATCTTCCAAAAATCTGATTAGAAGACGCATCATGATGATAAGTTTGATCATGCTTTCCCTACCCAACTCGCTGCGGTATATGAAGGGGATAAATTTTAAGACTGAATTAAATCAAATCTTAAAAAATGAACTCCTAAGTTGAGTTTGCCTAGGATCTAATGCACCATATTTTTTTGGTGCATATTTCTGCATGCCTCTTAAGGTATCCAGTCTAAAATACATTCTTACAAGTAAAAATTTTCTTATAATATTTGTATAGTACCATTTCTTTTTCCTTACCCCTATCAATTTTTTTGTTTTATTATATTAAAATAAATCCAAACGATAGAAGTCCTAATTTTTTATTTTTTAGATATTTGGGTTGAGACGACCAGAGAAATAAAAATTTCAGCAACCTCGAACCTTTGTGTATGATTTTTATTTTCTAAATTTAAATTAATTTTATTAATATTAGTCATTTTTTAAATTTTTTTAGACAAAAAGATAGATTAAAAAGTAAAGAGAAAAAATAAAAAACTAATTATTTTTAAATATTAATTATTATGTTAAGTAAAGAGTTTTATTTAAATAATTTAAAAAAATAAAAATACCCATAGAACAATGTAAAGGTAAAGCATATGCACCAAATTTCTAACTTTTAAAGCCAAGCCCGAGTTACGTGTCCCAAAAAACTGAGCCGAAATCCCGAGAAAAAGAATATTAGAAGAGAGATTTGAGAGAGTTAGAATTAATATTTTTGAAAAACATAAAATTAGTGAGAATGAGACTTTTATAGAATATAATTATGAAATTTTAAAAAAATATTTTTTTTTAATTTTTATTGATTTTTTTATGGCAGAATTATGTGGGTCGTTGGATTCTAACTCATAGCCGTTAGAGGTGAAATCCAACGATTCAAATTCAAAAAATTTTATTTTATTTTTTTTTTATTTCAAACAGTTGGGAATTGGGGGCGGGCCGAAGGGAGGGGGGGGGGGGGGGGTTAAAATTGGACCCAGGTCCAGGTAGTTTTCGAAACCTTCGAGCTCAGCTTCTGCTACTGGAGATGTTTCTCAGGTCATGCCGAGGTACCATGCTAATGGGCCACAGTACCGTGCTGGACCAAGCACGAGGCCAGGTTAGACTCGGCACGGCACGGAAAATTCCCGTGCCGTGCCGGGCCAGGCGCTGCTGAATCATGTCATGGCTCGTGCCATTCCAAGCCGGCACGGCCTGATTGACAACTCTAGGTACGGGCCACGCTTGGCAGCTGACACCAACAAAACCAACCACACGCCTGTCACCACATACATAAGGCATCCCAAATGATCTGCCACGTACACATGGCAGCCCAAACGATCTGCCACGTACACATGGCAGCCCAAACGATCTGCCACGTGCACATGATAGCCCAAATGATCTGCCAATACACGTGGCATGTTTCATTAAAAAAACATGTCACATGTACTTGGCAGATTTTTTTTAAAAAAAATTATTATGAATTTAAAAGAAAATAGGACCAGGCAGGTCGGGTGTGAGCCAATTGGACCATGCCTGCTTCCCGGTTCCTAGTCCTGAGTTCAGTTTACCTTGCCGGTGGGCTATGCCAATGTGAGCCAATTGTGCATCGGGCCAGCCCAACCCAGGTCCAGGAATGGTTCTGGACCATGACGTGCTGGGCTAGGCACGGCTCAATCCAGTCGTACCTCTAGCTGTGCAATGGCCACACGACCCACTTGTCACCTCTAACTAAGATACATATTGAATGATCCAATAAAATTTTAATTTCAACTATGTATAGTCACTATAAGATTATTGCACATAAACACCACTAAATATAGGCATCACACTAGACTACACATTCATACATGCTACATACTTGATTTGATGCTAGCAGTGGGTTGGCATCTTTAACACACACACAATGCACCACTTGCATGCATCATTTGCATGGTTTTTTGGCTGCACCTGCAATGTGTGAACCTATACAATACATACCCCAACAAACCAACATACCTACATTACACAAGCCTACACTATGCATGCCTAAACAACACCAACTTCAACACAAAATACACATGCTTACACTGTCACTGTTGTATGCTTGTATTATCATTGTGTGGGAGTGTCCATGCAGTTACCACTTCACGCACCCATTGCCACCTCCACATCGTAAACAATGGACCATGCACTTTTTTTAGGGTTTACAAAACCCTAACTCTAAGACTATGTAAAATCATAGCACAAGAAACTTGTAATCCTTATTCAATAAAAAACATAATAACGTACAAGAGAACCCTAAAACAATAAATAAAAGTAAAACAGTTAGAGAAAATTCACAAGTTAAATGCTCATATCAAAAATCAAAACATAAATGAAAAATAATGAAAAAACTACAACACATAGTATGATGTTTTTGAAAAATATAGAACTCGCTTAAATTATAGTGTTACATGAAATACAAGTCATGAAGAATAGAAAATGCAACTGTTATAAATTTTAATTTTGTTATTGAATTTTTTTCAATATATTTAAGGTATCAAACGTGCTGGACCGACCAGGCTCAAAAATTTCCCGTGCCCGTGTCCATGTCGTGCCTATCCACAGCACCAACCGTGTCGTGACGTACTGAGACCAACATGGCATCGTGGCATACCTGGCCCGGCACGATTCCGTGGCCCAATACTCGGCACGACCCGAGACACAACCCCACCCAGCACCAGCGAACGGCAGCAGATTTCCAGAAATTGCCAGGGCCCAAGCCCAGGCTCGGTTCCGATTCCACTCCACTCCTCCCAAACCTACCCACGGGCCCGCTCTCAATCCCCCCAACGGTTCGTTATTAAAAAAACAAATAAATAAAATAAAATAATTTGAATTTTAACTGTTAAATTTCGCCTCTAAAGGCTATGGGGCAAGATCCGATGGTCCTCATGATTCTGCCCCCTAATTATCAATAAAAAATAAAAAAAAATACATAAAAATTACTTTTTTTAAAAAATCATTCCTATAATCTATAAAATACCTCCACCTATAATTTTCCTCAGGATTTCGGCATTTGGCTTAGTTTTTCGGGACTCACAACTCGGGCTCAGCTTTGGAAGTTTGAATCTTGGTGTGGAGCGTGGTGCACGTCCTCGACCTTACTACTTTACGAGTATTTTTAATTTTTATTTATTATTTAAATAAAACTCTTAACTTAATAATTAATATTTAAAAATAATTAGTATTTTTTTTTGCTTTCTCTCACTCTCTAATCTCTACTCTTTAATTTATTTCTATCATATAGGCTCTACCTTTTGTTTAAAAAAAACTAAAAAAACGACTAATACTAATGAAACATATTTAAATTTATAAAATAAAAATCTTACGCAAAAGTCCGAGGCTACTGAAACTTAGGTTTCTCCAGTCGTCTCAACCCAAATATCTAAAAAATAAAAATTAATAGAATTTCTATAATTTGGACTTATTTTACTATAATAAAATAAAAAAATATTAGAGATAAGGAAGAAGAAATAACACAATAGAAATATTTATGAGAATTTTAACTTGTAAAAGTACATTTGGAACTGAACACCTTAAGAGGCATGCCGAAATATGCACCAAAAACATGATGCATTAGATCCTAGGAAAACACAACTTAACAGTACATTTTTTTAGGCTAAATCAAGTTCAGTCTCAGAGTATACTCCCTTCATATACCACAGCGAGTTGGGGAGGGAAGACATAGTAAAACTTATCACATTGATAGATCTTTCGATCATATTTTTGAAAGATACATGAGTAGTGAGCATCATGAAGACATATTTTCAGTCTGCTTATCGTAGGATTCCTAGATTTACATCTAGGAACAACATGCTAAAATTTTATAGTTAGAAAAATAAATAATAATTAATGAATTTATGATATATAATGGAGTAGTATCTGTGACATCCGATATCTGGACAAGTCACAATGATTTATCTTATGCATGTCTCACCATCTACTATGTAGATACTAAATATATAATGAATAAAAAAATTTTAGGATTCTCTAAAATTTTTCATCCTCATGATGATTCAACCATTTTTGAGTTTATGATGAAAATCTTTAGAGAATATAAATTTCAAAATAAAAATTTTTAGTATCATATTCGATAACGCATCTAATAATAGAGTAGTAATTAACATGTTTGTTAGAAATATTAGAGACGTACCATTAGAAGAGATTTTTTACGTCAGATGCTTGTGTCACGTGATCAACCTGATTATACAGGCGGGTATGAAAGTGTGTTCTCCCACTTTGGATAATATACATAATATACTAAAATATATTCGCACGTCTCACAAACAATAAGAGTTTGGTGGTCTTTGTTTGTATGTGAATCTTAAGAAGAAGAAATTCAAATCGGATGTGAGACACTGTTAGAATTATAAATATATGATATTGAAGTTATGTTTTAGATACGAACACATAATATCCGACTATCTCAATAGTAAGAGTGGTGAACTTTTTATTGACGACAGTGACTGGGCTATAAGAATTTTATTTATGAAATTTCTAAAATTTTTTTATGACACGACGAACATGTAGTCGTCGGTTTATACTCTTACGACTTGCATTGCACTTAGGTGCATATACAACATTAGTAACATTTTTAGGAAGCATCGAACTGACCCAACACTTAGCCATATGATTGCAGAGATAGAAACCAAGTACATAAAATACTTGTCCATCATTTCATCTCTTTATTATCTCGCTGCATGCATAAGATAGAATGGGTAAGTGGTGTTTTGACCTACATTTCCTCGTGCATGAACCTGGAAGTCCAAGGTGAAGAGTTCATTCACAAGAAATTAACTAACCTTTTCACATACTACGATACTGAGTTTTGTGATGGTAGTAGTGAGACTGTGAGTACAGACATAAAAATTATTTTCAGAGATGATTTTTTCATTTAGTTAGCGAGGGAAAAATAATGGGATGGACCGGCGCATAGGAACGAGCTTTCTCGGTACTTAGATACCGATTACTGCTCAATCCTATCACATTCTGATACTAAGAATCTTATATATTATAATAGTAAAAATCATATAAGTTCACCTTTTCTATGCTATCTAGGATGGAACGGAATCTACTGACTCCTTTGATGTCGAGCGTAGCATCGGAGTCTGCTTTTTCTGTTGCAGTGAATATGATTTTGAAGAGAATATCAAGATTACGTCCAGATATTATTAAGACCTTAACATGCATGAAGAAATAGAAGGATCCGAGGTTTAGCATTCAAGATCATGCTAAAACAAGAACAACAACCACAGCAAAAACGGAAGAGTTGATTACTGATAATGATGATTCATATAATAGTGATTTTGATGTTACGGTTGAAAATGATCATGATATGCCGATAGATAGTTGATAAGATTGCTCATTGCCACGTCACATGTCATTGTCACTTGATACCTCACGGTTGATGATTACGGGATTACAACATGCTGACACGCGACACCCGACCGCGACACTAATGTTACATTTATGCTTATGCATATGAGCTTTGTGTTATTCTTGATTCTAATTTTTGATTTTGATATTTTATTTTATACGTTTTTTTATTTATATTATATTTGTTTTGGTTTGGGATTGGCTAATTGGACGTTTAGTTTGTGTTTGATTTTGTGACTTTGTAATTTTTATTAAAAAAATTATGTTAATTTATTTTTGTGTTTAAAATTTTCATTAAAAATTATATAATTTAATTCTAATAAATTATAATCAAAATCTATTAATAAATCTAATTAAAATGTAATTAAAACAAAAAAATTTAAACTTTATGACTATTCAACAATTTTCAAGTTACAATTTAAATATTTTTAAACATTATCTAATCTAATATATATTTTATAAATACATAAATATTAAAAACAAAAAAAAATTAAATTTCTTTAAACCAGCCCGTACGGTCCTAACCCGACACGGTAAAATAACCAGCCCTACTAGGCCTAGCCTAAAGAACCCATGTCGGACCAAGCACGGCACGAAACAGTAACCTTGTCGTGTCGTGTCGTGTCGTGCCTGGCCCAGCATAGAAGCACGATCGGGCTAACTAAAAATAGGTCAGGCCAGCCCGGCACGGCCCATTTAACACCTCTAAATATATTGATGAAAATACTCAACCTAGGAGTTATCCCAATAGAATTTGTTGATCATATAAAGTATTATTTATTAAAACCTTTATTATTGAAATTATTAAATTTATTGAATTTTATATGAGCCAGTGTTTCAAGTCTTCACACACTCATTGTGTGCAAAGCAATCAATTTCTCGGGACTTTGAAACCCTCATTTTGGGGCAGCAAATTTGGCCAAACCCTAATTTTGGGACAATCAATTTTTGACAGAAAAACATGATATTTTGGAAACCTTATTTTGGGCAGAAAAAATTGATACGAGGACAACTAATTTATAGAGAAATTAAATTTTGAAAATTTCTAATTAGTTACATTTTGATTATAAATTATGTATGTATGAAAATGTATTATTACAGCAATGATATAAATAACAAAATCTCAAATCAGTATACTCACTATATGAAAATATATCACATCGAAGATAGTAGATGAGTATTATTTTTACAAAAGAGAGAAAAAACTTAATACAGTATTGAAAAAAAACATGTTGATTATCTTGTTAAAAATAAATATACAAAACATTTTCCCAAACCAACAACAACCACTTTCCTTTCTTCGGGTAAAATTTGCTTTGTAGCTAGTACTCACTGTTCAAATTCCTAGATTATCAATATAAAAGTCATTACTAAATTGATAAGTAATTATTATTTATTCACTTATATTATTTCTTATTCTAAGAATATTATTGTAGTAAAAAATAAATTTTTTAAAATCATTAAATATGATAATATTCAATTCAATTCTTTAGTAATTCAGCATGTTATGATTATTCTTAATTGTTCTATTATATACTTTCAATGAATTATCTTTCTACACAATTTATTTTTGACTATATTTTTTCGTCTACTAATAATTATTTACATTATTAGAAGAGTCTATTATGTAATTACAATTGAGTAAAATAAATTATATCTCTTTCCTCTTACGATATAATTTCTTTCTAAATGTTTAAGTATATTGAACTCTTTACTTATACATCCTTAACTTGGTCATCCATCACTATCCAAGTTAAGAATATTATACTTCTATCTCAAGGATATTTCTATCTGATAGTGTGCACTATGTCAATTAGAAAACTATATCAGAGCTTCATTTCATACCCGACAATTCCTTGTGAGTATGAACTTATTTGATATGATATACTCAAACATATGAGAATATAATAAAGATACGATCAATTAAAGGAAAATGTGTAACGCGAGGCATTTTCATGTCTATAAGACAAGACTTAATCCATTGAGACATAATTTTTTTGTGATGAAGAAAATAATTTGGTAATTATTTTATAATATATGAAAAACAAAATATAGTAACATTGAATTACTTTTATACTACACATAAAGAATCATAACTTTTTCAAACAATAAAAAATATATTAAACTACCACAATTTTTCCAAAATAATAAATTAAAAGATAAGTAAACATAATATTTGTTATAAACATTAATATTTCAAATCAAATCATCTTCAATGTCAACATTATTATCATCGTCAAATATATCAATAATAAAAAAAATCATTATCAAATCTTCTCATTTCATCCAAATATTTATCTAATTGAATTGGTGATAAAAAAAAATTTTTGTCTATCTCCACTAGAACTAGAGGTGTCAACCAGGCCGGGCCAGCCCGGCACGGCACGGTTCAGCCATGCCTGGGCCAGCCCGGCATGGAAAAATTCTGTGCCCGGGTAAGGCACGAGCCATGCCGTGCCTGACCCGGCACGGCTCGCCCGTGGCACGGCACACCGGCAGGGGTTCGTGCCATGTCGGGTGTCCCTTGAGCCCGACCCCGCGATGTCCCCTCCCACAAAAAAGACCGCGGGTCAGGTCTGATTCGACCCGACACGCGGTCCCCCGAATTCCGAACCGTTCGGACATCCAGCCCGAGCAGGCCAGGCAAGGCACGGCACGGCCCGCTGTGCCAGCGGGCTGTGTCTGGCCCAGCACGAAGGCACGCTCGTGCTCAAAAAAATGGGCCGGGCTAGCCCGGCCCGTTTGACACCTCTAAATAAAACCTAGCAAAAAGTATTAAATATATATAAATATTATAAATTTATTATTAATTTAATCAAATTTATAACTTAAGTTTTTTGTATTTACTTGTTAATTCATATATTTACTAATTTATGTTTAGCATTAATGACATAAAATTAAGATAAATTATTGATGGAAATAACATTATGAAAAGATAATATTATTTGAAGGCCAAATGTGAAATAACTTCAAATAAATAACATTAAAAATCCCAAACAAAAAATAATAGCATTAGTTGGATGTTCTGGATTTATATTTTACAGATTAAATTTAATTTAATTTTATTTTCTTTTTGAGATTTTTGTGAAGTGTACGCATTGGCTAAGGAGGGAGAGAAGGCATATGCTTTTATGCCTTTTCTATGCTTTAGCAAAGAAGGCATACACTTTATGTGGTATTCACATTTTTCGAAAAGTCATGAGTCATTTTCTCACCAACTCTCATCAAGGTGCCTCTCATAAATGCTTTTGAAAATAGTAGTTTCTGGTGCTCAATAACCTCTATGAATACATGTCAGATATTTCATAAAATAATAAAAATTAATTTAATAAAAATATCATAAAATAAAAAATAATAATACATAAAAATACATGTCAGTTAGATTCATTACTTATTTATAGATCACTAAACTTCATGTATTAGCACACCACCTAAATAATAGGGTGACTGAAAAAAATAATAAGTATCAGATTTAGATAGCTCTAACACTCTTATTTAAGAATAATATTTTAGAATAATTTTTGGGAGATGAAGTTTTAACCCCAAATTACCTCATCAATCAGATATTTTTTTTCTATTATTTCTCAACACACTCTTTCAGATCTTGTATCCAAAAGATATATCGCTTAGCTTGCCTGGTAAAATTTTTAAAAATATTTTTTTATCCATAATTTCTCTTTAAAATAAGAGAAGTTGTCACTCAAGACATTGAGATATGTCTTTCTTGGATACTTATGTATCTAAAGATAAAACAGGTATTTATCCAACAAATTAGTAAGATTCAATGATCACTGACATTATCTTTTTTGAGAAGAGATCATTTTTTAGTAAATCAATGAAGAGTATGAATTCAAAAGATATATTTAGATTTGTTACTTCTCTTTACTCTTCAATAGTCCCGCTTAGATCTTCAGCAAGAATAAAAAGTCAATTATCTAATATATTTGAAACTTATTAATTTATATTATGATCATACTTCTATTGAGTTATCATATATACCAACAAGTACAAATCATGTTAATTTTTGAGAGAGCTGGATTCTTCTATAAATGAAATCTTTCTCAAATTCGAATAACACAATAATTCACAAGCATATTCCAGTTCGGACTTATGATGAATCAAAGACTAGGAGAGCTAAAGATCAAGGACATAGGAAATATAATAAGAGGAGAAGAAATACACAACCTACTCAAACCAAAAACGAGTCTATAAATGAATCAAATAATCATGTAGCCGAACATTTTAGTCTTTACCTTCTTAATACTATCCATAAAAATAGAAAAGGTATAGCCAATACTCAATCTTATAAGTATTTTCATAAACATATTTTCTCTCTACTCTTACTTCTTTCACTACTTTTCTTGATAGTGATAAGATATTAAAATCTCCCTAAGAAAAATTATCTCATTTAGAATGATATGTTATACTAAAATAAATATACATCATTAATTTCAATGAAACTTAAGAATAAAGGTGTAAAAAACCATACTTGAAATTACTGCGGGCCAGCCCATGATACTGCTCATACAGTAGCAAGCCAGTCTTCTTTTTGGCACAGCATGACCCAACAAGACAGCACACGTGAGCCAGTTTTGACACAACTAGTCAAATAGAATAGCGATAGTATTATCTTGACCCAAGCTAGCCTGGCCTAAACTAAGTTAGCCTGACTTGCCTGACTAAACCTGGCATAACCCAGCACAACTCGGCATGAACCATCCAAAAACCATGCCAATGGGTCATGTCAGACTGCCCCTTTTTTGAACCATGTCGACATGACAAGGCACGGCATCGCATGAGCTACCCCAAATAGGCTAAAAAAATAGAGAATACCAACATAACAAGATATGATACATTTGACACCTCTATATGAGAACTAGTATCATGACCTAATGAATGATCTATTATTATTACATGTGTATTCACTATAGAATAAAATCCATGTAAAAATGTAGATCATTTTAAACTATTTCTCTAGCAGTAATTCACAAATAAAAAATAAATCAATTAGATGTAAAGAATATTTATTTTCAATGAGATCTTAATGAGTTGTATATTAAACAACCACTTGCGTTTAGAGTATCATAGTAAGATAATTTATAAATTACAAAAAATATTATATAACCTAAAACAATCACTAATAACCTAATTTATAAAATTTTTAGAAATAATTATCTTGTTCGATTTACATAATAAATTATAACTTTTTCTTTTATTTTATAGAAGAGCCCTGATTGTAGGAAGATATTCTAATTATAATATATGTTTTTGTTCATTGTATAAGTATATAATATTTTAATTATGAAAAATGATTAATTAAATATTACTTAACTCAAAAAGTACATTCAATTATAATTCTAAATAAATAATCTTAAAAGATTCAAATTTTTGCTTAGTATGAAAATGAATTACTCCAACTAATGTGTCAACTTGTCATAAAAAAGAAATGTGATTAAAACTCTTACGTGGATTGAACTTTATAAGTTGTACTCTCAAAAATACTTATATTAATTCAAATACTAATTTTACTCAATACAATCCCTACCACTGCTATATTACTTACAAGAAAATTATATAAATTATTAATTATTTAATTATTACCCTACCAAACTTACCATATATAATCATTATAGCTAGTCGATTCATAAATTTTTCTTGACAAATTTATCCAAAAGTTGTTCTTCACATACTAAAGTATGTGAAAAAATCTTAATGATTTAAATTTCTTTTAAGGATCGTGGGAATTAATAATTAATTGAGAATTCAGAATCAAGTTGAATACCAATATGAACCAAAATGTGGTCTACAACAAGGTTTTTACTTTTCTTAAAAGTAATCTTGTCTCTTAAAAAATTAGGAGATTGTCAGTTGTTTCAAAAAGAAATATAGATGTGTTAAATAGGTCATAAAATATCAGCACGGCCCAAATTTTAGTGGCACGGTCAAGCCACCATTTTGTGTTGAACATGGCATAAATTAAGTACTTGAGTCATGTCATGTTAGGACGCCAACATAAGATGTAGGCCTAGCATGACTCGATGGTAAGACTTCCTTAGCCAACCATGTCAATTCATGTATGGTTAGTCATGAGACAAGTAGCCCAAGAATTGGCCATGTCATTGGACCAATGGCAATATGATAGTAGCAATGACAATGACTAATCACCACTCACCAATGCTCAATGGACACTGGACAATGTAACAGTGTTGAACAATCCCATTTATAACCCGGCACTATCACTGACCAATCAGCCAATTGCCTAGTGGGCACTGCCACTAGCTATAATTAAAATTTTATAGCTGATGGCCAGTAAGCCATGGAGACTAAATTCTCAGACTATCATTGCAGTGGCCACTGCCTATAATTAAAGGTTTACCTTTAAATTAAAATTTTAATTTTTAAAAATTTAAATATTACAAATAAACAATATTGCACTATAAATAAAAATAAATAAAAATCATAGATTAAAAATAATATATCATTTTGTGATATCAATTTCATCACGATATCACAAATAAAAATAAAGTAAAAAATTAAAAAAACACAATAAACAACATCAGACAACAACAGCAACATGATAGCCCTCTGATATTCATATCAATCTATATAATTATGATCATCACATCTCAAGCTCATTGTCATAGTCTTTATGTTCTAAATATCATTTGAGTCATAATCAACTAAAAGTTCTTTCACTTGATCATGAATGTTTATTCATAAATACTCTCAACCTTTTATACATGATATTGAATCATGTGTAATCTAGATAACACGAGATTGGTGGATTCATATTAATTTTAGTAATTCAAATATATCGAATTTCATAATATCATTATATGATAGAATATAATAATAATCAATATCTAAGTAGTAATATATCTCTCTCATATTTAATAGATTATCCCATCATTTATTTCTAACTAACTAAATGAAAAAGTCATTATTTATAATTACAATGTTCATGTCTGTATTCAAAAACTCGCTAAAACTATTATACCTAATATCATAATATTTAAACATATTATCTAATTATTTGTGTATCATACTATTTGGTTCTTCTATTCTGTTCATACATATTAGTATGTATTTTAATTATTCTACAAATTTTCTTTTATCCTAAGATCCATAAAAACAACGAAACAATAAAGAAAAAAATATATAACAAGTATTTTAAATATTTGTTTTATATCTCGATAATCATAACACTAAAATTAAAATATCATTTATACTTGTTAAACATACTATTAATGTTGCACATGCATCGAAGTATAACATGTGGTGGCAGTATGCACAAAAAAATACAAATTTATCATATAATAAAAAATATTCAAATTTTTTTAAAAATAAATTTTTATTGCCCAATTTAAATTTTCAATAAAAATTTCAACAATTTTATTATTAATAAAATCAGATATCACAAGTTAATAATCAACACTTGAATCTAATATCAGGTAGATATAAAATATTCAAATAGTATCTTATATCCACTTTAATTTTTCTTTTTGATGCCGCTGATGAACATAGAATTTTCATTTTTGTTATCATTCATTAAGTGTCTCGATATATTTTAGTAAATTTTTTATATTTTCTAATATAAAAAAAATTATTTTTATTCTCGCTAAAACTATCAAATTAATTATATAACAAATATCTAATATAAAAAATAACATTTAAAGATTCATCTCTAATAGTTCTCACAAATATATTTATTCTAATATAATTATTTGAAGCATTAATTAATATAATAATAAATAATATATTTTGAATATTATATTTTCTAAAAAATATTGACAGACACTCATATATGATTGAGATAAGAAGATATTTTATCTCACATAATTCTAAAATTTTTTTATTTAATTTTTACTTAGAATCAACATAATAAGAAGAATTTCCTAGATTCTTTAATTACTAATTATTTTTTAAAATTATAATATTTTATTATGTCATTTTGACTAGTCAACCTAAAAATTATATGATAAATAAACTAAAAGTACATTGTCATAATATAAACTAATCTATAATCCCTTAAAAATCTAATCAAAAGACTCATGCTAACAATTATATCTTCTCTCCCAAAAGTCATTATAATAAATGAATGAGATTAATGAACCTGAAATTAATCAAATTTCAAAGACTTAATTACTCAATTAGATTTGTCTGGATCTAATACATCATATTTTTTGGTTTATTGATCGACTTATCTTTTAAGTTGATTAGTGTCAAAAATATTCTTACATGCATATATTTTTTTATTATATATAATATACAGAATCTTCTTTGACATCACTATAATTTTTATTTTAAATTATGTTAGAGTATATCTGTACTACTAAAATTCACTTATTTATTTTAATATTTTTTAATGCATAAAATGAGTTCATTTAAAAAATCTAGTTTTTACCTTTAATCTTTTGATCAAATTATAATTATTATCTATATCTAAGTTTAATTAATTTTTTTAATATATATTGTTTATTATTTTTTTAGTCTAGAAGATTAGAAGATAAGAAGTGAGATATTATTATAATTTTTTACTTATTTTTAATTTATTTATGTATCTAAAAAATATTTAAAAAAATAAAATATTTATAATGCAATATGAAGCTATGTAGGCAATAAATACTTTTTCACTTCCACCTTGCATTCTCACATATCGAAGTCAGAGTGCATCACCAAGATTACTTTGGTACTCAACCAAATTAAAAATACAAATATAAAATAAATAATTATGGATACAAACATAGCATAGTAGCACTTTTAGAAATTAAAAAATAATAATAAAAGAAAACCAAGAGAAGAGACGAGAGGATAGGAAATTAGATAAACTCAAAATATATCAATATAATATTTATAAAAATTTTGTTTTTATTAAAAAAAATTATTTTTTTAGAACATAAATCTGATAGCCATCAAATTTCTCCCATTTAACCATTGGATAAATGTGTCAATTAGGATGGGTCTGGCTGATTTTAGGCGGCCCAACCGAACCACTAGGTCATTCATCACAACAAACTAGGCACGACCCATTAGCCCAACTATGATGAAGCCGTGCCAAGTCAGGCCTTGATGGGCCAATTCTGGCCCATCCAGGTCGAGTAGGAGGCTAATTTTGCCCATTGGGCCAGGTTTCACCCTAGTTCGAGCCAATTTCAATTTTTTTATTATTTGAATATAGAATATTAAAAAATATTATAAAATTTAAAATTTAATTATTTAATTATTAATACTTAATTATTTAAATAATTTTTAGTTAATAGTTAATTATTAAATTAAAATTAATAATTAATATATTAACTTTTATTTTATTAAATTTAATAAAACATAAAATTTATTATAATAAACAACTAATATTTTAAAAACTAAATGTATATGAATTAATAAAACTTAAATAGTAATACAAACTACAACAAATCATAAAAAATTAATATTCAAGAATCAAATCTCACACTCGAAGTGATATAACAAAAAAAATAAACAAAGAAAAAGATAATGTAAATGAATAAATCCAAAAAAAATAAAAAAATAAAAAAATAAAAAAATAAAAAATATCGTCAACGGACTACATTACAACATATGATAAATGATGATATAAGATAAGTATCAGACATCAGAGTCTCAATCCATCAGTTGTCAACGTCATCAATCATTAAATCGTCATCAATATCAATATCACACAAATTATCATCTGTAATTAACTCATCTATTTTTACTGCAGTCTCAGGCTCCCAGCACGATCCTGGATGCCCGAGCTCAAATCCTCTCAATTCTTCATGTATGCTAATGCCTCAATAATATCTAATCGTAATCTGGATCTCCTATCCAAAATAACATTCACTACAATAGAAAAAATAGACTTCAATACTATGTTTGATACTGAAAGATTCAATAGATCTCATATTATCTTAGATAGTACGGGATAAGTGAATTCATATGATTTTCACCATTATAATATATGAAGATTCTTATAATCAAAATATGATAGGATTGAGCAATAATCAGTATCTAAGTACCAAGATATCTTACTCCTATTCGACAATCCACCTCATCGTTTCCCCCTCACTACCTGAATAAAAAAACTATCATCTCCAAATATGATATCCATATCCATACTAGGAGCCTCGTTACTACTATCATCATACCTAGTATCGTAGTATGTAAATAGCTCAATCAACTTCTCATAAATGAAACATTCACGTGGATCTTCATGGTTCATGTACAAGGATATGTATGTCAAAATATTCTCTACTCATTCTGCCTTAACTCTAGGCTCCATGCAGACAACCAAACAATAAATAAATGGAATGATAAATTAAATTTTAAGTACTTGATTTTCATCTCTATAACCATATCATTAAGTATCGGGTCATTTCAAAATTTTTTAAACATGTTATTAATATTGCATATACACCTGAGTGCAATACAAATCATGAAAGTATAAACGATTCACCATTTCTTCTACATATTTTGTTTATTCTCGATTATCTTTTGTCTTCTTTTCAAGAACTTAATTCTGAGTTGTCATTATAATTATATACTAACTACTACTTTATCCTATCATAAAATAATATTAAGAATTTAAATATGTTGAATTGATAAAAATTATATAAATATATATCTACTATGCTATTTAAGATAACATGTTATTTACTGATACCTCCGATGTCTAGCATAACAAAGTCTATTTTTTATGTAACTATGAATATTATTTTAAATAATAGAACTAGATTATAACCATATATTATAGTACTTTCATATTTAAAGGACTACAAAGATTCAAAGATAAATAGTCAATGCCCACTATTATATGCTACTATTATATGGTTATAGTACTTTCATATTTAAAGTACTATTTAAGATAAATAGTACTTTCATATATTAGATACAAAGATTCAAAGAACTATTATATGGTTATAATGCCCACTATTATAACCATATAACAATGTCAATGCCCATTGCCCACTAGACTACCCACTAACCACTGTGGTTGGGGTGTCTGGTGAGACATGGCAATAGTGGCACTTGGAAGTGCCACTACCACTACCCACTAGGCTAACTGACAATGACCAATAGGTCATTGGGTCTTGGGGACTAAAGTGGCCTATATAGCTAGTGGCAGTTTCGTGCACAACCAACCAAAGCAATCCAACCCCAAAATGCCTAGACCACCAAAAATCAAAGCATACCAACATGACATGGCATGGCCTGGAAACCAATTTTTTTCATGTCCAACATGACACCCAAGGCTCGACTAGGTCATCAAAATTTAGGTTGGGCCAACCAATTTGACACCTCAAATCAAGAAAGAGTAAAGTTTTTCAAATATAAGAATCACATTCATACCCATATGACATAGTAATATGAATTAATACCAACACGGACTTATATTGAGTTGACAACAAAGAAAGTTAATCACCCAAAACTTATAGTCTATATCCAAAGAAAAAGATAAGTTAATCATTCTTAGACCAAAGATGAGCATATCAATGAGTCAAACAATCCTACAATTAGTCCATCTAATTTGACCTTTCAATCACTTTACGAACGGAGAGAGGAGCTATACACAATACTTGATTTCATAAATTGTCTCATTTTGTTCATTATTTTTGTTTTTTTTATTACTTCCCTTGACGATATAAACATACTCAAAGCTCTTTTAAAGATATTATCTCATTTAAGATAACGATAGATCATGATAGAAAAAATGCATATCTTCCACTTTATTGAGACTTAAAAATTAATATCATAACTTTTTGAAAAAAAATATTATTGATTACAACTAAATGTTCACTATGAAAAAGATCCAAATAGAAAAGTATATCACCTTAAAACAAGACCTATAAAGAAATGATACAATCAGATACTTATTCTTCAGTAATCAAAATAACAACAATAGATATTCTTATTTTTTTTGTAATATCTCACAGTTAATGGATATACCATCTAATATGAAAAATATATATCTTTACGATAACCTTAAGGAATAGGCACAACTATTAAAATTACAAGTAACATAGTCATGTGAAGTTTATAAATTATAAAAAATATTATACAACCTAAAATAATCATTAAGTATCTAATTTACTAGATTTTCACAAAAAATCACTTCAATTGGATTACACTTGTGTGTTATTAATTTTTTTTGAAAGAATTCTGATAATAGAATAATTTGATAATTGTTTCCATAAATGATATTTTAATTATAAAAAAAAATAAGTTGAGAATCATTTAAATCAAAGATTACCTTCAGATACAATTTCATACAAAGTATATTGGAAAACTCAAATATTTTTTTAACATAAAAATAACTTATTATACGATAAATATTATCTTGTTATAAAGCATATATGATCTTGATACTCTTACAAAAATTTATCTTTTGGATTATACTCCAATAGATATCACTAATGATCAAGTATTGGCTCACTTGTCATACCACACATCTAGTTGGCTCTATTACTTATATAAAAAGTATATAAAAATTAACTATCTACCTATGATCAAACTAAATATAACATATACAATCAATATAGTTAATCATTTCTTAAATTCTTTTTAATAGATTCACTCTGATGCATCCTTTCACATATTAAAATATGTGAGGAAGTCTCCAAAGCTTTAAATTTCTTTTATAAATCATGAACACTTGTAATTAATTGAGTATTCAGATTTAAGTTAGATACTAATATACACTGAAAGAATATTTACGATATAATCTTAAATTTTTCTTTGAATCAACCTAATCTCCTAAAAAATAAGAAATAAATAATTATTTTGAGATCTAGATTCCAATATAGAGACAAAATTTGAGATAATAACAATACTTACTTATGAAATACTCTAGATATAACATTTTCTCTGAATCAAATATACACTCTTTTCTTCTACTACAGTTTATTGTGATAATCAAGTAATGAGACATATAACCTCCAAGTCCAATCTTCATGTGTGAATAAAACACATCAAGATAGAATATTTTTTTTCAAAGAAAAAATTCTTGATAAAACTATTAATATAACATATATTTAGATAGCATATCTGTCAACAAATATCTTCACAAATATCTTGAAGATGCATTAGTTTACCTTTTTTTTCTTTAAGTTGAATGTTATCGACTTATATGCATCAACTTAATAGTGATATTATAATTTTATTTTACTTTTTTCTTCTTTTATGTTATTTGATGGGAACACCCAATCTATATGTTCTTATAATTATTTTTATCCATTATATAAAGAAGGCATATATTTGTTATTCATATTGAATATTTTAATTAATTATTCATTTTTACTTGTAACACTTTTATTTCAACATAATTTGGATGATAGATTTTAATTAGTTATAATCAAAGATTAAAATATCGATTTATATGGATATATCGGTACTTAAATTTTACAAATATATCGGATATATCGAAGATATATCAGTATATTTTTGCATATGAGCATCAATAAAAGATAGATATATCGGTCTTGATGAATATATCGATACTTTGAATTTATGGATATTTCGGAGATATATCGGCAGATATATCAGAAATTTTTATCCTTTGTTATAATTTATATGGAGATTTTATTACTATCAAAGATAATCAATTAAATATCTTTAAACTAAAATAGTACTTTCAAATCAAGTTCAAATGAAGAACTTTATCATTTTTGTTTCTTTCTTAGAATCGATATTTACTAATTTAAGAAAATAACATTTTAGCATATCAAAAATAAACCATTGGATATCATATATTGATTTGACTTATTGAGTTAATCTCCAGCAAGTACTCTTGATTCATAAATTTTTTTTCAACATGTGTTAATTATACCAAATATATGAGAAATATAAAAAAGATTAATTATTGAATAATCACTAAGCCATATCTATTTATACATTAAACATAATTAATTATTTTCTAAATTTTCACATATAAATATATTTTTAAGGATATTTTTCACATGTTTTGATATGTAAAAAAGACAAACTTCATAGGACATATTTTTCTCTAAGATACAATCTAATTACATAAAGAAATAATATTACTATCATAATTATTTGAGATAGAAAATACTCTAAAATGCAAAAAAAATAAGCATTGAGATGCAATACATAGAAAGAATTTTTTTTATGTGCACTCAATTTAATATATATAAAAATTAAATAATTTACAAAATATAATTTATATTGTTTATATATTAATAAAATATAATAAACATAAAAATAAAATATTAATAATATTTTTAATAATACAAATATTTAATATTTCAATATAAAATAATAAAATTTTAATAATCAAATATATGTGTGTGTGTGCACATTTAAGTGTGCATACATATACATATATGTACATGCATATAATTTTATATAGTTATTAATAGATTGAGCATTGAGATAAATAAAAAATTATAACATCTACCATATATTAGATCTTTTTGATTAGACACTTGATAATATCGATTTTTCATTTTAAAGACTAATTATTCTATTTTATAATAGTCAATAAACATGTTACATTGCATCCAAATGAATATTTAGATTCAAATTAAAGTTTACTTATTACAAGCAAGAGATTTGTATATATTACTTTTTATGTGATAATATTGTATCTTTAAAATAATGAACTGACATTATTTTTTACACATATTATGAAGTTATAAAAAACAAAATCATAATCATATTCACTTGTGAGCTTTTTTAGATAAAATATCTATTAATATCTTTGTTTTTTATCTTATCACTCATTGATGTAACAACAAGATTACAAGATATATTATTCCTAGTTTAATTTTTCATGAACAAACAAAAAATAAGGTAAATTATTATTTTATTTGAGAGAATATTCAAGATTATTTGAAAAGATTCTTGCTAACATTTTTCACTTTCAAATTTGATGAACATTAACTACAATGTGTGTGTGTGTGTGTGTGTGTTATATTTATATAGAGTTTTGATTTGTTAAGATTGTTATTTCATTTACTTTTTTTAATTTATGCAATGTAAGAGTCCCATCACTTTTAACTATTGTATATACATGCCTAGCATGCTTATCAATACAATTCTATATTTTTTCAATTGAATTTACTTAAATTTTAACAAAAAAAAATACATATATATTTTCATTGCCCATAATGACAGTTTACATCAGGTAGTTCTCTGCCACCGTCTTGGTTAGTCAATTTTCTCTGTCACCGTCTTGGTTAGTCAATTTTCTCTGACACCAGGACCTGGAGACTTGTTGGCTCGTCATTCTAGCCGATCTCACATCTTCGCTGTTCATCAATTCTTCCTCACATCACCAAATTCTAGTCATGCATTATGCCGCATCTATACATAGTAATTTGAGCTCTTTCTGGATGTTCGAGTTCCATTTGGTTAAACACTCATACTAAACAAGCTGCGTGTGTCGTGTCCTATTTGGTTATTTTGTTACCTATTTCATAAACATTACATGCTCTTGGTTCAGAATTTGTCGCGTTTAACAATCAAGTGGTGTTTAAAGATATAATCGAGTACTATTAGAATTGTTGGCCAACATACTTCTATTTATGGGGAATCAAACAACTAAAACCAAGCACAAGCAAACAACACATTCATCACAACAACCGGACGTCACAATAAAGACGTGTTTTCCATACATCAATATAGAGTTAATGGAGACGATCAACAAGATAGCAAGAAATGATTGATTAGTTAGCATAAAAGACAGTAGATGTGGAGAAAAGTACCTGAAAAAACCAGAAACGTACCGTTGACTCCCCAGTCGCTGACAAAATAGACCTTTGTGATGGAATGAGATCGCACTCGACCGTAGTAAGCAGATAAAACCTCGGGTTCAGATCTCTGATCGCTGGCCAAAAATCATTCGATCGACAAAGAATACATCTAACGACTGTCAAGCAAACAAAGTTCGCTAAGACACGACCATACACGATGATTAGGACGTTTGATTTAGACATATTTCACAATAAAAATATTAATACATTAATTAATTTTTTGGAAAATTATGTAAAGCAGGTGCAATAGAAATTATTTAAAAAAAAAACCTTCGAACTTTTAAAATTTAACAAGAATTACACTAAAACTAAAAATATTTTATGTTTTTTTGCCCTCAAAAAAGAAACTCAAAAATAAAATAATTTTTACAAAAAAAAGATCAACATTACAAAACATATATAATCTATATGCTTAAACGAATAAACTTATATGCTATATGTATCTAAATATATAAACATATATTATATATATTCATAAGTATGTACTATATATGTATATACGTATAAATATAGTTACATTTCATTTAAAGGTATAAATATTTCATTTTGAGAGAATTATGTTTTTACCGTTTCCCCGAAAATTTTTAAAAATTAGAAACTAAACTTTAATATTTGAAAAAAAGTCTCAGAATTATAAATAAATTAAAAATAAGGGCACTCGAATTCGTAAGTCAAATTATCCTCGCCCCTCTCCCCTACCCCTCGCACTCGCCCTCGTCCTCGCCCTTGCCCCTCACTCTCATCCTTGCCCTTTGCCCTCGCCCCTCATCCCTCTCACTTGCCTCTCGCATTCACCCTAGTCCTCGCCCTTGCCCCTCTGTCTCATCCTCGCCCCTCGCCCTCGACCCTTGCCCTTACCCGGCTCGTCTCCCCTTGCCCCTTGGCCGTCTCCCCTCATCCCTCGCTCGTCTGCCCTCACCCCTTGTCCCTCTCCCCCTGCCCCTCTTCATGAGCTCCATCGTGGAGCTCGATGGAACCCCATGAACTCCACGAAAGTAGCTTGACGAAGCTCCACAAAAGAGCTCGTGGAGAGGGGCAGGGAGAGATGGGTGGGGGGAGAGAAGCGAGAGGTGAGAGCAGATGGGTGAATGGCAAGAGGAGACAGCAAACATACAAAAGTGAGGGTGAGAGGTGAGGACGAGGACGAGGACGAGGGCGTGTGCGAGGGGTTGGGGAGAGGGGTGAGGATAGTTTAAGATTTACGAATTCGAGTGCCCTTATTTTTAATTTATTTATAATTTTATGACTTTTTTCAAATATTAAAAGTTTAGTTTCTAATTTTTAAAATTTTCTGGGGAAGCACCCAAAATATTATTCCCCCTTTCATTTAAGCATACATACATCTAAACGTATATAGTGTATATAATATACACATTTATATTTTAAACATATATGTTGTATATATGTTTTAAATATTAGATGTATATGTTGTATGTATTTTTTTTTCAAACATACATATAGTATATGTATATTGTGTATACATTTTCAAAAAACATATATATCATACATATGTTTAACATATTATTGTATATACATTGACATGTATAGACAATATATAAGTTTGAAGGTATATATTGTATACATTTTGTATTATAGAAAACATTGTTTTCTTTTTTTATTTCTATTTTTGAAAATGTAGGCCGGGGTATTTTTGGATATTTATCTTTATTGAGAGTAGAGTTGGCAATTTGAGCCCGGCCCGCTGGGCTAGTCCGACCAACATGAAATTAGGGTCGGGTCGTACTCCAAATTTATTGGCTCAAAAAAATTGGGCCAAATTTGGCCCGACCCAATTGGCCACGTCGTGTCAATCAGTTTCGAGCCAGCCCGGCCCAGTTTTTTTCAGGCTGGCTCGATTGACAAAGTAAAAATAAATTTCTCTAAAAAAAACTTACTTAATGTCTCAATTCATTACTCAAATGTAAAACCCTAATTACATTATAAGTTTTGCAAAAGCAAAATACCAACCCATCGCCCTCGCCCCTCGGCCCGTCAGCCGTCAAAGTCTCAATCCCCTTAGTTCTCCTTCTCATCAAGCATCGTAGTAGCCTAGTAGTAGCAGGCTGTAGGCCTCCAAGATCTAGCTTATGAGACCCCTCCATGGTGATTTTTCAACTCCTCAACAACTTTTCCAACTCTTCACAAGTAGTCACACGCCCATCCCCTTCCATTTCAATATTTGTATTCTAGCTTTCGTACTGAATTCAATCCTCCATCAAGGTTATGGCCTTTTCTCTTCTCTTTATTTATTGATATTGATTTTTGTTCCTTCATGCTTCTTTAGATTTTTTACACTTTAGTTGTCTAATTTTGGTGTTTCTGGTGATTATTTATTCATCACCATGGTCGTCTTCCTCCCTTAGCCTCTGCAAGAGTCATCCTCCAAAAAGACCTTTCTAAAAATCATGATTTGGTTGATTGATAGATTTGTTTGCGATTACCAATTGTAGTGGTGAGTGGGTGTTCAGGGATTTTGGATTTGTATTTTTTTCATGAGTTTTCAATTTTCATTGCTCTGGGACCTACAAAGTTGACTTCAGTTTGTTTGCTTACAAATTATGTAAATAAACATCATGTTCTATCGCTCTCACTGATCATGTCTTTAAGAAAAAACAGTAAAACACCACTATAATTTGTTTAAATTTTTTTTAGCAATTCTATATTCGTCCATAATTTATATGTTTGATTTCTATTGAAATTACCTGTATGTCACTAAGTTGTGAACATTGTTTTATATCGCTCTCACTTGTCTTGTCTTTAAGAAAAAAAATCACCAAATTTTTGTTTTAACAAACAAATTTTTTTAACAATTCTATATTTGCCCATATTGCTTGTAAATAAACATCATTTTCTATCACTCTCACTAATCTTGTCTTTAAGAAAAAACACCACCAGATTTTTGGTTAAAAAAACAAAAAAATTTAACAATTCTATATCCATTCATATGTGTTCTTTATATTGGAAATTTCAAATATTATACTAAACATATCAAAACTTGAATTGTTTCTAATATTATTCTGAAGTAACTGAATAATAAACATATCAAAACTTGAATAGTTTCTAATATTATATTGAATATATTTCATACTTGAATTTTTCCTTTTATTTTTTTCCTCTCTTCAATTGTATTCATTTTTTAATTTTATATTGCAGTTATGGATTTTGAATCTAATTGTGGGGATCTTGATGATGAATTGCAAATGTTTAAAAATAATCAAGACACTAAGAGTAGTGTTGCTTTTTTTTTGATAAGTAATGAATTCCACTATCAAAAATGTTTGTATAATCTACAAGAGATTTAAACTATTACATTCCTTGCCGAAAACAATATAAATTTCAGTTTTAATCATCCTAACTAAGTTCCCAACGTCTTGGGATTTACCTTCATATGCTCTCCTATTCCACTCCCTCCAAATATAATACACGACTGCCACAAAGGTCGCCTTCCATATTGTGCTACTATGGCTATCCATCATATTGCTGGCCTTCATTTCTTTGAATATGGCTGCTAATGACTTGGCATTTCCTTCCATGCCGGTCCAACTTTTGAGCTTCGCCCATATGCTCATGGTATAACTATAATTGAAAAAGATATGGTCCATGGATTCTGCACAAGTGTAGAATTCGCACCTAGTACAGTCTGGGGTTATAAATGCCTGGTCTTTAGTTCACAGCCTTTTATATTTGGTTATCCAGAGATAAACTGCGTGCTCTAGAATATGTTGTTTCATCTATATGGCCTTTGTCCAAGATTTTGATGTTTCCACGAGATAATTATATGCTTCTAAAATTAGCTTCTCTTTTTCACCCCATATATTCAGTAATTTTTCTGCTTAGTTTATAGATCCAAACTTTTTAATTAAGGTATCTCTAGCTGAGATAAGAGATTTTAAATGAGGGGAATCCCTCTTGGCAATCAAATAATCTGATATGTTATATGTGCTCAAGTAGGAATGATGGACCCACTTTATCCATAGTGAGTCCTTTTTCTTGCTTATCTTCCAAAGTATCTTGAGAAAGAAAGCTTTATTCCATATGCAAATGTTCAGAATGCCAAGTCCTCAAATGGGAGTTGACATGCAAACATTGGCCCAAGAAACTTTAGGCCTATATCTACCCATTTTGGGTCCACCCCATAGGAATCTTCTGCGCGCACCATCAATCATGTTAATAATGTATTTTGGGAGAAGAAATACTGAGAACCAGTATTCTTTAATACCTTGAACCACGGTGCAAAGGAGCTCCAGTCATCCCGCTATTGAGAGTAATTTACCCGCCCATTGATGAATGACCGAGATAATCTTGTTCAATAAAATTATAAATTAGGAGGTTAATAAGTGGCTTGAGAAAAGAGGAACTCCAAGAAAAACAAATGGAAGAGTGCCCTCTTTATATCTTGAGAAATCCAAAATATCTTTTTTGAGCTTTTGCCCAACCCCTCCAAAGAAAATATTCGATTTGGAGGGGCTGACTTTCAATCCCGATGCAGCCAAGAAATCCTTTGACGCATTGAAGATTATTTTTATAGTTTTGAGATCACCTTTGGTAAAAATAATTAGGTCATCCGCATACTTTAAATAAGATATTCTTAGTGGAGCGCATCTCGGGTGAAAAGAGAACAAGTCCGATGACATTGCGACAGTCAATTGCCTTGACAAGTATTTCATGCCTAGTACTAAGAGATAGGGTGAGATCAGATTCCCTTGTCGCAGGCCTTTTCGCCTTTGAAGAATCCGTGAAATTGTCTATTTATGGCAATTGAATACAAAGTGGTGCTTATACATTCATATGTACTTTTAATAAAATGATTTGGAAAATTCATCCCTTGTAGTACCTCCTCCTTCAAGAACTCCCATTCCACCGAGTCAAAAGCTTTTTGGATGTCTATTTTAAGGAAGCATTTCGAGGAGATCCTCTTTATTGAGTATTTCCTGATTAGTTCCTACGTGAGGAGGAAATTATTGGATATTAATCTTTTTTTGACATATGCTCCTTGAGCCGGATCAATTATGCCACCGTCAGCAGTTTAAGATGAGATGCAATAAGCTTTGTGATAATTTTGTATATTAAATTACAGCACGATATAGGCCAATAATCTTTCACCATAGACGCATGAGAGGTCTTCAGTATAAGGGATATATAGGCGTGGTTAACTTGTCTTAACATTTTTTCAGATTGGAAGAAACTGTTGATTGCTTTAATTACATCCCCTTCGATATGACTCCGTGCAGCTTTATAAAATTCAGCCATATATTTATCCGGGCTAGGGATTTGAAGTTACCCATCGAGAAGAGGGCATCCTTAATCTCCATTGTAGAAAAAGATAATGAAAGATGCTTATGATCATCATCTTGAAGAGTTTTACCCCTTCTAAGAAATTGACCGTTTATCCCTTCAATCTTACTAGATGTGCCTAGAAGCTCCTTATAATATGAGACAAAAGTCTCCACAATACCTTTTTTAGATTTTGTGTAACTACCATCATCCTTCACTATGGTCATGATTTAGCTTTTCTGGATTTTTGAGCTCATTAAAGCGTGAAAAAATTTTGTACATCTATCACCTTGCTTGATGTAATTACTTTTCAACTTTTGTCTGAGAAATGATAGATTCGCCTCCTCTAGTTTCCTTAGATCAATTTTAATAGTGATTTCCTCTTCCTTCAAAGTTTGATTGGGACTTTGGAAGGTTTTAGATTGGAGCTATTTTAGATTTTTTCTTGCAAGAACCACTCTTGAACTATTGACAAGCTGGAACATAAAAGATCCTTGGATTCTTTCCTTCCAATATTCAAGTAGGATATGAGTGAACTCCTTGTGGGAAGTCCACATATTATAGAATTTGAAAGGAATCCTCCTTTCTTCATTATCTGGCTGAGTAGTTAATAGCATAATAGAATGATCAGAAAATATTCCCAGAGCCAGAAAATTTTGCTTGACTATCCAATCACAAGTTTTTCCATTCCTCATTCATCATGACCCTATCTAATTTGCTTGCGACTCTACCATTGGTCTCTGTGAAGAAATCCCCGAATGACAGTAGATCCTCGAAGCTTAGAGTAGAGATACATTATAAGGCATCATGACTCTCATAATTCAATACTATCATTCCTCATACTTTGTCTAATCTCGAGAGCGAGAGTTAAAATCTTCCACTATGACCCATGGCAAAGAGTGAGACATTCCATTCTCTAGTAGATCAGCCCAAGGAGCTCTTCTACTCGTAATAGAATGCAATCCATATACCACCGAGAGCTTGAAGTCTATTGCTTTCTTAAAATCTCTTACATGCAAGAAGACATGTTGAGGGGAGCATGCCAGGGTTTCTACCCTCACAATTTGGTCATCCCACAAGACCAATATTCTGCCGTTCCTATGTATATCAAAGTTGTCAAGAGCCTTAAATCTCTTGAACTTTGTATTCATTAGTAAGGCTAATTTTTCTTTATTCAGTTTGGCTTCTACTAAAGCAAATATATATATTCGGTAGGCTTAGTATAACATAAGGATCTCTTTATGTTTAAAGGAGCAATTAAAATCCCTTATATTCCATGACACAATCTTCATAAGTTAATCGAGCATACGACTCTCTGTGATCCTTTTTTATGATATTTATTATTATATGATATCATTTGCCATAGCAAGCATACAATAGATCTCATTTACTAGGCCTACCATTTCTTCTTCCCTCACAAGAAGATATCTCTTGCTTTACATTTCTTCTCCAAATTGTATACATATTCTTTATAGTATTTGAAATCCCGATACAATTCCAAAAATACACCACCCTTACATACATGAAAACCCAGATCCACGCACCCTCTTTATAGACCCATTCCATATATGCCACCCTACACAAGAAATCCCCCATACAATCATACATAAAAGACACGTAATTTTATAGTTACGACAACCTCCATTATAGTGTTTAGAGTAATCTCCTCATATTTGGGCACTTTCAATTTAAAATTATATCGCAATTAGCATAGCAGACATCCTCTTTGTAAATATACATGATCCCCTTACAATATATTTCGCACCCCTCATCTCCCGAGGCCTCAGCCCCTAGTTCCACATCAAAGTTCCCATTAGAGGTGTCAAGCGGGCCGGGCCGGGCTTGCCGGCACAGAAAAATCTCGTTCCCGTGCCCGTGCCCGTGCCATGCCCAGGTAAGGCACGAGCCATGCCGTGCCGTGCCTGACTCGGCACGGTTCCATGCCCGTGGCATGGCACACTGACACGGGTTCGTCCCATGTTCGGTGCCTCTGCCTCCCTTGCTTCGGCCCTCCCGCAAAAAAGACCGCGGGTCGGGTCTGATTGGACCCAACCCGTGATCCCCTGAACCAACCCAATCCCCCCCCAAAGGGAAAAAAAATTTAAATGTCAGCCGTTGGATCTCGCCTCCAACGTCTAGGGGGCAGAATCCAACGGCCCTCATAATTCTGCCCCCAAAAAAATTCAAAAAAATTCAAAAAAATGCAAAAAAAAATTACTTAAAAAAACATTTTTTTTAATCTATAAATTTCATTCCCCCTTTCTATAACATTTATATTTTTCATAAACATTTTTCTTTCAAATCTCTTATTTTATCTCTCAAAAATCTTGCTCCTCTCTCTTGGGACTCGAGATTTCGGCATTCGGCTTGGATTTTCGGGAATCTCACTTGAATTTTGAATTTTGAGCTTGACTGTGGTGTACTGTGCATGTGGTCGACCTCACTGCTTTTACCGGGTAATTTATTTTAAGTTTTTTTTCTACTTTCTCTCTCTAGTTTCTCTCTCTAGACCAAAAATAGAAACTATTGAAATCAGTCATCTAGTCTCTAAATAATTATTCTGAATAACAAAAATCCTAAAAAATGATAAATACTAATGAAACATATTTAAATTTAGAAAATGAAAATATTACACAGAGGTCTAAGGCTGCTGAAACTTTGGTTTCTCCAGTCGTCTAAACCCAAATTTCTAAAAAATAAAAAACTAGGACTTCTGTAGTTTAGACTCATTTTAATGTTATAAAACAAAAAAAAATGTTAGGGGTGAGGATGAAGAAATGACACTGTGCAAATATTGTATGAGACTTTTAGCATGTAAGAGTTCATTTGGGACTGGACACCTTAAGAGGCATGCCGAATTATGGACCAAAAAACATGGTCAATTAGATCCTAGGAAAACCCAACTTGGCACTGCATTTTTTGAGACTGGATCGAGTTCAGTCTCAAAGTTTACTCCATTCATATACTCTAGCGAGTTGGGTAGGGACGGCATGGCCAGACTTATCACATTGATGGGTCTTCTGATTAGATTTTCAGAAGATCCAAGTGTAGTGCACATCATGCAGACATATTTTCAGCCTGCTTATCGTAGGATTCCTAGGTCCACATCTAGGAATAACATACTAAATATATATAAGTTAGAAAAACAAAAAATAATTAATGAATTTATGGCATATAGTGGAGTGGTGTCCGTGACGTCCAATATCTAGACAAGTCATGATGAATCATCTTATGCATGTCACACCAGCCACTATGTAGATTCTAATTGGACTATTAATTATAAAATTTTAGGATTCTCTAAGATTCTTCATCCTCGTGATGGCCCAACCATTTTTGAGTGTATGATGAAAATCTTTAGGGAATATAAAATTCAAAATAAAATTTTTAGTATCATATTTAATAACGCATCTAATAATGGAGTAGCGATTAACATATTTGTTAGGAATATTAAAGATGCATCATTAGGAGAGATCTTTCATGTCAGATGCATGTGTCATGTGATTAACATGATTGTTCAAGCGGGTATGAAGGTGTGTTCCCCCGCGTTGGATAATATATGTAATGCACTAAAATATATTCGAACTCCTCACAGACAACAAGAGTTTGGTAGTCTCTGTTTGTCTGCGAATCTTAAGAAGAAGAAATTCCAATCGGATGTGAGACATCGTTGGAATTACACGTACCTGATGTTGGAATCATGTGTTGGATACGAACACGTGATATCCGACTACGTCAATAGTAAGAGTGACGAACTTATTATTGACGACACTGACTGGGCTTCAGGAATTTCATGTATGAAATTCCTGAATATTTTTTATGACACGACGAATATGTGTTCGTCGGTTTATACGCCCACGACTTGCATTGAACTCTGATGCATATGCAACATTAGTAGCAAGTTTAGGAAGTATCGAGCTGACCCGACACTTAGCCATATGGTTACAGAGATGGAAACCAAGTACTTAAAGTATTGGTCCACCGTTTCATCTCTTTATTTCCTTGCTGTATGCATGGACCCTAGGGTTAAGGTGGAAGGGGTAGAAAACACCCTGACTTACATTTCCTCGTGCATGAACCTGGAAGATCCACCTGAAGGGTTCATTCATGAGAAGTTGACTAACCTGTTCACATACTACTATACTAGGTATGGTGGTGGTGGTAGTGAGACTATGATTATGGACATTGATACCTTGTTCGGAGATAATGATTTTTCAATTCAGCTAGCGAGGGGAAAAAATAGGGGTGGACCATCACATAGGAGCGAGCTTTCTCAGTACTTAGATACCGATTACTGCTCAATCCTATCACATTCTAATACTAAGAATCTTGATATATTATAGTGGTGGAAATCATATGAGTCCACCTTTCCCATGCTATCTAGGATGGCACGGAATCTACTGACTCCTCCGGTGTCGAGCGTAGCATCGAAGTCTATTTTTTCTGTTGCAGTGAACGTGATTTCGGATAGGAGATCGAGATTACGTCTAGATATTGTTGAGGCCTTGGCTTGTTTGAAGGATTGGGAGGATTCGAGATTTAGTATCCATGATCGTGCTGGAGCTGGGACTAGGACATAGACTGCAGCCGCATCCACTACGATAGCGAAGAAGTTGATTGCTGATGATGATGATCCATATGATACTTATCTTGATATTACGGTTGATGATGCTCATAATATGCCGAATGACGATTGATGATGATCTACTATTTTTTTATATTTATGTTTTGTTTTTTATTGATTGTATGCTTTATTTATACGTTACGTTGAAACTGTAATTTGTTTGGTTCGGACCTTCGGTATCTAATTCTAATAAATGTTAAACTAATTTTATATTACATTATTTTTAAAAAAAATTTACTTTGTATTTTTAATAAATTTTAACTTTTTTCATATTATAAATATATATTATTATACATTATCTATAATTTTATATATAATTTAATAATTTATATAAATAAAATAAAAATTAAAACAAAATAATTTAAAAAAAAAAATTTTTCAGGCCCAGCACGGAAGCATGCCCGTGCTCAAAAAAAAACGGGTCGGGCAAGCCCCGCCCGTCCTGCTTGACACCTCTTTCCCATCATACAGAATTAAAATAGGCATGTTAGTGCCTTTACAATTTTTGCTCCTTTTACATTTCATTACAGTACATATAGCTATTTTAAACTCAGATAGCCACATCCATAATATCCCCTAATGCATGATTAACCCCACACATTCACACAGGATATCCAGAACACATTTTTTGATTATATTTCCAGTCATTCCACTGAGATCATCCTTTATAATCTTAGTTTTATAACATATCTCTCCATCATCCCCCATGGCTTGCACCTGGGAGCCCAGTTTTTCTACTTGGAAGTAAACAGTATACAGTCTACACTTTTCAAAAGGATATCCTATCTCACTCCCAATGTACATCAAGGCATTATCCCTACATTCCCACCAGCACACAGTAAAATCCCTTTCTAACATCATTCTTCTGTATATTGCCAAGTGGATCCTAGGCGCACAGGGGTTCTCCATACATCCAAAGAAATATCCCATTTTAAAATCTAGGCAGACTGAGATCTGCATATTTTCACCATTATGATTTATATCATCCAGACCAAACCATGACATCATCCATGTCATACCTAGAGGTGCCCACACCTCTCCCTCAATAACACGGTAATCTGGATCTTCTATTTCCTACTTTTCTTTTGCACAGTAGCCCTTCGCTTGGTGACCAAATACAGCGTAATATTTACAGTACACAGGGAGATTTTCATAAATCACCGGCTGGCTAATTCTCGAGCCATCTAGGTATGTTAAGGAAATTTCTTCGATTAGGTCTTCATTCAGATCTATCTCCACTAGCACTCTAGCGAATACAATTTTTGTAGCATTTGACATAAGCTTATCCATATGTATGGGTTGGCAAAAATAGCTTGTTGCTTTGCCCAACCCTACAGAGTTCCAAAGATGAATGAGAAAATTAAGAAGTTTCACCCATACTAGAAATTTGGCCATTTCTTTAAGGCCATAGTGGAATCCGATCAGGAGGGGCTTGACATGCAAGGGACGGCTAAATACAAGAAAAGGTTCCACCTTTAAAACTTTATCCATTTCACTAGCATTCTTAAATTTAAACACTATCCAACCACTAGGGTGCTGAATAATTTGAGGGGTAACTCTCCATTATTCTTTCATGAATCTTTTTAGTAGTATTTGGCTAGGATTTTTAGTGACAAAATAGCCTATAAGACAGTACTTCCAGTGCTCAACCCCGAGTGATATGTCCTCCTCTTCAAAATAGGCATTGCCTGGTAGTTTGGGAGGAATGAATGAAAATTTAGTTGTGTTTACAAGGCTCCTTTTTTCCGGCAAACAAACTACTCCAAGGAGCTTTGTTTTTCCAATAGGTTTGAAAGAGACTTAATTTGCAAAATGATTTTTTGTGTCGAGGTGATTTTTTTCATGTTAGATGTTATGTACATATCTTGAATCTCATTGTTCAAGAAGGTTTGAAAGTTGATAAGGAGGCTTTTTATAAAATAAGAGAAAGTGTTAAGTATGTGAGGGCTTCGGATGGAAGGTTAAGGCAATTTCAAAAATGTGTTGAAGAAGTGCATTTAGGTGATATTGGTAGTTTCTTGCGGTTGGATGTGTCAACTAGATGGGATGCTACTTACATGATGCTTGAAAGTGCTATCAAGTATCGTCGTGCGTTCAACAGTTTGACTTTTAATGATAGAAATTATAAGCTTTGCCCATCCAATGAAGAGTGGTAAAGAGCAGAGAAGATGTGTGCTTTCTTGGCCTCATTTTATCATATTACTAACTTGATATCTGGGTCATCTTACCCTTCCTCTAATTTGTATTTCATGCAAGTTTATTGTGTTGAAAAGAAATTTAATAAAAACTTGTATAATGAAGATGAGGTGATCAAAGATATGACAACAAGGATGAAGGTAAAGTCTAATAAGTATTGGAGTGAGTAAGTTGTCACTCTTGCATTTGGATGTGTTATTGACCCATATTCTAAGTTGAACATTTTGAACTTTTGCTATAAGAGACTTTATCCATATGACCATCAAGAAAAGGTGAGAAAGGTGAAGGAGGTCATGTATAAACTCTTTGCTAAATATACAAAGTATGGGGTATCATCAAGCTCAAATGCTTCATTTCAAACTAGCTCATCATCAATGACAATTAGTGCCTATTCACAACAAGGTCCTCCAATGACAAGCAGAATAAACTCAACACCATCAATGACATCTATACATGATGTAAGTTTGAGTATTGTAATTTATTTTTATTTAACTAATATTTTTTTCTAGTATAGTGATTATTTTGTTTATGTAATGGTTCTTTGTATTATTTTAGGAGTATCATATAGAAATGAGTCAAATGACTTCAAATGATGTCCAATCTCAACTTGATATATACTTAGATGAAGGATGTGTTGGAAATGACCTTGATGTGCTAGAATATTGGAAGTTACATAAACATCGATTTCCTGAACTTATAATTATGGCTTGTGATATTTTAAGCATTCCAATTATAATGGTAGCTTCATAATCTTTTATTAGTATTGGTGGTCGTATTTTGCATAAGTATAGAAATTGTTTACTTCCAAAAACTGTGTAAGCCCTCATTTGTCCTCACAATTGGTTACATGATTTTAAAGAAATTGGGCCTTATAGTAAAAATTCCTTACTCAATGAACCTTTTTTTTTTGTTTCTTACTTAGAACATACAAAATAATCATTGTTGTTTTATGAATTGTAGATATGCAGAAAGTAGAGAATATTCAATTGTCTAAGGAAGATTCAAATGTCATTGTTGATGATGATCTTGTCTCCACCGAGAATAATTTTTAGATTTATGATTTAAATTATTCTCTTTCCAAAACTCTATTTGGTTTTGATGTTATTGGATTGTAGCTAAAAAGGCAAAAATATGGTTGCCAATGAACTTTTATCTTTACAAAATAGCAGCCCCACAAAGTTCTACATTTCTACTGCTAGCATTTTAATTATTTTAGTTGGGTTTTGGACTATTCAACAATGATTATCAACAAATCCATAATTGATGATTAACAATTTTTAATATTGGGCTTACAGTATTCAAGTAGTTAATTGTTACTGTTAGAATGTATCAATTATCATGTATGACAAAATTTGTTTATAGTTAGTTATTGGGAAGTGATTTATCAAATAAAATAATTTATTAGTTTAACATTTTTTTTGTACATGTTGGGTTGGGTTGGGCTAGCAAAATAACAGCCCAATTTAAATTAGGCCCAGCCCGATGCAACCTAGTTTTGCCTTTGGCCCGCCATGGCCCAGACCGGCTCGGCCCTTCCGCCCAAATTGCCAGCTCTATTTGAGAGTACAAAAACATAAATATTTTAATTTTGATTTTTTTTCCTATATTTGAAATTTTGACATTTATTAAAAAATATTTTTATTTTGGACCCCATTTACTATTTTATTTGTAAAGATTTTTAATTTAGATTTATTTACTTTAAACAAATTTCAATATGCAACAACAAATAAATTGAGTTGATTAACAAAATTACTTATTTTTCTTATTACAAACTTGCTAACCAAAATCTACTTCTGCCATGAGTTAATGTAAATGGTAGGGTACAAAGTTGATATATTGAGCCCTACTTATAACTAACACATTAAAATCATATCCAATTAAAATTTTTTAAGTGGGACTTGGGGGAGAATTTTAATTTTGAAATAATTTTAGACAGGAGAAATTAATATATTAATACAATTCTATTTATAAGCTCAATATTGAGATTACTATTTGTCATTTAATTTATTAATTTATACATGTTCATTGTACAACATCAAATAGATTATGTTGCCTACCAAAATTATTGGTTTTTATTATGTTGTTTTATTTGAGTTGGATAGATCAATTTGATTTAGTTACTTTTGATTTTGTCTTAATTTTTTAATTAAAATTCTAGTGTGTATTTCATTTTTTAAATATTTATTTTCTAGTTGTACACGTGGAAAGGATCATAGGATAGAACCCTTCTTCAAATTATTAATTTTCCATATACAAACACAAACATAAATTTTTTTTTCTTTTTTATTTCATTATAGAATTTAATAGATAAGAGTATTTTATTCAAAAAAAATATTTTATTTTTGGATAGGAACACATGTATTGTTCCACCCTTCTTTTATTTGTGGATTACTTGTGTTTGTGATGTGTTTATTAAATTTTTAAAAGTTTTCAACTTTTAGCTTTCCAACTTAAACTCAATTTTTTAGATTTTAATAATTTTTTTTAATTTCTTCTCTTTTTATTCTCAATAGTTGTTAAAATTTAATTTTCAACCTTTTCTCATTGTCTATTATCAAATAAATTTCTTTGAAATTTTATTAATAACTCAATTTTTAAAATTATTTTATTTCATAATTGGATGTTACAGTTACATAATATTTTTCATAGTGAAGAAAAACATTGAGATAAATGACTAATTATGAAATTTTAAAATTTTACTTCATCTGTGAATATTAAGTAATTTAAATTTAATAGATTTGTCTTTGGTTAAAATAAATATTATGACAGATGAGTTAAGTTTATTATGAGAAAAAATTAGGAATTATTTTAAAAATTTGTATTAAAATTTTGTTTTTTAAAAATTACATGATTACATTAAAAATAAAATGAAATCATAATTTTATATTAATAACATTAGATAGCAAAAATACATAATCAATAGAATCTAAAATATTTATTGCTAGTCATGTCATGGAGCAATGAAACTTCACATTTTAAAAATCAAGACTAGTAAAAAAAATAACATACAACCTCTTCATCATGGGAAGATCGTGCCAATTCATTTTCTAAAATTCAAATATGATTTATTATGTAATTCCTCTCATGACATTTTCATGACATTTTCATGGCATTTTCATGAATTGTAAATCTACATTTTGAGACTTTTGCATCAATGTTAATATATTTCTTTATTCAGAACTCATAATCCTTACTAGGTGGCAAGAATGCTTAAAAAACATTTACCTAATACTTTTGCAAAATAATTAATTTGATAACTTTTTTGAATGGTAGGTGATGAAAGTAGTTAATTGGAGAAACAATTTTTTTTTGCAATATTGCTCCAAGGATTTCTTGCAAGAAGGGTAATTTAGACAGTCTAGAAAAGCACTTATACGCAAGAGTTTGTTTCTCAAAGGAATGGTAGTAAGAACATCCTATAGAAAATCAAAGTTGAAAGAAAAGAAAAAAATAGGAGATAACGAGATCTAAATATTGCTTATATCATTTGTTGTACTTTTTATACTCTATTTCATGATGATTAACTACCATACTTTCGATTATGATCTCAATTACTAGCATTTAAAAGCTAACCCTCTTCACTAAAATAATAATTATCTTATCATCATCATTTTTTGGTAAAGTATCTCTGATGGGTTATTATGCATCTTCTCAAAATATGTCTAATTGAGAATATCTAGTCAGGTATTATGCACCAACTGGGTCACATGAGGACTTACTTTGCCATTGTCTTTCATTTGAATGAGATTCCATTGATAGGGATCAAACACCTTTTAAAGGGATTGAGTATCCTTAATTGGAATTTTATGACATTAATTAATGAACAAATGCCTTTAATGGGGACTTAGAAATATTAGTTGGGGTTAGATGCACTTAGTCTAGGCTAGATGTCCTTAATTAGGATTGAGTTTGCTTGAATTAGATTTTATGCCCTTAATTTTGGTTATCTAATATGTAAAGATATTTTAGATGCCTACAATATTCTCTTTTTAATATGTCCATGTGCAATGTGAAGATTGAACTTACCAAGACATTAGGAAAAATATCTATTTTCTACCAATAGCATAGTCGCTCATGTTTTGCCATGTATTATGAAATGGTAAACCTAAATCGCTAACATAGCATGTTGCATTCCAATGAATTATTGTTGATCGAGTTTTTTTTATCCTAAAAGCTTTCTTGGGGAGGAGGTGTTAAAAGCTTCTACATTAGAGAAACTTTAAGGGGTTAGTCATCTTGCATAAATATTCGATGTAATACTCTAATTAAAGAAGAGGGAATGACCTTGGGAATTCTAGAATTCTATCTTATGATTTTTTGCATATCAGCCAACAACTAGTTCACTTAAATGTACTTTCCTGCTCAATTATTTAGGAGCCAAAAAGCAATATTCTATTTAATCAATTGAATAGTAGTTAGTTTTTTTGTAATCTTTAGTTGAATAGTTGTTCATCAATAAAACCAAATATAATGTTTTATACAGTCAATTATATGCTAATATGCCTAATTATAATTTTTATTAAACATACAACTATTTAATAAAGTTTGACATGATAAGCTTAAAGCATAAAAATTAGTCTATTAATAATACTTATTTAAGTGAGCATTGCTTGTTGAGAGCAAATGTTTTGATTATGCCTATCATGACTACCAAGTATAGATCTTTCAAAATTTTTTCTAGTTTACTAATAGATAGGTTCATTGCATTTTATAAAATGCATCTCAGGACAAGTCATCCAGACATATTATCCAATGCTTTGTATGTTTATTATAATAAGCAATTACCTTATATTGAAATGATAGCATTAGAGGTGTCAAACGAGACGTGCCGGGCCGGCCTGGCCCATTTTTTGTGAGCACGACCAGGCACGACACGGTTACTATACCGTGCTGTGCCTGGCCCAGCATGATTTATTCAAGCCAGGCTCGGCACGGCCCGCCGGCCCGGCGGTATATGTACCATGATGAGTTAGGCCCGTACGGGCCTGGTTAAAAAAAATAAATTTTTTTTTATTTTTAAAAATTAAATTTTTGTATTAAACTATATATCAAACATATATTATATTATATATAGATAATATTTAAAAATGGTTAATTTATAACTTGAAAATTGTTGAATATACAATATTAATAAGGGTTAACTTTTTCTTATTAATTTTTAATAAATTTAGATTATAATTTATTAGAATTAAATTATGAAGTTTGAAATGAAAAATTTAAATACAAAAATAAATTAAATAAAAAATTTCGTTAAAAAAAATTACAAAGTCACAAAAATAAAACCAAATTAAATGTCCAATCAGCCAATAGATACCGAACCAAAACAAATACAATGTAACGTAAATAAATAAGCATACAATCAATACAAAATAAATCATCGAAATCAAAAATAGAATAACACAAATCATTAACTGTGTCTGTGACCGTGAGGCATCAAAAATCTAAACAAGTGGCAATGACAAATAGCATGTTGCGTGGCATTGGCAAATGAAGTCTGGCAATGGGCAAGGGCAATTGGCAACCATGTCAATCATCAATCGGCATATTATGATCATCATCAACCACAACATCAAAATCACTATCATATGGATCATCATCAGTAATCAACTCCTCAACTTTTACAGTAGATGCAGTCCCTGTCCCAGCTCCAGTATGATCCTGGATGATAAATCTCGAATCCTCCCAATCCTTCAAACAAGCCAATGCCTCAACAATATCTGGACATAATCTCGATCTCCTATTCAAAATCACGTTCACTATAATAGAAAAAGCAAACTCTGATGCTACGGTCAACACACGAGGAACCAGTAGATCTCATGTCATCCTAGATAGCACAAGAAAGGTGGACTCACATGATTTCTACCAGTGTAATTAATATATCAAGATACTTAGTATCTGAATGTGATAGGATTGAGTAGTAATCAGTATCTAAGTACTGAGAAAGCTCACTCCTACATGACGGTCCACCCCGTCGTTTCCCCCTCACTAACTGAATGAAAAAATCGTCATCTCCAAAGAAGGTATCCATGTCTGTAATCACAGTCTCACTACCACTACTATCATACCTAGTATCGTAGTATGTGAATAGGTCAGTCAACTTCTCGTGAATAAACCCTTCAGATGGATCTTCCAGGTTCATGCATGAGGAAATGTAAGTCAGAGTGTTATCTACCCCATCCACCTTAACCCTAGAGTACATGCATGAAGTGAGATAATAAAGAGATGGAATGGTGGACCAGTACTTTAAGTACTTGGTTTCTATCTCTGCAACCATATGGCTAAGTGTCGGGTCCGCTTGATATTTCCTAAACATACTACTAATGTTGCATATGCACCTGAGTGTAATGCAAGTCGTGGAAGTATAAATCGATGAATACATGTTCGTCGTGTCATTATTATCATATCATCCACATAGACTATTAATACTATCACCATGCTTTTTCGATGTTTCTAGAAAAGAGTATGATCCAAGTTAATTTGGTGATAGCCATACTTTCTCATGGCTGAACTAAATCATCCAAATCATGCTCATGGTGACTGTTTTAGTCCATACAATGCCTTCTCTAATTTACAAATAATTTTGGTCTCAATCAATATTATATATCTTGGCGGAACCTTCATGTATACCTCCTCATCAAGGTTGCCATGAAGAAAAACATTTTTTATGTCAAGTTGATGTGGTGGCCAGTCCAAATTTGCTGCAAGAGATAGTAAGACCCTAATAGTATTCAACTTAGTTACTAGTGAGAAGGTATCTGAGTAGTTTATGCCATGCATTTGGGTAAACCACTTTGTCACAAGCCTCACCTTGTATCGATCAATTGATCCATCAACCTTGTATTTAATAGAGAATACCCATCTGCATCTACTATTTTTTTTTTACTTTTGCTAGTTGAACCAACCTCCTAGTATTGTTTTTTAAGGCATTTAGTTCTTCTTGTATTGCTTACATCCACTTTGGATTAGATAATGCTTCCTCAAAAATATTGGGAATATGGCAGGTGGATAGTGCTTGAGTGAAATTTTTGAGCAGCTTGGATAGACCTTGAGTTAATACATAATTTGTAATTGGGTACTTAGATTTTCTTTCTTCTTCATCTAGGCTGTATCTGTTCGGTGGTTTCCCATGATTGTGTCTAAAAGACAACACATAGCCTATAAAAGAATCCAAGATATTAACATGTACTGGTGTAGTAAAAGTACTTACCTCAAGATATAAAAGAATCCAAGATATTAACAGTAAAAGTACTTACCTCAAAAATATTCTCAAAAGGGCCTTTAGGTACGAAGGAGTGAGCAGACTGAGGATACTTTGTATTTTTGGTTCTTCATTTGTGGCTTCATTTCTCAATTCGATAGGTTCACTCTCTGGTGGTGCCTCATGCTACTCAACCTATCTATTTCTAGTTTTATCGGTTATCAACCAATTTGACACTTCTACTTGAGTCTCCCCCTAAAGTGAAGAATTAGATACAGGTGCAAAGTAAAAATTCTCAAACTCAAGAAATATAACATTCATGGTGATATAGGTTCGGTGGGTATTGGGGTCATAGCACCTGAAGCCTTTTTTTTGTAATCCATAGCCCAAAAATAAGCATCGAATAGCACATGGGTCTAGTTTAGTATGTTGATTCTTGTGGAGATGGACAAAAGCAACACACCCAAAAATTATGGGAGGAAGCATCAATAGTAAAGGAAGGGATATATGGGTAGAAAGGATTTGTAAGGAGATTTTAAAATCAAAATTTTAGCTAGAATATGGTTGATTAGGTACACGACAATAGCTACAGTATCCCCCCAATGACAACTCGACACATGTGCCAAGGAGAAGAGCACGGGATATTTTTAGAATATGTTGATTTTTCCTCTCCACGACATCATCTTGTTGTGATGTTTGAGAGCATGAGGTCTCATGGAGGAGGCCATGTTGTTGAAAATAGGCCTGAAATCTTCAGTTGGTGAATTCCCCACCATTATCAGATCAAAGAACTCTTATCTTGGAAAAGAATTAAGTCTAAACCATGGCATGAAATACTTGAAAAAAGATGAAAACTTCATCTTTGATTTTTAGCTGATAGAGCCATGTCATTCGAGAACAATTATCAACAAAAATTATAAACCAACGATGACCAGATGGGATAGTTATCGGGGATGGTCCCCACACATCAAAGTGTATCAATGCAAATGAAATATTGGTCTTATCAAGCAAACTAGATAAGAGACTTGTTGGCTTTTAGCTTTGATACATGTATCACATTTAAAGTCCACATTCTACAGATAGGAAAATAAAGATGGCAATAGATATTAGAGATAGCCAAATAATGGGTAGCCCAAGCACCTATGCCATAGGCAAATCTTTCGTTCATGACTACTGGTCTGATGGTGCGTGTGATGGATGTGCTTTGCCTGGGATGAAATAATCTAAATAGTACAATCCCCCCTCTTAGTACCAAGCCAATAATTTCCTTGCTAAGAATATCTTGAAGAAGATAAAAAGTAGAGTAGATCAATACAACACAATTAAGCTCTTTAGTGACTTGACTAACAGACATCAACTTATTGGAGAGAGATGGAACAAGAAGTGTGTGAGCAAAGTTTACTTTCTTTAAGTCAGATACTAGAATGAGTCTTCCCACATAGGATATAAGAGGAGATGTATTGGGGTTGCCTAAGTTTAGTAGATTAGTTTGTTTTTTTTGTTTGTATTATTTATTTGAAAGTGTGGAGCATGATAGACCAAGAACATCGAACAAAATCCCACATTCCATTTTTTTTCAAAAATAAAAATAAAAATAAAAATAATGAAAATGAGATTGTTCTTATTTTCACAAAAGGCATGTAGGGTATCCTCTCGAATGATGAGTGTCCCCATCAAGTTTTCAAAAAACAAAAAACATAACAAAAGGGGCTTTCGGTTTTTTCCCCCTCGAGGTGTGTTTTTTGTTTAAGAAAATCATATTTTTTTCTCACTTGATACAGAAGAATTTTGAAGGTGTGAGTTTTTAAAGAGCAAAATCATTTTTCTATGGCTCCATCTTACTTCTCTTCTATCTCTTTGTTCATTAATTTAAAAGTGTTTTTATTCTTGGAGCAAAGTTTTTGTACTTATTTTAGTCGCCAGGTTATTGTTAATTTATAGATATACATGATGTATAATTGTTGTGTATTTATTTTTATTGTTTAGTGTGTATATTATCATTGGTTTATAGTGTGTACATTTTGTGTGAAAATTATAGTACTATTATTTTGATTATGCAGAATGTGTGATGTGTTTTTCATGGTGTGGGTGTTGTTTTTTGGTTTTGTTTGTGCGTGCTATGTAGATTGGAGCTTGGATAATATCTAAATATTTAAAAATCTATCGGAAATAATCTATTTTTCAGCCCAAAAATCACGACACAATCATTTTACCGATTCAAGCCAAAAAAGTTGATGAACATACACTATCAATTAAAGAATAATGCAAAAATAGATTTAGAGTGTTCACCCAAAAATCCCAAGTTTTGTACTGGATTTGAGATGTTTAGGGTTTTATATATTAGAAAAATATATTTTAGCCCAAAATATAATTATAGCATTGTATGTTTTTTGAGATTACTGTATGTTGGAAGAACTCTTTAGCATATATTACTCGATTTGATAATGTTGTTATTTGAATATTTATTTTCACTATATTGATTATTCAGAATTTTGTGATATGAATTTTATGAATTTTGGGTATTTTAATTTATTGCTTTATTTTGCTTAAATAGATATGACTATTTTGGTTAGGGACACTCCCAATTCCAAATCTGAGTTACAAAAAAAAAACAAGAAAATTGTTTATGAGGATGTGAGGGAGCTCGGAGTGTAGACTTCAAGATAAAATCATGATGCCATCAACAATGATTGAGGAATTGAGGACCGACTTAATGGTTGCTAGAAAAGGTATGATAATATTAGATCCTCAATTAATTTCTGCTTATATATTAGGCTTTAAACCATAGGAGTGCAATATCATGGAGCGCACCCAAATAAGGATTCTCTCCACTCTCAACTTGAAGCCCAAAAGACAAGGGAAGTAGATTAGCAATTCACTCTAAGGAGACTCCTCTCCCTGAGAGTAATCCTCAACAAATCCCAAAGAAAACCTTTGGTAAGAATAAGTTTTCTAAAGCAATCTTTTTGTGGGGAACATGGCCCTTGTAAATACTACTAAATTTTCTTACTTCCTAATAAAAAATCTTTTCCAGTTTATATTGAAAATGAAGACCTAGAATAGAGTTTAAAACATTATGAATTTTATTTTGTTGGAAACCATATTTTTAGACATCATGGCCAGGCTCTCTTGTAAAAATTCATGGATTAACAACAGAAGGTTCTAGTCCAAGTGACCCAATTCCCTAGTTGCTAGATCTTCTTTAGATTTAATAATGCAATTGATATGAAAAACCATCTTAAATTTAGGCTCCTATCTTGTATTTGGAAGACTTTTATAAGTTAAGCCTTTATCTCTCAGGTTTCATTATGGTGCATGTGAGATGGAAAAAAGCCTAATATGGATTAAAATACCTAATTTTCTAATCTGCCTTTGGAATACAATTGGTTTATTGATAAGTCCATGTATGTAGACAAGCTTGCCTCATACATATCCAAAATATTATTTGCAAGTCTTAGTTGATGTGGATTTAATTAGGAATCTCCTCCTAGAGATCACTTTAAATTTCTTAGAAAGAACTAAACTTGCTCAACCTATTTTGTATGAAGAACCATCTCTCTATTCTAAGAAATAGAAAGCCTTTGAATATTTATTGAATGAATACTAAAAGATGGAACACAAAGAAGAGAAAGAACCAAACCAGGCTCAATTGGTTTGAAAATAGCCTCATAAAATATTAGAGGGTTTAACTACCCAATTAAGAGTAAAAAAATTCAAAGCTTAATTAAAAGCCATGATATTAACTTATTTGCAATTTTTGAAGTCTCTTAAATGGGTGTGCATGCAGGCATGATGGCCCTATCAAGGTAAAAAGATTGGATATAATAATAATGGTCATTATCTTTGCTCAGGTTCTTTGTATTTTTATTTGGAAGGTAATAAATAGAGAATCTTAATGGTCTCTAATATTCATAGTCCTAATAGAGATATTCCATCAAGGAAATCCATTAGAAAGGCCCTATGTCATGTATGATGATAACCCTATATTTATGTCATCTGAAAATAGCCTCATAAAATATTAAAGGGTTTAACTGCCGAAATTAAAAATAAAAAGATTCAAAGTTAATTAAAAGTCATGTTATTTGTCTATTACCAATCTTTAAAGGCTATAAAATGGGTGTGCATGTAGGCATGATGGCCTAATCAGGGAAAGAAAGATTGGAGATAATAATAATGGTCATTATCTTTGGCCAGGTTCTTTGTATTCTTTTTTGGAAGGTAATCTATAAAGAATATTAATGGTCTCTAATATTCATGGTCCTACTAGAGATATTCCATCAAAGGAAGCCATTAGAAAGGCACAATGTGTATGATGATAACCTTATATTTATTTTATATGAAAATAGCCTCATGAAATATTAGAGGGTTTAACTACCCAATTAAGAATAAAAAGATTCGATGGTTAATTAAAAGTCATGATATTAGCTTGTTTGCAATCTTTGAAGGCTTTTAAATGGGTGTGCATGTAGACTTGATGGCCCTATCCGAAGAAAAAAGATTGGAGATGATAATAATGGTCATTATTGTTGCTCAAGTTCTTTGTATTCTTATTTGGAAGGTAATCTATAGAGAATCTTTGTGGTCTTTAATATTCATGCTCCTACAAGTGATATTCCATCAAGAAAAGCCATTAGAAAGGCACACTATTATGTATGTTGATAACCTTATATTTATGTTATCAGAAAATAACCTCGTAAAATATCACAGGGTTTAACTGCCCAATTAAGAATAAAAAAAATCCAAATGTTAATTAAAAGTCATGATATTAGCCTATTTGCAATCGTTGAAGGCTCTTAAATGGGTATGCATGCACTCATGATGGCCCAATCAAGGAAAAAAAGATTGGATATAATAATAATGGCCATTATCTTTACTGAAGTTCTTTGTATTTTTATTTGAAAGGTAATCTATAGAGAATTTCTGTGGACTCTAATATTCATGGTCCTACTAGAGATATTTCATCAAGTAAAGCCATTAGAAAGGCACAATGTCATGTATGATGATAACCTTATATTTATGTTATTTGAAAATAGCCTCGTAAAATATTAGAGGGTGTAACTGCCCAATTAAGAATAAATTGATTTAAATGTTAATTAAAAGTCATGATATTAGCTAATTTGCATTATATTTTTGCTATTAAATAGGTGTGTATGTAGGCATGATGGCCCAATTGGGAGAAAAAGATAGGAGATAATAATAATGGTCATTAGAAAGGCATAATGTCATGTATGATGATAACCCTATATTTATGTTATCTGAAAATAGCCTCTTAAAATATTAGAGGGTTTAACTGCCCAAATTAAGAATAAAAAGATTCAAAGGTTAATTAAAATGATATTTGCTTATTACCAATCTTTGAAGGCCATTAAAGGTCATAATCTTTGCTCAGGTTATTTGTATTCTTTTTTGGAAGGTAATCTATAGAGAATCTCTGTGGTCTCTAATATTCATAGTTATACTAGAGATATTCCATCAAGGAAAGCCATTAGAAAGGTACAATGTCATGTATAATAAAAACCCTATATTTATGTTATATGAAAATATCCTCGCATAATATTAGAGGGTTTAACTACCCAATTAAGAATAAAAAGATTCAAATGTTAATAAAAAATCATGATATTAGCCTATTTGCAATCTTTGAAGGCTCTTAAATGGGTGTGCATGCAGGAATGATGGCCCAATCAGGTGAAAAAAGATTGGAGATATTAATAATGATCATTATCTTTGCTCAGGTTTTTTGTATTCTTATTTGAAAGGTAATCTATAAAGAATCTTTGTGGCCTTTAATCTTCATGGTTCTACTAGAGATATTCTATCAAGGAAAGCTATTAATTAAAAAAAAGGCACAATGTCATGCATGATGATAACCCAATATTTTTGTTATATAAAAATAGTCTCGTAAAATATTATAGGGTTTAAATTCCCAAATAAGAATAAAAAGATTCAAAGATTAATTAAAAGTAATAATATTATCCAATTTGCAATCTTTGAAGCTAAATTAGATAGACTAAAAATTGATTGGCTAATGAGATATAAACTCATCGGACATACAGATAATTTTTTGGTTCATCCCAATGGAAGAATTATAATCTTTTGGGATGAAGCTTACATGGAAATCTCCATGCTAGAATCCTCCATGTAATTTATACACCTATCCATTATGGATAGAGAGCAAGGAATGTGATTCAATGCTATATATGTTTATTGATTGTACTTGATTTTAGCTAGAGGACCCTTATGGAAATTTTTGCTCTCAATGGGTTCTTTATCGCCAGGATATTGGGATGAAGATCTCAAGGAGATTCAATGGATGATTAAAAATCATGATATTAGCATATTTGGAATCTTTGAAGCCAAATTAGATACACAAAATTGATTGGCCCGTGTTGCGACTTTCTTATTCCACTTAATTTAATTAATTAGTGGATATCCCAAAGTTTTATTGAGAAGCTTATCTCATCAACTGAGATCTACAAGTACACGAGTCGTATGAGTAATATAATGAACTTAAGTCTATATATCAATTCTATAAAAATTTATATCAGCAATTCAATTGTCCAATTAGAGGTAACCCATTTTTTGTAAGAAATATACTACGATTTTAATCAACCTTAGCTCTGGGGTCTAATTACCTAATTTATGCATTGCAATTAATATGATCAATATATTTTATGTTGGACACAAAATTAAGGTTGAGATGTTCACTACAAGAAATAAACCATTAAAAAATATAAAATAGAAACGCTCAAATTTGTTTCAAAAATTAGGAATGGATTTGAAATGGATTAGAAATGGAATAAACAAAACTAGGAAAAAACTAAAACGGACAAAATTTTCATCTCTATTTAGCAATGGAAAATTTTGAGTTTTTTTATTACATCGCTAAATGATCCACTAAGCGAGAAGTGAATTTGTTTAAGTGGAATTTAACGACAAAAATATTTGCATTCATTTAAAATCAGAAATATAAATCATATCCATTTCTATTTTTGCACGAGATATTAAATCCATTGCTATATAAATTTAAATGATTATGATACGAAATGTCATTCCATCATATTTTTAGCGATGCAATTAAATTCAATCGCTGAAATATGGTAATTAATTTTTGAAGACTCTTGTATTCTAATTACTAATCCTCGATTCAACAAGGATTTTTCATAGTTCTAGTAAGAAGAAGAGAATATTTGCATGAAGAAGAAGAAATCCTAGAGGGAAGAGAGAGCCAAGCACAGTAAAAAATTAGATATCAAAAAAATAACATCCAAATCAATTATCAAAAAGAAATAAAAGTTTATATATCACATCTCAAAAAAAGATAATAGTCAAAAGTGATATATTATTTACAGCACATTAGACTTGCTAATTTAATAAAAATAGCAGAGTGGTAAGTTAGTAATTTAACCAAGTATTATGAGCCCAAGGTCATCAAAGCTTACTCATTATCAACAATCTCTTCCTTTTGATGTGATTGGCATAAGTCCTAGCTTTTCAATTAGGTAGACTAGTTATTCCTTAGGTAGTGACTTGATGAAGATATAAGCCAATTATTTTTTAGTTCTGCAAAAGATCAACTTTATCTCATCAGTCTCGAATGTATCTTTAATAAAATGATATTTAAGCCCTATTTGTTTTGTTCTGCTATGCATTACAACATCACTAGCTATGGATGTAGTGGACTGATTGTCATATAATATATCAGTCGGGTCTTTTAAAGGTTAATTCAGATCAGTCAACAACTTCCTCATCCATAAAGCATGATATGTTGCTACCAAAGCAGAACATATTCAGCTTCAGTAGTAAATAGTGCAATAGTGGATTATTTCTTGGATGACCACAATCACAGTTCCTAGAGTAACGATGAATCTAGAAGTCCCTTTTAAGATACTTTAAGACTCATTTAGCAGTACTGAGATGTATATGGTTAGGTGCATGCACTAAATAAAAGGTGTATTACATACACTATATTGTGTCATGTGGTAGATGTATATATCAGACTATCAATTAGGCTTCTGTATGATTTACTATCAATTATTCTGCCTTGGGCAGAAATTAATATCTATTTTACAACTAGTGGTGTAGAAACTAGTTTACAGTCATTCATGACATAGTTCTTTAGTATTTACTGAATATATCTTATTTAGCAACTGATACACCACTTGAGTCTTGAAAGATTTCAAGTCTCAAGAAGTAGTTTAGGGATCCTAGGTCTGACATTTCATATTTATCGTGCATGTCATGTCTAAAGACTTCTACTAATTCCGATTTATTACTTGTAAAGATTATGTCATTTACATAGATTGGCACAATCAATATTCCAAGTTTTTTAACCTTTTAAAAATAAAGTGTTGGCTCGCTCATACTTTGTTTGAATCCTTGATTCAACAAGTATGAGTTTATTTGTTGATGCCAAGCATGGGGATCTTGTTTCAACCCATAAAAAGCCTTGTTTAATTTATAAACATAGTACTTAACCCCTTGTTTTACAAACCCAATGAATTATTCTACATAAATCTTTTCCTTAAGATTACCATTCAAGAAAGAAAATTTTATGTCTAATTGGAACAGAACTTAACCAATCTGTCCGGCTAACGCTATTAAGAATCTCACAATTTCTAAACTTGCTACAAAAGAAAAGATTTCAAAATAGTATTTGCTAGCTTTTTGGGAATAACCCTTGGCCACTAATCTGGCCTTATATAAGGGTTGATTAATATTCAGTTGAATTTTGATCTTAAATAATCACTTAACTCCAATACTGTGTTTATTTTGAGGTAAGTAAACTAATGTCCAAGTATTGTTTTTTTCTATAACATACATTTTTGTCTTCATAGCATCAACTCATACTTGATGCTTTACTGCCTCTTCATAGTTGAGGTGTTCAATTGAGGAGTAGTTGCATCATTTGTATATTTCATCTAAAAGACTTATATTTTATAGGTGTAACAATCTCATCATGTTCTTCTATGTAAGACTCTGAATCAAAAGGAAAACTTGAAACATACCTTGGCATGTTTTTTGTGCTATCACTTGCTAAAGATTCTAAATTCTAGCCTTGTATGCTAGTATTTTGCACGCCAGAATTTTGCATACTTTCTTCCCATTTTACACTCATTAATAATTATATCTCTGCTCACTAAAAATATTTTTTTTGGTGAATACAGTCTATAACCCTTGAATTATGGATTGTATCCAACTAGAATATATTTTAGACTCTTAGAGTTTAATTTTGTACTATTAGGTTTTGGTTTGTGAGAGTAATAAATACTCCCAAATACTTTTAGATGTTTTACATTGGATTTCCTCTCACTCCAAGCATGTAATAAAGTAAGATTATGCAATGCCCTAGTGGGGCATCTATTGAGCAGATAAACTGTTGTATTTACATCTTCTACCCAATAGTATTTAGGCATTTATTTTTCATTTAAAAAAGTTTTAGCCATTTCTACCACACTCATATTTCTCCTATCCATAATATCATTTTGTTATGGTGAGTAGGAGGTGGTTAGGTGTCTCTGAATTCCTCTCTATTTACAAAAATTGTTGAATTTCAGTGAGAGAAACTCACCATCTCTATCATATATTAAGTATTTTCATACTTAGACCAAATTACCTCTTTGTCAAGGATAAAAACTTCTTGAAATAATCAAAGGATTCGGTCTTGTGTTTCAAGAAATACACCCACATCATCTAAGTACAATCATCAACAAACAACAAAAAATAATTTTTGTTTGCCAAGGATTGGACTGACATAGGTCCACAAACATCTGCATGAACTAACTCTAGAGGCTGGGATGCTCTCCAGGCAATCCTCTTGGAAAAATTTCGTCTGGACTACTTACCCATGACAATTTTCTCACAAACTGAAGAAGGAATGCTTAGATTAAAAGGCACCCCTCTCACAAGTTGATTTTGAGAAAGTGTTTTTAGACTTGTGTATTTAAGGTGCCCAAACCTTATGTGCCACAAAGATGCCTCTTGTTCAGCATTCATGGTTAATATAATGTCTACTTTCTGATCGAGGATCAGTGGAAAACTCCTTCCATTTGGACATTTTTACTATCCACAGAGGGTTCTCTGACTCTTGATCAAATATGTGACATGAGTTGTTTTTGAATACCAAACTAAATCCTTTCTCCATTAACTACCCCACATTGAAAAGATTCTAAGCCAATGATGGAACCAACAGAATATCACTTATGATTTTATCTCCTATGGGTGTCAAAACAGTGACTCTTTACTTTGCTTTTGCTTAGATAATGTCATCATTTCCTAGTTTAACTTTTGAATTTACTAATGGCTGTAAATTCACAAATATATTATGATTTCCAAACATGTGGTTTGAACAATCGCTATCCAGAAACCATACATTTGGAGAGAAAATATTTTTAATTTCAGACACATAGAATATGTGTTCTACCGAAGTTACTTCATATGCACAACTAGCAGCACACTGGATGTGCTTCAACTGATAATCCTTATAAATGTGCCCAAACTTGTTATATTTTAGGCATTGATTTTGTTTTTTGAATCAATACTTTTTCTCAGTGTGGTTGATTCTCTTGCATATATTACAAAATATATATGTACCCTTTAGAAAAATATTTGAGGATACAGATGATATATGGTTTTTATTTTTATTTCTAGTCTTATTCTTAGAAACAAACATGGATAGCCCTTTTTTATTTTTTGCTTTTATTCATTGAATGTCTTCCTTCACAGTTTGAGTCTTCCATCTTGATTACATGGTTGATTCAGTAGTTGATTTTTCTCTTTTGAGTAATCTGCTCTCATATAATTTTAGAGAGTTGGGGACTTGTTGAGTCATGTTAGATAAGTCCTTCGTTACCTTTATTACTGCTACAATAGGATCGAATTTGTCAGGTATGCATATGAGTAATTTTTCAATTAATCAAGTTTCTATAATAATTTCTCTATGTATTTATAATTGATTTACCACATCCAGAAACTAAATGGAAAACTTAGTAAGAGAATTTGAGTTATTCATTCTTAGATTCTCAAAGTCTTTTCTTGATGAATAAAAAAGAGCTCATTAGGATTTTTTTTTATCTCTCTGGAACTCTTCCTTATGAAGACCCCAAGCCCTTTGGCTTGAGTACAACCCAATAATCAAAAAAAATAACATTATTGACTCCTTGTTGGATGAACAGTAGTCCCTTGTCTTTAGATTTCCTTAAGTCACGTTCCTTTAACACCTTTTTTCTTCCAGAGAAGAGAGGTTTGTTTGTTATGGGTAACCTGAATCTACAATCTCCCATATATCTTGTGATATAAATAATATTTTCATTTATAGAAAGTCAACAAATAATTCATGGAGGAAGAAATCTTCATGTATTTAGTGACGACGTCACTACAAATGTCATTCTACATTCTCCTGCACATATGGAAGAAACTTTGGCATCACCTCATCATGTTATACACATATTTACTACCACGGATATTTTATATTATCTCATTCTTTACTAGAAGATACAGATAGTTATGGTCAACCTATCTAAAAAGGCTCGTTCATTGATACTACATCAATGGCACCAATGGAATATTCATAATCATTAATTTGCATGACAAGCATTGAGAAAATCTTTATTTATCCCATAATTGACAATAAATAATATGTAGCATTCTTAAATTTACTACATTCATTCTTTATCATTTTTTTCATTTAAATTAAATATGAATGAAATATGAATGAAAGTAATAAATATATCATAATTTTAAAATCTATGTATTTTACAATAATAATAATGTATTAGATTGCTGCTGATTGAACATTATCATTAATAATATTAAAAGTAAATTTTAACCAAGTAGAAAAAAAATGTGTATTTTGTTTATATATATATATATATGTACGTGATGATTATAAATTACCTATAGGTTTATTCCTTCTACTTTTCATACAATCGAGAAAATATTTAAGGAGAAACTAATTGTGGAGAGAATAAAGTGAAGCAAAGTGCCCCATAGTATGAAAAAATTTTATTAGAAAGAATTTGAGATAAATCTTTGATGCATTTACTTGTTTTTCATTTTGGTATAATCTGATATACTCTTAAAAAATCCCAATCCATGCAATTTATATGCAATTTGCAATTTCGAGATTAACATGATTCCGATCAAACTCAATCTACCAATGATATGTAAGCATAATGCTTGGAGACCCGTAAGTGAGGGTTGGATTACTCTCGCCCCTACTTTCTTTAAAGGGAAGCCTCCTTTTAATCTGAATTAGCAATACTTTAATCTGCATCTCCCTTAGTCTTTTCATTTCTACCTAGGATAGCATTGACCTCGACCAGGAAGACCTCTTACGAGAGTTGCTTGCCTTCTACCGATTGATTTGCTTCAGCCGATGATTTTGGTCTTCGTGTTGATAGAGCTAGAAAGCCTTTATTCTCTTATGATCAGGAGAGAATGCGGTTAGCAGCTAGGCTAAAACCATACCGAAACAATATTTTTCAGTTGAAGTATGCTTCTTTGCTTTTATTTCTTTTCTTTCACAAAGGAAAGGACCCATTCAGTGACTTTCATGGTCACCCTCACTGGTGGTGTACCCGTTTGGCATGATAAATTCTCTTCCAGTGCTTTCTAGTAAACTCTGCATAATTAATTGCATAAAAGAAGAAAGAGGGAAGAAGCGCTTCCGGCACTTCCATTCCCTTCCCTTCTGCTCTAGTTGGTTTTTGTAAAAAAAATACAAATGGAATAATACTTTAGTAGTTCCATGAAGGATACATGGAAATATGTGACAAGTATGATATATAATAACAAACTTGACAAATAGAGAAAAAAGTATGGTAAAGATGCAAAGCCTGATAGTGTCCCCCTTAGTGTTTGGATAAAGTGGTAGGATTACTATAATAGTGACGAATTCAAGGTCTTGTCCCAGATGGGCGCACACAATCATCGATCATAAAAAGTAGATAGGGGGCTAGGATCTTCAAAACATATTGGAGGTTCTAATATGACCTACCAACATTCGGTAGAACTGATATAACGCTATCATTTATTTTTTGTTATTATTCATATTTTTATAATTAAAAGAATAATATTTGTGTCATAATAAATTGTGTACCTTAATAGTAACTAATATTTATTTGCAGGAGGTTGAAATTGGATGTCCACCAATATTGTTTGAGGTATTCAAGTGAATATATAAAAAAATTGATAGATCATTTGTAGACAAGCGCTCATATGATATTAATGTGAGGTTTTCATATTGTATTTGTAGTTTGCTTTCATAATTGAAAATGCTAAAAGAAAAAAAAATAAAATTTATTATTTGGCATATAATATAAATATAATGCAAACTCAAATATATATTTTTTACAATAACTAATGATGTATTTTTTATAAACTCATTAAATATAATTAATAATTTTTTGAAAATATTTTGCAGGAAAAGGATAGTTTTTTTTTTGCTAGTATAAAATTTCTTTTAATATAGTAATTGATACGTTATGTTATATTTTAATAATTATAGGAATTTGTAGAAAATATATTGCAATTGGTTTACAATTGACAGATCATTCCACAAGGGTGCAAGAGATTAATGTTGTGCATATTTACCTTTAGGTTATCATAGCGGAGGCAAAAAAATAGCAAGTGTATGCTCTAGGCACCCATGTATCTACATTTTATCTAGGTTATATTTGAAGTTATTCATCATCATCTTCCAATTACAATAATATATTTTATGAGAGTTTGCGTGATGAGATGCAAGAAATTTAGGACTCGCTGTAAAGAAAAAATGAGGAGATGCAACAAAAGAATAAAGAAATACAAAAAAAATTGAAAAATTTAAAAAAATAGAGATTAAAAGATTTAAAAGAGATAGGAAATGCAACAAAATATTTTGAAGACAGAAAATAATGTGCAAGTTGGCAGAGGCATCTTCTATTTTTCATTATATTAAAAAGATCAATCCAAATCTCTAGAGCACAATACTCTTTAGGAGAAGGACTCATTGTTATTTGTGATGCGTTATTAATTTTTTGCAACATTTATTTATGATCCGAATTAATAATTTTTGTGTTAAAGATTTTTAAATTTTTTTAATAAATTGTTTATTGAAATATGTTGACATTTATTTTTGTTATCTGACATTTTTTCTTTTGGTGGTTGTTATGTGAATGTTATTTGATAAATAATATTAGGCTGCACATATTTGGTTGTAGGTCATATAGTACTTGTATATAATTATATATTATATACAGCATATAGAAACTGCATAAATATTACTTGTACCTGTTGCAAATAATAGAAATGGATTTTTTCATTTCTAATGATCATTTCTAAAAAATTTAGTGTCGTTCTTTATTGATATGTCGTTCTTTTAGAAAATGATAATGCATTTCTAATGATTTCATCATAAAATAAGTGACGGAATCTCAAGATCCCTTTGTCGTCGTAATATTTAGCAATGGAATATTCTCCATCCCTATTTATAGAAGCATCATTATGTGTTCCATTTCTAAAAATTTAGTGTGGAAGATTATAGAAACGGAACTACTTTGTTTCTAAATCCGTCGCCATTCACCCTTCGCGACTGAATCAGAAATGGATTCAAGCATTTCTGATTAAAGAATTACTTGTAGTGGTTATGTAAATAACCCCTTGCCTTTTTAGGCAACTATGACATGACATCTAGGGGCTTCCGAGGCTTTTAACATCATTGAGATATTTGGTTATTATAACATGAAATTAAAGTCGTAGTTGCAAATTTATTTTGAGCTAGTTTTACTATTTTGAGCAAGCTTTTTACCAAATTGGATATTCTAAAATAGAAATCTTGCAATGACTTACAAAGGACAAAGCACTTTTTCAGATACAATTTATTCAATAGGATTGGGATGAAATCAAATACTAGAATTATATCACCAAAAGGTTGTCATCACTATCAAACTCATTAAAACACTTTGTAAGACTATGCAGGAATTTCAACTAGGAATTGTATTAGGAAGATTGCGTTTATTGTCATAAGCTATCATATATGGGTTGATTGGAATAGAAGATTGCACAAAGGGAAAACAAAGACTGCTAATCATATTTTTTAGAAAAAATAAAATTGACATTTATATTATATTTTGTACATAAATTGCAAGCATTTCTCTTAATTGAGTTGTACATAAGTTTTGATTAGTTATTTAGTTACATTTTCAAAAAAAAAAAAAGATGACATGACCTTAATATGATAATGCAATATCTCAATTAATAGCACAACAAATGGCTCTAGCCAACATCTGGCTCACAAGCTACCCAAATAATAATTTTAAAATTTCTAAAATATGTATGATTCCATATATGTAGCGCAATGATGAATATGATTTGAGTTGATCTTTTGTTGGATTGGATTTCAACCAAATGAATCAAACATAAATCTAGAAAAAAACCCTTTCACAATGAAAATTAAATGTTGTCGGTGATGAAAAACACCACAAAAGGTCAGTGATACAACAAAACACCCCAACAAGTCGTAACAATGAAATATTAGAAAAACATAAACTAATATTGATCTCAAAGAGATCTTATTACACAAAAAAAAAAACCGAAGCAGAGAGTTGAAGAAGAAGATGTATTATGCCAATCAAAGAGATGTGGGTGTTGGAATCTAGAGAAGAGAGGAGGGTTGATGGAGATAAAGAGAGGAAGCAATGGGGTAAAGTGATAAATAGTTTCATGTAGGAAAGTCTATTTTGAAAATGTTATTTTCTTTTTTTTTGCTTTGATAAGTTATAAGAAGAATATGTTGAAAAACAAAAATACTTGTATGTGGTATATATATGTTTATAAAATGAATATGATAAAGTTCGAAGTGGGAAAATTTAGAAGCTACTTCTAAACAATATGCTTTTATGTCATATTCTTATCATTTAGGACATGTATACGAGTATTATTAGAAGTGACTATTTCATATGAGAGATGTTGAGTAAATTTTTAGTTTTAGTAGCATTGCACAAAGGTTTAACTTTATGCTCTTTTCTCTTTGTTTGGTTCCTAGATATTTTGATTAAATATGTTCAATAAGTGGTGTCTTTATATATGTTATTTTGATTTAAGTCTCTAATTAAATTAGGAGCGTCATGCAATACTTCTATACATATCTAGTTTATCACTTTGACTTTGGATAGAGAGGGAGAGAGAGAGAGAGAGAGAGAGAGAGTGGGAGGGAGGGAGAGAGAGAGAGAGAGAGAGAGAGAGAGGGAGAGGGAGGGAGAGAGAGAGAGGGAGGAGGGAGGGAGAGGGAGAGAGAGAGGGAGAGGGAGAGAGAGGGAGAGAGAGAGAGAGGGAGAGGGAGAGAGAGAGAGAGAGAGAGAGTTCAAAAGAGATTGAAGATGGTGATCTTAAAATGTGATTTTTTTTTAATATTTAAAATCTATATGCAAAGGAAAGATGAAACTAAAAAGATGGCAAGTGAAATTGAAATTAGTTTCACAAAATCGAAGATACTTAGGAGAATTCTATGTGATAGAATAATACTTATTAAATAAAAAGAAATACTATATTATGATTTTTCAATAGGTAAGAATTAAGATGCTTTATCAGAGAAATTGTAAGGCAACTACAAAAAAAATATTAATAAGATAATCATTACAAAATTGTACATTTTAGTTGGATGTGTACCAAAAGAAACAAAGAAAAAATTAGAAATAAAACATAAAGAAACATTAATGTCGTACATCATTGGAAACAAAATCAGACAAATATATCTAATGTGACTTGGAAATGTGAATACAGAGAACATACATAATTCCAACTAAAATAATATTTTAAATTTATCAATAGCATAGTAGTCTGGGGTGAAGGGGGTCCCTAGTGGCACAAGTTTGATCCATGTACGCTGCTTAGGGTATCTGTCAATTTGCTCTATAAAATTGTTAGGACGAAGGCCTTACTTGCTTAATCTTTGGGCTCCCAATATTTACTGACGTAAATAGTATGAATTAGGGTTGGGATAGAATAAAAAAACAATATTTAGATTTACAAGTCAATATGAAATATAAAAGAAAATAAAAATCATTAAAAATTTGATACAAAAAGTGGGAAAAATATATGAATTAGATTTGTATAAAAATTTGTGAGAATCCATTGCTAGAAGAATTTAAATTCAATTTTGACTATAATAATGAAGTTGCCCACAAAAGAAATTTTTTTATTCAAGCTAGAACATTGGACAAAATATGACACAATTAGATTTCACACATTGGATAAAATTCAATTTGTAGAAAAATTTTTATTCAAAAAAGATTTTTTTTTTTTAATTTAAAACACAATATAATTCAATAATTGACTTACAAAATCAAGTTTCTTTTTTTCTTTATATCTAACTATGGTAATTTTTCTTATACTAATATCAACCGTCACAAATATTGTAATTGAAAATAAAAATAAAGATGACTAAACACAAATTATACTCACAAAAATTGACCACACATTGCCATTTGTTTCTCAATTTTGATAAGAACAATAATTAGACAAATAACATCGCAGAAATTGAGTTTTAATTTATGGCGAGAGAAATGGATTTTTCCTCTTCAAGCAAGGCTCTTCTTGGCCATGGCCCTAAGCAAAGTGGGAAGACCATACAATCGTATAAACCCAGCCGCATCAGCCTGGTGATACATCGTCCCACTCTCGAAAGTGCATATATCTTGCCTATACAGAGAGCAAGGACTCTTTCTGCTTGTCACTGAAACAGATCCCTTGTACAGCTTCAGAGTCACAGAACCAGTCGTGGTTGCCATCATCTTCTCCATGAAGGCATCTAGTGATTCACGAAGAGGGTCAAACCACCTGCCTGCATAAACTAGCTCGGCAAACTTGATGGCCAGTGAATCTTTGACTTGGATTGCATCTCTGTCAAGCGTAAGCGCCTCCAGCTCACGTACCGCAGCAAAAAGGATGGTGCCGCCGGGCGTTTCATAGACTCCCCGACTCTTCATGCCCATGAGCCTGTTCTCAACCATGTCGACGCGGCCAACTCCGTGTCTGCCACCAATTTCATTGAGCTCGCCCAGGAGTGACGCCGGGGAGAGCTCTCTCCCATTAACCGAAACAGGAAGCCCCGACACAATCCCGATCTCGACATATCTGCAGCAGAATTCGAAAAACAAAAAAAAAAAAAAGAAGACAAGTTTTCTTGTATCCTAAATAAATGTAAAACAAATTTTCTCAAGACCAAAAAACAAAAAAAAAAAAAGAAAAAGAAAACATGAGCATGAAGAATTACTCAGGTTCGTTGGGCGCATTCTGAGGGTCCACTGTCATCATGAACATGTCTCTGTCTGGCTCATTTTCTGGGTCTTCTAAGATATCACCCTTATGGATCACAGTAATGAATACAGGTAGAAGAAAAGAAAAAATAGTGCAAGTGTGGGCGTGCGTTTATCTGCATGTTTAGGACTTGTTCTAGTTCAAAGAAACCCAACCAATGTTACTTAAGTGTTGTTACATTATTCTGAATGATATTTCAAGTTTCATACAAGAGTACTCCAACCAATCTTGATGTTTCAAATCTTCGTATAATATATAACCACCTTTGATTTTGAATTTTTTTTCTTTGAATTTCTTTTTTTTCTTTTATTCTTGACTAATTTTATTTCTTATTTTTTTTTATTTTTTTTTATTTTTTTTATTTTTTTATTTTTTTTATTTTTTTATTTTATTTTTTTTTTTTTGAATTTTTTAGAGTTCATATTTAAGGAATATTGTATTAATTAAAATGAAACTAGTTGTTAACTTTATCATTAGTGTCAAATTAATTGTTAATATCATTAAAGTGTTTCATGATTCTGAATGACATTCAAGTTAGCTTATTTATTAAAACACCTTCTTTATTACAATAATTTTGATTTTTTTTTTTTTTGAAGCTTCTATTATTAACTAATTATATTTAATTTTGACTTTTATTTTTATTTTTTATTTTTTTTTTTGAATTTTTAGACTTTATATTTAAGCAATGTCGTATTAATTATAATGACATTAATTATTAACTTTATCATTAGTATCAAATCAATTGTTAGCATTCTTAAAGTGTTACATGATTCTGAATGATATTTAAAATTAAATATACAAGTTCTCCAAACAATCTCATTGTTTCAAATCTTCCTATATTATTAAATCACCTGTTTTATTATAATAATTTTAATTTTTTTTTAAATTTTTTTGACTTTTATTCTTGACATTTTGTACTTTCATTTTTTTTTTTTGACTTTTTTAGCCAATTATTTAAGAATATTTATATTAATTAAAATGAAATTATTGATAAATATTTTAAAAACTTATATAATAAATTTTAGTTATTTCTCTTTCTAGTACCCGAATTATAATGATGGTAGAGTGAAATGGCCCTTATTTTTCTTTTCACCAAAACTCCCCAACTCAGATTCGACATCCATCAAGAACTATAGGAAAAGAAGCCCCTCCCAAGCACTGTTTCTTGCTATATCCAGTACAATATTCAAGAGTAACAAACCAAAAATAAATTTCAGAACTTTGGAGCAGATAAAATTGAAGAAATAGAGAGAGAGAGAGAGAGAGAGAGAGGGAGAGAGAGATACCTCATGGCTTAGGTGCCATAGGTTTCTGTCTCTGCTGTATATAGATTTCTTGGACACTGGAACAGGCACGTTGTGCTTCTTTGCAAACTCAACAGCATCTTCTCTTCCTCTGATATCCCATTCTCTCCATGGAGCTACCACATTCAGCCTCGGATTTAAAGCAAAGAACGAAAGCTCAAAGCGAACCTGGGTGTGTCAGCCAGGCGAAGAGTTAACGGCAGATAAAATAGCAAGCCAGAGCATAAAACATTTGGATGGCTTGATTCAGTGCCTGATCATTTCCTTTGCCAGTGCACCCATGGGAGACTGTATCAGCTCCAACTTCTCTGGCAACATCAACCATGGCCTGTCGAATGGGGAAAACACAAGAATTGTGCGAGCTTGTTCCAGTGTGACCGAGCGCTACTTCAAAAAAAGAAAAGGATTTGAAGGGGGCGTTCAATTGACCTTTGCGATGACTGGACGAGCCATTGCGGTACCCAACAAATATTTTCTCTCATAGATTGCACCAGCCCGCAAGCATGGATAAACAAAGTGTCCTACAAATTCCTCTCTCAAGTCCTTCACTACTAATTGGCAGGCCCCACTGGCTTTGGCCTTCTCTTCCAGCCCTTCTAATTCCTGGATGCCCTGTAAAGTTGGAGAATTCGGACTGAATATCACACAGGGTAACCCTAGATAAATTGGACGAGCGAGTAACAACTGCAAAAACAAACTCAGAAATAATAAAACATACTTGACCAACGTCAGCAGTGAAGCACACAACCTCACAGCCATAGTTCTCCCTGAAACAAAAACAAAAAAAAAAAAAGATGAAAATAATTGATGATTGTTGATGCTTATCACTTTCTTTTTTTATTTGTTTGTTGTATTTATTATCTATTTTTCCTTCATTTAGATGGGAACACACAACATATGAACTGCCTCAACCCTAACTATATAAATATGAATTTCTCTTTTCTTTCAATAATATGAACAACTTTCATTTTTGTAACATTGTACCAAGGGCTACACTTATCAATCCCGAGACAAGATGATTATTTACCGTGATAGCCAAGTAATTTGACACATTATTATCAACCTAGTAATTCAGGAGTACATGAAACATATAAAAATTAATTATTATTTCCCACAACAAAAAAATTTTAGGATATTTTTGTTTTTATAGTGATGATCTATGTGTTTGACAGTGGTCAAATTATAGATATCTTTAAGAAAATATATTAAAAACTATAAATATCTTTATTTTCCTCCAAATTGATTATTTGTGATATATATGTATGAAATTGACAAAAATATTGAGAATTATTAATTTTTTTATTTTTTTTTATTTACTATCTATTTTTTATTCACTTAGATGAGATCACCCAACATATGAGTCATCTCAATACTAACAACATACATATAAATTTGTATTCTTTAATTTTATGGTATGAATAATTTTCATTTTTTTAATAATAATAAATTCTAAAATATTATAGAACATTAGAAATATTTGTGATGTGCAATGTCTACTAGTAGTCAGATTGTAGATATCTTTAATAAAATACTTAAAAAATTATAAATATCTTTCTTTTCCTCCAAATATAATATTTGTGATGTGCAAGTACAAAATTGATAAAAATATTGAAAATTATCAATTTTTTTTTATTTTTTTTTATTTACTATCTATTTTTTATTAGATTAGATGATATTACCCTACATATGAGTTAGTTCAATCCTAACAATATATATATAATGATTCTTGTATTTGATGGTATAAACAATTTTCATTTTTTCAATAATAATAAACTCTAAAAAAAGTATAACATTGCAATATGATAATAATCTAAATTAAATGATTATATGAGAATTATCAATTTTTTTATTTTTTTTATTTATTATCTATTTTTTATTCGCTTAGATGAGATTGCCCAATATACGAGTCACCTCAATCCTAGTAGTATACATATAAATTTGTATTCTTTTATTTAATGATATGAATAATTTTCATTTTTTCAATAATAGTAAATTCTAAAATATTATAGAACATTACAAAATGATAATAAATTAAAGTAAATGGTTGAAAACATTGCAATGTCTAGCATTGATCTGATTGTAAATATCTTTAATAAATTACTTAAAAAACTATCAATATCTTTCTTTTCCTCCAAATACAGTAGTTGTGATGTTTATGTACAAAATTGATAAAAATATTAAAAATTATCAATTTTTTTTTATTTTTTTATTTACTATCTATTTTTTATTAGCTTAGATGATATTACCCAACATATAAGTTAATTCAATCATAACAATATATATATATATATTGATTCTTGTATTTGATGGTATGAACAATTTTCATACCAAATTGACAAAAAACACTAGCATAGATGAACAATTTTTTATTAGTTTATAAATATTTTTCTTTTCCTCCATATTTAGTATTTGTGATATGTACATACAAAATTGACAAAAACATTAAGAATTATCAATTTTATTTATTTATTATCTATTTTTTATTTGCTTAGATGAGATCACCCAACATATGAGTTATCTCAATACTAACAGTATACATATAAATTTGTATTCTTTAATTTGATGGTATGAATAATTATCAATATTTCAATAATAATAAACTCTAAAAAAAGTATAACATTGCAATATGATAATAATCTAAATTAAATGATTATATGAGAATTATCAATTTTTTTATTTTTTTTATTTATTATCTATTTTTTATTCGCTTAGATGAGATTGCCCAATATACGAGTCACCTCAGTCCTAGTAGTATACATATAAATTTGTATTCTTTTATTTAATGATATAAATAATTTTCATTTTTTCAATAATAGTAAATTCTAAAATATTATAGAACATTACAAAATGATAATAAATTAAAGTAAATGGTTGAAAACATTGCAATGTCTAGCATTGATCTGATTGTAAATATCTTTAATAAATTACTTAAAAAACTATCAATATCTTTCTTTTCCTCCAAATACAGTAGTTGTGATGTTTATGTACAAAATTGATAAAAATATTAAAAATTATCAATTTTTTTTTATTTTTTTATTTACTATCTATTTTTTATTAGCTTAGATGATATTACCTAACATATAAGTTAATTCAATCATAACAATATATATATATATATTGATTCTTGTATTTGATGGTATGAACAATTTTCATACCAAATTGACAAAAAACACTAGCTTAGATGAACAATTTTTTATTAGTTTATAAATATTTTTCTTTTCCTCCATATTTAGTATTTGTGATATGTACATACAAAATTGACAAAAACATTAAGAATTATCAATTTTATTTATTTATTATCTATTTTTTATTTGCTTAGATGAGATCACCCAACATATGAGTTATCTCAATACTAACAGTATACATATAAATTTGTATTCTTTAATTTGATGGTATGAATAATTATCAATATTTCAATAATAATAAACTCTAAAAAATTGTAGAACATTACAATATGATAATAAACTAAAGTAAATGGTTGACATTTCATTGGTTGGCACACATTTTATAACCAAATAAAAAATAAAATAAAATTTAAGTGTGCTCTAAGAGCATGAATCTTTTCATGAAGAGTACCAAATGAACATGACATTGAAAGCAAATCAACCTTTAACACCAACTAAATCGTAACCAACTTGAATGGCAAAAAAATAGGAGATACCATGACTATATACACCAGAGTTCAAAGTACTAAATAAAGTGCGCACCTTAACCAAGGCACTATAACCGAGGTATCTAAGCCACCACTGTAGGCCAAAACAACCTTATCTAATTTTCCACGTAATCCCTTTCTCTCTCCATCTCCAGAAGAATATGACACTCCATCACTTGACAGAGCTGCTTGAGGGTTGAGAATTGCTGATCATCAATTTTCCAAAAACATATTGGAATCCAAACATGCATTTCTATAACTATAGAGAGCCCTCAAGGGTTTTAGCTTGCCTGTATGCTTACAACTTGAAATGATACCATTGGTCATACTTGGCCTTAACTATGACAAAAAAAATGAGAAAATCATAGTTTACAAATTACAACAAGGCCAAACACATAAATTTTAACAAATTAATTAAATACCTTGTATGCTGAAGGAAACTTGCCCGCACATAATACATTGCCAATGGGTAGCAATGATTCTGATATTCAATAGAGAGAGAAACATAATTGAAGGAGTAAGCCATCTTACATTATTGACATCTTCGAAAAGTTTAGCATCCACAATAGGAAAAAATAAGAAATTCATTAAACTAAGAAACAAACATGTCTACATACAAAGTACTAGAACTGACCTCTATGGAATCCCCGAAAGAAAAGATTGCAAGGTGAGGATGAAGATACTGTGTTGAAGAAAGCCATATTTTTCCAACAAGCATTAAAAGGTTTCACATTCAGCTGTGAATAAAAGAGGTAAAAATGGCAATGCACATGGAGGCATAATCTAGTATATGATAAAACCAAAAAAATAAGAAAGGTAACAAATTAGATGAAAGGTATTTGACTCTGTACTTCAAGATAAAAATATGAGGTTCAAATACGAAAGAAATATTGGGCGAGAGAAACAAAAGCTAGGCAAGAACAAATGAATATTTTTATCCAGGACACAATAATTATAATGACAAATATAATAATAGTGATTATGAAGACATAAGAGAGTTATGTGAGTATTGATTTCTCTATGCACAAAAAAAATTACAAATACACCCATTATAGTATGGAAAAATATATAATGACATCAATTACAATACAAATTGATATTCATGTGTATTGTAGTTTTATTATTATTTTTTATTTTTATTTTTTACTTTTGACAATACACCAGACTTGTGGGTTGTCACAATCTATTTTGTCCATCATATGATAACATTTAATTTTTAATATTATCAGAGTATTATTATATTTATATTTGTAGTATCATCTTTTACAATATGTTATCAGAGCTAATTTATAACAAAACAAAATTCACAAGAATAGTAATAACAAACACACAAAGGTTTTTTGGGTAGCATCCTTAATTGTGCAAGTTGGCAGAATGCATGGGATCATGTAGTAGCGCATGATGACGTGCAGTAGTATTTTGGGCAGAAATCTTAACTAGGATTTTAGCAAAATTAATAAAAAAAAATTGGCATTTCGAAAACCCTTATTTAGCACAAGTTTGCTTTTGTTTGAAGGAACTATAATTTTATAGTACAATATGAAAGATATTATCATAATAGAAATAGATAAAAAAAGAATTACATTTTAATATACTCACTAAATGAAAAAAAATCATACCAATAATATCTATTAGACATAATGTCCAAAGATAAAGCCAAAAGTTTTACACAATAAAGAAAAATTTAAACTATCACAACTAATTAAAAATCCTCATAGAACTTATTAACTATAATATTTTTATTTAGTAGAAAAGAATATAAAAAACCATTTTCTAAGATAATAAATTATTTTATTCTTTCAAATATTATTAATTATTTTACTCGCATATTAACTTTAGACTCTTAGTATGTCAAGATATGAGCTAACACACACATATTATATTACAATATTAAGAATCATTCTTTCAACATTTATTATATTAATCATTATATTATACTTCAAACTTCTTACATCGACACGCATTAATAGTAAAAAATTATTAAAAGAAATAATATAAATATATATATATATATATATATATATATATAATAATGAGAGATCGAATATTCATGTTTAGAAAGAGTGTTCTACAATAAATTTGAGAAGATATAATTTTAACAATAAATCTACTTTATCAATTGTAAGTCCTTTTTTATTATTTCTTACAGCATAGACAACCAAATTTTACATCTTAAAAAAAATCACTTACCTTAATGATTTTGAATACACTTATTTTGTCCTTAATTATTATGCAAAATAAAATAGATAGACATTTACAACTTTGAGATACATATTTTTTAAATACTCTAGTAGAGTAGCCAAAAAAGATATATATGTTCACTATAGACTGATAAAATTTTAATAATTATGAATATTATTATTAAAATAATAATATTCATATATTATAGAAAAAGTTATTACTCTTCTTTCCTTACTTGTAGTATTACTAATATTACTAATTAATATAGAGAGTCACCCACAAACTACATCTAAATATATTGGTACTCGCTATGATATTACTCACATAGAATGATGATATACAAAAAATTTAAATTATAGAGCCATGAGAAAGATTTTCCAAGTATAAAAATATCCTTTAGGCCTAGATAACGTGTAGTCCAAGAGTCTTATTAGTGTAAACTCATATTGAATAGCAATTAAATACTTGACCATCTAGAACTTATAATACAGAAAATTACCAAAAGAAAACATATAAATACTCAATCCCCTTAGACCAAAAGAAAACATATAAATACTCAATCTCCTTAGACCAAAAGAAAATTACCACCAAGTCATATAATCCTACAAACAGTTCCTCTTATCTTACCATTCTAATCACTCTTTAGAAAAGATATAAAAATTATATTCAACACTTTATTTTCATAAGTTTTGTCATTCTTCGTTAATCATTATTTTATTACTTTTATATTCAACAAGTCATAAGTTTTGACGACACTTTGATGTCAAGTCTATTTTTGAGATATTATCTCAGCCATGATGACCGACAAAACTAGGCTATGATGGATGAGATGTTTGTCATCCACTATAATGGAATATGAAAACTAATATCACGACTTACGAAAATATCCATTTTTTATTGCAAATAAATACTCATTGTGAAGATCACTCTACATAGAAAGATAAATCACCTTAAAAAAATTCATATTGTAAGCAGATTCACCTAGACATTCCAATTTGATGTGAACAACCAGAATGATTATTTTTTATAAATCAAAATTACTTCAATATGAATTTTTATCTCTTACAATATCTAACTAGATAATATATTAATTAGATGTAAAGAATATATTTCTTCCCTATGATCTAAAGAATAATATATATATATATATATATATATATATATATATATATATATATATTATTTATTTATTTATTTATATATATATATAGTAACTATTTGAATTTCAAGCAATATAATTAGATATAATTTATAAATTATAAAAAATATTGTATAATCTAAAATAATAATTAAAAGCGTAATTCATGAGATTTTTATAGGCTGTTACCTCATTTTGGATATACTAGAGGTGTCAAGTAGGCCGAGAGCTTAGACCCAACACAAGGCATGTCTCAATTAAGCTGTGCCGAGCCCAACACGGCATGGTCTAGAACCTTACTTGGGGCCGAGCAGGGCTCACTATAGGAACAGCTCATATCGTGCCATGAAGAGCTCTCCCGGGCATCGTGCCAATCCAGGCATGACACGGCTACCTAGCTTGAAATACTAGTTTAGCGGCACACCCCAAACCGTATCCTAGTTCTCAGGTCAGATTCGAGCATAGTCCAAACCCAGCCGCCCAAACAATCGCTCAAGCCCCATTATCAATCATTCTCGTGAGCCATCGAGATCGACCCCAAAGCAAGCCCAAAAACCAAAACTTTTGGAACCATTAAATCAAGCCGACCCTAAGATTAAAAAAAATCAAAAAAAATGTGTTTTTCAGCCATTGGATTCAGCCACAACGGCTAGAAAAAAAAAACCAACGACTATTTGAATTCTGCCCAAACAAAAATTTTTAAAAAATCCAAAAAAATTTTAAAAAAAATTTACTTTTTTCAAATATATAAATATACTTCTCTCTTTCTTTAATCTATATCTTATTTCAATCGATATTCTCATTCTCTCTCTCTCTCCCTAGTATCATTTTTCTCTCTCCTTTTGAGACTCAAATACAAACTATAGTATGAATATCAAATATTGGATAAAGTACATCGTCAAGCAAACAGAATTTTATATTTTACAAGTAATATTATTTTTTAAATATTATTTATTTTTTTATTTTTATTTTAATTAATAATTTAATATAAAATAATATTTAATTTTACAAATATATTATAAAATATAATAAATAAAGTAATAAAAATTAAAAATGACAAATAATAATTTTAATTTTTAATGACAAGAGCAAAATTAATAATAACATAGACATAAAAAATTTTAATATAGATAACAATAACTCTACAAAAAAATCAAATGCCACCATAATTTTTTTTATCTAGTGGCTTCAACTTAAAAATCTAAAAAATAAAAAACTAAAAAAAATTAATAATTTAAACTCACTTTAATATTATAAATAATAAAAATTTTAATGATACCGATAAAGAATAGATACAATACAAATATTATAAAAAATATTAATCTATAAAACTTCACGTGGAACTAGGCACATTTAAAAGTATACTGATCAATACACTAAAAAATATGGTGTATTAAATATTAGTCAAACCTAACTCAGTAATAAGATATTTGAGGTTGAATCTGGTTCAACTTTTATATTGATGCCCTTCATATATCACAACGAGTTAGAAAGGAGATGCATAATCAAAATGATCACCATAATTAATCTTCTAATTAAATTTTAAATGAACCCAAGTATAATGAGTATCATATAGACTTATTTTCAGTCTGTATATTATAAAATTCCTAGGTCCACATCGAAGAATAATATATTAAAATACTATAAATTAAAATAAAAAATAATAATTAATAAATTTAAAAAATTTTAAAAATATAATATCATGATTTCATGACATCCAATATCTGAACTAGTTATAATAATAGATTTAATGTATGTCTTACCACCTACTATGTATATTCTAAATGAATATTAAATAAAAAAATATTAGGATTATAATTAATTCTTTATCCTCATTATGACCCAACCATTTATGAATGCATGATAAAAATCTTTAGAGAATATATATTTAAAATAAAATATATAGTATCACATTAGATAGTATATTTAACAATGAAATAGTTATTAACATATTTATTAAAACTATTAGAGACAAACCATTAAGAAAATTTTTCTATATTAAATGTATGTGTCATGCTATTAACCTCATAGTACAAGCAAGAATAAAATTTATTTTTTCCACTTTAAAAAATATACATAATTTACTAAAACTTCTTCATGTCTCACAGACAACAGAAGTTTAGTAGTCTTTATTTGTATGTGAATCTAAAGAAGAAAAAATTTTAATCGGATATGAGACACCATTAAAATTATATATACTTAATATTAAATTAATATGTTAGATATGTACAAGTGATATTCAACTACGTCAATAGTAAAAGTGACAAATTTATTATTGATGATACTGACTAGGCAATAAAAATTTTATTTATTAAATTCATAAAAAAATTTTATGACATGACAATCATGCATTGTTAATTTATACTCTCACGGCTTGTAATATATTCAGATACATATACAGCATTAATAGTATGTTCAAAAAGTTTAAAATGACCAAATATTTAGTGACAAAGCTATTAAGAGAAAAATCAAGTTCTTAAAATACTTGTTCATCAATCCATCTCTTTATTATATGGTTGCCTACATAGACCCTAAAATTAAGATCGAATGAGTAACAAATATTTTGATATACATATCATCATACATGAACCAAGAACAATAACCTAAAAGATTCATTTACGAGAAAATGATCGAGCTATTTAAATACTATGTATAATGATAGTATTAGTTAGGCTCCGAGTGCAAACATAAATACCATATTTAATTATGATAACTTCATTTAATTAGCAAGAAAAAAATGACGAGATAGATCATAAAATAAAAGTTGTCTCGGTAATTAAATATTGATTACAACTTAATCCTAAAACATACCAATAATAAGAACTTTGATATTTTATAGTAATAGAAATCATATGAATTCATATATCTCGTGCTGTTAAAGATGACACATGATCTACAACTCTTTTAGTATTGAGCATAACATCAAAATCTATTTTTTCTATTACAGTAAATATAATTTCAGATAGAAGACCATGATTGTGATCAGATATTATTAAGGTATTAGTATACAAAAAAATTGAGAGAATTCAAACTTTGACATCAAGGATTGTGCTATAACTATAACATGAGCAAAGAAATTAGTAATTGATAATAATTCGTGGGATTTTAATAACGACTAAGACTGAGCCTGCTGCCTATGGTAATACTACTAGTAATACCATCATACGCTCACAGGATTAATTATTTTTATATTATCTATTGATTTTTGTCTATTTGAGTTTATTATTTGCATTATTATTTTATTTTTTATTTATTCAAATGCTTATGAAATTGATGTTAATCTTTAATATATTTATTTTTATATTTTGAGCTTGATTTATTATTTTACAATTTGTACTTGTGTTACATTATAAAAATAAAATCAATGAAATTTATAATATTTATATTAAGTTATTTTTTGTGTTGTAAGTTATGACTTATGATTATAATTTTGTTTTTTTGTTGTATTTATTTATTTATTTAATTTTATATTAAAATTTAAAAAATTTAGAAGTTAGGGTTGACCCAATTCCAAATGGGCCAAAATGGCACATCCCCGCACGTCCCAGCACATCCCCACACAACCCGGCACAAACCCCACAAGGCCTGGTACAAACCAACCCAAATTCAACAAACTCAAGCCGTACGGGGTATATTGCGCCAGCCCTTTTTGAGGCATGTCATGCCAAGCACAACACAACTCCTATACCATGACATGCCTAGCATGGTACGATGGACAGAGTGGGGCACAAAAAAAAACAAGTCATTTTGTCCTGATACGACTTATTTGATACCTCTAGGTTAGACATAAGTTTTTGATTTTTTTTTATTTTTTTAAAAATTATACTGATTATATATGTGAATAATATTCTAATTAAATAAAATATATAGTTAGAGATTACTCGGCTCAAAAAATATCTTCAAAGACATTTTTAAACAAGAAATCTTAAAAGACTCAGATACTCTATTGACATATATATAACTTATTTTATGAAAAATAATATCTTGTCACAAAAAAAAATTTCCACTTATACATTTGCAAATAATGATATTTAAATTATATTCTAGCAAATGTTTATATTGATCCATATAATGACTTCACTTTTTATATTACTAATTTAATTGACTCTGATATTTATAAGAAAATCATAAAAAATATTAATTATCTAATTATGATTAAATCAAATAAAATATGCATAATTAATATAGTATAATTTGTCAATTCTTAGATTCTTCTTAAAAAAATTATCTTGATATAAATTTTTGAATATTTAGATAAATGAAAAAGATTGAAAGACAAAATCTCTTTTAGAGATTATATACAATTTCAATTGGCTAAATATTCTGCTGTATATGTAATTTATTTTTTGATAATCTATTTGTATATCAAATATTTCTGTTTTAATATTTTCATGTAAGTACAGGAAAAAAAATATTAAGAAGCTGGGGATGCAACAGTAGCACAATAATGAAAGTCTTACTTACCAAAATTTTTGGAGCATAGCCTGACCCGTCCCATGATCCAACCCGCTGCGGTTGAATAAACCGAGAGAGTTTTTATTATAAAATATTTTGTAATTTTTAATTTTGGGTTATTATTTTTTGGACCTATGAACTGTTCATCATCTACTCTCTCTCTCTCTACACAATTTATCACGACTGCTCTGTGCTACACATACTGTAAGATATTTTGTTGATTTAATTTGTAATGCATATGCATTTTCTTGTGGATGTAACTAGTCGTACTGAGCGACTAGTGAACCACGCTATTTCTAGTATTTTATTTCTTATTTTTTAATTCTGTCGTGATTGGATTGTGAATTGGATATATATTATTTATTATTCTGTTGTTCTTATTGTCTTTTGTATCTTAATATCACTATCGTGAAAGTACAATTACCCAACATATTCAAATTCAATCTAGTCACCAGCAAGCACCAAAAATAAGCCTATAATAAAATTTAGGTGTTAACCAGGCAGGACCAGCCCGGTCTGGTACAAGACACGGCACAATTCAACCGTGCCTGGGCCAGCCCGACACGAGAATTTCTCATGCTCGTGCCCATGCCATGCTTATCCATGACACCAACCATGTCGTGTCATGCCGAGGCCAACCATGTCGTGCCATGCCAAGGCCAACCATGTCGTGTCATGCCGAGGACAACCGAGCCTCGTGCCATGCCTAGTCCAACACGATACTATGGCCCGTTGGCACAGTAACTTGGCACGAGCCGAGAAATCACCTCAGCAGTAGAAGTTGAGCCCCAAAAATGAAAAAGATTCATAGTGGTGTGGTACGATAGGCACAATACAATAACCAAGCCGTGCCTGGCCCGGCACGGTAGCATGGTCGAGAGGGCTAAAATCATGCCTAGCCGGCCTGGCACGGCCCATCTGATACTTATATTAACTTTTATATTTTTCTTGATGATAATATTATCTCTTAAAAAAATAAGAGACAATTATTTTAAGATATAATACAAATACATAATTCAATTTCAAAATAATGATAGTTAGATACAAAATACTTTTTGTGTATTATCTACACTAAAAATATAATAAACTCTTTCTCCCATAATACTTTACTATTATAATCACATAACATGCCATAAATTTTAATTTAATATTTTACAAGTAGATAAGTACATAAAATTTAATTGGCTCTTCTTAAAATAAAAAATCATGATAAGATCATTATTAAAACATGCATTTAAATAATAGAACAACTCATTAACATCTTCACAAAAACATTTAAAAAGCATCAACTTACCTTTCATTCCTTTGAACTTGATATTATAAACTTATGGCATGGTTAGTCAAAATACCATACACAATTAATATTATATTATTAGTCAATTCTTGATATTCTTCTCAAAAAAATTATATTGATCTAAATTTTACAATACTAAAATATGTAAAGAAGTCTAAATGACATAGGATCTCTCTTCGGGATCATACACACTTTCAATTGCCTGAATATTCAGATTCAAGCTGACTACCAGCATATATCAAATATAAGCCTGCAATAAAATTTTACAATATTCCTAAAGACAATTTAATCATTTAAAAAAATAAAAGATAAATATTTAAAATATAATAAAAATATATAATTTAGAATAATGATAACAATTACATGCAAAATACTTTAGATATATTATTTGCTCTAAAAGATCTAATATACACTTTTTTTCCATAATATTTACTGTATAATCACATAACAAAATATATAATTTTCAATATAATACTCCACATGAAGATAAAGTACATATAAATTGATTAATTTTTCTTAAGAAAATAAATTTATAATGAAACTAATACTATAACATACATTCAGATAATAAAATAACTGATGAACATCTTCACAAAAAAATTTAAAAGGTATCAACTTACCTTTCATTCCTTTAAACTTAATATTATGGATTTATATTTTATACACATCAACTTGATAAAAAGAATTAAAGTTTTATTATTTTTTTTTTATTTATTGCACTTTTAATGTACGCACCCGACCAATGCATTATCTCCTAATGTCTTTGATCATTATATAAAAATATTTAATGTACGAATTTTATCAAAATATTATTGCATTTATATTTCTAGTATTAACTTTTACAATGATGTGAATGAAAATTTTAACATAAAACAAAAGCATTACTAGGTGTACAAGTTCATACTTAGCATTGGTTTGGGTTTGGGATAAGTTAATATCACATAATCTTATCATTATCCTCAAAAATCAAAAAAAAAAATTATATCTAATAAATCTCAAATCTAAATTCTACCACTCTTAAACGAATGCAATTGACATCGCATTAATGCAAAAAATATATGTAAATACAAAATATATTATGGCATGGTCACAAGTAGCATTGACACAACTCTAAAACACATTAATAAGAAATACATAAATAAATATAACAGGAACATAATAGCAATGTCTCTCAAACTAATGCATAAAATATTTTTATGTGACCAAAAAATATATACATGTCAAAATTAGTAGATCAGCATAAATCTCCTCTCTAATAAAATGATTATATATTTTATCCAATAATAAAATATTAAATTAAAAAAAAATAATTATGATCAAAAATTAATTTCTCAAACTTTTCAAGATATCTAATACACAATAAATCATATTTGTCCAAGAGAAGCTAATGAATTTTTGAAAAACAAAAAAAAAATAAGTAATAGATATCATTCTTTAGTAATCAAAGATGTTCAAGCCTGCATAATTATTCATGCCGCTCGTACATCATATTACATGCTACATGCAATCATGGATACTCACATAAATCACATTGTACCATTGCACAAACTAACATGCAATTATCACACACCACATACACAATGTCACATAACTTTCACTATACACACTATCATGAAACTATATCACACCACACACACACCATGGCATGTTGCATTTCTTTCACCGCTTACACTATAATGAAAGTGCCACACACCACAAACACTGGTAACACTCTGATCTACATGTTTCCCTCTCTAGGGTTCTACACATCTACAAAAAGAGTTAGAAAAGAACTATTGTTCAGATAAAATGTAAAAAAATATAATCTCAAAATTAAATAATCAAATAAATGAATCCATACTATACAAAAAAAATCCTAATGTTAAAAAAAGAAAAACAAATATTTTGGATAGTCCATATAATTAAAGCTCTCATCAAAAAAAATAAAATAAAATAAAATTAAAGAGAAACAACATAGTGAACAATGCTCCAATCTAAGATCATGATTCAAAAATAATAATTCAACAAGTAAAGCACAACTATGTTTACAACAAAAGTAAACACATCTGGACACCGAAAGTAATCTCCTAACTAAAAATTAGCATGAAAGCCACCTACCATATAAGAAGCACAATTTCATGTTTATTTGTTTTTCAATCTAAAGTAATGATTATCTCAATTATATTTATAACATTCCATGAAATGTATATGGACAAACACATGTCAAACCAAAGAATAACTCAACTTAAAATATGTTTTATAAAGAAAATCATCATTAGATCAACATTAGGGCATTGATGTAACTTGAACAAAGTTCTTAAGCAAAAAACATCACGCAGAAAAAATTTCAAGAATACCAATTATTTCATGCAAGTCTAATGTTTCACGTATTGAATTATTAGATTATGTCACCCAGGCAAAAACCTATAATTTGATTACATATTTGTTTCACCTCGTCTAATAAATCAAATAACCATCTGCATATTGCATAGACAAACAGCTAGCATCTGTCTTGGAGAGGGAGGGGAGTTCGAACAACCATTTACCCAACAACAGCCCATTTTATCACCCCACCTCTTTAACACTTAACATACTCACACTTGTCCCATCCGTACAGTGATTCATTACGCAAGGAAACCTCTGTAATCTAGGGTTGATTCATCCAAAATGAAATTAAAATAAATCATACTTAACATAATTCAAAATTGATACAAGCAAAAAAGATATAAACTATTTTACCTCGAAAATACATCGACTGAAGCACAAAAATAGGAAGTGAGAGGCCTACAACTAAATTCCCTAATGATTCAAGGAAGGAATAGAAAAAGTTTTCATAAAGGAAGAAAGACTTCTTGGTACTAATGCAAAGTGCATAAGTAAGGGGAGAGAAATAAATAAAATTAAAAAATATATATTTTAAAATTATGTAAAGATATCAAATTTTAAAAAAATAAAAAAAATCTTCAAAATTTTTAGTATACACGTGCGTGTGTGTGCGTGTGTGTGTGTGTAAAATAAATGAAAGATTATGTTTTGGAACTCAGATTTTAAAATATTTTTGTTTTAATCCCCATACCATAAAATTTAATTAAATAATGCAAAATATAAAATATTTACGTTTTGATTATTAAAATCAAAAAACCACTCTTTTTTTAACTATGAGCTATATAAAAAAAATCATAGTTTTACAAAAATGAAAAGTGGCCCTCAAAACCAATTTTCATTTTCTAAAAGTAGCTTCATGAGGCAATACGAACAATAAATTTGTATTTATTACATTTTATGAAATAATCTTCTCTCAAAAATAATAAATAAACAAAAATTTTAAAATTTAATACAAAGTTACAATATATAAAATCACATTCTCATTCACTTATAATCTTTATAAGATAAAATACAAACATCAATTAATATCTTAGTTTTGTAATTTTTGACTTATTTGATTTTTCATGATCAAACAAGACACTTATGGTAAATTATCATTTTATCAGAAAAAATATTAAAGATTGTTTGAAAAGACTCTTGCTAATATTTTTCACTTTCAAATTCAATGAAGTAATTATACATATATATATCAAGATTAAGATTTTTACATCATTTGCTTTTTTTCTTAAATTTATGCATTGCATTCAAGAGTGCCAATGTAAGAATCTCATCACTTTTAACTAATGTATATACATGCTTAGCTTGCTTAACATTGAAATTTGAAATACAATTTTGCATTTTTTCCAATTGAATTTATTTTAATTTAACAAAAATATATGTTTCACATCAATTTCATTATGGGAAATGAAAAAATATATTTTTTTTCATTGCCCAAAATGAATTTTTACATCAGGTAGTTCTCTATCACCATCTTGGTTAGTCAATTCTCCCTTCAACCTAGAGACTTGTTGGCTCATCACACTAGCCGATTTCACATCTTCGTTGCTCATCAGTTCTCCCATACATCATCAATTTCTAGGCATGCATTGGTTTCGCATCTATAAATAGTATTTTGAGCTCTATTTGGGTGTTTTAGTTCCGTTTGGTTACCCACTTATCCTAAATAAGTTGCTTGTGTCATGTCTTATTTAGTTATTTTGTTACCTATCTAATAAATACCACATGCAATTGCCTCAGAATACTGTCGCGTTTAACAATCAAATGGTGTTTTGTGTTTATAGTATAAGTATAATCGTGTGGTATCAAAATTGTGCCGAACGGACCCACATACTTATATTTTTGAAGAATCTAACAACTAAACCCAAGAACACGTAAAAAACATACCTCACAGCAACCTGGCATCGCTATAAAGACGTGTTGTCATACCATATCAATTTACAGTTTAAGGAGGCGATCAATAAGATAACAAAGATTAACTGATAAGTTAACATGAAAGACATGAGATGTGTAGAAAAGCAAATGCAGAAACGTACCGTTGGGCGTTGAGCCTCCTGTAGCAGCTAAGAGAGCTTTTGTGGCTGAATGAAATGACACCCGGACGCAGCAACTAAGAAAAACATCGGGTTCGGATCTCTTGATCGCAGGCCAAAAATCATTCGATTGAAAACTATATTTTATGTTTGTAGACCAACTAAATCAAAAACCATATTTTAACTCACAATTTTAGGAAACAAAAAATTTAGATGCTTTTCAAAACTAGAATAGATAAAAATAAAAAAATTACCATTTCTAATAGACAAGTTTGGAACCCAAGACATATAGATTAGTTTTGTGACTAAAAAATTCCATTATAACATCAATTCATTTAACAATAGAAAAATAAATAAATAAATAAATACACACACACATAAACAAATATCTTTAAATGTAGAAATAGATGAATATATATAAATATTTAAACATATATAAATATATTTAGATATGTATTATATAAATTTATATATATATATATCATAAATATGCATATATTTATATATACATATATAAATATTTATATATTTACATATGCATATATCTACATAAATATATATACATATACATATATGTACACACACACACACACACACATCTAAATATATTAATATATGTTTATATATTTATATATATTTATATATATTTATATATATTTATATATATTTATATATATTTATATATATTTATATATATTTATATATATTTATGTATATTTATATATTATGTATATTTATATATATTTATATATTTATATATTTATATATTTATATATGTTTGTATATGTATGTGTGTGTGTGTGTGTTCATTTATTTAAATAAATTGATGTCAACGGTTAAATTGTTGTAGGTAAAAAACTAATCTCTAGATTATGAGTTCCAAACTCATCACAGTGATAATTCCTAATTTTGTAGGAGGTTTCAAATATTGTCCACATTTTTTTTTTCTAAAACCGTGAGGCAAAAATGAATTTATAATTTTTATGGTCTCATAAATATTTTATATTTTTAGGTATATTTTTAAAAATGTTTAAAAAAATGATCAAAATATAAATATTTTTTGTTTTTGATCCCTAATGATAATTATCCCCTGGAAAGTATATAAATATATATGGTGATTAGGAAGTTTGATAATACATATTTCAAAATAGGACTATTAATGTATTAATTAATTTTTTGGAAAATTATGTAAAGCATGTAAATATTTTTTAAAAACACCCTTTAACTTTTAAATTTTAAAAATAAAAGCAGGATATATTTTAGTATCCCATAACACAAATAATTACTTTTTAAATGCTAATTTTAAATTTTTTTCAATATACCAACAAAACATAAAATATTTATATTTTTGAGACCCTGAGAATCAGAAAATCAATTTTACTCCGGACATGTCACCAATTTTTTAAAAATTATATGGGAAATTTTCAAATTCGAGATTGGTCATAAACCTCAAAAGTCAAAATGATGGGGCATGGAGTAGGCCCTTATATGGGCCTAAACGAGAGAGGAAGCCCAAGTCCAATGATGAATTTTATTACTATTAATTTTTATTTAATTTTATTTTTGGATTTATCCTTTAGTGCTTTTGGATTTATCTATTAAGAAATTTGGATTTATCCGTTTGGATTTATCTATTAGGATTTTATTTGTGCTTATAAATAGCACCTTATGTTATTGTTTTTGGAAAAGACTTGATTATTATTGAAAACTTGAGAATTTCATTCAATTTCTTTTATTTGCATTCTTTTTGTTTTATTTTATTATTCTTCGTAGCCGAGCTACGTCAATTTGGTATCGGAGGCTAACTTCGATCCGAGATCGAGTTATCTCTATTTGTTTCAATTTCACATCCATACCCGCCTAACCACCCGGAAATCCATCGCTGCCGCCACAGATCTCTCACCAACCACCCTATTGGTAGCTCATTACGACAACAACAAAACCTAAAATCCTGATAAGGGATTCCCTTGCCACCACGCTAAGGAATTGTAGGCGTTCTAAAGGTTCTTCAACGGGTATATTTTCTTTTACTTTGAAAACTCAGTTACTATTCGTATATTTAAGCATATTTTGTTTGATTGTTTTAGGTCTCAGTTTCTTTGATAGAGCATAAAGAGTCTTTAAAAAAAAATTTATTATTATTATTATTTTTAGTTATTCTTTCGTGACTCGTGCACTCTGTGATATATAATCACATTACATTTTTGATTTGTGTTTGCTGCATTAACATATAGTTTATAAATTTCTTTACTAAGTGGAAATTTAGATTCTGTCTCAGCATGTCAGCCACCAAAAGTGATTTTGTTGCATCTTCTTCTTCACCTAACCCAAATGATCCAATTGAGAAACTCAACAATTTTGATTTAAGACTACAAGCCTTATCTCAAGATCTGAATGATAGTCTAGTTTGTATTACCCGTCATCATGATGCCAACAACGCACAATTTGATTCAGTCACTGCATCGGTAGGTAATTTAAATTCCATGTGTGGTCAATTGACTCAACGTCAATCGGCCCTCGAACAACAAACTCATGCAATAAATAAAAAAATGGACTTGCTTTTAACACATCTGGGTAAACATGAGATAGGTGACTATGTCGATGAAACTGTTAGGAAACACGTCGGGTCACCACACACTAGGGGTTTAAGTCCTTCTAGAGGTTCACATCAATCTGTTGAATTCGTAAATGGTTTGCATGACAATTTGGGTAAAATGAACTTGAGTAGTCATCCAATTGCTCAACCTCACACAATGTTACCTACAACAGGAGACCCTCAGTTTAACTTAGGTGATCGATTTCAACCTGCTAATGTCAACTTCCCATTAGATTACCAACCACCAAGGCAAACTTACCCACCAAATCCAGTGAGAGAAGATGTCGCTCCTCAGCGATACCAGCCTAGGATTAATGGTGTTTGGGGTAGAGATCAGGATAGACAGGGTAGACAACCTCCAAGGGACATCACAAAAAAAGTTAAGGTTAGTGCTCCTGAATTTGATGGTAGGATGGATCCTAATGTTTTCTCTGATTGGTTAGTTGCTATTGAGGAATATTTTGATTGGTATGAAATGATTGATAGTGAACGGGTTCGGTTTGCTAAAATGAAATTAACCAATTCAGCTAAGATGTACTGGCAGAATGTGTTGCAAGACATGCTTCGTCTGGGTAAACCACCTATCACCCAATGGACTGTTATGAAAGCAAAGTTGCAAGACAAGTACATTCATCCATCATATAAGAGTCAATTGTTCTCCACCATGATTAATCTAAAACAAATGACTCTTAGTGTAGCTGAATATTCTGCTAAATTTGAGGAAGCTAGACTTAGGTGTAGTGAGTTCCATGCTGAGGACCACTTTGCTGTCTGTACTCGCTTTGTTAATGGTCTCCAGTTTGACATTCAACGAATGGTTAGATTGCATGCTCCACACACTGTAGAGGATGCATACCAAAAAGCCTTAGAAGTCGAGAAGTTCAATAGACCTTACTCATTTGCACACCTAGGTCAGTCACAGTCCAAGTCATCAACCGGTAATACTATGCCTAATAACCTTAGGAACAAAGAGTCTAGTTTACATAACTCTCTTCCTGTTACTTCTCCTATTGAGTCTAAGGCTAGTAATTCATCGATTGTCTGTCATAAGTGTCATCATAAGGGTCATATTGCATCTCGTTGTCCCCAACGTGCATTAGCATTAGATGTTGAACAGAGTATTTTGGAAAATGAGGAAGACCAAATTATTGATCCTTTAGATTATTCTGGTGATGAAGATGATCCTCATAAAAAATGTGATGAAGATGCATGTGTTAATGTGGTTCGATGTGTGTTATCCACAACTGTAGATAATGATCATTGGAAGCGCACTAGTATTTTTCACACAGTCATACAGAGTGGAGATAAGAAATGTAAGTTAGTGATTGATGGGGGTAGTTCAATGAATGTGGTTTCTAAGGATGCTGTTAAATTATTAAACCTGAAAGTAGAACCACATCCAAATCCATTTAGAGTAGCTTGGGTGAATGACCATACTTTGCCTGTCACTCATAGGTGTCTAGTCTCTATTCAAATGGGGGATTATAAGGATGAAATCTATTGTGAGGTGCTACCCATGGATGTTGCCCATATTCTTTTAGGCCGCCCTTGGCTTTATGATCTTAATGTTACCAATTTTGGTAAAGATAACATTTATTCCTTTAAGTACAAGGGTAAGAACATTATTTTGAGACCTGCTAAGCCTAAAGTTTGCATTGGTAAACGTGACATCTCTAAACTTCCTAAAAGGAATTTGCATATTTTAAAATGTAGGCAGTTTGAGAGAGAGGGATTGGAGACTGGTATGTGCTTAGCATTAGTGGCAAAAGAAGTTCCATCTGATTCTTCGATTGTCGATGTTCCTTTGGAAGTGAAGAATTTGCTAGATGATTTTGTTGATATGGTGCCTGATGAGCTACCTAGTGAACTACCACCTCTAAGAGACATCCAACATGCTATAGATTTAGTTCCAGGTTCTCAATTGCCTAACCTTCCACATTATAGGATGAATCCTAAAGAGAGAGATGAGCTGAATAGGCAAGTCGAAGGACTTTTAGAACGAGGGTTTGTTAGGCATAGCCTTAGTCCTTGCGCAGTGCCAGCTTTGTTGACACCTAAGAAAGATGGATCTTGGAGAATGTGTGTGGACAGTAGAGCCATCAATAAGATCACAGTTAAATATCGGTTTCCCATCCCTCGCCTTGAGGATATGTTGGACCTATTAGTTGGTTCTAGTTGGTTCTCTAAGATAGATTTGCGTAGTGGTTATCATCAAATTCGTGTTAGACCAGGAGATGAGTGGAAAACTGCATTTAAAACACAAGATGGTTTGTTTGAGTGGTTAGTCATGTCTTTTGGTTTGTCTAATGCTCCTAGTACTTTCATGAGAGTTATGACCCATGTCCTACAACCTCTCATTGGTAAATTTTTGGTGGTCTACTTTGATGACATATTGATCTATAGTCAATCCAAAGAAGAGTACTTGGTACACCTAAGACAGGTTTTACTCACTCTTTGCGAGGCCAAGCTTTATGTTAACCTTAAGAAGTGTTCTTTTATGCAACCACATGTGCTTTTCTTAGGCTTTATTGTGTCAGAACATGACATTTCAGCTGATCCCGAAAAGGTTAGGGTTATTAGAGAGTGGCCTGAACCACAATCTATCACTGAGACTTGTAGTTTTCATGGTTTAGCTTCTTTTTATAGGAGATTTATAAGGGGATTTAGCACTATTATGGCTCCTATCACTGAATGTTTAAAAAATAAAGAGTTTCAATGGTCTAATGCTGCTAGCCAGGCATTTAGAGAAATCAAGGTCAGAATGACTAAGGCACCAGTTTTGAGCTATCCTGATTTTACTAAAGTTTTTGAGGTTGCTTGTGATGCATCAGGTGTAGGTATTGGTGGTGTCTTGAGTCAAGAAGGTCACCCTATAGCTTTCTTTAGTGAAAAACTCAATGATGCTAAAAGACGATATTCTACATATGATAAAGAGTTTTATGCTATAGTGCAGAGTCTGCGTTTTTGGAGGTTTTATTTGTTGCCGACTGAATTTGTGTTGTTTTCTGACCATCAAGCTCTAAGATATTTAAACTCACAAAAGAAATTGAATGCTCGACATGCTAAGTGGGTTGAATTTTTGAATGAATATTTTTTTGTGATTAATCATCGTTCTGGTATTGAAAACAAAGCTGCTGATGCACTTAGTCGATTAACTGTTACACTTCATCGTATGAGTGCTCATGTCATTGGGTTTGATAGATTGAAAAATGAGTATTCTGCATGTCCTGACTTTGGTATTATTTATAATGAGGTTAGTAATGGTAACCGTCAAGGGTATCTGGACTTCCTTGTTGAAAATGGGTATTTGTTTAAAGTGACTAAATTGTGCGTACCTCAAACATCATTTAGGGATTTATTAGTTTGGGAGATGCATGCAGGTGGTTTAGCTGGACATTTTGGGAGGGATAAAACTATTGCATTGGTTGAAGATAGGTTTTATTGGCCTTCTCTGAAAAGGGATGTTGCTAGGATAGTTGCACAATGCAGAACATGTCAGATAGCTAAGACTAGGAAACAAAACACTGGCTTATATACTCCTTTACCTGTCCCTCATGAACCTTGGAAAGATGTTAGTATGGACTTTGTTCTTGGATTGCCTCGGACGGCTAGAGGACATGATTCTATTTTGGTTGTTGTTGACAGGTTTTCTAAGATGGCACATTTTATTCCATGTAACAAAACCAATGATGCTTCACATGTTGCAAAAATTTTCTTTAGAGAAGTTGTTAAATTGCACGGTTTGCCTTCGACCATTGTATCTGATAGGGATGTGAAATTTGTTAGTTATTTTTGGAAAACCCTTTGGAAATTGTTTGGCACTACTCTAAAATTTTCATCTGCTTTTCATCCTCAGACTGATGGGCAAACTGAGGTTGTTAATCGTAGTCTGGGTAATATGCTTAGGTGTTTGGTTGGGGTAAAACAAGGTGTTTGGGATTTAATTTTGTCAACAGCTGAGTTTGCTTATAACAATTCTATTAACCGTTCAACCGGTAAAAGTCCTTTTCAAATTGTTAATGGCTACTCACCCCGCACACCTATTGATCTTGTTCCTTTACCACCTCACATGCGTGTATCTGAACCTGCAGAAAACTTTGCAAAACATATCCATGACTTACATGCTGAGATTAGGCGAAAAATTTCTCTAAGTAATGAAGAGTATAAACTGGCTGCTGATGTGCATCGTAGATCTAAAGAATTTAATGTTGGTGACTATGTTATGGTTCGCATTCGTCCCGAAAGAATTCCAAAAACGTTTTCAAAAAAACTTTATGCAAGAGCCATGGGCCCTTATTCTATCATTCGTAAAATGGGATCTAATGCATATCTTCTTGATTTGCCTAATGACATGGATATTAGCCCTGTTTTCAATGTAGAGGACTTGCTACCTTACCGAGGCACTTTTGAGCCTTCTACTTTGCCTTCTAGTGTGTCTGCAGGTGAAGCTAACAAATATGCACCCACTATGCCTTCGTTCCAATTTTCTAAGGAGACAGTGGATACTATCCTTGATGATGAGTTCGCGACTTCTAGAGATGGTGGGTTTCGTCGTTTCCTTGTCAAATGGCATGGTCGTCCTGATTATGATGCTACTTGGATACCGGAGGATGATCTTCGTTATTTGGATTCTTCGTTGTTGGATAGCTACCTTTCCTTTCACTCTTCGGAGTCGAGTTCTTTTCAACCCGGAGGGAATGATGGGGCATGGAGTAGGCCCTTATATGGGCCTAAACGAGAGAGGAAGCCCAAGTCTAATGATGAATTTTATTACTTAATTTTTATTTAATTTTATTTTTGGATTTATCCTTTAGTGCTTTTGGATTTATCTATTAAGAAATTTGGATTTATCCGTTTGGATTTATCTATTAGGATTTTATTTGTGCTTATAAATAGCACCTTATGTTATTGTTTTTGGAAAAGACTTGATTATTATTGAAAACTTGAGAATTTCATTCAATTTCTTTTATTTGCATTCTTTTTGTTTTATTTTATTATTCTTCGTAGCCGAGCTACGTCACAAAACCATGTTTTTAAATTCTAAAAAGTGGTTTCATTTTTTTTTAATTATGAATTATTTAAATTAAAAGTTTTATAAATTTTTTTATTAGGCAGTTTTTGATTTCGAAAATTGCCCATCAATTTCGAAACTGCATTTTTTATTTCAAAAAGCAGTTTTTTTTAGAAATTAAAAATTATATATATATGTATTATTTGGTAAAACAATACTATTTTTCAAAATCGAAAATCATTTTCACATTTGAGTATCTAATTTTTTTAAGCCTAAAACATAAATATTTAATATTTTGGAGTATATTTTCAAAATAAAAATAAAAAAATAGTACCAAAAAGTTAATAAATTTATTTTAGGGCCCTAAACTATATTTTTTACTAAAAAATGTACACGATCTAAAAATATATATGCTTTGATTCCCTCAAAAAATTAGTGAAAAAAACCCAAGACACTTGGAAAAAAGTTTACAAATTAAATAATATACTAAATACATGTAAATGCATAATATACTATATATATTTATATCTATATACTCTATATACATAGATACATACAAACAAATGTATGTTTCATTTAAAGGTATGTACATCAAAACATATATAATATATATACACTTATATGTTAAACATATATGTTGTATATATATATATTTTTTGATAACACATAGAGTATGTTGTGTTTGCCTGCGTTGGGGACTTTGGGCAGACCATATTATTTTTTATTTTAGTTTGGTTTAAATTTAATATGAGATGTAGCATTAAAAATGTTACATCTCAAAATTATTAACATTTATTCATGCAATGTTACATCTCAAACAATCCAAATTATTTTTTAATAACACAAAAAATACATAAAAAATAGCATTTTTTTTATGCATCTTATTTAATTTTGCTAAATTGGATTGTTTAGGGATGCTCCCCAAACAAAATGAGTGGCATTAACAATGTTACATCTCAAAATTCAATATATATATATATAAACATGCATACATACAAAGTACTAGAACTGACCTCTATGGAATCCCCAGAAGAAAAGATTGTTAGATGAGGATGAAGACAATGTATTGAAGAAAGTCATCTTTCCCAACAAACATTATGCTTTCAGATTCCATTGTGAATAAAAGAGGTAAAAAAAAAAACCATGCACATGAGAGGCATAATCTAGTACATGATAAAACATAAAAAAAAAAAGGTTGCATATAAGATGAGAGATATTTGCCTCTAACTCCAAAAAAGATATTGGAGCTTCAAATATGAGAGGATGGTTGAATAAACGAAACAAGAGCTAGGCAATAACAAATTAATTTTTTTTTCCAAAACACAATAATTAGAATGCCAAACTATAGTGCTTACTTATGAAGACATAAAAAAATTACACATGCACTCATATAGAGAATGAAAAAATATATAATAATATCAATTACAATACAAGTTGGTATTGATGTTTGTTGTAGTTTCGTATTAATATTTTGTTTATTTACTTTTGACAAAACACTCAACTTGTAAGTTGTCTCATTCATTTTATGCACATTATATAATAACATTTGATGCATTAATATTATCAGAGTATTATTGTGTTTATATTTTTTGTATTAACTTTTACAACACGATATCAAAGCAAGTTATAACAAAATAGAGTGCAGTGGGTGCTTAATAGTTTTTGTTTAATAGTTTTTTGGGCATTAACCCTAAATGTGCAAGATGGGAGTGGGGTAGCATGCAGTAGTGCAAAGTGGCATTTAGTGTAGAAACCCTAACTAGGGTTTTGAAAAAATTTAAAAAAAAATAAAAATTTTGAATTTCAAAGAACCCAAATATAGCACAATTTTGTTTTTGTTTTAAGGAACCATATGTTTATAATACAATATCAAAAAAAGGTATCACAGCAATGATAGTTAGAGTATAATTATATTTTAGTGTGATCATTGTAAGAAGATAAATCATACCAATAACATATATTGGATATTATATCTAGAAAAAAAGCCAAGAGCCTAACATAGTAATGAGAGAAACATAATGACATACCCAAGACTATCTAGGGATTTTCTTAGAGTTTATCGACCATGACATTTACATTTACTAGAGATTGGTATAAAAAATTCTTCTCTAAGATAATAGATCTTTTTTATTCTATTAGGTATTATTAGTTATTTCAATCGTATACTCACTCTAAACTATTAAAATATCAACACATGAGCAACACTAGTATTATTGATAAAAATATCATATTTACTATATATGTTTCCTACTTATATCCTACATGCCAGTATGGCTTTAGTTGAGACTTATTTTATCTAATACACTTAGATATATGAATACCTAATAAAGATATGACAAAAAAGGAATTTAGGTTTATAATCATTCTTGATGATTATAATTTGAGATATACATGAATATATCTATTTTGAGATAGATCATAATTTTTTTAGATTTTTTATAAATTGATAAAAAATTAATTTGATAAAAATATAAGTTAAATTTAACATGAATAAAATAAAACATTTAAAGCCACACACTTCATAATAAAATATGAGTCTACAACACCTAGTTTTGAGAAAGAAAAATATGTTTAGATATTTTCAAAGATTTCATGAAGATATTCATTGGCTACTCTATTATATGAATATATGCTATAATTTTTGTCTCATCTAAAATTTTCTTCTTAAAAAGGAAGTTTTCTACATCGATATACTTCATTCACTCATAAAATATTGAATTAGAGGTGATATGCCTAGCTGCCTAACTATCATAGTAATTGGTAATGGAAAAATAGGGTGCATACCCTAACTCCTCACGTAAATATCACATCCAAAATATCTCAAAAATAACTATCTTCATCACTTTAAACTCTACCTTAGCACTAAAACTAAAAATAACTATACATCTTTTACTTTTTCAAGAGACAAAGTTGCCTAAAAAAAATCTTATCATATCTCTCCTTTCAATGCTTGTTAGTACCGAACTCGAATCTAAATATCTGACTAACTATAAATATCCATGATTTATAAAAGAGATCCTAAAATTTAGAAACTTCTTCATATATCTCAGTATGCGAAGATCTACATTAAGGTGAACCTGCCAAAAAAATCTTAAGAAACAAATAGCTATATGTTGGTGTTTCGGGCAGAATATCCAAACTAATTGGAACATAAACATAGTAGAATTTATAATTTTTATTCCTTAACCGACCAATGATCACTTGCATTTCTTAAAAACATGAAGGAAGAGTAAATAAAACTTACCTCTTGTAGATCAATTCGTTAAGCCTTCAAAGTATGCATCTTGGTTTATTCGGATCTTCAAAGGTGTCCTTTCTAAAAATGACCACTCTCTACAAGTATCCACGCACAAACAAATAATGAATGATCTTGTTGAATGCTAGTTTAGATTATTCTTCTCAAAACAAAAGGGTTTCTCTCTGTTTTATAAAAGATGACTACTTGCATTAAATATGTCTCACATATATAAATACAAGTCTACTAGGGTTTTAGTCATAAAAGAATTTAATTATATATTTAAAACTTTTTTAAATAATAACCACTTAAATTTAAATTTTTTAAAACTCATTTTAAATGAATTTATTCATTAAAACTCAAGTTCAATGTAACAAATTATTTATTTATTTAAATCATGAATTTAAACTTTCTCAAAATTTAAATTTGAATTTAAATAATAACTATTTATTATTTGTGATTTAAAATAATTTCATCATTTTAAATTAATATAGAGAGTGAAAAACCATAATCATTATTATTCATTCTTAATGTGTGACCCTATAGGTTCAATTAAAATTGGCAGTAAGCCTAAATCATATTTTGATCCTACAAGTCATAAGTGGCCTCTAGCAAGACATTATGACTATCCAAGTTAAATGAAAAGCTCATGATCCAAGATAACCTTAATATAGCTAATGACATAATCCTTTTGTCTCATGATTTCTTGATAGAATATAATGCATGGACAAAGTCAACCTTATATCATTTTATCTTTGATTACTCAAAACTCAATTAAATTGACTAAATAAATGATATTGATCTCCATCACTTCATTTGAGCATGGCCATGCATTTATTAGTTTTAATTATCGAGGGGACCCATAGATATCTATATTATAATAAAAGGAACAAATTCCATATTAATCGCTCATATCTCACTACATAATTCTTATTATGTTCAAGTATAACCTTTATAGTCATCTGATTAAAGATAATATTTGATTATATAAAAACACAATATTTCTTATGTTGAGAACTTTAGCGATCTCAAGTCAAAGGATTTAATAACATAACTATTATGGATTAATATATGACTTTGATCCATGTATTAATTCCAAGATGGGTCTATCCAATATTTATTCTCAACAAATAGATATAAATTTAATTTGTATCTTATACACATATTCATCCAATGAATATCAATCAAACTTTATCCTAATTTTAATTCATTGTTATTCATATAACAATAACTGATTAGGAATATTTAAAATAATTTATAATATTATTCAATGATATTATATATAATAAATATGCAAATAATCATAATAATTAATTCTCATAAATAGTCAAAATATCATATTCATACGATAGGCATATAGTACTATTACTAATACTATATTGATTACAGGTATTATATCTGGTTTGATCATAGTCAAATAGTTAATTTTTTTTTATGATTCTTTTATAGATAGTAGAGTTTACTTGAGAAAAATTATAAAATCAATACTTAGGTCAAAAGAAGTATCAGCTAGATGTACAATCCAAAAAAGTTACCTTTGTATGATTATCAAATGCATAGCTTCTATGTGACAAGAAGATACCCCTTGGATAAGCCACCTATATGCCAAAAAGCCTCTCAAGACCTAATATCATTATTTTGAAACTATATTTGAATATACTTTTTGAGTTGGGTGGTACAAACTTATAATCTCTCATTATTAGAATGTCATCCACATAGACAATCATAAAAATCATTCTTTTATTTGAACTTCTTCGGAAGAATAAAGAAAAATAATAATAATATATTTGTGCAACTCAAACAAAATGACTACATATAAAAATCTGGCAAAATAGCCTTTTAATGACCCAATATACACTTCCTCTCAAGATAATCATGAATAAATATATTGTTCTTGTACAGCTGGTATATCATCTAACTATGAAATATTGCAAGAAAAATAAGAATACATATTAATGTTATCTTAACCACTCAAGAGTAAGTGTCTTAGTTGTCCATGCCAAATATATAAGTGTATTCACTCACTATGAGTCTCATCTTATGATAATCTACCTTTCCACATGGACATATCTTCATAGTTACCAACTACTTGCAATCAACAACAAACCTTCCCGAATATCATAGTATAAAATTTCAAGTCTCATTAGAGTATATGACATGCATCTCATCCATCAAGTCTAGATATCATTATGGATTAGATAATTTTTCAAAAGGAAATTTGAGTATGCTAATACCATAAATATATAATAATAAAAAAAGAGAATATAATAAAACTTATGAAATTGAGTACCAATTACAATTCTACTGTTCTTTCCCAGGGACAATAAGAATGTCAAGACCAAAGGAACTTGTTGTAGGATCTTATGGCTTCTCGATAGGCATGTCTCTTTCTCCTAGTATAGATATTAAGTTCTCAGTAATCAAGTTTCCTAATTGCTAACTCAATATGAGTTTGTACATATGCAAACTTTGATAATACAAAGTCCTCTAGGTCAAATTGAGATTTGTCTACTCGAAAACTCTCACTCTCTCTAAAATCAATATGATCTAAATATATTGAAAAAGATGATGGGAACTATAAATTAATATCATATTAAGTACCAACATATTTAAACGAAATTGATGTGTGACTCTTTATAGCAAATAGTGGCCTAAATAGGGCTATAGGTAAGAGATGAAGGATAATCAATCCATATGGAATATCTAGATGCATTAACTAAAATCTTACTAGTCTCTAGTGAGAAATACTTGTTACCTCTATGGATTCTAGAATATCAAAAAAAATCACAACATAATATTTTAGATATTAATCTATCCTATACTAGAAAATTATTTAGGACAAATGAAGTGAATCAAAAAAACTATGAGAAACAAGCTAGATAACCTCTATCTAGGATATAAAAGTAAGAAGATATGCATTAAGAAAAGACAAAAAAAGAATATTTTATTAATTAGAAAAATTGTGATTGAAATTTTATTTTCCCAAAACTATTTTGGAATACATTATGCAAGTATAAGTATTCGAGTCATCTCAAACACATATCTATTTTTCCTTTCAATTGCCTCTATTTATTAGGTATTTCATTGTAGAAAGTCAAATGTATAATATTACTATTTATATTACTTAATTGATCTGATAAATATTCTAGTACATTATTACTTCTTAATGTTTTTTTTTATATTTTTGTCAAATTTAATTTTTATCATTTTATGAAAATTTTTAAAAATAAATAAGACAAATGATCTATACTATTTCTTTATATGCTTAAGTGTATTAGATTAAATATGAATTTACTCAAATCAAACTAGCATGTTGTATAAAAAGCTTTTATAATATTTCCTAATTAACATGTCTCACATTCTAGGTCAAGTACTCTTAAGACTAGGGTAAAGAATTCTCAACTTGACTAGCAATAGGTGACCAAGCTAAAAATATATAAATAATGAATTCAGAACACTCATACATCTAGTGAGAGATCTTACCATTCAAGAGAAAAGATACAATCAAACATGCTCAATCCTAAATTGGGTTTCTCTCAGAGTTAGTGGATTGTGCAAATAAATATTAGTGGACGTAAATACAAAAAAACAGAGTTGAATTATCTAAAAATATAACTCACATAATATAAATTAATAGAATAATAAAAAAATTTATTAAATGAAAAAATAACAAGATATTAAGGTAATAATATATATCTAATAACTTTTGAATATTTTGAACTGATAATAATAATATTCTTAGAACAAGAAAAGAGCATGAAGAATAAAATATGTTTACCAATAATATTAATATTTGCTCTTATATCAAAAATATAGGAGTATGAAGTGAGAATACAAGTAGTATATCAGATAATATTTAAAAGAACGAAATAACCTATTATTACCCTAAAGGCGAGTTTTATATACTTCTAGTAAGTATCATGCTAGATATAATATGTGAAGACTCATGGATGACTCCAATAGTCATCATGTCTCTCTCATTATTGCATAATACTCTTAGTATTCTTCTTGAAAACAAAATTCGACAACTCTTTCTAATATCCTATCTTGCTATAATGAGTACATTGGATTGAGACTATCCTAGATGTGCCAAGTGAGCCTGGTATGTTGGGAACTACATGATTCAATCATGCCATTTTTTCCAAGCATGACATAGTCTAGAAACATGCTTAGACAACCTCATGCTAGCTCATGGAAAGATTCATGTCATCTCGTACTAGGAGAGCACAAGCCATGTGCATGGAACCCTGGCACAAATAAGTGGCATGGGCCACAATGCACTCTATAAGCACCGAGTACCGGTTAGTGGGCATAGATAGGGGCAAGGGGTCATTTATGGCACTCCCCACTACTCACTAGGCACTATAATTGCCAAGTCACAAAAAGTTTGGGCCATGATTGACCCTACCATGACCTAATTCAACTTGGTATGACCTAGCATTCTTGACTGAAAAAATTGGGCCATCGAATTATGTGGGGCTAGCCTCCCATGTTTATATTCCAACATATCATGGATTGGGTACCTAATTAATGTCGTGTCTGACATTGCTATTTAATGTTTAAATTATTAAATATTTGTTGTATATTTTGATAGTTGATAATGATGTATAAATGTGAAAATAAAGTCAAGATATATTGATTTCATATTTTTTGGTATGTTGGAAAATTTTGATGAATAATAATGAAATTAATGAGTTTTTAAAGGTATTTAGCAAATTTGATTAATCGATGACTCTCGCATAGTTGCGACATCAATTCTTTGCCAAAACTCTACCTAATTGGTCGAGAGAAATTTTTATGTCATGACATTACTAACTTATTAGCAGAATATTTTCAATATGCAATAATTTTCAATTGCTGTGATATTACCATAGTCTTAGTCATACTTAACTTAGAAAATTTAAATAGTCATGATACTAATTATCTGTCAAATCAACTAAGTAGCCCGCTAGTGCTTAAGACCATGACTAATTTTTATAATATAGTGACTTTAACTATATATGGCTCAGTAGACTAAAGCCATAGTCAATTATTCAAGTCAAAACCATAATAATTATTTAGTATCATAACTTTGGAGACACCTAAAATTATAGTGAAAATTACTCGAGTGTGGGTATTTTAAAGGTTGTGACTATTGTCTTAAAAAAAAGTTATAGATATGACTTGTATGTGGAAGCTAAGTACCAATGTTGCAACATCATAATAACATTGTGGTAATGTATTATATGAGAGTAGAAAAGGCTAGTGACATGGCCACACACAATATTGCAGCCATTTAAAAGATATAAAGGGTTATTTTTATTCCATGACCAATACTCAATGCCATTGTTAGAGCCAACACATGAAAGACTTCTTTAGTAATACAATCACATATGTATTAAGAAAGACTATTTTTCAATATCATGACTTCCACACAGAATAATAACTTTATAATAATGTGAGAATCTATCTCCACTCTATGGCCACTTCATAGTGTCATGATCCTTTATAGACTACATATAAATAAAAACATAAAACCATGACAGTTTCATAGTACTAAAACTTTATGTTTTAGAGAAATTAAGCTCAAGTCATGGATTTTGCTAGAACCATGAATTTATTTTTATATGAAAATTAAGATGTTGAACATAGTTACAACTATTTTCTAGAGTCACAACCTCGAGCTAATGAGACGAAGACCAAAGTTGTAATTTTTTTCTAAAAGTCAATCTTCTTACTTAGAGCAATGCAAGGCCGCTCGAGTATAAAAGGATAAGATAAAGAATTTTTATAAAAAACTCTTATTTTTTCTCATTCTCCCACATGAAACAAACAAAGTTAGAGAAACTATAAAATATAGAAATAAATTTTGCACTTCCTAGAGGTTTTACAAGCAAGCATAGGAGACATGATTTATGTTAATCTCTAGAGTTGGGTAGTGTGACTCTCAAACTTCTCACATCTAAAGATATATTTAAGAATTTATATAAATTAGTATGGTCTAGGGTTTGTATAATTTAAATTATATAATATAATTAGTTTTAAGTATGAATACTTGAATGGTTTGATTATTTTATATATATATACTAATAGATGGTAAATAAATAGAACTTAAATTAGGATTTTTGCTATTGGTTGGTTTGTACAATATTATCATAATGATTGGTGATAGGTAAACCATGAGTCTCACTCATATATATGATAGGAAAAAGTGATAACCCTTTTGATCATTATACATGAGATATTTTTTTATGTCAAACTCTAAAATTTTGGTATGTTAATTATCATGAATATGACACATAAGAAATTAAAAGCACAACATTTATATGCAAATTCATTATACATAACTTACACTAAAGAACTAGTTCTTTAGTGTAAGTCTTGGATCATTATTGAAAAGAATGGTGACAAATACTTTTTGGGACATGTGCGAATATGATGTGACTCAAAAGCTAGTGATAGCTCTTATCAGCTATTTTTACTCATATGGTTCCCGCTAGTGAAACTCGAGGGAAACACATGTTAATTATGCAAGCATAGTACTTACTAAGAATAAGAGTTTCCCCTTGAAGAATGATAGATTAAAGAATAAGAGTGTTCATAATATCTATCGACTCTTCTCGATCTATCTAAACTATGATAATTCATACATGCCACGAAAATGGAATTCCTCTAAAAAATACAAATAACACTACACCCAATATTTTTTTTTGATACTAAACTATATGAAACACAACTAAAATTTTATAAAAGAAGCACTATATTTAACCTTTTTTCCCCTTGAAGCTAGTCTCCATTGTTACCTTTCCCATCCCCAAACTCTACAGGTCATCAATGAATATGGCAAGGATTACTTAAAGAAAAAATATACATCTCACCCCATACAGCTCCATGTGCATCTACTATTGCAAATGATGCACAATGCTTCCCTCACTATGTTCATGCCTCTACACACCCCAGGCTCCACTATGTGTGTTTCATTATGTGCATGTGTTGGATTATGTTCATGCCTACATTGTGCATGCGCTTGAATAGCCAAACTCTTTGTTTTGTTCTAGATTTGTATGTGCTTCTTCTATGGTTTGAATACCCTAACTGAATACACAAGCATCTCTTTGATATCATAATAGAATTCAACATGAATGAAATAAAATATCGAAAATCACACATTTTATAAATAACATACAAGAAAGTCTTTTATAGAAAAAGCAAAATGATTGGCCAGCTAACACATTGGGTGCTCCCATCAAAGCATACAAAAAGGTAAAAGCTAAAATCAATAGAAAAAAAAAATAAATATAAAAAGCTAAAAATCTCAATAATATTAAGAAATTAAGAAGTGATGGTGCATTATAATATATGCTATACTGATTCAATATTTATTATATGGATCATAAGTTTAGATATAATACTTCCTACATTGGTACATGTCAATTGAATGAAATTGTTAAAATAATAGATATCTAATTAAGATTGTTGAAATACTACATAGAGTATTCTAAAATAATTTTGAGGAGATATAGTTTTAACCATAGTCTACCTCATTGATTGAATATCCTTTTCTATTATTTCTCATCATATATCCTTCCTAATACTATATCATATAGAGAAGCTACTTAGTTTACCTCTGAGATTTTAAAAGCATTTGTTTTGTCTTCATTCATTCTCTAAGGTGAGATAAGTAGATATCTAGAGCCTTAAGATATATGTTATTTAGATACTCTAGTACCCAAAAAAGATACATGTGTTTTCTAGAGATTGATAAAATTTTAATTAGTATAAATATTATTTTTATAACCGAGATAATTTATTAATAAGCCCACGAAAAGTGTGAATCCATATATTACACTTGGATCTGTTACTCTTCTTTCCTTACCTATAGCTCTACTTGAATCACTAATCAGTACAAAAATTAATTTATTAGCTACATATAAATATGTTGGTACTCACTATGATATTACTCTCATAAAGTTATCATATATATCACAAATATAAATCATGTCGAGTCATGAGAGAACGAGGTTTCCTAGGTTGAGAGATCTTCAAACCTAGATGACATATTAGTCAATTAAAAATTATCAATATAAACTCAAATTGAGTTGTCTACTAGGATACTTGACCACCTATAACTATAAATAAATGATAAGTGAGAAAAAGGAGCATGCCCAACCTACTCAGATCAAAGGAAAATCTACCAAGGAGCTAGATAATATTACAACCAGTTTCTCTAAGTCTAACTTTCCAATCACTATCTGGAAAAGATATAAGAGTTGTACTCAATACTCATTATTCACAAGTTTGTCATATTATTACGTTCATTATTTTAATTTTTTTATTACTACTTTTCAAGGCACTAGGATAGCAAGTCTACTTTTGAAACATTATTTTATTCAGTATGACAATTGGTACTAGTCTAAGATGAACGAGATGTTTGTTATCCACTCTAATAGAACATAAAAACTAATATCATGATTTTTAAAAAATCTATTATTAGATACAAGTGGATATTCACTATGAAGACAAGTCTACATTGGAAGGTAAATTACCATAAAGTGAGACTTATTATAAAAAGATTCACCTAGATATTTTAATTTTTTTGTAGAACACTTATTCTTCGATAACTAAGATTACCTTATAAATATTTTCTATTTTTTCTTGTGATATCTCATATTTTGAGAATACATCAATTAGACAATAAAATTATATTTCTTTATTATGACATTTTAGAATAAGGTATATATGGAGCAACTACATGTGTTTTGAGTAATGAAATTATTTGTAATTTGTAGATTATAGAAGATATTACAAGACTTAAAATTATCATTGAGTGTATAATTTGTGAGATTTTCATAGGCACTCACTTCATTGGGGTTATATATGTGTATTATTGTTTTTTCTTTATTTTTTCACATTATTTTGCTTAATGTATATATGGATGACATTCTGATTAGAAAAAATGTTGATTTAGAGATCATCCGACTAAAAAATATCTTCAAACATAGTTTTAGATGAAAGATCTTAGGAGACTCATATATTTTTTTGACATAGATATGACTTATTTTCTAAATAATATTATCTTGTCACAGAGAATGTCCACTTAATACTTTTGTAGAGATTGATATATGGGTTATGTTCTAATAGATATTTTAATTTATTCATATATTGGCTTTACTTTTTATGTGGTTAATTTAGTTGACTCTTCTACATTTAGAAGAAACTTAAGAAATATTAACAATCTAATTATAACTATATTGGATATAACATATATAATTAGTATAGTATAATTAATCATTTCTTATATTCTCTTAAAAAAATTAATCTTTATAATATTTTTCATATACTGAGATATTGAAGATGCATCAAGGACTTAGGATCTCTTTTAGGGATCATAGACACTTTCAGTTAGTTTGATATTTAGATTCAAGTTGGTTAATAACATGTACCAAAGTAAGCCTGCAATAAGGTATTATACTCTTATTGAAAATAATTTTGTCTTCAAAAAACTAGAAGGCAACCAATTATTTTGAGATACAATACAAAGACAGTTTATAGTGATAATGACAATTACTTGCAAAATATTTTAAATGTATTATGGTAGTTAAATAGTATTTCACAAGTAGGGAAAGATTAATTGATTTTTCTTAAGGGAGAAGAATAGTTATTAAAGGTCTGCCTAGGGCCAAGCATAGTCATTTCCGAAGGTTGCTAGAGGTGCCAAAAAAATATCTTTCTCCCAAGCATGCATCACCTTTTAGAATGAGATGATGCAACTCATTCATGGAATGAGCTAATGCAGATCATTCTTAGAATAAACTTAGATATCGTATTCGTATAACAAGTTAACACAACTAATTCTTAGAAGTAGTTTGGATAGCTCATTTGTAGAATAACCTGAAGCAGCTCATACTTGGAATGAACATGAGCGGCTCTTCCTTGAAACAAGCTTAGGCAACCCATTTGTGTGTGTGTGTGTGTGTGTAGACATATATATACATGGAAATATTTATATGTATATACATATACATGCATACTTATTTACATATATATGCATGTGTATATATATACATAGGCATGCATTTATACACACTCACACGCACACATGTATATACTATATACACTTAAATGTATAGATACATAGATAAATACATATATATATCTATATACATAGATGTAAAATTAAATGTATGTACAAATATGTACATACATACATATATATGTATGCATATATATGTACATATATGTATATGTATATAAATATATATTCATATATGTATAAGTACATAAATAAACTTTGAATAATTGTTTTGTTGAGAAATACTAATGATTTTTTATTTAAATATTTAATATATTTTATAATTACACTTTATTAATATATCAAAAATTATAGATAATATTTTGTAAAATATATATATTTTATATATTTAGTTGAGTGTGCCTAAAAAAATACACACATTAATTGTGCATTATGCCTAAAGGCTCCAAATGTTGATGTGCCTTAGTGTACCTTATGCTCAAATAACTATGAGAAGAAGATTTAGAATGAAATTATTACTATAATATACATTTAAACAATATAATAATTGGATGACAACTTCATGATGAATTTGAAGAGACCTCAACTTACAAGTATTTCCTCCAACCCTAGTGTTGTGGACTTATGCACACTAGCTTAGTAGAGAGTATTATAATTTTCTTATTATTTTTTATTTTCTTACTTTTGATGATAACATCCAACTTATGTGTTGCCTCCAAACACATTTTCTTATTATGTAAAGATATTTGATGTGTGAATTTAATAAATGTATTATTGTATTTATATTTTTAGTATTATTTTTTGAAACAATGTGTATGATAATTATAATATGTAAAAAAAGCATTACTTAATGCACAAGTAGCATTGAGTTTGAGATAAATTAAACTCTTGATATATTTACTCTCAAAAATCAAAGTCTCCATCTAATATATCCCGAATATGAGTCCTACTAATCTTGAATAAATGCACTTGATATCATACTAAGGCATGACCTCTATAATTATAATATATGCAAATACAAAATATATTAGAGCACTCTCACAAGCAGCATGAACACGACTCTAATACACTAATAATAAAATACATAAATAAATATAACAATAATATAAAAACAATGCATCTCAAACTAAAGCTTAAAATAATTGCGATGTGACCAAAAAGATATACTTATAAAAATTAATAAATCAACGTATATTCCATCTATAATAAAATGATTATATATTTCATCCACTAATAAAATATTAAATAAAAAAAATAATAAATAATTATGAAAAAACTAACATCTCAAAAACTAATATCCACTAATAAAATATCTAAACAAACTAATATTAAATTAAAAATATAATAAATAATTATTAAAAATATCATCCATAATAACAATGCGTCACAATTATTGATGTTGTACATCACATCACATGCTATATTCATTCATAACTCCACACACGAACCACATTGTACCATTGTACACACTATCATGTAATTTTTTCACCCTACACACATAATGTTGCATGTCACATTGTTGGGTAATTGTGATTCCACGGTAGTGATATTGAGATACATAAGACAACAAGAACAATAGAAAAACAAGTAAATATATATTCAATCCAGCAATCCAACCACGGCAGAATCAAAAAATGAGAAATAAAACACCAGAAATAACGTGGTTCACTAGTCGCTCAGTACAACTAGCTACATCCACCAGAAAATACTTATGCATTATAGATTAAACCAACAAAAAAATCTATCTTATAGTATGCAGCACAGAACAGTCGTGATAAATCGAGCATAGAGAGAGAGGGAGAGAAGATGATGAATAGTTCCCCAGGCCCAAAAACAACAGCCCGAAATTAAAATTATAAAATATTTTATAATAAAAATTCTATCAGTTCATTTAACCGGAGTGGGACATCCGTTATTGTGCTACTGCTACATCCCTGGCCTCTTAATATTTCCTTTCCTGCACTTACATGAAAATATTAAAACAAAAGCATTTGGTTATACAAATAGATTATCAAAAAAAAATTACATATACAGTACACATGACTTCCTTTATGCATACTATGGTGAAATTGTTACACACTAATGATACAAATTTTTAATTTATCTACTTACATATCTCCAAATATTCATAAATTTGAAGTACCAATATATCCATTAAAACTGATAATTCCATCATTGATTAGTATTCATATAAAAATATACACTAATAAATCTATGATATATTATAAAATTTAAGTACTGATATATTTATCAAAACTGAAATTTTAATCCTTGCTCATATCCCACCACATCCTATTTTATCACTTGACCACTTTAACACTTTACATGCTCACACTTGCACCACTCATGTAATGATTCATTTAATAAGGAAATCTCTACAATCTAGGGATCGATTATCCAATTAGAAATAAAAATGAATCATAATTAACATAACTTAAAATTGATAAAAGTAAAAACTAATATGTTCGATTTAACCTCAAAAATACATTGAGTGAAGCTCACAAATGAGAAGTGAGAGGCCTACAATTAGATTCTCTGATAGTTTGAAAAATGCATAATAAAACTTTTCATAAAGGAAGAAAGACTTCTTAGTGATGGTGCAAGTTGCACAACTAAGAGGGGAGAAAAACAATGGTAAAAATTAAAAAAAGTTTGGAAATTATGTAAAGGAATCTATATTAAAACTAATCAAAAAAATTTCAAATTTTTTATTAGATACATGTATATTGTATATATATGATAAATTAATGAGATTAAATATGTTTTTGGGAAAAAAATTAAGAATTTTTATTGTTTAGCACTTAGGGTTTATAGTTTAGAGTTAAAGGTTTAAGGTTTAGAGTTTATGATTTATATGTCGTGATAATCATAATTTATCATGACATCAGAAATTTGTCATGATAGAGAAACAAGAAGAAACATAGAATTGGAGGTCATGAAAAAAAAATCAAAGTGGGGCCAATTATTATGGATTTTTACAAAATATTTCTAGGAACTAGGTTAACATGGAGAATATATAAACATATTTGTCTTCATGAATAGAAACAAAGTAGGTGTGAGGTGAACCAGAAGATTGATAGTTGATAGCTCCTCTTGATTTTTTTTGTTTTCTTCTTTTAGCATAGATCTAGAGTAGAATAACTTGATTTTTGTTGTTTTGTTTTGGATCTAGAACTTGCAATCCAATAATATCAAGGTGAAATTTTCACTGAATCGAATTAGTTGTTGAGCATGTTTATTTCTGCATGAATCAGTGAGAGTTCTGTGGAAGTAGAAGGTTGAATCTAATAGATTGGTGTTTCACATCAATCAACTTGCTCTCCTCATTATAATTGAATGCTTATAATTAATTATATCTTATCCTTATTTCTGTGAGGCCCTCTTAGTGGCATAAAGAAGATATTTCTGAGGGTCAGTGAGCAATCTATTAAGGAGATATGTTAGGCTAACATTGATGAATAAAAAAACTATATTAGTTTATATAGAAAAGTTCATATTTTACTCAAAGATGAAAAAATAGAGTTATTCTCTATATAAATCACTTGATATATGACCTTAATCTTTTTAGTGATTGATGTTCTCATGTTGGATTAGATCCAATCAAGAGAAAAGAAAACTATCTTAAGATTTAAATGAATGGGCACCAATAATTTGTAGAACATGACAAAATTTTTGTCTTGGAAAATATGCAGTCATCGAGAATGGGCATGAAGTATTGAGAAAGAAAAATATCCAATTCTCATAAAACGGCTCAAAATACTAGTAATCACTTATATTTTACTCTTCTAGTGAAGCAAGTCCTCTAAGTGGTAAAAGGTGTCGCTATAATGAGAGATACAAGACTACATGATAATTATTCTTGATAGATTTCAACATCTCTCTAAAAATAAGCCATAGTATATAAGTCTAAATAAATTGGTCATACCATAACACCTTGTGTTAGTGTCTATTTATGCAAGAGAATTGATCCAGTCCAATTTATTTTTTGAATTTTAGTTGAAGTTTAATTTATCTTTTAATGGGTATTTGAAAACTTCTTTTTAATGATGGTTCGCATAGTGGGAATCTATAGTAGTTTGGATAGTTGGTAATTCAATTCTTGTCAGTCACTATGAAAATGATATTTAGACTCACGGTCATTTTTTCTACTTGAATGACCTATGTACTTGTAGAGTCATAGACTATATCCAATTACAATTTTTATGAGATGGTGTCAAAAGAGAGTGATTTAGCCTATATAAAAAAGATAATCAAAATTTGTTGCCATTTCTAGGGATTAAAATAAATGATTAAACAAATATTTAGACAGATAAAGAAAAACACTAGTTTGGATATTAAAAAAAAACATTCACAAAAATATGAATTAATAGTAATGTCTTATTAAGACATTAAATTTTTTTTGAGCCAAATGGATATATCTATGTTGAATGTTAATTAATGCCACTGATTTACTTTGATCTTAGTGTATTCAATTTTAGTAAGTAATTCATGTATAGGAAGCAAGAAGTAGGTCTATTTCTCCTAGACACCAAGAGTGAAAGAAACTGAGAAGCCAAAGAAAAGTCAAAAGTGCATAAATAGCTAAAATGGAAGAAGAAAGAATGATTCTAATAGTCAACCAAGAACATGCAGCAAGACCTCTAAGGCAATACACCATGGAAGACTTCTAGAGACCAGTCATTCAAGAAGAATATTAAATAGTGAGATAGCCATCGATTGAGGCCAACAAATTTGAGTATAAACTAGCTCTGATTATAATGTTCACAATAGGATTAGTTTACAGGCCAATCATCAGAAGATCCTAATGAACATTTAGGTAGCTTTTAAAAAATATCTCATATTGTAAAGCTAAATGGTGTTAGGTCAGAAGTAATCAAGCTATAGTTATTCCCATTTTTCCTAATTGATATAATAACCACATGGTTTGAATCCCTGCCATATGGCTCAATGAACTCTTGGAAAGAATTGATGAAAGCTTATCTTGACAGATTCTTTCCATCATCCCTCACATTTGAAAGAAGATGAGAAATCATAACCTTCAGATAATAGGATGAGAAGAGCCAATATAATGCTTGGAAAATATATAATAAACTGCTAAAGAGGTGTCCAATACAAGGAATAAATCTTAAGACTCATATGGATATTTTTTTACTATTCGATGAATTATACCTCTAAGGGGATATTTGATTCAGCCTACTATAAAGATTTTAAAAGAAAAATTACAAAGGAAGCAATACAACTAATTGAAGACCTTACTAGATACAACATAAGAGTGTCATCTGAATCAATAGGGTGGAGCAGTAGAGGAAGAGAGAGTGGAGTGATAGAGTTGAATAGAATGACTATTATTAAAGTCAAGCTTGATGCACTTATGAATAGGCTAGACAAATAAGTTGAAGAATACACTCATATCATAAGGTTGGATATGAGTAAAGAGATGGAAAGAGAAACTATGTTGAGGAACCACTAGAAAAACGCCCCTATGAAGTTGAGGAGGCAAATTACCTGAATGAACAAAAAAATTACTATTTTAAAGCCCAACACCAATCAGCCAACCTATTACACACTAGCATTGAGGATTATTAGAACCTATATTATGGTGGAGGAAGACAACCATGCCCATGTTATGGGCAACACTACTAGCAAGGGTTTGCTCCACCATTTTTCCAGCAACAGCATCATCAATGAGGAGAGAACAAGACTGATCATCAAGATCAAAAGAGGACAAATTCTTTGAGGACTAGATGTTGCAGTTCATGAGGGAGAATAAAAGGATGTTGAGCCTCCATAAATATAAATTTGATGAATTAGAAGCTTTCAAGTCCAACACACAAATGTTTCAAAAAAATATAATTGCTTCTCTTAAAAATCTTGAGACTTAAGTAGGGTAGCTAGCCCTAATTTTACAAGGCCAGAATAAAGATGCTTTTTCTAGTGAAAACAAAAAAACTTCTAGGGATTGCATGGTTGTGCATCATAGAAGTGGAAAAGAAAAGGCAAATACAAATTTAGAAAAAAATTGAAAAAAAATGTATAGTTTAGAGAATAATATAGAAGAAGCTGAAAAATCAGTGCAGAAACAATAGTAAGATAATTTAGGAATAAAGAAGCTGAATGAAAAAACTCAAAATAGCCAAGAATGAAGATCCCTTCCCACATAAACTGAAAAGGGCCAAAGTAGGAGCAGTTCTCCAAGTTTTTAAAGATTTTCAAGAAAGTGAAAATCAGTCTACCTTTTCCAAAGGTAGTAGCTCAAATGTCACTACATGCTAAGTTTCTAAAGGAAATCCTGAGTAAAATAAAAAATTTATAAAGATGAGTGGTGAACCTGACTGTCACATGTAGTGTAGTCATCCAGAGAAGACTACGAAAAAAATGAAGGATCCAGAAAGTTTCACCAACCCAAGCACCATTTGTAAAGTCGAATTCAAAAAAGCTCTTTGTGACTCAAGTGCTAGTATTAATCCAATGCCCTTAATCTATGGTTAAAAGCTAAGCTTGGGGGAGCTTACTCCCACTTCAGTCACTCTAAAAATAGCAGACAAGACAATTACTAAACCTAAAGGAGTCTTGTAATATGTACTTGTCAAAGTTGGAAAGTTTGTTTTCTTGGTGGATTTTATCATACTGAATATGAAGGAAGAGACACAAGTTCCACTATTGCTAATAAGTCCATTCCTTGAAATTAGAGCTACCTTGATAGATATACAGAAGGGAGTGCTTACTCTCAGGGTTAGAAATAAGGCAGTTCATTTCAACCTTTACAAGAGCCTAAATCAAATATATATTGATGTTCATGTTGAGATGTTAGTAGAAAATATTAACCATAGCAGTTATGAACTAAAAAAAAGATTGTAATGATTCATTTTTAATTAATAAAATTGAGATGAATTTATAATACCATAAGAAAATTGATTTTGAGTTTCTACCTTATAGTTCTAAGTATAAAGAAACTATTATGAGAAGAAATAAAAATAGCATGGAAAATTATGTAGTAATGAATAGAAGACAACTCAACAAAAGATATGTACTAAAGCATTACATATAATAGAATTGGAAAACCATCTGAAATATGCTTTTCTAGAATCAAAAAAGGCTAAACCTATGATTATATATGTTGTATTGACTTAAGAAGAAGAACAAAAGCTACTAAAGGTCTTAAGGGAATATAAAAGAGTTATTGTTTGGTCTATAGTACATTTGAAGGGTATTAGTCCATCAATTTGTATGCATACAATTTTATTGGAGGATAATGCAAGGGGTTTAATAGAACATCAAAGAAGACTGAATTCTATGATGAAAGATATTGTCAGAAAAGAAGTTCTAAAATGATTGAAGGCTAGATTTATATATGTAATATCAGACAGCCCTTGGATGTGCCTAGTTCATGTGGTTCCTAGGAAGGATGGATTCAATATGATCAAAAATAAAAAAAAAATTAGCTAATTCCTACAAGAACTAAAACAAGATGGAGGGTATGCCTGGATTATAGAAAATTAAACACTACAACTAGGAAAGATCATTTTTCATTGCCCTTCATTGATCAGATGTTGGATTGGCTTTTAGAACACCTTCACTTCTACTTTCTTAATGAATATTCAGGATATAACTAGATTTTCATTATACTTGAGGACTAAAAGAAAACTATATTTATACGCCCCTATAGTGCCTTTTCTTTTAGAAGGATATCATTTGGGTTATATAATACTCCTACTACATTTCAAAGATGTATGATGTCTATGTTTTCAGATTTGATGGAGGTTATGAAAATATTCATGGATGACTTCACAGTGTATGGATCTAATTTTGAGTGTTGCTTGAATAATTTGGAAATAGTAGTTTAAAGATGTAAGGACAATAAAATAGCCTTGAATTGGAGAAAATGTCATTTTATGGAAACAAGAGGCATTGTCCTAGGGCACAAATTTTTATAGCTAGTTGAGAAATGGACCAAACAAAGGTTTTCATAATAAGAATTCTTTTACCTCCCACAATAATCTAGTGAATTAGGAGATTCCTAGGGCATACTGAATTTTATAAAAAATTTATCAGGGACTTCTCAAAAATATCAAGACCATTATACAAACTATCAGAGAAGGATACAAAGATTAATTTTGATGAGTCCGACCAAACTATATCTGAAGATATCATAACTAGACTAGTGGAAGCTCTAACCATAGCCACACAAGATTGGAACGGTGCATTTGAAATCATGAGTGATGCTCATGATTTTGCAATGTGAGATGTACTTAGACAAAAAAGAGACAAGATATTTATGGACATTTATTATGCTAGCAAAACCTTCAATAAAGCTCAAAAAAATTATTCAACTACTAAAAAGGAGATGCTCGCCATGATATTTGCATGTGAAAAATAAAACCATATATTTTGGGTTCCTAAGTTATCACTCACATTGATCATGTAATAATTAAATATTTAATGATAAAGAAGGAAACTAGGCAAAGATTGATCGGAAAAGTACTACTACTACATGAATTGGATCTTTAAATTAAGGATAAAAAGGGTTGTGATAATGTGATAGCTGATCACTTATCAAGATTGGAAACAACTGCTATGAATGAAGAAGAATCTAAAGTCATTAAAAATTTTTAAATGAGTAGTTATTCTAGCTGTCATCCCAAATACCATAGTATGATGATATTGTGATTTCTCATATTGTTGAGTTATGTCACTAGAATTTAGTTACCACCTGAGAAAAAAGGTATGAAATGACATTAGATACTATATATGAGAGGACCCATTGTTATTTAAAAGAGGAGCTGATTACTGATATGATTATCAAAAGATGTGTGTCAGAAAAAGAACAAGGTAACAAATTAAAAGAATGTCATGCATCATTATATGATAGACATTTTCAGGAGACAAAATAGCTCACAAAATTCTCCAATCAGGTTTTTACAATCCTACTATCTTTAAAGATTGCATTGAATGAGTCAAGTTGTGTGATCAATACTAAAGAATGGGAAAACTCAGCAAGATGAATGAAATGCTCCTACAAGGTATATTGTTAGTATTAATTTTTGATGTATGTGGGATATATTTTATGAGACATTTCTCACATTCTTATAAAAATCTATGATTATTTCGAGTTGTTGATTATGTATCAAAGTAGGTAGCGGCAGCTACTTGTTCAAGGAACGATGCTAATATAATGTTGGGATTATGGCAAAGTAATATTTTGAGCATATTTGAGATATCTAGAACTGTCATAACTGATAGAGAAAGCTATTTTTCTTATAAGATTTTTGAGAAACTAATGAGCGGTTATGAGCTCATTAGTTTCTCATGCCAGAGCCGAGGTAATTATTCAAAGAAATAACGTTTAGGTCACTAAATATTATAAAGGAGATTATTCGAGTATGACTATTTCTATGGCTATGACTTTTATTCTCGAAGGAAAACATAACCATGACTTATATGTGCAAGCTAAGTGCAAATTCCATGGCCATATACATGTCAAGAAGGATAAATGGCTAAAGTCATGGTCTCCACACAATATACAAATGATGAAGGCAAGAAGCCAAGACCAATTTAATAGTGCAATGACTTTGTGTTATAAAAAGATTAGGCCCAAGTCATGATTATTTCTAGTATCATGGCCTTGTATTATAGAAAGACAATTATGTTTAATAGAGTCACAAGGCACGACACGATTCGGCCGTGTCGGGGCTAGCCTGGCATTGAATTTCCCATGCCTGGGCTTGTGCCGTGCTCGGGTATGGCACCTATCATGACGTGCCATGTCGAGGCCAACCAGGCCTCGTACCGTGCCTCACCCGGCATGGTTCGGTGGCCCGTGGCACAGCCCATCGGTATGGGTCATGTCCCGCTGACCAACACCCCAGTCCCCACGACCCAAGTCCCAAGTCCCCACCTGTTGACCCGCACCCCATCACCATGCTAGCACAGCGCCATGCTGGAAGAGAAAACACGCGGGCACGGGTCCAATCCGACTTGACCCACGGTCCCACACGACTCGAAACCCCCCCCCCCCCAACGTGCAACGCAAACGGTAAAAAAAAAATTGAAAATAGCCGTTGGATTTTGCCTCCAACGGCTAGGGGGTAGAATCTGATTCGACGGCCCTCATGATTCTGTCCCCTAAAATACTATAAAAAAATAAAAAAAACAAAAAAAAATTACTTTTTTTAGAAAAAAATTATTTCGTTAAATTTATAAAATTTTCCCCACCTCTCTATAACATTTATGTTTTTCATAAATATTTATTCTCAAATCTCACTCTCTAATTCTCACTCTTTCAAAAGTCTTGCACTTCTCTCTCTCGAGACTCAGGATTTCGTCATTCGGCTCGGCTTTTTGGGACTCTCAACTTGGGTTTGGAATTTTGAACTAGATTGTGGTGCACCGTGCACGTGATCTACCTCACTACTTTACTGTGTAATTTATTTTAAGTTTTTTTTACTCTCTCTCTCTCTCTTGGTCTCTATTTAGTCTCTCTCTCTAATCCTAAAATAGTAAAATCTAAAATCTATTATCTAGTTCTAGTCTACACCTCTAGTGTCCTGTTTAACAAAAATCCTAAAAAATGATAAATACTAATGAAACATATTTAAATTTAGAAAATGAAAATCTTACACCGAGATCTAAGGCTGCTGAAACTTTAGTTTTTCCTGTCATCTCAACCCAAACTTCTAAAAAAAACTAGGACTTCTGTAGTTTAGACTCATTTTAATTTAATAAAATAAAAAAAATATTAGAGGTAAGGAATAAGAAATAACACAATGTAAATATTGTATGAGAAATTTAACTTGTAAGAGTTTGTTTTGGACGGGGCACCTTAAGAGGCATGCCGAATTATACACCAAAAAACATGGTGCATTAGATCCTAGGCAAACCCAACTTAGCACTCATTTTTTGAGACTGGATCGAGTTCAGTCTCAAAGTTTACTCCCTTCATATACCACAGCGAGTTGGGTAGGGACGGCATGGCTAGACTTATCACATTGATGGGTCTTCCAATTAGATTTTCGGAAGATCCAAGGGTAGTGCACATCATGCAGACATATTTTCAGTCTGCTTATCGTAGGATTCCTAGGTTCACATTTAGGAATGACATACTAAAATTGTATAAGTTGGAAAAACAAAAAATAATTAATGAATTTATGGCATATAGTGGAGTGGTGTCTATGACGTCTGATATCTGGACAAATCACGATGAATCATCTTATGCATGTCTCACCAGCCACTATGTAGATTATAACTGGACAATGAATAAAAAAATTCTAGGATTCTCTGAGATTCTCCAACCTCATGATGGCCTGACCATTTTTGAGTGTATGATGAAAATCTTTAGAAAATATAAAATTCAAAATAAAACATTTAGTATTACATTCGATAACGGATCTAATAATGGAGTAGCAATTAACATGTTTGTTAGGAATATTAGAGATGCACCATTAGAAGAGATCTTTCATGTCAGATACATGTGTTATGTGATTAACCTAATTGTTCAAGCGGGTATGAAGGTGCGTTCCCACGCATTGGATAATATACGTAATGCACTAAAATATATTCACACTTCTCGTAGATAACAAGAGTTTGGTAGTCTCTGTTTGTATATGAATCTTAAGAAGAAGAAATTCCAATCGGATGTGAGACACCATTGGAATTACACGTACCTGATGTTGGAATCATGTGTTGGATACGAACACGTGATATCCGACTACATCAATAGTAAGAGTGACGAACTTTTTATTGACGACACTGACTGGGCTTCAGAAATTTCATTTATGAAATTCCAGAAGATTTTTTATGACACGAAGAACATGTGTTCATCGGTTTAGACTCCCACGACTTGCATTGCATTTAGGTGCATATGCAACATTAGTAGCTTGTTTAGGAAGTATCTAGCAGACCCAACACTTGGCCATATGGTTACAGAGATAGAAACTAAGTACTTAAAGTACTGGTCCACCATTCCATCTCTTTATTGTCTCACTGCATGCATGGACCATAGGGTTCAGGTGGAATGGGTAGATAATACCTTGACTTACTTTTTTTCGTGCATTAAACTGGAAGACCCATCTGAAGGGTTCATTCACTAGAAGTTGACCGACCTGTTCACATACTATGATACTAGGTATGGTGGTGGTGGTAGTGAGATGGTGATTATGAATATGGATACCTTATTAGGAGATGACGATTTTTCCAATCAATTAGCGAGGGGGAAATGATGAGTTGAACCATCACATAGGAGTGAGCTTTCTCGGTACTTAGGTACCGATTATTGCTCAATCCTATCACATTTCAATACTAAGAATCTTGATATATTATAGTGGTGGAAATCATATGATTCTATCTTTCCCGTGCTATCTAGGATGACCCGGGATCTACTGACTCCTCCGGTGTCGAGCATAACATCGGAGTCTGCTTTTTCTGTTGCAATGAACGTGAATTTGGATAGGAGATCAAAATTACTTTTAGATTTTATTGAGGCTTTGGCCTGTTTGAAGGATTGGGAGGATTCAAGGTTTAGCATCCAGGATCATGTTGGAGCTGGGACAAGAACTACATCCACATCCGCTGCGAAAGTGGAGGAGTTGACTACTAATGATGATGATCCATATGATAGTGATCTTGATGTTGCGGTTGATAATGCTCATGATATGCAGATTAACAATTGATGTGGTTGCCAGTTTTCCCTACCCATTGTCAGACACCAGTTACCAATGCCATGCCACGCTAGTATGCCATGCCACATTCCATTTGTTATTGCCACTTGATTTTGATTTTTGATGCCTCACGATCACGGACTCAGTTGATGATTTTTGTGATTTATTCTTGATTCTACTTTTTGATTTTGATGTTTTGTTTTTATTGATTGTACACTTTTTTACGTTACGTTGAAACTTGTATTTGCTTTGGTTCGGTATCTATTGGCCTATTGGTCATTTGGTTTGCTTTTATTTTTTTGACTTTGTAATTTTTTTTAACAAAATTTTTTGTTTAATTTATTTTTTTGTTTAAAATTTTTATTTAAAAATTATAACTCTAATTTAATTCTAAAAAATTATAATCTAAATTTATTAAAAATTTATAAAAAAAATTTAAACTTTATTAATATTTTCTTACAAATTTATAATAATTGTCAATTTACCAATTTAAATTTTAAACTTTGTAATTTATTTATATTATATTTTTAATAAAAAAATTTAAACTTTGTAATTTATTAAGTTTTTAATAATTTTCAAGTTACAAATTTAATATATTATACATTATCTATATATAATATAATATATATTTTGTTGGGCAATCGTGCTTCCACGGGTTGTGAGATTAAGAACAGAAAACAACAGAAAACACAGAAACAAACAATATATATATATCTCAATCCACAAGCATCCACGACAGAATCAAAATGAGAAATCAACACAGAAATAACGTGGTTCGCTAGTCGCTCAGTACGACTAGCTACCTCCACCAGAAAATTATGCGTTACAGATTAAAACCAAGAAATAGAGCGTCTTACAGTATGCAGCATTCGACAGTCGTGAAATCGCGCAGAGAGAGAGGAGAGCGAAGATAAACAGTTCAACCGGGTCAAAAAATAGCCGCCCGGAAAAATAAATACAAATCATTTTATACAAAAAATAAACATCCGGTTCATTTAACCGAAGCAGGTCGGATCATGGAACGGGCCAGGCTTTACTCCAAAAATTTCGGCCCGCTGATCGGACAGCGGGACCTCCATTATTTTGCTACTGCTGCATCCCCGGGCTTTTAATATTTCCTTTCCTGCACTTACATGAAAATATTAAAATAGATTATTAAGTAAAAAACAAATTACATATACAGCATATTTTATATAAAGTTTAATACAATACTTTAAAATTTTAAAAAAATTATTTTTTATTAAACTAGGCTCGTACGAGCCTGACTTGGCATGCCATTTTAACCGCCGGGCCGACGGGCCGTGCCAGGATGGGCTTTGATAAACAGTGCTGGGCCAGGCACGGCACGGTACTGTAACCGTGCCGTGCCTAGCCCATCATGAAAGCACGGGTGTGCTCAAAAAAATGGGCTGGGCCGGCCCGGCATGTCCCGTTTGACACCTCTATTCTAGAGTCACAACCTTAAGTTGAATAGATAATGACCAAAGTTGTGAATTCTTACTTAGAGCAATGTAAGGCCGCACTAGTATAAGAGTGGAAATTAAAGAATTTTCAAAACATCTCTCTTCTTCTCCTTCCCCCTCATGAAACAAGAAAAATCCATGGGAACTACAAATCCTATGAAAAAATTTTGTACTTATGAAGGATTCCACAAATAAGAAAGAGATGCATGACTAATTCTAATCACTAGAGTTGGTGGACATGACTCTCAAACCCTCCTCCTCTAGGAATAAATCACTAGAATTTGTATTATTTAGATTATATGATATAATGGTTTGAATTATTGATACAATATTAGTTTGTTTCTATTTTATATTTATGGATATTGATAGATATTGATTAAATATAATTCAAATTAGGATTTTAACTAATGATGAGTTTATGCAAGTTTGTCATGGTGAATAGTAACATATATGCTATAAGACTCACTCATACATATGATAGAAAGATGATATCAGACCTTCTAATTGTGATGCATGATAATAACTTATACATCAAACCTTGAAATTTGGGTATATTAATCATTGTGAATATGATACTTATATAGTCAAAAGTATGAATACAACATATCAATTCATTATATATGCATTATAGGGACTAGTTCTTGATTGAGATTGATATTATATAGAATATTCTTCCAAATGGTTCACATTTAGTTTGGAGTCACATTGTTACTAAAGAGGATGGTGACATATAATTCTTAGGACATACGTCATTATGTGGTGACTTGCAAGGTGGTAACAGTCCTTATGAGTTTTTTTTACTCATATGATTCCCATCATTGAAACCTAAAGGCAAGGTTCATTAATTATTTGAGTATATAACTTATGAAGCTGAAAGTATAAATACTTATAAATTTTGCCACGTATTGGTCTTTAAGAAAATGGAGGTCTATTAATAAAATTTTGCATACGAAAAAATCATCAAAGATAGTTAAAGAAGTTGCCTAAAATGTATGAGATTGTGAATATCTTTCATGTAGGATGAAGTGTTGTCATGGTAATAATGTACCGAGTGAATAGCTATGAAAGAACTACCTTTTGGAAGGGCACAATGGTGACAACCACCATATATGCCAATATAACAAAGAGTTATTTGTGAAACACCTCAACCTTTATTATATGTCCAATATAAGATATATCGACAAATTAATGGCATCGTATAAATTAGATAATTAGGCCTTGTGCCTAAGATTGATTTATAACCTTAATATCTCTTCTACCAAATATTGATTGCCTCTCATTGGACAACCAAACTACTAATATAATCTAAATAAGATCAGTATTTGGGCTTAAGTTCATTATATTACTTGTAGGACCATGAACTTATGGATCTCCATTGATGGAATGACTTTATTGATGAACCATTTGGGATACTACCTAATCAATTAAATTAGGTGAAGTAATAAAGTCATAATAAATTTGTAGTATCATTGTAGATGATTATTTAGTTTAGTTGTTCAAAATCAATTTAAGTAATTGTTCTTCCAAATAAATAATTCATTTTTGGTAAATTGGATAGTATTATATTTAATAAATATTTCTAAATTAAATAGCCAAGTCATGCTAATTTATTTGAATGTAGATTGTTGACTTGGATTTACTCATTTTGATACTCCATTCTCTTTTTCTTTTTTTTCCTAACATTCTTTTCTAAGCTAAGAATCTTCAGCTATACATAAATTTTACCTGGAAGAATAATGAAAATCTAAAAAGAATGAGGAGAGAAGGGAAAGCAAAATCTCAAAGAGAGATATTGACAATAGCAAAGGTAAAAACATAGAAACCTAAAAGATATGATTTTGACAAACTACATAGTGATGTCATAGCAATAGAAATGAAAACAAATAAATCTAAAAGCCCTACGACTCATAAAGATTATTTGATAGACAAATTCATGACTTTAGACAAAGCAACGGCTTTGGATGGGCAACTGTAGTCTATAGACAATTTGAAAAAACCCATATGGGCTAATTTTGAAGGAATTACTCAATCATCCTTGTTATGTTTTTTTGGGCGGAAACAAGGTTAAGCTCATAATTGTTTCAGCACTGTTGGTAGAAAATATGGAAACCCAAGTTGTGAATCTCATACAAAAATATGAAACCGTTATTTCTTGGTCAATGGATGATACAAAGGGGATAAATCCATCATTAAGTATGCACAAAATCCTTATGAAGGAAGATGTAAGGCCAATGAGTAAAAAATAGATTATGAATTGGTTAAACGTGGCCATTATTTATGTAATAAGTAATATTCCTTGGGTGAGCCCCATTCACATTATGTAGAAGAAAGGATGAGTAACAATAATGAAAATAGATGATGGTGAAAATATTTTCATGCAAGCAACAATCAAATGGAGACTATGTTTTAATTATCAAATGTTGAACAAAGGAACAAGGAAAGATCACTACTCCCTTTCATTCATGAATCATATATTGGATAAATTTTCTTTTCATTCTTATTATTATTTTTTAGACGGTTATTTAGGGTATAATCAAATCATGATTGATCATGCAAATCAAAAAATCAATATTTACTTGTTCATATAGAAAATTAACTTTTAGAAGGATGCTAATTGGTTTGTGCAATGTACCCACAACTTTTCAAAGATACATGAATTCAATTTTGGGTGATCTAACGAAGAAATCATACATATATTCATAGATGATTTCAAAGTTTATGGAAATCATTTATAAAAATATTTACATAATTTAGAAGTTATGTTAAACAAATGCAAAAAAAAAATCTTTTAAATTAGGGAAATAACATTTCGTGGTTAAAGAGGGAATAGTATTAGGGCATTTAGTATCACCTAGGGGGCTGAAAGTTTACCACTCTACTATTATAAAAGAGATGAGAAGTTTTCTCGGACAGATAGTTTTTTATAAGATATTTATCAACCACTTGATTTCACCATGATGGAAGGAACATTAACCATTCCTCATTATGTGTAATACGAGCACATATACCTTGGGAGCTGTATTATGATATAAGTGGGATACAATTTTTAGAGTAATCTCTTATGCAAGTTGTATATTAAATGAAGTCCAAGTTTATTATATAATGACTTTGAAAGAATTATTAGTTGTGATTTTATATCTTGACAAATTTCAACCATGCATCCATGTATAAAAAGTTATCATCTATATGGATAATGCAACAGTATGATATTTGATGATGAAAAATGAGGTCAAACCCAAATTTATGAATATTACTTCTCCAAGAATTTGATCTAGATTAGAGATAAAAAGGGGAACAACAACATGATATCCAATCTTTATCATGATTAGAACATTGAAATAACAAAACAATCAATTCACAATTGAAGTTGTTTTCCAGGAAGAGATGGAGTGGTCAATTCAAATATCCCTGGCACCTTTATAGAGATGTGATAGTGAAGTGAAAATGAGGGAAAAGTATTTAAGGTGAATGGACATAGGGTAAAACATTAGAAAGCTTAAAAAGATTTAATAGAAGCAAAAATCAAAGATAAAGTCGTGATTATGCATAGCTCCATGACTTTAGGGTTTTAGAATGAAAATGACCAAAGAAATAGCTAAGGAAAATTCTAAGACAAAGCCATAGTTATGCCCAGCATCATGAATTTGTTGTTATAGAATGAATCGGTCTATCTTAAACTTAAAGACAAGCCAGGGCTTTGTATAGCAACATGACTTTGGAGTTACATAAATATAAGGGCAAGAAAAGCTACAAAATAAAGCCATGGCTATTCACAGTGTCATGACTTTAGAACTACAGAAGAGAAAAGAAAAATATAAGCTTAAAGGTAAAGTCACAACAATACTCAACACCACGACTTTAGGTATTCAGAAGGAAAAGGGAGAATGGAGCGGAGAAGAAGAAGCCACAAGGTTTATTAAAGCTGTGGCATCAACAAAAGAGCCAATATTGGAGATGGATAAAGCTCAAAAAAGGCTAAATGAAAGGGCTAAAAAAAGAAGTAAAGCAATATATTGAAAATATTGCTTGGACTCATGAGATTTAAATGGATGGGAGAAAGTTTTGAAGGTCTAGCTATAGATGATAAACTTGTATTGTCTAGGAGGCAACTCGAGAAACCTTTTTTTTCTATATGTGTATCATAATAAATACCCTAACCTCCATGCTAATTGTGTATGTATGACACTTACAAAATTAAAAGTATAAATACTTAAAAATCATGCATATTATTAGTTTTTAAGATAATAGAGACCAATAAATAAGAATATACATACAAAGTAATTATCAAGAATAGTTAATAAAGTCGCTTACAATTATGAGATTATGAATGACTCTCATACAAGGATGAAATATTATCTTGATGGTGATATACTGAGTGGATAGCTATGAGGAAAAAACTATTAGGTGGTGCTCAATTATGACAACCATCTTATTTTTTGATATGGTAAAAGATCACTTGCACAACACCACAACCTTCATTTTATGTCCAATATAAGATATTTTGAACAAATTAACATCACATAAATTAGGTAATTAGACCTTTAACCTAATATTGATTAACAATCTTAGTATCTCTTCTACTAAATATGGGTAATCTCTTATTGGACAATTGAACTACTAATACAATCTTTGTAGGACAATTGAACTACAAGGTTCATTATATTATTTGTGTGACTTTTGTACTTGTGGATCTCAGTTGATGAGACAAACTCATTAATGATCCTTTTAGGACGTCACCTATTTAAATAAATTAGGTAGAGTAATAAAGTCATAATAATATTAAAATAAAAGATCTGATACTAGTTGTCATGATGGTAGGTCATTTAATAGTTAATTCAAAACTACTAAAATGTCAGAAAATGATTTTGTTTGATACAATAGAAACTTTTAAATTAAAAATTGATTGAGATTTAAATTTTCTATTTTTAAAAGTGATAAGTTTTAATTAAATAAAATTATGTCCATAAATTTTATTTTCATTTAAACATATAAATTAAATTATGGATTTGAATATACAATTCCACAATATTGAATTTAAGAAACCACAAACACATTTCAAATTATCAAAAGATTTAATATGCAAATAAAAACTTTAAGTCAAATATATAACCTCACTATGATCAACAAGTACTAAAACTTATTTACACATATTAAAATATGTAAAAATATAAAATGCCCAAAAATAATATTTTGAACTGAAATATAAATTAATTTTATAAAATATAAATATTAGAAATTAGAAATTAAAAATAATAATGTAAACTCAAATTTTTTGAAAAAAATATTATAGAAATTATTAAATTGGCAGGCTTCACATATATGATCCAGCAAACACTTCTGTATATCTAATTATATTTTGACCAATAATTATCTCTTTTCAACAAATTTCGAAGCACAACACAACTTGGTACATCAAAAATAAGAATAGCATCTTTTTTTGAAAAAACTTAAAATCTTTTTCTATTCTATGTTTTATTTTTTCCTTCATCTTATGTCCAATGAAGAGGAAAACACCCTTGCACCATGGCTTATGTCCAAAAAAAAAAAAACACTTCTGTATATGTTATGTTCAATGAATAATAAAGTATGTGCATAAGAGTAACTCTAATGGGAGTTGCTATAAGGGGTGTCATTTCTAAAACTGCTATAATAACACCCAAACAACAAAAAATCATGCTTTAATGGAAGTGGCAATTGACATCCGAGGTGGTAAAATATCATCAAAGGAATTGAGGTGCTATATTTGGCAACTTGGGAGAGAGAAATGAGAGGATGCAAATTAGTAGTTGGTTGCTATTCATCTCAAAAACTTTCAATATCATCAAAGTTTAATTATATTTTTTAATTACAAAATATTAAATTATTAAGATGGCATCCCATTTTGGCACATATCTTTGGAACAAAAATACTATTCAATGGTGTCAAAATACTATACAGGATTGTAAAATGACATTTGGTACCCCATTTTTAGCTATCACCATTGGAATTGCTCTAATAAAGAAAAAAAAAGGAGAGGATGCAACCTACCTATGTAAAAAAAACAAGCATGCTCATAGATAAAAAAATGAAATAGTCTTAATTCATTTTTTTTTTAAAATGTTTGATGGGATCACCCCCATCCAAGAGGCACCACATGTATCCCTTATAAAAAATAGAATATACTATTTTTCATTTATTTTGAATTTTGGAACATTAGAAGTTATCACTTTTTTTTTGGTCCACCATGCTCAACACAATTTAAAAAAAAAAGAAAACAAAGATTAGTGAAAGGTAAAATGTGCATGCTTGAGATAATAATTATAAATTACTATTTTAAAATTAAAATAACTAAACATTAATGCATACCAATGAAACTCGGTATGCGCAATTTGGGGGAACCCAACAAAACATGCCGTGGTGTTTGAGCTTTAATTGAAATTTTATTATCATATTTCTAATGTCATGTTGTAATAAAATGATTATTAATTAAAAAATTATGGACAAAATGTGTTAGTGAATGCTCTAACAAGGTATCTGTGCTTAAATTCAAATGAATATGACAAAGTTGCAATCAGAATATGACATATTTTGTTGGAACTATGTTTGTGCTGGGGGTCATTTTATTATAATGGATATTTAATTAAATATATTTTATTGTATCGATTCAATGAGAATTTACAATGAATTAATTGGGTATTTAAATAGAATGTACTTGTGTCATTTACTATACATAAAATATGATTTAGTTTATAGAGTTCTTTTTTAAAACATAATATCAAATCACCAATACTTGTAGAATATAGGGTTTTTATTCACAATCTAAATATAAGTAGACATAGATTGATAAGATTGTACCACAATATTTTATTATGTTTGTCTTGATTACGAGGAAAGATAAAATTTTAACTTTTTGTAATAGTACACTTGAGTGTATAAAATATAACAAAATTGAGACACTTATTTAATATTGACACAAAATAATCTATACCCTATGATTATTTTGAATACTATTACTCTTAATCTTGAAGTAATAAATAATTGCTTATACTTGATAATAGTTATTTTAATTTACATAGAATAAGATCTATAAAAAAGATTAGAGAGATCAGTGAATTAGATGAATTTTAATTATTAATGGAATTAATATCATATTAAAAGTATTGATGATTCTCATTAAAGATACTTATAAATTTTGACAATACTAAACAATGTAGGTGGATTTTATTTAGGCATATCTTATAAATTAAAGAAAAAGTATCAAAGGAATAATAATATATTGATTAATCAAATTGTCAATAATTAAATTTAGGAGGAATTATGTTTTGGGGTGCTTTCCCATAAATTTTTAAAAAGTAAAAACAAAAATTTTAATATTTGAAAAAAAGTGACAAAACTATAAATAAATTAAAAATAAGGGCCCTCAATTTTGTAAGTTCCAAACTACCCTCGTCGGTCTCCCCAGCCCCTCGCCCATCTCCCGTCTACCCTCACCCCTCTTCCACCACCCCTCTCTCCTCTCCTTCCACCCCTCTCCCCCTGCCCCTCTCTACAAGCTCCTCTCCTTCCACCCCTCTATACAAGCTCCTCTCCTTCCACCCCTCTATACAAGCTCCACTGAGGAGCTCGCGCAAGGGAGCTCCACTGAGGAGCTCGCGCAAGGGAGCTCCTTCGAGCTCAAAGGAGCTCGATGTAGAGCTTTAGTGAGCTCTGTCAAGCTAGTTGGAGCTCAACATAGCTCCTTCGTCGAGCTCCATTATGGAGCTCGAAGGAGCTCATAAAGGGGCAGGAGGACAGGGGTGGCAGGGGGGGGGGGGGGGGGAGGGAGGTGCGATGGGTGAGGGAGGACGAGCGAGCTGGGGAGACCGGCGAGAGTAGTTTGGGACTTACAAATTCAAGTGCCATTATTTTTAATTTATTTATGGTTTTGTGACTTTTTTATAAATATTAAAAATTTAGTTTCTAATTTTTAAAATTTTCCGGGGAAGCACCCCAAAACATAATTCCCCCTGAAAAAAAATGGTGATTGTGATGAGATGCACAAACACAAAATAATTTTAAATTGTTTTTCCCAAAATTAAAAAACATTACACCAAATTCAAAAAGTATGAATATTTGATATGTACTAAAATATATCAACTGAGTTTTACCCCCAAATTTTTTAAAAAAAAATTAAATCTAAAATAATGGATATAGAACTACCAATTGAGTAAATAATTTTTGCAAGGCAGATTCATTTTTATTAATCAACTTATACTTCATCATCTTCTATCTATTCTTTTTTTTTTCTTTTTCTCGGCATGCATGAAGACAAATTCTCAACCTAAAAGTATCCTTCTGCTCTCAAAGTGGTGGTGGATATTTAGAAATCTTACTAATTAATCTAAGGATTTATTTGTTTTGCAAGAATTATGGTAAATATTAAAAAGCTCAAATTCCACATTACCAAAGTGAGTAGAAATAATTATCTATCAAGGTACCGTAACGTGGAAATGCACCTCAAAGGGCAAGATCTTGCTAACTCAATTACATAAGACGAAACATCAAATGTAAATAATAAAGCAAATGAACTAATTTTTATTCATTATCATTTGCTTGAGAGCCTACAGACTCAATATTTATCTGTTCGATATCCTCAAACCTTGTAGAAAAGGATGAAGGATATGTATGATCATACCAAGATTGTTATCATTCCTCAAGCACAATATGACTGGAAAAATCTTAGGTTACAAGATTATAAATCAATGTTTGACTATAACTTCGCTTTATTTGATATTGTTTCTCGACTTGAGTTATGTGATATCAAACTCATTGATACAAAACTATTAGAGGGGACTTTCTCCGCCTTCCATGTTTTGAATATTGTATTGCAATAGCAATACCGACAATGTCAAATTTTCATATACTCTTCTTTAATTTTTGTGCTCCTCACCACTGAGCAAATTAATGAATTACTACTTAAAAATTATGATCTTAGACCTGCTGGCTCAAAAGCATTGCCTAAAGCACATGCAAACTCTGAGAAAATTATTGGTTATTTCAAGGGCTACAAGCGTAGGCAATAATATAATCTTCAAAGGAGTGGCAAAAAATTTAACAATCCTAGGAAATCTAACTTTGGCCCAAATCATGATAAAAAGAAAAGAAGCCAAAGAAATTGACTAATGAAAGTATTTGTCATCATTATGGCATGACTGGGCACTAGTCGTGTACTTGTTGTATGCTAAAGTACTTTGTTTATCTATACCAGACATCTTTAAAAAATATGGGCAAATATGGTGAATCTCATGCCATTGAAATAGCAAATGCATCCAAAGATGTTTCTATTTCCATCATTGTGGCATGAATAGACATTGGTCACGTACTTGTCGTATGCCAATGCACTTTGTTGATCTATAATAGACATCTTTAAATAATATGTGCAAGCATGGTGAATCTCAAGCCATTACAATATGGTAGTAGATTATACTCTTGCTACCATAATCACTATTGAAGTCAACAATATCTATGTTGGTGGGACTCTCCTTGCTTATGAAGTAGCAAATGCATCCCTAGATGTCTCTGAAATCTTTGAAAACCTTTGATTACTTTGATGAAGCATCAGATTGATGGATGACATCTTAATTTTGGATGTATTATATTTTATTATTCTTTATTATGGTCATGCAATGAAATGATTATGAACTTGATATAATATTTATCAATTTGAAATTTTATTTGACCCTATAATTAATATGAAAATTTTATGATACTTGACACCCAAGGTTGTCAACATAAATGCAAATAGAAAACACTGAGAAAAATGTAGATATTTATTTGCTTGATAGTGCATCAAAGCATACCATTTTTTGTTGTAGACACTTTTTTTGAGTATGACATTATGCAATACACATAACCATACAATATCTGGCCCTATTCTGATTATTGATAGTTTTGGGAATGCTAAAATTATTTTGCCAAAAGACACTATCCTACATATTGAGAATGTATTTTTAAGCATTAGATCAAAAGGAAACCCACTTATCTTCAAAGATATATGTCATAATAGGTACCAAGTTGATACTATTTATGAGCAAAATAAAGAATACATTGGCATTACCTCTTATAAAATGGGCCTGAAGACCATCCATAAGAAGGTTGAAGCTTCTTCTATGGATATGTATTGTGTCATTATTTGAGACCGTTGAAACCTACTCCACCATATCTTGGAGATTGGTAAATCCTAATCAATTTGGATTATGACATGATTGCTTTGGTCACCCTAGAACTTCAATGATGTGCAGAATAATTCAGAATACAAAGAGGTACCCTTTAAAGGATATAAAAGTATTATTGTCCAAAGATTATAATTATGAAGCTTATTCACAAAATATTATCAAACCTTTTATAACAAAGATTGATCTTGAATCCATTTTATTTTTACAAAGAATTCAAAGTGATACTTATGGACCAATACAACCACCAAGTGGACTATTTCGATATTTTATGGTACTAGTGGATGCATCATGTAGATAGTCCCATATTTGTGTATTATCTATGTGCAATGTCACCTTTACATGTTTTCTTGCATAGATTATAATGCTCCAAGCATGATTTCCAGACTATCTAATTAAAGGCATATGGATAGATAATACTGGTGAATTTTAATCAAAGAGTTTTGATACATCTTGTGTTTCACTCAGAATTGAGTTTGATCACCTGTCGCATATCTTTATACTCAAATTGAATTGACAGAATCATTGATCAAACATATTCAAATCATTTTTCGCACTCTATTATTGAGAATGAATCTCAATGATATAACATGGGGTCAAGTAGTTTTTCATGCTTCAGTCCTAATAAGATTATGCTCCATTGTTGCTCTCAAACAATTTACCCTTTAAATAGTTTTTGGTTATGAACTTGATATTTTACATATATGCACCTTTGGTTGTGCAGTACATGTGCCTATAGCACCATGAAAAAAAACAAAAATGGGTCCCCAACCTTAATTGAGCATTTTTGTTGGGCTTAATTCACCTTCCATTATTAGGTTCTTGGAACTAACTATTAATGATCTTTTTACTACTAGATTTACATATTATCATTTCAATGAGACTATGTTTCTATTAATTAGGACATCTAAAATTAAATTGGTTGTGATGAAAAAACTAGTTAAGGTTTTCTCCTGGAATAAAAAAAATTAATCTCAATTAGACCCAAGAACTTCTGAGAGCAGAATGAGGTGTAGCACATAATCTATTTACAAGCTATAGCCAATAGACTTCCTAATGCATTTAATGATGTTACTAAGGTATAAATCTTATATTCTAATACTCCAACTAGGATAGCTGTACATGAAGGACAAGCTAAAATGGATCAAAATCCCCTACATTTGAAACATGGTAGACCAATAGGATCAAAAGATAATATTCCTCGAAAATAAAGGGGAAATAATCAATAATCTACTCCAGAAGAGGCTAGTGTTATGCTTACTTCTAAAGAGTTTAATACCCCTGAAGAGGTACAAACCCATGAAAAGATCACCAACCCTAAGAATACTGAGAATTTCATTACATATTGTAATGAGAATTGGGATTGGAATGAAATCATCATTGATGATGTTTTTTCATTCTTAGATGTCCATAAAATAATAAATGATGATCATGAGCTGTAATCTATTATTAAATATCATCAAAGACAATGTTGGTCTAAGTGGGAGGAAGTAATTAAGGCTGAATTAGCTTCCCTAGATAAACAGTATTTGGACCCATAACTTGCATCCCCGACAATGTAAAGCCCATTTGATATAAATGGGTATTTGTCCATAAATGAAATGATAAAAATGAGGGTGTCATGTATAAAGCTCGACTCATTGCTCAATGATTCTCCTAAAGACTTAGAGTTGATTATGATGAGACATATTTACCTATCTATAGATATGATTACATTTTGTTTTCTCATTAGTCTGGTACTCTTTGAAAGTTTGAAATTGCATCTTATGGACATTGTGATAGCATATCTATATTTCTTATTAGACTCAGATATTTATATGAAAATATCCGAGGGATTCAAAATATCTGATGCATGCACTCCCTGCAACTTATTCTCAATAAATTTGCAAAGATCTTTGTATGGGTTAAAACAATGTGGTCACATGTGATATCAACTCCTAAGTGAGTACCTAATTAAGGAAAGTACAAAAAAAATCCTATCTGCCCATGCATGTTGATTAAGAAATCAGAAACCAGATTTAATATTGTAGTAGTTAATGTCGACAATATAAATTTAATTGGAATTCCAGAAGAATTAGCTAAAATTTTCGAGTATTTGAAAAAAGAATTTGAAGTTAAAGATTGGGTAAAACCAAACTTTATCTTGGTCTAGAGCTTATGCATAAAGCAAATGGAATAGTCGTTCATCAATCAGCATACATTGACAAATTACTTAAATGCTTCAACACGGATAATGCTCACTCATTGAGCACCCATATGGTTGTAAGGTCTCTAGATCCCCAAACGGATTAATTTCATCCTAAAGAATATGATGAAAAGATACTTGAACCTAAAGTACCATATCTCAATGCACTTTGATGTACTTGGCACAATGTACGAGACTAGACATCACTTTTGTAATAAATTAATGGCACATTTTAGTTCAAAGAAAACTCAGACACTGGAATAGGGCCAAACATATTTGTTATTATATCTGAGGAACCATAGATTTGGAATTATATCATTCTAAGGATTCCACTACCTCTAGTTTTGTTGGATATTCTAATGCTAGATATAGATCTTATCCACATAAAGCTAGCTCTCAAACATGTTATTTATTTTGTTATAATGGCATCGCCATTTTTTGGTGTTCTGCGAAGCAATCACTAGTAGCTACATCTTCTAACCACTCTGATATTATTGCTTTATATGAATCTAGAAGTGAGTGTGTTTGGTTAAGATCCATTATAACACATATTCACAATTCTTATTGCTTAATACCTATTAAAAATTCTCCCACTATAATTTTTGAAGATAATGTTGCTCGTGTTGCACAAATTAGGGGAGGATATAACAAAGGTGATATGACCAAGTATATCTCGGCAAAATTTTTCTATACTCAGGAACTCCAAGAAAGTCGACAAATTATTGTTAAGCAAATTCTATCCATAAATAATCTTATAAATCTTTTTACCAAATCATTATCAATGTCAACTTTTGAGAAATTAGTATATTGTAATGGTATGAAGCGAGTTCATTAGATGCCAGATTAACTAGCCCCAATAGTGGCTATTATAGCTCAATTTGAGGGAGAGATATTTTGAAATATACATTGCACTCTTTTTCCCTTTTTTCTATTTTTTATCCCACGTGGTTTTTCTGGCTTAAGGTTTTTAATGAGGCAGAATCATTCAATGCACATTTATGAATGTAATGAATATTCAAGGGAAAGTGTTATGAAATACATGAATGAATATTCATTATATTCGATATAACTATTATGACACATTTGTAACCTATATTCTACATATGAATGCCCATCTCCATATTAAACATATATATTCAATACATTGACATTAATGATATGTGTATTATTGTTTCTTATAAATAGAAGTTTAGTTTTAGGTGGCGTTTGTTTTTTTTACTTAATGCTGAATAGAACTTTTTTTGAACTTAATACTGAATAGTACTTGATAGTAATAAGTATTAAGTCGTTTGTTTTTTTTAACATTTTATTTCTATTAAGGATTAAGTTGTTTGTTTTTTACAAGCTAAAAATTAACATCTTAACAACTTAATATATTAAGAAATTTTAACTACATATTTTCAAATATCTAAAGATATCACATTTGATGTCAATATTTAATATCTCATTTCATACCATGATAAAAGCTAAAATCACAAACCTTAATTAAATTAAAAATATAATAATTTAAATGCATATTCATATATATCTAAAGAAAAATATGAAATTTTAAGCACAAATTTTCAAATATCTAAAGCCATCATATTTGATACTAATATTTAACATCACATTTTAGACCATGATAAAAGCTCAAACGACAAATATTTGATACTAGTATTTGATATCTCATTTTATACAATGATAAAAGTTAAAATGACAAGCTAATTGAATACTTGAAATAGTTCATTTGCAATATGGTCTCGAAATTGTAGCATGAACTCTTGATCTGCAGCTGTAAAAAAATTATTTGTAGTTGAGCCTTGATTTCGATTGTCACTATCACTTTCCAATTCCTCTTCAGTGTCATATTCAGAAAACAATCTATCAGCAACTGAGACTTGTCGAAGAAAATTGTGAATGGCGAAACATGTCATGACTATTTTTGTTGAGCAGCAAATGAATAAGGTGCCATTTTCTTCAATATTGGAAAACGTGCCTTAACAACACCAAAAGCACGTTCAATGACATTTCTTAATCTTGCATGACATAAGTTGAATATCTCCTCTCTTCCTACAGCTTTACCACCACTACGAAAATCACTCAACCAATAACGTACATTACGATATGGTGTCATAAAACCTCTAGTGTGTGTGTATGCTGCATCCACTAAATAATATTTATCTGAAAAAGAGAATTTAGTATATTATCATGTTATTAAATAAAAAAAACAATAAATAAAATAAAGCAAGAATATTCACCTGACGGGGGCATGGGAAAATTATGTTGTGGGTTACGAATAGTTTCCATCAAGACTCTTGAATCATGAGCTGTTCCTTCCCATCCAACAACTACATACTTAAAGTTCATATCAAAATCACAAATTGCCATAACATTTTGAAAACATTCTCCTCTCCCACGACCTCGATATGGTACTTGTTGTTCAATGGGAATGCATGCATGGATAAGAGTTCCATCAATTGCACCAACAACACCCTACAAAAAATAATTTTTAAAAATATAGATGTTCATTTTTATATAAGAATAATAAAAATATGATGAAAATAATTACTCATAAAATGTATTATACCTTAAAAATTTGTCTTAACCGACAATTAGAGATACCATTTGAATTATCATTGAATGATGGAGGAGTAATCATTTCCCTTGAGAAGCTCACCATGGCCACTAAAACCTCATGGAAGTATTTATGAATTGTTTGGCCTGAGTGTTGAAATCTATTCTTTAATAATCGATTTCGAAGATTATGACTTATAGTCATTAAGAATATGGCCATTTTCTCTTCAACACTCAAATGTTTGCTGTCAACAAGCCATCTTTTTTCTCTAAACATGTGACATAGAGAAATAAATCCATGTTTTTCCATTCGCATTAGTTCATAACATATACTAAATGAACCATTTAAAACTTCTTGAATGAAAAGTGAACCTGTAAATGATGATGTAGAAACTCGTTCTTTATCAATGGAGGAATCTCTTAATAACTGGAGCAATAACACAACCAATCTTTTTTTTAAAACTCTTGTCACTTTTGACTTTATATCTTCATCTTCACTTGATGATGAACTTGAACTATCTGATTGATGTGAAGGATTCTCCATACGAACATCTATTTAAAAAAAACCATAATCTTTGTGAAATAAAATCACAATAAAATTGTTATAACAATGTATAAGGAATAATATCACTGCATTATGGTGTCATCACATCACACCCATTTCAAATATATAAACTAATATTGCCATGAACTTTCTTACAAAAATGTAGAGAACAAGTCTTATAATTAGAAATATTAAAATGCAGAAAGTATCCAAAATAAGTCAATCAAAGTACCATGTTACAATCATCCATGCAAAATATGGTATATGTATTCCACAAATCCAAAAAAGTATATTTAAAGTCATTTTTTCAAGCTTTGAAGCCATCCCATTCGCTCTTGGTCACTTTCCATTTCCACCCACACCACTCTATACTCTTTCTTCTTGCAAAATGCATTAATTGCAACATAATACAATGGATCCTCATAAGTTGTGAGTTTCTTCAAAATATTCATACATTCTTTCACTGAGGGTCCTTCAAAATTCTCTAATGCATTCATTATTTTATTCATTTCTTCTTGAGTTTGCTCTTTTTTTCCCTTATTCTGTTTTTTCTTAGAACATTGTACTTCTTCACTAGTATTTCTTGGCAAATTCTCATCTTCCTCTAAACTAATTGGAGTTTCACTAGGCATAGATGTAGAATGTGTTGATGATTCCTCAGGCCCAGAAGCTATCACTCCTCCAGAACTCCAATTTTTAGATCCAGTAGCTAATACTCCTCCAAACAATATCTCTAATTCCTCCATATTTGGTAACGATCTATAACGGAATTGTTTAGCTTCTGGATATTTCTATTCAACAAGATAAAAAAAAACAAATTAGTCATGCATGTATATATAAGACATTTGTTTTAAAGATTCACTTAACTTTGTAAGAAAACTACCTGCAAATATTCGACCCATTTCTCATCTGGCCAATCAAAAGTTTTGGTTACAGAGTTGTAACCATGTCCAGTCACATTCAACATTCTACTCCAAATGAGATATTGTCTTTTCATGTAATCCCACCCATTCTTAAGTTGTTTCGATGTGTAGCGTTTTCCAAGTAACTTCTCCAATTCTTCACCAATTCGAGACCAAGCACTAGACTTTAAACTTCCACCCGATCTAAAGCCTTTATTTATTTCTTGAAGACAAAGATCAATAAAGTGCTTTCTTTGGGTGGGGTCAGTCCAATTTGCCCTACTAGTTTCAACATTTTGACTTAATACTGTATAAAAAACCAACAAAAATCAATGATTATTCAAGAGTTGTTTGGTTATCATACCAAGTACATAAAAGGGAAAAGAGATGGTATTCTTCTACCTATAATGAAAATAATTCCAAATAAATATGCAATCCATTAATGAATTAAGGGGCATAAGAGATGAAACTGTCAGAAAAATCATTGAAGATGGAGAAAACATTATTTCAAAAGTAAGATAATTATTATAGGAATAATACAATACTGAAGATTTTGCAGAAACTTGGATCATAACATAACCACTTGAAACTGCAAATTCAACAAAGAGCCACATAATTAAAAAGGATTACATTTTAATGTTTGAGTTTCACTAGCTTTACCTACTTAAAAGTTAAATCCATTAGAAAACTGAAAGATTGTAGTATATCTTGTATAGACTCACCTCCTCAAGTTGACAAGCTGCTACTTTATGAAGTACCATTATCATAGTATTATAATTTTTTATGTATATTTTTTATATTTGTATTTAGAGATAATTTGGGATGTCACTAATGACTATCACTTTCACTTAGCCAACTGTACCCAACTCCTAGGCCCCCATGCAGACTCTTGGCTGGCTGGCTAGTACTTGCCATAAGACTCAAAATCAAACCTTTCCTTTCGTCAATCTTCATCTCTATCTATTCCCTCCTATAAAATGCCACCTAAATTCCCCATACTTTCCACCCCACAAAAAAAAATCCCACTTCCGGATTAATTCTCCTTCTTCAATGGCTTCTTCTCCATCTTCTTTATTTTGGTTTGTTATATGCATGCTTAGCTCTGTGATGGCTGCTTTTGCAGCAAATTTTTATGAAGAATTTGACCTCACTTGGGGAAATGACCGAGCTAAGGTGCCTGACAAGGGCCAGCTCCTAACTCTCTCCTTGGACAAAGTATCTGGGTCAGGATTCAAGTCCAAGAATGAGTATTTGTTTGGGAACATCGATATGCAGCTCAAGCTTGTCCCTGGCAACTCTGCTGGCACCGTCACCGCCTACTATGTATGAATATATATATATATATATATATATATATATATATATATAACTTCTTTATCAGCCATAGTTTTTAGACAACTGTCCAAACTTTTCAATGCACTCATTGTTTATATTGTATACGGGTTAAAAAATTATAAAAATTGCAGATAATGAAATTAAACTGGAATTAAGAGCAGATAATGAAAGAGATTGATGCAGAAGGAGAGGAAGTTGCAGGGACAGCATTGAGGATGGTGGAGGAGATGCTCACCAAGCTCAGGATCTGCTGTGTGTGCCTAATATTCTTCCTAACATCCATGCTTGTGTGCCTGAGGTTCACCAGGGTCTATGAATTCTGTTCTAAAAAACCTACTCACAGAACAGAGCATAGAGTGTGAACCATAGTTTGGGTATTTTCATGGCTGCTCTGTTTTTGCAAATTCATGCCCTAATTTAACAAATAAATAATCCAACAAATCAATGAAATTCTTTCTTCCTATCACAAAATCAAATAACCATAACCCAACAAGTTTCAACAAAAAAAACACACTCTCCACATCTCATGAGCATTTTAACAAGAACAATTTTCGAAAACAAACAGACCCTTAAATTTCCAGTTGTTCAATTCATCTTCTTTTCTTTTCTTCTTCCATTACATCATTACCATTTCAAATTTTTAGCTCTTAACTCGGTATTTGGGGTAGATGGGAGCGCAAGATCATCGACGGATCCCAACTCGGAAGATCTGAAGGATGGGAACAAATCAGGGGGAGAAAAGAATGCAGCCTCTGATGATCTCACCCCAGCAGAGAGAAGATACATAGAACAGAGGGAGAATCTGGACGTGAACAGGCTGGCTAGGGTATCAAACAAATCCCACAGGGATCGAATCGAGGAATTCAACCAGTACCTCGCGAACATGAACGAGCATTACGACATCCCTAAAGTCGGCCCCGGCTAACAAAGAAAAACTGAATTGGAATTTCAGAGTCTGCCATGGCTAAAGGAGGAGAAGGAGGAGGAAGAGGTACTTTCTCAACCTTGTGCTAGTACTACGACTTGGTGTTGTTAGAGCATTTTAACCTAGAGATAGAGAGAAAAAATATAGAAGAAGTTACCTTCAGAAATCTGAACATTTGGGGTAGTCGTGGAACCCAAGGGCAAGTGAGCAGAGAGATGAGCAACAGAATCAGGCAGCTCCATTGTGTTTCAGTTAAGAAAATGGAGTGGAAAAGATGGAGAAAAGTTTTCGAACGGGAAGGGAGGGAGAAGAGGTTTTCGATCCAGACGGGGATAAGAGGAGACGCGAAGTGAGGTTTTGATCGTTAGCTTTTTCTGAATGGAAAAAGCCAAATTTTTTGGCTTTTTCATTTCAGTCATTTTTTAAAAAAATTCAGTGAAAAGTGAGTAAAAAATCAAAAAACAAATGGCTGAATGCTGAAAGCAAATTGCTTTCAGCATTAAGCCAGAAAAACAAACACGCCCTTAGTCGCAGTTGGTCCGATTTTAAGATTGGTAATGCACTAGAGGTGGAGAATTAATAACGGCAGATCAAGCTACTTTTTCTAGATGGCTTGTTGCTGTTTGACGGCTGTTGGAAACTGATTTGCCTTTTCTCAGTGCCCTCAGAGCTTTTCTTGAACCTCAATATCGCAACATTGTTCTTGAGTCAAAAATGGCCGAAAATGGTATCCAGTTGTTCTCTTCCAGCCTCTGTATCATTTTTTTTTTGTTTCTGATTCATGACACGCGGTTCTTGTTCGACAGAGCGCACAATTCAGAAGAACTATTGGATCGAAAACTCTGCAGATTTGACATTAGAGGCCATGATGCTCGACTCTAAAGCCTCTGATCTTGACAAAGAAGAACGACCTGAGGTGGCCATAAAAATTTATGCATTTTTTATGTTCTTAACTAGAATGGTACCAGGCCCAAAGAAATGAACTATGCAAAAATATATAAGAATACTGTGACAATTGAATCGTGTACCTTATACAAAAAGCTGGAATTAATATATATACTATACAAGCATTGTGAGCGATATTCTAACAGATCCTTGCCAAATCGGTGTGTGCTTTTTTTGAGTCAAGGCCAATGTTGGTTGTGGTATACATGGTTATTGTTGATTTTACAAATCAAGCAAATGGTGATGTGCAGGTGCTCTCTTTGCTGCCTCCATATGATGAGAAATTTGTTTTGGAATTGGGGGCTGGGGTGGGTAGATTTACCGGGGAGCTAGCACGTAAGGCTTCACATATCATAGCTGTAGATTTCATTGAGAGCGCGCTGAAGAAGGTGATTCTTAAGCATCTTTTTTATTTTTTTTCTTTTATTTCGGCTCTACCCTATCTATTGTTCTTCTGTTCTTAGAATGAAAGCATCAATGGCCATAATAAGAATGCGAGGTTTTTGTGTGCTGATGTAACTTCACCGAACTTAGAGATTTCAGAAGGATCCATTGATCTTATATTCTCGAATTGGCTTCTTATGTATCTGTCAGATAACGAGGTCATTCTTTCATCTAATTTCTCTCGTCCATCATCATCTTATCTCATAGCCTCAAATATTGTGAACTGAATTACATTTTTTTTTCTTGATTATAACCTTGAATTTGGTTAATTGGGTAAGATTCATCCATTTTAGGTTATTCAACTTTATGTTCCTTTCTTTTTATTTGTCTATTATTGATGGAAATACTTATGATAAATATAAATTATTAACAAAATAAAAAAAAACACGTGAAAGGCTCAAGCCAAATAATTAGAAAAATTTATTATTAGAAATTAAAAATAGGAGAAATATATATATTAAAAGATTACTTGAATAAAAAATAAAATTTAATCAATTAAAATATATTATTGATGAATAGAATAAACTTCTTCTAATGGACGAAGACATGGTTGAGGTATGAAAAATAAATTATTTTGATAAATAATGAACATGTAAAAATTTTAAAGAGAGGAATGCATGATGTTAGATTTTTTTGGATAAAAAATTTTCTATTGAAGATGAAAGTTAGTAATGCTTATGGACCCAATGAAATTGATATTTAGATTTGAAAGTCTTTGATTAGTGTATTTAATAACATACTGAAGACATAGGAAATTCTTGAAAAGTGAAAAAAAATATCTTTTTTTTTTAAGAATAAAATGAATATGTAACATTATATTACTCATATTAGCAAATGATAAAATTTTGAAAAATAATAAAATATAAATCGAAATGAGAATATAATTTTATTAATTAATTGAATTTTATGTTTTGAAACTTTACGATGGGTGTTGGAAAATAAAAAGAAATCATTAATTACCAATATTATTTTTCTTAAAAAACAAATAATTAAAAGATATTAGAAGAGTTAATCACAAGTTAATAGTTAAATACTATTTGGGTTGAACATGGAATTAAATGCTTGTTAAATATGAATTGTAGAGTATTTTTCCAAATCTACTTAGAGGTAATGCAATGACAAAAAACATAATTTTGGTGCGCATGAACATCACTAACACTTTTGTTTATATGCATAATTTTCACTTCTTAGATATCACAAGTACAAACTGATAGGTTGAGCACATAATATAAATATATAAATGGTGAATGAATTTGTATGTAATTCAATTTAAATATTTATTTACAAATATATGTGCGATTACATAAATATTAATACATTGATTTTCATGAAAATTTTAACTTTAAATATATTTGGGCAAAAATAAATATTGTGATGAATGATCATTTGAGAAATTATTATATTGAATGTATTTGTTGGAGGTTATGCTTATGCCTTGATATAATGATAAATATTTTTATCCAATAATGACAAGTATTGGGTTTGAGACTCATCAAATATAGTCTTTCTAGTTTTAAATATATGTTGAGAAGCATGATATACTAGGTATGATCTCCATTTTAAAATGTCTCTAGGGTTTCATCAACATTTAAATATACAAAGGGAAGTAAATATGTAACGAAATAAAGAGCACCCCACTTTTAACATAGAAACTCTTCACTAGGGGGAAAATCTATCATATGATTTTACTAGAACTAAACTCTAATAATTGAGAGATTCAAATACATTTAAATAACTTTAAAGCTAACCCAAATACAAATACTTTTGTATCTGGGTTGGTTGACTTTACTTTGTGTATTTTTAGTTGTTGCCTTTGTTTTTTGATTTCTCCAATTATTTTAGATGTCAAACTTTTGGTAAGAGAATGAAGAGCTTCGCTCTTGTACTATTATACATCTTCTTATTATGATAACCAATTATCTTTATCCTATATAATGAGTCTTGCATTAGTTTCAATATATTTCAAAATTATAAGCTTTTTATTTTTCACTTTTGTTTGACTTGCTTAAGAAAATTTGACCGACTTATTTTAAAACATATTCTTGATATCAAACAAATCATGCATATTTGAAGACATTCAAATTAATATATTTGAATATTATTTGTTCAAATACATACAAATAAAAGTGAATAGGGAGTTTTGAGATAACTATGTAAGCTTATTTCATTCAAATATTTCAAACAAAACTAATTTGTGAGTTTCATGACAACTTTAGAAATTCATATTGTTCATTCACATTTAAATAAAAAAAAACAAAAAATTTCAAGATAATTCATGAACTCATCCCTTTTGAATTTATTTGAATGAAGAAAAAACTTATTCCAAGTTCAAGAATATTTCTAAGGATAAAAATTCATTGTGATCTGACTTAGCATGTTGAGTAATGAGCATAGAATCATATTTTATAGCACAATAGTATCTAAATAATATTAAGAAAATTAAATAATTGTATAATATAGGAAAATTATATTTTTTTTTAAAAAATAAATATATTACATATAAAATTAACACAATATGAAATTAACAATATCCCACATTTTGACTATTTTTGTGATAAAACTGCACACAAGCCACAATGGATAGAATCTAATTATGACTCAAATTTTAACTTACTCTATGTTCAACATTTATATCTCCAGTAACTTTTGAATTAGTTGATATTTATACCCACACAAGCATTGCTAAAAAATAAGTGATGCCAAAAATGAACAAAGTAGGCATTAAATTGTTTGTAAACTATCAAAATTGAGTTTTAAAATTTATTAATAATTCAATATTTTATTTTAAGCAATGTTTTTTTTAATATATCAAATAAGTATTATCTCACTTTTATTTCATTATAATTATCAAAGAAAAATACATTTTGATTATAAGAACATGACAAATTGACAAAATTGGAGAGTAATAATTGTTAGGATAAAATAAGATTCAATTACATTTTATAAAATAAAATACATAACAATGAAATATACATAATACATTTTAGACGAATACTTAATTAGACACCTATCAAAATTTTTAAGTAAAATAATCTCAAAACCCACCACTTGTATAAAAAATACAATCTACTCCACAAAGTAAAACAAAATAAACTAAAGATCATAAAATAAAAATGTGTCAAATACATAAAAATGATAATTTCAATAAAAATAAATAATAAATCAAATGATAGTTACAATATGCACATTAATAATTAATTAAGCTACTTCAACTTAGTTTATTGATCTTTATCTAATTATAAATTCTTCAACTTTTCATTTATATGTAGAATGATTTCTTCAACTACATATAATTCTAGAAGTTTGGTTGTTAACATGCTCATTAATTATCTATTCTAGCGAGGTAAGAATGCTAATGATTTACTTCAAATCTCACAAATGCTTAATTATCTTTGAATTCTTACTTGAAATTGAAAGTATTTTTTCTAGAACTCTCTTTGTGATAGATATAGTAGTAATTGAAATTGAAAGATATTTTGATTGATAGAAATTGAACATAGGTGTGACAATAAAGAAATATTATTATTTTGATAATGTCGATCTTTTATAGTTTGACATTCAAAATAATTTATTTTTCATTTCATTTTTATATATTTTCTAATGGGAGCACTCAATTATGAGCTGTCTTGATTAGTTTGTCTTCAATGTAAGTGTAGTGTAAGTTATTTTTAATATAATTTAAAAAAAAGTGAGCTTGTAATTTATCATGATATCATAGTAGTAGGTGTTCTAGGATATATTTTCTTAGGATTGTGAGGGTAGAGAGAGAACTCATTCACTCTTCAAATGCACCCTTAGGCGCACACTTTGTATGATAAAAATAAAAAGTGAGAGAGGGAGAGAGGCAGAGAAAGAGAGAGAGACATAGAGAGAGAGAAAGATACAAAGAGGAGGGGGGAGGGGAGATAGGTGTGCCAAAAATCTAAATTAAAAAATTGAGTTTGTTAATTATCATGGTATTAGAGTTGCAAGTATTTTAGGGCATATTTTTCTATATTTGTGAGTGTAGGAAGTAGGCTGAAAACCACAAGGGAGAGGGCTTTCATATGCGCCCTCCCCCATAGTCATATTCCCACTTTGTGTGATAAAAATAGAGAGAGAGAGAGAGAGATGGAGAGATAGTTGTGCCAAAAATTTTAAGTGCACCATCTATACTATTATTGTAATAGTGTGCACATCTTTATTGTTGTGCATTAAATTGTGCAACTATCTCTACCTTTGCACACAACATTGTGTGCAACAATATATTAAAGAAATTTATCTTTGATTGTTGTCAAAACAGTGGCAATAATACCCCATTTCAGATGAGTATTGTGACTATTTCACCCACAAAATGTTCATTAGAAACGAGAGGGAAGATATTCAGTTTGCTTTGTACCAAAGAATATCTTTGAGTGGTGATAGCATTGTACAAGTTTTGTTTATTGACTTGTGACCTATCCAAGGCAAGTTGTCATGTCTTAGATTTTGCAGAAAAGGAGCGGCAGCCCTTGATTAATTTTTACTACTGCAAATATCATAACATGTGATCAGTGCTGCTAAAGTAAGCATGCATAAAGCTATGACAGTTACACTGTTTCTCATTGAACACTGCAAAGACAGGATTGTATATTGTTTTGGAGGTTGGAGCTATGATGAGTCGCCTTTCCTATAACTTGGAAACAAGTCCCTAGGAAACTTCAAATTGGGGAACAAGATCATAAGGAACTTCAAACAATAGGCTACCATTAGACTAGGAAATAAGTTTAGACTTTTATACTCCAACCCGAGGGGGGAGTTGATGTTTTACAGCTTTTCATTTAATTTTTTTTTTATTTTTTAACGAGAGCACTCAACTTATGTGATGCTTCAATTTGTTTGTCCTCTATATAAGGGTAGTTAATATATTTTGTTTTTTTATCTAAATTAAAGAATTGAGTTCTAGCGGGTATCAACGCAATACATTAGGAAAAAAATTTCTTGGGTGTGTGTATGGTGAAAAATAATTTATGTATGTTTGCACTGTACCAACACAATGCACACATGCACCATCTGAAAGAAGGGCACATAATTTGTGTGTCAAAAAGCTTATTTGTTCCACACTTATTATATGTAATTAATGATAAAATAAGTGTTGGGCAATTTTATTTTCATAATTGTAATTTTAGAAATTCAGAAGAAGAGAATAATAAAAATGATAACAAATGACATATATATCCACAATCACAATCCAACAAAAGCACGATAGAATCAAAACTACAACACACACAAATCACAATAGAAAAATATAGTATAACGTGATTCACTAGTCGTTAAACACGACTAGCTATATCAACACAGAAAAATGTGTATGTATTTATAGATTATAACCAAACAGAATATTCTTACAGATTTTATGTAGAAGCAGTCGCGATGAAAATCACGCAGAGAGGAGAAAAAAACATGGAGTTGAACAGTAAAAATTTAAAAATTATAGCAGCTTGATAACCATAAATAAAATCAATTTATATTAATGACAGAGCGGGTTGGATTACTCGGATGGGCTAGGTTCTGCTCCAAAAATTCTTTGGCCCGCTAACTAGACAACGAGATTTCTATTATTGTGCTAGTACTGTATTTCTAGTTTCTTAATATTTTTTTTCCTGCACTTACATGAAATATTAAAATAGAAATATATTCGGTTATACAAAATAGATATCAAAACAAATTATATATAATAATTACACACTAAAACTCACTGAACACTAGAGTATCCAAAGGAAAATATATATTTTAAGATCTTAGAAGTTATTTTATTTTAGAGAGATATTAAGAATATAATAAGTATACACAAAAATTTTGGGAGGCAAGTTAAATAATATATCTCTAGGATGTATGATTTGAAAGTCATTCGATTGACAAGGCAGATTGTGATTAAAATTAAATTTTTTCGAAATATTTTTGATTACTTTCTAATTATGAGGGTCTATTTTAGCTAGAGGTTTCAAATGGGGCATGCCGGGCCGGCTCGGCATGGTTTTAAGCCGCCCAACCGTGCATGGCACCCCGACACGGTTTTAGGCCGCCCAACCGTGCTTCCGTGCCAAACCAGGCACGACATGGTTATTGTACTGTGCTATGCTTGGCCCGGCACGGTTTCTTCAGGCTAGACCTAGCATGGGCCGCCGGCACAGCTAGTTTTTTACTGTGTTGGGTCAGGCTCGTATGGGCTCGAACAGGCTCATAGGTCCTAGTTTAATTTTTTTTATTTATAATATTTATATAATTATAAAATATAAATTAGATAATATTTAAAATATTTAAATTATAAATTGAAAATTTTTGAATAGTAATAAAATTTAATTTTTTTATGTTATTTGTTTTAATTATGTTTTAATTAAATTAATATATTTAGATTATAATTTATTAGAATTAAATTTTAGAATTTTAAATAAAATTCTTAAACACAAAAATAAAATAAACATAATTTTTTTAACAAAAATTACAAAGTTACAAAGCCAAATCAAATGCACAAATCAAAGAAAATACAATATAAATAAAAATGAGTATAAAATATCAAAATTAAAAATTAGAATCAAGCATGACTCAAAACTAATAAGCATAAGCATAATTATAACATAAGTGTCGTTGTCGGCGTGTTGTAATTCCATAATCATCAACCGTCAAGCTTCAAGTGGCAACCTCATCAATCGTCCATCGAAATATCATTATCATCCGCAATCTTAACATCAAAATTAATATCATATGGATCATCATTAGTAATCAATTCCTTTTCTTTTACTGTAGCCTCTATCCCAGCACGATCCTATATGCTAAATCTTGAATCTTTTCAATCTTTCTTGCATGCTAAAGTCTCAATAATATATTGACATAATCTTTATCTCCTATCCGAAATCACATTCACTGTAATAGAAAAAATAGACTCTGATGCTACGTTCGATATCAGAGGAGTTAGTAGATTTCGTGCCATATTAGATAGAACGAGAAAGTGGACTCATATGATTTTCATCACTATAATATATCAAAATTTTTAGTATCAAAATATGATATGATTGAGCAATAATCGATATCTAAGTACCAAAAAAGTTTGTTCCTATTGATAGTTCATCCTGTTATTTCTCTCTCGCTAACTAAATGAAAAAATTATTATTTTTGAATATGATATCCATGCCCGTACTCAGTTTCACTACTACTACTACCACAATACCTAGTATCTTAGTATGTGAAAAGGTCAGTCAATTTCTATTGAATGAATTCTTCAGGTGGATCTTCTAGGTTCATACACGAGAAAATATAATTCAAAATATTATCTAATCTTTTCACCTTAATTCTAAGGTCCATGCATGCAGCGAGATAATAAAGAGATATAATGGTGAACCAGTACTTTAAGTACATAGTTTTCATCTCTATAATCATATGGGTAAGTGTCGTGTCAACTTGATACTTCTTAAACATGCTATTAGTGTTGTATATGTACCTGAGTACAATACAAGTAGTGAGAGTATAAACTAACGAACACATATTCATCGTGTCATAAAAAATTTTTAGGAATTTTATAAATAAAATTCTTATATTTCAGGCAGTGTCGTCAATAAAAAGTGTCACTCTTATTGACATAGTCGAATAACATATGTTCGTATCTAACACATGACATCAACACTAAGCACACGTAATTCTTATGGTGTCTCACATCCGATTGAAATTTTTTTTTCTCAAGATTCGTATACAAACAGAGACTATCAAATTCTTATTGCTTGCCAGGTGTGCAGATGTATTTTAATGAGTTACATATATTATTCAAAGTGGGAGAATACACTTTCATATTCACTTGTATAATCAAGTTAATCATGTGACACATACATTTGATATGGAAAATCTTTCCTAATGATGCGTTTCTAATATTCTTAACAAACATGTTAATTATTACTTCATTATTATATGCGTTATCGAATGTGATACTAAAAATTTTATTTTGACTTTTATATTCTCTAAAGATCTTCATCATACACTCAAAAATAGTCGGACCATCATGAGGATGAAAAATTTCAGAGAATCTTAAAATTTTTTTATTCATAGTTTATTTAGAATCTACATAGTGGGCGGTGAGACATGCATATGATAAATCATCATGACTAGTCTAGATATCAGATGTCATGGACACCACTTCACTATAGAGGTGTCGAATGAGTTGGGTTGGGTTAAACGGGTGACGGGTGAAAAATATGTAAACTCTTACATGATACATTTAATAAATGGGTAAAAAATCAAAACAGGAATACGAAATATTTAATAAACTAGTAACACGACATGACTCATTTAACACATCTAATTTTAATGGGTTGGGTTGGTTCGGGTTAATACGATAAATCACTCATTTGACTCATTTACTTGTTTATCACATGTTTGATCCATTTAACATGGCAAATCATTTGTTTAACTATTTACTTATTTATTTAAATTGGAAAACATGCTATAAATGGGTTAGCATGTCTCACTCGAACATGATTTATTTATTAAATTTGTTAAACGGGGTAATCTTTTTATCATCCGAGCTCATTTTGTTCTCACCAAAACCTATTTAATCAGTGGTTAATTGTGTCGGTTAATTATGTCATGTTGAATTTTAACAGGCTTATTCTATTATATGCCTTAATTTATTTAATTATTATTTATTTTTTTAACTTATAAAATTTTAGTATGTCGTTCCTAGATGTGGACCTAGGAATTCTACTATAAGCAGGCTAAAAATATGTTTGTATGATACTCACTACCTTTGGATCTTCTAAAAATCTGATCGAAAGACATATCAAGGTGATAAGTTTGACCATGTCTTTTTTAACCAACTCGCTGCGGTATATAAAGGGGGTAAATTTTGAGACTGAATTAAATTAAATTTTAAAAAAATAAACTCCTAAGTTGGGTTTGCTTAGAATTTAATGCATCATATTTTTTAGTACATATTTCTGTATGCTTCTTAAGGTACCCAGTTCCAAACGTACTCTTACAAGTAAAATTTTTTTTATAATATTTGTATAATATCATTTTTTTTTCATCCCTAATATTTTTTTGGTTTATTATATTAAAATGAGTTTAAAATATAGAAGTCCTTTTTTTTTTGCTTTTTAGATGTTTGGGTTAAGACGACTGCAAAAATAAAAGTTTCAGTAGCTTCGGATCTTTTTGTAAGACTTTTATTTTCTAAATTTAAATTAATTACATTACTATTAGTTATTTTTTTTGTTTTTTTTGACAAGAGAATAGATTAAAGAGTTGAGAGAGAAAGTAAGTAAAAAACTGATTATTTTTAAATATTAATTATAATGTTAAATTAAGAGTTTTAGTTAAAAAATTAAAAAAAATAAAAATACATGTAAAGCAGTGTTAAGGAAAGACACGTGCACCACACCAAGATTCATACTTCAAAGTCAAGCCTGAGTTACGAGTTTCGAAAAGCCGAGCCGAAATCATGAGAGAAAGAATATTAGGAGAGAGATTTGAGAGAGAATGAGAATTAATATTTTTAAAAAACTTAAAAATTAGAGAGGGAGGATTTTATAGAATATAATTATGAATTTTTTTTAAAATAAGTATTTTTTTGATTTTTTATTGATTTTTTGGGATAAAATTATGTAAGCCATTGGATTCTACCTCATAGCCGTTGGAGGCGAAATCCAACGGCTAAAATTCAAAAAATTTATTTTTTTATTTTTTTTTTAAAATTTGAACCTTTGGGGATTGGGGGCAGTGCAGTGGCGTGGGCTGGCGGGGCGGGTTGGGGGGTGGAATCGGACCAGAGCCCAGGCAGTTTTTGAACTGTCGGGCTCAGCTTATGTCATTGGGATGGTTTCTCGAGTCGTGCTGAGGTATCGTGCCAACGAGCCATGGTACATTGCCTGGCCTGGCATGGCATGAGGCCTAGTTGGCCATAGCAAGGGCACGGGAAATTCCCGTGTTGTGCCGGGCCGTGCCAGCCTAGCCCGGTTGACACCTAGCTATCTTATTTTATTTTAGAGAGATGTTATATTTGTTATATGTTTTTTCTTTTAGCAATCTTATTCTCTTGAGGTGTGTCAGTGCAGAAAATATATAGTATATTTTCATGATATATATAATAATTGCTGAATTTGTATGATATATATTAAAAAACATTATTACTTTTTTAAAGTTTTTATCAAATTAATTTTTTAATATTTTATGAAACATAAAAAATAAAAAAAAATATTATCTATCATAAAGGGATATATTCATGTATATTTCAAGTAGTTTTAAAAAATGATTTAATATATAAAATAATTTTTGGTTACATTATTACTAGGTTCTTTTATATGTGAGTGTATCAGATTAAATGAGTCTTTACTCAAATCAAACTGGTATATAAGATATGAATATTTGATAAGCTTACCTAACTCATGTCTCATATTATAAAAGTTGAAATATTTTTAAGATTAGGATAAAATATTCTTCACTCAATCAATGATAAATGATTAAATTGATAATATATTAGTAAATAGTTAAAAATGCTAAAATATCTAGAAGAGTCTTATCATTTAATAGAGTAAATTTAATTCACCATGCTTAATTTCAAATAGTTTTTTTTCTCAAAATCTTGATCTTACAAATAAATATCAATGAAAGTATATAAAAGTCAAAGTTGAGTTAATATAAAGATAACTCAACTTAGATAATATCACTGAGTAAACTAACATAATAATTAGAAATAAGTAGAATACAAAAAAATAATAAATGCTAAAGTTAGATATTAGGGGGACTTATGTTTTGGGGTGTTTCCCTAGAAAAATTTAAGAATTTGAAACTTATATTTTTAAGTTTGAAAAAAAATCATTATAATCTTAAAATATTTAAGTTTAGTGTACTCTATTATGTTTATCCTAAATTATTCTTGACCTCTCTCATGAGCTCTCGCTCTCTCCCATCGAGCTCGATGGAGCTTGACTACGAGCTCTATCGATCTCCTAGAGCTCATGGTCGTGTTCCTGGAGCTCAACTGAGAGCTCTGTCGAGCCCTTCGAGCCCTTCGAGCTTGACCGAGATCAACTTTGAGCTCTTGTAGCTTGACGGAGCTCTATGTCGAGCTCCAGGAGCTCGACTGAGATCAACGTCGAGCTCTTGTAGCTTGACGATGACTCCACAAAGGAGCTCATGGAGACGGGCGGGGGGAGAGGGGCGAGAAGTGAGGGTAGTTTAGGATTTACGAATGTGTGTATTTATTTTTAATTTATTTTTAGTTTTGTGATTTTTTTAAAAATATCAAAATTTTAGTATCTAAATCTAAAAAATTTCTGGGAAATCATCCTAAAACATTATTTTCACTAGATACTATTATAATCAAAAGCTTTCAAATATTTGTTATTTATTATAATAATATTTTTGGAATAAAAAAATATGATATATTAAATATGATTACTAGTAATATGTATATTAACTCATGTGTCGATAATATCTAACTCTAGCATCTTATTTTTGTACTAGTAATGTCTAGTAAATATAAATATCATGGTTGATGAATTATGTAAATATTCTTAAATGGCTCTAATAGTCATCTTATTTTTCTCAATATTGTGTAAAGTAATTAGTTTCCTTTTTAAAAGTAAAATTTACTAATTATTTTTGGTGTCACATCATTATGTAATGGCTACACTTAAATAGGGCTCTTATCTCTTTTTTTGTATGAAAATACCTCCACACATTGGATGTGTTATGGAAATACTTGGTGGTGCACATTGTACTTGTGTTTTTGTTGGAGAACATGATTGTGCATGCTATCAAGTATATATTTTTTAGTACTCTAATACTTAAAAGAGATATATGTTATTTATCAGAAGTAATGATGGTCATTAAGAGTGTCGAAGTGATGTTCATCAAAGACAAGCCCTTTAAATATTGATCTAAGATAGTGCACCTTTAGACAATGTAGTGGTAGGCTTAGTTTGATATCTAGGTGCTAATCATCATGTATAGGTAACTCTAGACTTTGATTTTGTAAATATACTTGATACTACTAGCATAACTAACTTTAAAGAGAGTAGTGTTTTTTCTCCTAGAAAATTATGTTAGGGAGAAATATCTAGTTTGAATTTCTTAATGGATACAAGATACGAGTCTCCCTAATCCTAACAGAGGGAGATAAATATTGGAAGATTTGACGATTTAAACTTTAAAGTATATATTAGAATGATATATTCATAGTTTTTTATTGTAGATGAGCTTTCTATAATATTAGCTAATTTAGTTTATAGTAGTTACCTGGATCTTTTGTTTGTATTACGGAAGGAACAAGGACATATTCTACTCAACACCCATTGTTTGGAGCATTCTTTTATTTTTGTTTTAATATTATTTATTCTAGTTTTTTATTTTTTTTTTGATATTTGTAAGTTTATATATATATATATATATATATATATATATATATATATATTTAGTACTTAGTTATTCAAGATGGTGATAAATTATTTTAGATGAATTAAGAATAATTATATCTAATCATATTTGAAATTTTATTACGAAACTGTTAGGTAAATTAGTAGTGAATCACATATGAGTATACATGGTGAAAACGTGACTTGAAGGTAAAGATGTTAAATGAGTCGAGTGGATTGAGCCTTGCTTGTGGCACTGCTTGAAAAAATTATGACAGGCACAACACGGGCAGGAACCATGCCTCCACTATTTGCGGGATGATCTATGTCATGGCTTGTGTTGTCCTAGGCTAGGACAAATGGACTGCATGTTGAAACATGACATGATTCAATTGGTCTTTGTTACAATCGGCTTGAAAATGCACGATGCATGGACTTCATGCTCCTACTTATGTTGGAAATTAAAAAATAGGCATGTAAAATACACACGCATATTTTTTAATATATTTTTTAATTGGAGCTTCTCAATTGCACGTGCCCCATTTAAAAAAAATATGTCGTTGCCTTTGCAACGGCCTTTGACATATATTGATAGTGATCTATGTCATTGTCATTGTTGAATTAACATTATAATATAATGTAAAAAATAAATTTTTAAAAATTTTCAATAAATCATAGTCTTTGGATTTTGGTCCAATGTTTCTGGATAAAAAAATCGATAGATGTTTGATTTTTGCCAAAAATTAAAAAAAATAATATCTTAATTTTTAAAAAATGTTATAAATAGAAAGCTAATTTATAATTGTTGATACTCAAATTATAATAACGTGCAAATCTTATGGCTGTGGACTTTGGGTTTCTCGGCTTTGGCCTTTGGATTTGCATCAAAATTTTTGTTAGGTGCATTGTTTTTTTTTCATAATTTTTTTTCTAGATAAATTTTAGAATTAAATATATCTTTCATTCTTAAAATTCTCTAAGATTTTAAAATTAAAAAATAATTATTATTATAAAAATAATATAGATAGTGATTTAGATAGAAACAATTTGACTGAAAGATTTGAGATTGAGTTATCTCTCATTCATATGATGACATTGGCTCCTACATATAAAAACCTAAGAATAAATTGATATCTTTAGTATTAATTTATTTTATGATTATTAAAAGTATTGCTCATATGTATTTTTTATTAAATTTTATAAAAGATTTTAAACTAGTTCATTTATATAGACATACTTTCAACTTGTTTATCGTAGGATCCAAAGGATGACCTATAGGAATAATATATTAAAAATATAAAATACAAAAATAATTAATTATTTATAAACATAGCAAAAAAAGTAAAATGATCTTATTTATATCTAATATCTGAATTAATCATGATAACAAAGTATTCACATATTTTATCTAATATTTTGTTGATTCTAAATAAAATATATTAGGTTTTTATTAGATCTTTAATTCATATGATGACTCTGCCATAGAGGTGTCAAATAGGGCGGACAACTTGGGCCCGACCCAGGGCTTGACACAGTTTAGTCATTCCTTGCCTAACACGGCATGGTCTGGATCCATGCTTCGGACTAGGTAGGACCACCCCTTGGCATGGTTCATGTCGTGTTGGGCCGGCATGAGTTGTGCCTCATGTTTGGCCATGCATGACTTGTGTGTCTGGCTTGATTGCATGATAAATTGGCCCGAGTGTTCGGACCGTGCCTTCCTGCATGGTATGGTGGTTTTTTAAAAAAAGCTGGCAAAATCAGGTATGACTCAACTCGCCCCAGCAAGTCCAGGTACGACTTGGCTTGAATCTACTCAGATCTGGGCTGTGTCGGGCTGGCCGTTCTCAATTCATGCCGTGCTTGGCACAACATGATTACAGTATTGGGTCATGCCTGACACGACATGATGATTCGATTGGGCCACTAAAAAATGGGTCATACCTCCATGACATGATCCTTTTGATATATCTACTCTGTCATATATGAGTATTTTTTGAGAGACTTTTAAGAATTCAAGATATAAAATTTAATTTTTTAGTATAATTTGTGATAATATTTTAAATGATGATGTAATAATAAATATTTTTATCAGAAGTTTTAGAGATAATTTTTTAGTTGAGTTTTTTCACGTCAAGTATATATGTTGCATAATAAATTTAATAGTATATGTTGACTTAAAAATAATTTTTTCTTCATTAAAATAAATATATAATATATTAAAATATATTAGGACACTTAACAAAATATATGATTTTTATACTATATGTAAGCCAATAGACTAAAAAAATAAATTCTAACTAAATGTTAGATATTATTGGAATTTAAAATATCTGATATTAAATTTATGCATTCGTTATTAATATGTAATATTTAATTACGTTAATAATAAAATTAGTTAAATAATAATAAATAAATCAAATTAAAGCATAGAATTTTTATTAATTTATAAAAATCTTTTATGATAATATAAATATGTATTTATTTTTATATTTTCTCATAATCAATAATAACTTGGATACTTGTGCATTATGAGTAATATCTTTAATTAATATAAATAATATTCATATTTTAGTGTTATGATTATTGAGATATAAAGAAAATATTTAAAATAGTGATTCTTTATTCTATCTTTTTATTTCTTAGAAACTTATAAGGATCTTACTGTCAAGGTCAAATAAATCAAAAATATTATCAAATTTATATTCATTTGCATGTCTCAATTATAATAATCAAAGAGTAAAATTTATAAATAATTTTAATAATATATTTAAATATAATGAAAATAAGTTTGGTAATTTTAGAAAGTGTCTGAGTATGAAGATTGTTATAATATTCAAAGATTATGATTTTTTATTTAATTAGCTAGGAGAAAATGATGAGGTCATCGAACATGAGTGAATTATCGAAATACTTAAATATTAATTATTATTTTTTATCTTTTCTGATAATGATATGAAAAATTCTGACATATTGAATTAATAAAAATCATATAAATTAAATTTTTTAGTACTATTAGAAATTATAGGTAACCTATTTACCTATTTGATTTCTAGTTTAATATTAATGTTTGTTTTTGTTGTGATTATTAATATGATTTTAAATAGGAGCATACTACAAGTAATTATTATTAAAATTTTTATATGTTTAAAAGATTGAGAAGATACATATATATGTATTCAAGATAAAGTTAACGAACAATAAATAGATGATGTTATATACAAAAATAATGATAGTGAGATTTGGAGTTGTGACAATTCAGCCAATCGACCTAGATAGAGTGACAATGATATTTACATTGTATTGGTGTATATTTTATTTATTTATTTTTTGTATTTTTTAAGTATTTACATTTATATTTTTAGACATGAGTATTTTATTTTATTTTTTTATATTGATATTTATACACAATATATTTATAATTTAATTTTTAAAATAATTTGATTTTTTTAGATTATATATATATATGGACAGGAGCTCAAGTGCCCAACCCATTTGTCTAGATATGGATGATAGGCTAGGTCTACTAGCCTAGGCCCTAGCCCTAGGACAGGCAGCACATGTACAACAACATCTAGTAGTCTAGGCTGGTACTATTGTGCCAGCCTATGTGAGTTGTGTCTTCGTGGCATGTGGCTTCTAACTTAGGCTGGTCTAAGTTATCTGTGGGCTTGGTATAATGTAGGTCAAATCTTAACTAGTTATGCATGCCTCAATTATGTAGTCAGGCCATCGGGTTGTGCTGGGCCTCCATTCCTTGCTTATGTGCTGACACAACCTGATGGCCAGGTTGGAGCTAACAAAAGAGGCTTTGCTGATCCGATATGACTAGTTATACCTCTACACAAAGAAAAAATTAATTGGCTATAGGCTAGTTTGATAGCTAAATGAGCTATACAGATTTATGGTATTGATTGTTAGGATATTTTTTTCAGTGGATAAATGATTATTATTAGGTTGTTATTTTTTATTAATTTCATTTCATGTATGAATAATATATCTAATAAATATAAGAAATGTATTCGTTCATGATGATATTAATAAAAAAATATTTATATAATAATCATCATAATTCCACTATTAATGTTAATGATAACTTTGATATGATGTTATATTATTATTATTGTGATGCAGTCTCATTTTGTGTGATTTAATAAATTTTTTTGATACTTATCATTTTTAGCCTAAAAGATATCTGTTAGATTATTTTTATTTTTTTTTAATATGAATTAGGAGATTAATATGTGATGTTAATAATATATGTCGATGATATTTAATTACAAGAGATGATTAGTTGAGCATATATCAATTGAAATTCTTTTTGTAGACTAGTTTTAAATGAATAATTTGAGATATTTGAGTTGTTTTTTGATATATTTATTAGGTATTGATGTATGATGCTCAAGATGTATAATATTTTTTTCAAAGAGAAGATATATTTTGTATATTTTATTTCATATTAATATGTAGAGATGTGTACTTGTTGATTTATCACTTAATCTATGAATAGACTTATTTATAAATATTGATTCATCAATTAAATTTCTTAGATATAAGTAAATTATAAGAAAATTAAACTATTTTATAGTGATCAAGCCAAGTATTATTCATTATATCAATATAATTATTTATTTCTTAGATTTTTTAAGATATATGCATATGTACATAATTTTTAGGATTCTTATCTATGTAAAGTAAATTTAGAAATCAGAGACATAATTGGGTAGAAGTAGATGTGTCAAACGAGTTGGGTTGGCCTAACCCGGCATGACACGCTACAGTGTCGTGCCAGGCCCACATACTGCATGAATCATGCTGTGATGGGCTGAAGTTTTTGGCATGCATGTCGTGCCAGGTATGCACGACATGTCTGACACGTCGGCACGACACGTGTGACCAAGCACTGAGCATGGTCATGACGAGCCACCACCTGACTGGTGAGGCTCGCGGAGTCCTGAAAGGGCAAAGACGCGGCGGCGTGTCACCGAAATCTTAATTTTTTAAATATTTAGGGGTTTGGCTCTGCTCGAATAGGGCTGAACCAGGCCAAACTTGGCAGATTTTGTGCCGCGAGCCTGCGTCTGGCTTGACCTCTACAGAATCGTGCCGGGCCAGACATGACATGGTACAATAATCGTGCCGTGCTTGGCCCGACACGGTAGCCCAATTAGGCGGCCTAAAACAGTGCCGGCCCAGCCCGGCATGACCCGTTTGACATCTCTAGGTAGAAGCATATTCAATTTATTTTTATTTTTTATATGTAATCTTGTTTCATGTAAAAGTAAGAAATAGATAATTATTTTAAGATCCAATATATAAGCATAATACGGCACAGAGTTATAATGACATCTACTCGTGAGATCAAGTAGATTAATTATTTTTTGAAGAATCTATGACTACTAATTTAAAGATTAATGCTATTTTACTATAATAGTCAGATAATTCGGTATATTTAGTCAACTTGATGTTCTACGAGTGAACAAAGTATCTTAGGGTTGGCTATTATTTCAAGATCTAATACATACTTAGTATAGTAGAGAGCCACAATGTTGCCTACCCGTGAGATAAGTAGATTAATTACTTTTTGAAGAATCTCTGACTACTAGTTTAAGGATTGATGATATTTTACTATAATAGTCAGACAATTCAGTACATTCTAGTCAACTTGATGTTGTACGAGCGAACTAAGTTTCTTAGATTTTTTTTATAATTATTGTCTATGTATCTACCAACAAACAAATTGCATATATTTTCATGAATATTTTCAGATGATCATAAATTATTTTTTTTAAATGGAGTGTTTTTGACATGTACTGGGTTGAAAAGAGTGTTAAGATTTGATTATTTTTTTATTGTTTATTTTTTATTTTCATTATTTTGGAATACTCGACATGTTGGTTTCCCCAAAATCATATATATAGTTGATATTCTATCTCAAAGATTGTTTTTTATTATTAGTAGATTCCTTTATTTTTCTTATTTTCTCTTCTCTCTCTTTCTTGAAAATAATGTCGCCGAAACCCTAATTTGGCATTTGCATGTATTATACACGCGCACACACACACTCACACGCACACGCACGCACACGCACCTTAGTGATTTTGTTTTTGTAGTTGAAGATGATATCAACAACATCTTTAGCTGCATCTTGTTGCAGATTCCATAACAGTTGTAATTACATATGGGAAGTATGATAAATATATTATGAAAAAAAACCTCACAAATATTGGTAAAATATTAAATTACATTTTATGTAGCCACATAGAAAGTATGATAAATTTCTTGCTGAGCTGGTTTCACTTCACATCAGTTGCAATCGCATACTTTATCACTAAGATTTAAGTTTCTTTTTTATCTTATATTTATTTCTTGCATGTTACTGAAAAAATACAATTTTCAGTTTTATTTTTTTTGCACCATCTCATTGTTGAGGCAATCTTATTTCATTAATACAATTGATCTATCTGAAACTTTTATTCTGAAAAAATAAAACTGTCCCCCGAGATTCTTTTTTATCGTTAGTGTTCTAATCCATTAACATGCTCAGAATATTTTTTTTGTGCTTATGATTCTATATGGCATATGGATGAATGATTTTCATTTGTTTGCTGGGTTTTGTTGTTTATGTTCTTACAAATTGTCATCTTTCACATACTATTAACGTAATTAACAGGTGGAGAATTTGGTGCAAAGGATGATAAAATGGCTGAAGGTTGGTGGGTATATTTTTTTCAGAGAGTCTTGTTTTCATCAATCTGGAGATTCCAAGCGAAAATACAATCCAACCCACTACAGGGAGCCTAGATTTTATACAAAGGCATGCTTTTTCATCAAATAAGTAGTTTAAGGATCCATTCTTTTTTCTTGTTGATGAAAAATTTTGTGATGGTTTATCCCTTTTGATTTCAGGCCTTTATGGAATGCCACATGCATGATGATTTTGGATCTTCTTTTGAACTTTCTCTTGTTGGATTCAAGTGCATTGGTGCCTATGTCAGAAACAAAAAGAACCAGAATCAGGCAAAAATTGTCTTTCTTCATTACAAATGGTCAAAGTGGCAAAATGTTGACATGATATTCATATATGCTACAGATTTGTTGGACATGGAAGAAGATTAATTCGCAAGAAGATAAGGGATTTCAGCTGTTCTTAGATAATATTCAATACAAATACTGTGGCATACAGCGTTATGAACGTGTCTTTGGACATGGTTTTGTGAGCACAGGCGGCATTGGTGCTTTGCTAACTTTTTTTTTTAATCTTTTTTCTAGGACCAAATGGCACCAATCTGTGGTAAGTCCATTCGATTGCATTGCTCTGATCCAGTGCCAGTGGTGGGACTTGAACCCAGCCCTGTTGTGGTTCATCTGCCTTGGCCTGACCTGACCCATGTCTGGTTTTGACCATTTTGTTCGGGTCAGCTGCACTGTGCAGGAACACATGTGTCTGGGCGACTGGGCCAAGCCATTTTTTGTAGTGGCCTAGTATTCCAAATAGCTAAAAATGCAGATAGTTGATCACAGCTCAAAAATCAGATTGTATTTGTAGCAGTTGATATTGGCTGCGATGTTAACGTGCCTATTTGTTTATTAACTTGATCCTTGCAGAAACAACAAAATAATGCTTGGTTGGCTCTTTGTTTCTTGCCCTTTTATCTTTCTGGCATGGTTTGTTGTTTTTGAGCAGAAACAACAAAAGAATTTGTAGCAAAGCTGGAGCTGAAGGCTGGACAGAAAGTCCTGGATGTTGGCTGTGGCATTGGTGGAGGTGACTTCTACATGGCAGAAAACTTCAATGTGGAAGTTGTTGGCATTGATCTCTCCATAAATATGATCTCTTTTGCTCTTGAACGTGCTGTTGGCCTCCAATACCCTGTTGAGTTTGAGGTTGTTGATTGCACGAGGAAGACATATCCCAACAACACATTTGATGTTATCTATAGCAGAGATACCATTCTTCACATTCAGGCCTCTCTCTCTCTCTTGCTCTCTCTCTCTCTCTCTCTCTTTGTCACTTTCTCTCTTGCTCACTCTCTCTCTCTCGCTCGCTCACTCACACACACACTCTCTCTTGCTCTCTCTCTCTGTTGGTCTCTCTCACTCGCTCACACACTCTCTCTCCCCCTCTTTCACTCACTCTCTCTCTTACTCTCGCTCGCTCACTCACTCACTCTCACTTACTCTCACTCTCTCTCTCTCTCTCCCTCACACACACACACACACTCTCTCTCCCTCACACACACACACACACACACACTCTCTCTCTCTTTCTCTCCCTCACACACACACACACAAACACTCTCTCTCCTCCTTATAGTGGTATTTTTGTTTGTATTTTAATTGGGTGGCCATGAATTATGATTTGGAATAAATATTCTGTGTTTTCTTCTATATTCAGGACAAGCCTACCTTATTCAAGTCCTTCTTCAAGTGGCTGAAGCCCGGAGGCAAGCTTCTTATCAGTGATTACTGTAAGAACAGTGGGCCTGCATCAGCTGAATTTGCTGAATACATCAAGCAGAGAGGATATGATCTTCATGATGTTGAATCATATGGAGAGGTTGGCAGTGGCTTTGCACCCGCACCATTTTGACAAAATACTTCACTTTTCCTGCCATTCGATCTTCAATTCCTGTGTTTTCCATGGATAGATGCTTAGAGATGCTGGATTTGATGGGGTAATTGTAGAGGACAGGACCCATCAGGTGTGCTCCTTTACTCACTCAGAACCTTAAAGATTCACACAATGCTTCTTTCTAATTCATCATATGCTTCAGTTCAATAAGATTCTGCGGCGAGAATTAGCAGCTGTTGAGATGGGCAAGGAAGCATTCATCAACGACTTGTCTGAAGTTGTTTTCTCTTTCCCTTTTTTTGTTGTAGGCTAGGCAACCCATTATTCTTTTGTGTTAAATTGTATTGGTGACTGTTCTTGCTCATCTCCAGGATGATTATGATGAAATTGTGAGTGGCTGGAAGGCAAAGCTGTTTCGGAGCTCCTCTGGGGAGCAGAGATGGGGTTTGTTCTTTGCAATCAAGCGATAATGGAGTTATTCCTCACTGCTGCTTAGAAAATCGTGTGCGAAATCTGCCACTAGCTGTTGCCTTGTTCTTATTTATTGTTTTCTCTTGGGGAGCTTTTTTGCTCAAAATTGCTATTATTAGGTGGGCAAAATTGGAATTCCCGTGCCTAGTTTTATTTTCCCCCCCATGTTAATATAACATAATTGTTTTCCATAAACTCATGTTTTGTAACATTTCAATAAGTAATATTGTATTTAATTCATACATTTAAAGTGTAACTTTTCTTATATTTTATTTTTAAAAGCAATTTTCCAAAGGGCAATTCTTATCTTTTATTTTTAACCAATAATATATATATATGTGTGTGTGTGTTAACCAACTAGTCTTTTTAAAAGACAGCATGAAAGATGTCTTCATTGGCTCCTTGCACATGGGACAATTGCATGAAGGAAATTAAAACTAAGTTTTGACTGATCTTGAAGATGCAAAATCTTGAAACAATTCAATAAAAACCATGCTTATCCAAACCCCTCCCCCCCCCCCATGCTTATTTGAACCAAGTATGTTTATCACAATAGGTCACAAGACTTGATGGGACCGCTAGGCCCATTAAATCTTGAGACAAAAGGATTAATAGTTGTAGCCGCTAGACCAACTAATAGTTTACAGCCGCTAGACCCACTAATGGCCGCTAGACCCACTAATGGTCTGTAGCCGCTAGACCCACTAATGGTCTGTAGCCGCTAGACCCACTAATGGTCTGTAGCCGCTAGACCCACTAATGGTCTGTAGCCGCTAGACCCGCTAATGGAGTCATCTTGACAAAAGTGTTGTGTGTCAAGAAGCAAAAAAGTTAGCCAAAATTTCACTTTGTATCCCATCTTGATTCTTCATCTTGCACTAAGAGAAATTAAAATTTTGTGCCCTCATAATGCAATGCCAAATATAGCTATGGTTATACATCTCTATGGTCATATTAAACATATCACGGATCAACTTTAAATATGCACCAAAGGCATAAAATTATTTCCGAATATATGCAAATCATTCGGATCCGTGTGGATGAACTTGCTCATCTCTGAAAGCCTATGGATAGAAGATCTCAATGATCAGATTTTTGATGAACTTGGTGACGGGTACAAGTCCTTTGTTAATATGGTTGGTGATCATGACATGTCAGTCCTATTTGATGAACCACATGAGAAACTCATAGATAAAGAAAGCAACCTTGAATAAGACACATCTATTCTTTTGTCCCTAATGAAAATTATGATAATTGTCAATCCTTCCACTCAATGCCAAAAAAGAATCATGATGACCTTCACCGAGTCAACCACATGAGAGAGAGACAGAGAGAGAGAGAGAGTGTGTGTGTGAGAGAGTGATGGGAATGTCAACTTTGCCCCTAACTTATCATCTTTTTTTGGTTCTGATGATGTGTGGTGACTCACCATGTCACTTCCACCTTGAGCGATCTCTCAGTACATAGTCCTTATATTGGTTCTGATGATGTCATGACCATAGATGTCTTTGGTCTACAAATCACTCATATTGGTTCCATTACTCTACTCACTCCCTCCAAAGCCTTTCATCTATAATCAATCTCTGTGTTTCTTTTATGAAAGATAATCTTATTTCTATTTATCAATTTTGTATTTAAAATTAAATTTTTATCAATTTCTTACCAATTCCTTTCATCTACATATAGTCTTAATTTGAATGATCAACATCTTTTCCAAACTTATATTTTTTTAGTTGCTTTATCAAGTGTAAAAATCATGGGCAATTTGTATTTTGGTGCACCTAAAATAAAAATATTTGAAAAATAGAATTTTTTCAAATAATATTTAAAAAAGTACACCAAGATATAAAATAATTAGGTTTTGGAACACTAAAGATAAAAAACTCAATTTTGCCACATGTGTTAGAAAGTTCACTAGCTCATATTCTAATGGAAATTAGGCCACCCAAAATTATTATAAATAAGATAGAAAAGGAAATGTCCAATTTTCTATGGGGTAAAAAAGAAGAGAAAAATAAGCTTCACTGGAAAAGATGGAAAGAATTGTGTTATCCAAAGGAAGAAATAGGTTTAGGCTTTACTAGTCTAAACGACACAGCCAATGCTTGGGCTTGTAAAAATTGGTGGAGATTGAAGGAAAAAAATAACCTATGGGCAGCATATATAAAAGCTAGATATGGTATAGGTAATAAAGTACTTAGAAATTCAAAAAAGGCATCAAACATTTGGAGACTCATGCGCAAACAGTAAAGTGTAGTGGAAAAATACACAATCCTCACCAGCTACGAGTGGAAATGGTCCTTAACTCCGCATGAAAAATTCACATTAAGTAGTGCAAAGCAGCTAGTTAGAAATAGGAAAACACAAGTGGGAATGTTCGAAAGGATATGGGTAAAACAGAACCCACAGAAGATAAATGTTTTTATGTGGAAGCTTCTCTCTAACGTCATTCCGGTGGATGAGAATATTCAAAAAAAAGGGGTAAGGTTGGCTTCTCGTTGTGAATGTTGCCAACAAGAAATAGAAACCAGGGATCACTTATTTTCAAAAGGAAAAATAGCTAAAAAGGTATGGAATACTTTAGAAAGAGAGGTAGAATTAGAAGAGCTTATATGCAGCCTCAAGGATAGATTAAAATGCTGGAATAATAAACATACGAAGAATAAAATCCTTAAATGGTTAAGAGAATATATACCACACGTAGTAGGTTGGTGTCTGTGGAAGGCCAGGAATGCCAGCAGATTCAATGGTACTTTAATGAATGCTAAATCTATTATAGAAGAAATTAGAAGGGAAATCTCTTTCATCTCGGCATGCAACTCGATTAGGCTTAGGAATTTAGAATTAGAAAAAGATAAGATAAAGGTATGGGGCCTAGTAACCAAAAGAAAAAAATTACCAATAATTAGAATAACTAGCTGGGAAAAGCCTCCGCAAGGTATATTGGTGCTTAATACTGATGGAAGCTTCAAAAGAGAAATGAGAATGACAGGAGGTGGAGGAGCGATAAGAAATAATGACGGAATAGCAATCAAGGTTTTCAGAATAAGAGAAATAGCTTTTTCAGCATTGCACTCAAAAAAATCGCCTTGCACAAGGGGTTGCTAATTTGCAAAGAGAATAATTACTCAAACTTGCAAGTTCAAGTAGATTTGAAACTTTTGGTAGATCTAGTGAAAAATAAAATACAATTATGGAAGTTTGAATCAGAAATTGAGAAAATAAAAAATTTGATATTAGAGCTGAAAGGAGAAATAATACATATATTTAGAGAGGCGAATGCATTAGCAGATAAATTAGCGGAGGAATGTGCTTATAAGGGCTTACAGGAATTTGAAGAAAATAAAATTTCGTAAAGGTACAAAGGATTAATTAATTTAGATAGAATAGGTTACCCATATATTAGAATAAACAAGAGGTAAATTATTAGTAGGCTGAATTGAATAAGGCTAGAACTTGGTGGTGGCATTGAACATTACTCCTTGGTCATGTGGGGAGGTTATTCTTATACACTATATCTATTGTCACCGTGATGATATTAAATAATATGGTAATGTAGAATGATGATAAAGCTGCTGTCCTATGTTATTAAACACTATGTATGCAGGAAACCCCGGTCCTGAGGGGAGGTGCAGTATCATGGCAATGGAGCTTGCTTGAGTGTTCTCCCTGGCCCTCAGGGGAGAAGAACAGCGTATTGTCTTGTGATGTGCTGGTTTATGTGCTTCATTATAAGCTTGTGTTACTATATAATCTCATAAGTATTATTTTTTATAGAATTGATGGTATTGTTCCATTAAAAAAAAACTCAATTTTGCCACTAGCTAACACGTCAATGATTAAAAAAATAAAATAAAAAATTACTTTATAATTTTTAAATGATCTACAGTACTGATTGATGAAAGTGAGATTCGAACCCACTTGCTTAACATTGTTAAGCAAGTGAGTTCGAGGATAAGCTCAAATAGGTGCAATATGCATATATCACACATGACAATGATGTGATACATTATAATTGTGTCGTCTGCCATTAGTTGATGTTTAATTTTGCAAGGTATGCAAATACTATTATGTTTTTTTTTATTTTATAATTATACTTTTATATAATAGAGTTATAAAGAAACAATATTATTTTCTTTTATTTTGACATCTACTCGTTCTAATAAAATGGATCAAAATAAATTTATTGAAAATAAAATTAATATTTTAGATAATTTTGATTTATATAATGATAATCCAACCTAAAGTAAAACTAGTTTGCATTTTAGTCTCAGGTCTCCCTATGTACCTGAACAAATATAAGCTTAATAGATAAATTTATTGATAATAAAATTAATAATTTAGATAATTTTGATTTATATAATAATAATACAACCTAAAGGTCTAATTTTATAATATAGGTCAATACAAACTTCACTATAAAGTAATGAGATTCATATCATATTTTGTGATGAAAATTTTATGACTATTTCATTGTCAATATAGAAGTAACAATCTTGACATAGTGATGATGTAATAATTCAAAAAGTTCTCAAAGAACTATTAAGTTAATTCTTAGTAGAAAATTGTCTGATAATTTCATTATATAAAATAATTTATATAGTGTTTGAGACATCCCCTTCAACGATAATAATTATAATCATCTATAATTATAATTATATAATACAATAAAATAAAAAGAAAAGGGAAAAGTATATGATATAATAATTAGGGGGAATTCTGTTTTGATGCACTCACCCCAAGCACAATTCCCCCTAATATTTTGGGGTGAGGGGAGACTGCTCTTTCATGTAACTTGACCATTTTGACATTGCTCTAGTAATTGGTCTAATAGAGGTTGCCTCCTCAACTAGGTTTTGGTTTAGCATAACTTATAGGTCTACATCATCTTCCTGTTTTTGAAAAAGATTTGTTTTCAAATCATCACTATATCAAAATGAGATAAATTAAAAATATCAAAGCTAGAACTAATACCATACTCATCTAGAAGATCTAGTTTGTAGGCATTTTGTTGATTCGTTCAAGAACTTAAAATGATTCTACTCCCCTTGAAAATAGCAAAAAGCATCTCTAAATAAGAAGTCTTTTTTTTCTAATGTGTAGTTAAACTCATTCTATTGGTTCAAATACAATTCTTTTATAGCCTTTATTAGCTTATTGTTATTTAACACACTGTTTAGTTTTTCTAACTATGCTAACCCTCTTTTTATGAATTTTCTTAACTAATTCACCTTTTATCTTACTATCATAATTATCATGTTCACTCATAGATAGAGGAGTCAATCAAGAGGTGTCAAAGGATTAAAATTTAACATATGATAAATATTTAGTTGCTTTACATACTACTTAGTTCTTCAAAATGTAAAAATTTAGTGGCATAATGGATAATTCAATTATATGCAAAATCAACATATGATAAATATTTCTCCAAAGTTTTTATGTCCTTACGAATGTTTCTATTATCTCAATTCGACCATTAGTTTGTGGATGATAAGTAGTAGAGAATAAAAGTTTAGTTTAAAATTTCTTCATAAAGTCTTTCGAAAGTAGCTTATAAACTTATTGTCACTTTTAAATGATACTCTTGGCAAGTGCAACAATACAATTTCTTTGAAAAATAAATTAGATTTATATGATGCATCATCAAATTTATGATACAATATTAAATATATCATCTTTGAACTTTTCTATCACCATAAAAATTGAATTCATTTCCATTCTTAAATTAGGCAAACCCAACATAAAATCCAAAAATATGTCAACCCATACTTCTTTAAGTTTGGTCAGAAAGGTATATATACCATGAGGACATGTCTTTGAATTTACTTCCTTACAATTTACATTTAGATATTTCTCCTCAATTCTCTCCACATCATGTTTAATATGAGGCTAAATAGAGTGGTCTTGTAAAATATATAAAGTCTTAACTATTCCAAAATGACCCATTAATCCATCCCTATGTACTTTTCTTGCAAGTAACTCGCATAGTGAATTTATAGAAATACAAAATTTTTTTTCTCTATATAAAAATTCATTAAACTTAAAGAACTTACTCACTGTAACTTTCTCACAATTATTGAATATAATGGAAAATAAACATGATTAGCATATAATACCTTGATGTATTTAAATCATAGAAGTTTTGACTTTAAGGTATAAAGTAAAACATACCTACATGATAAAGTATCTAAAACTATGTTTTTATTTCCTTGCGTGTACTTAATGATATAGCGAAATGTCTCAATAAACTCCATTCACTTGGTATGACATTTATTTAGTTTATGTTGCCTCTTCAAGTATTTTAAAGATTAATGATCCTTTGGATCACAAATTATTTGGGCCAAAAGTAGTGTTGCCATGTCCCCAAGACTGTCACCAAGGCATGCGTGTCTTTATCATTAAAATAAAATAATTTAATGCTGTTCTACTTAACTTCTCACTGAAATATGCAATTGGTGGAGTTTATTGCATTAGTACAATCTAGTACTAATTCTCAAAGTATCACATTCTATTTTAAAATTTTATTAAAATTAGCTAAAATAAGTAGTGGAGCTTTAGTTAATTCCTTTTTAATTAACCAGAATGCTTTAGTTAATTCCTTTTTAATCAACTAGAATGTTTTAGTTAATTCATTTTTAATTAACTGAATGTCTTAGTTAGAGGTGCAACGATGCTGCTAGAATCTTTCACAAATCTATAAAAGCTTGCTAAACCATGAGAATTTCTTTTATATATATATATATATATGATAATTAATAACTATTCTTTACCGAAAATAATGTAAATCTCAATTTTAATTTTCCTAACTAAGCTTTCCACATCTTAGGCTTTGCCTTCGAACAATCGTCTATTTCTTTTCCTTCCAATGTAGTATATTGCAGTTGCAAAAATTACTTTCTAGATCATGTTTATTGGGCTGTCTGCTATATGCTTGGATTTCATTTCTTTGAAGATTTTCCTTAAACATGTAGCATTACTTTTAATTCCTATCCAGCTGTTATGTTCCTTCCATATTGAGCATGTGTAACTGTAATTAAAAAACAAGTGATCCAAGAATTTTACAGAGGTGCAGAATTCACACCCCATGCTTTTAGGTAATTAGAACACCACATCTTTTGTTCTAAGCCTTTTATGCTTAGCAATCCATAGATATATTGCATGCTTTGGTATGCGCTTCTTCGTCCATGCATTTTGGTCCAGAATTTACTTTTTTTATTACCTGTTTCCATAAGAAAATTGTATTTTTCGAATATTAATCTCCCTTTCTCGCCCCATGTTTCCAATAGAACATTTGCAAGTTCTTTTGATCCAGCTTTATTAACTAGAATATCATTTACCGAAATAGGGGATTTTCAATGAGGCGGGTCTTCCTTGCGAATCTGGTAATCCCAGTCATCTTTTGTGTTCAGGCATACGTGGTGGACCCACTTAATCTAAAGTGAATCCTTTTTTCTATTTATCCTTCAAAGAGTTTTGAGAAAGAAGGATTTATTCCATGTAGATATGTTGAGGATACCAAGATCTCTAATATGGGTAGGTGTCCATACTTTGACCCAAGTAACCTTGGGCCTATATCTTCTCGATTTGGGTGCCCCCCATAGAAATCTTCTACTTATAATATAATTAGGCAGAAGGAAAACTGAGAACCAATATCGTTCGATGCCTTAAACTACCATGTGGAGCAACTCTAATCTTCATGCTATTGAAAGAAGTTTGCACGCCCATTGATGAATGACTGATGCAATCTTATTCAATAGAATCAAGAATTGAGATGTAATGAGCTGGCTTGAGGATAATAGAATCTCAAGAAAAATAAAAGGGAGGGTACCCTCCTTATAGCCTAAAAAACCCAGAATGTCTATTTTTTTCTTTTGTCTCACTTCTCCAAAGAAGATGCTTGATTTGGATGGGCTGACATTCAGACCTACTATTGCCGAGAATTGCTTTAATGCTCCATGAATAATATTAATAGAGTTCCAATCTCCTTTAGAGAAAATAATCAAATCATTTGTGTACATGAGATGTGTTATGTACCTATGGAACAATTAGCTTGGCTTATGAAGCCAAGCTAATTATAATATTTGTGTACATGAGATGTGTTATGTACCTATGGAATAATATTTGTGACATTCAGATAGATATTTTCGCCATCATAGAAGCCAAGCTGAACGGTGAAAAATTAGCTTGGCTTATGAAGATGAAGTTCAAGGAATATCATTCTATAGATAACTTCTCCACCCATAGTAATGGCAGAATTTTAGTCCTATGGAACAATCAAATTATAAATTTAGAAGTCATCTCTGCAATGTCACAGAACATGTACCTTCAGGCCCTAGACAAAAAGAGTGATCTATCCTTTAAGCTCTATGTAATCCATGGTCTACATTCTATTTCAAATAGGAAAGTCCTTTGGAGAGACCCAACAGAAAAGGGGCATTGGACACCTCTCTTTGGGTCATAATGAGAGATCAAATCCCCACTCTCAAGTCTAGATAGAGTGGGAGGAATGGTAGTAACAAATTATGAGTATCAGGATGCTCTCATATGCATCTCAAATCTAAACCTAGAAGATCTACCCTCATATGGAAATTTCTTCACATAGACCAATGGTAGAGTCTCCAGCAAGCTGGATAGGGTAATGGTGAATAATGAGTAGACAAATCTGTGCCTAGATAGCCATGTAAGTTTCTTATCCCCCGGAATTTACCCGTACCACTGCCCGTTAGTAATATCTATAGAATCGGATGACATGCAAAGGAAGATTCCTTTCAAGTTCTGTAATATATGGCTTTCGCATAAGGACTTTACTTCCACGCTGCTCAGAAGTTGGAAAGGAGAGATCAGGGGGTCAAATATGTTTTAGTTAGTTAAATAACTAAAAGCTTTAAAAGACTCTCTAAGAGAACTAAATGAAAAGTATTATGCGCATATTAGTTCAAGGGTAGTCCTAGCCTGGAAAACCCTCCATGAGCTACAGACTAATATCTTGAAGTCCCCTAATAAGGCCTTGAAAGATGAGGAAGTCTTGACCAAAATTAAATTAAGAAAACTTGAAGAGGTTAAGTTGTCATTTCTTAGGCAAAAAGCAAAAATCAATTACATCAAGCAAGGAGATGGATGCAAGAAATTTTTTCACGCCTTTATGAGTTTTAAATTTTAAAAAAATAAAATTGCATCCGTGGAAAAAAAAGATGGAAGTTGTACAACGTCTAAAGAAGACATCGTGGAGACTTTCGTTACATACTATAGAGAACTCTTAGGAACTTCGAATAGAGTGGAGGAAATAGATGATGAAATATTAAGAGGAGGTAGGATTCTTCAACAAAAGGATCATAGCCAACTCTCTCTATCTTTCACTTTTGAAGAGATAAAGGAAACTCTTTTTACGATGGGAAATTCTATGTCACTCGGCCATGAAGGGTACATGGCAGAATTTTTAAAGTCCTCATGGGGCGAGATTGGACGTGACGTGGTTCGAGCTGTGGTTAGCTTCTTCCATTCTAGAAGAATGCCAAGACAAATTAATCATGCATATATATCTTTGATTCCTAAATCTTTACATGCATCCACAATTAAAGACTATCGACCTATATCCTACTGTAATATGATCTACAAGATCATAGCCAAGCTTATTGCTTCCCATTTAAAATTGATCAGGGGAGTTATAATTAATCCGGCTCAATGAGTGTAAGTGAAGGAAAGATTAATTTCTGATAATTTTTTCATCGCACAGGAATTAATTAGGAGATACGCAAGGAAAATGATCTTTTCAAGGAGTTTCCTCAAGATAGATATCCAAAAAGCATTTGACTCGGTTGAATGAGATTTCTTGAAGGATGTTCTCTATGGATTTAACTTCCCCGAAAGATTAATCAAACTTATATATGAGTGCATAAGTACCACATCATTCTCAATCTCTATCAATGGGCATCTTAATGGATATTTCAAAGGCAATTGAGAGTTTAGGCAAGGGGACCCGATCTCTCCTTACCTCTTTGCTCTATGCATGGAATATATATCAAGGAAATTGACTATGACAACATCTTTAGAGTACTTTTCAAAGAGGTACCAGGGCTTGAAACTCTTTTTTCTTATAGTTTCTTTCCTCGACGGACAATTTGTTTTCATTCATAGAATTTATATCTTAGCGATTAACATGTCCAGTGTGTTCATCCATGCATCCAATTCCATTACTAACTTCTACACATGTATTAAAAATGGGCAATAGGTTATAAGAACCATTATTTTGTGAGGAATTGAAGCCAGCTCTATTATTATCACTTGTGCCCGAATTTGAACTACTCGAGTTATGAGAGAGAAAAATCATATCCTCCCTAGAGTTCAATTTGATTATTGGGTTCATTAGTGAACTCATTGATTTTACTTGACATGCTTATTTCATATTTGTGCCTTTTCACATGTTCAGAAGAAGAAGAGGCTAAGCTTACAGTAACGATACTTTCCTTACATTCCTCTGTACACTACTTGTTATCATTCAGGAATGGGTCTTCCCTATTAAAATTTTCAAATAGTTTATCCGTAGGAGCAGAAGAGGGCAAAGCATCAATTTTAACATAACTAGTACGAAACATAGCTTCATTTGGGAAAACATCTTTTACCGAATGTTCATCTCCATCTCTGCCAACCCCCGGGAGGGGGTTTTCTATTTTTCATCCTTGTTTTTTTCTAGATTATAATTTACATCGCTCGAAATAGCATTAAAATCAACATTAATACAAGATTTCCTGTGCGTATTAGAATAAGTTTTATTTAACGCATCCGTGAGAGACGAGATCTTACCATATATGATTTTCTAGCAATATCCATCATCAATCAGATATTTCATTGTGTCTAAGTCATATTCTGAGCATACTATTAGCCTCCTCCTTTGGATTTGGTTCTTCAATTCATCAAGAGGCTTTGGTTTAAGAGATATCAGCGAGACAGGTGCTTGCGACTTAGGGTACCTTTTGGCGCTCTTTGAGGGTTTATTTATTTTATTATTACATGGGATGTCGGGCGTTCCCATAGAATCCATATTGATAATTAAAAACAACCGTGCAAAATATCTAAGTTAAGAAACTTAGAGCAAAACATGAACTTGCCCGATTCTAAGCCTTCCAAGGCTGAAATCTCTAAGGGTTTTTGGAACTTTTGGGAGGATTTCGGGGGGGATCACGCGTGAATTAGGTTCTATCTCAATTCTTGGTAATTTTGAGTGAAATACTAGTATCTAGATCTTACGGCATGTGGTGGCCATGAAAGTGATCTCGATGGATTCAAAGAAAGTAAAAGATGTGCTAATTTTTCGAGAATTTCTTATATTAGTTACATATCTTGTTGTTGCCCATTCTTCCATTACTTTTGCCTTTTCCTTATCCACTTCTATTTCTTGACAACCTATGATAAAAGCTATAAAAATAAAATTGTCCAAGCAAAAGATACTTTATAAAATTAGCAAATAATGTTTATTTTCTCCAAGTATCTAAGACAAGTTTCATGTGCTCATGATGACTATCTTGATAAATTATGATATCATCAAAATATACCAACACAAACTTGCCAATGAAAGCTCACAAAATATGGTTTATTATCCTCATGAAAGTACTAGGAATATTAGTTAATTCAAATGACATAATTAACTACTCTTACAAATCATGTTTTATTTTGAATAATCTTTTCAATTCATCATCTTTTGCTATACGAATTTAATGCTATCCACTTTTTAAATCAATTTAAAAAATATACAAGCACTATATAGTTTATTTATCATATCATCTAGTCGTGGAATGAGATGTCGATACTTTATAGTCATGTTAATTGCCAGACAATTAATGTACATTCTCCACAACCCATCTCTTTTAGGAACCAATAATACAATAATAATACATGGACTCTTGTTTTTCCTAATATGCATATTTTCTAATAATTTACTAACATGTCTCCAGAGTCCATTTGCTTCCTCTAGATTACTCCTACATGCTAGTCGATTAGGAATAAAATATCTTGGAATAAAGTCAATCTGATACTTAATGTTTCAGGTTGGAAGTAGTTCCAATGGTATTTCATTAGGAAGGATATCTTTGTATTCTTGCAAAAGAGAAGTAACATAAATAGGCAACGTACTATTATGATCATTACTACATAATAAGACATCCACAATCCATCTCTCATTAAATGCATCTCTTTTCAACTTTTCAATCACTTTCTCATCCTTCATCTTTTTTATAATCACACTTTTCTTTCATTTTTTTTTGTGTACTATTGCTTTCTATCCTCACTTGATCTTCATTCACTTGGGTAGAAATTAATGGTACAAAAATAATATTTCTTTTTTTTTAATTCAAAAGAATACTTGTTGGTAAATCCATCATATTTGAATCACCTAACAAACTGCTATGGACTACCTAATAGAAGGCATCCAACATACATAGGTACTTTATTGCATAATATTTCATATGCGTACTTTCCAATTTGAAAAAATTCTGATACTTGTGTATTCATCTTTATTTTTCACTATTATTTAGCCATTATAACTTATGTCATATGTACTTCATAGTTGGTAACCCTAATTTTTATTTAATGATTGTGATTGTAACATTTGTATAATTTTCTTTTTAAATAATCATGCTACTTATTTTACCTTTCACAAGACACCTAGTATGACATAGATTTTCTTGCTATCCTTCAATATCTTTTTCCTTGGCTTGCATACCTAGAGCTCTTCATGTAATCAATAATTTTGTTTGAATAAGTTCTTCATCAATATATCTTATAAGGATGGTATTGACTGAGCATCTTCTTTATCATCAGTCTCAATTTCTCAATAATCTCTCAATAACTTGACTCTCTTCTTTGGACATAGACTTGATATGCGACATCTTCCAAGACACTTGAAGCAATTGATATCATAATTTTGAGTGACAAAAGTTGTAACCTTACTTTGAGAATAAAGTTAACAAAATCAAGTTTGGACTGCCTTCTGATTGGTTACTACTAATTTATCTTCTTTTCTAATATAATTTGATTTTCTAGATGATTGGCCCAAATTATGGTTTAGATGTGTTCTTTGCCTTGAGCTACTATTCATTTTTGAATGACGTATATATTATATCTTCCATTTCTACATAAAAATGCAACTCTATCATGTTTGCAATCTTCTGATTCAATCATGATGAAAATCAAATCTTGGTAGCCTCTCGATCTTCCTCAACATTAGCTCAAATCATAATATTTTTTATTTCTTTATGATAATCTTTCATACTTGAGCTCCCTTTATCATTCTTTTTGTTGGGACAGAAAGTTTGAACTATAATTTATTTGAAATCACAAAGTGTCAGGAATAATAGTTGATTAAATAACTAAAGCAAATAATAACCCAAATTAAGAAAACCTCAATATGAAAAATCCAAAATATACAACTACTGAAAAATGAAGTTCATGTAACAACAATGCTAAATCAAATGATAAATGCTAAATACTTATTCACATATACTAAAAATCCTTGAAGCACAATATGCCCAAAAATTAGATTTTGGACCAAAAATATTTTCTAGGATATAAAGCTCTAGAGATCATTAATCTAGTACAAATACGTAAACTTGAGATTTTGAGATAAATACTCTGGATCCCTTTCTGTATTATTATTTAGATGAAAAGATTTGTCTGTCATATTTACTGCTTGAAATCAATAATATAATAGCATGACTATTTTTGGACTGAAGAGGAGATCATATCTATAGTTTTCACTTGTTTAGATTGTCCAAACTCCAATTCCTTTTAGCATACACTCTTACACAAAAAAAACATAGCAGTATCCACACGCATGCTAAAAATATGTTGTGATTATATATAATTGGCACACATAATGCTTAGAAAATAAATCACATCAATGCACACATATTATAATTTAAATACAAACACATAAATATCAAAATTGCAATATAAAATCAATGTGTGGAGAAGAGAGAGAGAGAGAGAGGATGGAAGGGCGAACCATAGATGAAAAGAGGAGCAAAAACCATAACTCATAAAATTTAGTCAAAAGAATTTATGCCCAAAGAAATTTATGCCCAAAGAAATTTATGCCCAAAGAAATTTATGCCCAAAGAAATTTATGCCCAAAGAAATTTATGCCCAAAGAAATTTATGCCCAAAGAAATTTATGCCCAAAGAAATTTATGCCCAAAGAAATTTATGCCCAAAGAAATTTATGCCCAAAGAAATTTATGCCCAAAGAAATTTATGCCCAAAAAAATTTATGCCCAAAAAAATTTATGCCCAAAAAAATTTATGCCCAAAAAAATTTATGCCCAAAGAAATTTATGCCCAAAGAAATTTATGCCCAAAGAAATTTCTGCCCAACAATCTTTTAAATTAGCTTCTATTCTCTTCAAAGAATAAAAAAAAGTTGGTCGTATTTTTTTATAGAAAGGAATCGGATGGGACCACTTCCCTATCAAAGAGGGCACCACGCATGCCCTCTTTGTGAAAACAGGTATGGTATCTCATTTTTCATAAAGTTTCTATTTTTTTAAACAACACATAGGATTTTATTACATGGGTAAGGTCTACCAAACAACAGCTTTCAAAAAAATAAAACAAATCATACCAAAATAAATAAACCAATCGGTCTATCCAACTCAGGCAGACCCAACAAATCTTCTTCTCTTTCCTAGGTGGAGAAATACATACCAGCACATAACTTTAAAAAATTAATTTTTGCTGACAATATTATTTTCGTGAACATATCACTGATTTTTATATTTGGTGTACTTTTTCAAGTATAACTGACTTTTCATCTAATATATCTCATATTCATTGATACTGTACATCAATGTGTTTAAACCTACTATGGAAAGTCAGATTCTTAGAGAGAGATATATAGTACTCTGACTATCGCACCATATAATATATGTATCTTGTCGTACATCCAAGTCTATAAAAAATATTTTCATCCATAAAGTATATTTACAAGCTTCAGTAGCTATTTGAATTTCAGCCCCAGTGCTAGATAGTGTTATGCACTTCTACATTTTGGATTGCCAAGATATAGCTCCCCCTCCATGAAAGCACAAAGATAATTGAGAAGTCCGTCATAAGTACCTCAAGATATATTTCACAACAATCTAGTGATATCTTATTGGATTCTAGCAAAAATAATCGACAATATCAATAGCATGTGCTATATCCAGTCTAATTCAGATCATAACATATATAAGACTACCAACTACTGAGATATAGGTAACATGACTTATGTCTCTTCTTTCATTTTCAATCTTGGGACTATGCTCGGTACTCAGCTAAAATTGTTTAACTAAGAGAGTTGAGACTAGCTTGGCCTCATTCATAAAAAATAATTTAAAGAACTTTATTGATATATCATTCTTGAGATAACTAGATATGCCTAGATGGTCTATCCTAGATGATACTCATCCCTAAAATTTACCTGACTAGGCCTAAATCTTTCATAAAAAAGGTTTTTCCCAGCTCCCTCTTAAGCTTATCAATTAGTGCATTATTGTGTCAATTTGTGTATTATATCATCTCCCAACTGATGACTGACAAATATACAATGATTAGAAGATGTGTGCTGAAAGTCATGAGACTCCAAAAAAAATAAAATTTCTTTTACCACTACCTAGGAGCTTATTTGAGACCATACAAGCTCTTGTTTAATTTGCAAATATGACCTTCCTTCTCTTCTACAATGAATCCCTCGAGCTGATCCATGTAGAGAGTCTTGTGATGGTCACCATGAAGAAATGTAGCTTTCACATCAAGTTGATCAATTTATAAGTTCAAGCTAAAAGTCAAACTCAAAACTACTCAAATAGAAGACATCTTAACTAATGGAGAAAATATCTTATCAAAATCAATTCATTTCCTTTGAATAAACCATTTGACTGCTAACCAAGTCTTGTATCTCAGTTGAGAGTCATCATCACTGAGTTTTAGTTTAAAAGAGCCATTTGTTTCTTAAAGCCCACTTCCCTTTTAGTAATTATACCAAATCATAAGTTTGATTGATATAAAGAGACTTCATCTCTTCCTACATAGCTTGAAGCCATTCATCTTTTTTCTAAGAAGAGATGGCCTCCTAAAAGGTCTTGAGCTCACACGCATCATGAGAAATATGTAATCTCAGAGACTAGAGGGTATCTGGAGAGACCTAGATGATCTTCTTGGTTCAGACTAATATGTACCATGATAAACAACTGGGTCCTACCTAGTTCCAGCTAGAATATGGTATCTTATCTCCTCAATAGGTAGGACTCAATGATATCATGTATATCATGTGTTGGGGGTTAAACATGTCGTGCTGTGCCAACACGACTCTTTTTTTGGTGGCCCATTCGAGCCGCTATGCCATGTCATGCTGGGCATGACCCGATAAGGTAGCCGTGTCTTGCCAGGCATGACTAGGTTAGTCCAAATCTGGGCAGAATAGGGCTGGTTCATGCTGGGTCATGCCCGGAGGCTGTCAGCTTGGTCAACCAGTCACCAATTAATGATTTTAGATATTTATTTTGAAAATTAAAAATTTTAAGTTATTTATTGTGAATTACAATATAATTTCACATAAGTCATAATAAAATAAAATCATTAACAAAAATTTTAATAAAAAAAACAAAAAAATCACCAACCAACCAAACCAAAAATAAAATAACACAATATGCAAAAGATAACTATCATCAATCATAATCAAGCACAATCCAAATACCAATTAGTGTCAGTATGCAAAAGATCATCATCATATAAACGTCTAATGGTATCACTAGCAGTTGACTCAACATCTTCAAGGTCACACAAGTTATCATCTGCTAGAAACTCCTCTGATCTTATTTCAGCATGATCCTAGATACTCAACATCGAATCCTTCAATTCTTTCATGCTTGCTAGTGTCTTAATGGCATTTGGTTATAGTCTTGATCTCCTATCTAAAATAATATTGACTATAACAGAAAAAGTAGACTCCGATGCTACAGTCAATACTGAAAGAGTTAGTAGATTTCGTGACATCTTAGACAACATGAGATATGTGGATTCATATGATTTCCACCATTGTAAAATATCAAGGTTCTTATTATCATGATGTGATACTTAAAGCTTGGCTATAACTACTAATTTACCTAGTATCATAGTATGTAAATAGCTCAGTCAAATTTTTATGAATGAATCCTTATGGTTGGTGTTCATGGTTCATGCACGTGGATATGTGTGTTAAAATATTCTCTACTCCTTCTACCTTAAACTCTATGATCCATGCAAGCAGCCAGACAATGAAGAGATAGAATGGTGGACCAGCACTTTAAATACTTGGCTTCCATCTCAATAGTCATGTCACTAAATATATGGTCATCTCTAAGTTGTATATACACATGAGTGCAATGCAAGTGGCGAGAGTGTAAATAGGGGAACACATGTTTTTCATGTCATAAAAAATTTTTAGGAATTCCAAAAAGAAAATTCATGTATCACAATCACTGTTATCAATAATAAGTTCATCACTCTTATAATTAATGTAGTCGGATATCACATGTTCACATCCAACACATGACTCCAACATCATGTAGTATAATTCCAATGGTGTTTCACATTCATTTGAAATTTTTTTTCTTTAGACCTATAGACAAATAAAGACAATCAAATTCCTGTTGTTTGATACGCATATGAAGATATTTTAGTGAGTTATGTATTTTTTTAAAGTAGGAGAAATAACATTCTTCCATGCTTGTACTATCATGTTAATGATATGATACAAACATCTAACATGAAAAATCTCTTCTAATGGCATGTCTTTAATGGTCCTAACAAACAATTTAATGACTACTCCATTGTTAGATACATCATCAAATGTGATACTAAATATTTTATTTTGAATTTGATAATTTCTAAAGATCTCATCATTCACTCATATATGGTAGGACCATCATGAGGATGAAGAATCTCTAAAAACCCTAAAATCTTTTTATTAAGTGTCCACTTAGAATATACATAGTGGGCACTGAGGCATGCAAAAGATGCATCATCATGACTAGTCCAGATATCAGATATCACAGACATCATGCCACTATATTGTCTAAATTCACTAATTATTATTTATTTTCTAACTTATAATATTTTAGTATGTTATTCCTATATATGGACATAGGAATCCTATGATATGCAGGATGAAAATATGTCTGTATGATATTGACTTTCCTATGATCCTCCTAAAATTTGATTAAAAGATCAATCGTGGTAATCAATTTGGTCATGCTTTTTTCTCCCTAACTCATTATGGTATATGAAGGCAGTCAATAAAGAAGCTAAACTAGATCTAATCTCAAAGATCCCATCACTTAGTTGGGTTTGCCTATGATATAATGTATCATATTTTTTTGGTGTAATGATCAGCATCTCTTTTTAGGTACATAATTCCACATGCACTCCTACATGTATATATTTTTTAATAATGCTTGCATTGTGCAGATTCTTCATCGACACTCCAAGTATTTATTTTTGTATTATATTAAAGTGAATCCAAACTATATATGTTCTAGTTTTATGTTTTTTGGACATTTGAGTATGGGTCGAGACCATGGTAGAAAACATGGTTTGGGCCTTGGACCTTTCAATAGGTTTATTATTATTATTATTATCTATGTGTATATTAATATTAATTTCATTATCATTAAATTCTCTATTAGCCATTTTTTAATATTTTTTAGTTTATGAATTATGAATTATGAATTATGAATTATGTTTTACCTTAACAATTAAATGATATTAAAAAAATAAATGAAATATAATACCCAATTTATGGAGAGGAGAGAAAAAGCTCTAGCCTGCACCCAGATTTTTTGCTCTCCGTGTTCATGTTCTTTAAGTATTAAAATATATACAAAATCTAAAATTAAAAATTTTTAGCTTTCAAGAGAACCAAGATTGAGTGGAGAGAGAGAGAGAGAGAGAGAAGAGAAGAGAGATCGAAGAGAAGAGAGTGAGATAGGAGATGAGAGAATTGAATAAAAAACTCAAATCTCTTATTTGATTTATATATTTAATTTTTTAATATTCTTTTCAAATTTTAAAGGGTAGAAACCCAAATGTTGTCAGAAATTCTATCCTAACCATTAGAATTATATTCAACTACTTGGATCTTCTATTATTTTTATTTTTTTATAGGTTAGCCATTAGAAGCAGAAGCTCCTAGATGATCCAGAAAATTTGGCTTTAGTTTGAGGTAGAGGTGTCAAACAGGTCGAGCAACCTGGGCTTGGCCTGGTTCAGCCATGCTTGGCCAGCGTGGCATGGTCCAGGACCTTGCTCGGGCCCATGCCGGGCTGACTCTCGATAGAACTTGTGTCATGCCATGCCGAGAAAAATCAGCTCGGGTGCCTAGCATGTGAGCACTGCATGGGCGACACCATGAAAGGCGATGCATGATGGCTGACGTAGCGACGCTCGACGGAGGATAAAGTGATGATGCCCGACAAGCGACGGCTCAGTAATGCTCGACGGGTGATGGCTCAGCGACGGTTCATTGACGCCCAACGGGCGATGGCTCGGTGATGCCCGACAGGCGATGGCAGCACGCCATCCCAAGTTTAGGTTAAAAATTATCTTAACCTAGAACATGCTCGAACTACCCTGAATATGGGCGAATTTAGGGCATGGGTTGTGCCGGGACAACTTTCTAGTGAACCATCTCATGCCAAGCACGACACACGAGCCCGTATGGGCATGAAAAAATTGGGACGTGCTGCCCTAGCACGGCCCGTTTGACACCTAGAGTTTGGGGGCATCGACATGGGCTCAATCATGCTTGTGGGGTGGGGGGCTCATCCATGTGCACCTAGGTCATGCCATGTGGACACGCTCAACCAACCATGTGGTGGGTGAATTAAAAAAATTTTCCACGTTTACCAAACATGACGGGGTAGGAATGGTCCAATCAGATTGTGTATGATATTCAATTCGATGTTTCATGGCATGGTACCCATGCTGCTAGACAGTGCTTACGATTTAGGCACCTGGGTCATGCTATCTTGACATGAGCCTTGACACCCCTTGGCCCAGCACAGCACTAGCCATACCTCAGCTCAGCACGACCGAGTCCAGGTATAGTTCTGGAGTGTGTCGTGCTGGGCCATGCAAGGCTCAGTCAGGCCATGCCTTGGGTCGTGCCTAGGCTGCCCAGCCCACTTACTACCTCTAATGCAAACTAAATGTCAATACTGTGATATCCTAACACTGTCATGGTAATGTATTATACAAAAGAAGAAAAGACAAGTGTCATAGCCACTAATAATATTATGGACACTAGATATGAAGAATCATTTTTCACTATGGCTAGTTCCCAGTGTCTTTGCCATGGCCAACAAAAGAAAGACCATTTTCCAATGTTGTGGCCTCCATACAGTGTTGCAACTATATAATAGTATGAGAAGCAATCTTCGTAGCTACTTCATAGTGCACAATCATCTATGGACCATAAATGGATGAAGGCATAAAGTTGCAACCATTTTATAATATTGTGATTAGGCCAATCCATTGTCATTGTTAGTTTTATGACTTTGTATTACTGAAATATCAATACATCGAATAGAGTTGTGACCTCAATTTGAGGAGATGAAGGTTGAAGTTGTCACTTTCATTTCTTCTCATTCTCTTTCATGCAATAAGCAAAGTCACACAACTACAAACTTTATGGGCAAATTTTACACCCCCATGAGATTTTACAATCAATAAATGGACACATGACTTATGCTAATCTTTAGAGTTAGAGGGCATGACTTTCAATTCTCTCTCTTCTAGTGATAGATTTGAGAATTTGTACCTAATTAGTGTTGTCTAGAGTTTATGTCATTTGAATTATGTGATAAAATTGGTTTGAATTATGAATGCATTAATGATTTGATTTATTTTGTGTATGGATACTAATAGATAGTGACTAAAATAACTTAAAATAAGGTTTTTACTATGAGTGGTTTATGTGAGGGTTTCATGTTGGTCGATGATAGGTAAATCATGAGGCTCATTCGTGCATATGATAGGAAATAAGTGGTAGCCCTTTTGATTTTGATGCATGAGATAAACCTATTTTTTGAACCCCAAAATTTAGATATATTAATCATAGAGAGTATAGTGATTATGATACAAAAAGTATGAATTCTTTTATACACCAATCTATTGTACACATCTTAAAGGAACTAATTCTTGATTAGGATGGACATAATATAAAAAGTTCTCTCATGGGATTAACTTTTAGCATGGTAGTAGAGGTGTCAACTAGGCCAGGTGGCCCAGACACAACATGACATATTTAAAAATTTTGCATTGATGTGCTGCATGATGGCTAGGGCATGCAGTGTCGGGACAAACACTTTGGCATGGGATGACCAATGGGATGTGCTGTAGGATGGCATGTGGCACTGCACAATGGCTCGTGTAGGGCAGTTTCAACATGGTTGACCAAATCGATTAGCTTGGCCCTGACCTAGGCTAGCTTGGCCTAACTTTAGCTATCTTGGAATGAACTAGATTAGCCTAGCCATGTCTGATAAAATTCATGTCATGCCCACCATCGCATGGTACCCTAGATGGGCCTAAAAAATGGGTTATGCCAACACAGTATGGTGTACCCCATTTGACATCTCTACATGAGAGTCGCATTATTACTCAGGAGGATGATGATAAGAAATCTTCGAAAATACATGAGTATGTTATGACTTGCGAGATGGTGATGCCCCTTGTGAGCTTCTTTTACTCATATGGTTCTCACTAGTGAAACTTGAGGGAATCATGTGTTAATTGTGTGGGTATGATTCTTATGAAGCTAAAAGTATAAAAACTTAGAAAGCATGTCAATCATTAGTCTTAATAATAATGGAGGATGGAGAATAAGAATGTGTACACGAAACAACTATCAAGGATAGTTGATGAAGTTGCCTAAAAGTATGAGATTGTTAATGACTCTCATGTTAAAATAAATTGATATCTTAGTGGTAACATACTGAGATGGCAGCTACAAGGGGATCATTATTGTGAAAGACTCAATGATGTAAACCACCTTATATGTTGTTAGGGCAATGTGTAATTACACAACACCACAACCTTCATTACGTGTCAAACACAACACACGTTAAGCGACATAACATCACATAGACTAAATGAATGAACCATCGACCTAAGATTATTTAATAATCTAAGCATATATTTTACTAAAAATGAGTTGTCTCATTATTGAATAACTAAATTGCCAATATAATTATTATGAGATTGATATCTAGATGAAAGTCCATTATGCTACTTGTATGACCCAAGCACCTGTGGATCTCAATTGATGAGATACTCTCATTAATAAGCTTTTGATGGCCACTTAACTGATTAAATTAGGTAAAGTAATAAAGTTACAATAATTTACCAAATATTCTTGGGTATTTTATTGGTTGATAATGGTATGAAGACATGGAAATTGTGATGATATGTATTGATTTCATAATTTTTGGTATTTTTAACAATTTTTATGAAGTCATGAAATCAATAAGTTTTAGAAATTTTTACTAGAGGAGATAGATCAGTGAGTCTTGCATAGATTCGACATCCATTTTTGGCCGAAACAATATTTAATTGATCAAGGGTAATTCTTGTATGCCACAATCCTTCCAACTCATTAAAACACATTTCTCACTATGCGACACATTTTTAATAATTTTGATATAATCATGGAATCATATTCTCAATTAGTATAAAAATTTTAAATGAAAATGATATTAATTCTACATCATAGTAACCAAAAACTCTAGTAGTATTCAATGATGCTACTTATTTCATAGCATCATGACTTTATCTTTTTATGGCTCAAAAGTATTAAGTTAGAGTTATGATTGTTTTTAAAAAGTCATGACTTTTAAGTTACAAAAAATTATAGAGCCATAATTATTCATGCAAAAGTCATGACAATTATTCAAACTCATGGCTTTTTGGATACTAAATATTATATAGGATATTACTCGAGTAAGATCATTTCTAAATTCATAACTCTTGTCCTCAAAGGAAGGCATACCATTACTTGTTTGTTCTATTTAAGTGTCAATACCATGGCATACTAATAGTGTCGCAACAATGTGTTATACAAAAGAAGAAAAGGTCAATTTTATAGTCACTCACAATGTCACATGCACTTAAGAGACGTGAAACATTTGCTTTTGTGTCGTGGCCAATTGCCAATGCCACATCCTCCACACATTACTATAGCTATATAACAATATGAGAAGTAGTCTCTATTATCCAGCTATTTTACAACATCACAACCTTTTATAGACTACAAATGAATGAGCATAAGATGGCATCACCATTTTACATTGCTACAACTTTGTGTTATAGAGAGGTCAAGCTCAAAAATATTGTCGTTGCTAGCATTGTGGCTTTGAATTTTATAAAAATCAAGTCATTGAATAGAGTCACAATAATTTTTTAGTGTCGCGACCTCAAACTAAAAAGATGAAGGCTAAAGTTGGAACTTTCTTATGAAAGTCATAATTTTTCTACATAGAGTAATGTAAAGTCGATTGGGTATAAAAGTGAAAGATTGAGAAGTTTTAAAAAAACTATCAATTTATTATTTTCTACCTCACTTAACAAGCAAATTCATGACAACTACAAATTCTATGGGTAAATTTTGCTCTCCTTAGGGTTCAACAAATAAATAAAGGATATTTGATTTATGTCGATTCCAAAAGTAAGAGGTGCGGCTCACAGTCCCCTCTCCTTTTGAAAGATATCTAAGAATTTATATCAAACTAGCATGGTTTAGGATTAGTATAATTTGAATTATGTGATATAAATAGTTTTGATTATAAATATATTAATGATTTAATTTATTTTATGTATAGATGCTAATACATAGTGAATAAATAAAACTTTGATTTTAGTTTTGACTATTGGTGAGTTTGTATGAGATTATCATGGTAGATAGTGATAGGTAAACTACAATGCATACTTATGTATATGATAATTTGGAAGTGATAACCCTTATGATTGTGATACATTAGATTAACCTATATATTATATCCAAAAATTTGAGTTTGTTAATCATAATGAGTATAACACTTACAAAGCCAAAAGTGCCAATACTTTTACATGCTAATCTATTATACATATCTTAAAAGAATTAGTTTTTGATTGGTATAAATGTAGAATATTCTCCCAAATGGTTCACCTTTATTATGTGAGTCACATCATCACTAAAAAGGGTGATGATAGATAATCCTTATGACATGTACAAGTATATTGCGACTCACAAGGTAATAATAGTTCATATGGTTCACATAGGTGAAACTCAAGAGAAGTATATGTTAATTATGTAAGCATGATGCTTATGAAGTCAAAAATGAAAATCTTTACAAATCATACAAATTATTAGAATATATGATAATGGAGACCAGAGAATAAGAATGTCCACAAGAAATAATCATTAAGAGAAATTGATGAAGTTGCCTGAATAATATGAGATTATGAATGATTTTTAGGTATACATGAATTATTGTCTTAGTAGTAATGTACTGAGAGGATAGCTATGAGGTGACTACTATTGAGAATAGCTCATTGGTGAAAACTACCTTGTATGCTATTAACGTATTGAGTCATTGCATAATACTTTAATTTTTATTATGTATCCAACATAATATATATCAAGTGATTTAATGGTTTCACATAGATTAAATGAATGAATCATTGACTTATGATTGTTTAATAAAATGAGTATCTATTTTACTAAAAATGAGTTGTTTCGTTATTGAATAACCAAACTATTGATATAATTTATGTCAGGTAGATATTTAGATGAAAGTCTATTATACTAATTATACAACTCATGTATTTGTGAATCTCAATTAATAAAACACTCTCATTAATGAACTTTTAGGACATTATCTAATCAATTAAATTATATAGAGACAAAAAGTTGTAACAAGTTTTTGGCAATATTGTTGAGGTTTATTTAATTTTCTTAGATAATATGAGGTGACATAATTATTCTTGTGAAAGCAAAATTTATTTTTAATAGTTTAAATAATGTTAAGTTTGATAAATTTTCTTGGATTTAAAAGCTAAGTCATGTTACCATATTTGAATGCGGATAGTTGTCTTTAAAATTTACTTGTATTTTTTTTCCTTCTTTCTAGCCACCCATATATAAAATTAGAATGTCTATCCATCTTGTAAAGGCTTCCATGAAAATTATCTTAAAGAGTATGAGAAGATAATAAAGCATACAAAAGGTTTTTTTAGGAAAATAACATCAATGATCAAGAATGGTCTCAAACTATAAGTCCAAATGAGACTTATCATGCTCAAGAAATTGACTTCTATTTTGAAACCTTATGGAAATCAATATAAATCTTATCATAAGCAGTAAGAGAGTCATGGAAATTGGAGATATGAAATCCATGAAGAGATGATAAATTATGAATCTCAACTATTTTCAGTATCTTATTGGATAGTTAAACTTCATGAATTGTTGGGAGAATTGAGAAGAGTCAATTCTCCTGAAGAGGAAAAGATGAGTCAACAAAGAGACATACAGAGAAAGGGAGAGAGGGAGGGAGGGAGAGAGATAGAGAGAGAGAGAGAGAAAAGAAGTCATAAACTAGTTTATGTTTGAAGTAAATACTTCATTTGAAATCCCTATAGCACATAGAAAATAGTTACCGTTGAAACTTTAGAAGAGGACTTATAACTATATCATTGATTATTCAAAGAGGAGAGGAAGAAGTGAATGATAAAAATTGTACGTCAAATATGGAGATAATTGTGAAAAATAAAACTTGAAGGGGAATTTATGACATAGCCTCAATATTCAAGGTGAAGATTAAATGAATCACAATCTTCGTAGCTCATATACAAAAAATTATGAAAGAAAATTCTGACGAGGAACTCAAATATACAACCTGAACTATTCAAGAGGAAGAAGCATAGGTGAATTATAAGGCTTAAGTGGTTGAATTGAAGAGAGTTGATGAGTTGTATGCATGTGAAATTGAAAAAGCCAAGATTTTTTATAATGACAAGGCTATGGAGAAAATATAGACAGAGAGAAATGCAAAACTTAATTGCATGGATGAGAGAATAGATATAGCCGTTCTTCTATCATCCAAGAGTGATAAGAAAAGTATGAGGAAGAAGGAAGTATGGTGGTATACTAAAAATCTAGCATGGACTTAAGAGATTTCTGATCATATTTGAAAAAGTTAGAATGTCTAACTATGGATATAAAATGTAATGCTACTTGAGAGGCAACCCAAGAATCTCTTTATTTCTTGTGTGATGAATTGTGAGTGTTTGAGAATACAAATTGCATGTATATAATTACACTTACACTCTCTCTTGCATACAAAAGAATAATAGATTTAAACTAATTATTATTCAGATTTTTTGCTTAAAGCCAAGTTTTTTTAGAGTAATGACTCTAGTGTTACAGAAATAAAAATCCAATAAAAAATGCATGAAAAGGTTGCAACAATTTTTTTAAGCCACAATTTTAGTGTTACAGAAAGAAAAAGTAGCCAAGAATATAACTAATAAGCAAAAAATAGTTTTTCAGAGTTGTGACTTTTGTTCTACAAAATGAGAATATTACAGAAGCTAAATGGGAAAGTCATGACATTGATGCAATGTCATGACTTGGATGTTTCTACTTTACCTAAAGCCTTGACTTTTCATTTAAATAAGAAAAACAAAGTAAAAAGTCACAACCTTCGATTATCATGTCATGATTATAAATACTTAATCCTCGAATCTCATCTACAAAAAGCTCTAATTAGCCACCAATGTCATAATGATCCACCCTAAATCCTCATTTCTTATTGATTCAATAATGGAAGGAAGAATATCGTCAGAGAAAAATGTCATTGAGCTGAGAAATAAGGAGAAAGAGAAGAGATAGAGACCTAACACTATTGAGATGCCACTTTATGTTGTAGTGGCCAATGTATTTTATTACAAAAATTGAGTAGAGAATGGTAGATTCCATACTTTGTAAAAATGGATTTATTGGAGAGATGAGATTCAAAAAATTCATTCATTCTTTTGGTGATTTTATTATGAAGGAGAATTGGATAATATTTTGTGTGCATAGAGAAAAGAAAAATATCTTAATTTTAGTATTAAAGAAGTTTTATATGAATTTGGAGGATATGCAGGGGAAGATGTGCTATGCGAGATGTATTTGGATTCGATTTGATAGAAAATCATTAATGAGTTGTTTGGATTCTCAAGGAAAAAGATAGTGCAGATTTCAATTCTATCTATAGGGATATAGATTTTCCAACTGTCAGTAAGTTATTAATGAATGATAAAGGTACAAGGAGGGTGATGTTAATAAGTGTCTATGGATATTTGTCGAGAGGAGAACTTATGGAGATGAGAAAAGTTTGGTTGTATTTTATATTCTCATTTTTATTATTCACTCTCCTTATTTCTATATTATTCTCGAGAGAGCAATATTACTATATTCCATTCTCAATGGGTATAACTTAGATATGAAAAAGATTTTGGAGAAATCAATTCTTGGATTCCTCGACTATGAATTTTTTGACCAACTAATTCACCTTTACCTTATTATTTTGATGTGCTTAGCCAAGGAAGTTCATAGGCATGACCAAGGCAATGTAATGTGTTTGATAGTTTCTCCCTGATAATATCAGAAATAAAGCGAGAAATTGAAGGAGATAAAAAATGAAGAATCTAATGCTTGAAGAGAATGTACGAGCAAAACTTTAGGAATGAAGCACATCCTTACCATGGGTGATACAAGAGACAGAAAGAATAGGAGGAATGTGAAAAATGAGCTGGCTGACATTGAGCCTTCCTTAACTATATATTGTGGTATGTTTATTGATATTTTACATATTTTAGAAAATATGTAGTGGAATGTAGAGAGAAACAAAAAAAACTAAAAGGGAGATCCATTCCTTTTACATAGGAGTAGTAGAACAATTTGAAAAGTTTAAAGACCAGATCAACAAACTCTTAGAGGAAAGATTGAAATGCATAGATGTTGGATTGATGAGAAGAGCCAAATTGTTTGGAATTCTATATAAAATAGTTGTGGTGAATTGGAAAAGAACAATGTAGAAAAGAGACATAACAAATGGGAAGGAAACAAAATTTAGTGAATGCAAGTGGATGGATGGAATATGAAATTGTAGTACAAATCAAAAAGATTTTTATTTGGTAATGGGAAGCTTTGTGGTTTTACTAAATTCAATGGGGCAAAGAGAAGAAGCTCTATAAACATGTTGGTGAAGATATTGGAGGAGTTATCTACATAAAGGAAAGATCACAAGGATATCTATTTTTTTTTTCCACCTTTTGAGCACTCAATGCTAGATTTCTCTTTTCAAGAGTATGATCATAAAGGAATATTGCACCGGACATATCCACCACTATTATGATTTGTACTATCATTATTTATTCTCATATTATGATGATATACACATAATATAGAACTAAATTGAGATATTTGGATATTGTTTTTATTTTTCTTTTTTTTTTTGGAGGGAGAGCTTATTGCATGAGAATAAGTAATTATTTTAGTATGTGAGTTTCTTCGGTGTTGAATTTATTGAACATTCCTGTATATTTTTGTGGTTGATAATAAAGTGTAAACATGAAAATATAGCTAATATGTATTGATTTTATGATTTTTAATATTCTGGAGAGTTTTGATAAATAATCATAAAATCAATGAGATTTGAAGGTATCTAGCAGAAAAGGTTGATCAGTGAGTCTCATTTAGTTTTATCATCCATTCTTAGCTGAAATTCGACTTAATTAGTGGGAGGCAATTCTTTTACATCATGACCCTACCAACTCATTAACATAATTATTCTACTATTTGACATATTATCAAAGACCCTAATATTATCATAGAGTTATAATAATATTTAGCTCAAAAAAATTAAATGGTTATGATCTTAATTCTTCATCATAGAAATCAAATACCCCACTAGTACTAAAGATCAAAGTCAATTTTATAGTATCACGACTTTATTTTTATTTGGCTCTATAGTCTCATGTAAAAGCCATGATAGTTTTTACAAAGTTATGACTTTTGGACTATAAAAATTTATAGAGCCACAATTATTCATGACATAGACATGATAATTATTCAAGTTTACAAATTTTAGGATACTAAATATTATAAAGGACATTAATCAAGTATGGTAATTTCCAAGGCAGTGACTATTATCCTCAAAATTAGGCATAGACATGACTTATACATGTAAGCTAAATGCCAATTTCATGAGCATCCTAATAGTGTCTCAATAATGTGTTGCATGAGAAAAGAAGAGGCTAATGCAATGGTCACTCACAACATCATGGATACTAAAAAGATATGAATGATCACTTTTGCATCATGGCTAATTCCCAGTATGTCAGTACCACGGCCACAACCAACACTAGAAAAACTATTTGCAAACATCTTGGCCTTTACATAGTATCATGGCTATATAATAGTACAATAAATCATCTCTACTCCACGAACACTTCATAGCGCCACAACCCTCTATGAACTAAAAATTAATGAAGCCATGAAGCTATAGTCATTTCGCAATGCCACAAATTTATGTTACATAGAGACTAGGCCCAAGTCATGATCACTGCAATTGTCATGAATTTGTGTTATAGAAAGATTAAGATGATGAATGGAGTCAATACCATTTTTTATATTTATGATCTCAAGACAAAGAGTTGAAGGCCAAAGTTATAACTTTCTTCTAAAGTCATGGCTTCCTACTTAGAGTAAAGAAATACTACCTGAGTATAATTTTTGAAAAAAAAATCTCAATTTTGTCTTCTCCCTCATTTAATAAGAAAATCCATGGAAACTACAAGTTTTAGGGGCAAATTTCATACTCTCTAGGAGTTGTATAAATAAACAAGAGATGCATGACTTATGCCAATCTCTAGAGTTGGATAACATGACTCTCAAATCCCTTTTTCTTAAGATAGATTTAGGAATTTGTACCAAACTAGTATGGTCTAGTGTTTGTATAATTTAAATATGTGATATAATTGATTTTGATTATGAATATATTAATAGTTTGATTTATTTTATGCATGGATGTTGATGGATGCTGATTTAAATAAAATTTGAATTAGGATTTTGACTATTGGTAGGTTAATGCAAGATTATTATGGTAGATGGTAATAGGTAAACCATGTGGCTCACTCATGCATATGATAGGAATGAAGTGATAACCATTCTGATTGTAATACATGAGATAAACTTATATGTTAAGTCCAAAATTTTGGGTATGTAAATCATTATGAGTATGAAGCTCATGAAGTTGAAAGTGTGAATAATTTCACACATAAATCCATTGTAAATATCTTAAATGAACTAATTCTAAATTGGGATTGATATTATATAGATTGTTCGCCCATTGAGTTTATTATTAGTGTGAGACACATCATCAACGAGGATAATGGTGATAGACAATCATCATGACATGCATGAGAATATTATGACTCACAATGTGGTGACCATTCTTGTGAGCTACCTTCACTCATATGGTTCTCATTGATAAAAATAGAGGAAATATTTATTAATTGTGTGAATATGGATCATACAAAGCCAAAAGTGTAAATACTTACAAACTATATCAATTATTAATATTTATGATAATGGAGAAAAGAATAAGAGTCTACATATAAAGTAATCATCAAGGATAGTTGATGATGTTGCCTAAAAGGTTTAAGATTATGAATGACTCTTATGCAAAAAAGAATTATTATCCCGGTGATGATGTACCAACAAAATAGATATGAGGGAGACCACCATTGTTAAGGGCTCAATGATGACAATAACCTTATATGCTATTATAACAAGAGGTCATTGCACATCACACCTAACTTCATTCTTTATAAACATAATATATGTTGAGTGATTTAACCGCATCACATTGCTTAAATGGATGAATCATTGGCCTGAAATTATAAATAATATGAGTATCTATTTTACTAAAAATGAGTTGTTTCATTATTGAATAACTAAACAACTAATACAATTCTTATGGGATCAAAAACTAGATGAAAGTATATTATACTACTTGTATGACTCGTACACTTGTAGATCTCAATTGATGAGACACTTTCATTAATGAATTTTGGGCTGTCATCTAATTAATTATATTATGCAAGAAATAATGTCACAACAAAGATTATCTTTTATTTGATATTCAATTTACTGAATATTTTTATATATTTTGGTGGTTAATAATGATGTATATACATGGAAATAGAGCTGCTATATATTGATTTCATGTTTTTTGGAATTTTAAAGAGCTTTGATGAATAGTCATGAAATTAATGAGTTTTTGTAGGTGTTTAGCAGAGGAGGTAGATTAGAATGTCTTGCATATATTTGATATCCTTTCTTGAGTAAAACTCTATCTAATTGGTTAGGAGAAATTTTTATATGTCACGACCCAACTAACTCATCAGCACAATCTTCATAATATGCACCACATACTCAATGATTATGATATTATTATGGATTCACTGTCATACTTAACTTGAAAAATTTTAATGGTTGAAACATTAATTCTCTTTCATGGAAACTCGGTATCACACTAGTACTCAAGGTCATGATCAATTATATAGCACAATGACTTTATCTTTATATGGCTCAGTAGCCTCAAGTCAGAGTAATGGTAGTTTTTACAAATCCATAACTTTTGAGCTATAGAAAATTATAGAGGCACAACTATTCATACCAAAGTCATAACAATTATTCAAAGCTAAATCTTTTGGGAATCATAAATGTCAAACTACGTGTGAAGTTCATGAAAGACATAATGAGTAGCAAGAAAAAGTCAAAGACTTATGAAATGGTGAATATCTTTAATAAATGTAGAACTTTCATTTAGTGTAAACATCAAAAAAAGCTAGAAGATTCTAAAAGTTTTATGATTCTATACATTATTGGGGAGCACACTTTCTAGAAGGCACTATGTGACTCAGGATCAAATATAAATTTTATATCATTGTCTATCGTGTGAAGGCTACAACTTGGTGAGATAACTTTAACTACCTTATCACTTTAAATGATTGATTGCTCAATCAAATTTCAAATTATATTTTTGAAGATGTTTTGGTAAAGGTTGATAAATTTATTTTTGTGGTGGATATTATTGTGCTTAAGATGGAGGAAGATCAATATGCTTCTTTAAACTTGGGAATGCTATTTTTTGCTATTGGATAAGTATTGATTAATGTCAATATGAAAAAATTCACACTTTATGTGGACAAAGATCAAGTGAAATTCATCCTCTTCAAAGGTATGCATAATCTATATTAAGATGAAGAAGTATATTGGAGAATAGATAGTGTTTTATGTACTACAATGAGATAAAAGATAGATTTTAGATAGAAAATATTTGTTGAAGATATTAGCCAAAAAAAGATGATGAAGTATATAAATCAAACTTGAAGAAAAAAGTAGATAAGACAATGAAAAAGTTAACTACTATGAAGTCATTGTCATTCTTTGAAGATGTGACTTCTAGAGAATCCAAGTCATGCAACTCCAAAGATGTGAAGGAAGAGAAATACATGATGAAATTCTCAATTCAACAACACATAGAAGTTATTATAAATATTTCTAAGAATGTGATAGATGTTAGAGACTTATGCTTTCTACTAAGTTCCAATGCAGTACTTAGACAACTCATCTCTCTGTTGTTACTAAGTTAGCTTCCTACTTGCCTTATTTACTAATCTTGGCTTCTACCCACGGCTTGGAAGCAAAGTGAACTTGAAAGAATACTAGAAAGAAAAAAACTATTGATTAAAGAAAGACTTTTTACAAAGCTTGGTGTTTTATAAATGAGGTCACATCCTCCTTATATATACAAATATGGAAGTGTCTAGAACCTTTGAAGGTTCTTAATAAGCCTAGATAATTCTAAAATATTTTATTATGTACACATTTACAAGATATCTCTAAAAGAATCTAGGATAATCTCATTCCTTTTATATTCTTTCACACAAGTGTGACATTCTCTAGAATTTTTTAGAATATTTTATATTCCACGTCCTCATCGATCTTCCTACCTAAAATTAATCAATTTGTTTTAGGAACTGCATAAAGTATTTGCTAGCTTCACTTTCTAGTAGTTCCTTCCACTTAACAAAGTATTTCATGTAGGTTTGGAAGTTATTCTTCCTCATAACACTATCTGCCATGATGTAGTCCACCTCGTTATCATAGAATGTTACCACTGATGTTGGTTCCCTTGTAGAAATTCTTTAACATAAATCCTCCTTATCTTCATGATAGGATTTTAGATTGCTGACATAAAAGATAAGATGAATCCTTAGCCTTAGTGGTAGCTAACATTGTAGGATAACTTACCAACTTGTTCTAGCATGGAAAATGAGCATTCATACTTCTTTACAAGTCCTTTGTGCACCATTCGAAAGGACTTGAATTATTGTGGTATGAGCTTCACAAGCACTAATTCTCTAAACCTAGAACTCTGCATGTCACTTCTTCTTGTCAGCCCACTTCTTCATCTTTTTAGCAGCCTTCTTTAAGTATGAGTGCATTGTGTCGGTCTGTTCATGCCATCCCTTAGCCAATTTGTAGTCTTCTAGACTCTTCCCTATGTACCCCCTAGCTAGGGTGTGAGGAGTCACCAGTTGTTGCCCCATGACTATCTCGAATAGTCTCTTCTTAGTTGCCTCACTCCTATTAAGATTATAGGAGAATTGAACCACATCTAGCAACTTAGCCCAGTCAGTTTGATGGCACTCACAAAGTTCCTCAAGTATAGCTCCAGTAGTGCATTTACCCGTTCCTCCTGACCATCCGTCCGAGGATGAAAGTTAGTAGAGAAGTGAAGTTATGTTCCCATGAGCTTGAAGTGTTCCATCCAAAACTTTTTAGTAAAGCGTGAGTCACAATCATTAATGATGAACTTTGGTAGCCCCCAATATTTTACCATGTTCTTGAGAAATAACTTGGATGTCACCTCTGTTGTGAAATCCTTAGGGGTTGCTATGAAATAGCATACTTAAAAAATAATCCACCACCACTATGATGGATCCATTTTTACAGACTTGGGTAGGCCGATGATGAAGTCCATAGTGATACTCTATCAAGGCTACTCTGCTATAGAGAGTGGCTCCAAGAATTCCTTAGGCTGATGTTGCTCAACTTGTCTTGTTGGCACACAAGATAAGTTCTTACATATCTACATCATCTCATATATAGGGCGAGTAATAGATAGACTCTAGTAGTGCCCTCGTGCTTTATTACCCTATATCTCAAATTCATTTGGAGTCGTGATACTCTTTGATGAGATTCTTTCTGATGCTTCCCCACTTAGGCACATAGAATCGCATCTCCTTTATGTAGAGTAGACCATCTTATACCTATAACCATCTCATATTTTCTTGATGAGCCAATGTAGTGAGACTTTTGGCCATTGGATCATATTGTACCCCCTCCTTTAAGAGATCCATCATCTCTCCTTGGTGCTAGCTAGATATAAATTAGCTCCGCCTTATGGATTAAGGCATCGTCTATGTGATTAGCTATGCTTGGCTTGTACTCTAATGTGGTCAAAATCAACCAGGAAGTCTTGCCACCATGCTTGCTTAGGGCTAAGCTTTTTTTTAGGTCTAGAAGTAGCTAGTAGCAATATTATCGGTCTTCACTATGATGTGTGATCCCAGCAAATAATACCTTTATGTCTGCAAGAAATGGATGATTGTCATCATCTCCTTCTCTTGGACCATGTACCATTTCTCTGTCATTGAGATTGTGTGTACCTCAAATACTTTGGTATGATTAGGTAACACCAACACCGGTTCTTCCATCAAGGCATTCTTCAAGTCTTCAAAAGCTTGCTGGTACTTCTCATCCCATTGTCATGCCTTACTCTTCTTGAGAAGATCTATCAATGGTGCTGCTCTTGATGAGTATTCTTTAATAAACCACTGATAGTAGTTAACCAGACCCAAGAAAGACATTAATCATGGTACTTTAACATGGGAATTCCACTCCTTAATGGCTTTGATCTTGCTCTCATCCATCATGAGCTTACCATCCATGATTTGATGTCCTCGGAAGCCCACTTTTCCTAGAGCAGAGGATTATTTATTTTTTTTCACATATAGCTCATTCTAACTTAATTGCTGGAACACCTTATTTAGGTGATCGATGTGTACCTCTAATGAATTGCTATATATAATAATATCATCTAGATATATCACAACAAATGAATCTAGGAATAAATGAAATATCTTATTCATCAAAGTGTTGAATGTAGCTGATGCATTACTAGGAGCTCATAGAAGTCATACCTAACAACACAAGTAGTCTTCAGCTCATCCTTTTTAGCTATCCTCATTTGGTAGTATTTTGATCGCAAGTCTAGTTTAGTGATACCTTGCTCTGCATACTAAGTTGATCAAATAAGTTGGCAATAAAAGGATTGGGATACTTATTCTTGACCATCACCTTGTTAAGTGCCCGATAGTCGATGCACATCTATAGTGACCCATCATACTTTTTTTGGAATAAGGCTGACACGCCATATGGAGCCTTAGATGGTTGGATGAATCAGGCATCCAATAATTTTTTTTGTTATCTTATTAAATCTTCAACTCTAGGGGTGCCATTCTATAAGGCCCCTGGTAGGGGGTTTTGCTCTTGGCTCCAACTTGATATTATGATCATCCTTCCTTCTAGGAAGGAGTTTTTTGGGTAACTCCAAATGCATTACATCTTTGAACTCATTGTAGAACATTCTTGAATCTCATGAGCATAGGATCTTCCATAGGGTCAATTGAATCTTCCTTGAGAGCCACTAAGTAGGTCACCTTATCCTTTTTCACCCACTTCTCTAATTGCATAGCCAACAACATGGATGATTGTGGGAACCATACATGGGGCCTCCTTTTTTAAGATAGTCATCTAATGTAGAAAAAAAATATGCATAGCTTTTATCTGGTGAAAGAAGTCCATCCTGATAATTATTTTGAAGTCATCCATGGGTACCACCATGAAGTTGACCTTGCCTTCTCATGGCCCAATCTTCATTATCACTCCACGAGCTACTCCTTGTGAAGGCTTGGTAGTGGAGTTAATTGCCTTGAGCTATCCTATCTTCTTAGATGTCTGGAGCTTGAGTCTCATTGCCTCCTCCTCTAAGACAAAGTTGTGTGTGGCACTGGTGTCTATCATGGCTTTGGTGGACATCCCATTCACCTTGGCATCCACATACATGAGTCCCTTGCTTTGAGGCTACTCCTTGGCTTGCTTGACCTTGAGGGCATTCAACAACTACATTAATCCCATGTGAGCCTCATCACCCTATTGTTCGGTCTCTCTCTCCATCAAGACATTGAGAGCCTTCTTTTTAAGATATTTACACGCCCAATGTGGTCAATTGCATAAGAAATAATTGGTCTTTGGCTTGAAATCCTTATGCATGTCCCCACTCTTTCTCTCTTTGTTGATAGAAATCATACTTGATTTTTTCTTAGCATTATAACTTTTGTATTCCTTATCTGCCCCACTTTTAGTATGGCTACCTTTGAAAGATGGCTTGGTTTGAGACAAGTCTCCTCTTCGAAATCTATAAGTAACTATGTTACTACCATGGCCATGTATAGTCCTAACATTGTCTTGAATCGACCTTGTGTGCTTAAGATGCCTGATCTTTTTATGATCTTTTATAGAATTTCTTCTTGATTTATCTTTTTAAGTTTTCCAATGTGTCTATGGTACATATTTTTTTTTCTATTTCCATGAACCATATACCACCATAGAGTTGCATTATCATTAAGGTAGAGAGTGGTAGTGCATACCTTTGTTACCTTATTAGTCAGTGTTATTGCCTCAAAGTATCTCTTCATATGCCACAAGTAGTTATCTGGCTCCTTTCCATACTACTTTCTAGTGAAAGTGTGTGGCTTTGACACCTCCACCCTTGGTGCTTCATTAGTGGTCATACCTGAGCTGAAAATGCTATCTTATAAATAGTCACATATTGCCTTAGCTCCTCTTCATGCTTGGTCAAGACCTTTGACTCTAAGCTAGTGAATATGTCTAGGACCCTCATAAACTCTTTGTACAACACCACCAGGACTGGCGAGCATTGCATCAACTCTTGAAGGTCTTGGATATACACCTTGAGATCTTCCATGGCCTTCATCATGCTTTGCTCCATCTGGTCCATCCCCTCTTTAGTATATGCCAAAGTGACCTTTAATTGGGTCACCAAACCCTCTAAGCTGATGAGAGGATCATGAGACTTGTCCTTCTTTCTCATTCCCTTAGTAGCAGGGTCAAGGTGTTGAGGTTACGAGCAAAATATCCAATCTAATTTGAACATAAATGCAGTGGAATTTATGATTTTTATCTATTAACCCACTAAGGATCATACATATTTCATAAAAACATGAAGGAAGGGTAAACAAAACTTATCACTTGTAGATTGATTCGTCAAGCCTTCAAAGTCTACGTCTTAGTTTATTCGGATCTTCAAAGGTTTAAGACAAAATTAGGGTTTTTTGTTCTCTCTATTTTAAATTTTCTAAAACTGACCACCATTTACAAGTATCAACACATGAATAAATAATAAATGATCTTCTTGGTTTATTCATTTTCTTAAGACAAAATTAGGGTTTATTGTTCTCTCTATTTTAAATTTTCTCTGAGTAAAAGATGACGACTCACTTCATGTATGTCACACACACACACACATTTCACACACATATATAAGTCTGCTAGGGTTTAAGTCAATAACAAATTTTATATTATTATATATTTAAAACTCTTATATATATATATATATATATATATATATATATATTAGTAGGCCTAAACCATATTTTGATCCTACAAGTCATAAGTATCATCTAGCAAGACATTACGACTACTCAAGTTAGATAAAAAGTTCATGATCCGAGACAACCATAATATAACTAATGACATAATCTTTTTATCTCATGATATCTCGATAGAATCTAAGTCATGAACAAAGTGAATCTTATATCATTCTATCTTTGATTACTCAAACCCAAATTAGACTTACTAAACAAATGATATTGCTCTCCAACAATTCATTTGAGCATGATCATGCATTTCTCAGTCTTAATTTTCAAGGAGATCCAGAGATATTCCTCTTATAATTAAAGGGATAAATTTTATCTTAATTACTCATATCTTACTACATAATTCTTATTATGTTCAAGTATAACCTTTATAGTCATTTGATTAAAGATAATGTTAGTTTATATCAAAATATAATATTCCTTGTATTGAAAACTATAGCTATCTCAAGTCAAAGGATTTAATGACACAACTATTAAAGATTAACTTATGACTTTGATCCATATATTAATCTCAAGCTAGGTCTATCCAATATTTATTCTCAGCACATAGATATAAATTTGATTTGTAACTCATACACATATTCATCCCATGAATATCAATTAAACTTTATACTAATCTTAATTTCTTGTTATTCCCACTACAATAACCGATTAGAGACATTTTGAATAATTAAAATATTACTCAAAGACATTATATATAATAAGCATGCAAATTATCATAATAATTAATTCTCACATATAGTTAAAATTTCATGTCCATACGATAGACTTAGAGCAGTATTACTAACACAAGGTCCCTTCCTTGAACTTGCTTGGCAACATCTTTTACATGAGAGCTCACCATCATATCCTCCAAGTTACTCTTACATATCATAACCTTGCCTCTGATACCAACTATCATGGACTTAGACTTTTTACTAAGTTCCCATGCGACACTTAGATAACTCGCCCCTTAGTTGTTGCTATGTCAGTCTCTCATTTGCCTTGCTTGCTAAGCTCAGTTTCTATTCACAGCTTGGAAGCAAAGAGAACTTGAAAGAACACTTGAAATGAAGAAAACTCTTGACTAGAGAAAGACTCTTTACAAAGCTTGGTGGTTCGTAAATGAGGTCACCTCCTCCTTATATATACCTATATGGAAGTGTCTAGAACCTTTAAAGGTTCTCAACAAGTCTGGAAAATTCTAGAATAGTCTAATATGTACACATATTTAAAATAAGTCTTTAGAAGAATCTAGGATAATCTTTTTCCTTCTATATTCTTCTACAAAAGTGTGGTCTTCTCTAGAATCTTTTAGAATTTTTTGCATTCTTCTACCAAAGGGAGGGACTTTCTAGGAGTGAGGGTGTGCCATAGAGATACAAGTAAAGGAAAGACTCCAACTAATTATGGACATGCTGGAAGAGAAAGGTAATGTTGGAATAATATTTGTGGAAAATCATAAGGTAGAAGAAAATAAGGTTGTGGCAATAAAGAAAGTCATGATTTTCATAGATTCCATGACTTTAAATACTGAAATAATGATGAAAACATGAAAGGAGGCGAAGCCATGACTAATTTGATCCAGAGCTCGATTCCACAAATTACAATTTCAAAAATTACAATTACACAGAAAGTCATGATATTTTCTAAATAAGCCATAGGAAATAATATTATAGCATATCCCAAATATGAATAGTAGAGGTGTCAACCGGGCCAGGCCGGCCCTGCCCGGCACAAGGCACGGCACGGTTCGGCCGTGCCTGGGCCGGCCCGGCATGTTTTTAAACCGTGCCCGGGCCCGAAGTTAGGCACGAGCCGTGCCGGTTTCACGCGGGCACGCGTGGGCGTGACTCGGCCCCTCCCGAAAAACAGACCGCGGGTCGGGTCTGATTGGATTTCGACCCATTTTGTCCCGACTCCCGACTCGGCACGGCACGGCCTGTCGTGCCTACGGGCCATGCCGTGCCCGGATGTTTTTAAACCATGCCGGGCCGGGCACGGCACGGTACAAGAACCGTGTCGTGCCCAGCCTGGCAGCACATTCATGCCCTAAAAAAATAGGCCGGGCCGTGTCGGGTCGGCCCGTTTGACACCTCTAATGAATAGAGGTGTCAAATGGGTCGTGTTGTGCTAGTATAACCCATTTTTTGGTAGCTTAGTCCGATCATCATGTTGTGCTCAGCATTGCATGCCTTGTGTTATGCCAACCTGGCAGCCTAACCAGTACAAGTCTGAGCAGAATTAGGCTGGGTCATGCCAAGCCGTGCTAGGTCATGCTGGGTCATGCCAAGCCGTACTAGGTCATGCTGGGTCATGCCTAAGCTGGGTCGACTGGTTTTTGATTTTAAAATTTTAATTTGAAAATTTTAAGTTATTCATTATGAGTAACAACATAATAAAACAAATGATTAACAAAAATTTTAATAATAAAAAAATAGCAAAAAAATATATCATTCAAGAATAAAATAATATAACATAATTATCATCAAACTCAATCTTAATGCCAATCAATGTTAGCATGCAAATGATCATCATCATCATGTAAGCGTCTAATGGTATCACTAACAATGAGCTCAACATCCTTAAAGTCTCATATGTCAACATCTACCAACAACCTCTGTACTCTTGTTCGAGCACAATCCTGAATTTCAAATCTCGAATCCTCCCAATCGTGCATTCATGCAAGTGCCTCAAAGATATATGCTCGCAATCTTGATCTCCCATCCAAAATGATATTGCCTATAATAGAAAAAGTATAGTCTAATTTTATGCTCGACACTTGATAAGTCAGTAGATTCTATGTCATAATAAACAACATGGGATGGGCAGACTCATATGATTTCCACCATTATAAAATATCCATGTTATTGTTATCATTATATGATATGATTGAGCTATATGTAGTATCTAAGTAAAAAGATTGCTCACTCTTATTCAAAGGTCTATCATGTTATTTTCTTTCTCACTAACTAAATAGAAAAGTCATTGTATCTCAATATGGTATACATGTCCATACCCATAGTCTGATTACAACTACTACTATACCTAGTGTCGTTATATGTAAATAACTCAATCAATTTTTCGTGAATGAACCCTTCAGGTTGGTAACCCTAGTTCATGCACGTGGATATATATATGTCAAAATATTCTTTATCCCTTACACCTTAATCCTAGGATCCATGGATGCAGCCAGGCAATAAAGTGATGGGGTAGTGAACCAATACTTTAAGCAATTGGTTTCCATTTCAATAGACATGGTACTAAATGTCTGATCATCTCTAAACTTGTTAAACATACTTCTAATGTTACATATGCACCTGAGTGTAATGAAAGTTGTGGGAATGTACTTAGACGACCATAAATTTATAATGTCATAAAAAATCTTTAAGAATTTTATAAAAGAAATTTATTTATTTCAATCACTATCATCAATAATCAGTTCATCACTGTTATAATTGACATAGTCAGATATCATATTTTCATATCCAACACGTGAATCCAACATCAAATAAGTGTAATTCAAATGGTGTCTTATATTTGTTTGGATTTTTATTCTTTTTAGACTCATAGACAAATAGAGACTACCAAACTTTTATTATCTGCCAAGCATCCGAAGATATTTTAGTGAGTTTCATATTTTTTTTAATGCATGGGAAACAATCTTCATCTCTGCTTGTACTATCATGTTAATAATGTGATACATATATCTAATATGAAAAAACTCAGCTAAAGGTACATCTGAAATGGTCCTAACAAACATAGTAATAGTTACTCTTTTGTTAGATGTATTATCAAATATGATACTAAATATTTTATTTTGAATATTATAATCTTTAAATATTTTTATCATGTACTCGTATATGGTAGGACCATCATGAGGATGAAGAATCTCTGAAAATCCTAAAATCTTTTTATTAAGTTTCTATTTAGCATCATTATGACTAGTCCATATATCAGACATCACAAATACCAAGTAACTATATTGTCTAAATTCGTATATGGTAGTCACATTAATTTTTTTAACTTATAATATTTACTAATGTCATTCATAAATGTGGACCTAGGAATCCTATGATAAGCATGTTAGAATTATGTCTACTAATATCTGTATAATACTGACAACCCTATGGTCCTCCGAAAATCTAATTGAAAGACCATTGATGATAATTAGTTTGGTCATGCCTTTCCTCACTAAGCATTATGATAATAAGTGCTTAGTCACACACGCACTCCTACATGTCTATATATTTTATAATATTTATATTGCACGGATTCTTCATCAATGCTCATAGTATTTTTATTTTGTATTATGCTTCAAACTATAGATATTCTTCTAGTTTTTTATTCTTTAGGCATTCGAGTTTGAGTTGAGACATGGGGGATAATATGGGTTTGGCCTCGAACATTTCCATAGGATTATCATTATTATTTATATCTATAGCTAAATTAATCTCATTTTCATATATTCACTATTAGCCATTTTTAAAATTATTTTATTATTTATGACTTAAACTATTAAAAAAGTAACACAAAAAATTACCTGAATAATTTTCTAAAATCTAAACTGAAGATGAGACAGATCACAAATAAAGCCAAAGTTCGAAGTCACAGTCGAACTCAAATCCCTACTCTAATAGTAAAAAGATACAATAACAAAAATCTTCTAGAACTCTAGGAGTTACAACTTACAATACAAAAACAAGAAAATGTTTTGAGAATTAAGAGTTAAGATTAATAAAGAGCAGACAGTAGAGAAGAATAGGAGCTAGAAAGTTGAGAGCTAATTAAATATAGAAATAAGAATGAAAAACTTAACAATCTTAATCTATATTTATAGATTTTTGCAAAAGATATTTTTTTTAAAAATTTTTTATTATTTTTTGCAAATTTTAACTGGGCAGAAACCCAATATCCATCGAATTTATACCCTGGCCTTGGATTGAATTCCAATGTCCAGGGTGTGTTCTAAAAATATAAAAAAAATAATTTTTTTTAGATTTTTACCATTATGATTTCAATTCCTAGTCAGGTTTGGGACTTCGAGTTCAGACATTCAGCTAATCGACTCTCTAGTCATAGCCTCTTGGGTGGGGCAGGTGGGGTGCGATGTGGGTGTGGATGCAGTCATGTTGTAGTGGTGGTCAAATAGTACGAGTAGGAAATTTGCTTGCTGTCCCACTCTCGAGTTGAGCCCTGAGCCGACACATGATGGGGTGGGGCTGAGCTCACTATAAGCTCGTCCTGACCCCCATTGAATGGTAGCATCCACCAGGACCAACTCTAGTCAGGATGATGACAAATGCGATAGCATTGGGGTCAAGCTCGAGGTTAAGTCCATTATAAAAACCCTAGGTCCATTTAATAAATATATTTTTTATTATCCACATTTACGTGGCGAGGCGGGTTTAGTTCATTAAAAACGATGCCCCATCTAGCAACAATTAAAAGTTGACCATTACCCATAAGCAGGGGGGTCGAGCCCTAAATTTTTAGTAACTCATAACCTATCGGGTACTCGAGTTACTCCAACTGGGATGTGGGACCATAATGGGCCAGGAATGCATGCCATGCTCAGTCCAGTACGAGGCATGGAAGCCAAGCACCCAGCATGGCTTGAGCCGTGACTTGGGCCGGCCCAACCCAGGTCCATGGAAGAATATTCTAAAGAAGATATATTGATGAATTATATGATACTAAAAAAGAAATCAAGAAGATAAGTCAAAGAGAAAAATTATATGAAGAAGGTGTCCTAGACAATTGATGTCATTGACTAACTTAGAGATTCAATGAGGATCTAGTTATGGACGTTAGACATAGCACATCTTGGGAGGCAACTCAAGAATTTTTTTTTGTGCAATTTGATGAATAAACATGTTACAATCCATATACTTATAATCAAAATTAGAATTCTAGACTCTCTTTCCAAAATAAAACTCTACGACAACACTAAAACATAATCATAATTAATATAGATGTGTACTTCTTCTTTTGGTATAGATGTTTGAAACTATATTCATTGCTCATGGAAAAGCAATACCTACAGTATGGGAGTTTCTTTGGCACTCCATGTATCAAATATTTTGGATCATTTGGTGAGTTTATCTCATTATGTGTGCATATATTATAATATTTAGTGGAGAGATTTCATTAAATTCTTATTTTGAAAGAATTTGATGAATATTTTTGTAATAGTAGTAATTATTATAGAATTGATAGACTTGTTGGAGCAAAGCTTGGAGGAGAGAAAAGAATACATTCCATACTATTTTTTGAGTAATTTTGACATCCTTTCTTTGTCATAACTCAACAAAAATAGTCATAGCATTTTTTATATATCATGACTCTATCATCGAGTTGGCATAATTTTTTTTACTATGCAACATAATTATCATGACCATGACATTTTCTTGGAGTTGTAGCCACACTATTTTTAAAATACCTAATAGCCATGATATTATTTCTTGTCACTACAATCAAGTACCTCACTAGTACAAATAGTCATGTCAAATTTCTAGACCCATGACTTATTCAATACATAGTTAAAATACCAAGTATTTTGAGTCGTAATATTATTTTTCACATGTCGTTTTGTTTTAGAGAGCACTTCTCTAACCATGCCTTTTCAATACTACACCTTTGTGCTCAATAAATAAATTACCAAAATCACAACCAATCCCAAACTTATTACTTTGTATTATAGAGATCAATTGTCTTAGTCTTGGAAATCCTAACACTATGATACTTTGCTTAGAAATCCAACATCAAAGTCATATCCAATTCCAGCACTGCAACTTTGTTTTTAGAAAAAAAATTATCCCAATATTATGACACTTAACTCAAAAAACCAAGACTGAAGCCATTACCAATTCAAGCCCTGTGACTTTATGCTATACTAATTAAAGGCAAAGTCATGGTCATTCATAGTACCATGATATCATTACTCTAAAAAAGATCTAAAGATTTAATAAAGTCATGACTTCAAGTCTATGTCGTGACTTCCAACTTAAAATATCATACAAGGAAACATAATTTTGACTACTATTTAAAGCAAAATCTAAGGCAATGTAAGCAATTTGTGATTAGAATTTAAAATAGTTACTTAGATTTTCATTATGTAGTTCATTGGTAACCCTTGAATCCATGAGATATTTTTCAATACATCTTGCATGATTTTCTTCTCGATATCATGCTAAATTAATATTTAGGATTGTTGAATGTATTGTGCTTTGATGAATATATGAGTTTATATTTGTGTTTATGTTTGTGTTTATGTTTGTGTTTAGATGTTGATAGATAATGATATAAATTAGAACCAAAAATTAGGATTTTCATGAATATATAGGTTTGTACATATTGACCACTATGGACAATGACCAATAATTCATGAGACACTCACATAGTATGTTAAAAAAAGTGACAATCCTTTTAATTTTAATGTGTGAAATAAACTAATTGGTAAAAATCCAAAGTTGAGGTAAGTTTAATCATTAGAAGTATGATACTTATAAAACTAAAAGCACAAACATATTTAAGACAAATCCATTTTATAGTTTCTAGAAGAACTAGCCTTTTAGTAATATAAAGGTTAAGTAGAATATCTAACCTAGGATTTTTACAATAGTTTGTGAATCATGTATAAGCCATAGTAGATAATGATAGATGTATCATGGGACACACATAAGTGAGAAAGACTAGTAAGATAGTTAAAGCTCCACAAGTCCTTTCGTCTTGTATGACTTCCTTAGGTGAGATTCATGGGAAGATATTGTTTAATTATTGCAAATAAAAAGCTAACGAAGCTAAAAGTACAAATATATTTAGTAGCATATTATTTTATATCTTTAAGATAATTAGAGGTATAGATGTGAGAATGATGACCCTTACATGGAGTGACATGTTGCTTCGGTGTTTACATTTCAATGGGACAACACCGAGGGATCAATTCTAGTTATGACAATTCAATGATGATGGTCACCTTGTATTCCAAAAGGCCATATTATAATTTTCACACTAATATATCTTTCATTCAACAAACAAATATGATATTGATCAAATATTAGAGAAATATCATCAAACAAGAACGTGAGCCAACCATAGAATCTAAGTATATTTCTAAAGACTGAGCACATATATTTAACAAGTAATAGTTAGTTTATTATTAGTTGTTGAACTATCTAACTATACAATCTTTGTGGGATCAATATTTATACTTAAGTCTACTTTATTACTTGTGTGACCCATATACTTATGAAATTACATTAGACAATAGATCCTCACCAAATAAGGTTTTTGGATTGTATCAATAAACAATAGTTTTGACACCCTCGACAAAGTCTCAATAGTCACAACATAACTTGAATTGAAACTTAAGGATTCATGTCTCATCCATGTTCTTTGGTATCACGACATTACTTCATCAGAAACTTAAGTATTCAAGTCATGGCCATGTTTTATGATATCATGACATGAATGACATCACAATACTATTCTATGTTATTGTGACATAGGACATAAATTAAATAGGTTTTTTACTGTGCTATATAAAGGTTTGTAATTGAAATGTAAAGAGGAAAGAATTGTATGTTGATAATTCATTACTTGTGATCTACTCTGCTACAAATTATGAATAGTAGTGAAAATGTTTTCTTTTTTATTCAGTGTGTTTCTTCTTCTTTTCTATCTCATATGAGTGAGTGCTTCTTCTATGAGAGATAACTTCTATCTCTTTTCGAAACCCTAAACCATCATCATAGAATCCCTACATCAATATCTAGTTTAATATTAGTGGAAGTTTATTCTAATAGCATCAGATTCCTCCTTTATATCGGAGGCACTGTTTCATAGTGATGTCATTCACTCTCTGAAATTCATCATTAGGTATCCAATAGAATCATATTCATATACCCAAGTTCTAACATTTGGAATTTGATCTTAGTGTTTGGGACTACTAGATCGTAAAAAATATGGTGGATCATAAATCTTAACCATTTGCATTTGTGACTTACCTTATGAATATACTAGAATCTTTGAAATATTTGATGATGTGACAACCATTGTCTACTCAATAAATTTCTATGGGATGATAGTTTCATTGTAATTAAAACCATACTCATTTTTTGATCTAGTTTTATGTGGATCTGAAAGATATTTTTATTTGCATATCTATTAGTTTTTGTTTCAACTAATTTGAGTAAAATAGTTTTATATTAGTAATTCCACGATGATACTCCAATACATATTTGATTCTATTCGAATTTATTCTGGTTAAAGCAGAATTGTACATAGCTAAAAAATTAATATAGAAAGAAATATATATATATATATATGATAAGTATAATTAGTAAGGTACATGGGAACACCAATAGATATGGATATGGTACTTTAATACCAAATAATTCCACATTCTTATCGCAAGGATAAATGGGTCCTTTTTCATATTAAGTTATCAAACAACAATAATGTAACTTAACATACATGCTTTATCCATATTAAAATGCTTTAAGATATTCTTATTATATGTTGATTGATGAACTAACACTCTATTTAGAAAATGCTCGATTTTATAGACTAAGATCAAATTTTAATTTTCTTTAAATCTTTCATTTCAAATTCTATCTTTAAATATTTTGATATTTTGTCCTTTCTTCAAGAGTCTCAATAAGACTTAAATCATCTATATAAATAATAATGATTACAAATCCAATTTATTGATTTCTTAATGAAAATGCATGGATATATCGAGTTATTCACATATTATTCTTTTATTAAAGATTCATTAAGGTAATTGTACGATAAGTATCTGGGTTTATTTAACCCATACAAAGATCATTATAGCTTATAAAAAAAATTGTACTATCTTTTAAGGCATATTAAATCCTTCAGGGATTTTTGTGTATACTATTGTCTATGAATTCTTATAAATATGTAGTGATAATATCAAAAAGACAAATATCTAGTCCTTTAGATACTACTAAGCTTATAAAAAAAATTGTAATTGTATCCATAACATGTACATATGTTTCTTCGTAGTCAATACAACTCTTTGTGAGAAACTTTGGGCTACTAATCATGTTTTATATCTTGTGAAAATATTATTTTCATTATATTTTTGTATAAATATCTATTTATATCCAATAATTTTATACTTGCGACATCTAAACTATATGTCCAAACATTTTTTATTGTATTAATGAATGCAATTTTACATGCATAATCTCTTTCTATTTTGAACAATAATTTTTCTATTTATATTCATCTATATTTTTTGGTTCATGATCATTATCATCTAAACTATATTCATCTATATTTTTTTCATAGAAAAAATATTTTCTATGAAAAAATTATTTTGATCTCATTTTTTACTTATTAAAATCTCATAAATTTTAGGTACATTTATCTCTTATGTAGATATTTATTTGTTTTTCACATCTTCATAAGTTTATTGTTCAATTTTTTTTCTAAGGGACACATTGTTTACCATGTGCATCTTAGAAGCTCATTGTTCATCATGTTCTTTTATAGGGTCATTTTGCTTTGTATTTGTTCTCCTCTTATAGGGAGTTACATCTTTTGACCTATTTGGTCTCTCAAGCTTCATGCATGTTTTGGATTCATTTGCTTTTTTTTTTCCTTGAGAGATCTTAATTTGTGTTGGAACATTCAAAAATGGGATATGTGACTTTGTCATTTTCTTTACATTAATGAAGACATTTAGTAATTGATTTGCAAGATTTTCTAAATGAACAATGAGCTTATATTGATTAGTACGCTGATCAAAATGAGATAATATGAATGTATTACAAGTAATTTTTTGTCATTCTTCTAGAATTAACTTTTCTTCCCTCAATTGTAGAAAAATAGTTTTATCAAAAAAAAAATATACAGCTCTAGCTCTAAAAACACATTTTATTAAGGGTTATATATATCTAATGATAAATGATGAATTAAAACCTACATAAATATAAAGTCTACATTGTGGGCCTATTTTGCTACATTGTAGGGGTGCAATTGATAGATGAAATGCACAACTAAAAAATCATAAGTTATGAAGGGGGACAAAGGTGTTAAATGAGTCATGTCATGTTGACACATTCCTTTTTTCTTGGCATAGTCATGCCACCATGTGTGTCGTGCATGGCATGGTTAAAATCCTACATCATGCCAGTCACGACATGGTGGGCACGTCAAAGTGCACGACCATGCCAACAGTGTCGAACGACAAAAAAATGGCCACATGGCCAGCTAATTACAATCAGCCACATGACCATTTTTTTAAATGGATCACCCCGTGATAGGGTGGTCGATTTAAAAAAAAATAAAATAAAACTACCTGGGCTAGTTTGCTGTATCGTTAAGCTAGGAACACGTGTCGTGCTTGGCCCGACATGAAGCACGGCTCATGCCGGCCTAGAACGGCATGAACTATGCCAAGGGGTAGCTTAGCCAGGCTCGAGGCACGATTATAGACCATGACTTAGGCCATGCCTAAGGCATGATCTAGAATCATGCCAGGCCTTAGGCCATGACTGGGTCATCCGGCTTGTTTGACACTTATTGAAGGGGAGTACTCATGGAATGATATTTTTCTAATTTTTATTAGACTTGTAGCATGCATAATAGTATGTCCATAGTTAGATGCTGGAAAATTAGTCTTTATTAGTAGTGATCTATCTATTAATTGAATATACTTGATCAAAGACTCTACTAAACTATTTATGTATGAACATGAGCAACAAGGTGTATAATATTTAACCTAATTGATATACAATATTCATTGAAAGTTTGTGAAGTAAATTAAGTAGCATTATCAGGTTTTAATTTCTTGAAAAGATAATTGGTAAATTGTGCTCTTAATTTAGTCATTTGTGCAATGAGCCTAGCAAATATAATATTTCTTGCCTAGATAAGACATATATGTGACTATCTAGTGGAGATATCTATGAGGACCATAAAATAATCAAAAGTCTACATGGTTAATTTTGTAACTTTGGTATGATGCCAAAAACTTAATATTCCTAGACAAGGCCGTGACTCTGAAATGTCTAGATCAAGTGTCAGTGAATTGACTTGATTGTTCAAGTTGATAAGAAAAGTCTAGATCTTGAAAAGATACTTAGACTATAGGGTTAGTTTACTTTCTTATATATATATATACTTTCTCTTTGGGTGTTGTGGCCATGTTATCTATCATTACAAGAAAAGAAGCAATTAGAAATGGAAATTAGAAAAAACCAATCTAAAATTAGGAACGGAATTGAAATGGATTAGAAATATAAATGACAAAATATGAAATAATTAGAAATGGAAAAAAATGCATCACTAATTTTAGAAAAGCACTAGCATTGTCCATTTCTAAAATTTAGAAAAGAGCACTTTAGAAAATGAAAACAATCCATTTCTAATTATATCTTTATTTGAACATTACGACAGAATTAAAAATGGAATAAGGCATTTCTAATTCCATCTTTTCTTGTAGTATATATTTATTAGATGAATGGTAGGAAGATGTAAGATCTCTAATATTCATTGTTATACTTCAAGAGTAAGTCAACCACATGTTGTTGTTATCATGAGAGATCTCTTTGTGGTAGTGTCTTTGCTATAATTGTTACCATCCACTAAAATTACACATTTACCTAGATATTGGCTATCCCATAATTCCTACTCTTTTTAGGTAATTTGTTAATTGTCCTTGCCAATTGCTTTGACTATGCATGTCTTTATTCTCCAGCCTTACTTATTCTACACAATATATAATGATATGGTCATAATAAGATTTATGCTTTTTTCTTTTTTAGTGTCTTACTCATATCAATTAATCTTACATAATAAAAGTAATTCCACCTATGGAAACCATCACATGGATAATGTGATTATAGGGATGTCACTTCTTGTTGACCCTTGTAACCTTTAATGTATCCTATGACTTGCTTGTCATAATCTGCCATATCCAACACACAACATTTCAAATATTGGTGAAACCTTAGGGTAGATATACTAAGACATTCCCACATCATTCTTGGGTTAGTTCTTCTGAAGAATATACAATGATACGGTCATAATAACATTTATGTTTCATCTTTGTTAGCATCATAGTCACATCATTTAAAATTATGGCAATCTAGTAATCTTAACCATGGAAGCGATCACAAGGAAAAGGAGATCATGGAGATGTTACTTCCTATTGATACACATCGCCTTACATGTGTCATATGGGTTACAAGTTATCATCTCCTACATACGATAATTATATCAATTAAAATAGTGGACAATTAATTTGATGTTCCAAGATAGATCCACATCCATCAATATTCATTGTATAACAAAACCATAATTATTCATTACAAACCTCATTTATTAAACACAATTACATAAACTAGACCTAGGTTTCTAAATTAGCCTGACATTTAGGAGGAATTCATGCAAGGTACTTGTTTGAAATGTCTCGTCGAATGATGTATCTATGAAGATAGTCAGCATTAGAATCTATGTTTCAAATTTTCTTTTCAATCCAATCCATTTGGTGTTCAACTCTATTTTTTTTTATTTGAGGTAGCATTCGAACCTTTGGTTTCCTCTAAAATCTTTTATCTTCTTTTCTCATCTTTCAATGTCTAGCTTCATATCATTGGATCTTTGATGTGTACTATAACATCTTTAATTAGTTCCATGACATAATGTTGAGTTGATGTCACGGTAAAGGATGATGTTGAATCACTTATTTAATATCACAAGTGGAATGTCATGGATAATGATACGACATCATTATGTATGTGTGAGGAAGATGTTGAAGTTCTAAAATGATATTGCAACTTAAGAAGTCATTTCCTTGAGTATGATATCGTGACATCAAAAGAATCTCATGATATCAACTAACTTTACAAAATACAATTTCAATTTTGTAACCATTTTGTCGTTACATGAAAAATAAATCACGACTTCATGATATCATTCAAGCTTTGTCATGACTTCATTTTTATGCCACAATTAAAATATAATTTTTTGCCTATGATGACATAAGAATAATATTTTAACTAGAAACATGTCTTAGAATAAATATGGCCATGACTTTGAAATGTTGTTATGGCTAAGAAGCAGGTTTTGCAAAATAGAAAGGTATGGTGATCGTGTTATAGAATCATGATATTTAATAAATATCACAAATAATATGTAGAGTCATGACCAAAAAAGCTTGCTATGAATACTTCAAAGGTATGTGGAATTATTAATAATGTCATGACATTAAAAATAACATGATTTCATCTCGCACTTTTGCTCTTCAATTATATGTTCCACTAAGTCCACATTTTCTATTCATTTTATATTTGATTTCACTACTTTCATCATAACTCATTCAAACCCCCATTTTCATAAAATATTTATCATTTAAGCCCAAATCTCATACAAATACCTCATGAAATAAGCGAAAAATAACCACAAACACTAAATACTTTAAGCACTAAATAGTATACCAATATGTCCACATATGTCCCCATGCATTATTTCTAAATAGATAAGTGATTCAAACATGATTTTATTAAATTATGGTTTAACTATAAATTTACCTTGTGAATAAGGATCACAAAAAAATAATTGAGTGAAAGAGTCTTCTAGTTCTTTAATGTATGCCCATGTGATTATTTATGATTCACCATATTATTGAATATCTAGGGTGCCCTATCTTATTAAGCCTAAGAGAAAATCTTTGGGTCATTGAATTTCTAATTTATCACAACATATAACTCAAATGATTTTAAGTTCATATGATATATCTTATAAGATAATGTTAAGAGATTTTCTATAATAATCATTTTCTTAAAAATTATAGATGCTTTATTATCTTTATTCATAGTTTCAATATGAAATCTATTTTTGTCAATATTTTTAAAAGTAAGAAAAATTTTTGTTGATTTGCTAAAATATAATGCATCAATACTATGAATCTAGTTCTATTTGATAGTATTATATTTTCTCTCCTAGAGCATTTTATTGAATTTAATATACAAGAGATGGTATTTACATTAATATTTGTTACAATTAGATTTTTAAAATGTATTTTCTCGAATGATTGTATGCATGGTTATGCAATCAGTAAGATATATATCACCATCATTCATCTTGAAATTCAAAAATACAAAAATTTAGATAAAAATAAAAATATAAATTACAAGATGATTTTTAATAACACAAAATAAAATACATAAAAAATTTTTAATATTATATTTTCATCTTCTACAAAAAAATTGAAATTATCTCTAGGATATTAAAAAAATTCCATATCAAAATGATACAGGTGTTCAATATCTAAATTGTTGGGTAATTGCGCTTCCACGGTAGTGAGATTAAAAACAGAAACAATAGAAAACACAGAAAAACAAACAATATATCCCAATTCAGCAAGCATCCACGACAGAATCAAAAACGAGAAAATCAACACCGAAAAAAATGTGGTTCGCTAGTCACTCAGTACGACTAGCTACATCCACTAGAAAACGCTTATGCGTTACAGATTAAAACCAAAACGGAAACATCTTACAGTATGCAGCACACAGCAGTTGCGAAATTCACGCAGAGAGAAGAGAGAGATGATGAACAGTTCCACGGGTCAAAAATAGCCGCCCGAAAAATAAAATTACAAATCGTTTTATATTAAAAAAACATCCGGTTCATTTAACCGCAGCGGGTCGGATCATGGAACAAGTTAGGCTCTGCTCCTAAAATTTCAGCCCGTTGACCGGACAGCGGGACCTCTGTTATTGTGCTACTACTGCATTCCCAGGCTTTTAATATTTCCTTTCCTGCACTTACATGAAAATATTAAAACAAAAAAATATTTTATTATACAAACAGATTATTAAATTAAAACAAATTACATATACAACATAAACTACTAAATATTATAATATATTTCTATACTATTAGATGATCTGTAAGCATATACATGGATCATAATTGGATCAATTTTATAATTTTAAAGTTTTAGCTGATTTTACTGAATAACCAATATATTTTTTGAGGTATTTGGCGACTTGGTGGTGTGTGGGTTCATCGAACATTTTTAGAATTAATTCTTGGCCAAAACTCTACTTATTTAATTATGATAATCTTTGTATATCATGACTCTACAATCTCATTTATATAATCATTCAATTGTGCAACATATTTTTTTAGTTATTATATTATCATAGAGTCACATCTCATTTATTTTATAACAATTAAATGGATATGATATTAATTTCACATCATAGTAATAAAGTATCTCACTGATACTAAAAGTTATAACTACATCCTAGTATTATGACTTTATTTTTATCAAGACTTTGTATTCTCAATTCAAAGCTATGATATTTTTGTAATGTCATATTTTTTGAGCTATAGAGAGTTAAAAAACCAAAACTATTCAGGCCAAAGTCATGATAATTATTTAGTATCATGATGTTTTGATACATAATATTATAGAGAATATTACTCTAGTGTGGCCACTTGCCAAAGCCACAACTCTTTCCCTCAAGAGAAGGCAAAGGCATGATTTGGATATAAGCTATAATTGACAAAGTCACATCCATTCCTAGTGTTGTGACTATATAATAGAATAGAAAGGTGAAGACCAAAGTCAAGGTCATTCTTAGTGCCATGGTCATTTGATATAGAGAAAGATCAAGACCAAAGCCATAGTCATTCCTAGCATCATAGTCTTTTCATTCATGAGAAAAATCAAAGCCAAAATCATGGTAATTACCAAAGACAACCATTTGATGCATAAGAGAGATCAAAGCCAAAGATATGATCACTCTAAATGTTACAACTTTTGGTTATAGAGACAAAAGATATTAGTCATGGATACTTTAAGTGTCATGGCTTTGTGTTATATAATGATTAGGATGTATTCTAAAGTCATAGTCACTTTTTAGTATCTCGACCTCGAGCTCAAGAGACTAAGACCAAATCATAGTATTTTTCGAAAGATATGATTTTCTACTTAGATAACTACCAAAATTATAGAGTATAAAAGAAGAGGAAAATTAATCAAAAATTCTATTTTTTCTCCACACACCAAGAACAAAGCTAAGTGTGACAACAATCCAAGAAGAGACTTTCCCACATCCTAGGAAATCCACCATGAAGCAAGATATGCTAGACATAAGCTAAATACTAGAATTGGGAAGCATGACTCTCAAACTCTCCTCTCTATAATGGATTCGAGAAATCAACTAAAATAGCATGATATTAGGGTTTGTGTCAGAGATTCTTGTGAGGGTTATCATTAGGAATTCTAGATTCATTAGACTTCTTTTGTACCTCATTAAATCTTTCCCCAATATGAAACTAGATTGAGATCAAGGGTTATTAGTGATAGCTAAGCCATGAGGCTCACTAGTGTATATGGTATGAAAGAAGTGATAGTCCGTCCAACCATAATGTATGAAACAAACATATATTTTAAAACCCAAAATTGTGATATGTTAATCATTACGAGTATAGCATTCACAAAGCTAAAAGAATGAATAATTTCACATGCCACTCCATTATATATGTCTTAGAAAAACTAGTTCTTGATTGATATGAATGTTCAATGGAACATTCTCCTAAGGATTTCACATTTAGTATGAGAGTCATATCAACACTATGAAGTATGATGAAAGTTAATCCACATGACATGAATGAGTGTATTGTGACTCACAAGGTGGTGATAGATCTTTGAGTATTTTCCACTCATATGGTTCTCATTAGTAAGATTTTAGGAAAAAAATATGTTAATTATGTGAGTATAGTCTAACAAATCCAAAAGCACAAATACTTATAAATCATATTAGTTCTTGGACTTTATGATACCTGAGGCTGGAGAATAAAATATACATATGGTGTAACTATAAAAGAAAATTTAGAAGTTTCCTAAAAGGTATAAACTTGTGAATGACTCTTGAGCAATGATGATTTGTTGTTTAAGAAGTAAAGTACTAAGGAGATAGTTATGTGGGGACCATCATTGGGATAGTCTCAAAGGGTGATAACTAATTTGTATGCTATTAGGTAATAGGAGATTTCTACAATAATTCAACATCTCGTCTATATCCAAACTCAATATAAATCAAAAATTTTGAACATACTTCATATGAATCAAGTGAAAAGCCCATATGATCTAAGAGTCATATTACAATCCCAGAATATCTCATCTACTAAAGTTTTGTTGTCTAATTATTGGTTGACCAAACTACTTATATAATTCTTATAGAATTGATATTTAGATAAAAGTCTTTTTTACTACTTACATGTATTTTTGGATCTTTATTAATAAGATATCCTCACCAACAAGTTTTGGGGATACTATTTAACTAATATAAATTGGGCAGCATAACAAAATCATAACAAGTTTTAATATCATTATCAAGGATTATTTAGTTTGGTTGGTCAATGTGAGTTGTTATTATGATTGAGAAAGCATAGTTATTTTTTAATTGTTTAGATATCATTATTTCATCATTTCTATGGATCCAAATACTTGTCTTATTATTTTGTTTGAAGTATAAAAATATTGTGTTTTGTATTTCCATTTCCTTTTTTTTTTCTTTTTCAACCTACATTTTATGAGCAAAAGTTTTGGAACTAAATTAGCTACATTGGGTCTAGAAATTGAGATAACTAATAGAGAGCTAACAAAGAGTCCATAGAAGGAACTAGCAATAATAGAGAGTCCCAAGGTGGTGATGGACAAGCTTTCCAACAACCCATCCACTACTACACATATTGGGAGCTGACAATGATAGTTATTCTATTCATATGTAATCAGTAGAAGCAAATTATTTTGAGTAAAAATTGAGTTTGATGATGATGGTTTAGTAGAAATAAATGTAATAAGATATTGGAGTTAGTCTCAATGTCATCAGGTTATGTTTATTCCCATTCTCATTAAGTAATAGAACATGAAGTTGGTTTCAGTGCTTATCTCATGGCTCTACTAAGAGTTGGGATAACCATGTGAGAGCCTTTCTCACTAAGTTTTACCTACCTCAAATTACTTCTCAATTATGGAGCAAGATAAGATAGTTCTAGTAGGATGAGCATGAGACTTTATATAATACTTGAGGCTATTTTAAAAAGTTGTTAAGGAGGTTCCATCAATATGGATTTGACTTGTGTTTTTATTATTATTTTTTTTTTTGATTTGACTTGTGGTTTCAAACCAAAACTTTTTATAATGGGTTGAATTATATGACAAGTTATATATATGGTACAACCATAGGTGGTTCAATTATGAATAAATTATTTGAGGAGACACATTATTTGTTTGAGAAGTTAGCAACTAATAACTACCAAACTCCACCCAATCGATCCTTTGAGAGAAGACAAGTTGGAGTATTAAAGTTGGATGAATTCACTACAATTGAAGTATAAATGGAGGTTTTCTTAAGGAAGCTTGAAACCCAATAGGAGAAAAAAAGAGGATCAAGAGAAGTTTCCATTTTGTAATAACATAAAGCGGTGAATTTAGATCTCATTTATCAAATGGAGGAGACCAATGAATTGTAAAGTAACGAGATTTTGACTCAATAAAAATATCTCAATGCAATATCTTCTAAACTTTATAAATCAATACAACTTTTCATATGGAGGCGATGAAATTGGGTTATAGATTATTGGGTAAGCTTAGAGGAACTTCAAGAATAATGTAGTTAGCTATAATAATCAATGACAATGAAGCTCATATTCTCAACATTAAAGAAGAGGAGAAAAGTTAATGATAGAATATAACATGAATGTTATATTAATAAAACAGAGAAAGAAAAATGATCACGAATATACTTAGATGGAGAGGTTTGAATTTAGATTAGATCATAAGAGTTTGACAATGAAGAGTATAATGAATTAAATCGATATTTAGCATTATCGATAAAGAGAAAATGAGCTAGAGGGTCCATGAATGGAGCAAGATGATTCTATATATTTTGGAGCTGATAACACCATGACTTTCTCAAAAGTCATAGCTCCCATTGAGAATTTCCCAAAAGGCATGACTCTTAGTGAAACTTTTTCTACAAATAAACAATATAATGCTATAGCACATTACAAAGAAATAACTCTAGTAAAAATACAAGTATAGCTTTTATCCCTAACTATGAATTAAGGAAGCAAAGAAATAGATGAGAAAATAAAGATTACACAAGGCTATTGCTTGCTATTCAAATTATTGAATATTCTTGAGTATTTTGGTGCTATTAGAAAATGTATAAGTATAGATATGAGACATAATTTGATCGATTTCATGAATTTTAAGTTTGTGTGAATTTTGATGTATAGTCATAAAATCGATATGTTATTAGAGGTATTTGATTACTTGATGAGACTATGAAAAACTTAGAGATTTATCTCTTTTACTAATACCTCCAAAAACTTGCTTCACAACTATTACCAAAGTTCTCCAAAATACCCAAAATTATGAAATCAAAATATATTTGTCTCATTTCTATACATGCCCACAATTGTCAACCATCAAAGTATATTAAAATATTTGGTAAACACCAAAAATTATGGCAATGTAATATACAAAAAAATTTAAGGCCAAAATAATAGCTATTTGATGCATAAGAGCTGTCATTCCTAGTATCATGATCATTCTCAATGTCGTGACCATATAAGAGAAGTATTGCAAATTTTATGGCCATTCTCAATACCATGGCCACTACATGCACAAAAGACATATCATTCTCAATGTCATGATCATTCTCAGCATACAACCATTCTCATTGTAGTGACCACATTATGTTTAAGAGGGATCATTCCCAAAGTCATGGTCATTCTTAGTATCATAACTTTGTGTTATAGAAATAATAGGCCTAAGTAATGGATACTTTCCAATATTATGACTACATGTTACGAAAAGATTATGATATATTTCAAAGCCATGATCACTTTTTAGATTCATGACCTTGAGATCAATAGATGAAGGCCAAAGTCATAGTATCTTTCAAAATATATGACTTTCTACTTAAAGAAATGTAGAAATATCAAAGTATACAAGAGGAAAAAGGAAAAATCATTTAAAATATTATTTTTATTCATGCACAAAGACAAATTCAAAGTATATAAAATAACCATATGGGTGATGTTTACACTCTTTAGAAGAATTATGAGTGAGCAAGGGATACAAAATATATGCTAAACACTAGAGTTGGTACATGACTCTCAACACCCCCCCTCCCTCCCAATGTAGATGTAGGAAAATTAGTCAAAATAGCATGTGATTGAGGTTTATGTCTTAAATTTTCATAAGGATTATCATTGGGAATCCATGTTTTATGAGACTTCTTCTCTTGTACCTCATGATCTCTTTCTAATGTCAGGCTAAATTTAGGTCTAGGGTAGTGTACTTATGTTTATAATTTTATAATAAATTATTTTAATTGATTTATGTCATGGAATATAAATAGATGGATATAGTGATTAAATAAAATTGAAATTAGGGATTTAACTTTCAATGGATATTGCATGTGTATTTGAGATTCATATTGACAATCAAACCATAAGGTTTACTCATGCATATGGTAGGAAAGAAGTGATAGCCCTTCCAATTGAGATGTGTGAAACAAATCTATAAGTTAAAACTCAAAATTAAGATATGTTAATCATTATGAGTATGATACTCACAAAGCCAAAAGTTCTAATAATTTTACATGTCACTCCATTGCACATGTCTAAGAAAAATTGATTTTCAATTGATATGAATATTTAATATAACATTAACCTAAGAGTTTCACATTTAGTGTGTGAGTCGCATCATCACTTTGAAGAATGATAATAAGTAATCCATAAGACATGCTTAAGCATTATTTACTCACAAAGAATTCATAGCCCTTGGAGTTATTTTTCCTTATATGTTTCTCACAAGTGAGACCTGAAAGAATCTTATGTTAATTGTGTAAGTATGATACTTATGAAGTCAAAAGTGTAAATACTTATAAATCATAATACTTCTTGGTCTTTATGATACTTGAGGCTAGAGAATAAGAATGTACCTATCAAGTAACCATTAGGGGGAGTTACATGAGTTATTTTAAATGTATGAACTTGTAAATGAACATCAAGTAGAGATAATTTATTATCTTGGAGATAAAATACCTAATAGATAATTATGAGGAGATCATTATTAGGATGACTTATTAGTGAAAATCACATTGCATTTCATTAGGAAAAATGGTCATCTACATTAATTAAACATCATTCTATATCCTCACTCAATATAAATTGAACTATTTGAACATGCATCATAAGAATCAAGTGGATGAATCCTAGGATCTAAAAGTCACACATACATCCTTAAATATATCACCTACTAGATTTGTGTTGTCTCAGTATTAGTTGATCAAATTGTTGATATTATTTTATGAGATTAAAATCAGGACAAAAGTCATCTTCACTACTTGTATAAGCCATATACTTGCAAATCTTTGTTGATGAGATACCCTCACCAATGATCTTTTGGGACACTATCCAACTAATAAAATTGAGCAATATAATAATATTATAATAAGTTTTTGGTGATAGTGCTTGAGATTATTTAGTTAGGTTAGTCAACTTTAGTTGACGTATTTATCCTTAAGAAATGATAATTTTTTTGAATAATTTATATAACATTATTTTGATTGTTTTTATTGGATCCAATAGCTAATCTTGTAATCTTATTTAAATTGTGGAATTGTTTTGTTTTATCTATTTTTTTTTCATTATTTCTTTTTTTTAGCCTACAAATCAAAGAAAATGATAGTCAGTCATTAAAGTAAAACCTCAAAATATTTTTTAAGGAATTAAAGAAGAAGAATGAGGTAGATGACTATCATCTGAGAAGAACTAAGAAGAGAATGAGTGAGAATGATCAATATAAATCTTTAGGGGAAACCTTGATTGCAGAAAAAAATAGAGATGTAAGGATTTATAGAATGAGAATTTGATAAATTATATAACAAAACCATTATTGAAAAAATGAAATCCAAAGCAACATGAAGGTTGTGGTGCTCACTAGAGATACAATATTTCAAAATGTCATGACTTTTGACAAAGTCATGAATTTAGAAATACAATAACTAGCATAACGGGAAAACCCAAATGAGCTAATTTTGAAAATATTGCCCAATCATCATCATGCTTTCATTGTGCAAAACAAGACAAAGCTAGTTATTATCTGAGCATCACTAATGGATGATATGGGGACCACAATAGCAAATCTCATTAAATTTTATAAGGATACTATTCCATGGTCATTGTATGATATAAAAGAGATCAACATATCAACATGTATTCATAAAATTCTTATTGAGGAAGATGTTAATTTGATGATTGAATACCAATAATGGCTGAATTCAATCATGAAAGATATGGTAAAAAAGAAAATTATGAAATGGCTCAATATGGGTATTATTTATGCAATATCAAATAGTCAATGATGGTGAAGATGACTAATGATGAAGTGATTTCCATGTGCACAACAACTAAATAGAAACTATGTATTGGTAATAAAAAATTTAATAAAGGAATGAAAAAAAAATGTCTTACTCCCTTTCATGGATCAAATGTTAGACATAATCTCTTCTCTTTTTTCTATTATTTTTTAAATGGGTTATTCATGATACAATCAGATATTTATATTTAGGAAAATGTTATTTGGATTTTATAAAGCATCAATAAAAAAAATTTTTGTTCGAAACTTAGAAAATATGATTGTATAGCTAACAAGGGAATAGTTTTGGGTCATTCATCCTTAGCTAGAGATTTGGAGGTTAATGATTCAAAAGCATCCATAATTAAAACCATGCCCCACACTACTATAGTCGAAGAGGAGAGGTATTTTTCAAAGACATGGGGTTTTATCATCAATTCATCCATAATTTTTCAAAAATGGCTAAATCATTGTATAAATTATTGGAGAAAGAAGTGATATTCATCTTTGATAAAAAAAACATAGATACCTTTGAAGAACTAAAAAGACAATTACTTGAAATTCCAATTTTGATCATACCATAATGAGGATAACTATTTCTTATTATGTGCAATGTAAGTACATATGCCTTGGGGGCTATATTAGGACATAAGTATAATCAAAACTTTTGAGTAATTTATATATTAGTCATATATTGAAGAAGCTCAAGTGAATTATATAACAACATAAAAGGAAATAAGAGATATTATTTTTTCTTACAACAAATTCCAATTATACATCCTTGGAGAAATGGTGGTGATTTATTTGAATCATGTAGTGTTATATTACTTGATGAAAAAAAAAAAGAAGCTAAACTGAGACTGATAAGGTGAATACTTCTTCATGAATTTTATCTTAAAATAAGAAATAAGAAAGGAATCGATAGTCGAGACTCGACTTCCATGATATGCTAAATTTGCTAACTATTTAGCATATAATGCCTTACCCAATTTTTCACATCACATAAAAAAAAAAAATTTTATGATGTGAAATAATATCTTTGGAAAGATCTATTATTATTTAAAAGATATACTAATTATATTATAATTAGTTGTATTTCCAAAAGTGAGCAACTAATGATTATCCTCAAATATCACTCTTCCCATATAAAGGGTATTTTGGGGTGAACAAAACTACTCAAAAGAGATTGTAAACTAGTTTTTTTGGCCTTCATTATTTTGAGATTTTCAAAGTCTAGTACAATGGTGTGATAAATACCAAAGATTGGAAAACATATATATACAATATGAAATACCATTGAACTTTATTCTATAAGTGGAATTATTTGATGTATGGAGAATGTACTTTATGGGTCTTTTTCAGTATTTTGTGAGAAAGAATATATTATATTGATAGTGGATTATGTATGGAATTAGGTAGAAAGTAGTAGTGCATAAAAATAACATGAAGATAGTTTTGGAGTTCTTATGCAAGAATATTTTCACCTGATTTAAAGCACCATGATGTACTATAAGTGATGGATGTAGCAATTTTGTAACTATATGTTTGAGGCATATTTGGAAAATCATGAAATTAAGGATAAAAAATGACTCTCATATCATTCGCAAATGAATGGGAAAATAGAAATTTCAAACAGAGAAATAAAAAAATATTAGAGAATATGGATAATCTATCTAGGAAAGATTGGTCTCAATGCTTAGAGGAGGTACTATGTACCTATAAAACTACTTTTCAGATATTGTTGGGAATGTATTTTTTTTTTTTTGACTCATCTTTAGAAAGAATTCACTTATTGGTTGAACTTGAACATAAAGTATGGTATGTTATAAAAAAGTTGAATAATGACTTGAAGGATGTAGAGGAAAGATGGATTTTATAAATGAGTAAATTAGAAGAGTTGAGAAATAAATAATATAATAACTCACAAATTTATAAAGATAAAACAAAATAATGGCATGATAAGAATTACCCAAAACTCTATTTAATTAGTTGTGACAATCTTTGTATATCACGACTCTACCACCTAATTGGCATAATCTTTCAATTATATAATATATTTTTTGTGGTTGTGATATTATTATGAAGTTATATCCATACTTATCTCATAACAATTAAATGGTTGCGATATTAATTTCATGTCTCAGTAACCAAGTACTCCACTAATGCTAAAAGTCATTGTCACTTCTTAGTACTATGAATTTATCTTTACTAAAACTTTATATTCTCAAGTCAAATTCATGATATTTTTACAAAACTATGACTTTTGAGCTATAGTAATTTACAAAGCTAAAATTACTTGTACCAAAGATATAATAATTATCCAATATTGATTTTTGGACACAAAATATTATAAATGGCATCTAGCTGAGTACGACTACTCCCCAAGATGTTGACTCTCCTCAAGAGAAGACAAAATCATAACTTTGAAGTTTAGGCTAATTGTAAATGCCACAACTTTTCCTAGTATAGTGATCATGTGTTTTATGAGAAAGGTCAAGACCAAAGTTGCTTTCATTTTTAGTGCTATAAACATTTGATACACAAGAGCGTTCATTTCTAGTGTCACGACCATTCTCAACTTCATGATCATATTATGTACTTCTAGAGGATATTCTCAGTACAATGATCATTCTTAGTACCACGACCATATTATGCATAAGAGATGTCATTCTCTATATTATTGTCATTCTCAATACCATAATCACATTATGTACAAGAGGGAACATTTTCAAAGTTGTGTCTATTCCCAATGACATAACTCTTGTTATAGAGATAATATGCCCAAGTTGTGGATATTTTCTAGTGTCATAACTTTGTATTATAAATAGATTAGGATTTATTCCAAAGTTTTAGTTACTCTCTAGAGTCGTGGCCTTGAGCTCAAGAGATGAATATAAAAGGTATAACATCTTTTGAAAGCCATAATTTTCTACTTCGAAAAATACAAAAATATTAGAATATAAAAAAGGAAAGAGAAGAAATTATTCAAAATTTTCTTCTTTTCCATACACCAGGACAATATTAAAGCATATGAAACAACCCAGTAGTGAATTTCATACTCTCTAGAGGATTCATGAGTAATTAGATGAATATAAAAGTTATAATATCTTTTGAAAGCCATAACTTTCTACTTTGAAAAATATAAAAATATTAGAATATAAAAAAGGAAAGAGAGAAATTATTCAAAATTTTATTCTTTTCCATACACCAAGACAATATTAAAGCATATAAAACAACCCAGTAGCGAATTTCATACTCTCTAGTGGATTCATGAGTAATCAAGGGATGCAAGACATGTGTTAAACCATAGAGTCATGGATGTGACTCTCAATCCTCCATCACTAGGGTAGATTCAAGAAAACAATTAAAATAACATGTGATTTAAGTTTGTGTCCTAGATTATTGTTAGAGTTGTCATTGGGATTTGAGTTTCATGAGACTTCTTTTATATCTCATGAATCTCTTCTCAATTAAAGACTAAATTAATGTTTAGGATTATATACTTGTGATTCTTGTGATGTATAAATAGTTTTATAATAAATTATTTTATTTGAATTATGTAATAAAATAGAAAAAGATAGATATGGTGATTAAATAGAATTGAAATTAAGAATTTAATCATTAGTGAGTTTGTGCATATTATTGTGGCAGATAGAGATTGGTAAACCATGAGGCTCATTTACACATATAATAGGAAGAAATTGATATCTCTTCTGACTATGATGCATGAGACAAATCTATACATTAAAATCTACAATTGAGATATAATAATTATTATGAATATTGTGCTCACAAAGCTAAAAACATGAATGATTTTCAAACCACTCCATTGTACATGTCTTAGAAGAGCTGGTTCTTAATTAATGTGGATGTTTAATAGAACTTAAACCCTAAGGGTTAACTTTTAGTGTGAGAGTCACATCATAACTATAAAAGATGATGATAGGTAATCCATAGAACTTGCACAAGTATAAGGTATCACATGGTGGTGACAATTCTTTGAGTTACTTTCCCTTGTATGGTTCTAACTAATGAGATTTTTAGGAAACATATGTTAATTATGTAAGTATGGTGCTTATGAAGCCAAAAATATAAATGCTTATAAATCATATTATTTCTTGGTCTTTATTATATTTAAGGCTAGAGAATAAGAATATATATATATAAAGTAACTATTTAGGGTAGTTAATGAATTGCCTAAAAGGTATAGACTTGTGAATGAAACACATATAGGATGATTTATTATCTCGGTGATAAAGTACTAAAAGGGCAACTATGAATGGACCACCATCAGGATGAGCTAAATTGTAATAATCACCTTGTATGTTATTAGGAAAAAGAGTCATTCTACAAAAATCCAACATTATTTCAATATTCTCACTCAACATACATTGAAATATTTGAATATACATCATACAAATCAAATGAACAAACCCTAGGATCTAAGAGTCATACCTACATCTCTAAATCTCCCTTAATAGAATTGTATAATTTCATTGTTTGTTGATTGAATTCATGATACAATCTCTATGAGATTAATATTTGGATGAAATCCTTTTTTACTACTTATATGATCCATATATTTGTGAATTTTTATTGATTAGATACTCTTATTAATGAACTTTTGGGATACTATCTAACTAATAAAATTAGACAGTATAACAAAGTCATAATAACTATGAAGAGAAATAGGTGAATCATAATGAAGCTATAGGTAAGTTTTGATTAATCTTTCATTTTCATAATATTTTAGGAAAAAAAAAATTGGATGAAGTATTTGAAAATTTCTCATTATTTTATGGAAACTAGAAATAAATATATTATTTGTCGAAGTTCTAGCTCAAATGTCAAACTATATAAAATTTATGAAGGATATCATGAGTAGTATGAAAAAATTGGTGATGTAAGGGACTATTAATATGATCAAAAGTATAGTATAATTATTCAACATCCACTTCATAGGAAATTGAATGATCCTAATAGTTTTACTATACCTTGTATAGTAGAAGATCATACATTTTAAAAGAAATTATGCGACTTGAGATTAAAGGTCAACTTGATGTCATTGTCAATTACATGAAGGTTGAATCTCATTAAAATTTCTATAACCTTTCTCCCACTCCAAATGACCTATCTTACAATGAAGCACCAAGATGATATTATCTAACATGTGATTAAGGTTTGCATCTTTATTTGTCTAGTAGAATTTGGTGTATTTAATATGGAGGAAAATCATTATACACCATTAATTTTGGAACAATAATTTTTGCCACCAAAGAAACCCTTATTGACATCAAGAAGGGGGAGTTCACTCTCTTCATTGGTAATGAGCAAGTCGAGATAATGATGAGATGAGGTGTTAGAGAGTAGATAATCTCTTCCATATGGTAATGTAACAAAAAGTCAACTTTTGATGGAAGAATTTTGTAGGGGATTGCTACCTAGATGAAGATAAGGGAGAGGATGTGTAAGAATAACTTGAGAGTTGTGAAAGTGATAAAAATAATGAAGATGATAAGGAAAAACACTTAGGACTTGTGAGAGTGATGAAGATGACTACTATAAGGTTAATATATTCTTTGAAATCATGAATTTGGAGGAATCTAACGCAAACAACTTCAAGGAATTTAAGGAAATATATGAGGTAGATAAAACTAAGATAGAATTTTTAAAAATCCAACAATGATAAAGTTACTGACGAGCATAGTGTTGTGACTTTTGTGCTACATAATGAAATTCTCATCATAAGCTCTATGACAAAACCATAGTTATGCACAATACCATGACTTTGGTATTATTAAAATAAAGCTTAAAGATAAAGTCATAAATATGCTTAGTATTGATTGGGAAGCAACCCAAATTATTTTTTGCATGTATGATGTAATAAATACCTTATACCCATAACCTAAATGATTGTACACACCCACTCATAGGTATAGTCACAAAACTTTAACACTATCACAACCATCAACATATCAATGAGAAGTTGATTCACTATCTTAAGATACTATAATACTCAAACTTAGTTGTAAAGAAATAGTCTTAGTATGTGAGTTTATTTAGTACGTAAATTATCGAATATTTTTGTGTATTTATGGTACTATTAAATAACATGTAAGTATAGAAATAGACTATAATTAGATTGATTTTATGACTTTGGAATTTTGGTGTACTTTAATGAAGTCTTGAAATCAGTATATTTTTGGAGATATTTGGCAATTTGGTTATGTTTGGGTTCATTGAGTAATGTTAATATCTATTTTTGGTCGAAACTCTACGTATTTAATTGTGATAACCTTTGTATGTCATATATCTATTACCTCATTAGCACAATTCTTAAATTATGTAATGTATTCTTTTTGACTATGATATGATCATATAGTCATAACCAAATTTATCTTCTAATAATTAAATGTTTCGATATTAATTTTATATCATAACACAATAACCAATAACCCTACTTATTCTAAAAATAATGGGCACTTTATAGCACAAAGACTTTATTTGTACCAATGCTTTATATTCTGAAGTAAGAGCTATGACCTTTTCCCAAAGTCTTGACTTTTGAGCTACATAGAGTTATATAGCTAAAACTTAACCAAAGCTATAGTAATTATCTAGAACCATGACTTTTGAACACAAACTATTATAGAAGGTATTACTTGAATGTGGTCACTTCCCAAAGTTGTGATTCATGCCCTATAGAGAAGGCAAAGTGGAAACTTGGAAGTACAGGCTAATTCTACTTATATAAATACTAAAATATAAAATTCTAGAGTATAAAAAAAAGAGAAAAATTAAAAGAATCAAAAAATCTTCTTCTTTTCCAAGTGCTAAGATAAAAGAATAGTGTGACAACAACTCTAATAGGTGATTTTCTCATGTGTGACTTTCAAACTTTCCCTCCCCAATGTGAATTTGGTAAATCAACCAATATAGCACATGATTAGGATTTATATCATAGATTCTCATGAGGGTTTTCATTATGAACCTGAGATTCAAAAGACTTCTTCTATTGTAATTTCATTGAATCTCTCTTCAATGTCAAACTAATTTGAGGTATATGTTATGTGATGTATGATAGGTTTTTTGATTAGTTATTTGTGTTTGATTTATGTTGAGTAATAGAACTTGATGGATATAGAGATTAAATAGAACTTGAATTAGAGATTTTATTGTTGGGGGGGGAAATGCATATTATCATGGTAGATGGTGATAGGTAAATCATAAGGTTCGCTCGCACATATTGAAGCAAGAAAGTGACAACTCTTTTGATTATGATGTATGAGACAAACCTATATAATAAAACCTAAAATGAAGTTATATTAATCATTGTGAATATCACACTTATGAAACAAAAAGCACGAATGATTTTACATGCCACTCAATTATATATGTATTAGTAGAACTAGTTCTCAATTGATGTGGATATTTAATAGAAAGTTCTCTTAAGGGTTTCGCATTTAGTGTTGGATTCACATCATCATTATATGTGATAGAGATAGATAATCCATAAGACATGAATGAGTGTATTTTGATTGATAAGGTGATGATATTCCTTTGAGTTGCTTTCACTCGTATCATTCTCACTAGTAATAATTGAGGGAAACATATGTTAATTAAGTGAGTATGAAGCTCACGAAGTTGAAATTGCAAATACTTATAAATCATATCAATTATTAGTCTTTTATGATACTCGAGACTAGATAATAAAAATATATAAATGAAATAACCATTAAGAGTAGTTGATAAGTTGCCTAAAAGGTATAAAATTATGAGTGACTCTTGAGTAGAGATGACTTATCATCTCAGTGGTAAATTACCGAATGGGTGACTATGGGGGGACCATTATTGAGATAGGCTCAATGATGATAACTACCTTATATGTTGTTACGGAAAAAGAACAATCTTATAAATCCAACCTTCATTGTGTATCCAAACTCAATATAAATCAAATAATTTGAACATGTATCATATGAATCAAGTTGAAAAATCCTAGGATATCTAAGAGTCATACAACAATCCCAAAATATCTTCTCTACTATAATTATATTGTCTCACTATTAATTATTTGAATTACTTATATAAACTATGTGAAATTGATATTTTGATGAAAGTATTCTTTATTATATGCAATACTCATATACATATGGATCTTTATTGACAAAATATTTTAGCTAACGAACTTTTGTGATACTATCTAACTAATAAAATTGAATATCGTAATAAAGTCATAAAGATAGCCCAACCTATTTATATTTGTAAAATTAGTTTCTTTTTTTTCTTTATCCTTTAATGATGCTTGATACATATTTACTATATGTGTGGTCATATGAAAAGTATGAGACCAACATTCTTCCATTCCTCATTTATATCAAGTCTCTTCAAGAGTTTTGATGGTTTTTTTGTGTGCTTTTCTATTTTCTTATTTTGTCTCATCATTATTCTACTTTTGACAATACAATGAGTATCTCCTTTTCATGTGTTAGAAGGATGATTATTATAATATCGAGAATGCTTTCCATGATCATGACTATGACCACATCCATGTTCATGATTGTGAGATGAAATTATGCTCATTTCAGAGAATAATTCATAATCAAATGGATATGATTAATGATTTTTCATTAATTACTAATTATTTCATTCAACTACTAGAAGATATAATATCAACTCTTACTATTTAGTAAATATATTCTTTTTATATTTCTGATATAGGAGCACCTTAGTGATATGAAACATTGTGAATGTTTTTTTAGCATATCTTCATCTGTGATTTTTTCTCAACATAGCTTCAATATAAAGCTTATTTTAAATAGATCAAAATTATACTCACTAACTATTTTAAAATCTTGCAACTTTAGTTACATTTAGTCATAGCAAGCTTTTGATAAAATCACCTATCCCTAGGGGTCAACTCATCTCTAATTCATTCCACAAAGTGGAAGAATTTTTTATAGTGGGATACTCATTTTTGAGATCATTATAAAGATGATAACTAGGAAAAATTAGTTTTTTTGCATAATTTTGTGGAACTCATTATTTTTTTTTCTTTTATTGTTTCTTTAAGATTCAAAGAAGTAGATGTATTTCAGAATAAAGAATTAATGATCCATAATTATTTATCTGAAATATAACATCATAATGCATTTTAGTGGGTTGGTGAAATATCACCTTGCCCACATTGGAGATCCATTTGGGATTTTTAATTTTTTTTCTATAATAGAAGGTTTCTTATCTTTTGTTATTCATTTCAATCTCAAATCCCTTTTATCTTATATTTTATTTATTATATTGTTTATTTTATAGTTATGAAATTAGATTTTCTATTTTAAATTATTGTTGTGAATTTTGTTTTTATAATAGTGGTATCAAAGGAGATGTTTAAAATAATAATTTTTGTAGTTAATACATGTCTAGGACAGTTCTATTAAAAAGGCAATAAGAGCCTAAAAGTCTATGATTTTTAGAGGATATTGTACTCCTCCACCCGCCTGACATTTTTTTTAGTATATTAACATATATAGTTACTACTATTCTTGTATATTATTCATGGTAAAACTAAAATAAATGGTTGTGAATTTTGAAGTAGAAAAATTTAACAAGAGTAATTTTTTATTATGAAAAATAAAAATCAATATAATTTTGAGGAAGAATATAATTAATTAGATGTAATAGAAAAAATACCTACCAAGATCACTAAAGATAAGTTAAAAGAGATGAATGATAATATAATCGATGATGTATATTTGATTCTAACTAATGAAGTATTATCTAGTATGACAAAAAAAATACAACAAAAGAAATTTGAGATACTCTCACAATATTATATGAGGCAAATCCACTTCACAACATGATATTCTTAAAGAAGAGATTCTGCACTCTTTGAACGACTGAAACCACAATGATAACTAATCATATCAATAACTTAACTATTCTATTTTCTCAATTTACTATATTGAGCCATAAAATAGAAGAAGTTGAACATGCTAGAATTCAACTTATAAGTCTACCTAGTTCATATGATCAACTAATCATCAATCTAATAAATAATATTCTTACATACTATCTAGTCTTCAATATTATTACAACTACTATCTTATAAGAAGAAAGCATACACAAAAAATAAGGACAGCCATGTAAGTTCATGACAAGTAGAAGCTTTGATACTGATGCGGGGGAGATTAATAAAACATGTCATTAGTGGGAGTCAAAAATATGGTATATCAAAATCCAGAAGTATGAAGAATAATAAGTGCTATAACTATTACAAGAAAAAGTACTTCAAAAAAACTATTTGTATAAGAAAAAAATAAAGATGATGAGTTATCTAATACTCGAGAATATACCAACTATTCATGATGACGACATAAATAAAATAAAATTACTTTATTCTATGATATTTAAAATACTCTATACTTAACTAAAAATCTCACAATTCTCTAAAAGACAAAATATATTAGTGTATAATATCACTTTATATGAGAAAAGATAAAAAAATGAAGTACGTATATATAAAATATTCACACTGATAAGAACCCAATAGGTGTTATGATCAAATCGATCAGCTTTGATAAGTTTTTATTGTGTAAAACTTTCTATGACTTAACAAGAATATAAGCAAGTATGAAAGTTACAAGTGAGGAATCTGAATTTTAATTGAGAGAATGTAACATCAAAATATATTTAACTGGATAGGTGAATTATCATCATGCTTACATATGAAATCCATTTGAGATTTATGATTTTGCTTCTATAAAAGGAGATTTCATCTCTTTTGTAATTTATCCAAATCTTAAATCAATTTTATTTTAAGTATTATTTATTTTATTGCTTTGAGATTGAATTTTTTAATTTCTAATTATTATTGTGGGTTATATTTTTATAACAAGAAATATAAAATATCATAAACTCACATTTTATGTGATGTTATATATTCATAAAATTTTAATATATGATGAAAAAAATAAGTTTCGGACATGAATAGTGCTTTTAAAATAAAAAATCTAAAATTTAAGACTGATTTCAAAAATATGTCCAAACTATGCGTCCCAAAACATCATGGTAAAGGTTGTCATTATAAATGATTGTCATTGCCTCGCTGTTAAATTTTGAAAATCAAAGGCTAGCGTTGTGAATGTCGGCTCTTGAAAATATTATGTAGATCCTGTTATTGTTATATCAGCTCACCCCTTGCCCCTCTACCCTCGCTCGTTTGCCCTCACCTCTCTCCCCTCTACCCTCGTCCGTCTGCCCCCACCTCTCTCCCCTCTACCCTCGCCCGTCTGCCCCCACCTCTCTCCCCTCTACCCTCGCCCGTCTGCCCTCACCTCTCTCCCCTCTACCCTCGCCCGTCTGCCCTCACCTCTCTCCCCTCTACCCTCGCCCGTCTGCCCCCACCTCTCTCCCCTCTACCCTCGCCCGTCTGCCCCCACCTCTCTCCCCTCTACCCTCGCCCGTCTGCCCTCACCTCTCTCCCCTCTACCCTCGCCCGTCTGCCCTCACCTCTCTCCCCTCTACCCTCGCCCGTCTGCCCTCACCTCTCTCCCCTCTACCCTCGCCCGTCTGCCCTCACCTCTCTCCCCTCTACCCTCGCCCGTCTGCCCTCACCTCTCTCCCCTCTATCCTCGCCCGTCTGCCCTCACCTCTCTCCTCTCCCTCGCCCGTCTGCCCTCACCTCTCTCCCCTCTATCCTCGCCCGTCTGCCCTCACCTCTCTCCCCTCTATCCTCGCCCGTCTGCCCTCACCTCTCTCCCCTCTATCCTCGCCCGTCTGCCCTCACCTCTCTCCCCTCTCTTCCCACCACTCTTCCTCCACTCGTCTACAAGAGCTCCATCGTGGAGCTTGACGGAGCTCAATGGAGCTCCTCGAGCTCAATCGTAAAACTTGATGGACTTCCATGAGGGAGCTCGTCAAGCTCCAACAAGCTCCACTTCGAGTTCGCTGGAGCTCCATGAAGGAGCTCTTGAAGACGAGCAGTGAGAGAGGGGTGGGGAGAGAGGGGAGATAGGTAAGGGCAAACAAGCGAGGGGAGATGAGCGAGGGTAGAGGGACGAGGGGAGAGCTAAGATAACGATAACGAGATCTCAACAATATTTTCAATAGCCGACATTTACAACGCCGGACTTTGATTTTTAAAATTCAATAGCATGACAATGACTGTCGTTGTGAACAACGGTCATTGTCACGCTGTTTCCAATCGTACTAGTTTGGGTATATTTTTGAAACCAGCCTTAAAATTTGGATTTTTTAAAAAAATAATATTCACATCCAGAACTCGAAAAAAATAATAATATAATTTTATCAGTCATAACAGATTTATGTTGATAATTTGAAATTTAATAGAAAATGAGAGTTTGTGATATTTGATATTTATTGGCAATATATAAAGGATAAATATCTTTATATATATATATTTTAGATTTATTGAGACATGTTCCAATCCAATAACCTGGTGGAGATCTGTTTTCGGAAACGCATCCACCTCTCACGGCGTGGTATATCACTATTTTTTTGTCCGAGATCGTCTCTCTTTCTGTAATTCGCCTCTCCTTTCTTCTCGTTTTTCTCCTCGACTCCTCCTTCTTCTCGGTTGGCCGTCGTTCTCTGCCAGGAAAAAGTAGCTTGACGAATATAGTTCAATAGTTAGAAACACGTCGGAGATGACGAGCTCAGGCCTTGAAGGCATGGACGGAGTTCGAATGACATGGAATGTATGGCCACAAACTAAAGTCGAAGCGAGCAAGTGCGTGGTCCCTCTTGCTGTGTCGATCACTCCAACGCATCATCATTCCGACATTCCCGTCCTGGATTACCCCCCTCTCCGCTGCAAGTCATGCTCTGCGCTAATCAACTCATTCTCTCGTGTTGATTTTGTAGCTAGGATCTGGATCTGCCCTTTCTGCTTCCAGCGAAACCAGTTCTCTTCCAACTACTTCATGATCTCGGAAACCAATCTTCCGGCTGAACTCTACCCTCAATACACAACCGTGGAGTACAAGCTCTCCCACCCCATTACGGGGTACCAGGTTCAATCGGACTCCCCCATGTCACCGCCCGTCTTCATTTTTGTGCTCGACACGTGCATGATAGAGGAGGAGTTTAAGTTTGCAAAATCTGCACTGAAACTAGCGATGGAGTTGATCCCGGATAATGCTCTTGTTGGTATTGTTACTTTTGGGACTCAAGCTCAGGTACATGAGTTGGGGTTTTCAGAAATGTCGAAGGTTTATGTCTTTCGGGGCAGCAGGGATATTTCAAAAGATCAGGTTATTGACCAATTAGGTCTAGGTGTCTCTAGTAGGAGGCCACATGGTGGTGGTTATCCACAGAAAGGGATGCCAAATGGGCTTCATTGTGCTAACGTTGCTCGATTTTTGTTGCCCTCTTCTGGGTGTAATTACATCATCGATTCGGTATGTAGGGTTGGGTTTTTTCCTCAGTTTGCTTTTTGTTTGATCTGAGGTTTGAAACAATTTCTTTATTCTGGAAACTTTTGGAATTTTTTAAGAAAAGCTTTTGGATGAATTGCAAACGGACCAATGGCCAATTTTGCAAGGAAAACGAGCTGTACGGAGTACAGGTGTGGCATTGACCGTGGCAGCAGGGCTTCTGGGTGCTTGCTTACCTGGTACTGGGGCTAGAATTGTAGCTTTAGTTGGTGGACCATGCACTGAAGGACCAGGCACAGTAAGGCCTCTACATTTCGTTCCTTTTTTCCTTGATATAACATTTTCTATACGGTTTTGATTGTTTCTTGCTTGTGTTTATTTTTATTTAGATCAATTCATTCTGTGTTGTTAGTAGTTTGTTTATAATCATAAATTAATATAGACTTGCTTCACTCTTCTTGTTTCTTTAATTTAATTAACATCAGCATTCATATAAGTTGGATTCATAGAAGGATCCAATATTATTATGATTCAAAATGAAAGGTGAAATGTTTTATTAGCAACAAGTGTTAGCATTGTTAAATATCACGAGATGACATTCATCAACAACAATTTTCTGGGAAATTTGATAGATAACTATGATATGGGTACATTTTTGTGTCATCTCTATCTGTAAGCATTATATGTTACCTGATGTTTGTTTGCTCCTCTTGGGTTATGATCAGTGCTTGCATGTCATTCATGTTAAAAAAATGTATCTGATCCAATGCTTTTATTAGATTATATATATATTTTTTAAAATTGACTGGCAAATATGAAAAATATATATGTTCTGCAGATTGTATCAAAAGATTTATCTGATCCTGTGCGTTCCCACAAAGATCTTGACAAGGATGCTGCACCATACTTCAAGAAAGGTGTTAAATTTTATGATGATCTTGCGAAACAGCTTGTCAGCCAGGGTCATGTTTTAGATCTTTTTGCATCTGCACTTGATCAGGTGTTTTGAGTTCTCCATTCAAATTGTATTGTGTTGTTAACGTTTCTGCTCTTTGAAACACACTGGTATAATGTGAATAATGACCATATTTGTGATGCACTGGTTTTTACAGGTGTGTTAATCTTCCATTGATGAGTTTTGGTAATTGACATTTTGTAAGTTGGTGGAAAAAATTGATCAAAAACCTTAACACAAATAATGTTTGTGAGGGAGAAGTCCCTAGATTATCATAATGATGCTTGTAATATTTATGTTATTTGCTTTTTTGTTTATTCTTTTATGCACATGCTATGGGTATTACTTTCTCATGTATTTTATGTACAATTATCTAACAATTTGACCTCATACTTTTTTTGTCCAAAAGCTACATGTAAGTGTTAAAACTTTTGAATTATTATATTTTTAAAAAGGTAAGCATAAGTTACTTTGATAATCATGAGTAAAGCATTATATGCCCATCAATCTCACATAGGTTTTTAATGATGACATGGTTTGTTTATGTAATTAATTTGAATAGTTAGGTTGGATATCATACTAGAAAGATTGTACATAGTGTACACGACTCTTACATAATATGTAATCTACGAGATAATAATATTTTAATAGTCATATCTTCGAAAATTAAAGAAATTATATCTGATAAATATTAAAAATAAGGTTTACTTTCATTGAATAAAAATATTTGCCATCATATCATGACATGCCTCTTAGATATCATATTATCACTTCTTAAAGGTGCAATGTTATAGTTAAAACCCATCAAATAACTTTTTCATTTTAATATACAAGGCATTTTGATCTTTGTCTTTAGGTCTTAAAATATTGTTTACCTTAGATATATTTTAAGATCAATTTTTTATCTTGATTTCCAACCATATTGATCACTTATTTCTCATATTGGATTTTTTTCTTGGACATGTTCTAATATGCTTGGTCAACATATCTTGCTTTGTACATTGTGGGATAGGTGGATGGCTCTTATCAGTTATTAGAAATCTTTTTAGACAAAAATACAAAAATCAAATGTATACTACTCAATCGAAAGACACTTTAATAAGTTGGTGCATTTTTAATGATATTGTTTTTGTAAAAATGAATTTAAGATGAAGATTATAATTGTTGAAATTAGTATTTTAGGTAATGTAGGAATTTGCCCAAGGGAGAGAGAAAAGATAAGTAGAGGGAGAAATGAAAAATATTTTCAATTTGCTTCTTGTAAACATGCTAGTTGTAACTATTAAATTATTTTAAATTTTCTTTCATATAAATAATAATTAATTTTAATATATTTTGTTGATTCGTGGAATACTACATTTACTATAATATGTTGAGTTACCTAATTATTATTATAAAATGTTATCAACCTTTGACCTAGTAGGCTCATTTCCTCTAGGAAATTATTGATTCATTAGAGATCACAAGTAGCAGTTGTCATAGACATGTTCTCCAACTCTGTAATTTGTATTGTATTTAAAAATAATAATGTTTGTTATTTTTTCATGACACAAGATTAATTTTAAGAAAAATATAAAATCTGATAATATATATTTTCTTTGTAATTAGTAGTGCTCAGTTAAAATCTGAGGGTATTTACTTGAATATGTCATTGATCTCTGAATGAATTTTTATATTTTGGAGCCTTATTTGTATACATGAGAATTATGAAAACCGTGCCATATGAGTATATTTGAAAGAATGTAAAAAATGATTAATTATATTAATATACGTAATATTTGATATGATTATAATAAATTTGTTCAATTTTTTTTATGATTCTCTTATATTTGGTGGAATCAACTTAAGAGATGTGGATAAATCAATACTCATATTAATTGGTGAGTCAATTAGTGTGCATTGTATCATATGAAGTTTAAATAAAATATCTAAATTATAGATTTTGAGAAAAAAAATTTATATCTTTTTAGCATGTAACATAATGACTAGGAAATACTTGACATGTTCTAAATTTTTTGTCTAAGATTTGGTCTGCTAGAATATTTTTAATTTTGATTATTTTTTAACATTAAAATATCATTAATATATATTATTAATATTATATATTATCTTCTTAATGCATATGATGCTTGTATTAATTGGAATAATAAAACTAGATGATTGTATTTATTAATATTTCATCTTCAAGATAACTATAAAAAATATTTCTCATGTCTTATATTATATACAATCTATCAATGAGATTTTATCAAGGAAGCACGGACACTGCTCCCTACAGTCGTGTCCACGTGTCTGATACCTAGACACAACACGGACATGGCACGGATACGTGTCCGATACCCCACGTGGCGTATCGGATGGTTCGTCGGCAGTCATATCCATGTCTATAGTGCCCGACGTCTGACAACGTCGGGTGGCCAACGTTGCCGCATGGGCGACGTTGGCCACTGGTAGGGGGCGGGCGCGATTTGAGGGTGAGGCAGGGAGTGGGCGCGATTTGAGGGAGAGGCAGGAGCGGGCACGATTTGAGGGGAGAGGAAGGGGCGGCGTGATTTGAGGGGAGAGGAAGGGGCGGCGTGATTTGAGGGGAGAGGAAGGGGCGGTGCGATTTGAGGGGAGAGGAATGGCCGGCGCATTTTGAGGGGAGAGGCAGGGGCGGCGTGATTTGAGGGGAGAGGCAGGGGCGGGCGTGAATTGAGGGGGAGGCTGGGGCGGGCGTATTTGTGTGGGGATGTGGCATAAAATAAAATATTTTTATAAAATAAAATAAAATATTTTTATTTAATAAAATAAAAAATATATATTTTTATATAATATAATTATAAAATATTATTTTATAAAATAAAATAATTATAAATATTATCTTATAAAATAAAATAAAATAAAATACAATATTTTTATTTTATAAAATAAATAATATATATTTATTTTATCTAATAAAATATTTTAATTTAATTTAATTTATTTTATAAAATACTTAATATTTATAAAAAAAATAATTTTTATTTTTAATTTTATTTTTTTTATTATGTCGTATCCTAGTCGTATCTGTATACTAGTTTTTTAGAATTTGTCGTTTCCCCGTATTCTGCCGTGTCGTATCTTCGTATCCGTGTTCGTGATTCTTAGGAATTTATAACAAAAAATAACAATTTACTAATAGTCATCTTGGCTATTTGAGAAAATGTATCTTAATAATTTATACCATAAGTTTAGAGATTGATATGACTCAAATTTTGGTGGTCTAGTTTAGCTATTGTGCCGTGTTGAAAATAACTCAAATTGGGTACCTAGGTTGTGTCATGCCAACATGACAACATGGGAGGTAGGCTTGACATGACTCGAGGCCTGCTTTCCTTAGTCGGGTCTGTTGGATCAGGCTGGACACTACCCTTGCACCTTCACTCAGATTGGCTTGGCTACTAGCACTAGCTAATCAACTTGCGGCTAGTGGCCAATGCCTAGTGCCACTGTCATAAGTGATTGGACTAGATTAGTTAGCCCATTAGCCAGTGGCCACAGTTAGTGCCACTTAGAGGTGTCAACCGGGCCGGCCCGGCACGAGGCACGGCACGGTTCAGCCGTGCTTGGGCTGGCCCGGCACGGAAAAAATCCGTGCCCAGGCCCGTGTCGTGCCTTGGATTGGCACGAGCCGTGCTGTGCCGTGCCTGGCCCTGCACGGTTTGGCCCCTCGGCACGGCACACAGGCACAGGTTTTTTCTGTGTCGGGTGTCCCGTGAGCCCGACCCCACGATGCCCCTCCCGCAAAAAAAAGACCGCGGGTCGGGTCTGATTCGACCCGACCCGCGGTCTCCCGTATTCCGAACTGCTCGGACAGGCAAGCCCGAGTGGGCCTGGCAAGGCACGGCATGCCCCGCCGTGCCTCTGGGCCTTGCCGGGCCCGGCAGGAAACACGATCATGCCCTAAAAAATGGGTCGGGCCGGCTCGTGCTGGTCCATTTGACACCTCTAGTGCCACTAGCTATAATAAAAATTTTATAGCCAGTTGCCACTGTAAATGACATAGACTATAATTAAAATTTTATAGCTAGTAGCCATTGAGCATCTGGCATGGAGACATGAGTACTGATTTTGTCTGATAAATATCGGTAAAATAAAAATTTAATTTTTAATAACTTAAATATTAAAATTAATTACATTGTAAATGAAAATGAATATAAATCACAACTTGATAAAAAATATACTTATTTCATAGTTTCGATTTCATCATGATATCACAAATAAAGATAAAATGGAAAAATATAAAAGAATGAACATAATATTAGTCAGCAACAACATGATAGTCTTTTAATATTTGCAATCAGCCTATATGGTTAGGATTGTCATCTTAAGCTCATAATCATAATTTTGATATTCTCGATGTTATGAGTTATTTTTATTAGTAACTTTTTTATTTGATTTTGAAAACTTATCTATGAATTTTGTCTCTTAAGCTTAATAGTACTAAAGTATCAGATTGTAGTGTTATTTTTTTATCCAAAATAATATTCATAGTTATAAAAAAATAGATTTTAATACTATGATATATATCAAAGGGAGTTGATAGATCATGTACTATCTTAGATAGTATGATATAAGTGTTTTTATATGATTTCTACTAATTTAATATATTTAAATTTATAATATCATTATTTTATAAGCTGAAACAGTAAATGATTTTTACGTATTGATATAATTAGTTCTTATTTGATTGATTATTTTATTGTTTACTCTCAGTTAATTGAATAGAAAAAATATTATTTTTAAATATAATGTCCATGTTTGTATTCCGAGGTTCCTAAAACTCATAATATCTAGTATAATAATATTTAAATTTATTATTTAATTGTTCATGAATTCTATTAATTATTTTTTTTGCTTGGTTCATGAATGTAAAGTTATGTTTTAATTTATTTTTTATTTTTTTTCACCTTAACTTTAGGATTTTTTACAAGCGGTTAAGAAATAAAGAGATGAAATGAAAGATCATCATTTTAAATTTTTAGTTTTCAGCTCATCAACTATGACATTAACATCAAGATATTCTCTGTATTTGTTAAATATATTACTAATTTAAAATTATTAAAATGCAATGTATGTGGTGTAAATATATATAAACAAATATATATTTTTTGTATCATAAAATTTTTTTATGAATTTTAAAAATAAAATTTCTTTAGTTTGAATTATCAATAATAATTTTATTATTTTTACTATTATCATAGTAAGATATTATGTGTCAGCAGTCAACATATAAATCTAATATTAGGTAGGTATAATTTTAATGATGCTTGATAATTTTTTGAAATTTATATAGGCTAATTAATGAATATAAAGTGTAAAATTCTTACTGTCTACTAGGTGAGTTAAGGTATTTTAATAAATTTATTATATTTTTAATATGTATGAAATTATTTTTATTAATATATTTACTATTAGGTTAATTATGTGATATATGAATCTAATGAGATTTTAATTTGTGTTTTATTATTTTTACTTTAACTTTAGGATTCATACATGCATCAAGTAATACAAATATGTAGTATATGATTAATATTTTAAATATTTTATTTTTCATCTCAATATCTATGATATTAAAATTAAGATATTCTAATGGTGTTTGATATCTGTTTGAATTTTAAAATTTAAATTTTTATCTTTAGTATAAGTCATCAATAGTAATTTTATTATTTTTTTATTGATGTAGTTATATATCATTTATTACTAGTTAATATATAAATATAATATCATATAAATATAATTCTAATAGTGTCTGATATCAGTTTGAATTTTTTAAAGCTAATTGATAAACATAAAATATAAATTTTTTATTGTTTTTCAGTTGTCTTAAAATATTTTAGTAAATTTGTTATGTTTTATGACATGATGAAAATTATTTTTATTTATGCAATTGTTATTATGTTAATTATGTGATATATATATATATATATCTAATTAGAGGTGTCAAATGAGTCGTGCCATGCCAACACTGACCTATAACTTGTTTTTGCTAGGCATGACTGTGTCATCATGTTGTGCTAGACACGACTGTGTTATCATGTTGTGCTAGACATGACTGTGTTATCATGTTGTGCTAGACACGACTGTGTTATCATGTTGTGCTAGACACAACATGACATAATTCTCATGTCATGCCAGACACTGCATGAGATTCATCTAGCTAGCCCAGCATGACACAGTGACATGGTCGAGTGCACGATCATGCCAGACCATGCTGAACTGTGCTTCCATGCTTGCAGAATCTATTGAGTAAAAATGCAATGGGTGGCCGATTTACGTGGTTGACCAATTACAATTAGCGACGTAAGCAACATTCAACTTATATGATTGAATTTTTTTAAAAATATTAGACCCCTACTGGTTGGTCACCTTGGCCAATGGATCATGCCGTTGGGCCAGACACACGAGTTATGCCTAGCTCGACACTAGGCACAACTCATTTCAACCCAACATGGCAAGAACTATGCCATGAGGCAGCATATCTTACCATGAGACATGGTTCTATACCGTGAAGTGTTGGGCCAGACATGACTGAATCGGGCCGTGCCTGGGCTGTGTATGGGTTGCTCAGCTTGTTTGACACATCTATATCTAACATGAAAAATATTATCTAATGAGCTATCTCAGATATTCTGAAAAATATATTAATCATGACATTGTTATTTAAAGTATTATCACATATAATATTAAAAAATATATTTTGAATATTATATTATATAAAATCATTAACAAACACTCATATAAAATGAGGCCATCATAAAAATAAAAAATCTTGTAAAATTTTTATTTTTTTATTTAATTTTTACTTAGAATTAAAATAGTGGGTAGTGATGCATGCAAATACACTATCATTATGATTAATTTAGATATTGAATATCACAGAGACCACTTAATTATATTTTTTTTAAGTTTGTTAATTATTACTTATTTTTTTAATTTAAAATATTTTGTTATGTTATTTGTACTTGTCCACATAAAAATTTTATGATAAATAAACTGAAATTAAATTTACATAATATGAATTAGTTTAGTATCTTTTAAAAAATTAATCGGAAGATCAATGCTATAAATTTAATTAATCATAACATTCATTTTAAACCTATTTTTGTAAATGAAAGTCAAAGAGCTTGAAATTATTGTAACTTCAAAAACTCTATTGTATAGTTGAGTTTGTCTAGTAATGTATTATATATTTTTGATGTATATATTGGTATGTCTCTTAATATGACTAGTATTATTATTACTCTTACACTCATATATATTTTTTTATAATATATATATTTTGTTGAATTTGTTTTTGATATTCTTAAAATTTTTTATGTTTAATTAAATTAAAAAGTATCTAAACAAATTTTTTGGGCATGTTATTATTATTATTATCAATGTATAGATTAAATGTATTGTTAGAATATTTACTATTTGTTAATTTTTTAATCTAGGAGACTAGAAGTAGAAGAATATTATTTTTATAATTTTTTATTTGTTATTATTAATTTATTTATTTATCTAAAAATTATTAGTCAAAATAAAATATATACAATGCAATGTGTATCTTTATCTCATGCGGGCAATATGTATTTTTTCACTTCTACTTCAGAATCTTATTTCTCAAAATCATAACCTATTACTAAAATTGTTTGATGTTCTGTCAAATTAAAAGTATAAATATAGAAATACATTTGTGGGCAAAGACATGACATTAAGATACTTATAGATTTTTTTTTAAAATATGAGAACCAAGAGAGGAGAGGAAATTATAGATGAATTGTGAAAAATAAAATATATCAATATATTATTTATATAATTTTTTTAATTAAAATAATATATATATTTTATATTTTCTAGGGTAAAAATTTTAGTCATCAGATTTTGCCTATTTAGCTATTGGATTAAATCCAATGGTTAATTAAATTTTAGTTTTTCTTTATTTATTTTTATATTTTGGTTGACAGAACAATGAAATGTATCATGTTGCCGGTGAAAAAAGTCTCTATAAAATGTCTACATTTTAAAAATGTGTTCCATGCCACATCTTGTGTCTTGCGTGCTTTGCACATGGCAATGCCAATGGCCAACATGGTTCTAGACCATGGTTTGTTTAGCAAGTTTGAATCATGTTGTGCGGCAAGCTGTGTTTGGGTAGTCTAGCTCTCTTGACACCTCTAAAAAGTCTCGCACCTTGTGTCTTCTTGGATACTCACAAGAAATCTCATCCTTACTATCACCACCATTTGATTCAACAAAATCTTAGTTCAATGAGACACCAAGAGATGTTTAACTATTCGTTACAAGATCAATCATGGTGGTAGTATTAGGTGCAAAAATTTGTATAATTGTCATTCTTTAAAGGATTAATAACCTTGCTTTGTAAAAAATCTTTTTAGTAAAATATTTAATGTGTCTTGGATTGGATTCATAAATTGATATAATATGTGACTTAAAGAAAAGATGTTATCTGATTGATTAAAAAGTTAGTAATTAATATTGTCTCTCTCAAAAAATATTTATCAATATTTTTATGTAATATAAGTATTCTAATTATCTTAATAAAATATTTACTTTTTCTTTTAAATATTGTATTTTGCATAGAAGTATCAACACATGATATTTAGTAAATTATTTAATGCTCCTAAAAATAGAATATTAATGTAAAGTATTTTATAAAATACTATTAATATTAATATTTTAGTATGATATCCAATTATGTTTTTATCATTTGGTTTATTTATATAAGAAAAAAATATCTCATGTAAAATGCTTATTAGCTCATACACTTCATTGTGTTGATGTTGAAAGGAAAACATAGATGAGATACAATGTGTACATCAATTTACAAGTGGATAATGCAACAGATATTTTATTCAGCATAATCACATTACTTTTGTAATTGATGAATGAGACTATTGGATAGTATAAGATTGTGATGAGGGTCTTAGTATTTTTGAAGTTAGTTATGAATTTATTGAAATAATTGAGGAAAACTAAAAATCGCATGAAATATCATATCTCTCAAACACAAAATATTAGCAAAATATTTAGTTAATTATTAATATAAAATAATATATATGTAGTTTATTGATATTGCCTTGATGATTAAGAGTGAAAATATGTTTAAGATTGAGTTGCTTGATAACAAATGAAACAAATTGTTGATGAGTGCACCATTCAAGCATCCATGAACAATAATTCAACTTATGTGATGAACACATATATAATTTCAAAATTTTTATTTTTTTTATAATTTCTAAATTAATTTTGAATTTCAAAATGGGTAATTTTCAATATGTAATATAATTAATATTATATAAAAAAGTTCAAATTTTTATTTTGAATTTCATTTGCAATACATTCTATGGACTTTATGTTAGAGATTATGGAAAATATTTCTATTATCAAGAAGACATAAAACAAGAGTCTTTGAATTTATTGGCTACATATATAATGGGTCAAGATTGGTGAATATGATATGATGTTTAATTAGGAAAATGACTTTGCTTCATTCATGGAGGATATGTTTTGCAATAATCATCCTCATGCTTGCTTGTTTACACTTACAAAAAGTAACTCGAGCAAGTTGTTAATTAGTTTATATACTTCATATTGTTGTTGATGAAAAGGAAGTATAATTGGGATACATCTATGAAGTTATAAATAAAGCTATGGTAATTGTGAAAAATTTGAACTTAATGAAAGATAAATATAGATAAGGGATTAAGATCATTAATTCAAGACGGGAGGTTCATATTCACAAGTCATTCATTATATGCAATTAGGTATTTCTTGAACCCAAAGTTTTTTTTAAATTCATATTTAGTGCATAAGATTTTGTAGTGCATGGTCTTGGAGATAATAATATCCTTAAAGTTTTATTCATGAAAATTAGTAATGTGTTTCTAACTTAAGACTTACTTTCTTTGAACTCAAAATTTTTTATGAGATAAAATAAAATATGATGTGGATATGATGGATATCTTGTATAATAGTGTCTCAATTCTCATGAAAGATTTAATAAATCAAAAAAAAAATATAGTTGAATTAGTATTGAGTAATAATGTCTGAATTTTTATGAATGAAATAATAATCAGTATCAAAAACACCAGGCCATCATATTAATACTTTGATATTTATTTTATTTAATTTATATATTTTTTTATTGTATTTTTTGTATTCTTATTTTATAATATTTATGTTGGAACTGAATGGTAGGTTGTATTTAAAGCTTAATTTCTAAATTCACAAAGGTTAGTGATGTTAATGATGAATTATATGTATGATGCATTAGCGTGTGAAATAAATTGGATTATGTTTGAAAATATAATTTCTAAATTCTTATAATATCATAACTAATATTTAATGATTATGATTATATAATATATTTAATTTAAGTTTTAAAATTTTTATTAACTTATAAAAAGTGGTATAATAAATTAAATTATTAAATCTTTAATTACTTGATATATCTTTTAAAATTTATAATATTTTAACTATTTGTAATAGTTCATGATTTAATGAATTATATTATTTTGATTAATATTAATGATAATAATGAGTTACAAACAAAAAGAATAAATGATACAATTTATATTCGGTTGGAGGTATGAAAACTAATTTGATTTTTGTTGATTATATACTTACTTAGGGTGGTATTATATCTACTAGAGCGGATATTTTGATGGATGTCAGAGTTATTGGATGATCAAATAATATAAGGGGAGATGATTGCATTTAGTAACATATATGATATTATAAAAATTCTAAAATTAAATATATTTATGCAAAATAATATTGAGATTATTGATCATTTGAAAAATTTTTGTGTTGTATATATATGCTGGAGATAATAATTTGATATGATAAGAAATATATATTTTTGAAGAGTAAGGATATTGAGATATTAATCTATTTTCGATCAGAACTCGTGATAAAGTGAGAATCTTGTACACTATATATTATCTTGAGTTTTATTATGTATTTTTTATTTGATAAATGATTATGCAATTGGTGATACTTGTTTAGATAAGGATGATGTTGCAACATTCAAGAGTGTAGCTGATGATACATAGGGTATATTATTGGATTTATATGATGAATAATATTTTTTGTTATTTATTTTCTTCTTTATTTCATGTGCCTATACGTATATTAATGTTTATGGATATCAGTTTTATTTTATTATTATTGATATGCTTCAAATAATAATATATTAGGCTTATTTTTATTAATATTTATATTATATATGTGTTTCCTTAAAAAAACATAATGATATGCATACCTCTAGGTGCCATGAGCACATTTTATGTTAGGTGCACATAGAGGTGTCAAATGGGCCGGGCCGGGCCGGCCCATTTTTTGAGAGCATGGTTGTGCGTTCGTGCCGGGCCAGACATGGTTTATAAAAGCCAGGCACTGCACGCCCCCCCGGTAGGCGGGCCGTGCCGGGCCTGGCCTGCTCGGTGCCTGACTTGGCTGTACGGGCCATGAAATATTAATTTTTTTTAAAAAAATATTTTATTGTTTTAATTTTTATTTTAATTATATAAATTATAAAATTATATGTAAAATTATTGATATTGTATAATATTATAAATTTATAATATGAATTATGAATATTGTTTAAAATTTATTAAAATTACAAAGTGTAATTTTTTTATAATGTAAAATAAAATTAGTTTAAAATTTATTAGAATTATATAATAGAGTTATAAATTTTTAAATGAAAAATAAAAATAAAAAAATAAATAAATCAATAAATAATGTTAAAAAAATTTAAAAGTAAAAATACATAAGCAAATCAAATAAAAAAATGACCAATCAGCCATTAGATACCGAAGGTCCGAACCAAACAAATTAAAGTTTCAACGTAACGTATAAATAAAACATACAATCAATAAAAAATAAAACATTGAAATCAAAAAACAGATCATCATCAATCATCAATCGGCATATCATGAGCATCATCAGCCGCAACATCAAGATCAGTATCAAATGAATCATCATCATCAGCAATCAATTCCTCCGCTATCGCAGTGGATGTGACTGTAGTCCTAGTCCCAGTCCCTGCTCCAGTACGATTATAGATGCTAAACCTTGAATCCTCCCAATCCTTCAAACAAGCCAATGTCTCAGCAATATCTGGATGTAATCTCGATCTCTTATCCGAAATTACGTTCACTGCGACAGAAAAAGTAGGCTCTGATGCTACGCTCGACACCGTAGGAGTCAATATATCTCGTGCCATCCTAGATAGCACGGGAAAGGTGGACTCATATGGTTTTCACTACTGTAATATATCAAGATTATTAGTATCAGAATGTGATAGGATTGAGCAGTAATCAGTATCTAAGTACCGAGAAAGCTCGCTCCTATGTGATGGTCCATCCCTACGTTTCTCCCTCGCTAGCTGAATGAAAAAATCGTCATCTCTGAACAAGATATTCATAATCACAGTCTCACTACTACCACCACCATACCTAGTAATGTAGGATATGAATAGGTCAGTTAATTTCTCATGAATGATCCATTCAGGTGGCTCTTCCAGGTTCATGCACGACGAAATGTAAGTCAGGTTGTTTTCTACCCCTTCCACCTTAATCCTAGGGTCTATGCATGCAGTGAGACAATAAAGAGATGGAACGGTGAATCAGTATTTCAAGTACTTGGTTTCCATCTCTGCAACCATATGGCTAAATGTCGGGTCAGCTTGATACTTTCTAAACATGCTACTAATGTTGCATATGTACCGGAGTACAATGCAAGTCGTGGGCGTATAAACCGACGAACTCATGATCGTCGTGTCATAAAAAATCTTTAGGAATTTCATAAATGAAATTTCTGAAGCTCAGTCAGTGTCGTCAATAATAAGTTCGTCACTCTTACTATTGACGTAGTTGGATATCACTTGTTCATATCCAATACATGATTCTAACATCAGGTACGTGTAATTTCAACGATGTCTTACATCCGATTAGAATTTTTTCTTTTTTAAGATTCGCAGACAAACAAAGACTACCAAACTCTTGTTGCTGCGAGAAGTATGAATATATTTTAATGCATTACGTATATTATCCAATGCGGGGGAACAAATCTTTACACCCGTTTGAACAATTAGGGTAATCACGTGACACATACATCCGACATGAAAAATCTTTCTTAATGGTGTGTCTCTAATATTCCTAATAAACATGTTAATCACTACTCCATTATTAGATGCGTTATCGAATGTTATACTAAAAATTTTATTTTGAATTTTATATTCCCTAAAGATTTTCATCATACACTCAAAAATGACCGGGCCATCATGATGATGAAGAATCCCATAGAAATATAAAATTTTTTTATTTATTATCCAGTTAGAATCTACATAGTGATTAGTGAGACATGTATAAGATGATTCATCGTGATTTGTCCAGATATCGGACGTCACGGACACCACTCCATTATATGCCATGAATTCATTAATTATTTTTTATTTTTCTAACTTATATAATTTTAGTATGACATTCCTAGATGTGGACCTAGGAATCTTATGATAAGCAGGCTGAAAATATGTCTGCATGATGCGCACAACCCTTGGATCTTCCGAAAATCTGATCGGAAGACCCATCAATGTGATAAGTCTGGCCATGCCGTCACTACCCAAATCGCTGGAGTATATGAAGGGAATAAACTTTGAGACTAAACTCGATCCAGTCTCAAAAAATACAATGCCAAGTTGGGTTTGCCTAGAATCTAATGGATCATATTTTTTGGTGTATAATTCGGCATGCCTTTTAAGGTGCCTAGTCTCAAACGATCTTTTACATGTTAAAAGTCTCATACAATATTTGTACTGTGTCATTTCTTCTTCCCCACCTCTAATATTTTTTTTGTTTTATTATATTAAAATGAGTTCAAACTATAGAAGTCCTCCTAGTTTTTTGTTTTTTAGACGTTTGGGTTGAGACGACCGGAGAAACCAAAGTTTTAGCAGTCTCAGACCTCTATGTAATATTTTCATTTTTTAAATTTAAATATGTTTCATTAGTATTTGTCATTTTTTAGAATTTTTCTTAATCAAGATACTATTTTAAAATTTATCTATTTTAGGTCTAGAGAGAGAGACTAGAGAGAGAAAGTAAACAAAAAAACTTAAATTAAATTACCCGGTCAAGCAGTAAGGTCGATCACGTGTACGGTGCACCATAGTCTAGCTCAAAATTCAAAACCCAAGTTGATATTTCCAAAAAGTTATGCCAAATGTCAAATGACGAAATCCTGACTTCCCGAGTCTTGAGAGAGAGGCACAAGATTTTTGAGAGAGAAAATGTGAGAAAATATGTTTATGAAAAACATAAATGTTATAGAGAGAGGGGATGAAATTTATATATTATAGAAAATAATTTTTTTTAAAAAATATTTTTTTTAATTTTTTTTAATTTTTTAGGGAGCAGAATCATGAGGGCCGTTGGATTCTACCCCCTAGCCATTGGAGGCGAGATCCAACCGGCTACAATATAATATTTTTATTATTTTTTTTTACCCGTTGGGGGGGGGTGGGGGGGGGGATTTAGAGGTGTCAAACGGGCCGGCCCAGCACGGCACGGCCTGTTTTTCACGTGCCCCGCCGTGCTACCGTGCCGTGCCGGGCACGGCACGGTATTTTAAAGTCGGGCACGGCACGGCCCGTGGGCACGGCGAGGCCGTGCCGTGTCGTGCCCGGCCCGCTCGGGCACGGTTGGCTTGGACCTGGTCTCCTGGACCGGCTCAACCGGGGTCCGGGTCCCGGGAGCCAACAGGCAACAGCCAAGCACGGGCACGGGCGCACGGCCCGTGCTTGGCACTTGGCAGTTGGCACTTTGACTTGGCAGATTATAAAAATTTTTTTTTTTTTTAAATTTTTTTATTAAGTTTCTGTTTATCTTTATTTAAGTTTATGTAATAAATAAAAAATAAAATTTTTTGTAAAAAATATTACATTTAAAATTAAATGTAAGTATGTAAAAAAAAATTAGAAAATTTATTTTTTTTTTCAATTAAGTTTAGCATATTTTAATATTATAATGTATTAATTAAATATTAAGATTTAAAGTTAATAAATTTTAAAATAATATTTAAATCTTAAATTAATAAATAAATACATTAAGTTAGTAAAAATTTTAATTAAAAAAAATTTAAACTACGCAAATAAAAATTACCATTCATGCTTTTGAAACCAATACTCCGAAAAAAAAATTATAAGTTTCAACTTCAACACAACGTATAATACAAAGTACAAACAAAGCGTATAAATAAAAAAAAAATATCGAAAAAAAAGAGCAGATGAGCATCAATCGTCAAGCGGCATATAATGAGAATCATCAGCCGCAACATCAAGATCAGTATCATATGGGTCATCATCATCGGCAATCAGCTCCTCCGCCATCGTAGTGGATGTGGATGCGACTGCAGTGTCTGTCATAGTCCCAGCTTCAGCACGATCACTGATGCTAAATCTCGATTCCTCCCAATCCTTCAAACATGCCAAAGCCTCAACCATATCTGGACGTAATCTCGATCTCCTATCCGAAATCACGTTCACTGCAACAGAAAAAGCAGACTCCGATGCTACGCTCGACACCGGAGGAGTCAGTAGATCCCGTGCCATCCCAGATAGCACGGGATAGGCGGACTCATATGATTTTCACCACTGTAATAAATCAAGATTCTTATTGTCAGAAGGTGATAGGATTGAGCAGTAATCGGTATCTAAGTACCGAGACAGCTCGCTCCTATGTGAAGGTCCACCCCTACGTTTCCCCCTCGCTAGGTTAATGGAATAAGCGTCATCTCCGAACAAGGTATCAGAGTCCGTACTCACAGTCTCAACACCACCACCACCATACCTAGTATCGTAGTATGTATATAGGTCTGTCAACTTCTCGTAAATGAACCATTCAGGTGGCTCTTCCAGGTTCATGCACGAGGAAATGAAAGTCAGGGTGTTTTCAATCCCTTCCACCTTAGCCCTAGGGTCCATGCATGCTGCGAGGCAATAAAGAGATGGAATGGTGGACCAGTACTTCAGGTACTTGGTCTCCATCTCTGCAACCATATGGCTGAGCGTCGGGTCCGCTCGATACATCCTAAATATGCTACTAATGTTGCATATGCAACGGAGTGCAATGCAAGTGGTGGGCGTATAAACCGACGAACACATGTTCGTCGTGTCATAAAATATCTTCAGGAATTTCATAAATGAAATTCCTGAATCCCAGTCAGTATCGTCAACAATAAGTTCGCCACTCTTACTATTGACGTAGTCGGATATCACGTGTTCGTATCCAACACATGATTCCAACATCAGGTACGTGTAATTCCAACGATGTCTCACATCTGATTGGAATTTCTTCTTCTTAAGATTCGCAGACAAACAGAGATTACCAAACTCTTGTAGTCTGCGAGGAGTGCGAATATACTTGAGTGTATTGCGTATATTTTCTAACGCGGGGGAACACACCTTCATACCCGCTTGAACTATCAGGTTAATAACATGACACATGCATCTGACATGAAATATCTCTCCTAAAGGTGCGTCTCTAATATTCCTAACAAACATATTGATCGCTACTCCATTATTCGCAGCATTATCGAAAGTGACACTAAAAATTTTATTTTGAATTTTATATTCCCTAAATATTTTCATCTTACACTCAAAAATGGCCGGGCCATCATGAGGATGAAGAATCTCAGTGAATCCTAATATTTTTTTATTTATTGTCCAGTTTGAATCGACATAATGACTAGTGATACATGCATAAGAAGAATCATCGTGACATGTCCATATATCGGACGTCACGGAGATCACTCCACTAAATGCCAAAAATTCCTTAATTATTTTTTGTTTTTCTAACTTATATATCTTTAGTATGTCACTCCTAGATCTGGACCTAGGAATCCTACGATAGGATGGCTGAAAATAAGTCTGCATGATGCGCACTACCCTCGGATCTTCCGAAAATCTGATCGGAAGACCCATCAATGTGATGAGCCTGGCCATGCCGTCCCTACCCAACTCGCTGGAGTATACGAAGGGAGTAAACTTTGAGACTGAACTCGAGCCAGTCTCAAAAAATGTAGTGCCAAGTTGGGTTTGCCTAGGATCTAACTGTCCATGTTTTTTGGAGCATATTTCAGCATGCTTCTTTAGGTGCCCAGTCCCACATGTACTCTTGCATGTTAAAAGTCGCATACAATATTTGCACTGTGTCATTTCATGTTCCTCACCCCTAACATCTAATTGTTTTATTATTTTAAAATGTGTCCAAACTACAAAAGTCCTCCTAGTTTTTTGTTTTTTAGAACTTTGGGCTGAGATGACAGGAGAAACCAAAGTTTCAGGAGCCACAGACGTTTGTGTAACACTAACATTTTTATTTTCAAAATTTAAATTTGTGTTAGGTGAATTTGTCATTTTTTAATTTTCGTACTTTTTTCTAGAGAGAGAAGCTTTAGAGAGAGAAAATAAAAAAAAGTAAATTATATTACCCGGTAAAAGCAATGAGGTCACTCACGTGCAAGATGCACCGCAGGAAGCTTTGATGTTCAAAACTCAAGTTGAGTTTCACGAAAATCCAAGCCGAAATCAAAAACACGAGGGCCGAGAGAGAGAAGCACGGATTATGTGAGAGAGAGAAAATATAGAGAGGATTAATGTTTTTGAAAAACATAAATTTTATAGGGAGGGGGGTAGATTTTATAGGCTAATTAAACTTTTTTTTTTTAAAAAAAATTATTTTTTTAATATTTTTTTGAATTTTTTTATTATATTTAAAGGACAAAATCACGAGGACCGTCGGATTCTGCCCCCTAGCCGTTGGAGTCGAATCCAAGGGCTGAAAATCGCTCAAATTTTGAAATTTTTTTTTTCCCGTTAGATATTTCGATTTTCTCGGTTTTCGGCAGAAAAGACCGCGGGTCGGGTCTGTTTGGACCAGACCCGCGGTCTATTTACCGGGGGGGGCCCTGATGGGTCGAGTCACGACTCAGTGAGTCGTGACTCGTGACCGTGAGTCGCGACTCACGCCATGGCACGCGTGGCACGCCGCCAGTGCCACGCGTGCCTGCGGGACCGGCACGGGATGGACCCGTGCCGGGCCAGGCACGGCACGGCTCGTGCCAGGCACGGCACGAATCGTGCCTTGCTTCGCCCGGGCACGGCACGGGCCCGGGCACGGTTTTTGAACGTGCCGGGCCGGCCCAGGCACCGCCGAACCGTGCCGTGCCTCGTGCTGGGCCGGCCCGGGCCGGCCCGTTTGACACCTCTAGGGGGATTGGGTCGGCTCAGGGGACCGCGGGTCGGGTCTGATTGGACCCGACCCGCGGTCTTTTTTGTGGGAAGGGCGAAGGGTGCTGGTGCACCCGTGCCGGTGTGCTGTGCCACGGGCCACCGAACCGTGCCGGGTCAGGCACGACACGAGGCCCGGTTGGCCTAGGCACGGCACGGCACGAGCCGTGACTTACCCAAGCACAGGCACGAGATTTTTTCGTGCCGGCTCGGCCCGGCTTGGCCCTGTTGACACCTCTAGGTGCACACATTAGTGTTTGTTTGATATTATTTAAAATTGTAAGTTTCATTTGGAAGATATATACATACTAATTTAAATGAGTTGTTGAGTTTATATTATATTTATTTTATTTTTTTAGATTTTTGACACATGTAAGTAGTATCCTCGGTGCATAAACACTCATAGTTTATGTTTTGTTCTTTATATATTTACATTATATTATTTATTTTTTATTTACAAATATGTAATACTCACTCAACATTCAACATGAATTAGTTGTCTTAAGCATGTTTTATTGATATTCTTTTTAATGATTTATTTCATTGCTAATAAATATTCACTATCATTGTTTGATGAAATTCTATGGTGTATTTCTCTGATTTGATTATACACTTTCAATTGATTGAAATGCATTTCCTTATCCTGATTATTCATTAGTAATTATTGAAAACAAAGTTATTAATGAGGATAATTTAGTTATTTGTATTCTTCAACAATAATAAGTAATCAATGTAAAATTCTATATAATAAAAAAGAAAAGTATTGTATTTGATGAATTGATAAAAAATAAAATTAAATGGTGATAGTGTATTGTTCTTAAAGTATGCCTTTTGTGGTATAGAGTGACTTGAATATTTTTTTTCTCCAAGATACAAAGAAGATTTATATTGGTGTAGGTTATATATAAGTGTTGGCTCATTTTTTGCCCCATGGGCTATTGTGCTAGGTTTGATATGACTTGTTTTCCAATGCATAAAGAAGCATCCATGAGGTGCTCATCTTGGGGTGCATCTTTATGTGAGGCATTTTTCAAGTGCTTTATTTTTGTCCTTAAAAAAGTGAAACCCAAAATATGTTTGCCTTTTGGGTTGAGGTGCTTCTGAGGCATATGAGGTGTACACCTTGATGCCTCCCCCAAAGATGATTGTGTTTGTATTTCTCCCATCAACAACAAAAAAAAAAGCCCTGCCGCTCTCTCTAATAAAAATCTTGAATCCCAAAACAATTTTTTTCTCCTGCATCAACTATGCCTTTCGCTTCCTCCAATCCTCCACTGATTCGTGTTTGCTTCTACACTTTGCTCCCTCCACTCTCCTTACTTCCTTATACATTTCACCTCCTGCATTGTGCTCTCTTTTTATCTAAGGGAAATATTGCAGTTTATAGCTTTTTTTTTATTTTTTGTTATTTTACTTTTATGATTGGAGCATTATCGCTTGAGTTGCTCTAATAGTGTTTTTTTTTATTTATGTAAGTTAGGGATTCATTTTATTGCTTGTATGAAAAAAAGTCATTTTATTTTATTGAGTTTACTTCTATCATGGTATCAAAGTTGAGGTTTGCACATCTTTAAAAGAGATAGTGCTTGTTAATGTATGTGCGCATGTGTGATGTGGTGACAGTGCATTGTAGCAGAGATATGGATGGCAGTATCTCATGCAGTACAGCAAAGGGGTCGATGACAATATCTCATGTAACACCCCTGGACACCACTACTAGTGACAGTGGCATGCACGATTTGTACTGGTGTGTGGTGCAGTGTGTGGTGGGGTGCAGGCTACATGACAGTGGCTTGCAAAGTGCATGTTGGTGTGTAGTACAGTGTGTGCAACAATGTGGTGTGTAATGTGGTATAACAGCGTCTGTCGTGGTGCAATATTGTATAACAGCGTGGTGTTGTGTAGTGAATTTGTATAGTTATGACATTTAATTGTTATGATTAAATGGAGGAAGTAAAAATCATAGTTATTATTACATGAAAGATGGGACAGAGGAATTATATAGAAAAAATTGTTGGAGTTTGCATGTGGTTCATTTGTCAAGAAACTTAATCATCTAATAGAGAAATGTCCAAGTGATGATAGGTAAAGTGCTTGAGTGATGATGGGTTCTCGATTATTGATTGTCTTATTATAATATCCTTAATTTTTAAATCTTGTACTGTCAACAAGGTGATATTAAAATTTGTAGCATCTTTATATTAATTTAGATTTACATGGATATATGATGTGATATTTAATTAATGAGATTGAGATTAGAAGAACCTCGAGAAGTGAAATATGTTATTATTCTCTCAATATGATTCACACAATTAACTAAGCTTTTGGAGGTATTTCTAGTAGAAATAGACGTGGTTATAAGGACGAGACTACAAGAGTAGCTCATTGATATGATATTGTTTTATTTTTTTCTGATTGTTTTGTGAGGTCTTGGAGCTAGATCCCGAGTAATCATGCTTTTCTACCCATGTTAGAGATCTATTATCAAGCAATGTAATTTCTTTTTGGATGTAGATAGAGACCCTTGATATTTATGGGTGATATGAAGGGTGTCTTGTTGTTGATAGATTTCTGATTTTTGATTGCATTGACAATCTATTGAGGTAAGCTTATTTTCAATGTTTATGTCTTGTATTATCGGCAAGGTGTTATGATAACTTGTAGTATCTATATTTATCTTGGTATACTCAAATATATGATGTGGTATCCTAGCTAATGAGATCGAGATTATATGAACCTTGATAGCCAAAATATGTTATTACTCTCTTGTAGTTTACACAAGTAACTACTTAGTTTTTGGCCGTATTTCTAGTTTACATGTTGCTATGACAAGGTAGAGAGAGTGACTCATTGATATGATACTACTATATTTCTTTTATGATAGTTTTGTGAGTTATTTCATAATAATTCCTAGTTTTTTATTTTTTTTGGTTATTTCATAATAGAATTGAAAACTAATTTTATAAAAAATAAAAATTATAGGGAGATAATGTCTTGTGATGTATATCTAATAATTTTAATATTTACTATACTAATCATAAAATTATTTATCATAATATTTGTGTTAGTTTATCCTCTTAAAATGAGATTGTAAAAAAATAGATATTTGATTGAGATAATTATAATTCTTTTTTATGATGGAAGTATTATAAAATATTATTGATGAGATGATTTTAACTATCAATTATTTATTTAATTAGATATATTTATTAGTCCATTTTTATTATATTTCTTTTCAAATTTTGTATCATATCGAAAAATTATTCAAAATTATTTCTCAAGGTTTGTAATTGTTTTATACCTCTTCTTATTGTACACCCATGTGATAAAATATATATTTTTTGATTATTTAAGTATTTAAAGTCAATTCAAAATTATTTCTCAAATTTTTCATCATATATATATTTTTATACCTCTTCTTATTTCTCAAGGTTTGTAATTATTTCTCAAGGTTTGATTATTCGAAATTGATAAAATATTAGTTAATACTACTGTTATAGTTTTGAATTGAATTTTTTTTTTTAAATGAGTTTAGATCAAATAAAAGTTTAGAAGTGATATTGAAATCACTTTTTCTTCCTTATTCCTCCTAGTATTTTTTTTAGGCCTCTAAACAAGAGGTAGTATTATTTTTGTAATGTTTTAACTTGTTTGATTATTTATGATTATCATCTCTAGAATTTTATACGTACTAATAAATATAGAATAAATTGATTATGAATAGAATGAAATATGAGCTTTTGAGTCTATTACTATTGCAATTCTAAATGGGTTGGGACTGATAAGATTTGATAATCAAGGTATTTGAATTTATTCTAGATAAAGAAAATAAATAAAACTTTGGAAAATAAATTTTATGATTTTCATATTTTGATTATTTTTGAAAGAAATAAAAGAGTTGTACTAAACATTTAATTTCACATGCTTTATTATACATATATATTTTTTATCTTTTTTATTACAATTCTAGATAATATTAGAATACTCAAATCTCATTTTAAAGTATTATCTCTTCCAGGATAATGTTAATTCATTATAAAAAAAGTATGTCATCTATTCTAATAAAACTTGAGAATTAGTATCTCAACTTTTTGAAAGATTCATTATTGATTGTTAGTGAATGTTAAATGTAAAGATTAGTCAAGATGATAATACTAATTGATTGAAGGTAAGATATATTGCTGAAGAATTTACTTGGACTTTAGTATTGATTAATAGGACATATTTTTTCAAATAATGACATAAGATATAATTATCATCTATTTTAATATAACTTAAAAATTAGTATTTTTTTTGAAAGATTTATTGTTAGTTATGTGTGGGTGTTAACTTTGAAGATTTTTCATAATGATAAGATGAATCATTTGAATGTGAGGCTTGTTGTGATATAGTTTACTCAATCTTTTAGGATTTATTTGTAGAATATTTTCTCTAGTGTTAATGATAATCTCAGTTCAAATATTCATATTACTTGTATCTTTTCATAAGTAAATGATACATTAATTAGATGTGATAAATATATTTTCTCATTATGATTTTGAGAATGATACGTATATGCAACAACCACATGGTTTTCAAGTTCAAACATGGTATTTAAATTTAATTCATAGTTTGTGAAATATCTTAATCACTTAAAGTAGTTCCAAGTACTTGATTTGTTAAATTTTGACATAATTATTTTATTTAGGTTGCACATATGTATTATAGTTTATTCCTTATTTTATCAGATAGTACATGTGACATGTTTGTCTTGTTTATTATATATACAAATGATATTTTAATTATTAGAGGCCATGAGTTGAGAATCACTTAACTCATGAAGTATATTTAATTATTTTTTTAGATGAAAAATTTTAAGAGTTTCATATTCTTTTTTATAATTAAGATGATTTATTACACTAGATATATTATTTTGTCCTAAACGAGATATATATTGGATACTTTCTAATAGGTTGATCTTTTAAATTGTATTTTAACTACTAATTCAATTGAGTCAGGTAATGATTGTTTTTGAAATTATAAATTGTATATTATATTATGTTATTCTAATAAAATATTTTCATTTTTTTTAATTTTTACTATATATATTTATAGTTGTTTATTATTCTTCAATTCCTAGATATGTTTCAAAGTCTTATATGTCAATATCTCAATGCTTATAACTTATCTAACAAACTTATTATCTTGTCTTATGTTTTCTCTTTGGAAACACTAGTATTTATAATCTTAATTTAGATTTTAGTTGAGGTGGTTATCTTTTTATGGATTTATTTTTTGGCTTTGATGATATTTATTATATTACTCATTTTTTTTTAAATTTGAGTTAGAGAAGTTGACTAATTATTATTTATGTCTATATTAGTGATATTATTATTATTATTATTGTTGTTGTTGATTAGTTAAAAATTTTTTGTTTAAAATATTTTGGGTAGAGAATACAAATGCAAATTATTTAATGTGAAGTAAATTTATTTGAGAAGTAATAAGATTTTAAAGTTGATTTTTCTGATCTTGATTTTTAAATTATTCTTTGAAAAAAATAAAATTATAATACTAAATACACAATTTTATACATTTTATTATACTCATATTATATATATGTATTTTGTATTCTTTTATCTCATTTATTATTTTTTGTGATAATATTAGAAAACTTAAGTTTTTTGTCAAAATATTATCTTATTTAAGATGATCTAACCAACGATGAAAGAGATATATTTTATTTATTCTAATAAAATATGAAAATTAATATCTCAATTTCTTGAAAGATTTATTGTTAGTTGTGAGTAGATATTCATTATAATGATTGATTATGATGATAATGTAGATTGATTATATGTGATATATATTGTGGGAGAATTTACTCATATTTGTAGGGTTGATTAGTTTGCCATATTTTTCTCAAATAATGGAAAAGATAAATATCATGTATTCTAATAGAGTTTGAAAATAAATATTTAGATCTTTTGAAAGATTTATTATTAGTTGTGAGTAGATGATAACTTTGAAGATTAATTATAATAGTAAGGAAAATTATTTGAAGATGATACTTGGGAGTTGTGAATAACTTACTCGGTCCATTGGGTTTTATTTGTAAGATATATTTACTTTAGTGATAAAGATGATCTTAGTTTGGATATTCATATTTCTTGCATCTTCTCATAAGTGAATAGTATATCAATTAAATATGACAAATATATTTTTGCATTGTAATTTTGAGAAGGATGTGTAAATGCAATTACTTAGTTTTCAAGTTTAAGAAGAATATTCAAATTTGGTTTGTAGATTATGGCATGCCTTATTCAACTAAAGTAATTCTTGAGTATTTGGTTTGCTAAATTATTTCATAATTGTTTTATTTGGCTTGCACATGTATATTATAGTTTATTTCTTATTTTATTAGAGCAATGCATATTGCATTTCAAATGGGCCGGCCCAGTTTTTGGCTGCCCAATTGTGCTTCATGCCTGGCCAAACACGACACGATAAAGTAATCGTGCCGTGCCTGGCCTGACATGGTTTCTTCAGGCCATGCAAAACATGACCCGTAGGCTCGATCAGTTGAAAAACTATGTCGGGTTGGGCCCGTACAGGCTGGTTTTAAAATTTTAATAATTTTTTTAGAGATAATGTTATTTATATATAATTATTTATGTATTTATTATTTAGAAAATTATAATTAGTTATTATACTTTAGTCAATCACTTGTGTATAAAATTTTTTTAATTTTAATTTAATTTTTAATATTTTATAACTTTTTTTAAATGTTAATTGTTAATAGTATTTATTTTTTAGTATTTACTATTTAGTTAATATTAATTATTTTTAAATCTTTATAATTTATAAATATGTGTATCAATGACTCAGTGTATGTGTATCAAACTATTAGATATCTGTGTAAGTGTATTAAAAATATAAATATGAAATAACAAATAATATAACTTATATATGAAAAAAAATATAAAACAAATGTAAAATGAAAAAAAAAATAGATATAAAAGTTAACTTTCTCTATATATATATATCTCTATATATAGATATAAAATCTATATATTAAACTTATGTAAATAAACATGAATAGTAAAATATATTTGTTTAATATATATAAGTTTAATATAAACAAATATATAGATATTAAACTTATGTAAAACAAATATAATTTTAATATATAGAGATATTAAACTTATGTATTATAATATAACAAATATAGATATAAAGATAGATATAAAGAAAGATAAATAGATAGATAGATAGACAGAAAGATAGAAAGAAAGAAAGATAGATAGATAAAATATTAGATAAAGAGATATAGAGATAGATTGACAAATATATTGATAGATAGATAGATAAACACATTTATATATAGAAAGATAGATAGATAAATAGATAGATAAACAGATAGTTAGATAAATAGTTAAATAGATAGATTGAAAGATATTTTGATAGATATATAGATTAAAAGATATATTGATAGATAGATAGATAGATATAATAATAGATTGATTCATAGATAGATTGATAGACATATAGATAGATAGTTTGATAGATATATAGATTGACAAATAGAAACACAAATAGTAAAATAGATCGATAGATAGGTAGCTAGATAGACATATAGATTGATTGAATGATAGACATAATGATAGATAGATTGATACACAGATTGATAAACTAATGCATAGACAAATTGATAGCCAGATAAATAGATAGATTGATAGATCAAAATATACTTAAATAGATAAATAGAAAGATAGACAAATAGATAGTCAAATATATAGATAGATAGATAAGAATATTTAAAGATAGATAGAAAGATATAGAGACAAATAGATAGATATTTAAAAATATAATAGATTTATAGATAGATTTATAAATTGATTGATAGATAGATTTATAAATTGATTGATAGATAGATAGACTAATACATAGACTGATAGATAGATAGATAAATAAACTAATAGATAGATTTATAGATAGTAGATAGATAGAAAGAGAGAAAGACAGAAAGATAGGCATATAGATAGACAGATAGGTTGATTGATGGACAAATTGATAGACAGATAGATAAACTGATATATATTCATATTGACAATCAAATATATAGGTAGATAGATAGATAAATAGATGGCAAGTTAGATAAATAGATAGATAAATAGCTTAATAGATAAATTTATAGATTGATAGATGGACAAATTGATAGTGAGATAGATAAGTTGATAGAGAGAATGAAAGATAGATTGATAGATTAATTGACACATAGATTAATAGACAGATTTAAAGATAGATAGATAGACTAATTATTAGATAGATAGAAAGATAGACATATAGAATGATAATTAGATAGATAGACATATAGATAGATAGAATGACAGACAGACAGACATAAAGATGGATAGATAGATAGATAAATATACATATAGATAAATAGATATATAGATTGATAGACAAGTAGATTGACATAAAGAAAGAAAGATAGATAAATAGATAGATAGGTAGATAAATAGATAAATAGAAAGATAGTTGTTTAGATAGATAGATTGATAGATAGACATACAAAAAGTTAGAGATATTGATAAACAAATAGATATCCAGAAAGATAAAAAGATAGAAAGATAGACTGATAGATAGATATATTGATTGAAAGAAAGAAAGATAGATAGATTGACAGATTAATAGATAGATAAACAAACATATAGATAGACATATACATAGATATATTGATAGATAGATAAAATATAGATAAATTGGTTGATAGAAAAATAGATATACAAATAGATAAACAGATAGATAGATAGATAGAAAATTAGATAGAAGTGATAGATAGTTAGATAGACAGATAGAAAGATTGAAAAATAGACAGATAGACTGAAAGATTATTATACAAATAGATATATAGATAGATAGATATATAGATATATAAATAGATAGATAAAAATACAAATAGATAGATATATAGATAGACTGATAGATATTGAGAAAGTTACATACATAGATATATAGGTATGTAAACAGATAGATAAATATTTAGATAGATATACAGAAAGATAGAAAGAAAGATAGATAGAAAGATAGATTGATAGATATAGAGATAGACAAATAGATAGATTGATAGATATAGAGATAGACAAATAGATAGATTGATAGAAACAAAGATAGATAGTTAGATATATAAATAGATATATAGATAAATAGATAAACAGACACACAAATAGTTAGTTAGTAAGATAGATAGATATACTGATAGATAGATAAATAGACATATAAACAAAAAGATAGAAAGATAGATAGACACAGATAAAAAAATAGATAGATATATAGATATATAGATAGATAGATAGAAAGATATATAGATAAAAAAATAGATGGATAGATAGATAAATAGATATGTAAATAGTTAGATAGATAGATAAATATATAGATAGTCAAATAGATTGAAAGATAAATTGATATTCATATTGATAGATAGATTAATATACAGATTGATAGATAAATTGATAGAAAGATTGAGAGATAGATTGATAGATAGACATATAGACAGACAGATAGAAATAATAGATATATCGACAAATAGATAGACATATATATAAATAGATAAATTGATAGATAGACAAATAAAAAGATAAATAGTCCGATAGATAAATAGATATATAAACAGTTAGATAGACAGATAGATTGATTGATTGTTACACAAATAGATAGATAGATAGATAGATAGATAGACATATATATAGATTTATAGAGATAAAGAAAAATCGATATATAAATAGATAGATATACAAACATATATACATATTGATATATAGTTAGATCCACAAATAGATAGACAGATAGACATATAAATAGATAGATAGTTAGTTAGATAGATAGATTAATAGACAAATAAATAGATAGTTATATAGGTATATAGATATACAAATAGTTAGAATAAAGAGATAAAAAGACTAATAGATAGATAGGCGGATAGATTGATAGATAGATAGACAAATAGATAGATAGATAGATATATAGAGAAATAGTTATATAGATAGATTTTGAATTAGATAGATAGATATATAGATATATAGCTAAATTGTTCAATTTATAGATAGACACTTATATACATAGATAGAGAGATATTAATATAGATAGATGGATTTATAAATGGCTAGATAGATGGATTTATAAATGGATAGATAGATGGATAGATAGATAGAATGAAAGATAGGTAGACAGATAAACATATAGATAGTCATATAAATAGATAAATAAATAGATCAATAAATAGATAGAAAAATAAATAGACATAATGATAGATATAAAGATAGACAGTAAGATAGATAAATAGATGGATAGATAGATAAATAGAAAAATAGATAGATAGATAGACAGACAGATAAATAGTTAGTTTGATCGATAGATAGATAGATAAATAAATAAATAAACATATAAATAGACAAATATATAAACAAATAGATAGACTGATAGATAGATAGATATATAGATAGATAGTTATACAAAAAGATCAATAGATAAATAGATAGACACATAAATAGACAGAAAGATAGATAGATAAATATATAGACACATAGATAAATAGATACTTAAATTGAAAGACAAATAGATCAATAGATAGATAGACATATAAATTGACATTGATAGAAAAATAGTTGGATAGATAGGTAGATAGATATTTAGAAAGATAGTTTGACCAATAAATACACAAATAGATCGATAAATAGATAGATAAATAGATTGATAGATATATAGCTAGATAGATAGATAGACAGATAGATACATAGATAGATTTATAGATAGTCAGGTAGACAGATAAATAAAATGATAAATAGATAGACAGATCGATTATAAATAAATAGTCAGATATATAGAGATATAGATTTTTAATACACAAAAAACAAATATAGATATTAAACTTATATATAGATTTACATAAGTTTACTAAATTAAATAAACACAAATATATCTATATATAGAGATATAGATTTTTAATACACAAAAAACAAATATAGATATTAAACTTATATATAGATTTACATAAGTTTACATAAGTTTAATATAAAACAAATATAGATATAAGTTTAATAAACATTACAACCAAAAATTAAATAAACACAAAAAACAAAGACAAATACAATGTAAATAAACATGAATAAATAAAAATCAAAAATCAGAATCAGACATAAATATAAAACATAATACATAAGTGTCGTAATCCGGTAATTGTCAACTTTCAAACGTCAACGTTATCAATCGTCAATCATAATATCATTATCATTCTTAATATCAATATCATTATCATCATGGATCATAATCAGCAATTAATTTCTTTATTTTTGTAGTAGTTCCATCACAATCGTGTAAATTCAAGCTTGAATTCATTTAATCTTTCATGCATGTTAAAGCCTCAACAATAATTGAATGTAATCTCAATTTTCTATTCGAAATCATATTAACTAGAACATACATAGTAGACTTGAATATTACGTTCGAAACTAGAGGAGTCTGTAGATCCCATGCCATTTTAGATAACACGAGAAATGTGAACTCTTATGATTTTTATTACTGTAATATATCAAGATTCTTAATATCAGAATGTGACAGGATTGAACAATAATCGATATCTATGTATCGAGACTGCTCGTTTCTATTTGATGGTTTACTTCATTGTTTTTATCTTACTAATTGAATGGAAAAATTATTTTCTCCAAATATGATATCCGTGTCCGTACTTGGAGCCTAACTACTACTATTACTATACCTAGTATTGTAGTATGTAAAAAGTTCAGTTAATTTTTTGTGAATGAACACATCAGGTGGATCTTCTAGGTTCATGTACGATGAAATATAAGTCAATATTCTTTATCCCTTCTACCTTAATTCTAGGGTTTATGCAAGCAGTCAGATAATAAAAAGATAGAATGGTGAACTAGTACTTTAAATACTTAGTTTTTATATCTATAATCATATTGCTAAGTGTTGGGTCATCTCGATACTTTTTAAACATGTTAATAATGTTGCATATATACCTTAGTACAATGCAAGTCGTGAGAGAATAAACTGACAAATATTTGTTCATCGTGTCATAAAAAATATTTATGAATTTGACAAATGAAATTTCTGTAGCCCAGTCAGTGTTATCAATAATAAGTTTGTCATTTTTACTATCGATGTAGTTGAATATTACGTGTTCGTATCTAACACATGACTCTAACATCAGATAAGTGTAATTCTAATAGTGTCTCACATTCGATTAAAATTTTTTCTTCTTATGATTCATAGACAAACAAAGACTACCAAATTTATGTTGTCTGCAATGTGTACAAATATATTTTAGTGAGTTACGTATGTTTTCTAAAGTGAGTGTACACACCTTCATCATTGCTTGTACAATTAGGTTAATTACGTGACGCATGCATCTAACGTGGAAAATCTCTTCTAATAGTCTGTTTCTAAAATTATTAATAAACATATTAATCGCTACTCTATTATTAGATGTGTTAAAATTTTTATTATGCACATAAAAATGGCAGGGTAATCATGAAGATGAAGAATCTAAAAGAATCCTAAAATTTTTTTATTTAGATTCTATTTTAAATCTACATAATGTGCGGTGGTGCATGCATGAGATACAACATTGAGCCAAATCCAGATATCAGACGTCACAGATACCACTCTATTATAATCTTTTAATTCATTAATTATTATTTATTTTTTTAATTTATAATATTTTTGTATCTCATTCTTTGATGTGGAACTAGGAATCCGACGATATGCATGCTGAAAAAAATATTTGTATGATAATAACTACTCTTTGTTCCTTTGAAAATCTAATTGGACGATCCATTATGATGATTAGTTTGGTCATGCCCTTTTTTCCCAACTCGTTGCATTATATGAAGGGGTAAATTTTGAGACTGAACTGGATCAAGCTTAGAGGTGTCAACCGGGCCAGGGGCAGCCCGGTTTGGCACGAGGTATGACATGATTCGGCCGTGCCTGGCCCGACACGACACTTGAATTTCTTGTGCTCGTGCCGTGCCTGTCCACGGCACAAACCGTGACATGCCTTACCAACTGGGCCTCGTGCATGGCCCGACACGGTACCATGACCCATTGGCATGGTACCTTGACACAAGTTGAGAAACCACTCCAATGACAGAAGCTGAGCTCGATGGTTCTGGAAACTGCCTGGGCTTGGGTCTCAATTCCACACTCCCACCCCTTCTCTAATTATATGCTAAAAATTTTTCATAATTATGATCTATTTGATGAGTCTCAAACCCGAGACATTCTTTTCTTGGATGAGTGCATTCATTAGCACATAAAGGCATGATCATCAATACATGCATATAATATGAGTATTCACAGGTAATTAATCATTCCAATATTATTCGTGTCTAAATATTTTTTGCTTTGAAATTTTAAGGTGATCTAGTATGTTATTAATTGTGTGATCTTATATATTCGTCTCAAGTTAGGAATAAATGTAAATGTTATTTTAGACTGTCCTGGTAATTGTTTTTCTGTGATTTTTACCATTGAGATGAATATAGTTTAGTGAATATATCTGTTGTCAATTTATTCTGCATATTCAGACACTGTTTTCTTTGTATCTCTTTTGTTTTTCTTTATTTTAGTGTTTGATTTCTGTATGTGTGCTACTTTATGTTTCACAGTTTATCCCTATTATCCTTTTGCTCATAAGTGCTTAATGTTTAGGTTGGCATTGCTGAAATGAAAGGAGCAATTGAAAGAACTGGTGGGCTTGTTGTTTTGGCAGAAAGTTTTGGACATCTTGTATTTAAAGAATCTTTCAAGCGTCTCTTTGAACATGGTGAACAGTCTCTTGGCCTCAGTTTCAAGTGAGTTCATTTGCATTAGGTTTTTCTGTGCTTCTATTTTAATTCTGGATTGTGTATTTTGTAATATCAGCTTCTGTTTTATCAATTTTCTTGAGCAAAAGGAGTTGTTAAGACCTGTTAAGACTTGGTTTGTAATGGTTTTTATCATCTTATCATGTATCAATGAATAAAAAAATAACTTGAGGAATATGTTTACTAGTTCAGATTGGACAAAAAGTAAATGAGCAAACGAGAAAAAAAGAAAAAAAATATAACCAATATAATTTTCATGTCTTTTTTTTTAGAACACTATAGTGTTTTGTTTGAAGGTATCAGACCCTCTTATACGTGTGCTTCATTTGGTGGATGATGAAAAGAGGCCTCCCATGGGCTATATTTCTTCAACCATGAAAAAAGTGAAGAAAATTATTGCTTAAAAATTGTAATGAGAATGAAGAGGTGAAAAATTCAGCTTCATTGGCCTCTGCATTCAGTTGGATATTTTTTGAACCCATAGTTTTATTATGATACAAAAGAATTAGTAACAGGCCTAGAATTAAAAATCTTTGAAGATGTATATGGTTGCATGTCGAGATTGATAAAAATAGTGATGATCAAAATGCAATTATATCATAACTAGACTTGTACATGCATGTTAGAGATTTTTTTTTGGTAATGAGTTTGTCATTAGAATAAGGAAGACTAAACCTCTAGGTTATTCATTTATTTTTGTTAATTAGTGTATTAAAATTATTATATATATTTGGTTAAACTCGGTGAAATATTCAACTTATAATTTATTTATATATATTACAACTTAATGGTGAGGTATGTTTCATCAAGTATTAGAGGTTTGTAAAAGTTTATATTGATGATTTTCAACCTAACATATAGTGTATTCGGTTTTCAAAGGAATTAAAGTATTTTTAAGAATGTAAGTTACTAAAAAAATTATATGCAATTTAATTTGTATTTTAAAACTCTATACAACATTCTTTAAAGTAATTTATATTCTTCAAGACTATAATATTGATATAAAATTATGAAAATTATTAATTTTTTCAGATTCATATCAATAAGAGAAATATATTGGATCATCAATGCTTGAATGATTTGAAGTACACTAAGTACAACTGAATCTTGATGAAAAGATACACCGAACATTATATTATTGATCCCATTAACTTAAAAGATATGGATGATAGTAATAAATTGTTGATGAAAAAAATGAAAGATGAAAGTGTTGTAGAAGATGATTTAATATTTGAATATAATGATTTAATATTTGAATATAATGATTTAATATGGAGTGATGTTGCAAGAACTAGTGGAGTTGAGGAGCTTAGAGTTTATACAAGAGCTAACCCAAACAAAACATCAATACCAATACCGATGTAGATATATAAGTGTTTATTTTGTTTTAGAATTTTAAATTTTTTTGTGATGATATGAATTACTAATGATATTTGCTCTTTTGTTTAACTTTGAATGTTTGGATAATGGGAGCATTATTAATGTTTGATTTTTATGTTTGATATTTTTTATTTTATTATATTTTATTATTAGATGCAAATTATAGATAATATTTAATAAGATGTATAATTTTTATATGTATTAGGTTGAGTGTGCCTCAAATAAAAAAACTCGTGCCTCAAGTGTGGATTGTGTCTCAAGGCCCCAAAAGGTTTTTGCGTCTTGGTATGTTTTGTGTCTTAAATAATTACGAGAGAGAGATATCTTATATGATTTGTATATGAGAAGACATCATATATTATTCAAAATTTAAATCGACAAATTAGTGTAATATCTAAAAGAAAATGAAGATTATGAGAGAAGCCATGCATATGTTGAATGTGTGGTAATTTGTGAAAGATTTATAATTCTTGGTTAATTAAGATTTATATGGCTGATCAAGATTGTATTGAGTATGATAAATTTATGTAAGAATTTAAAAAAAATACATGACTTTAAGATAGAGGTGTACCCATTATAGTGTGACATGACCATCTTGGCATTGCCTGTTTTAGTGTACCATAGTCATGTAAGGCCTGGAGTAGTTCGTGTTGGTTTGGGCTAGTTATGTGTCAATACAAAATTGTCATTTTTTTGGTCTATTCAGTATTTACTATTGATTATTGTGGGACTTGTGCTTGAGTTGTTGGACTTTATTTCTAAGTTTTAAATTTTAATTTTAATTTTAATTCAAAATTATGATGACATGATTGTTATTTTAGAATTTTTTTTTATATTAACCTTTAGATTTATACAAATAGTTAAATAATATAGAGTTGGAATATAAGATGGATATTTTAAATATTTAGTTTCCATCTTAATAACTATGACACTACTGTAAAGAGATCTCTATAGTTACTAAATATGATATTAATATTGTGTGTGTACCTAAGTGCAATACAAGTGGTTGAAATGTACACAGAAGAACACGTGTTTTCTTTGTCATAGAAAATTTTTAAGAATTTTATAAATAAAATGTATGTATCATAGTCTGAATCATCAATAATAAGCTCATAATTTTTATTATTAATATAGTCAGATATTATATATTGGTAGCAAACATAAGATTTCAACATAAGGTAAGTGTAATTTTAATTGCGTCTCACATCTGTTTAAATTTATTTAGATATTCAGACAAATATAAGTTGTTACTCTTATTGTTGTTAGGAGACCTAAGGTGTATCATGAGGCTAATCATGTGATATATACACATACATGAAATATCTTACTTAACAGCTTATCTTTAATAGTCTAAACAAACATATTAATAATTATTATATTATTACAAATATTATTAAAAGTTATATTAAATATTTTATTTTGAATATTATATACTTATATATGACATGATCATTATAATGATATAAAATTACAAAAAATTCTAATTTTTTTGTATTAAGTTTTTATTTTACATTTATATAATAGGTAGTGAGATACGTAAATGATGCATAATTATGACTAATCTTAATATAAGATGTCATGGACATTACTTAACTATTATATTTTATTTTAAATATCATATTTTCTAAAGATTCATATCATATACTTATATATGACCAGATTATTATGAGGATATAAAGTCTTAGAAAATTTTAAAATTTTTATATAAGTTTTCATTTTCAATTTATATAATAGGCAGTAAGGCACACGAATAATGCATCATCCCGACTAATCTAATGTCATGATTACCATTTTACTATATTTTATAAGTTCAATAATTATTAGTTGTTTTTTTAATTTTTAATATCTTAGTATGACATTTCTACTTGTAGACATAAGAATTATATGATAAATATATTATAAGTAGGTCTGTATAATATTGACTATGTAAGCGAAATTATCTTACATAGTTATTTTTTAAAAAAGAAATCTCGTCTCATTAGGCGTTTATTCGACGAGACTTGACTCATGACATGATCACAGTCAATCTTTGGTCTCTGGGTGACTGGGTCTATTTATTGTGCCATCAGGCCAGACATGTATGTCATGAATGGCACAATATGAGGAGTGGCTTGCACTGATCCAACACGGCTTGAGTTGTGGTACGGATTGGCATGGTCAGCGACTAGACACGATTCTAGACCATGCTTGGCTCACCACGACTGAACTATATTGTGCTGTGCATTGTGTCATGACTGTCCGACACGGTTGACATCTCTACTTAAAGAAAAATTGTATTTGAGGCTGAATAAAATAATATATATATGTTCCTTTCTACCATCATATGATCTCTTTGATACTTCACATCTATTAATCATTAACTTTATACTCTTTGTTTGTTTGTTTGTTTATTTGAATGATGGATAAAAGCATAAAATAAATATCCATGCTTGATGAAGAGGTTGGTCAATTATGAAATGCTATTTTTTTTTATTTATCATGATATTTTGATAATAATATGGACCTATTTCATCTTATTCATATAGATGTCTAGAGTTCTAATAGGTTTATTTCACAAGATGAATGTAATAATTTTATTATTATTGTTGATAATTATTTTAAATTTGCATGTATATATTTGTTTAAAGAAAAATTAATTATTTTTTTGATATTATACTTTTTCATAAAATAGTAAAATACAATTTAATAATGATAGTAAAATATTTGAAAATAATAATATATTAGAATATACATATAAACAGCTTGTCTAAGAATTTGTAAAAACACTGACTAAGGAATTTTTTTTTTGTAATTAAATGGAATGGTCTCTACATGTTTTTTTTTTTTGAGATTATTAATCCTTTACTTGTATACTTTTTATTTGTATGTTTGCCTATTTATTTATTTATTTATTTTTAAAATGATGATTGATGGATAAAATCACAAATAAAATCTTTATTCTTGATGGCTAGGTTGATAAGTTAAGCCAATCATATTAAAGTTTGTTGTGCAATATGTTATATTGATGATAATAAAGACTCATTCCATCTTATTCATATAGACACGTAGGGTTCTCGTAATGTTGTTTCATGAGATGAATGCAAATATTTTTTTTTCTTTTGTTGATAATTATTTCAAATTTATAGTTACATATTTGTTTAAAGAAAAATCAAATAATTTTTAAAATATATTTTCATACAATTGTAAACTATAATTTAATAATAATAGTTAAATATTTAGAAGTGATGATATGTGTTAAATATATGTATGGATAATTCAATTTGTATTCTCTTGAACACAAAATATTATTTCAGACATTTTGTACTAGCACATTACTTTTAAATGGGATAAGGAAAAAATTGGCCTGATTGAAATTGTTCGAACACTTTTAATACATATAAAAAATTGATGTATGATTGAAAGTGTACCTAACCAATTGTGAGGTAGTGTAGTCTTAACTCAAGTTATTTGTTTAACTTGTTTTTATTTAATCAAATAAGACTCCTATCTTATTTTGTTCTCTTAGGTAGAAAGTTGTTCAAATTACTAGTTTTAGTGAGGATGCAATTACTAGTTTAGATAGATTCCTATCTTTTTTATGTTGTTACTTTTGCTTAGCGTAATCTATCTAGTTTAGATAGTCAATAGGCATGAGAGGTTGCATGCTTTTACACTCAATTTTAAATGGAACTAGGTTTCCCTAGGTGCCATTGTGCATGCCTCTCATGATTTGTGCTTGGAGGTTTTAAATGTGATTATTATCATATTAAATTTTTTATACAAGCATGTCTAATAATTATTTATTTATTTAAACATATATGTAATATAAAGTTTTATAAAGTGAATTTTATATATTACTATTTCACATATATTAATATATCATACTAATGTAAAAGTATATTATAAAAAAATATATAAGTCAAATAATTATCATATCTAATTAGATGTGTCAGATAGGTTGTGTCATGCTGATACGATCTATTTTTTGGTGGCTTAGTTGGGTCACCATGCTGTGTTATGCCTTGCACAACAGGTTTAGAATATGGCTGGCCTAGCATTGCCCGACCATCATGATTCTTGACAGAGTTGGGCTGGGCATGCTGGTTTGTGCTGGGTCTTACTCGGAAGCTATCCGCTTGGTCAATCGGTCTCTGGTTGTGGTTTATGTTATAATTTTTTGTCAAATATAAAATTTTAAGTTATCTATTATGTGTCACGGCATTATATTATTTCATATAAATCACAAAAAAAAAAAAATTATTAATACATTATAAATTTTATTAATCAAACAATAAAAAAATACATTCATTATTTAATCTAAAAAAAATAAAATAACATGCCACAATAACCAAAATTAAAAATTATCAATCATAATCATGCAAGCTCAATTTTAATACCAATTAGTATAAGTATGTAACTAATTATCATTGCTTAAGCATCTGATGGTATTATTAGTGATGAGCTCAACTTTAATATTTTCAAAGTTTAACAAGTCATTATATGTCAGTAACTCTTTAGTTTTTATTTCAATATGATTCTGAATGCTTAAGCTCAAATTCTTCCAATTCTTCATGCATCCTACTACCTTAATGATATATAGCTGTAGTCTGGATTTCCTATTTGAATTGATATTGACTACCACAAAAAAGTAGACTCTGATACTATGCTCGATACTGGATGAGTCAATAGATCTCGTGCCATCTAGATAGTAAAAAATAGGTGGACTCATGATTTTTATCATTGTAAAATATTATATTTTATTATTATTATTATGTGATAAGATTAAATCATAATTGATATCTAAATACTAAGACCGTTTACTCTTATTCGATAGTTTATCCTATTATTTTCTCATCACTAACTGAATGGAGATGTCATTGTATTCAAATATGGTATTTATGTCCTTACTCGAAGATTTGCTTTAACTAGTATCATACCTAGTGTCGTAAATAACTTTGTTATTTTTTCATGAATAAATTTTTTAGGTTGGTATTCCTGTTCATGTACATAGATATGTATGCCAAAATATTTTTTACTCATTCAACTTTAATACTAGGATTTATACAGTCAGATAATAATGAGATGAAATGATGAACTAGTACTTTAAGTACTTAGTTTTTATCTCAATGATCATGTTACTAAAATATGATCATCTCTAAACTTTATAAATATGTCACTAATATTGTATATGTACTTGAGTAATACAAGTAAGAGTGTAAATAGAAAAAAACATGTTCATCATGTAATAAAATATATTTAGGAATTTTATAAATAAAATTCTTGTATTATAGTCTCTATTATCAATAATAAGTTTATCCCTCTTATTATTTACGTAGTCAGATATTACATGTTTATATCTAACATATGATTCTAATATGAGATAAGTGTAATTTATAATGGTGTCTCACATTTATCTAGAATTTTTTTCTTCTTTAGATTCGTTGATAAACAGAGATAACCAAATTCTTGTTGTCTGTTAAGTATCCGAAGATATTTTAGTGAATTATATATTTTTTTAAAGTAGGAAAATTAAAAAAAATAATGATGTGATACATGTATCTAATTTTAAAAATCTTTTCTAATGAATCATCTTTAATGGTCATAATACACATATTAATGATTATTCTTTTATTTGATGTAATATCAAATGTGATATTAAATATTTTATTTTGAATAATATAATCTTTAAAAATTTTTATCATGCACTCATATATGACAAGATCATTATGAAGATGTAGAATATTTGAAAATTCTGTAATTTATTTATTAAGTGTTCATTTAGAATCTATATTGTGGGTGGTGAGACATGCAAGTGATGTCGACTCGTTCCAATATCGAATATCATGAATACCACGTCACTATATTATCTAAATTCATTAGTTATCATTTATTTTGTTGATTTATAATATCTTTGTATGTTATTCTACACGTGGAACTAGAAATCCTATGATATGTAGACTAAAAATATGTTTGCATGATATTAACTATCTTGGGATCTTTCAAAAATTTGGTCCGAAGATTCATTGTGGTAATTTATTTTGTCGTGTATTTTCTTCTTAACTCATTATGATAAATGAAGAGGGTTATATAGAAGTTGAACTAAATCCAGCCTCAAAGATCATATCGCTCAGTTGAGTTTGCATATGTTCTAATTCACTATGTTTTTTGCTGTAATGATCAACATATTTTTTTAAGTGTTCAGTTTCACACCCACTCCTACATGTAGATATTTTTATAATATTTGTAATATATCAATTTTTTATTGATATCCCTAATATTTTTTATTTTATATTATATTAAAGTGAGATTAAATTATAAATATTCCTTTTATTTTTTATTTTTTAGATGTTTGAGTTTTGGTCAAGCTGATGGAAGAAACAATTGTTTTAGCTTGAGATTTTTCTGTATGGTTATTATTATTAATATTATATATGTGTACGTTAATATTAATTTTGTTATCATTAAATTTATTATTAGTCTTTTTTATTTTTTAGTTTATGACTTGCGTTCTAATTTAATAATTAAATAATATTTTAAAAATTGAATAAAAAAAATAATTGGTTAGGTTCATGGAGGGGGTGGGGGGGGTATAATATATATAATTAGTATAATTAATTATTTTTTAGATTTTTCTTAGTGAGGTTATCTTGAAGCAATTCTTCTTATACTAAGGTATGTGAAAAAGTATCTAAGATTTGAAATTTTTTTAGGAATAATAAATACTTGTAGTGAATTGAGTTGTTAGATTTGAGTTGAGCATCAAGATGTTTCGAGAGGAGATATATGATAAGATTTTATATTTTATTTGATGTAACTATATTTTTTATATAAGTAAGATATATATTATTATGTTAGATTCAATGTAAATGTATAGTTCAAAATGATAATAACAGTTACTTGTAAGATTCTTTGAATTTGATATTTTTTCGAAAAGATTAGATGTGTTTATTTCTTTTATTATTTTTTATTGTGATATTAGACTATTAGATATATAATTTTTAATTTGATATTTCATGATTAGATGAAATATATAAGATAATTACTATAATATACATTAAAATAAAATAGTAATCAGCTGATATCCTTACTAAGAATTTAAATATATCTAAATTGATCTTTTTCTTTTCTTCAAATATGTTTTTGTGGACATATATGTACCAGCATGATGCTTTATGATCTTATTTTGCTACTATTATAATATTATTTTTTTTTTTTTTCATATTTAATGAGAACATCCGTTATATGTGTTGTCCTCTCAATTACATTTCTTTATTATATAAGGACTTTGATTGTATATCATTTTTATTGATTGTTAATTATTTGCATCTTAATTTGTGACAAATATAATTACATGAATAAGATGCAACAAAATTAATATTATTAATTTGTATTTTGGTGTTCATGGTTGTGATAATTAACTAGTTTACAAAGAATTTGAGAATTTTAATATAATGTAAACTTATCATAATTTTTTGTTGCTCACTCAAATTTGTCATTAGTTTCGTTTAGTAGTAATTTGGTTAGTGTTAGGGTTAGGATTTTGAGAAGTAGAAGATAAAGGGATGAGAAATAAGAACAAACAAAACATTTTTTTAATTTGAAAAGTAATGTTCAAAATTTAACATTACTTATATATGTGTGTGTGTGTGTTTTGGGCAGCCAACAAATCTGATGTTCCCTGTTGAATCCTTCTATTCTATCCTAGGGTTTACTCTTGGTGCTGGGGAACATAGTTAAGAGCGACGACGAAAGTTAGAAATAAAATTGAATTATCAAAAATGAAAAAAAAAAAAACATTTTCAGAATACACATAAATCCCACACACACACACACACACACACACACACACACACACACACACACACACACACACACACACACTTTTGGTTTGGGGGATCCCACAAATAAAGTGCTCCCAAACAATAGATAAAAAAATAATAAATAAACCAAACCCAACACTCCTAAACAATTAAAAAATAATTAATGAAATAAATAATAAATAAATAAAATAAACCAAAATTTAACATCTTTTGTTAAATTGAGTTTTGTACGGAAATAATCTTTTTTTAAAAAAAAAATCTAAATTAAAATGCTGGTTTAAAAAATATAACCAAACTAGTACGTCTAGAAATAGGATGATAATGGTCGTCGATGCGAATGACTGCTTTTATTTTATTTCAATATTCGGCATTGTGAACGCTGACTATTGAAATATATAATAAAATTCCATCAATACCTCATTCATGCCAACCAAAATAGTCTTCTCCTTGAGCACACGAATCTCAATCATGTTGAACTTATTTAGCAGGACATTGCTAGAGATGGTTGACATGGGCTTCACTTCATAATCATCCATTATCATGTACGTGACTACGCCTTTTAAAAATCCTCCACCACTTGACACAGATGGTTCAGATGGAGTACTCGGCAGAGGAACGTATGCCACCTCCTTGGATATTGTCCCTCTTCAATAATTAGCTTGTTACTTTGTTCCAGGTAGATGTGTCAAATGGGCCGGGCCGGCCCAACCCATTTTTTTGAGCACGAGCGTGCCTTTGTGCCGGGGCAGGCACGATTTACAAAAGTTGGGCCCGACACGGCCTGCAGGCAAGGCAGGCCGTGCCGTGCCGGGCCCGCTCGGGCTAGGTCTGGTCATAGGGTTGGGCCTCGTGGGACAGCGGGTCGGGTCCAATCAGACCCGACCCGCAGTCTTTTTTTGTGGGAGGGGCGATCGTGAGGTCGGGCTCGGGGGACACCCGACACGGGATGAACCCGTGCTGGTGTACCGTTCCACGGGCCGAACCGTGCCGGGTCAGGCATGGCACGACACAGCTCGTGCCTAACATGGGCACGGGATTTTCCCATGTTAGGCCGGCCCAGGCACGGCCCGGTCGACACCTCTAGTTTCAGGTCTTTCATCAGAATCATAATTATTACAGTAACTACATATGAACTTCTTCCTAGCGATGGTTGTATCGCTATCGGTCAGTGAGAGATGGGTTCTGTAGCACGGGCCGATCGAGCAACTGAGTTTCATCAGCATGACCTTGTTGACATCGGGTTGCAGGTAGATATCGCTCAAGCTTTCGAAGCTCTGGTATATTTTTTCGAGTCCACCCACCATGTCTTTGGCTGAGAGAAACCTGATGACTTTTCTCATCGGCAAAGATAGAATGGATAAGAAAAAATCCACAAGGTCCTTGTAAGCTTCGGAGAATAGGAGTCGTTTTGTGTTGTTGATCAATAGTTTCAACAAGATCCTAGACTGACCTCTTCTTGCCATACTAGTGATTGGAAACATTTGCAGTGAAGATGGTAAACATGTATCAAAAGCAACAAATTTGCACCAAGATTTATAGAGTTTTATTAGCCGGCATTTATAATATCGGCCTTTGGCTTATTTCAATAGTTATTATTTCCAATGCCAGCATTTGAAAATTATTAAAATTCAATAGCCGACGTTCACAATGCTGACTATTGAAATAAACTAAAGGCCAACGTTCGTAACGACGGCTATTGCCACACTGTTTTCAAACATATTAGTTTGATTATATTTTTCATATCAATATTTTAATTTGGATTTTTTATTTAAAAAAATTATTTTTATACAAAACTCTTAAATTATTATGTAAATGTCAAAAATATGATTTGAAAGAGAGGAAAATAATATGTGATCTTTTGAAAATATTCGTGAATATGTTTGTAGTCTGCAAGTTGATAGGTATACAAGTAATTGTAATCAAATGTCCTAGATTTTTTCTTAGATGAATTAACAATTAATTTTAATATATTTTGCATGCTAATGAAATATCATGTTGGGAGCAATGTGCTAACAATTTGACTGTTCTAGTAAAATATTTTTGACCTTTAAATTAGAAGGTGAAATAATTTTTAGAAGTGGCTTTTATACTGGTACTTACAAGTAGTTGAAGTCATAGACTTGTATTCTATGCCCCAAGTGATTGCTTCAAGCTATTGTAAAATATTTGTCATACTTACAAGTAGTATGACAAATTTCTCTTAAAATTAAATATAGTAAACATTGAATAAAATTTGTTAAACTATATCCCTAGTGACTGCATCAAGATATAAATTATTTTTCATTATCTGCATGCTATATATAAGATTTCAAGAACTATAAATTCCAATGGATCCTGCATAAATAATTTTTTCTCTATATCACCATGAAAAAATATTTTTTTTATATCTATTTAACATAGGGTTTGTATATATGATGTTGTAATTGAAAGTAATAATTTAATATTAATTATTTTGATCACACTATATTTAATTTATTAAAATTAAATATAGTACAAGTATCAAACGGGCCGGGTGGCTCGAGCCTAGTCCGAATCTTGGCACAACATGCTACAGTGCCATGCTCGGGCCCATGTCGGACAGACTCTCAACACGAATCGTGTCGTGTTGAGGGTTTTCGACATGCATGTTGTGCTATGCATGACACGGATGCCTGACACATGGGCACAACACGATGGATATTGCATGACCAATGCCCAAAGGGGAGACGATGTGGCAATGCCTGATGGGCGATGACTTGATGAATGACTGTGGTGCGCTTCTTGAAATCCTTATTTTTAAAATAGATTTGACCCGACTCGAATTGCTCTGACTTACCTGGCCCGGCCGCCCTGAACTCGAGCGGATTCTGGGCTACAGGCCGTGTTGGGCATGCCCTCCAAAAGATCGTGTCGTGCTAGGTACAACACGGTACGGTAGCGTGCTGTGCCTGGCACAACATGCTAGCCCGGTTGGGTCCGAAAAAAATGACAAGTTTGATACCTCTAGAATTTAGCTTGAATCATTTTCTTGGGTTTGACTACACTATATAATATGTTGTGATAGTTATTAACAATCTAATAAAGTGTCCCACTCATCAATATTATAAGTCTAAAATTTTTTGCTACTAACCTAATTGGGGGTCGATTGATCATTTTCTTGAGCTTCATTTCACAATGTGCACCCATCTATATTCCACTATTAATTTAGCTATAAGTTTGGAATAAAATTTTTATATATAATTTGATGTGATTGTATTTTGTTCGTCCAACATACTTTATTGTCATTTTAAAAAAATACATATTTTGAAAAGAGTGTATGTGATCTTATAACTATCAATTGAGGTCAAGAAACTATAATATATAGTACTAAAATAAATAATGTGAGAGTTCGTGATGTAAAGATACTGAATATAACACATTATTATTTTTTTCCGTAATATAATTAGAAGATTCAAGTTGTTACTCCAAGCTAAATCAATTGATATGATAGAAAACTTATCTATAAAAGATTATTAGCTTAACCATATAATACATATATATTTAGATTGATATAATCAAATATCTTAATATATATATTTTTCTTTTTTGAGGAGATTGATTTTAATGTTCGATGAGATACAATAGGTTTTTCTCTTTGGAGAGGTATTATTACTACGCAAAATTAATGATGCTAATTGTATTAGGTGTAAATATATAAACATGATCAACAATTCCCTATTCATAGGGAGTAACAACTAGGATTGGAAAAAAAATGCTATCACTACAATGTCTAATAATAGTTTTTATTGGATTGTGTCCTTAAAGGACTTGTCCGCGAAGAATGTCATTTTATCACTTATAATGATTATGCTAGTTTTTGGTCAACATAAATAACATTTATATCCAATATGAGGACTTGAGTACTCAATGAAGATATATTTAATGATACGTGCAATTATTTTCTTTTTATTTGGAGTGAAATCATAAATAAAATAAATATATCTCAAAATTTTTGGGGAAAGTGAAAGAGTGGTGGTCAATACTATTTTTCTCCAAGAGTGTCTTGGCACATACTTATGATGTATGAGTGGTCTGGTTCTCTCAATTAGATATTTATTTTTCTTAGCTATCCTATTATGTACAGGTGTACCAATATATAATATCTGATAAATCATTATGTGTTGTTCAAAGAAATAAAAATTAATGAGAAGTGTATTTTAAAATTAATCATTTTTTAATATTTTAATATAATATGTAAAATAAATTATTGTTTTTTCATAAAATTTTATAAAAATAAAAAAAATTGAGATATTTTTTTTAAATACAGATATTCATATAAATATTAAAGAGTATATCTAATAATGAATATAACAAAATGTCTAAAGTCATTATATATGATTGTCTTGTTGAGTCCTCAAATTTCTAAATGAATTAGTTGAAATGAGTCTCTACTAGTACTCTCTCAACATGTCGTATATGAAATTTTAATATGTTTTTTAATTGTAACTTACACACCTCATAGTCATTAGGTATCATTCTTTGGATGTTAGTCTTTAGAATATTTAGCTTCTTCAGTAAAAGATGTAATGCTGATAGTAAATTATTAGTTGATTAATAGTAGACTGACATCTAGAAGTGCTTCTTCAAAGTCGAGAAAAATATATACAATCTATCTTGTTTAATTTTCAGGAAAATTATTTGTTTGGTCTTATGCTCCTATATAAAAAAAATAAGGAAAAAAAATCATGACACAATTTTATTATTTTGTAAATTAATTGATAAAAAATAAATTATGATGAAATTATGATATATTTAATGTGTCAAAAATAAAGTATTAATTTTGATATTGTTGTACCCATAACGTATACAAGGGCATAATTGGTCATGATTATATCAAATATTAGACTTAATAAAAGAATTGAAAGGAGTGATTATCTGTAACATGAGTATTTCCTCTTGAATTTATTATTCGAGAATCTGGAGTGAGATTATGAGTAAAAAATGTGAATGTAAATGTGCATGTTAAACTAGTGGTATCCAAAGAATAAAGACTGATGTATTCTTTGTGCAAAAGCAAGTGTAATAAGTCTAGTAGGCGTAGTCATAGAAGATACAAACTTAGTAGGTTTAATTGTCTGCTGTATAACATTTGAATCTCAAAAAGTTCATGATAACTCATAATGTAATGTTTATCTCTTATGAATATGTTCAGATCTCTCACAAAAATACCATGTCATTATTGTCTTTATGCCTCTCAAAGTATCTTTACTAGGTTTTTTAGTTCTCTCATTGCCCTTGTGTAATGAAAATTTGTAATGTTATGACATATTATACCAATTTTACTTAATTGAGATATAATTGTAGATGTATGAGTTACTTTGATAAAATTATAAGAGAAGCGAGTATTTTCTCTTCAAAAATTTATGTTTATAAAATAATATATCACTATCTCAATACATGCTACAAGTTTGTTTATCAAATTTTTTCATTATAGTTTAATTTGTTTACACAAGTTTCACATGAATATTTTCTTTTAGTTGTGCTTAAATTGCATAATGAGTCATTTTGTATTGGTCAGTCAATCTACCTATCAATAATTGAGTAATATCATCATTTAAATAAAATATTTATAAAAAATATATTGAAGTGATCAAATCTCAAACTCTCTTATATGTGTTTCGAGCAAATAATACTCGACACACTAAAATTGATCTTGTCATAGGTGAATAAGTGGGTGTATGTTAATAATTATACACCCATTTGTTTTAGTATGTATTGAGTTTTTAATAAGTGACTTTCATAATGACCAAAGTGAATATGTATTTATTCTTAATTTTCATTATGTTATTCCTAGTGGTCACACACTATTTCCATATATTTTTTATCTAACATGGCATACTTTAATATCAATATCATTTAAAAAATAATTTTTACAAATTATCATGATTTAATGTAAAAATTTTGAAAATAGAGATTTTAAACACTTAAAAAAATGCCCACACACTATTATGGCCAATATAACTCCAAAGGAGCTATTGTATTGGTGTCACAATGTTGCTCACCACAAGGTCAATCGTTTTTACTGGAAAAAGCTTTTGGATCACTGAAAACATGTTATGGGGCATCTGATGATCTCTGAACACCAAGAAACACCCCATAGGGAACCTATTGTAAGTGGGTATTTTACTGTTATACTCCGGCAATGCTATTGTTGTTCCCACAAACTGCTTCTGATTATTGACATCGGTGTTGCCATAAGGTGCAGCGTCACTCACACAACCCAACCCAACTGTCACTGTGGTGGAAACCACCCTCTGATACAATGTTCACCTCTAATTTGGTTAGGATTAGGGTTATGAGTTTGTCAAGGAGAAAAAGTGGGAGAGGTTAAATGATATGATTCGGGATATCACACAAATAGGATGTTATCAAATAATGAAAAATAACAAAAGAAATAAATAATAGTTACAAAAGATAACTTGAACACCAACAAGTTTTATGTATTTAATAGATTATCTAATTTTTTTTATAGATTTTCTATTAACTTTCTATCATGTTTTATTTTGTAAATTATTATAAAATAATTGAGTTTAAGAAGTAACCACCTATTTGTAATGATTAAATATGAATCTCTTTAATAAATGATTTTGATCACATAAATATTTAAATATATATTTTTGCATTTACAAGCTCTCTTGTACAATTAATTAATTAATTTGCACGCTCTATTTATAACTTTTTTTATATGCATTCTTTATGCTTATTAGTTCTGCTATAGTACGCATAGTTTTTTTAATAAACTTGAAAAAATAACTACGAATTATCTTCTTATTTAACCTTTTTTAGATATATTAAATTACTTTTTTAATATATCAGATTCTATAAGAATTATGAATTTAAAAATATTTGAGTAAAAATAATACTAAGATAAGTGATCACATGCTAAATTCTTGTGTTGTTTGTATATATTCAAAGTCATGTTTTGATGTAATGATAAATATTTTCATTAATGGTCATAATGATAAATATCTTTATCTAAGAGTAATAAATCTTGTATTTGAGATTCGTCAAATATTGTCTTTTTGATTTTTAGCAGTAAGATTATCAAGATATAATCTATCTAAGATCATGTGATATGGGAAATTCTTGTTCATTGGATACAATGTGTATCATATTACTCTTTATTGATTAGTAATTTTATTAGAATTTTTAGTTGCACTTATTTTATTAGATTTCATTTTGGAGATAACATGTGTGATTTTTTTGATTAAATTTGATGTCATCGTATCTAGATGATTGTTATAAAACAATTGTTAATATTTTACTAATGTAAGACACTAATGATACATTCTTTTTTAAATTAGATGTTTCTCACACAACTATTCTTGTGCATTGTATTTTAAAATATCATATAGTAGGTAATTTTATATAATTCATCTCTTTTATTTGAACAACTTATTTTTTATAAAATTTTCTTGAATTGATTCTAATTGTATTTTTAAAATTCTTTTTATATTTTCAATAATATGACCTCAATTTAATCATCATAAAATAATAATTATCCAATATTTAATACTAAATTAGTTTTTGATATTTATTATTATGATGATTTTCTAATTACAAGATCATTATGAAATGTACTGGCTAATTTATCTTTGTAAAATTTTAATTATTTTTATTTTACATTTTTAATTTCATATTTTTAATATAAATTTTACCCTACATAATACACAATGTATCTCTTCTTAAATTATTGCTTCATATTTTAAAATTATTTGTACTTTTTAAATTTTTTTGTGATCGTTCTTTGGTTGCCTTTAAATTGTGAATCGAAAGAATCTCATATGAGAAGTATATTTTATCGTACATTGTTCTTAGTAGTAATTGCTAAACTACTCCACAAGATAATCATAAATATCATGATTTAATAAATGTTATCAGCTCCTCATTTTGTTTTCACATTCATCAAAATCATATCAAACATGTCACTTGTTTATTCATTAAACTAATAATACAAATTTATTTTCATTTCGAACAAAATAAAATTTTCACAATTGTAAAACAATAAGAAAACTTGTATCTTAGAGTTTAGGAAACAAAGATAAAACTAAGCTTAGAGAATTTGACATGAAAAACAATTTGAGGTGAAACACATGGACAAAAGGCTGGTTTTAAAAATACATCCAAAATATGCCCAAGGTGAGGCACCTTCATAAAGGAATGCCTTTTTGGTACGCTAAGTGAGGTGTGCCCGGGGAGTCACACATTGCCTTCATTTCTAAAATATTAATTCTGATTTTTCTATATTGCTTCAAAAAAAATTTAATAAAGCATCTTTAAAAATTTTTCTTGGTATATTTTATCAAAGTGCATAAAAACTCATTTATTCATATATATTTAAGAAGATATCTATTATTAATTATATTTATTTATTTATAAATTTTTATTGCTATGATCATTAAAATTTATTTATGATATATTTGGGATCAAAATATATGAATTTTAGTTTTTAAAGAAATAAATCCTTGTATAAATTCTTGCATAAACCTAATTCACGTGTTTTTTAGTTTTTAATAATTAATTTTTTTATTTGTATTCTTTACTAACTTGTCAATATACATATGTTTCTATTAAAGTTATGTATGATATCCTCTTTATATGTTTGAACAATACAAGGTATTTTTTTAATTTTATTTTTTTTAATTGCTATAACTAGATAATGTAGACACCTCTTAACATATGAATCTTTATGAAAACTATCTTCTGAAATCACATCTTGTGACAACGTAACATTTTGAATTTAAAGCATAATTAATCTAGCAAATATCTTATTAGATTTTTTATCTATGACATAAGATTTTTGATATCTTTTCTCATTGTATTTGGTTGATTTTAATTTATGTCTAAATCTTTTTAAAAATTTTCTTTTTTAAAATTAAATGATCTAAATGTCGAAGAAATTCACATTGTAAAATTAAAAACAAAAATTATATATAATATTTTTAATTGATTAATTTTAAAGTATTTACTTGATATTACATTATGTTATTTATCTAATTTTTAACTTAAGACTTCAATTAACTTTTATCAATTAATATAATCTTTTCTACTAATAATATATGTTGGTATGTATGTTCCTAGAAATATGTTGTCAGCTTATCTAAAACTAAAATATATGAGCTAAAAATAAACTTTTGATGTAACTCAACAATGATTGAAAACTTATTTGTTATCTCTTGTATATTGATTATTTGTTACAACATCATTAACACATCCTTAACGACACAAACATAATAAAGAGGTATTTATTTTAGTCAAATAACCACCAAATTTTGTTATTCAAATTGCTTAAATTTTTATATAGATAATTTATATATTTTTTTTATTTTGTTCTATAACGTGTTTAAGTAGAAAATAGTTTTTATAAAATACCTACTTTTCATAAAATTAAATTGATTGTTTAATATATCAGTTATAATTCTAAGTATTTTATCTATGATCTTCTCTTAAAACTTGATTGCATAATTTGTAAATCATATTTAATTATAATTTGAATAATCTTGAATTTTATTCTTATTTTTATTCTTGTGTATCTTAAATATATATTTCTAAAAGTATGACTTTTTTTTTAGTATCTAAAATTTTATTAACATAATTTATCATTAAATCATAATTTTTCTTAGTTATTTTTGTTTTTAGATTTTAAGTTATAAGTTGTAAAAGCAAAAATTAGGCAACATCTCAATTGGGCTTCATATGACATGCTGCCTATTGTCTAGATAAAAGATTGGAGAGTCGCCTTGACACACCAATGTTTTGTTAAAAATTGAAATGGTAAGTAATTTCATATTCTTATGGAATTGAACCGAACTTCAAGACTGCTTTGAAATTTCATTTTGATATAAGACACCACAATAAAAAGTGATAAAATCAATTACAGATGACTCAAAAATTTTCATGGCGAATCATCACAAATACAGCTGACATGACAATCCATATCCTGTTAAATGGTCCACTCAAACAAATCAAGTTGACAATCCATGTTTTGCTTAACTATTAACAAAAACTATATTCATCACCTGTTCTTTCTCAGAAACACAAGTGAAGCGTAGAAGTTGTAACAAAATTATCAATTAGTAGCTGAGCAATAAATCATGTGAAATACAGGAAAATTATTTGGATTTTAGATTTACGCATCAATTGGCATTGGATAACATGATCTTCACTTCTTTTGCTTTGCTATAAATTAAATAACAAATTGTTGGAAGTATAGTATAAATGGAGGTCGTGGAGGAGTTCATACTCAGTGCACAAGACTCTCGCTTTAATGCAGACTCCGAGAGATATTAATATCTCGACAGTCTTATCCCCAAAAATCAGAGAGACTGCACATGAAGTGTCTTGAGCTAATATCGTATTTGGACGAAAATACTTGTTATCTTACCAAAGTATGACTTCGAATAGATAAACACAATATAATGACTTCTCAATTGATCAATAATCATAATATTATTATTATTCAAACATATTTAATATTAGGGTTCTTAATAGATATGATGTGTTGGTGCTTGATAATTGAACACATGGAGTACAATATAAATAAATTTTATAATTTTAAAAATTTTCTAACCTTGGTATTACAATCATTTGATGAGAATTTAGGGTTTGTTAAAATTTTTCTTTCAGTGGAACTCTTGAGATATACTGCTCCAAGGACATCAAGATTCAAGGAATCATTGGACCTTGTACATCTCTAGAAAAGGTTTAATTTTTACTTAAATTTTTTTCTCTCCATTTTATTTTCTGTCTTGTGCATAACGATTGACTTTTATAACTGAGTAATATTCCCTCTGTTTCTCTATCTCAGCTAGATTTGTGCTTGTTTGCTAGTGAGATTGATTATTAATTATCAGTAGATTTGCAGAAAGGACCTCACGTTGCGGATACAGTAATTGGGGAAGGCAATACATCATCATGGAAGATGTGTGGACTTGACAGCAGTACTTCATTGACTGTCTTTTTTGATGTGTCGTCAAGTGAAAGGTCGAATTCTCCAGGAAACCTAAACCAACAGTTGTACATACAGTTTATTACAAGGTGTATTGGATCATTCTTTTCCTTTTCCTTGTGCTATTTACTCATGTTTATATTTCCTTCGGATAAGTTTTAATGGTCCTTGATCACAGTTATCAGAAACCTGAAGGCTCCATGTTCATGCGCGTGACAACAGTCTCTAGGAGATGGGCAGAAAGTGCTGTTAATTCTGAGGTTAGTAGGTCAATACTTGAATTTATTGCTCTGATTGTTCCTTGCTTGAGCATATTAATCTTACAAATTTTTAAAATTATTTATTGAAATTATCATCATCATCATCAAAATATATTATTAATGTAATATGGGTCAGTTTTATATATTTAGATTCTCCAAGTAATATGATCTTTATCTAATTTATCTTACAAATTTAATTTCTGTATATAATATATTATTAATATAATATGAGTCAATTAAATTATTTTGATTCTCCTAGTAATATGATCTTTATATAGTTTTTATTACAAATTTAATTTGTATATATTTTTTTTGTTTTTTCTTTAGTATTTAGTTTTTATTTGTTGAATGCGTCTCTTACATCCTGAACTAGCTTGTTGGTACAAATATTTTTTCATAGAAATTTAGAGTGATAATCACTTCATTAGCGTAAATCACACAAAAGGTCTTTTTCTAATTTTATTTTTTTTTGTGGCATTCAAATTATTTTTAATGTTCTTATTCTTTTTAATCTATCCTTTAGTATTTTCATATTTCTATTTTAATATACGCATATGTGCTATAATATTATTATGAATATTATAATGTGTGATAGTCTGATATTTAGAATCATAAAATTTTGCTTGGTTAATAATTTTTCTATTACATAAAACTCATCATTTTTTATTTTTTTATAGTAATGATTATTTTTAAGCAATAATTAAAATTTCTTTTGCTACAACTATTTTTTTATATGATTTTTTTTTTGATGTTAAGCCTGTGATAAAATACATATTATGTTCTATGTGGACACTGAGAAGCATATCAAGATACTTCTAAATATAAGTTTTTACCGTGTCTTATTAAGTAGGTTTGCAAATAAATTTTTATATTTATCTAAAATATTTTTATTCTACTTTAGTTTCATAGTATTCTTGCCTTTAAAATATTTAGTATGATTTTATTTTTTATTTTGTTTCTTTAACTGCTTTTAAGATATCAATCTTTCATTGTTTAGTATTTAATTTATTTTATAAATTATTATATATTTTTTTATTTTCTCTTCAATTATTTTATTATTCATATTCTTAGAATTTTCATAAAATAATTGTGATTTGATAATTTTATAATTTTGTTAAATTCTAGAATATTTATTTCATAATAATATATATTTTTATATTTCATCTCCTTCACTTTTTATATAATCATTTTTTTTGTCTCTTTTAGTTTTTTTTTTGTATTACTCTTTGTTAGATTCCATATTACCCATCAATATCAATGTAAATAAATTTAAAAAAAAATAGAAATCGATATTTGCCACAATTAAACAATAGCCACTATTTATTGGCATAAATAATGTCATTGATCATCAATTATGATAATATCTAAAATCATGGCAATGGATGCCATGAACTATTTTTTGATGGAGTGGCATTTGAAGTTGGAACCATAGGTGGCATAGAATGAGTGGAATGTAAAATATTTATATTATTTATAATTTGTTCCTTTAATGTTATTATAACTAATAATAAAATATTTAAAATTGTTAATTATGATAATATTGATCTTGATATCTTATTTCTATATCGAGTTTTATTTATTTTTGAATGATTGAATAATTTAATTTCTAGTGTATCACTAAGCAACTCATTTTTAGTATGATATAGTTTTTATTAATTTTATTTAGCATGATAGCAAAATTTCATGAATAATTTTTTTCAGTTCTAAGCATGATGATTTGTTTGTGTTCTTTTTTGTTGTTAAAATTTTCTAAGTATTTGCTTTTGTATTAATTATTTGATTGTTCATTCCTGATTTTGTTATTTGTCTTTGACCAAATTAAAAATTTTAGAGTATAATACGAACTCAATTTTTCACGTCACTCTTCATGGATTCATATTAGTGTTAGTCAGATATAATAAAGAATGATTTCACTAATTTTATGCAATAGAAAATATTTACTAATTCAAAATAAAAAAATAGTATGAGATAATTATTATATTAGATATATTTTATAATTCACAATATTATAAGGCATGATATAATTTTAAATAAAAATATGTATGAAAATGCATAGAAATGAAATTTAAAAAAAGAGAGAATTACATAATACTTTGGTATTACACTTGTTGAAGATAAAATTAGAGATAAATATTATATCTAAATGGGACATGTCGAGAATAGATTATTCATAATTTTAATTAAAGAATACAAAGATTGATAAATTTAATGGAGAATATAGAAGAATACATATGACATTAAAAATGATAATGATTTAAGTTTTTTTTTTTTTTTTTTTTTTGTATTGGAGTTTCTACTAAGCTATAGAGAAACATGGTTGCAGGAATTGGGACGTGGTTTCGACCAAGAGACTGCTGCTGTGGTTATGGCAAGATTAGCTTCCTTGAAAATGGAGACGGAGGTAATTCTAAACTTGGTTTCACTATTATTTCTTTGTTTATCTTGCCTTAGAGTATCTCCAACGGGCTCGCTAAAAACATTATTATTGATATTTTGTTGAGTGTGCTTATAAAAATAGGGCTCCAATGTGCTCATTATCCCGCTCTTGTTTTTGCCCCCTTGGCTTCTCGCTCAACAAATCATTTTTTTTTTTTAAATATTATTGTCGTCTTTGATATTTACTAGTTCCAGCGATACCCGAACTCAACTTCGCACCACACTTTGGTATTTTCCTAAGCTTGGTTAGAGTAAATTTTGAAGTGTTGCTAGCTAAAATACTGAATTGAATATTTAAATATTTTTTAATTAGTTTTTTTATTGAGTGTGGTTGGAGATGCTCTTAAGCAACCCTTCCCGATGACAAGTAACTTACGAGACTTATTAGTTACAGTCTCTCTGGGTTTTGAGGGTAACTTTATTAAGATATTAATTATTTTCATATCTCATGCTAAGTAGTAGAACCTTGTGCATTAGGTATGACTTTTTTACCATGCTCCAAACCCTTTGTGATGGCAAATATCTTTGTCTAAAGGGTAGTAAGTTTAGGCAAGACTGTTAAGATACTAACCTCTCTCATATCCTGTATTATTATGAGGGAACCTTGTGCACTAGGTGTGACCTTTCTTATCTTCCTCTAGATCCTTTGCAATGACAAGTGTCTTTGTCCAAGGGGCAGTATCTCTTTGGTTCAAGAAATATCAGATTAGGCGCAACCTCTTTGATTTTTGCGGGTAGAGTTATCAATATATTAATCTTTCATTGGGCCCATGCTAAATGGAAATCTTGTGCATTAGGTATGAGCTTTTTTATGTTGCTCTAGACTATTTGTGATGACAAGTGCATTTGTCCAAGGACAGTATCTCTTCGGTTCGAGACACATCGGATCAGACACTGTCTCTTTGATTTTTAGGGGTAGAGTTGTTGAGATATTAGACTTTCACAAGCCTCGTGCTAAGTGGAAACCTTGTGTACCAGGCATGACCTTTTTTATGTTGCTCTAGACCCTTTGCGATGACAAGTGTGTTTGTTCTCAAGGGCAGTAAGTCTTCGGTTCGAGACACTTCAGATCAGATGCAACCTATTTGATTTTTGGGGTAAAATTATCAAGATATTCATCTTTCATGGGCCTCGTGCTAAGTGGAAACCATGTGCACTTTGAATGACTTTTTCATCTTCCTTTAGATTGACCAACTTTCTTTTGTAATGAACAGGAAGGATTTGATGCCCCTCGGTGGTTAGATCGAAACCTCATCAGACTGTGTTCAAAATTTGGTGATTATCGAAAGGATGATCCAACCTCTTTTACTTTGAGCCCGTATTTTTCACTCTTCCCACAGTTCATGTTTAATCTACGAAGATCACAGTTCATACAGGTAAGTGGTAACTACTACAAGAAAATATTGATCATGTTCATGGCGTTTTTCATCCACTGATCCGTTTTTTTATTTTTTTTTTATTTTTTGCTTTGCTCTGTGTTTTGCTGTTCCTCCTGGTAGGTTTTTAACAACACCCCAGACGAGACAGCATATTTCCGCATGCTGCTGTGCCGCGAAAACATAGCCAATGCTGCTGTCATGATCCAGCCATCACTGATTTCATATTCTTTTAATTCTTCCCCTCAGCCTGCAATTCTGGACGTGGCCTCCATAGCATCAGACAAAATTCTCTTGTTGGATTCATATTTCAGCATTGTCATCTTCCACGGGATGACGATATCACAGTGGCGTAACGTAGGGTACCAGAAGCAGGCAGAACACCAGGCATTTGCACAATTACTGGACGCTCCCCAATATGATGCCCAGATGATTATTCGGGAGCGTTTTCCTGTTCCCAGATTGGTTATCTGTGATCAGCATGGCTCTCAGGCAAGTAAATTTATCTCTTCTTCCAGTTCTGAGCTAAATTATCTGCTGCCTGCCATGATCATGGTGTTTTGTGGAGCAGGCGAGATTTCTGCTGGCCAAGTTGAACCCATCTGCCACGCACAACAATGCCAGCGAAATAGCTGCCGGCTCAGACGTCATATTCACGGACGATGTCAGTCTTCAGGTCTTCTTCGAGCATCTCCAGAGATTAGCCGTGCAGTCGTGACTGTCACATAGTAGTCATACAAGTGCAGCAGGGAACGGCCTTTGTTCATCGTTACTCGAATGAAATAAATGGAGGCAGAATTTAAAAAAAAAAAAAAAAAAGAATGCTTCCGTGTTGTCTAAACAGAAATTTTGTGCCCTCTTAACTTTTTTTTTTCCCGTCCTTTTTATGTATTTAATATTTATCGACTTCTGTTTATGTTACTTAAATGGCATTGATGCCGAGTGGGCTGAGTATTGATTTTAAAGACTGTTGTTTGATTGTGTTTTCCCCTGTGTTGCTTTCTTCACCGATCAGGCTTTGTTGCAAGTGAGATATATCGTGAGAAAAATATGTAATTACAAAATCAGTAGTGAGATATTGTTGATATATTGAATTATGTATCAACAAATATTATTTATTAGATCTTAATCAAATCTAATTTAGTATCAATGAAATTGGATCAATTTCAGGTTCAACAACTAGTTTTAATATTAGGTTTACATTGAAATTTTAGAAATAATCCGAGGTTTGTATATTTTATCTAAAAAAATGTTAAACCCACTTATCATAAGATTGATAGGCTGACGTGTTATAATAATGTAAGATTCAATTTTGATAAAGAATTAATAATTGAAGAATTTAAAAGAAATTTTTAGGGTTTCATCAAATATTTCATCCTTGTGATATTTTTGCCATGTATGAGTATCTCATAATTATTTTTAGAGAGTATGAAAATCAACATAAAAAATTTAGAATTTCTTTGGATAATGAAAATTATTAATTTAATAATATAATTTTGATTAAAATTAATTTCAGCATCTTTAGAAATTATTTAGATTTCTATATAATTTATTAGTACATCAAGTTAGTTATAATAATTTTAATTTATATCAATCAATAAGTTTATAAAAAAAAATTCAATATGATATCAAATATCTTTGGAATTTAATATACTTAAAATCAAAATCTTGTGTTGTCTATGAAAATATTCTATCTGATGTCATAAATATTATTATTAATCATATATATATATATATATATATATATATATATATATATATATATATATATATATATATATATTTTCATTTTATCTAATATTTTGTATACGATAAGCTTTCCTTCTTAAAGATAAATATCACACAATTCAAGACTTTAAGTTTTAGATTGTTTTATCTTTTTTTTTTTTTTTTTCATTTTCTTGTAACTAAATAATTAATTAATTAAACTTAATTTTTTTTTACTAACCATTGTCGAGGCACATGCTCGCGTTGCATGTTCATTCCCCGACATGGATCATGCTCTTGCACGTACTTTATCAACTCAACTTGGCATGCCTGATTCGAATTCATCAACAATAAATGCCAATGCTCGAATATCAATAATTCAGTATTAAAATTCTTCGCATTCCTAAAATTTTGTTAATTAATTATGATAGTTTCTAAATTAAATCTTAAAATTAATTTATATATTTTTTCCTAAACTTTACTGAATACAATTACAAAAATTGTGGAGAGATCAACTAAAATAAATTTGGGAAAATTTTACTATAACAATATAAAATGCCATAGCACATGACAAAAACTGTCGAATAATGCAACAATATAGCAGAAAAAAATACATTACCTAAATTAACTGCTGAAAATTAAATTACTAAACCATAATCCTCGGACCATAATTAAATATATTTTAATTTTAATGTTCACAAAATAGTAAAGTATAAATGAAAACATATAGATTCCAAATAATATTCCAACTTAATTCAAATAAGATAATGTCCATGTTCGAGCAGAACATGGACAATAAATACAACGAACCAAATAAAAAATGAATCAAACATACTCGTAATGAACCAAATTCGAACATAATTCAAACTACAATAGAACTTGTCTAAGCTAATATTGTGTAAACTAATAAATTTCCCTAGTCCCAATTTGGGCCTCATACTTAATCTAATAATGGAGAATTTGAATGGCTCATGGCCGGGATGGAGGAGATCGATGATTGTTGACGCACTCTCGTGGATGGGCTCACCATTCAAGTTGGTTCACTCTTGCTTTAGTGTTGTGGAGATTGTTGCTTGGCTAGCCTTGACATGGTAGTTGTCTTCCAACCACTTCATGGGCTCCTTTTGTGTAGCTCCTGGGAGCTTATCCTTCAGAGAGCTATGAAGACTCTATCCTTTTGTGGAGTGGATGGCTACAGGAAGATAATTGCTATAAGAATTGAGCAGCTGCAATTGATGTATAGGCAAAAAGATTAGAGGCGAGACATCATGTGTGGAGCCTTGTCATAGGCGCATGGCCAGTAGCTAAAATGAAAGCTGCAAAGAAAATATGAAATGACTTATCCACATAATTAATTTAGCCTCATAATGTTGGGTCCGCCCCTTTTTTTGTGTGGGCTGGACCAATGGGCTAAGCCCATGGTTTGAATTAAAAAAAAAGGAAAACAAAATCAAACCAAATGAAGACTATTTGGTCCTTTTTGGGATGCAGTAGCCAAAACAAAAGAAGAAAAATGGGGGATAGAGTTTGAGAGAAAAGTTAGGATTTTGATTCTCTCTTGCAAGACGGAAGGCCAAAAGATGTCAGTTTTGGCTCAAATTTGATGTGGTAACTCCTTGCAAGTTGCTCTTCAATTCTAGCAGTTTTGATTCTTAGTTAGCTTTCTATAGTACCCTTATGGTCATTCCACCCATTGGTGATATCTATTTTTTTTTTCTCTTGATTTATCCATCTTAGAGAAGAACTTGGTGTAACTCATTATTGTTATTGTTGAAATAGTGGAAGTTTAAGTGGCCAAAGGGTCCCATGGTTTTTTACTCTTTTTTCATTTGAGGGTTTTACACATAAAAATCATTGCCTCATTGTGGTTGATTAATTGTTGCTCGGTTGGCTTTGTATTGTTGTTGGGTTAATTGTTTGTTGAACCTATTTTTGGCACACAGAGGAAAAAGTAATTTTCTAGAGAAATTCTATTTGCTAGTCTTTCCCAACACATAATTAAGATAGATGTGCATCTTTCTATAAACTAATAACCTTTCTAAGCTAATATGACACCCCTAGTACTAGCACCACCAGTTTAGATAGGTTCAACTATATGTGTATCATAACTCTTTTCTTTCTTATGTATATATGGTAATCCAAAAATAAGAAATTAATTTATTCTATATTTTTTATCTTTCTTGTTTGTAATTTTTATGTGCAAGCAAGAGGGGATAGACAAAAGGATTTCTCTCCTCTTTGGTTTGTTTTTTTTTTCTTCATACTACATTCCAAGTTTTCGTAAAATTATGAAATATTTTTTTATTGCCATTGCATCATTTTTTGGTCCATATGTCTCATTTTTACTTTCTTCTTTTTTATTTTATTGAATTACTTTCTTGATTAGTTGGCAACACTCTTAGTGGGAAGAAAAATAAAAACTCTTTTTTATTCTTCCATAACCTACACAAACAAAAACATAATAGTAACAAAATAAAATAAAATAAATAATTATTGCATTAAACCAAATCAAAATTAACTTAAATTTAATTTATTTATGAAACCAAATTTAATTTTAACTAAACTAATTGGCTGAATTAGTTTGATTGAACCAGTTTGACCTAATTAACCTTTTTAGCCCCGATATATCCAATAATCACTCCTCATGCCCTAAGTGAGAAAACTAAGACTATCCAATAATTTAAATTTTAATAAATATCTATCACAAGAAATTCAATTCTCCCTACAAAATCCGAAACTAATTATCTTTTATCACTTGAAAAAATATTTTCCATAAAATTACTTTCTTGGAAAATATTCCTAGAACATTCTCATTCTCATTGAGATGTCTTTTTTTCTCTCCAACACAAACTCAATCTTGATCTGACTAATCTCCAAAATAAGTTAAATAACATCTATAAAATAAATGCCACATTAAAGAATCATGCTTGTCTCAAAGCAAGCATATAAGAAAACTATATTGATAATCCTTTTTTGTTTTTTCTTACAAAAGACTTACCCGATCGACTACGCACACTCTTCTCTCGATAACATATATGAAATGTAATTTTTCCCCCTCAAATTCACTAGCAATCCTTTGACCAAGTTTAATTTATTTTCATTGAATCTACTCACATGACTTGCATTATCCAACATTTTTATGGATAACATATTCATCAAATATTTAAAACATGTCAGATATCTCTTATAGCAAATTTTCATCTAGTTTTAATCACCCATTATACATCCTTGATGTCCTATTATTATTTATCCTATTATGTCATAGTTATCGGACATATATGTTGTAAACTATTTAGGATTTAGAGTAACATAAAAAGTGACAACTTAATTAGCTACTTTGTCTTTTTTGGCATCATTTCTAGGCATAATCTCTTATCCTCTACTTTTGACATTCCTCGATGAACTTTCTTACTTAATCACAATAGTAACACCTCATCTCACTATCTTATTTATTAGGCTATCAGTAATGATAGTTATAGTGAAGATGCTATTAGGGATTGATGTACTCAAAGATAAAATTAATATTTATGAATTGTAGTAGTAAATTGAGTAAAACTACCTAAAACTTATTTGTTAACATCAATGTCAGTTGGTTAACTAGTACTAGGAAGGTGCTCATATGCTCACACATATTTTCTATGTCTTGTTGATGAAATGATGAATAAATATCATCTTATTCATTGATATATTTTTCCCATATATCAAATCCAAATTTTTTTACAAGACATCCTCTCTAGTTATTCCTAAGATATGAAGAAAATTTTTAACCTAATGAACTGCTAAATAATGGAAGAGGTCTTATAATGCAGTCTCATTAATTCTATTTTATTCATTTAGTCTAGTTTTGGCTTACTACCATGAAATCAAATAAATCTCTCATTATTAAAAGATCAGATATTTCTTTCTTCAAGATCAGATAATTTAATAGTTCCAACTTAATCATCTTGATTGGGTTATGTTCTTCCAAATTGAAGATCCAAACAATTAATTTCTATCTAGACAAATTCTAATTGACAAATTAATTAACATTTCTAATATCACTTGATGATATCAGAGTGCTTTGATATTGACTATTAAGCAAAACTAGAGCTTTATTACCAATATCATGGTATCAAAACTTTTCTAGTATACAAAACTCTATTAATAAATTATGAATTTTGAATAAAATTTAAATCTAAAAAATAATCTATTTGTGTTTTCAAATTTTATCAAATACACAATGAATTTAATTATAATATACAAATGCATGCATATACATACAAACTGCATATATAAACTACAAAAATTATATTGATATTAACCATCATAATAAATTTAATATATGTCATACATATTAAACCAATACATTGTTGAAAAACACTACTAAAACTAAAACGTAAAAATCATAATCCAAACACCATAATCAAATACTTACTTTAGTTTTAATTTTTAGAAATAGTAAAATGCAAATGACAATAGCTAGACTCATGGTGATTTCTAAGTATTCCTTATGCATTATAGTGAGTACATATTAAGTGCCCATATGTTTTTCCCATTCTCCACACTTAAGTACATTGTGGACAATAATGAAATCAATATACCAAAAAGAATGAACCAAGCACACTATATTAAATCAAACTCATATGTAATCCAATTTGTACTTATCCAAATGTGTTTCTTTCTTTTACATCTATGATACAGCAAAAATGAAAAATTATTTTTTATTTTTATATTAAGTTCTATGTTTTTTTTATCTCAAAGTTCCCATGTGCAGATATAAGAAGGGGAGGAAGAAAGATTCTTCTCCTCTATGTTTTGTTTTTTATTTTCATTATTTGTTCCACTTTTTTCATAAAATATTAGAATGCTTTTTTTTTTCATTGTTTTTTGTTAATCTTTTCTTTCCATATTTTTCTTTTCCTTTCTCTTTTTTTAAAAAAAATGATTTGATTCCTTTTTTTATTGGCAACATTACTAATGTAAAAAAAAAAACAAAAACTCATTTTTATTTTTCTATAACTTGCACATAGACAAAAATATAACATAAACAAAATAAAATAATTATTTTAAATAGAATTATATTTTATTAAATTTAAAGTAAATTGAATTTTTAATTAAAAATTAATTTAATTTTAACCAAACTAATTCACCAAAAAAGATCGGACAAACCAATCTACCAAACATGGGTATCAAGTCAATATGGCATGCAAATTGCCTCAATTTTGAGGCATGCATGGGTGACACAATGACTTGGTTGAGTTGAAAAAAGGGTCATGGCGACTGACATTTTGACATATCTAGTTCAAAGTTATTTTTTAAATTGTTATTATAACAAAGACATTCAAATAGATGTTTGGTGACACATCCCCATTGAAAGGAACTTTTGATAGGCATAAAATTAATTTTGATGGGTGGTATTTTATCTCATGTCTTTATAAATTATCATTTGTTCACTACATCCTCAATAAAACTAGCTTTAAACTATTTCTATGCCATGGTTCCAAATTTCAACATTAAAAAAAAATTATGCATTCTTCTTTGGTATTCAATTGAGTCTCCAACTACCCTCCTCATTTCTTTTATGATTATTTTATTTTTGAAAATTATTATTTTGAACGAATTTTATGGAAAAAAACATGAAATCCTAGTTATGGTAATTTGTTATTAAAATTGGAGTTCAATCAAATTTATGTTATAATAAATTCCATCCTAGAATACTGCATGCATCAATTGCATGGCTCACTATATTTCTGACAATCAATTAAATTTCTCCACATATAAATCTAGTATTTTCTGGATTTTTGCTACATGAGGGCATCATCTTATATATATATATATATATATATATATGTATGTATAATATAGGAAAACATAGTATATATAAAGTTTCTTGATTGTTCTTAATTCAATATTTAGAAAATTTGATTGTTTTTTCTCTTATTCTCTGTGTGCATATTTGGACACAATCACATAATATATCTTATCATATTTTGTATTTGGAAGATTATGAGAAAATACTGCTAAAATTTCTTTAAGATAAATTTAAGTACTAACAATTGACACAAAAATTTTGTATTCCTATATGAATATGAATCACTGCCTAATTAAGGATATGTGGAATGTTAGAATGCATACATCATGCATAAATCAGTTGCTTCTATTTATTGAAATCTTAGTTGGATAATTTAACTATTTTTATCTATGATATCATTCTCTCATGTAATTATATATTTTTATAATTTTAAAATCTTTTAACATTTCAAACTTGTTATATATACTTAACTCTTGATTCTTATTCACCAAGAGACCAAACAAAATGGTGGTCATGTGTTTTTTTTCTAGTACAAAAAATGGATCATTATTAGATATTAAAGCATAGAAGATCAAAGAATTGTTCAGAAGAGGTAGAAAGTTTTGTTAAGTTTATAGTGCAACATTCTACATATAAAAATTCATTTAAATATCTATTATTTATGTGTGGTAATATTATTTTCCATACTTCTTAAAAAATAGAAAGCATCAATTCTTTTATGAAATTGATCAAAATTATTATATAATATAATGACATGAAGATGCTGCTCTTCCAGGTGTGCACCAACTAGCAGAGCAAAATGGCATGCTAGTGTTCAATTTTATGTTGTAGATAATATAATAGAAATAATTTAAGATGTACATGATGATGGTAAGATTAACCACATGTGGCATGATTTATATCTTGTTTGAAACATTTACTTGAAGATGCTCACAAAATTTCATATTCTAGTTATAGAAACTTTATAAAGTTGCATGTATTGGTTAAATTATATAACCTCAAAGAATGATAAGGATAGTCTAATTAAAGTTTTTAAACATTAAAAAAAAAAAAATCCTTGGAGATATGTTACCACTAAATAGTGAATTGCCTTTGCCTTTTTATGAAATAAAATAGACATTTGAATGCACTGGGAATAAAATCTATGAAATTACATGAATCTCCAAATGATTGCATACTTTATAGTAATGAGATGAAAGATACATCTTCATGTGTTTCTAGTGGAACTTCAAGGTGGATGACAAATAGAATGGGTACTAAAAAAGGAAGATAGTCCATACAAAAGTAATGTATTATTTTCCTTTTATTCCAAGTTCTAGAAGAGTGTGTTATTCTCCAAAAATCGTGAAAGACCGCATATAACAAATGAAATAAAGAGAGTGTGATGGTAAAATATTTCATCTATCTAACTTTCCATCATGAAAGCTAGTTGATTACCGATGGACTAATTTTTCTTTAAGATTTAGAATCCCTAGACTTATGATATGGACTAATGATATAATTTCTCATAATTCAATGAGCAATAAATATAGTAGTAGTAGTTGTTGTTGTCTTATTATGATGGGCATTTATTATTTTCCTCTCAAGTTATGCATGTAAAAAAATCATTATATTATCTTTTGTTAATATTTGGTCCATGAAAACCTAAAAATGACATTTGTGTTTATTTAGCATAATTATTGAATGGCTTAAAAAATATTGTGCGGGGTAGGCATTGAATATTATGGTTTACAACAACATTAATTATTTACATTATGAGATGTTCTCCTATTGATAGTCAATGATTTTTTTTACATGTGAAACTTATATGGATGAATAGTTATATAATATTTTTCATGTCCCACGTATGGGGAAGATATTTACCATCACAAATTGAAACATAAGAAAAATAACTCATACATAGGTCATAAAAGATTTATTTTTTGAAACCAACATTTTAAGAAACAAAAAAAACATATTTAATGATGAACAAGAGGTTAGGTCACATCAACAATCATTGAGTGAAGTGAAAATTCAATGAAACATTAATGTTATTTTTAATTCATGGGAAAAAACAAGATATCAAATGATAAGTTGAATGTCAATAGTATAGATTATTGGATGAAGAAATCCATATTTTTTGATCTTTAGTATTACAAATACTGAAATGTTCATCGTAACTTGGAAGTAATGCACATAGAAAAGAATATTTGGGAAAGCATTGGTGGTACTTTACTCAATATTCTAGGTAAGACAAAATATGGTTTTGATTCATAGATGGACATGATAGAGGTGGGCGTAAGGTATGAGTTAGGGCCAAAGTTAGAGTCTTATTGAATTTAACTTCTACCAACATCTTATGCATTGTTGAAAGCAAAGAATGTCATGTTTTGCCAAACTTCATCAGAATTAAAGTTCCTAAAGGTTATAACTCTAACATTAGAAATTTTTGATCAATGGAAGACTTGAAACTTTATGGTCTTAAATCTCATGAATATAATGTTTACAAAATGATGTGCCTACATTGAATAGTTTACAAAATGATTTAGTGTTGACATCATCTTGCTTGAGAAATATTTCTCACATTTTTTTTTTAAAATATCACGTTTCATCTTGTTATGGACATTGTAAGAAAGGGTGAGACTATGCAAACTATTTTATCAAAGATAGATGTACTCATTTGAAAATTGAAAGGTTCATAAAAGTTGAAATGGTATGTACAAAACTATAATCACTATGAAATAATGTTGATTGTTATATTGCATAGAAAAGGATTGAACCTTGTACGAAGTTTATCAAATGGGGATGCAATCATTGTTCTTATAAGTGCAAACTTTGACCAAAGAGTTGGGGCTCCCATACCTAGGTGTGATTTTTGAAGTGTGACAATTGATTCCAATTTGTGGTTGCATGAACCTCATTATGTTTAAAAAAATAAAATTAACATCCAACCTTATAGCAAGTAAGAATTATTTATATTTACTCTTAATATCTAATATTTGAAAAAATGTTATCAAATTATTTTTTTTAATTTTTTTGAATAATTATATAGAGAGCACATAGAATGATTAAATTTTTTAATTCTTATTCATTTAGATATTGGTTGAGAAAAAAAGATATTAGAATGAAGTTTAAATGTGCAATATTCTTGTAATTAATATTGAACAAACATAATACTTTGTTTCTATCATACCATAATTATGGCACAAAATTGAAATAGGTGGCAATGGTCCTATTTCTAAAACTCTCAAGTGGATAGGTAATGATCTTAGCCTTTATATCTCAAACTATCATGTATATATCATTAATGGGTGTCAATATCATACCAAAAAGAAAAATGACTTACAAGCTACTCAAAAATAGTGGAGTCAATATATTGTCCTCAACAATATAAATTCAAAGAATCAAGGATCAAAATCTAGTTTTCAAGTGTAATTAGGTTGATTGTGAGAATGTCATAAAAGTTGATGATCTTTCTTTTAGATTAGTTGACTTTATAAACATTGCTCATAAATTAGATCATTTTGTTTTGGCATCCCAAGAAAAACACGTATTCTATGTTTAACACGACATTGATCCAAGATGGCCACAAGTTTTTAAAAACTCTTCTAAAAGAAAATTTAAATTAGGAGGGAAGTGAGAAAACCAAAAAAAGGATGCATAGAGGAACGACACAAACACATATGATAATAAAATATAGAAACATGGGAAGTAAGTTGCTAGTAAAATACAATCTTAATGAAGTTTTCATGGGAAGTAAGTTACTTTGATCTAATGACTCAACATCTATGTGATGATTATAAGGAGCTAATTAGTATGTAAGTATATATTTCCTCTTATTTTATTTCAATGCATATGGTGTAAAGAACAATATTTTATTTTATTAAGAAATGAGAATCAACCCACTAGAAATATAGAAAATGTAAAAGAGGGACCAAAATTGGGTGAAAGTGATTGTAAGTGCTTATTTATTAAGATTTTAAATATGTTATTTGACCAATTAATTTATTATAAATTAGAAAATGAATGGTTATTAATATCATCATCAATCATAAACTAAAGAAGTGGTGGCATCATTCTCGTATTTATTCTAATTATTTGATACTTTTCTCACATTTCCCAACACAACCATGTAGTGTTGAATGTGAGTATTATATGATGAAAAACATGAAGAAAATCATTGCTAATAAAAATCAAGTAATATCAAAGGTTTGTGCACAATTCAATTCATATACTTGTTCGTTTGATAATAGATTTTTATTTCTCAAATGAACTAAATGAATGGTCTATGTCCTAAATTTAGAGGTGCAGGAGAAAATTATAAAGTGAAATGGAGATCAATAAAATTTGATCAGATTAGATACCCAATTATTAATACTTATGCATGAAGGTACCACTTATGATCTATAGCCTATTATAACTTCATATGCTTTTAAAGATATAGTGATTATTTTGTCAATGTTGATTTCTATATATATTTTTTAAATTGAGCATCTATAAAGTTATCTGTAGTCAACCTTATGCACTTGGAAGAAAAATGATGTTAAATAGATACAATCATTAAAATAGCTCTAAGTTTAAGAAGTTATGAGGTTGTTAATGGCTGATGTTTTTTGATGTCTTGACCTATGGTGATAACTTGAATCAAGTATGATCATTTTGATATGAATACAATGAGTTTAACATCCATGAAAAATAGAATGTATCTTGACCTATATTGGTAACTTGAGCCAATAAGACACTTTTCCCGCTCTATCTTTTGTTTGTAAACATCATCTCATCTCACACCATCATGCCAAATACCTTTTTGACTCCTTAATGTCAAGGTACCAACTATGACTTCACAAGAATTAAATCCTCTACTCGAAATTATATATTCAATCTCTTCTTATCAATCAACTTTTTAGATCATTTGGTTATTTTGTGTAGGTGTTATGATTTTGTTATGGTGCTAAATCTTAATATTTGTGATAGTCTCATAAACTCATTAAGTGATTATATTTCTTCCAATAAAATATCACAAGTATATGAGTTATGGAAGTAGTAAAATTAGATATAAATCTATATATCAATCTCATATGAATTATGTAATGTAGGTAGTTTGACCAATCAATAGTAAACTAATTGATGCATGAGTTGTATAAGTAGATCTAGGGTTTCAGAAAAATACTTAGACCCTAGGTTTGGCTCTTTTCGTTGTGTATGATAATATTTTTTTTAGTATTTAGTCAGTGTTATGTTAGAACATTGGATGAGGATAGATTAATGTGAAAATACCTCAGTGTTCTCTTAGAATATAAGGTGGCTATCATCCTTAGACTATTACTACCATGGATGATCCCCTCGTAGTTATGCCCCTGGTATTTCACCAATAAAATCACATATCATTTTATTCATGGGTTATTCATACGTCTATTTTCTTTAGGTACTACGTCAACTACCCTTGATGAAAATATATATATATATATATATATATATATATATATATATATATATATAGTATGATCTCTAATATCTTAATGATGTAAAATAATATGATAATAAATATATTTGTACTTTTGGCTTTATAGTTATAATACTCATGTTAATTAATATGTCCTCCCATGAATCTCATATATAGAAATAATACAAGAAGACCTGATCTCTTTGTTTGTCTCTAACTTTTTAAGAATTTGCATATCTCTTTGCTTTTAGCTGAGTGTTTTGATGATTGAATCAAACATGTCTATCCATTGATTCATTTAGCTATTCATTTATGAAGACATGATCTCTTTGTTTTCATAGGTGTATTACAGGTCTAAATTGTATCGTTTGTCATTAATTAGTTTTGCTGTTTTTGATTTGAATTATGATTAAATGTGATGAATTTCCAGTAAAATGGGTAATTTTCCTATGAAATGTTTGCTGATGCTTTAAACCTTGGAGATCTGATTGTGGAAATTTTTTTATTAAAAAAAAAAATACAAGAAGAAATGATTCGCACGGATGTCATCACCATATGAGACACCTCTACATGCATGTGGTCTATGACATATATGTTACCAATGCCATAGTCGACACATTATTCTCATACTAAAAGTGTTGCTAATCTTAGAGCAATGAATCTCTCTCTTTCTCTCTTTTTGAAACTCATCATTAACAACAAAAAATATATAGTACAATATCACAAAGGAAAATAAATATATAATGTATCAACATAGAGAAAAAGATGGATGAAATAATTGGCTATGGGGATCAAAATTTTTCAATGGGAACTTCACTTTGGAGGGCTCAAATGGTGGCATGGATGTGGAATGTCTCGCTTAATCTCACTTATTGCTCATTGTTCATCTATCATTTCACAATCACATTGTATAATACATCTTATCATCTTCCAATGGAGTTCAATGAACCTTCAAAGGAGTTCAATGCAAAGAGTATGTGCTTCTAGTTCTAGTTGTATTTCAATACATCTCCAATCCACTATTTCTCTCTATAATATATGTTAAACTCAATTGTTTTGTTTCAATCCTTTATCATTTTCTATAATTCACTTGCAATGAACTTATCGAATTTCCCAAATGATTTTGTGCTTTCCATTACTCTAGTATCTACTTATTTCATCAATTTTTCCAAGATCTTTATAACATGATTTTCAATATTTTCTTAAACATCCATAAATAGTCATTCCTTTTTGTTGAGATGCATCTCCCATAGTTCATCTTGTTGCTCTATTTTAGCTTTATCTCTCTCTTTCTTTCTCTTCATGTACTCTTCCCACAATATCTCTTCTCTTATATTACACTGCTAAGAATCTATGTATTGATTTTAGCATTGCCTTCAAATGCATGTTCCTATAGTTAACTTCCAACTTCATATTAATTTTAAAAGGTTGAGGGCCGCTCCTATTTCTCCTTGTCTAGTAAAGAAAAATCAAACTAGAGTGATGATTTTTCATCAAATTTGTCTTTATTTCTTTCCATTGTTTCTATGTTAGCATTAGGTAGAGGTGTCAAATGGGTCGTGCTGGGTCAGCCTAGCTCGAGGCACGACACGATTCAGCCGTGCCTGACCAGGAACGGCACAAAAATAACCCATGCCCGTGCTAGTGCCAGGCTTGTATACAACATGCCTCGTGCAGTGTTGTGTCGACACCAATCGAGCCTTGTGTCAGGATAAGCATGACCCGGTATTGAGGCCCGTAGGCACGGTTTCTCATCACGAGTCGAGAATCGCCCTGACCCAGCCAGCACGACACCCTGACTCAAACTGATATCTCGAGGGTCGATGGATCCGAAATTTAGGTCGAGCATGAAATCGGACCCACAACCTTTTTTGACCCGAGTCCGAGTCCACTCCAATGGCAATTCCAGAAGCTGAAGCTTCTGGAATGGACCTATTGGGTTGGTTCGATGGTTGAAATGACCCAAACGGTAAAAAAAATAAAAAAATAAAAAAAATAAAAAAAATAAAAAAAATAAAAAAAATAAAAAAATAAAAAAAATAAAAAAAATAAAAAAATAAAAAAAAATAAAAAAATAAAAAAAATAAAAAAAAATAAAAAAATAAAAAAAATAAAAAAATAAAAATAAAAAAAATAAAAAAAATAAAAAATAAAAAAAAAAATAAAAAAAATAAAAAAATAAAAAAAATAAAAAAAATAAAAAAAATAAAAAAATTAAAAAAATTAAAAAAATAAAAAAAAATAAAAAAAATAAATCTAAGCCATTGGATTTCGCCTCCAACGACTATGGGGCAAAATGAGACAGCTTTAAAGATTCAGCCCTTTTTTAATTATTAAAAAATTAAAAAAAATTAATTTTTTTAATATTTATTTTATTAATCAATAAAACCCTTTCCCGCTCTCTCTAATATTTATGTTTTTTAAAAACAAATATTATCTCATTATCTTGCTTTGAAAGCTTGCTCTTATATATATATATATATATATATATATATATATATCTCTCTCTCTCTCTCTCCCTCCTAATTTTTTCTCTCTTGGAATTTCAGCTCGGTTTTTCGGGACTCACAACTCAACTTTGGTGTTTGTATTTGTGGTGCACATGTTATGGCCTTTGAGAATATAAAAAAGCCAAATTTTATGCATATCAGTTTATGCTTTATGGGTATTTCATATATTTCTTTAATTAGTTAGCTGTTAACTTAACTAGTCTCTCTCTCTCTCTCTACTCTACTCTCTAAGTCTCTAGTCTAAAAAAATTTAAAAATAACAAATAATAATTTAAATAATGAAAATGAAATTAATTTAAATTAAGAAAATGAAAATCCTATGCTAAGGCCCGAGGTTGCCGAAACTTTGGTTTCTCCGGTCACCTCGACCCAAATATCTAAAAATAAAATACTAGGACTTCAGGAGTTTGCACTCACTTTAATATAATAAAATAAAAAAAATGGGGTATCAAAGAAGAATCAACATAGTACAATTATTGTAAGAAAATTCTAAGTTGTAAAAGTTCATACGGGACTAAGCACCTTAAGAGGCATGTCGAATTATGCATCAATAAATATGGTATATTAGATCATAGGCAAACCCAACTCAGTGGTGAGTTTTTTGAGGTTGGATCTATTTCAGTCTCAAAGTTTACCCTCTTCATATACCGCAACGAGTTGGGAAGAAAGGTCATGACCAAACTAATCACCACGATGAGTCTTTCGATTAGATTTTCAGAGGATCCAATGGTAGTTAGTATCATACAGACATGTTTTTAGCCTGCATATCGTAGGATTTCTAGGTCCACATCTAAGAACGACATACTAAAATATTATAAGTTATAAAAATAAATAATAATTAATAAATTTATGGATTATAGTAGAGTGGTATCTGTGATGTTTGATATCTGGACTAGTCATAATGATGCATCTTATGCATGCCTCATTGCCCACAATGAAGATTCAAAATGAACTATAAATAAAAAAATTTTACGATTCTTTGAGATTCTCCACCCTCAATAGTAAGAGTAACTCACTTATTATTGATGACACTGACTATGCTACAAGAATTTCATTTATTGAAAATTCTGAAGATTTTTTATGACAGGATGAATATATGTTCGTTAGTTTATACTTCTATGACTTACATTGTACTTAGGTGCATATGCAACATTAGTAATATGTTTAGGAAGTATCGAGATGACCCAACACTTAGTGATATGGTTGTAGAGATGGAAACCAAGTACTTAAAGTACTTGTCCACCATTTCATCTCTTTATTATCTGACTGCCTTCATGGACCCCAGAGTTAAAGTGGAAGGGGTATAGAACATTTTGACTTACATTTCCTCGTGCATGAACCTAGAAAATTCACTTGAAGGGTTCATTTACGAGAAGTTGACTAAGCATTTTACATACTATAATACTAGGTATAGTGGTAGTTGTAGTGAGGCACCAAGTACAGATATGGATACCATATTCAGAGATGACAACTTTCTCCATTTAGTTAGCAAGGGGGAAATGACTGGGTGGACCGTCGAATATGAGCGAGTTGTCTCGGTACTTAGATACCGATTACAACTCAATGCTATCATATTTTGATACTAATAATCTTGATATATTACAGTGGTAAAAATTATATGAGTTCACATTTCTCGTGCTATCTAAGATGACACGGGATCTACTAACTCCGCCAATGTCGAGCGTAGCATTGGAGTTTGCTTTTTTTGTTGCAGCAAATGTGATTTTGGATATTAGATCGATATTACGTTCATATATTATTGAGGCATTAGCATGCATGAAGGATTGAGAAGATTTGAGCTTAGGCATCCAGGATCATGTTGGGACTGCAACAAAAGTGGAGTTGACTACTGATGATGATCCATGTGATGATAGTGGTACTGATATTGATGATGATAATGATATGACGATTGATGACGTTGATGCTTGACGGTTGACGATTGCTAGATTATGTCACTTATGTGTTAAGTCTGATTCTAATTTTTGATTTTGATTTACTCATGTTTATTTATATTACATTTATCATTGTCATTTGTATTTATTTAATTTTTGGTTGTGATTTTTGAAAGTTTAAACTTGAATATTTAATTTTTTTTATTTTCATTTTGCATTGGTTTAATTTTTTTTTTCATTTTTAAGCTTTAATATTTTATTAATTCATATTTAAATATTTAATACACTTACACTGGTGTCTAATAGTCTGATACACATACACATATTTATAAATTATCAAGTATTAAAAATAATTAACATTAACTAAATAGCAAATACAAAATAATAAAAACAATTAACATTAAAAAAACTTTTTAAGTATTAAATTAAAATTAAAAAAATTTTAAACATAAAGTAATAAACTAAATAATGAATACAAAAATATAAAATAACATTATCTTTAAAAAAATAATTAAAATTTAAAAACCGACTCTTACGAGCCAGAACTAGTCCGTACGGGCTTGACTCGGGACAATTTCTCAACCGGACAGGCATATGGGCCATGTTGGGCATGACTTGTAAAAGTTGTGTCGGGCTAGGCATGGCACGAAAGCCTGGTTAGGCGGCCAAAAACTAGGCCTAGCTGACCTGACCCGGCTCGGTCGACACCTCTAGCTTTATGGAAAGATGACACTTCTTGATCAACATCAGTTGATTCTTCCTCTTCAAGAACCAACTTCTTCTTCTTATCTTTTTTAGGCCCTCTCTTCACATCCATCAAAGTCAAGGGGACATCTATGGGCACAATTCATCTTTATCTTCATTCATTAGGAAAACTTCAAATATAAAATCTTTCCTACTTTGATCTTACATCCTCTCACTTTGACGAAGATTAAAATCACCCTATCTTACATGATAGTGGAAAAGAAAAAATGATGAGTCAATTGAAAAATAAAGCTGAGGATTTATAACCAAACTTTGCTCTCCTCTATGAGTTTTCCTAACACTAAGTGTCCATACATACTTTTTGATGATACTTTTCAAGTTTTTCTTTTATCTGTCAACATCTTACAAATTTGGAGGAAGTACCATCCATGGTCACTTTCAATCCAAATACTTCATTTATAAACTCTCTATCAAAATACATTCAAACTCTTTGCATGTAGAACTTCTTATCTTACATATCTTCTAGGTTAAAGTAAAACTCCCTCATGATTATCGTATTCTCCCATTCCGCATGCATAAAAAGTTGGTCCTACATTTTCTTTTTTATCATCAGATGGAAATGTGGGATGAATTTGCTAAACCCCCACCCACTCACAAATTTTCTTGGCTAAGATAGAAGTCATCTAACTCTTCCCCCTTCGATAAAAAAAACTAGTCTGGGTGTCATGACTTTGGAAGATGTCTTAGTGGAATACTTATATTGCTTGCCTTTGGCCTTGTGAGTTGTGACTCACCTTAGTTTATTCTCTTCTCTCCTTAGCTTCGAAAGTAATATCTTCTCCTCCATGGTAGCTTAATTCTTCAAAAAATTGGAGTCATTGTGAGTTTCATCAGTGTTAAAATTTTCTATCTATATATATAAGTGATCATGTTGAACATAACATCAATGAATTGTGCATAACATAAAATAAACACAACATAGATCAATTTTAACATGGTTTACGAGTCATTCAATATGACTAACTATATCCACCATAAAAGTGCATAGTGCTTACAAATTTATTAACCGAACCCTGAATAATTTAGTATAGAATAATAGAGAATACATTTGTGATTATAGATACAACACACACACACACACACACACACACACACACACACATATATATATTAGAGTTCTAATTAAAATAGAATGAGTTGGATCTTTAGAGTGGACCGAGTCATGCTCCAAAAATTTTTTCAGCCCTCTAACTGGACAGCAGGACCCCCATTATTGTCCCAAAGTCACATATTCAATTTCTCAAACATAATATATTAGTACCTATACCTATAAATAAAATAGAGAAATAAATCATATGGTTAAGAAAATATATAACAAAATAAATTATAAACTATAATCAGAGTGGAGAAGAAGAAGAAAACATGATATCATAAAAAAAATTAGGATTGGTGCTTTATATAGGGTTAGGGTTAAGTAGTGGCTAATAAAAACTTGTCTTGACTCTGCACATGGATGTGATTTTTTTTAAATGGATAGTTATGGCTTGGTTTCAGTACCCCCAACTTTGTTTAACCTACAAGAAAGTCACAGTTGAGTTTGAATGTCATGACTTCTTTTTTGTGTTTATACAATAAACAAGTGTGTGTGAGCATATTTATACATAAAATATTATTTATTACATTACACAGTATAAAAAGTAAATTCATGGGTTACTTCTCAAGTAGTATTACATTAAACATTCATAACTTGATCATTATCAGATCTCCAATTCAGTCAATAATTATAGTAGTTTGAGTAAGCATTTTAGTATAATCTTTCTTTTCTACTTCTTAAATTTTTATTCAGCATTGAGTCATTTTTAGAGTTCTTCCTTTGGGATACTTCTTGGTGGATCTTGTGACTTTGTGAAAAGTGCTAGCATCATTACCTACAATCACCTTTGAGAAGGTCATGACTTATTATAAAGTTGTAGTATCAAATATTACTCTCTAAATTCTATTTGTCATAGTAATGGAAAAAGTCAGCTTTTTGTTTAAGCTTCTATTTATTAAAATCATAACTTTTCCTTCTGCCATAACTTTCTTCATTGAGTTAGCAATTAAAGACACGACTTCTCACAAGTCATGACTTTTTTTCATCGTAGCAATTATCTGTTCATCTTATTTTATATCTTCAATGATTATTATATTCACTTCATCTTTCTCTTCTAATTAATCAATGATCAATTTTAGACTATCCTTTGCTTGTACTTCTTTAACAATCTCAAAAATTCTCTAGGTAATTTATATATATTTTTGAATTAGGAAATTTTTCATTTCAACCTCTTTCTTTGCATCTTCGAAATAGTTTGAATTTGATCTCCTAGAAATCATGACTTTCAAGAATTCATGAGCCCACAGCACTCTTATTCTTCATGGTCACTTGCATTATTTTTTTCACTCTAGATTACTTCTAGTTTAATATCTTCACTATCTTCTTTAGTCTAACAATCTTCATGAAGTTTCCATCTAAAATATATATTTTATCACATGGTAGTGCATAGGAGGCTATATTTTCTTCATCAATCTTCTTCATTATTATCTAGAATTTATAGAATTTTGACAAAATAAATTATAAACTATAATCAGAGTGGAGAAGAAGAAGAAAACATGATATCATAAAAAAAATTAGGATTGGTGCTTTATATAGGGTTAGGGTTAAGTAGTGGCTAATAAAAACTTGTCTTGACTCTGCACATGGATGTGATTTTTTTTAAATGGATAGTTATGGCTTGGTTTCAGTACCCCCAACTTTGTTTAACCTACAAGAAAGTCACAGTTGAGTTTGAATGTCATGACTTCTTTTTTGTGTTTATACAATAAACAAGTGTGTGTGAGCATATTTATACATAAAATATTATTTATTACATTACACAGTATAAAAAGTAAATTCATGGGTTACTTCTCAAGTAGTATTACATTAAACATTCATAACTTGATCATTATCAGATCTCCAATTCAGTCAATAATTATAGTAGTTTGAGTAAGCATTTTAGTATAATCTTTCTTTTCTACTTCTTAAATTTTTATTCAGCATTGAGTCATTTTTAGAGTTCTTCCTTTGGGATACTTCTTGGTGGATCTTGTGACTTTGTGAAAAGTGCTAGCATCATTACCTACAATCACCTTTGAGAAGGTCATGACTTATTATAAAGTTGTAGTATCAAATATTACTCTCTAAATTCTATTTGTCATAGTAATGGAAAAAGTCAGCTTTTTGTTTAAGCTTCTATTTATTAAAATCATAACTTTTCCTTCTGCCATAACTTTCTTCATTGAGTTAGCAATTAAAGACACGACTTCTCACAAGTCATGACTTTTTTTCATCGTAGCAATTATCTGTTCATCTTATTTTATATCTTCAATGATTATTATATTCACTTCATCTTTCTCTTCTAATTAATCAATGATCAATTTTAGACTATCCTTTGCTTGTACTTCTTTAACAATCTCAAAAATTCTCTAGGTAATTTATATATATTTTTGAATTAGGAAATTTTTCATTTCAACCTCTTTCTTTGCATCTTCGAAATAGTTTGAATTTGATCTCCTAGAAATCATGACTTTCAAGAATTCATGAGCCCACAGCACTCTTATTCTTCATGGTCACTTGCATTATTTTTTTCACTCTAGATTACTTCTAGTTTAATATCTTCACTATCTTCTTTAGTCTAACAATCTTCATGAAGTTTCCATCTAAAATATATATTTTATCACATGGTAGTGCATAGGAGGCTATATTTTCTTCATCAATCTTCTTCATTATTATCTAGAATTTATAGAATTTTGTAGATGTTGAATTTTGCTTGTTCTTCGCTCACATAATGTGAGAATTTTCCTTCTTAGCATCTATTAACACTTGTCTAGCAGCTAAAAAATGATCATCCAAGATCAATAAGTATTTTGATTTTCCTTCATATCTAGCATAATAAAATAAATAGGAAATAAAAATTTTTCAACCTTGACCAATATATCATCAATAATACTTTTCGGAAACTTGATTGATAACTCAATGTTGCAACTTTGTGCATGTGCCAAAACTTGTTAGTTGACATAATCTCAAGATTTCATTTAGTGATTGTCTCTCATCCAATATAGTCACACAAATATATAGGTTATACAAGTAGTAAAATAGATATTAGTATAAATATCAATATCACAAAGATTGTGCTGCTAGTTTGATCAACTAATAGTGAACTAATAGCTACTCAAGTTGAGTAGATAGACTTTGGTTTTCAAAATGATACATAGAGTCTAGGGTTGATTTACATACTTGTGCATGATGATACTTACTTTGTATTTGATCAATATTATGTTTAATTGTCAAATAAAGGATAGATTGTTGTAAACATACTATAGTTCTTTCTTGGCATACAAAGTGAATATCACCCTTTGACTATTACTACCAAGATGATCTCCTCATAGTTATATTCTCAGGTATTTCATCTTCGAAGCTATATGTTATTTTGTGTATGAGACATTTATATATCTATTCCTTTTAGGCAATATTTCAATTACTCTTAATGATTACTTTGAATATATACTTTTATTTTATGATTCCTAATATCTTAAAGATACGAGATAATGTGATAATAAATATATTTGAAATTTAAAAATTATAAGCATTATACTAGTGACAATTAATATATGTCTTCTCATAAATCATACTTATGGAAATCATATAAGAGGAATTGACTTGCAAGATAATCACCACCATATGAAGCACCTCCTCTTGTGTGTGCCTCACAACTTACCTACTACCATCTAACTATGGTGAAATTTCTAGGTTAGACATTATACTTAACCCCCACATCACTCAAATTAAGTTAATTCTATTAGATAATACACCATAGATTGGTAGTAAGTGTATTCATGTTTTCAGCTTCATAAACATTATACTTATAATGATTTCCATAAGGTTGTCACTTCATTAAGATTAGAAGGGTTGTCACTTCAATCTTACCACACCATATGAGTATGTCCCATGACATACCTATCATTTTCTACCATGACCAATACACATAAACTTATGATACAATGAAAATCCAAAATTTTAGTTCTAATTAACACACATATTTATCAACTTCCAAACTACAACATCAACACAAATATAAATCTTATAAAATTATATATTCATCTCACACAAGTGTGTTACATAAATCTCTAGATCTTAAATTAGTATAATATTAGAAAAAATTTTATGTGAGATATTTTGAGAGTTATCTTATGGGATTGAGAGTTATCTCATGAAATTGTGAGTTTCTAATGAAAGCTCAAGTGATGATCTAAGTTTCAAAATGCAACTCAAATATTACTCATGTTCACCTTGGATTTGCTCTTAATTGGGGGTTGGAATCATGTCTTTTAGTGTTTGTTGTCATTCTTAGCTCGAAATTTAATTCACCTCTTCCTCCTTTCACAAAATCTTCTAAGTATAGCTTATATACTTTAAGGATGCATGCAATAATTAAAGTTGGACGTTGTAGTGCTAACTTGAAGTTGTGACTTTTGATCTCATCGAATCTTCTATATAATATCAAAATAATGATAGCAATAAATATCATGACTCAAGTAACACCCCTCTAGAGTATGATGTCACAACATTGGGAATATTACAATTGAGACAAATTCTTTTTGGATATCAAAGTCATGATACTAGGAATGACCTTGGCTTAATATTTTTACTAAGGAGTAAAGTGTCATGATGCTAGAAATGCCAACAACTAATATTTTCTCTTTGTTAAAAAATTATGGCACTAATAATGGCCATAACTGATATAATTACTCTTTGTAATACAAAATATTATATCATTGGAAATATCCATGTGGCTTTGGTATTTTTTTATTTGTGCATAAAATCATAATATTGGAAATACCAAGACTAGAGTATATGTTCTATGGAACAAAATATCATGATAGAAAATAATACCATAAGGAAAAATATCTGATGTTTTGATAATATATTTAATAATTCACAATGCTGAAACTTATTGTGATTATTTTTGTACTAGTGGGTACTTAGCTATAGTGATATTAAAAAAAAAAATATTATGACCATTATATGTTTTAGAGATAGTATGGCTATGACTCTAAAAAAATATTTTAGTCATGAAGAGTATGTTGTACCATAAAAATATTGTGACAACTTGATGATAGAGTCATAATGATTGTTAGAACTAGTTTTGTAAAGTTAGAAGCAAGAAATGATATTGCACCTACTCATTAAGATATGGAAAATGTATCCATGCCATGACATGAGAAATATCATGACTCTCTAGTGCTTCTCTTCTTCCCATCCTTCATTCCACCAAGTCTAGAAATTTCATCCAAAATAATTATGATTTTTTAATTTTTATCAAATTCTCTCAAAATATATATTTAGTGAAATCTCTATAATAATTATTCAAATAAATACAAATCACACTAACAAATATATGCCTAATCACCCAAAAAATTTAGTACATACAATATTATTTTGCATTCAAATTATTGAATATTTTGAATAATTTGCTACTATTAGTTAATGTGTTCGTATAGAAACAAGATATAATTGAGTTGATTTTATGATTTTGGAGTTTTGATCGATTATGATGAATAGTTATGAAAATCAATATATATATATATATATATATGTAGGTATTTGGCTACTTGGTGATTTATAAATTATTGAGTAGTTTTGATATTTATTCTTGACTAAGTTCCTACTTAATTAGTCATGACAATCAGTATATGTCGTGACTCTATCACCTTATTAGCATAATTATTAAACTATGCAACACATTCTTTTTGACTATGGTATTAACAAGAAATTATAGTCACACTTATCTTGTAATAATTAAATGGATATAATATTAATTTCATGTCATAGTAAACAATTACCCCAATGGTGCTAAAATTCATGATTGCTTCCTAGCATCATAACTTTATATGTAGTAACCTTTTAAATTTATATGTAGGTATTTTACTCCAAAGCTACAATAATTATCCAACACCATGACTTTTTGATACAAAATATTATAAATGATATCTACTCGAGTATTGCTACTCCTCAAGGCTATGACTCTTGTCCTCAAGAGAATGCAAAGGCATTACTTTTATGTATGAGCTAATTTCCAATGTCACAACTTTTTGCAATGTCGTAACCTTGTAATATATGAGAAAGGTCAATGATAAAGTTATAGTTATTTCCAGTACCATGATCATTTGATGTGCAAGAAAGATAATTCTTAGTATTATAACCATTCTCTACACGTCAACTATATTATGCACATGAGAGGTCATTCCCAGTACCATAGTCATTCTTAGTGTCATGGTCATATGATTAATGAGAGAAACCAATGTCAAATCATAGTCATTCCTAGTGCTATACCTTTGTGTTATATAGATAATAGGTGTAAGTCTCAAGCTCTTCCTAGTGTCATGACTTACTATTATAAAAAGATTAAAATACATTCAAAAGCTATAGCCACTTTACGGAACTATTGTCTTGAGCTCAAGAGATGAAGATCAAAGTCATAATATCTTCCAAAAGTCATGACTTTATATTTAGAGAAATGCATAAATATCATAGGATAAAAGAGGAAAAACAAGTAATTCAAGAATGATTCAAAGTCTTCTTCTTCTCCATGTATCAAGACAAAGTCAAATTATATCAAATAACCCTAAGAGAAACTATTGCATTCCCTAGAGGATCCACAACATGTAACCCAAGACATCCTAAACCAAAGATAAAAAATAAATCAGGATTAATTAAAGTTTGTGTCTTAGATTTTCATGAGTGCTATCATTGGGAATTTGAGTTTTATGAGACTTCTTCACTTGTATCTTGTGAATTTCTTCCCAATGTAAAGATAAATTGAGATATAGAATTTGTGTAATTTTTTTATATGATATATAAATATTTTTGAGATTAATAATTATATTTTATTAATGTTATGGAATAAAAATTGATAGAAATAATGATTAAAAAACTATTATGGATAGTGATTGATGGTGATTAAATAGAACTCGAATTAGAGATTTGATTATTAGTGAGTTTTTATATATTATTTTAGTGTTTGGTGATAGATAAAACACAAGACTCACTTTTACTTATGGAAGGAATAAAGTGATAGCCCTTCCAGCTACTATGCAATAGACAAACCAATATGTTAAAATTCAAAATTGTGATATTTTAATCATTATGAGTATAGTGCTCAAATAGCTAAAAATACAAATAATTTTACTAAACAATCCATTGTACATGTCTTATAAGAACTAGTTCTCATTTGAGGTGGATATTTTATAGAACATTCTTCTAAGAGTTTCACATTTAGTATATGAGTCACATCATCAATATATAGGATGATGACAAGTAATCCATGAGACATGTGCAAGTGTATTATGACTCACAAGGTAGTGACAGCCCTTTGAGTTATTTCATTCATAGGTTCCCACTGGTAAAAATCAAGAGAAGTATGTGTTAAATATGTGAGTATGATACTTACAAAGCTAAATATATGAGTATGTACATATAAAACAACTGTCAAGGGTAGTTTATGAGTTGATTTAAAAGCTATGATCTTTTAAATGACTTTCGAGTATATATGATTTATCAAAAATGATAAAGTATCAAGATGATAGCTATTTTACAATAACTACCTTATATACCATTAGGAAAATGAGTTATTTTACAATAAACTAACATTTATTATGTATTCAAAACCAATATAATTTGAATAATTTTGAACATGTATCACATAAATCAAGTGAATTTTTTCTAGGATCTAAGAGTCATACTGAAATCCCCTATTATCTTTTTTACTTGAATTATATTATCTGACTATTGGTTAATAAAATTACTAATACAATCTCTATGTGATCGATATTTAAAAAAAAATATTCTTTACTACTTGTATAACCCATTAGTCATATGAAATGTGAGAGAGAATAAAGTATTCTCACTAAGGTTTAATCATTAACTATGCACAATAGCATTAAATTAACATTTGATACTAAGTCACATAGTATCTTCCAAAATGTGTGCATGCTAATAATGAATAGAATTATAAAACTTCTTGCATCTTTCAACTTTTTCAAGAGTTTATGTTTAATATTTACTCTACACTTTTTGGTCATGTTTACTATTACATATGATCCAACTTTATCTTGCTAATCATGATATCCTTAATGAACTTTATGTAATGAGACATCTAAGATAAAGCTTCGATGAAAGGAATGTTAATTTCTAATTTCTAGAAGATATTGAGAAATATTTTTAAATTACTTGTCTGACTTTTCTTTTGGACATGTTATCATTCACCATCTTGGTGGTGTCTATTCCTGTCATTTTCTTTAATATTTTTTTTCTCAGCTCTATATCTCAAGATTTTCTTCCTTGCTCTCTTTATTTTTGGGTCTATAAATACTAAACTAGTCCTAAAACTTTTGCTCATATGCTGTGTAGTGGATACAAAACACATAAAAAACAAAAAAACACAACACTTATCCTTTTGTGTTGTATTTGTTATCCAAAAAACTAAAAATAAAACTATCCTTTTGCAAGGATATAGTCTCAAAAGCTTGTTAGATGATTGTCTTTCATTCAATTGAGTCTTATAAGTATATGGATTGAGAAAGTACTAATATTGGATTTAAATTTAGATATTAATATCATAGGAATTATATAATTAGTTTGATTAACTATTTGTGAACTAACTAATTCTTGATTTGAGTAGATAGACTTTAGTTTTTGGAAAAATACTTCCTTTAGAATTGGCTTACTTATGTATGATGATATTTATTTAGTATATGAGCAAAATTGTGGCTGATCATCAAATAAATAGTATATCAGTGTGAAAATACCTTAGTGTCCCCTTGGCATATAAGATAACTTCCATTATCATACTATCACTACCAAAATATGATCTCATTGTAGTCATAGTAGTATCCTCATATTTTTACCATTGAAACTACATACCATTTTATTCATAGGTCATTCACATGTCTACTATTTTTAAAAAATATATCAACTATCTTAAATAAATACTTCATATATGCATGTCTTTTCTCTAATCCATAATGTCTTAATGACACAAAATAATGTGGTAATAAATATATTTTTACTTTTGACTTCATAAGCATTATACTCACATTAGTTAATATATGTCTTATTGTGAATTTTACATATAAAATTATACAAATAAGAAATGATTCAAAGGGTTTTGACCACCATATGGGTCACCCCTACTTGCTCCAATACTATGGTGATACTCTTAGGTTAGATGATTTATTTAACTTCCACATCATTTAAATTATAGTTATTCTATAATATGCACAATGGATTAGTTTTAAATATATTTGTACTTTCAACTTTATAAATGTGACACTAACAATAATTAAACTTATCTTAATCTCGAGTTTTCTCACAGGGTTATCTCATGGATTAAGGTTAGGACTATTATTTTTTTCTTATTGTACCCCAGAAGTATGCCTCATGACTTATCTATCACCATCTATTATGGTTAACATATATAATTCTAAAGTATAATAAAAAATTTTAAATTTTAGTTCTAATTAGCACCATATTTATCAATATTTAAACCACAACTTTACTAGAAATAAAAATATATACATTTATATCATCATTATGTAAGTATATCAAACCTATCCTAGATTCTAATTTAGCCTGATCTTGAGGAAGAATGTGAGATATATAAAGTGGTATCTCATGGAATCGAGGGTTCTCAATGATAGCCCTACTACCCTAGAAAGGATCTTAAGTTCCAAAACATATTCCCAACCATTTCTTGCTTGTGTTCTCATTGGATTTGTCTCTAATTATGGGTATGAAGTTATGCCACCAAGGGTTTTATGTGCTATTGGCTCAAAATTTGATTCTCCCTCTCTCTTTTAAATGAAAATACTTAAGTATTGCTTTTATACTTCAGGATTTCATACAATTCTTTAAGCTAAAAGTTGTAATACTGATTTGAGATTATGACTTTCTTATCTCATTAAATCTTGTCTAGAGTATACTAGTTATGACAATAAGAATATCATGACTTAAGTAATTCCCCTTTGGAATACAAAATCATAGGGGAAGGAATGTCAATACTAAGATAATTATTTCTAGAATGCATAGTTGAGGTGATGGGAATGATGATGACTAATATAAATGTTTTCTAGAATACAAAGTTACAGCGGCAAGTACCACCATGATTGAATTATTTACTCTCTATATTACAAAATCATGGTGAAAAGAATATCATGACTTAGACATTAATTCTCTAGATCACAAGGTCATGGTAAAAATTATTATTGTGAGAAAATTATTTAGTATTATGTAACTTTTGGTTCTATATTGATTAAGTTGCAACATAGAAAAATGCATCAACTTTTTATAACAGTGGGGTACTTAGCTTCCACTATATAAAATTAAGGTCACAACCATCAATATGTTTTAGATGTAGTATGTCTGTGACTCCAATAAAATATCATGACTATAAAGATAGTGTTGCATAATAAAAAAATAATGACAACTCCATGATAAAGTGATGAATTGTAAAAATTATCATGACTTGTTTTATAAAGTCATGACCAAGAAAAGATCTAGCAACTACTCTATAGGCTCGTGGGAAGTGTAACCAAGTCATGATATGGGAAATATCATGACTCTATTATTTTTCTCCACTCAACATCATTGTTCTACCAAGTTCACTAATTTTATCCAAAATATGTTTAATTTCACTAATATTTATCAAATTCCATCAAATTAGTCTTTTAGTGAAATATATTTATTTAACGCTCAATCAAGTACAAACACATCAAAAATTATATACTAAACAACCCAAAAAAGTTAGTACGTAAAGTGTTAAACAATAAGCAAACTTTAGCTAAATTCATTTGTTCTCACTACTATCTCTAGAAAATCAATATGTTGCTAGATTTTATCATGCATAGCACTCACCACTTTTTCATTGACCATACATAATTGTTGCCACATTATGATCTCAAAAGGACATTATCCTTTAGTGAGGTTTTAACTCTGGCACGTCTCACTATAAATTATAAGTTATCCACTCACCACTATATTATAAGTTATAGAAGAATAGTTGCATTTAATAATTCTGGCATGTCTCACTATAAAGCACTTATAAAATATTGGATATATATATATTTCTAGTGAGGCTTTAACTCTATCAGTTTTCCATTTGATTAAGGAAAACTTTTGTGTACAACTTCAGATATATACCCATCACTTTTAATAATTACTACACAAAATCACCATGTAAATTTTTCAAATTGATTGCTGATAATAGTTTGAGGAATATTTTAATATGTCATCATGTGTTTGAGAAATAGCTCTATTGATTCTTCTACTAAGCATTCCCTTGTTACTTAGTTGAAAGTATCTCACTTGAAAATCCATGTACAATTTTTTAGTGAGGCTTTAACTCTGAAAGTATCTCACTTGATTGTTGCCCCATTATGATCTCAAAAGGACATTTTCCTTTAGTGAGGCTTTAACTCTGGCATGTCTCACTATAAATTATAAGTTATCCACTCACCACTATATTATAAGTTATAGAAGAATCGAGTTACATTTAATAATTCTGGCATGTCTTACTATAAAGCACTTATAAAATATTGGATATATATTTTTAGTGAGGCTTTAACTCTATTAGTTTTTCCATTTGATCAAGGGAAACTTTTGTGTACAACTTCATATATATACCCATCACTTTTAATAATTACTACCCAAAATCACCATGTAAATTATTCAAATTGATTGCTGATAATAGTTTGAAGAATATTTTAATATGTCATCGTGTGTTTGAGAAATAGCTCTGTTGATTCTTCTACTAAGCATTCCCTTGTTATTTAGTTGAAAGTATCTCACTTGAAAATCCATGTACAATCCTTTAGTGAGGCTTTAACTCTGAAAGTATCTCACTTGGTTGTGCCCCATTATGATCTCAAAAAAATATTCTCCTTTAGTGAGGATACAACTCTAGCATGTCTCACTATAAATTGTAAGTTATCCACTCACCACTATATTATAAGTTAAGGAAGAATTGAGTTACATTTAATAATTCTGGAATGTCTCACTTTAAAGCACTTATAAAATATTGGATAAATATTTCTAGTGAGGCTTTAACTCTATCAGTTTTTCCATTTGAAACTTTTGTGTACAACTTCAGATATATAACCATCACTTTTAATAATTACTATCCAAAATCACCATGTAAATTTTTAAAATTGATTGCTGATAATAGTTTGAAGAATATTTTAATACGTCATCATGTGTTTGAGAAATTCTGTTGATTCTTCTAGCATTCCCTTGTTACTTAGTTGAAAGTATCTTACTTGAAAATCCATGTACAATCATAGTAAATTAAGTCCACCAATTTATGAAGCCTACATTAAATTCCATAGATACACTCTCTTACTGGCCTTTTGGAATTAATAGAAGTGGTAGGATGCCCACATTAATCTTTTGTTTCACCTTTTTTTGCGGGCACACTTGACTTATTTTTACATGTTTCCACATTATGTTTCATTTGTGACTAGCAATAATGAGAGTAATTTGTGATGCATGCCCACTTAGAATCATGACATTCCTACATGATTTCCCATTGTAGATTTTTGAATAATGAGACATAAATATCATTTATTGGAGAATAATAAGTTATTTTTTACCCAAAATCTTTCATCATTCATTCTATTACATACTCCTTTAGGGACATGGTGATTATGTCTTTGGATATCTCCTATTTAATTCATTCTATTAGAGATCATTGTGGTCAACTAAATAACAAACTTTATTTTATTGTTTAATCCATTGATCACACTCCTCCAATATCCAAAACCAATGCATCTATGTAAACTTTATAGGATTTTGTATGATCTTGTTTGATTAATATTGTATTTTTATGGGAACTAGCTTTAACTGATTAAAAGCTTCTTGACATATTTGATTACAATCTAATGATTTCTCTTATTTCAACTTCTTGGTTAATGGTGTAACAATGTAAGAATATTATTGGATAAAATAGCTATAGCAATTCACCAACTCATGAAAGGATCTCAACTATATAACCATTATCTATAGTTTCCATCCAACAATATCTCATGTATTATCTTTGTTTATTTAAATTATTCTATTCCCCACAAGGTGACCAAGGTTTTATACTTCATACTAAGAAAATGTTTACTGCCATTATGCATAATTATTTATCTCAAGTGATTCACATATTGTTTTGGTAATTAGATATAAACTATGATATCAAGAAAACAGGTAACTTAAAAGTGATTCAGAAAAAATTAGAGTACCTTATCTTTGTTCATTTAAATGATCCACGTGTTTTTATAGAATTCATATGAACTATAACAAGTCATATATATAAACGTTAACTCATCTCTTTAAGCTTTTTAAACTTGGTAGTATCCCAATTTTATATCAAGCTTGGTAAACCATCTTGTCTTGGGTAAGGTGATCAAATAAATTAGCTATGCGAAGAATTTGAAACATATTATTTACCATTTGCCTATTGATTTGTTTATAATTAATGCACAACCATAAGAATCTATCACAATTTTATAGAATTAGTGCTTTGCAAAGTTCTTTTGATAGTTTTATGAATTCTACATCAATTAGTTGTTTGTGTTGCTTCTTCAATTCATTGACTTGGTGCCAATTAGTGGCTAGTGGATAAGAATTGAGCACTAGTTCAATTGTTTGATTGACCTACCATTTGAATGACCATTTCTTTGGTTGTTTTGTAGGCAAGATGTTCTCAAATGATTAAAATTTCTTGGCCTTCACATGGAGTGTAATTTGCATATCTCATACTATCATTGATTTTTAAAGAAATCTGAGTAATTTTATTCCATTTTACTCTTGTTGATCACTATATTTTTTGGGAGTTGTTTGGCCTCTCATTGTATTAGGAAACTACATTAACATTGAGGACAATAAAACATAGGTAATCAACAATTGCTACCAAGTATACATTGATTCGATTAACAAAATTGAGGCTATTCATATAGTCATAATTATCAGTGGTAATCATCTTGATGTTTCATTCCTCATCCATCCTCGGAAATAGAGTTCAACCTCATGTCCTTCAATGTTCAAGGATTTTTAGAATTGATGGCCTTGATTCAATCACCATCCTTATTGTAATCTCTATCATTTTTCATTTTCTTAGAAAATGAAAATATTTAATGAGCTTGTGCCAATGAGGCAGTGATTTTCTAGATGGCTACCAAAATATATTTCAGGCCATCCTTCTCCATGGCAATGGTAGTAAACTTTCCTCAGCTAGAATAATCTGGTATTGCATATTTGTGGTTCATTGCATAAGATACATGTCAATAGTTCCTTTTCTTTTCAACATTTTTCAAAAATATTTTTTTATAAGGATTCTTTCATTGTCACCATTAAATTGCTTATTTTTATCCATCATTCCTTTATCTCTAAGTGGAATTGAATTTGTCTTGATTTTTAAATTCCACCATGGATTTGGCTATTAACATGACTCGAATGAGGTTTTGAATACCTCTTCCTTTCAATTCTTGCTTCACCCAATACTTAAGGTCATCCATAAATGAACATGCTTTCATCTTTTCTGAGTCAAAGATATAGAATATGAGTTCTAATATTTTTTTTCATATATTTTATTATATCTTATGTTGCAAGAGCCTTCATAACTTTTTTCTTCTATTTGTGCATAATAAAATTTCTAAAGAAAATTCCTCTTATACCACCTCTAAGTAATAATGAGAGAATCTGCACACCTACAATCATCAAATCTTCAATGTCACAAAATAAGTATTCTGCCAACAAAATACATAAGCACAATACTAACATTGATTGTATATACGATAATGCTTATTGTTTGAAAATGCTATTCAGTCTCCAAAATAAAGTTGTTAATATCTTTCGTTCATTATGCACCATTGAATTCATTCCACTTTGATACATCCACATCATGTGCATGTTTCATAATAAACACATCACATTCAATTATTCATCTACAATGTATAAGCTCTCTTCTTAAACCCTATATCTTCTGTTGCATAAATACTACCATTATTTCTAAGATAAATTCATTTACATAAATGTTTATGGTAGAATTGAGGGCATCCTAGATATCTCCCATAAATTCTTCTTTCATGGAAATAAATCCATAAATGTGATTGATAATATCTTCGTGTTGGGTATGTCTAGGTTGAGCAGACCGGATCTATTAAATTGGTTCATAAAAATTGTTTAATTAAAATTAAATTTTGTTTAGTATATTATTAAATCTGATTTAATTTTTGGTGGGTTTAATTTATTAAATTGTGTTTATTATTTTTTTGTATTTGTTGTGATTTTATTTTATGAGTGCATATTTTATTTAAATTGACTTGTACCATTTGAAGTGGAGCAAGTTAATGAGTGGGACACAATATATAGAAGGAGACAAAAATGTGAGAGTAGAGAGCTTGGTTGGTTGGTGCACATGAATTGAGGGGGCTAGTGTCATGGACTTGTAGTTATAGTGTTAGTAAATTAGTGCAAATATATTTATAATATTAATACATTGATTATTGAGTTATAAAAATATTAAAGATGTAGGGACCTATATAAGAGCATGTGGAATGAATTAGTATGATTCTTAGAGAGTTTAGGCAGACCAATCTAGTTGACTTTAGTGAGCTTGTCACAAGTCGATGACTTAACAATACATAAATGTTTTGGCCAACCCTACACAAACTAGTTATGGTATGCAGTCATTTTCTTGATGGTAGAGCGATACCAATTCAACATAGAGCTAATATTTAGCATTATCTGAACATTGAAGCCCAGATGATATATTGATGGGGCGTCACATGAGCTTTTTCATATTGAAATTATTGGCCCATGACACTAGTATGTGCATAAAAACATGAAATGTGCATATTATGATATGATATTCTTCATGATTTTTTTCTTCACTAGTTCGATTTTATGAAAACAAAAAAAAAGAAATCAACTTCTCTTCTTTGATTATTGAAACATGAAGGCTCTAATGTAGTGAAAAAAACAATACTTGAGTGCTAGGATTTAATTACAGAATGCTTGGAGGAGCATCGGATATTAATTGTTTGGTCTAAAACAAAGATTACCAAAGATAATTTCGAACCAAGTATTTTAATTACAATTTACATTTTCTTTTACTTTTAACTTTTTGGTTGAAATAAACTTTTAACTTGTTAATTATTTTGTTATGATTTTGTGGATTGGATGCATATTATGTAAATAATGGGCATAATATAAGTTGAGCAAGATATAGTATGATTGTAAATTATTTGATAATATATTATTTGTTAATATTTTATCACATAATATATTTATTATGTTAGCAAAAAAATGAATTTCAATTTAAAATTGAAAAACTTAATTTTAGCAGAATCGAAGATTACATTTTTGGATAGTTGAAAATTTAATATGATAAAATTTAAAAAAATAATTTTGGATTAAATTGAAAATTAATCTATCACGGAATTTAAAATTAAATATAGGTAAATAGAAATATATTTTAATAAAATAGATAATATGTTTTTAAAAGTGAAAATATATTACGTGGATTCTGCTATACTTAATAATAGTGTAAAAGTTTAAATTATTAGATTTTAAGTCAGAAAAAATTAATTAACCAAATTATGAGTATAATAGAGATTCTAAAACTAAATTTTAATATTCAAACTCCATTTTATCTCAATAATATTTGAGCAAAACGTGTAATATGATGGGTTTTCCTAGTGCTTGCAGTCCAAGCAGCATGATGCCGTAAATGGCAGATGGGTGTGCCCTAGCATTACATCTATATCTACAATGTGAGGCTAAGTTTTTTTTACCTCTTATGGTCAAATTGTTTCAGTCCATAGATGGGGTGGAAGCTCATCCCTACAAACAACTCACATTGTGCTTCATTTAAATAGCTGACAATGATGCAAATTCTTGGTATCAATTTAATTGTTGATTTGAGTTAGCTACTTATAGTTAATGTGATGAAATAAAATAGGATTATCTAGAAATGTCCATCAGGATGACTCAAATAGCTACTTGAGTTAGCTATTAGAAAATTTTTCAAATAGCTAATATTATTCTCAGTTACTATTTAATGTAAAAGTGAAACGAATGATATCAAAATTTGAAATAGAAAAACTTAATAAGAGTAACTTTTTATTATGAAAAAAGATAATTAAGGTAAATTTGAGGAAGGATAATTGTTTATATGCAATTGAAAAAATGTTCACCAAGATTCTTGAAGATTAGTAGAATGAGATGGAAGGTAATGTGATTACTAATCTACATTTGAAACTAGATGATGGTGTATTGTCGAGTATGGTAGAAAAGAGAAGACTTTACACTCTCTTTAAATGATGAAATCACTTATTGTATTTGATCTTCATTTGAAGTAAAAAAATTTAATGAGTAATTTTTTATTATGAAAAAAAAAATTAAGGTAATTTTGAGGAATGATAACTATTTATATGCAATTGAAAAAATATCCACCAGGATTCCTAAAGATTAGTGGAATGAGATGGATGATATTGTAATTACTGATCTACATTTAACACTAGCTGATGGAGCATTGTCGAGCATGGTAAAAAATAATACAATAAAACAAAATTGGGATACTCTCACAAGATTATACGAGGTGAAGTCACTTCACAATAAGACTTTATACTCTTTAAATGATAGAATCTATTACAGTATATGATCATATTAATACTTTAAATACTTTATTTTCTCAACTTACTATGTTGGGTCATAAAATTGAAGAAGTTGAATATGTTTAGAATTTACTTCAAAGTTTACCTGATTCGTATGATCAACTCGTCATTAATATGATGAATGATATTCTAATAGATAGTATAATCTTCAATAATATTGTCTCTGTCATCTTAGAATAAGAAAGAAGTTGCAAAAACAAGGAGAATAGATATGCAAATACATAGCAAGTAGATGCCTTAATGGTAATATGAGGAAGATCAATGGAGCATGGCCCTAATGGGAATTATAATTATGGTAGATCAAAATCAAGAAGTAAGAAAAATATTAAATACTATAACTGTGGCAAGAAAAAGCACTTCAAAAGAGATTATTGATTTAAGAAAAAAAGTAGGGATGATGAGTTATCAAATACTCAAGGAAATATTACAAGAATCAATAATGATGATAACATCTTATACAACAAGGTGACAATAACAATTGAAAATAGAAAGCAGTTTAATATTGTGTGGTTGCTAGACTCGGGAACTTTGCGGCACAAGACATCCTAAAGAGATTGGTTTTACAAATATGAACTAATTTCAGGAGATTCATGCACGTGGGTGATGGTCATACTTTGAGGATTATCAGAATTGGTACTATAAAAATAAAAATATTTAATAGTATGGTTCGTACCATTCAAGAGGTATGACATGCAATGTACTTAAAGAAAAATCTATTGTATTTAGGACAAATAGATAGTCCTAAGTGTAAAATACATATTGAGAATGAGATGATAAATATTATGAGAGGTTCATTTGTGGTCATGAAAAAAAAAATATCATGACAAATTTATTCATACTTAGGATAAATGATTTAGGAGGCTAATACATGTGTTGCATCAATTATCAAATGAGAAGAATCAATGATGACGTAGCATCTCAAATTAGGCCACATATCATAATAAGGTTTAAAGGTTCTCCCTAACAAAAAGCTACTTCTGGAGCTCAAATTAGTAAACTTATCTTTTTGTGAGTATTGTGTTACAAATAAGGCAAATATATTGATATTTAATAGATCAATTGTAAGAAGTAAATACATTCTAAGCTCGATACATTCTGATGTATGAGAATCACCAGAAATATCCCATGGTTGAGCAAAATATTTGTATCTTTCATTGATGATTACTCAAGGAGATGTTGGGTGTATCTAATCAAGTAGAAGTCATATGTGTTTCCAAATTTTAAAGACTTCAATGCATGGGTGGAACTTGAATCCTGGAAAATGATTAAATGTTTACGAACATGTAATGAAAGAGAGTTTATAGATAATGACTTTCTTACTCTTTGTAAGCAAGAAGATATCAAATGATAGTTCACAATCACATACATACCACAATAAAATGGAGTAGCAGAAAGGTTGAATAAAATGCTTGCAAAATGGATGAAAGTGATGTTGAGGACTACAAGTATACTCAATTCTTTTTTGGCGGAAGCACCCAGTACTGCATGTTATGTGATAAATTAGTCACCATAAACTGTGATTGATTTGAAGATGCCAATGGAGATGGGGACTAATAAGCCAATAGATTACTTTACTTTATACTTTTTTGTATATTCTACATATGTGATGTACTATACCCAAGAAAAAACAAGTTGGATCCAAAATCTAGAATGTATATATTTTTAGAGTATGCTAAAGGAGTGATGGGGTATTACATGTGGTGGCTTACTACCCACAAGATAATTATCAACAGATATGTAATATTTGTAGAAAATCAATTACAACAAATTGATGATAATAAATCGATATCCCAAGATCTACAGAGGAAGAACCAGAGCATGAAACACACGAGCAAGTCGAGTTTGAGACTCAAAAAGTTAGTCAGCCAACAAGTGATAGAAGGCAGCTAGCTTAGCACTCGGAGTATGTTATGAAGAGGAATATTGCATATTATCTTCTAATAGATGATCAAGAACCTTCAACATTTCACAAAGCTTCAAATAGTTCAAATGCTTCTCTATGGATGATAGTAATGGAGAAAGAAATTGAAGCTCTAAATAAGGCAAGACATGGATGCTAGTTACATTACCACTAAGAAGAAAAGTTATTGGTAACAAATAGGTTTACACAATCAAGTAAGATAATAATGATCAAGTAGAATGGTATTGTCCAAGATTAGTGATAAAGTGATTTGCTTTGAAAGAAGGTTTTGATTTCAATTCTTTGATGGTTCGTCTTACAACAATGAGAATAGTGATGACTCTATGTGCTATATTTTATTTTCATTTTGAGTAGTTAGATATTAAAACTGTATATTTTAATGGAAAATTTGAAGAAGAAATTTATATGTTCCAGCCAGAATAATTTACCGAAACCAGTAAGAATAATTTTATTTGTAAGTTGAACAAATTTCTATACGATCTAAAATAGGCATTGAGATGTTGGTATAAGAGATTTGATTCCTTCATCATTAGCCTTAGAAATAATAGACTCAATTTAGAACATTATACTTACAATAAGAGGTTTGAGGGTGAAAATGATATCATCATTTTATTATCATACGAGGATGACATGTTGGTAGCAGTCCCAACAAATGTCGAATATAAGAATTGAAGTATGGCTGACTAGAAAGTTTGATATGAAGAACTCGAGACTAGCAAACAAGATTTTAGGAATGTAAATTTACCGAGATATAACAACAGTAAGATTTGACTTTCTAAAGAAAATTACTTTAATAATTTTTTGCAATGCTTCAACATATAAGGTCATAAGTTAATTTCTATCTCACTTCCTATTAATTTCAAATTGTCTTCAATTATGTGGTCTAAATCAGAAGAAGAGATGAGAAAAATGTCTCGAGTACAATATATATTAGTAGTGAGAAATTTAATGCTTGCAATAATTTGTACAAGACCAGACATTACACATATAGTGAGAGTGATTAGTTGATTTATGACAGATCCTAGCATAAAAAATTAGAGTACTATGAAGATGATTCTTATATATCTTAAAAGAACTTTAAATGTTATATTAGGTTATGGATATTCAGACCTTATTATCAGAGGCTATATTAATGCATACTATGTTGGGGATATTTATAATACTAAGTCTACCATGGGCTATGTTTTTACTCTTGCTAGAAGAGTTGTAAGTTGAGTTTCAAAATTACTATCTAATATATCTACTTCTATGATAGAAGCAGAGTATGTTACAACTACAGAAGCTAGTAAAAAGACAATCTAGTTGCAAAAAGTATCGGAAGAGCTTGAACACAAATAAAATAAAGTAACTTTTATTTTGTGATAGTTAGAGTGCTCTACACTTAACAAAAAAATCTAGTATTTCTTTCAAAAATAAAATACATCAGAGTACAATATTATTTTATATGAGAGAAAGTTAAAGAAAGAAGTATAAATATGCAAAAGATTCACATTAATGAAAACATATCGGATATTTTAACCACCCCGATCAATATTAACAAGTTTGAATGGTGCAAAACTTCAATTGTTTAGCAAGAACGTAAGCAAACATATACAAATAAGAAAAGTAATTTTTAAGTAGGAGAATATAATGACATGGTTAAGTAAAATATCACCTAGTCTACATTGGAAGTTCCTTTGAGATTTCTGATTTTTTCTATAAAATGAAGTTTCATCTCATTTGAAAAGCATCCTAATCCCAATTCTCATTTAGCATATATTTCTTTTATTATATTGTTTATTTTATTATCTTGAAAGTTAAATTTTTTATTTTTAAATTATTATTGTGGATTTTATATTAAAAAACATAAATTTCATTTTTATTAAAATATTCTCGTTGTATTTTTTTTTGATACTTTTATTATAAACTTTATAAATGTTGAGTTTTTATTTATAAAGAAATTAATTATCATTAAATTAAGTAAAATATCCAAAAAATTTATTTGTCAAATAAAATGATGAGCTTGATTATTTTTATAATTATCATAGTATAGAGGTCATCTGTCCAAATATCTCAATAAATTATGTATATTTATAATTTTCAATCAATCTTGAAGTTCAAGATGAACAATCCAATATCATGTTTTAATGAAATACACCACATCAAGGATCCGTCCATTTGCTGAAATTTGTGCAGTTTTCATTAAAGATGTTTTTTGCACAAACTGGCCCGTTTATTATCCATAAAAAAAGTAAATCAAATGACTTTTATGACAAGATAATGCTCCTAAGTTGCTGTTTTTTTTTCTGACTGTTAATCCATCCTGTCTTGTTAGTTTTATCTGATAGATGTTGTATACAACAAAGTATTTAAATAGCACCAAACTTAGTTCATTATTGTTATTTTTTCCAACAAAGTTGCAGCCAATGGCTCACAGTTTGGGGGATGCCTTGGGATAATGAAGAACAACATGATCATAAACATCCACAGTGAGAAAATCATCAAGCGTTGCAGAAGTACATTGCCTTGTAAATATCCTACAAGCCTCTCTGTATGGTCCGTTGCGGAACATGTCCTTCCCTATCTCTCTTTCAATCTTGCCCATCTCTTCTTCGACCACTCTTCCAAACAGTTCTTTGCTGACTTCGATCCCAACCCCATCACCATCAAGCTCGGCCTTGTGTTTTACCCACTGCCAGTTTTGCACCCTGCTTATCTCTGCCGTAGCAGCATCTTCCATGAGGTTGTAAAGAGGTACTGACCCTGTCCCTGTTAGCCATGCTGCAAGGTATTGAATCCCAACACGGGTGTTGAGCCGCATGCCTTCCATCGTACGCACTCCTCTTGGCTTCTGCAACAGGTCTTCTTCTGTTACCATGGCAGCATCTTCTCGCTTAATTGCATGAATTTGGTGGGGGGCAGTTTTGATGGCGCCACCGAAGACTTCGATGCAGGTTGGAATAAGACCCGGGTGTGCTGCCCACGTGCCATCATGCCCGGCCTTCACCTCCCTTAACTTGTCTTTTCTCACTAGTTCTAACGCTGCTTTATTTGCCACCGGATCATCTCTTATTGGAATCTGTGCTGCCTGTTTCATGAAAAATTTTGAACACGATCAATTTAGGAGTCGAAAAATTGTGACGAATTCAGATCATATCCAGAAACACACCATTCCTCCCATGGCATGCACGCCACGCCTATGACAAGTCCAAATTAACAGATCAGAATAACTCTTCATGAAGTGTTGGGTCATTCCAACCTGGACCCTGTCGGGCAGCAGGCGATCTGGGTGAGCCTGGAACGTCTTGACATAGCTGAAGATGTAATCCCACCGGCCACAGTTCAAACCAACAGAGTGATCCTTGAGCTCATGAAGGATTTCATTCATTTGGAAGACAGCTGGAAGTGTTTCTATTAGAACAGTGGCCCTGATGCTTCCTCTTTCTATTCCAACTCTATTCTCTGCCATCTCAAACACGCTGTTCCATATCTTTGCTTCCCTGCCAATTGCATTATAAACCCCATGGACCACTGTAGGCTTAGGATATGTATTATAAATGGAGAAAGAGATGAGATTACCTTGAATGTTCCATTTTAGGGAGATAGAAGAAAGGGCCAAACCCTGCCCCTTGCCTCTTCCTGAACATGGCATAATTGTGGTAGAAATAAATGCCAAAATCCACCAGGCAGCCAATGGCAGGCTCGCCATCAATGAAAATATGAGCCTCAGGCAAGTGCCAGCCTCGCGGTCGAACAAATAGCTTAGCTGTTTCATCATTCAGCTTGTAAATCTTGTTTCTGGCCTTGTCCTGAAATGAAATTGTTCCATCAACAGCGTCCTTCAAGTTGACTTGTCCTCTGATAAGATTCTGCCAAGTAGGAGAAAGGGCGTCTTCAAAATCAGCCTATCAAACAAAGGAAAGTTAAAAACAAACAGGAAACAAATCACTACAAAGCATGAAACTAGAAGGAAGGCATTTTGCAGGCAATTTCAACTAACCATAAAAACCTTAGCACCAGAATTCAGGGCGTTGATGATCATTTTGCGCTCAACTGGTCCCGTAATTTCCACTTTCCGATCAGCCACCACGGGCGGAACCGGAGCACAAATCCAATCGCTTTCCCGTATGAACTTAGTTGTCAGGTCAAACCTAGGAACTGCCCCCTGATTGTACCTCATCTTAGCTTCTTTTCGGCAATCCATTGCGTATTTGACATGATTTCTGAACTCTCTTTGAATATCTGCTACAAACTGCATAGCTTCTCTGGTGATGACCCTTGCAAAGGCATCATCGTATCGACCGCGGACGTCGACTCCTTGCGGAACAGCATAAACACCTCCGTTGTTTTCCATTTTGGATTGTATCTTCTGGTTTGGTGCGGAGAGAAGAGAAGGTGGTATTGATTGTCGAGTGTTTTGGTGGGGAAGCGTGTTTGCTGTGGCTGTTTTCAAGCGGATGCCATGAATGCAAGAAGGCTATGGCTACGAAATGGATCAGGGATGACGTCCGTGTGTTAACATAGTGATAAGGCAGTGACCGTCGCTAGAGGATATACTGCAGTTACAGACAAGCGAATCTGCAATAGCAGAACAAGACAAGTGATAAGATGTGGCTGGCTGGGCTGACCAGAGTTCGAGCGAAACTATATGGGGTAGGTGAGCTTGGAGCAAAGGGTCTAATTGATTCTTTGTGAAAATTATGTTTAAGAAAGATGGATTTATATTTTGGTTCACCAAATACAAAATAATTCGAAAAATGACTTTTTACTCAAAATAAAAAAAAACATCAAAACATAATTCAATTTTGGTTTGCTGAAAAAAAAAAGATTTTACCCCATCATCACACGTGAGAACATTTAAAAAATATAAAATAATTTATCAAAATTTCTAACTATCAAAATAAAGTATAAATTAGTTTCATGTGGCCTTTTAGGAATTCAAAAACTAGTATCCTAATATTAAAAAAAAAACTTTACAGTCATCCAGCTACAACAAAAACATCAAGTAAATTTTAGAACATATATATATATATATATATGCTTATCTTTAGACACACACACACACACACACACACACTTATTTCTATATACATATATAGAAAGGTGTGTATATATATATAGGATATATAGGTTTGTGTGTGTTTGTTTGTGTAGAAATAAGTATTAAAACTAGTTTAAATGTCATTATATAGTTTTTGGTTTTCCCGATTAGCATCTCTTTGTTATTCTAACAATTTTTTTTTAATGAGCTTAATTGTTAAAAATACTTTTGCCTTTTATTCATATTGTGAATGATTTGGTACATAGAAATTAGCTTACGCATAGAGATTGAATCATATGTACTAATTGAATATAAATTTGTTCATAATCAAAATAGAATTGGACACCCTATCGATAATATTATAGCACTAGATTTCAATGAGTATGTCTTGACTATGGTGAATTATATAGTTCTAATTTCTAGTACTAATATATTTGACTATATTGAAAGGGACAAATATGGTGTAATTATTTTGTATTAACTTAAAAAATAAAATACATTGTTGTTATTATAACTACTATTACTCTTGTTTTTGAGGTACTTATTTTTTGTATATATTTGGTAATACTTATTTTGATTCATAAAGGATAAATTCTAGAAATATATTTAAGAACTCTATCAATCATACGACGAATATTAATTACCGATTGAATTCATGTAATGTCAAAAAAATTGATGATATTTCATTAAGAAAGCTTATAAGTTTTGATATTATCAAACCCTACAGGTAGATATCGATATGATAATTTAAATAAGTTAAGCGGAAAGTATCAAATAAATAATTAGAGGTTGATTGAATTAGATTGTCAATAATTTAATTCAATCAATGAGTATTTATAATCCTAACATGAATAGTTTAATTTGATAAGTTACAATATCATAATATATTTAGGATAAATGAGTGAGTATAATTATAATTCTGTAATGATATAAATATAATTTAATATAAATTATTATGAGAAATTATTTTTATTAGAAGCCAAAGATCACATTCGCATCAGAATCCCTTTCATAGCTTTATCTAGAAGTGATAAAAGAATTTTTACATTTTTTATTTATTTGAAATATATGTATATACACAATAAGAATAATAAATATAGTCGTAATCTAAATAATTTGATTTGATAAATGAATCAAATTAATTTTATATGCATTAAATTAATTATAAGTGTGTATATTTATATTTTAAATACATAGATTTGATTTTTATTTATTAAAATAAACCAAATGGATTGAATTAATATATATTAATATTAGGTTTTGGTTTTGAGTAATATAAAAACAGAGATTGGTTCGATGATGCTACCCCCACTATAGCATTGGCATTTTCACATAGAACTTTTGGAGTTGAGGTGATATGGGATAAGTCTTTCTGACTGAGCTTAGTTTAAGGTAAGTTTCTTCTGCATTGCTTATAATTGAAACAAATTTAAACAATCATAATCCTCAAGCAAATAATGAAAAAAAAATTGAGCTCTCGAATCCCTAACAATGGTATCAGAGGAAGTTATCATGATATTTGTGTGTGGATAGATTGGGTTTTAAATGTGGTTTAAGAATATTTGGTTAACTAACCTAAATTGAGATAATTTTGCCTCTATTGCCCAAGTTGGATAACCCAATTATGATGGTGGCTGAGATGAAGGTGGACAAGGTTAATGAAGGTGGTTATAACAACTGATAAAGGTATTTATGAAAGTAGTCATGGCCAATGGTAGTGTTGTGATATTTTCTATTGTTAGCAATAATGATTGTGGAAGTAGTCATGACTAATGGTAGTGTTAGTACCATTTATAGTTGCTGGTGATTATTATTGTGGAAGCAGCAGTGACCAATGGCAGTGCCAATGATATTTTCTATTGCTAGTGATGGTGATTGTGGAAGCAGATATGACCAATGGCTATACTGATGACATTTTCAGTTGTTGGCGATGGTCACTACCGAGGCTATCATGGCCAATCACCATACCAAAGGTTATATTCAAATTCAATGATGACATATGTGGTGGCTAATGCAACCAAAGATAAAAGCATCTAAGGTGGTTGCAACCAGTGGCAATAAAGATGTAGATCTCATGGTGATAATAATTGGCGACGACTAAACTCAAGGTGGAAGACACCATTAATGGCAAAGCACATGGCCAGAATCCCAAGTCCTTTAGAAAATCTAAGGCACATTCCATTCCTTGATATTATGGACACTACCCAATCACATGTAAATAGATGAGGTAGATTTTCCTGGTTTAAGGCACCTCCTATAGAGTGAGGTGCTCTATAACCTACATAGCCAAGGTATTTTGACATATAAATATGCATGTTGCTTGGTCATCACATATTTGTAGTATGATACTATATGTGGCATGATAGTATATGTGTCTTTGTAATATATGTGGCATGGTGGTATATTTGGCATGGAAATATATGTTGCATGGTAAGCTATGTGGAATGGTCTTATATGTATTTTTGGGCCGAAGTATAAACATAATTATTTTTAAATAAAAAATTCTCAGATTTTAAAAAATATATAAATAGGCAAGGGGGTTCATTAACTAAATCTCATGATCTTCAACATTGGTTTGAAAGCAAGTCAGTTAGAGCATTACCTTGGTGCCTTCCCTTGTTGGATTAATTGATTTGTAGATAGACTTAGTACAAACCACTATAAAGGTAATTCTATGGATTGATAAAATAAGTCACTTATCCAACTAAAAGATTCATTTAAGAGTCAATTAGTTTATAATTAGGTGATGATTTATGCTTAGCAATAAATAATAGCATCATATCTATCATCATTAGACACAAAATAAATGTCTCCATAGAAGTAAGAATGTACTCCATCATGGTTGAAAATTTAACTCATATATAGTTCTCTCCTTTCTCTAGGTCATGAGGTATTAGCTTAGTCCCAAAGTTCCACTTATGTAGGGTTGTGGCTAAAAAAAATAAAAATAAAAAAAACTAGATAAAATCATCATGATTATAAAACAAATACAAGATATACAATACAAATCTTAGTGAAATAAAATAAGATAATGTTATTGAAACTACTAAAAAGAGAATCACTCCTTTTCAAAGGAAGCTATAACATTAAAATTTGACCAATCAAACTAGCAAAAGTAATCCCAAACAACTACTCTAAAAATTTATGGTGACTTTATTATAATACCTAATTTTATAGTTAGATTCATCAAAAATGCTAGTTTGGGTTAGTCTTTCATCCAACATCATTCCACAAGCATATGGGTCATTATATAATAAATTTGACCTTTAGTCCAGATATTAATTCCATAGAGAATACACATGAAATGTTAGATAAGTTAATAATAACTAACAACTACTCTAGTATGTAAGATAGATAGAATTCAAGTTATAAATCCTATATTCTAGAGATAATTTTTATTTTTATTTATAATAGAATTCATAAATAGCTTTGTTGTAATTATGCTCAGTCATAAAATGAAAGGTATATAATTGGGGAATAATCTCTTTCCCTACTAGCATACAAGATTATTATCAGTTATTGAGCTATTTCTAATGATGGTTCTCTCGTAGTTATCTCCTTAATACATTATCCTTTAGACAACACATCATCTCTACTTAGAGATCATTCATAAGTAACTTTTTAGATAACTCATTAATTGCCTTCAATGATTTCTTTGAATACACTTTCTCATTTTCCAACCTCTAGTGTATTTCATGATGATATTTAATGTTGTAATAAAAGTATTTGAACTTTTGGCTTCGTTCATACCATACTCACACAATTAATAAATGCTTTCTTTCACATATCATCGATCGAAACTATATGACTGAATGTAACTCATATGAGTATTACTACCATATGAATCATATATGTCCATGCCTATTGCATGACTTGCTTGTCATTATCACCCACTATGATATGCGACTCACATACTAAATGTGAAATCCTTAGAAGAACATTCTATTTATTTCCCAACATTAATTAAGGGTTAATTCCTCTAAAACATGCATAATAGAGTGAGCTATAAAAGTGTTCATATATTTAGCTTCGTATGCACTATACTTGCAACAATTAAACACATCTCAATTTTTAGTTTTTCTCTTTTTATTCTGCTTGATGATTGTGATACAGGAAAAAGTCACGATGACTTATTTAGTTTCTATAACACAAAGTTGTAATACTAGATATGAGCTGTGACCCTGGTCTCTTTCTTCTATTTCATGCTGTGATGTGGGAATAAATCATGATAGCTCATCTAGCCTTTATTACATAAAAGCATGATATTGGATTGTTGTCTTGACTTGTGCATTTAGTATTTTTAATACAAAGTCATGTAACTGAGTGATGGTCATTGCTTTGATTTTTCTTTTGAGCTAAAAGGTATATTGCTTGTGTTGGATGTAACTTGAGTTTGACTCTTTGTAACATTTTGTAGCAGCAGGTCATGATTTTAGATCTTAGGAGTACTTGGTTGAGAAGGTTTGGTAGAAGAAATGTCATGGCATCTAGAGGCCGTCATGATTTTTAGCACTAGCCACCAATAGGGTACTCGGTTACTATGATGTAAAATTAATGTCACAAGCAAGAAGTAATTTTGAGCTGGTCTAGCTACAACGTCAAGAATCTTCGTAATCAAGTAAATGTTTTGTATAATGAAAGGATTATGTTAACAAGGTGGTAGAGTCATGCGATACAAAGATTTCCAAGATTATGTGGGTAGTGTTTCAGCCATGTTTAGATGCTAAAACTAATCTATAAGTACTCACAGTTAGCTTGCAAAATGTTATGATTTTCATGATTTTTTTTCTCCCTTTTTAATCACCAACTCTGCTAAGTGCACATTCCACTCTAAAAATTTCTGATTTCACAACTATTTATCAAAATATTCCAAAACTAACTTTTTTGTAAAATTATTAGTAATAAACTTTTTTTTCAGACAAAAGACATCATAAAAATCATATTAAATGGTCATTATTATTTAATATTTAGTATACCGAACAATAACATTAATAATTAACACTACTACATATTTGATATGCGCTAAGTTCTAGTTAACATTTATATCTTTTTTTGTTAAGTAAACCAAAGTAAATGACTGATGTTAAAAATAATATTTTTGTATGTATTTTTTTACTAAAAATAAATGACATTACTTTACAATTTGGCTACTAATAGTAACACCAAATTATGCAACTTTACCTTGCAAGTTTGGTTCCTAATAGTAATACCTCACATCTCATTTGAGACCAATGCAATTGCCTAGACTTACATGAAGGTGAAACAAAAAAAAATCCATATTTAATTGAGATTAGTTGATGTTTGGGTGAGTTGGCCCCAACATCCATGCTTCAAAAGAACCACACAACATTGTTGAACATACCTTTGATTAGTTTGGGGCCAACATAAATAAAGTAAATCAAAAAACTTTAAATGTAACTTCATTCAACAATTATTGTGTAGATCTTACTTAATTATCTAGTTACACTTGTTGCAGAGCAATGGAAAATTATATCATTACTTTTTACCAACATTTGCATAGAAAAAAAAACATAAACATCAAATTAAAATATCAAAAACTACTACTTGTTACATGTCGGCATTACTTTTGGTTCATTATGCTAAAGTGATTCTATACTACTAAAGTTCACTTATAGATATTAGATAAGCTATGTCATGTCGGCATGATTCATTTTTGGGTGGCCCAGTTGGGCTGCTATGCTTTGTCGGGCACATCCCAACATGGGAGTCATGTCGTGTCTAATAGGGCATGACTTCTAGTTTGCCTAGCCTGGCATGGAATGACTTCTAGTCTGCCTAGCCTGGCATGGAATGACTTCTAGTCTGCCTAGCCTGGCATGGCATGACTTCTAGTCTGCCTAGCCTGGCATGGCATGACTTCTAGTCTGCCTAGCCTGGCATGGCATGACTTCTAGTCTGCCTAGCCTGGCATGGCATGACTTCTAGTCTGCCTAGCCTGGCATGGCATGACTTCTAGTCTGCCTAGCCTGGCATGGCATGACTTCTAGTCTGCCTAGCCTGGCATGGCATGACTTCTAGTCTGCCTAGCCTGGCATGGCATGACTTCTAGTCTGCCTAGCCTGGCATGACATGACTAGCATAATTCCAAGTAGACTCATGCCTACCATGTTGGGTCATCTCGGATCATGTCATATCATGCTAGTTTTGTGGGCAGCACCACCACTTGCACCATCTACTGGCTACCACTGTCACCACACATAGATAACCAATCACCACAAATTCATAAAAATTAAAATATAAAATAAATAAAACAAATAAAAAAATTAATTACATGTACAACACACATTAGTCTTATGTTAACAAAGCATAAGTATAACAAAAAGACTAAAAATATATAAATATAAACTATAACTATTACACTGTAAGTAAAGTAAAAAATGAAATACAAATTTTATTTCAAACCACCAAGGTCCAAGAGACAAACATAAAATAAAAATACAAAATAATAATTAATAAGAATAACAAAAAAATGTAATCATAAATCATAATCATAGTATCAAAATCAAATCATATCGTACCAAAATAAGAATCATAAAAAAGCAAAATATCAAAAAACAACAATCAATTCCAATTCCAATCAATGTTTGTATGCAAATCATCATAATCATCATGTAAGAATCTGATGGTATCGCTAATGGTGGCCTCAATATCCTCCAAGTCCCATGAGTCACTATCTGCTAGAAACTTTTATGCTCCTACTCTATCCCGAATGCTTAACCTTGAATCTTTCCAATCCTTCATGCATACAAGTGCCTCAATGATATCTAGCTATAGTCTTGATCTCCTATCTAAATAACATTGCCTACAATAGAAAAAGTAGAATCCAATATTATGCTAGACACCAGAGAAGTCGGTAGATCATGTGTCATCTTAGATACCATGAGATAGGTAGATTCAAATGATGTTCACCATAGCAAAATATTATGTTTCTTATTATTTTAATGCGAAAGGATTGAGCAATAATCAGTATTTAAGTTTCAAGATAGCTCACCCCTATTCTATGTACCACCCTATTGTTTCCTCATTTCTAACTAAATAGAAAAGTCATCATCTTTGAATATGGAATACATATCCAAACTTGGAGCTTGGCTACAACTACTACCATACCTAGTACCATAGTATATAAATATGTTTGTCAATTTTTTATGAATGAACCCTTCAAGTTAGTAGCCTTGGTTCATGCAAGTGGATATGTACGTACAAATTTTGTCTATCCCTTTTACATTAACCCTAGGATCCATGTAGGTAGCCAGGCATTCAAGGGATTGAATGGTAGACTAGTACTTTAAATACTTGGTTTCCATCTCAATGGTCATGGTACTAAATATAGGGTGACCTCTAAACTTGCTTAATATGCTATTAATATTATATATGTGTCTAAGTGTAATGCAAGTGGTGGAATTGTACATAGACAAACACATGTTTATCGTGTCATAAGAAATCTTCGAATTTTTTATTAAAGAAATTTTTATATCCTAGTCAGAGTTGTCAATAATAAGTTCATCACTCTTACTATTCATGAAGTCGGATATTACATGTTCATATCCAACACATGACTCCAACATCATGTAAGTATAATTCTAATAGTGACTTACATCCATTTTCAATTTTTTTAGACCTACAGACAAATAGAAACTACCAAACTCTTGTTGTCTGTTAGGTATCCTAAGGTATTTTAGTGAGTATCTTATTTATTCTAATAAGGGAGAAATAATCTTTATCCCCAATTGTACTATGAGATTAATAATGTGATATATGCACCTAATGTGAAAAATTTCACCTAATGGCCCATCTTTAATAGTCTTAATAAACATACTATTAGCAAGTTTATTATTCGATGTTTTATCAAATGTAAGACTAAATATCTCATTGAGAATATCATGGTCAATAGAGATCCTCATCATGCATTCATATATGGTAGTGCCATCATGAGAATGAAGAATCTAAAAAAAACCTAAAATTTTGTTATTAAGTTTCTATATAAAATCTATATAGTGGTGAGGTATACAAAAGATGTATCATCGTAACAAGTCTAGATATCAGATGTCACATATACCACTCAACTATATTTTCTAAATTATTTAATTATTTAATCATATTTCTAACTTATATTATTAAATTATATTATTCCTACATGTGAACCTTGGAATCCTATGATAAGAAGGTTGAAACTTGAAAGTAAGCCTGCATGACACTCACTACCCTGGGATCTTCTGAAAATATAATTGAAAGTCTCATGATCATAATCAATTTGACCATACCTTCACTCATTAAATCATTATGGTATATGAACAACGAGATCAAAGAAGCTGAACTAGGTCTAGCTTCAAACAATTCACTATTTATGCTAGTTGGATTTTCGTTAAATCTAATACACCATATTTTTTAGTATATTGATCGGCTTACCTCTTTAGGTGGCCCATGTCACTTGTATCCCTACATGTATATGTTTTTTGATTATATATACATTATACCAATTCTTCATCAATATCCCTAGAATTTATATTTGTTATTATCTTAAAGTAAGTCCAAATAATTGAAGTTTTTATTGTTTTTTGTTTTTTAAGCATTGAGTTTAGGTTGAGACCATGAAAGAAAATATGGTTTCAGCCTTAAACTTTTCTATAGGGTTATCATTATTATTCATATCTAAATTAATATTAATTTCATTAGCATTATATTCACTATTAGTCATTAGTTAATTTTATAGTTTATGTTTAAAACAAATTAACTAATATTTATAAACAACTAAACAAAATACCTAGATTCTAGTATCATTAGGCGTTAGCATAACTACAACTGGAAGTGTCATCCCATTCTAATTTTCAACTTCCAAAGGGTAGAGATACAACCATAGTTCCGTAGAGAGAGAGAGAGAGAGAGAATTAGAGAAAAAAAAACTCTAAATTATGATTTGAGAATAAGAGAAAGATTAAAGGAGAGCATAAAGTAGAGGAGAGGAGAAAGATATAAAATTGAGAATGAAATACTCTAAATACTCATTCATATTTATAATTTTTTTTTAAAATCATATACTTTTTAATAATTTTTTACATTTTTTAAATATATAAAAGGGAGGAAACCCAACAACCATTGGATTTCTGCCCCTAACCATTAAAATTCATTCCAATGGCCAAGATCTTGAGATTGTTGCTAGGCTAGGCATGACTCAGTCAGGTTGTGCCTCGTGCCATGCCCGAGCCACCTAGCACACTTGACATCTCTATGTTCACATAGTTTTATGTTGTTTAGGTAAATGAATCGAGACCATTGAAGAAAACATAATTTATACCCTAAACATTTTGGTATGGTTGTCGTTATTATCTATAACTATTTCAAAATTATTATCATTAAAGTCACTATTTTCTATTATTTTATTTTATTTATATTTTTAATTTTTAAAATTTTAATAATTTTAATAATTTTAAATTTTTAATAATTTTTACTTGTCATAAGTAAAAATTTTATACGCAACACAAAATCACAAATTAATAAATACAAAATAAATATGTATCATAAACACATATATTTATTTGAGTATCAGTCAATAATCACAATCCACTTTCCACCTCTTTTTATAAATATATTATCCCAATATTAAGAATAAATAGTAAAATAGAGCACACAACATAAAAGAGAAGAGAGAGAGAGAGAGAGAGAGAGAGAGAGGAGAGTAAAAAAAATAAATTTGTTAAAAATCAAAAAAGTTTATTCTATATTTATAAAAAAATTTTATATTAAAATAATATATGTTTTTTTAGAATAAATAGGCAAAAATATGACATCCATCAGATTTTAAGATGTAAACATTGTAATGAAATCCGATGGCAACAAATGCATACATTTTTTAAATTTTTTTATGAAACTATTGAGAATGTGTCGCACCTTGAAAAGATTGTGCTAAAATGAGAGTAGAGTCATGATGTACAAGAATTTTCATCCACTATTTAGATAGAATTTTGACCAAAAATAGATGCCTAAACTACTATAGACTTTAGATCCACTCATTTGTTAAATAACTCTAAAAACTTATTTATTCATATCAAAGTTCTCCAAAATACCAAAATCATGAAATCAATATATATTTGCCCAAATTTCCATGTCTACACATCATTGTCAACCACCAAAATACATAAAAAATGTTCAGTAAATTGAACACCAAACATAATTACATATTAAATAATTGCTCATCCATGAACAATAACTTCCTCCTCCAAAAATAAGTATGTATCATCATAATGAATTTCTATGACAATGTTTGAGTATTGTAAGGTCTATAAATAGTGTAGCAAGTTCAAGAGGACATATCGACAGTCTTTGTGGGGTTTGAGTTATTAGGCTATACGTGTGGGTAAATTGGATATGTGTATATTTTAATGTGGTAGATGTAGGTATTACATCACACATGCAAAAAAAATAGTTATAGTGATGCCTCTCAGGTAGTGCTATGTTTTATGTCAATAACTAGACCATCAAAACCTTTTTAAACTCCATTAGAGATCCCAAATGTCCACTTAATTTTTTAGTATACTTTTTTACTTCATTCTTGTTGGTCTCTTCATTCAGTCTTTTTCAATCAACACTTATCTATATGGTTATTTCTTTATTTGATGTTGGGACTTTGGTGAATGTCATAACTTTTTTTTTGTTCACGTGTTCCTTTTCATTCTAGATCTCCAAATTCATGGTATTGAGTACTACAACGACTTTGCCATTAAGTTTGTATTTTTCTCTTTCTTTTCATAGTTCCAAAGTTAGAGCATTGTGCATAGTCACATCTTTGCCTTGCAACTCTTCCTAAATCATTTCTTTCTATAACTCCAAAGTCATGATACTAGGCACTACCACGATCCTAACTTTAAGCTTCTAATGAATGGGTTTGCCCGGTGTTACCAAAGTCATCTCGTTGGGAACAAACATAACTATCTTATATCTTTCTTTAGTCACTTTCATTGTAGAACCCCAAAAAGACTAAGTCATGCCGACATGATCCCTTTCTTTGTGGCCTAGTCAAGTCACCATGCCATACGTGGAATGGCATGGCTAGCAATCCATCAAGGCTCGGCATGGTCCGTTTGGCCTATAGCTGGGCAAATCCATGCTGAGACATGTTGGATCATGTCAGGTCATGCTTGATCATGCCAAGTCATGCTTGATCATGCCAGGTTATGTAAGATCATGCTGGATCATGTTGGGTCATGTCAAATCATGTTAGTTTTTGTTTAGCACCAAGTGGCAAGCGTTAAGCCAGCAAGTGGGCAGCCTGAGCCCTAAAATCTAAATTGAATTTTTATTTGCATGTACCCAAGCCTCAAATAAATATTTTGAAATTTTAATTTATTATTTATTCAAAATTATACATTATTATTTATATAAATAAATATCAAAATAATATAATTAAAAAGTTCATGTGTATTGTGCGTTACATATTTATAATCCACTATAAATTTAAATAAATTAAAATGAAATGAATAATTTAAAAAACTAACATTTGGCTCAACTAAAAAATGAAAATGTTTAATGAAAAAACAATTCATTCCATCATCAAAAGTATAATATGATACTTAAACATACATAACATAAGTTGAAGTATAAGTGCATAATGACATAATTGATAGAAATCTAAAAATATTAAAAATATGATATTATATATAAAAAAATAATCAAAAATTATATGAGTCATCTATCTATATCTATAGCACTAATATGATAATGCAGATATAGATCATCAGCGTCATATAAGCACCTAAATGTATTCTAGTGGTAGCCCCAATATCCATATCCTTTATACCCCATGGATCATCATCCGCTAGCATCTCTTGTGCCTTATCCTGAATCCCCACATCAAATCTTTATAGTCCTTCTTACATGCAAATACCCCAATGATATTTAGTCACAACCTTAATCTCCTATTAAAAATAATATTAGTTTCCACCAACAAAAACAAACTCCAATGCTATACTAGACACCAAAGGGTTCAGCATATCACGTGCTATTTAGATAGTATGGGATTGATAGGTTCATATGATTTCCACCAAAGCAAAATATCCAAATTCTTATTATCATCATGTGATAGAATGAAGTATTAATAGGTATCTAAATACTAAGACAACTTGCTCATATTCAATGGACCACTCTATCATTTGCTCCTGGCTAATCAAATAGAAATTTCATCATCTTTGAATAAAGTATCTTTGTCCTACTCATAGTTTGGTTATGACTACCATACTTAGTATTGTATTATGTAAATAAGTTAGTTAATTTCTAATGAATGAAACATTCAGGTTGGTGTTCCTAGTTCATGCACATAAATATGTATATCAAAATATTTTCTACTTTTTTAACCTTAACCCTAAGATCCATTCAGGCAACCGAGCAAAAAAGAGATAGATGATCAATATATTTGCTAAGTATATATTTTAAATACTTCGTTTCTAACTCAACAACCATGACACTAAAAGCAAGGTGACCAATATATTTGCTAAGTATGCTACTAATGTCGCATAAGTACCTAAATCTAATGTAAGTAATGATAATATACATAGATGATCACATATTTGTTATATTATAAAAAATCTTCAGAATTTTCATAAAAAAAATTCTTATATATTAGTGATAATCATTAATAATAACTTTATCACTCTTACTATTAACATTTTTAGATATCATATGTTGGTAGCTAACACATAACTCTAAGATTAGGTAGGGATAATTCCAAAGGTGTCTCACATTTATTTACAATTTTTTTAGGCCAACCAATAAATAATGACTACTAAACTTCATTTGTCTGCCATATATGGGAAACAACATTTGTTCCCATCTATTATATTAGTTTAATAACGTGACACATATACAAATACAAAAAAGCTCACATAAATCCATATTGGTCAGCTCTAATGGTTATAACAAACTTTCTAATAATGACTACATTATTAGAAGTATCATTAAATGTGGTCCTGAAAATTTTATTTTGAATGTCATATTCTCTAGATATCTTCTTCATTCACTCATATATGGCAGGACCATCACGAGGATGGAAATTATGAGGAAATCCAAATTTTTTTTATTAAGTTTCTATTTTGAATCTGCAGTGGTGATGAAGCATGTGAATGATAATCATGACTAGACCATATATCATAAGTCATAGATATCACTCTCTCATATTTTCTAAATTTATTAATTATTGATTTTTTTTAACTTATAATATTTTATTATGTTATTCCTATTTTCAGAAATTGGAATCATATGATAAGTAGGCTAGAAGTAAGTCAGCATAATACTGGAAATCTTAGAATCCTCCAAAAATCTAATTGGAAGATTCATGATCATATTCTATTTGACCATGTTATCCCTCCCAATATTATTGAGGTATATGAAGGGGGTCAACAAAGCTAAACAATATCTAACTTGAAAGACTCCATTACTTAGTTGAGTTTGTCTAAGATTAATTCACCATATTTTTTTGGTACATTGATTGGCATGCCTCCTACATGTATAAATCTTATAACAATATATATTTCATGCTGATTATTCTTTGACACTCCTAGAATTTTTATTATCTTAAAGTGAGTCCATACTTCTGAAGTTCACCTAGTTTTTAGTTTTTTAGGTGGCAAATGGTCTTCTGTTAGAATTTCTATCTATGTATATAAGTGATTATGCTAAACATAATATCAATGGATTGTGTAGAATATAACATAACCACAATAGACACTAGTTTTAACGTGATTCACTAGTGATTCAATATGACTAGCTACGTCCACCAAAAGGTATGTAGCACTTATAGATTTATTAAACATGAATAATTTAGCACAAAATCGAGAGAAAGAAGAAGAATATAGCACACATTTGTAATTGCAGATATCACACACACACACACACACACATATAACAATTAGGGTTTTACATAAAATAGAATGGGTTGGATCTTCAGAGTGGACAGGGTCATGCTCAAAAAATTTTTTCAACCAAGCTAAAAGATGCCAGTTATTATTCCAATGTCACGTATCCAACCTCTCAAACATAAAATATTAGTACCTACAGCTATAAATAAAATAGAAAAATAAAATAGAGGGTTAAGAAAATAGATAACAAATACAAATTATATACTACAATTTGAATCAAGACCATTAGAGAGAACCTACTTTTGGCCTCAATCCTTTTTTGTAAGGTTGTCGTTATTATCTACATTGATGTCAAATTAGTTATTATTAAATTCACAATTTGTTATTTTTTTTTATTTTTCTAATTTAAAAAATTAAATAAAAAACTAACAAACTAATAAAAAATTATATACTTGTTGGGCAATTTCGCTTCCACGATTGTAATTTTAGAGATTCAGAAGAAGATGACAACAAAGAATAGCAAACAATATTTATCTCCACAACCACAATCCAATAAATCCACGGTAGAATCAAAAAACACAATAGAAACACATGAAATAACGTGGTTCACTAGTCATTCAACACGACTAGCTATATCCACTAGAAAAATGCTTATGCGTTAATAGATTATAACCAAACAGAATATTCAGAATATCTTACAGTATGTGTGCAAAAGCAATCACGATGAAAATCATGCAGAGAGGAGAAAAAAATGGAGATGAACAGTTCCACGCCAAAAACAACCGCCAAAAAACATAAATAAAATCAATTTATATTAATGATAGAGTGAGTCAGATCACTCGGACAAGTCGGGTTCTACTCCAAAAATTCTTCAGCCCGCTGACTGGATTGTTGGACCTTTGTTATTATGCTATTGCTACATTCATAGCCTCTTAATATTTTCTTTAGTGTACTTACATGAAAATATTAAAATATGAATATATTCGGTTATACAAAAGAGATATCAAAATAAATTATATACAATAATACTATTACCACAACGGCTTTATTACAGTCAAATTTCCTTTGTGCCACCTCTATTAAAAATTTCAGTAGCATTGAATATGCATAAATGTAACAATATCAAAAGACAACAAGATTAAGAGCATAAAAGGAGGAGAGATGAGAGAGAGGAGCAAGAGAAAAGAAAATTAGAAAAACATATAATAAAATTAAACATGTTTTGATTCTCTATTTATAGAAATATTTTATATAAATTTATATTTTTTATTCTTTTTTATTTTTTTTAAAATATTTATGGGTGGAGGCCCAAGGGCCATTAGATTTATGCTTGTAGCCGTTGGAAACAAATCTGACTACATATTTTTTTAAAAACTATATTTTTTAAAAGTCAAGTAGAGGTGTCAATCGGGACGTCCCGGCCTGGCCCAGCCCATTTTTTTAGGCCCGCCCGTGCTTTCGTGCCAAGCCAGGCACGACATGGTTACTATACCGTGCCGTGCCAGGCGCGGCATGGTTACCGTACCGTGCCGTGCCTGGCGCGGCACGGTTTTGTAGAGTTCAACCTGGCACAGGCTCGTTGCATGATCCATAGGGGTTCAGCCCGGTCAGGGCGAACCCTAAATAAAAAAAAATTAGGGTTTCGGCACCCGCCATCGCACCGAACCCCTAATTTTAAAAAATTAGGGTTTCTGTGCGCCCGAAACCCTAAATTAAAAAAAATTAAGGTTTCAGCACCCCCGTAATCCTAATTTTGAAAAAAATTTGGTTTCGGCACGTTACCGTGCCAACTGGCCACAGTATCGTGCCGGGCCATACACGGCACGAGGCCCGGTTAGCCTCGGCATGGCACGGCACGATCGTGCCGTGGTCGGGCACGACACGAGCCCGGGCACGGAAAATTACCGTGCTGGGCCAGCCTACGCACGACCGAATCGTGCCGTGTCTCGTGCCAGCCCGGTCCGACCCGGCCCGGTTGACACCTCTAAAGGCAAGGAAAGTGATAGATCATGTCTGTCTCTATTGCTATCAATTACTCGTTGCATGAAAATCTAATAAGTAGTTGAATAGGAATGTCCATGTAAGCCAAAGATGGCATATGTGGGTCATGACCTAGCCCTATCCGCCAATTACTTGATAGGCAATGACCCATGACCCGCCCATGTCTAGTTATGGATCACCATGCTCGTGGACCATGCCAAATGGGCTAGGCATCTTGGTCATGCATGGTCCAACATGGGGCATGGTTGGCTCTAGACTGACATGACACGAGTCATGCTTTAGGCCAGCATGATCCGGGTTTAGACAAAATTTAAGACCATGTCATGTTAAACCTAGCATAGCTAATTCAGGTCATGCCTCATGTCGTGCTAGAGCTTCCTAGTCCACTTGATGCCTCTAACCCAAAGTTGTGGCGCTAGGCACAACAATGACTTTGATTGAGTTTCTTCCATTATTTCTATATCAATATTGTCTTTTTTCTTTAAATGTCTCATTTCCTTAGAGCTATTAACATAAGATTCTTTAATGGTAGAGACTTTAAAGAATATTATGATCTCATAGCAGTCATATTTCTTTGTTTCCTTAATTTTGCAATTCAAATACACTTCTTTGTATTCTTTTTTTTTTTGCTATCACATCTCCAAAGTTGTATTTCTATTTTGTACACTATCTCACACTCACAATTCTTCGTATTCTTTGGAATTGTTAGAGAAATAAAAAAAACTTGTTATAGTATGAAGTTAATTGTCAATTCTTCAATACTCTATTTTATAGTCGTCTAGATCTCATTAGCCACTGTAAAGATCTTTACTTGTTCATCACCAATATAGATATTGAACTCATCCTTCTTGAAATTGATGAGAGTTTATCTTGTGGCCAAAAAATAGTCATCCCAAAATTCATGGCATATTAATCTACCTTCATATCCAAAATAATGAAATCTGCTAGAACATAAAAAAATCAATCTTGACCAATCAATCATCAATAATTCCATCCAAAAACTTGATTATTAGATCTACCATTGTATGAGAGATATTGAAATAATTTTGTCAAGATTCAATTTTTGTACAATGGATAAGTGAATCAAGTTAACACTCAATCCCAAATTACATAATACCTTGTGAAATATGTGATCTCTAATAGTACAAGGTATAGTAAATCTCATATGGACTTTTAATTTACTCATTAGTTTTCTTTGAATGGTACTATACTTATTGGTCATATTCATGGCCTCATATATCTCTAAATTCCTCTTACTACTCATTATTTCTTTCAATTTTTTCAAGTATTTATCCAACTTCACATTCCTAATTTATTATGGAAATGGAAGATTCATCAAAAACTTACATTTGATTTCCTTCTGATTTATTCCTTTCTCTACATGGCCTCATGCAAGTTCCATCCACTCCTCTTATTCCCCATCACCCTTTTTCTTATATTTAGGTTAAACTTAGTTTTTCACTTCTTTTAGAATTATGATTTTGTTTGTGTCGTAGCTTCGGAGTTATCATTACTCTACTTCTCTTTAGTTGAGACTATGGATTCTTAAAGAATTTCAAGTTGAACCATGACTTTTGAAGAAGTTGTGACTTTATTACCTCCAAAAATTTTAGAATCTTTCTTTTTCAAAGTCATATTGTTGCTTTGGAGCCATGGCTATTGGAAGAGTCATGACAATTTCACCCCTAAAATGTCTAGAATAATTCCTGTTTAAAATGCCTCTATAACTCTGTCTAAACTCTAAGAAATATTGAGGAATAATTTTTTGTATTTATCTCTGTATCACTTGACAATTAATTCATTTCTCTACCCATTATTGACAATGTCATCTAACCAATGTGATGCTCAATGTTTCTCATTATCAAATTCATTTTATTCATCATCACTTCACATGCCTGAATTTGCTTTTCTTTTCATTATTTTTTTATGAAATTCTAATATAATAATTTGAACTGCATTATCTACAATTTCCTTTTCTTTTTTTTTGTAATTGTTTGTAATTAAAAACTAGAGCCTAGTTGATTCGTGTAGTTCATCATATTATTCTTCATATTTCTTGAGGATTGCCAAATATGTAGAGGTAACAAATCAACCATATCATGCTATCATTAACCATTTTTTAGGCCCATCTGAGCTACTATGCCATGTAGGGCATGACATGGTTTTTGGCATGACTTTAAAAATGGGCAACCCGGCATACCCCATTGGGGCACATTTTGCTCGGGTCATGTCGTGTCATGCCAAGCAAGGTCAAGCTTAGGTAAACTAGCCTAGTTCATTCGAGACTAACCTAGTTTCAGGCTAGGCTAGCTTGGATTATGCCAAGCTAGCCTAGAATGTGTTGTAGGCCAGTAGGGCCAAAACTAGGTGAAATGAGCCATCATACTGGGTCGTGCCACACTATGCCTCCCATGCCAAAAAGTTTGGGCTTACACAGCCTAAGCCATACTGCAACCTAGTTTGCAGCATGTCCAGGCATGGTTCTAAACTATGTTGTGACGTGCTATGCATGGTTGAACCATGCCATGCCGCATGCTATGCTTGAGCTATCTATCCCAATTAATACCTCTACCAATATGTTGCATCCTACTCCCATAAGTTTCATATGAAATATTTTCATGATGTTCATGATTTTCCAAGTTTGATACCAATATGATGCCACCTCTACATTAGGACATTGATGTTCAATCAAAATATGTATCATTTTCTATATATTTGACATTCCTTTTCCAATTGATACATATAATCTTATTCTACTAATATTCATATAGATGTAAAACAACAATCTCCTTTGACATTCTTCTATTTTCTTTATAAGTATCAAATTTCTTAAATATGGCTTCCATTTATATTTCATTGGTCATGAACATATCTAATTCCAATACTTCAACTTGTCTGCTCTAAAACGAGTGATCCATTTGAGTTTAATAGTTATTTCTCATCAGCTCCTTTAACAAATAAAATGTTTCCTATAGTGATTTATTCATAATAAATTCTTTGACAACCACAACATTTATATAATTTGTCATGTTAGTTTAGCCCATTATAGAAATATTGGGCTTAGAACCACAACTCAAAATTATATTGAAAACATCTCCTCAACAACTCCTTAAAATAATTCTAAACATCATAAAGTCATCATTCTACTTTTTTTAGAAATCACTCATTTCACTCCAAAGTTGATAAGTAATTTGTGATGGGAAGAATTTTGTCAAAAAAGCCTACTAATTAATCTCAATTCTCAATAAAGCCCCACAATAAAAATTGGAACCAACTTCATACTTTACTACTTATAAAAAATGGAAATAATCATGATCATATTTTGTCAAGCTAACTCTATTCATTTTTATAGTGATGCATAACTCCAAAAATAATGCAAAATATCTATTAGGATCCTCTAATGCCCTTCTACTATATTTGTGTTATTGAACCATATATGTTAGATTTTGCTTTAACTTAGAATAGTTAGTTTCAACTAGTTGCAAGTGAATCACAAAATAACTGTCCATTAATATGTGCCTCCAATAATCCCCCAAAATATGGTAATGGGTGGATTGTCAGAATGCTTACACATTATCTCATTGGGTATCTCTGTTACTTCTAGTGCCCACCATAATATCTTGGTCGAATCTTTATTTGGTAATAATTCTTCTAGTTCTTTTATTTCTAGGTCTAGAGGGTTTAGCTCTATCCTAAAGCATTGGCTCATTAAAGGTTGCTAAATAAAGAAATACAAAAAGAATACAAGAAAACAACAAAACTAAATACAAACATCCACATTCAAACAATTTAACATAATTTAGCTTTTAATTCCAGAAATATTAATCAAATATAATACTATCTAAATAAGTAAAAAAGAATTATTATTATTATATAAAAATAATCATGTCAACTCAAGTTGACTAACCAAACTAAATAATCTCCAACAGCAACGGTACCAAAAATATATTGTGATTTTGTTACTCTGCCTAATTTAATCAAATAGGCAATATCCCAAAAGCTCATTAAAGAGAGTATTTCATCAACTAAAATCTAGTTATATAAGTAATTTAATGATATTTCATCTAGATATTAATCTTACATAGATTATATCAGTAGTTTGATTATTCAATAAGAGAAAATAAATTTTTAGTATAATAAAAATTTAAATTATTAAATAATCTTAGGTATATGATTTGGTTATCTAATTTATGTGATATCATTAAGTATTTTGATAAATATTATGTTGGATACAAAAAGAAGGTTGAGATATTTAGTAAGGTATTTCATCAATAAAGATCCATAAGTATATGGATTATACAAGAAGTAAAAAGAACATTTGTCTAAATAATAGTCCTATAAGGATTGTATCTACATTTTAGTTGATTGATAGTGAGATAATATAATTCTAGTAAAGGAGATAATTATGAATTTTTATATGACTATCAGATTCTAGGGTTTGATCACTTTATTTATGCATATTCAAATAATTTAGATTACATTAGGTTTGTATATATAGAACAAAAGTTGTGTGTTTGTGTAAAGATCATTTTATCTAATGTCATATTAGGTGATTATCATTATTTAGCTCATGTGAATGATAATCCCCTCATAGTTGTCCCTTTGGTACTCCATCATTGAGACATAAAATAATTATTTCTTGAAAGTCATTTACAAGTCAATACCTTTCAGGAAACTCATCAAATACCCTTGATAATTTCTTCATATTAATATTCTTATTATTTATCCTTAGCGATCATAAAGAATAAGAACTGATGTAATTTATAAATATTTGCACTTTCAATTTTGTAAGCATCATACTCACACAATTAAAATATACTTTCATTAATTTTCATGGCTAAAGATTATACGAGTGAAAGTAACTCAAAGGGTTGTCACCACCTTGTGAGTCAATGTATATTCACACATGTCCCATAGATTACCTATCACTATATTCCATAATGACAATGGAACTCACACACTAAAGGTGAAACCCTTAGAAAAGCATTCTATAAAATATCAACTTCAATTTGAGAGTTAATTCTTCTAAGACATATACATTGAATTGGTATGTAAAATCATTCGTGCTTTTAGCTTCATGAGTATCATACTCGAAATGATTAACTTACATAAATTTCAAGTTTTAATATATATATTTATCTCTCATATCATGGTTGAAAAAGTTATCATTTTTTATCATATGTATGAGTGAGCCTTATAGTTTACATATTACCAACTACTATAATAACATGTACAAACTCACTAATAGTCAAATCTTTAATTTAAATTCTATTTAATCATCACATCTATGAATTTCCATTCTATGACATAAATCAAACACATGTAGTTAATCTCAAAACTATTTACACATTACATAACCAAAATTATGCAAGCCTTGGATCTCAATTTAACATGATATTTGAGAAACATTCTTAAGGTATAAAAGAATTATCTTGAAACTCAAATTCCTAATGATAACCCTCATGAGAATCTAGGATAAAAACCCTAATCTTATATTATTTTGATTGATATTTTTGAATCTACCCTAGAGAGAGAAAGAGGGAGTTTCAGAGTCATGCCCCCCAAATCTAGGGTTTAACTTATGTATTACATCTCTTTATTAATTGTGGACCCACTAAAGAAAGGGAAAATCACACTAAAGATTATATGTTGGTACTTTGACTTTGTCTTGATGCTTGTAGAAAAAAAAGATTTGTTTTGAATCCCTTCTCCTTACATTTTTATGCTCTAATATTTTTGTATTTCTTTAAGTAGAAAGTTATGGTTTTCGAAAAATACTATAACTTTGCCTTTTATCTCTTAATCTTGAGGACGTAATTCTAGAAAATGACCATACTTTTGGAATGCATCCTAATATTTCTATAATATTAAGTCACGACACTAGTAAGTGTCTGTGACTTGGGTCTATTTTCTTTGTAAAACAAAATCATGGTGTTGAGAATGACTGTGGATTTGACATTGGTCTTTCTCATTCATACTATGCCCATGGTGCTAGGAATGGATACATATTAGGAATGGCCTTTCATGTGTATCATATGGCCATTGAACTAAGAATGACCTTGATACGGGAAATAGCCTCTCATATGCATAATATGGCTCTAGTGCTTAGAATAGTCATGACTTTTGTCTTGACCTTTTTCATATATCACATGCTTGCAGTACTATAAAAAGCTATGGCATTGACAATAGCCCTAATATAAAAGTCATGATTTTATTATTTTCTTGAGGACAAAAGTCATGCCCTTTGGAAGCAGTCATACTTGATTAAAAGTCATGTATAATATTTTATGTCCAAAAGTCATGTATAATATTTTATGTCCAAAAGTCATGGTGCTAGATAATTTTCATGGTTTTGGCCTTGGTAGTTTTAACATTAGAATTTTTCATAGCTCAAAAATTATGATTGTTTGAAAGGCTGCAACCCTAACTTAAGAATATAAAGTTTTATTAAAGTTCAAGTTGCGACACTAGAATGTAGCCATGATTTTTAATTCCAATTGACTACTTGGTTACTATGAAATCAAATTAATATCACAATTATTTAATTTTTATGAGATAAGTATGGTTGTGGCTTCATGATAATATGATAGTTATAAAAAATATATTATATAGTTGTATGATTATGCTAACAAAGTAGTACAGTCATGATGTAGAATGATTATCATGATAAATTAAGTAAAGTTTTTGTCAAAAATGGATGGTTTCCTAAACTACTTGATGATTTATATATTATCAAGTAGTCAAATACCTCCAAAAATATATTTATTTCATGATTATTCATTGAAATTCACCAAAATACTAAAGTCATTAAATTAATCTAATTATGTCTCATTCTCATTGTTACAAATTATCTAATAATACTAGAATAGCCATGAATATTTTATAATTTGAGCACCAAATAAACTCACATACTAAAACTATATCTCATCCATAAGCAATGACTTCCCCCTCAATACAAATAAAATTTTCTAAAATCATCTCTAATCAATTTAACATAATTGGTTATAGAAACCCAATATGTAAATAAACATAGCATAAATCAATATTCTAAGGGATATCGATGATATGATTCCTTATTATGATCATACTTCTTAAAGGTACAATTTGATCTAAAGTGCACGAATAATAGCAAAGAATTGGATGGTCTCTCAAAATCCTTTTTCTATATAGCTATCCAATCTAATAACTTTGCCAAAATATCACAAAATAACTAGTCTTTGCCTAAAGAAATACAGTGCACTCTTAAAGGATCTCATTACAAAATATATTTTTTTTTATTTGCACTATATTTTTTCAATTCCTCAATCCACATGTCCTTATGATATTTTGTGTAGTTTCCATCCGTATCATCTTTTTTCACTATCATTTTCTTTCAATTCATTGTGATAGCTTCGTATAGTTTTCCAAATGATTTAGCCATGTCCTTCAATTTGATATATATATATATATATATATATATATATATATATATATATATATATTTCATTCCCTCCTCCAAGAGTTCGTAGATCTTGTCTTCAAACTTTTCTTTTCCCATGTTGAATCTTATTTTCCAATTTCGACTGCTATTGTTGTACGTAAGAATTTGATCTCATTTTTAGGTATTCCTTATTTCTTTTGGCATCCTACTGCACATTTTTCAAAATACAAAAAATATCAATAAACATACTTCTAGGTGCATCTAAGGAATGCTCAATGTGAGTTTCCTCATCTTCACATTTTCCTTTGCTTTTTTTCATCTCTTGTATATTTACTTTGGTAACGGATGACATTTATTCCTTAATTTTTGTCAATTATTCCCATTCAAGTATCAGCTTCTTTCCTTTTTTATCTCAATCAATTTTCTTTTTAGTGCTTGGCAATATCAGGGGGGACACTATCCAATGCATGTCAACAACCTATTCATCACCATCTCATCCATGTGAACTCTCTCAGCTAGATATAATAAGGTAATAAGAGAAGTGTGGATTAGCTGACCATAAAATTCACCCTCAAAGAAATCAAAAATTAATTTTTTCAGAATCTTTTCAACATCAAAACAATAATCAATGACAATGCTACATAGCAAGATCACTCTCTCCGGGATGATCATCGAGACATTGAGTATTGGTAATAAAAATGAGTATATAAAATATAATAAAATTTAACACACCTCCAAGAGTTTTCTCTGTATCAAAAATTGATATGTGTTCTTCATTCACCTTCCATATTCTCTTTTCATTTTTTAACAAACTAGTGATAGTTGGAAAAATTGGGTTGCCTACATTGTGATTTAAAATTCATGCTATCATTAGCTCCTTAGAATCCAAGCAGCTCATTTATTATCCCCCTATTAAAGTGCACTTAAATTCCTCTTACACAACATGCTTTTACTTGCCTATCCTTCAAAATAGTATAGAATTCTTTCACAAATAGAAGCTTTGAATTTTTATATGCAGTACAAAACAAAAACCAATTCTTCTTCTTAATAATGTATCTAAAAATAGGGATAAATTTTTAGAATCATTTTTCTCCAATAAAATTTTTCATTGAAAAAACTAAGTCTATCCATTAATCCCCTAGTTATGTAAAAAAATTTATCTGGGCATCATGGCTTCAAGTGAAATTTTTGTGGTGCTAGGTTTTTGTCGCTTCTATTTCTCCTTGTTACTCATTTCTCCTACTTTTTTCTTTGAGTACCTTCTCCCTTCCAACATTGAATCATTGAGATAAGTCGATTTAGGGTTGAGTTATCATGGTATCGAAAGAAAAATAAGATTATGTTGAAGAAATTCTTGGGTTAGGTATTTATAATCATGACTTGATTAATGAAAGTTCTGACTCTACAGGCTCACGCTGGGCATGGCAACTACTTTTCCATTTGAACTTAAAAAATAAGATTTGCAGTTTATTTAAATATGTGGTTCTTTTGTGTAATAAGCTTTAAGTGTAACTATGTATATATAACACTTATTTTACTACAAAGATACTTCATCAAGCAAACAAAAAAAAAGTTCTTGGGTTATCCCCCAAGCAATGCTACATTTAACCTCATAGCTAGACCATCAACGACTTACCTCCTTCATTATAAATTTCTATTTTTCAAGCTAACTTCTCCGTATAATTATTGATTCTTTTCCTTTTTTCGCTTTTGGTATCAGTCATTAATGCAAGATAAGTAATCATCTCGATGATATCATCTACAATGATAGTTAAATAGATTACCTCTTCATTGTTATCATTCTAGTCTTAACATTGTGAAATATCTTGACTTTTTAAACTTTTTGTTCCTCCACCAGAAAGTTCTTGTCTTTTCTTGACATTGTGAAACATATTGTCAACAATGATAGTTAGGATGATATCAACTACTGACTAACAATAGTGTTGATTTGGTTTGCAATAAGGTGTGTAATAGAAATCACTACTTGATGAATACTATGTCTCTTCATATTGATAGTTTAGGATATTATCATGCATTATCATCATATTTGTTGCCAAATGATAATCATATGTATTATTTTTTTCTTTAACTCCATAAAAAATATTAAGGTTTTCCTTGAAGGATTGACTATACATTATTTTTTGATTTATTATTTTCTGAGTGACGAGGAATTAACTTAGTCTTAAAATTTTACTTTATATAATAATGGTGAAAGAAGATACAAATAAAATACAAAATATAACAATTCACTTTTCAAACAATATAATAAGACTAGCTATTGGATACAAGAAATTTTATCAAAATTAATACCATATAAACTACTACAATAAAAACTATCTTTTCTCAAAGATAATTATGTCAACTCACATTTACTAACTACAATAAATAATATCTAGTAATAATATTAATAACTAGTGGTAACTTTATTATGTTGTCTAATTGTATTAGTTAGATAGTATCATAGAAGCTCATTGATGAGGGTATCTCAACAAAAAAGATCTACAAGTACATAAGTCATACAAGTAGCAAAGAAAGCTTTTATCTCGATATCAATCCCACAAAAATAATAAAAATAATTTAATCAACCAATAGTATGATAATATAATTATAGTAAATAAGATAATTAGGAATTTAGGCATGATTCTTAGATCCTAGGGTTTATCTATTTTATTTATGTAATGCATGTTCAAATAATTAGCATTATATTAGGTTTAGATACAAAATAAAGGTTGTATTATTATGCAATAACTATTTTCTCTAATATCATATAAGGTAGCTATCACAATGGAGCCCAACTCAATGATAGTCCCATCATAGTTTTCTCCTAGTACTTTACTACTAATACAGTATATTATCTCTACTTGAAAATCATTCATAATCTTATACCTTTTAGAAAACTCATCAATTGCACTTGATATTTATTTCATATGCACATTCTTATTCTCTAGTTTCAAGTGTCATAAAGACCGAAAACTAATATAATTTATAAGTATTTGTACTTTTGTCTTCATAATACTAATATAATTAACACATGCTTCCATCAAGTTTTCCTAGTGGGAACTATATAAGTGAAAGCAACTTAAAAGACTATCATGACTTTATGAATCATAATATACTTGCGCATATTATATGGATTACTTATCGATAACCTTCATAGTAATAATATGACCCTCACACTAATAGTGAAACCCTTAGGATAATATTCTATAAAATATTCATCTCAATGATAACCAAATATTCTAAGACTTGTACAATACATTTAGGTATGTTAATTATTGTGAGGACCATAATTATAATAATTAACATAACTAAAATTTGAGTTTAAATTTATAGGTTTATCTTTTTCATTGTGGTAATAATGGTTCTCAATTCCTTCTTATCGTATATGCGAGTGAGCCTAATTATTTCTAGTCACTATTATTCATGAAAACATGCACAAACTCGATAATAGTTGAATTACTAATTCAAGGTTTATTTACTCATCACATTTGCCAATTTTCATTACACATCATAAATCAAATATGTTTATTTAATTTTGAAACTATTTATGCAATACATAAGTAAAATTATATAAACTCTAGATCTCAATTTAGCTTGATATTGGGGAAAGATTTATAATATATAAGAGAATAAGTCTCATGAAACTTGGATTCCCAAAGATAGTTCTCATGAGAATCTAAGATACAAATTCTAATCTCATACTATGTATTTTGATTGATTTTTATTAATAAATCTTAGAGAGATGTTTGAGTGTCATACCCTCAAACTCTAGAGTTTAGCTTATGTCTTGTATCTCTTGCTTGTTTGTAGATCCCCAAGGAGTACAAAAATTACTCATGGGGTTGTATGCTCTACTTTGACTTTGTCATCGTGTGTGGAGAAGCTTTTTTTTTTGAATCATTTTATTTTTATCTTTGTTATCTAATATTTTTGTATTTAGTTAAGTATAAAGTTATAGTTTTTGGAAGATTCCGTGAATTTAGTTTTTATCTCTTGAGCTTGAGATCGTGACTTTAAAAAATGATCACTTCTTTAGAACGTGTTTTAATTTTTCTATAATACTAAGTCATGTTACTGGGAAGTATCCAAACATAGGCCTATTGTCTTGGTAACACAAATTTGAAATACTAAGAATGGTCATGGCTTTGGCATTAGTCTCTTTCATTCACCATATATGCCACAATTCTAGGAATAATCACAATGTTGGGAATGGCCTCTCATGTGCATTATATGACCATGGTACTAAAAATGGTCACATTGCTAGGAATGGCCTCTTATGTGCATTATATGGTCATGGTACTAGAAATGGTCACATTGCTATGAATAACCTTTCATGTGCATAAGAATGGTCTCTCTTATGTATCAAATAGTTGTGATGTTAGGAATGAATACAACTATAGCATTATCATATATCATATGATTGTGACACTACAAAAAGCCATAGCATTGATAATTAGCATTGAAATAAAAGTTATAATTTTGTCTTTTCTTGAAGACAGGAATCATGACCTTGAGAATAGGTCATACTCGAGTAGATACCCTATATAATATTTTGTATCCAAAAATCATGATGCGGAATAATTATCATGGCTTTGACTTGAGTAGTTTTAGCTTAATTTTCTATATCTCAAAAATCATAAGTTTATGAAAAAGTTGCCGCTTTGAATTGAAAATATAAAGTTTTGTTAAAGATAAAGTTATAGTACTAGGAAGTGGCAGCAAATTTTTTGTATGAGTGAGTTACTTGGTTATTATGACATAGAATTAATATTATAGTTAATAAATTATTATGAGATATGTATGATTGTGACTTCATGATATTATCATAATCACAAAGAATGTGTTACATAATTAAAAGATTATACTAATGAAGTGAAAGAGTCATGATACACAAAGATTATTATGACTAATTAAGTAGAATTTCAGCTATGATTGGATGCCAAAACTACTAGATGATTAAAAACTTACAAAATAGCCAAATACATCCAAAAATATATCAATTTCATAAATATTCATCAAAAGCTATCAAAACTTCAAAGTCATGAAATCAATCTAATTATGTCTCATTCTTGTACTTACACATTTTCTAATAATACCTACTTACTCAAGAATATTAGGTAATTTAAATACTAAATAATGAGATATCCTCATCAATGAGCTTTTAGGTTACCATCTAACTAACAAATCTGAATAGCATAACAAAGAATATTTGGTAATTTGGTAATTTTCTAATAACACCTGCCTCTCACCACCTTGTGCCTCTCTATTGCAACTCATTCCTTCCATGTTCAATTTCTCCACTCTCTATTTGAGAATAGCTTTCCTTATTCTCTTGATCTCTAGTTTCAAAAGTCTTAACTCAACCTCAGGGTTTCTACTCATAAAAGAGTGGTGGCTAAAAATAGAAAAGAGAATATACAAGTAATGAAATACAAGAAACTCAATGCAAATATCTACAAAATAAAACAATATAATGTTATTGAAACTACTAAAAATAGAATCAGTACTTTTCAATGGTAGTTATGTCAAATAAAGTTTACCAACTAAACTAGCAAAAGTAAACCCCAATGGTGATACTAAAAACTTTTTGTGACTCTGTTATATTATCTAATTTTAAAGGTAGGTATTCTCCAAAATTAATTTAGGCAAGGGTCTCTCATCAAATATCATTTTGTAAGTATATGGGGCAAACATGTAATAAAGTAAATTTTTAGTCAAGATATCAATTCCAGAGAGATACTCAAGCAATGCTTAGTTAGTAAACAATAATTAGGAATTACTCTAGTAGCCATGATAAACAAGATTCAAATCGCAAATCTTAGATTCTAGAAATAATTTATATTTTTATTTGTGATGAAATTTATAAATAGTATTGATATAATTGTGCTCAATCATAAAACAAAGGTGAGATAATGGTGGAATGCCCTATTAGCATATAAGGTTGTTAATAACTATTTAACCATTCCTAATAATATTTTTCATGTAGCTATCATCTTGGTACTTTATCGTTGAGACAATATATCATCTCTACTTGTAGTTCATTCATATGTGCTCACCTTTTAGGTAAATTTTTAACTACCCATAATAGTTACTACAAATATGCATTCTCTTTCTTTGACTACTAGTATCTTACTCCACGAGAATTGAAGTGGTACAAAAATATATATACTTTCAGCTTTGTTAATATCATAGTTGCATAATTCACATATGTTTTCCTTCATGTTTCACCAATGACAGCCAAATGGCCAAATATAACTTATAAGATTATCACTATTTCCATTCACACATGTCGCATAGCTTATCTATCACTATCCCAATTATAATTTGTGACTCACATACTAAAATTAAAAACCTTTAGAGAATATTCTATTTACTATCCAATATCAATTATAGGGTAATTCCTCAAGGCATAGATACTGGAGTGACCTATAAAATTGTTCATTGTTTTGGCTTCATAAGTATCATACACTTAAGAATTAAACATATCTCAATTTTGAGTTTTGGCCTTTGGGTGTGTTTTGTATATTGTAAAAGACTATCACTTCATTCCTACCCTATGTGTGGGTGTGTTTTGGGCCTTATTCGTCACCATCCATTACTCCAATTATGTATAAATCCACCAATAGCCAAAAATTTAGTCTCAATTCTATTTAATTTTCAAATCATTCTTAACTATTCAGCATCATAAAAACATCATATTTAAAGTATTATACAAAGCATTCATCATAATAAACATATTACAATATCACTAGATTCTTCTTTTGCCTGAAATTAAAAAGAATAATATATGAAATAGATGAAAATTTATTTTGGTTTTAAAAAATAAATCACTCAAAACTTATTCAATTCCAATTTAGGTTTCGAAACCTAAAGCACTCACCTCCTAATATTTTGTACCTTGTATCACCTTTATTACTTGTGGATCACCCTAAAATTAGAGTTGTGGAGCCTTTTGGGTCATCAACATTGTGTTGACGGGCTGTTCGTTAAGTTGAGAGATTTAGAGTGAAATTACCAATATGCCCTTAATGAGCAATTATCAGTGTATTACTGTAAAGTATCTCTTTAATAAATTCTTCTGTTTTTAATTATCGGATTGATATAAAAGCCAATTGTTTTTCTTGACCTAGCTGCTGGCTGAATAATTTTTTAACTGAGTGCTTTGATATTGGTTTCCTGCTGCGCAATTTATCTCCTCTTCTTCTTCTCTTCTGTTCTTCATCTTCTTCTCTGTTCTTGCTTCAGTTCTTGAGAATTCCTTGTATTAAACATGGAATAGTTGTTCTAAAACAACATTGTGGTATCAGAGCCTCGATTCCTAACTGAGATCGAAATTATTTTTGAATAATATTCAAATCTAATTTCTCCAGTTTAGGCATTTTCTGAAAACCTAACTATTTCTCACAAATTTCTTAAGATCGAGCATAGATCTGACCAGATCTACTAAGATCTAAAGGTTTTGTGGTTTTTAAAACCTATTTTTTACAAAACCCGAACATTCTGTTCAAATTTTTTCAAGATGTTCTTAAGATTATTATGTTTTCAAAAACTCAAAACTCATCAAACTCGGGTTCGATTCTTATTTCCTTGTTTGATGGTGAAAATTTTGACTATTGGCTTGTCAAAATGCGAAAATTATTTATCTCCCAAGATATATGGGAAATTGTGGTTTCTGGATATGTAGAAGCCCCTAATTTCTCTATTCTGGAAGGTAAGGAATTGTTGCAAAAAAAGAAATTACAGAAATTAAATGCTAAGGCATTACTTTTCATCCAACAGGGTGTAAGTAATGCGATATTTCCTCGATTACTTGGCTGTACTCAAGCCAAGGAGGCTTGGGACCTCCTAATCGAGGAATACCAAGAAGATAAGAAGGCTCGAGGAGCTCTTCTGCACTCCTTGAGAAAAGATTTCGAGAATCTGAGTATGAAAAACTCAGATTCTCTTATTGAGTTTTCAACTTAGTTTCTTGATATAGTTAATCAACTTAAGATTCATGGAGAAAATGTCTCTGAGACTCGATTAGTTGAAAAACTACTAATCTATATGCCTGATAAGTTTGATGCCATTGTGGCAGTGATAGAGGAAACCAAAGATTTGTTAAAGCTCTTCATCTAGCAAGTTCTGAGTTCCTTAAAGTCTTATGAAAGTCGATTACTGAAGAGGGCAGAAAGCTCTGGAGAGACTGCGATGCAGTCAAGATGGGAAGAAAGCTCCAACAAGGCTGAAGTGCAATACAGAGACATGAGGAGTAAGAAAAATACTCAAAGGTATGAGTTTAAAAATAAAAACAAAAAAAAAAATTAAAACAGGCTCTACTTCTACTCTCTCAACTGACTCATCTAAGGAACAATCTCTCTCTTGCACTATATGCAAGAGATTAAACCACACTGCGACAGAGTGTTGGTTTCGAAAACAAAACCAATGCCAAAACTATAAAAGGTTTGGGCATAGTTCTAAGAACTGTAAGAGCATCTCTAAACAGAGTGCTGGTTTTACAGAACGAGTAGCTTCTGTAGAACATCTGTTTTATGCAAATGAAACAGAAAATACACATTCAATAAACACTTGGTTTCTGGACAGTGGTTGCTCAAACCATATGTCTGGAAATGAAGAAATATTTGTGGATTTACTTCCAGTAGTAAACTCACAAGTCAAACTGGGCAATGGTGAACTAGTTCAGGCGCAAGCCAAGGGCAGAGTGGCAGTACCCACCTGCTCTGGAATAAAGTTCATAAAGGATGTACTTCTGGTTCCTGCCTTGGACTAGAATTTACTAAGCGTTGGCCAGTTAATTGAAAAAGGCTATAAACTGTCGTTTGAAAATAAAACATGTGCAATTTTTGATCAAGGCAGTAATCAACCCTCCTGGACAGTAAAAATGTCAAGTGGAAGAAGTTTTCCACTGACATTTGCTGAGAAAACAGATAAGGCATTCTCAATGAATGTCCAATCTATAACTTCTCTATGGTACAGAAGGTTTGGGCATTTAAATTACTTTGACCTAAAAAACATTTTTCAAAATAACTTAGTAAATGGAATGCCTTCAAACCTATCACCACCTACCTCTATCTGTGAAGTGTGCTCACTTGGAAAACAATCCAGAAAGAGCTTTCCAAAACACACTGCCTGGAAAGTTCCAAACCCCTGGAACTACTGCACGCTGACATATGTGGTCCTATGTCAGTGAAATCTCTAGGCAGGAGTAGTTATTTCTTATTTTTTATAGATGATTGCACGAGATATATATGGGTATTCTTCTTGAAGCACAAGTCTGAAGCACTTGAATGCTTCAAGAAACTCTTACCACTTGTCGAAAGACAATCTGGACTAAGTGTTAAGTCACTTAGAACAGACAGAGGAGGTGAGTTCCTCTCTCAAAAATTCACAAACTTCTGTGAATCCAAAGGAATAACTAGGCAGCTTACCACTGCTTACTCACCACAACAGAATGGAGTTGTTGAGAGGAAAAATAGGACTATAATGGAAATGGCCAGATCACTTTTAAACCAAAAAGACTTACCAAAAATCTTTTGGGCAGAGGCAGTGAACACTTCAGTGTACCTGCTCAATAGGTGCCCAACCAAAGCACTGGAAAACATAACTCCATTACAAGCATGGACTGGAAGGAAACCTAATGTTAAACACTTAAAGGTATTCGAGAGTGTTTGTTACTCCCATATACCAAGTGCACAAAGAACCAAATTAGACTCCAAGAGTCTAAAGTGCATTTTAGTAGGTTACAGTCTGCAATCCAAGGGTTACAGACTATACTCACTAGAAACTAAGACATTTCTGGTGAGTAGAGATATTTTAATTGATGAAAACAGTAAGTGGGCTGGAAATTCAATTGAAGTAAATTCTGGAACCAAAAATGGTTGCACAGAAGCTGCTGCAACTAGCAATAAATTAATAAGTGCTCCAAGGTACGATTTCAGCTCACCCTCTACTTTTTCTTCTGAGTTTATTTCTGATTTTGATTCTTTTTCTGAACATGATTCTCAATATAAGTCCAAGTCTGTTTCTGAGTATAGTAATTGTTCATCATCTAATTCTGAATCTATGACTGAACTTAATAAAATAGCCCCTGTAAAGTATAAAGACCTGTCAGATATTTATCAGAGATGTAATTACGCCTCAGTTGAGTCACTCAACTATGAAGAGGCTGTAAAACATCAATTCTGGTTCAAAGCGATGCAGACAGAAATGTCTGTCATTGAGAAAAATAACACTTGGACCTTAGTGGACTTACCCCAAAATAAACACATTATAGGTGTTAAATGGATTTATAGGATTAAAGTTAAATCAAATTCAAATCAGCCTGTATACAAGACTCGATTGGTAGCTAAAGGTTACTCATAAAAACCTGGATTAGACTACCATGAAACCTTTGCTCCAGTAGCAAGGTTAGAAACCATAAGGCTTTTAATAGCCTTAGCTGGACAGAAATGATGGAATTTATTTCAATTAGACATAAAATCTGCCTTTCTAAATGGAAAACTTAAGGAAGAGATATATGTAGAACAACCCCCTGGGTTTGTAAAAAAGGGGAGTGAACACTGTGTTTATAAATTAAATAAGGTTTTGTATGGGTTGAAACAATCTCCTCGTGCTTGGTATCAACAAATCAACTCATACTTTCTGAATCAAGGATTCAGCAGAAGTAAGAGTGAGCCTACACTCTATATTAAAAGAGATTATAATTCTGGAATTTTAATTATTTCTTTATATGTAGATGATATTGTTTTTACAAGTAATAAAATTGAATTGATAAATAACTTTAGGAGAGAAATGGAAATTAAATATGAGATGTCTGACCTAGGAAACCTAAAACAATTCTTAGGACTAGAAATAACTCAAGACACAAGTGGTGTGTCCATTTCTCAAACTACATACATTAAACAATTATTGAAAAATTTTGGAATGAGTGACTGCAAGCCTATATCTACCCCTTTAGAAGTAAATCAGAAATTACTTTCAGCTAAAGGTAAACCTGTAAATGAGAAAACATACAGAAGCTTAATTGGAAGCTTGCTGTATGCATCAGCAACTAGACCCGATATTGTATAGTCTATTCACTTGTTGTCACGGTTTATGCATTGTCCGAATCATATACACTTAAGTGCTGCCAAACACATATTGAGATATCTCAAAGGTACACTTAACTTAGGTCTGAAATATCACAGAATTAACCATACAGAAATCATTGGTTATTGTGATATTGATTGGGGAGGAAATCCAGAGGATTACAAAAGTACCTCTGGATATGTATTTAATTTAGGAACTACGGCTATTTCTTGGCAGTCCAAGAAACAATCAACCGTAGCCCTGTCCACTACTGAAGCTGAATATGTTTCAGCTTCAGTTGCAACCTCTCAAGCCTTATGGCTTAGAAAACTGTTGGGCGACTTAGATAAAGTCCAAAAATATCCAACAAAAATTCTGTATGATAATCAATCGACTATATCTATTGCGAGTGATATGGTAATGCATAGTCGAACTAAACACATAGGTTTGAAATATATCTTCATTAAGGATACAATTGAATCTAATGAAGTTAAGTTGGTTTTTTGCAGGACTAAAGAACAAGTAGCCGATATATTTACGAAGTCCCTACCGAGAGAAAAGCTTGTCTATTTGAGAGAAAAGCTTGCTCTGACCTCAACTACATCGAATGGGGGGGATTGTTGATGGGCTGTTCGTTAAGTTGAGAGATTTAGAATGAAATTACCAATATGCCCTTAATGAGCAATTATCGGTGTATTACTGTAAAGTATCTTTTTAATAAATTCTTCTGTTTTTAATTATCGAATTGATATAAAAGCCGATTGTTTTTCTTGACCTAGCTGCAGGCTGAATAATTTTTTAACTGAGTGCTTTGATATTGGTTTCTTGCTGCGCAATTTCTCTCCTCTTCTTCTTCTCTTCTGTTCTTCATCTTTTTCTCTGTTCTTGCTTCAGTTCTTGAGAATTCCTTGTATTAAACATGGAATAGTTGTTCTAAAACAACACATTGCACCACTCATGGATGTATTTTGAATTATTAGTGTTTTTCTTATATACATGAGCATATGGTGTGGATTTCTTTAATTGAAAGTCATGGTGTTGAATAAAAGTCATGGCATCAATCTCTTGGTTCTATAACACAAATTTATTATTCTAGGTATGAGCCATATCTTTGGTCTCTTTCATCTGCTTGATTATTATTAGGCTGAGAAAAGTCATGATGGGACATTTAGCTTCTATATTATAAAGTCATGGTGTTTAACACAAATCACAGCTTTTGTCTCTAGTTTCTATTTGATAGTTATGATTTTGGAAAAAGTCATGATAGCACATTTAGCTTCTATAACACAAATTCATATCATTAGAATGTGGTCGTACGTTGTGCATGTAATCTTTTTAATACAAAGTTATGGTATAGAGTAATGACTATGATTTCCATTTCTCTCTAGAGCCAAGAGTCATAGTGCTTATGTTGGTGACTAGAATGGGAGCAAAAAGTCATATACATATCATTTGATACATCATGACTCAATTATGTAGTTTTAAATGATATATATCAAATGATATGTATATGACTTTTTGCTCCCCTTCTAGTCACCAACTCTACAAAGTCATATGTTTCACACTAAAAACTCATGATTTTATAAGTATTCAACAAAATCATCCAAAGCTATATTTTTGTGAATATATTGCAAATAAATCCCTTTTTCAAGTATATATATTATAAAAATTTACAAAATAATTAGTATTATTTTGTATTTGGCATACTAAATAGTTATCACTCAATCATATGTCGAACTCAACCCATGTATCTAAAAAACCTAAGAATATATGAATATCAATATTATGGATATACTTAAGATAATTAAAGATAAAAATTCTAAGAGTATCAAAGAAAATTCAAGATAATTTGTATATTATAAACAATATATATGATAAGCCCAGAAGATCCCATCGGACCCCGAGGCCCAACTCACGCTATATGGACTGATGTCCATGTTCAGAAGCCAAGCCCATTTATCCTACTATAGCATCATTTCCTTTTATTTGTATTTACAGGTTTACTTTTGGGGGAAGTGAATGAATTTGTGGTTTATTCTCACCCAAAAAGAATACTTTATTTCTGTTGTTGTGCTTGTACTGATTGGGACCTATCATTGGTATCAGAGCAGGTTCATGACGACAAACAAGGAACGGATTGAGCTGCTAGAGGAGGGGCTTGGAGAAGTTCAAGAAGGAATGCAGCAAATGGAGGTGGGAATCACCGACAAGATCCAACGACTAGAAGAAACTATTGCAAAACTATCTGAAGCATTCCTCTCAAGCAGAGGATCCTACCGAACCAACCGAGATACCGACGAAAACATCCGGCCATTTTCTTCCAAGATTGCAAAGTTGGAATTCCCAAGATTTTTTGGAGATGACCCGATGGAATGGCTCAATCGTGTGGACCAGTTCTTCGAGTTTCAAGAGATAGCCGCTGATCAAAAGGTGCGTCTAGCTTTGTTTCACCTCGAAGGTGAGGCGAATCAATGGTGGTAGTGGTTTCGAAAAGCATTCACTGAAGGACAGGGGAGTATCTCGTGGGAAACCTTCGGATGAAGTAAGGGCTCGATTTGGACCCCCTGATTCTGAAGACTTTGACGAAGCGCTATCCCGAGTGAGACAGACGGGAACATTGCGAGACTATCAACGGGAATTTGAACGGCTTGGGAATCGAGTTCGTGGATGGACCCAAAAGGCTCTCGTGGGTACGTTCATGGGAGGCTTGAAACCAGAGGTGGCTGATGGAATAAGGATGTTCAAGCCTCAATCTGTGAAAGAGGCAATTAGCTTGGCGAAAATGAGGGACGATCAGCTTGCGAGACATGGGTGATTCGCACGGCCAGATGCCTTACGAGTTTCTGTTCCTGTAAGTAACACCAATCCTCCCAAGGGTTCACACAAGTGGCAATCAAAAGGCTGTCATGGGATGAGATGCAGAAACATAGAGCTCAAGGATTATGTTTCAACTGCAATGAAAGGTTCACCTCTGGACAAAAGTGTCAAGCACCACAATTGATGCTCCTAGAGGGCTGTATACATGAAGATGAAACACCAGAGGAAATGGGAGGGGTAAACACGACAAAGGAAATATCCGAGATTGAGGAAGATGACGACGGAAAGGAGCCTGAGATCACTCTATATGCACTAACGAGATGGACTGTACCGAGAACAATGCGAATTAAGGCAAATATTGGAGTGCATGAGGTGTTTGCCTTAATCGATAGTGGATCCACTCATAATTTCATCAGTGATCGAGTAGCCGAAATGTTTCATTTTCCCTTGAAGCCCACAACACCGTTTACTGTCTGAGTTGCCAATGGGGAAAGATTATCGTGTAAATGGAAATATGAGAAGCTCATGGTTAACTTACAAGGTAATGAGTTCCATCTCGACTTCTTTTCTGTGCCCTTAAATGGTTTGGATATGGTGCTAGGCATTCAGTGGTTAGAGACGTTGGGTTCATTAGTGTGTGATTGGAAAAAGCGAACCATGGAATTCATCTGGGAGCAACAGCCTAAGAAACTCCAGGGGATTGAAATTCCACCAATCCAAGACACCACATTGCAGGGCTTCACTAAGGATTTTCGACGACGACACGCTGTGTTTGCTTTATATTTTCAGCTCGAAGGACAGCAGAACAATGAGGAACTTTCACCAGATATGCAGGCATTGTTGGAGGAATATTCAGTTGTCTTTGCTGTGCCTACCAGCTTACCACCCGCACGCAAAATTGATCACATAATACCACTCAAAGACGGAACCAAAGCTATTAATGTGAGGCCATATAGGTACTCATATTTCCAAAAAATTGAGATTGAAAATTAGGTTCAAGACATGCTCAATGCATGGTTGATTCGACCAAGCACCAGCCCCTTTTCTTCTCCAGTACTGCTAGTGAAGAAAAAAGATGGCACATGGCGATTCTGCACAGACTACCGAGCATTAACGCTGCCACCGTAAAGGATCATTTCCCAATTCCAACAGTAGATGATATGCTTGAAGAGTTACACGGAGCTGCATTTTTTACTAAGTTGGATCTCAAGGTAGGATACCACCAAATACGAGTTAGCACCCTTGATATTCTTAAAACTACTTTCCGCACTCACAATGGCCACTATGAGTACTTGGTTATGCCATTTGGGCTATGCAACGCACCATCTACCTTCCAAGTAATAATGAACTCAATTTTTCGACCGTATTTGCAGAAGTTCATCTTGGTGTTTTTTGATGACATTTTAATTTACAGTCCGACATGGGAGCAGCACTTGGAGCATGTCCAACTTACATTAGCCATCCTTCAGCAACACCAATTCTATGTCAAGATGAGCAAATGTGCATTCGGCAAACAAGAGCTAGAGTATTTGGGCCACATAATTACACATCATGGTGTCAAAGTTGATGAAAAGAAATTTGAAGCAATGGTTGCTTGGCCAAGACCCTCAAACATTACTGAGCTTCGTGGATTCTTAGGCCTCACCGGCTACTACCACAAGTTTGTTCAAGGGTATGGATTAATAGCTCAACCATTAACTAACCTCCTCAAAAAAGGGAAGTTTCAATGGAATGAAGAAGCGGAAGCGGTTTTCTTAGCTTTGAAACAAGCCATGACATCCACCCCCACACTAGCCATGCCAAACTTTACCGAACCTTTCGCCATCGAAACGGATGCATCGGGGAATGGAATTGACGCTGTTCTAACTCAACACCATAGACCAATTGCCTATATGAGTCGAGCCTTGGAAATCACTAAGAAAACTTGGTCAATCTATGCAAAGGAAATGCTAGCCATCGTGGAAGTAATACGATTGTGGAGACCATATTTACTTGGCCGCAAATTCTACATCAAAATTGATCAACGAAGCCTCAAATTTTTCTTAGATCAGTGTGTTTCAACTCCGGAGCAGCAAAAAATGGGTGGCCAAATTACTAGGGTACGATTATGAAATCATCTTCCGACCGGGTCGTGACAACTCTGCAGCAGATGCTTTATCTAGGCGGCAAGAAAGCCCATTATTGGCTGCTCTTCATTTTTCAGATGTGGATATTTGGAAGCAGATCTGCAAGGCTTCTAAATCAGATTCTTATGTGCAGCTTTTGGGAAAAAAGGCTGGTGATCCTCCTCATGGAAACTTGACTTGGCGTGATGGTTTGCTGCTTTACAAAGGGAGGGTTGTGGTGCCTGCTGATCACTACTTAAGGGCTAAATTGTTGTATGAAGTTCACGATTCTAAAGTTGGAGGGCACTCGGGGATCCTTCGAACTTATAGAAGATTGCAGCAACAATTTTATTGGCCAAAGATACATAAAGCTGTTCAAGAGTATGTCCAGAAATGTGAGGTATGTCAATGCATTAAACCAGAGACCAAGGCACCAGCGGGATTATTACAACCCTTACCAATTCCTGCCCAAGTTTGGGAGGACATCACTCTTGACTTCATTGAAGGGCTGCCCACTTCTCAGGGCAAAGACACAATTCTGGTGGTCGTTGATATGCTCAGTAAGTTTGCCCACTTTATTCCCTTAACTCACACATTTACGGCCAAAGTTGTTGCAGAACACTTTATTGAGGGAGTTGTCAAACTCCATGGAATTCCACGCTCCATCATCGGTGATCGTGACCCAATTTTCATTAGCAAATTTTGGCAAGAATTCTTCACACTCTCCGGCTACAAACTCATGCTCAGTTCAGCTTACCATCTACAAACAGACGGCCAAACTGAAGTTGTTAACCGTTGTGTTGAACAATATTTGTGCTGCTTCGTTCACCAATGGCCGCGCAAATGGAGAACTTATCTCGCTTGGGCAGAGTATTGGTACAATACCACCTACCACGCCTCAACAAACATGACACCTTACCAAGCTCTTTATGGCCGCCTTCCACCACTTATCCCAACCTATCCGGAGGGCCTTTCCCCATTTCATGAAGTGGATCAAACGCTCTTGCATCATGACGAGCTACTCCACCAACTCAAGACAAATTTAGAGATTTTTATGAACCAAATGAAGCAACACGCCGACTCCAAGCGAAGAGATATCCAGTTCGAAGTTGGTGATCAAGTCCTATTATAGCTCCATCCATACCATCAGCATACAGTTTTCAAAAGGGCTCATCAAAAATTATCTAGCTGCTACTATGGACCCTATCCTATTTTGGAGAAAATCAGAGCAGTAGCATACCGTCTGCAATTGCCACCTACAGCTCGAATTCACCCCGTGTTCCATGTCTCTTTGCTTAAACCATACAATGGCACCCCAGCTGTAACTCCACTTGACTTACCTCCAATTGCAGATAATGGCGTCATAACCCTTGAACCTCAACAAATACTTGATACACGAAGGATTAAGCGTGGCGACGCCTTCATGGAAGAAAGCTTGGTGCATTGGAAGCATCTACCCCACGAAGAAGCCACCTGGGAGTCCACAGATACTCTTTGCCACCAGTTTCCTCATTTGATGCGTGAGGACACGCATCCTCTTCATGGGGTGGGCAATGATAAGCCCAGAAGATCCCGTCGGACCCCGAGGCCCAACTCACGCTATATGGACTGATGTCCATGTTCAGAAGCCAAGCCCATTTATCCTACTTTAGCATCATTTCCTTTTATTTGTATTTACGGGTTTACTTTTGGGGGAAGTGAATGAATTTGTGGTTTATTCTCACCTAAAGAGATTACTTTATTTATGTTGTTGTGCTTGTACTGATTGGGACCTATCAATATATATGTATGAGTGTTGGTAAAATTGAATACCTTAAAAAATATATTGAATAATATATGAAAATATGGTATATTGGATCACAAGCAGACCTAACTTAGTGGTTGAGATCCTTAAATTTGGGCCAACTTCAAGTTTATTTATCCTCATTATTTACTAGAATGAGTTTGTAAGGGAATACATGATAAAATTCTTTGCTAGGATGACACTTCCAAATTGATTTTAGGGTCTTTGGATGATCATTTCATCTTATAGACATATACATCTAGTCCACTTATTAGATTTCTAGGTTGATAAGTAGTAATGGCATAATAAAGAATTATAAAATAGAAAAATAATTAGTAATTAGTTAACTAATGAGACAAAGTGAAGTGGTATTCTTAATGTCTAATATTTGGACCAATCATGATGAAAATGTATCCGCACACATGACTGTCCACTTTGTTGATTCTAAGTGGAAACAAAATATAAGAGTATTAGAGTTTTGTGAGATTCTTCATCTATATGATGGTTCTACCATTTATGAGTGCCTATGGAGGATCTTTAGAGATAATACGGTATAAAATAAAATTTTTAATATTACATTTTATATTACTTCAAATAATGGTGTAGACCTGTAGTAATGAGTATATTTGTTAGGAACCATTAGAAATAATACCTTATATGAGATTTTTTATGTTAGGTTTAAGGTGTCATTTGGGCCAGGCGGCCTGGGCTCAATCCGATTCAGCCATGCCTGGCCCGGCACGGCCCTGGACCGTGCCCGGGCCAATGTCGAGCACACTCTCACACGACTAGTGTTGTGTCATGCCAAGGGAATCATGCATGTGTGCCATGCCAGGCATGACTTGGGTGCCTGACACATGGGCATGACACGGTGTACGACTTGATATGTGCCCTAGAAATCCACAATCTAGTCGAGACTCAGGACTGTGCTCGACATGATGCCTAGCATGACACCTGATGGAAGATGTGAATAGAGGCCTCGTGCCGGGCCGGGCCGGCCGGCACAGAAATTTCTTATGGCCGGGCACGGCACGATCGTGTCGTGCCGTGCCAAGGCCAACTGGGCCTCGTGCCATGCCTGGCCCGGCACGGTGTTGAAACCAAATTTTTTTCAAAATTAGGGCTACGGGGGCACCAAAACCCTATTTTTTTTTAAAAAGTAAGGTTTCGGGCGTGCCGAAATCCTAGTTTTTTTAATTTAGGGTTTCGGGCGTGCTAAAACCCTAATTTTTTTTTATTTAGGGTTCGGCTCGACCGAGCCGAACCCCGGCGGATTGTGCCGCGGGCCCGTATTGGGTTGAACTCTACAAAACCGTGTCGTGCCTGGCCCGACACGAAAGCACGAATGGGCCTGAAAAAACTGGCAGGGCCGGGTCTGCCCGTCCCGTTTGACACCTCTAGATGTGAAGTGCCGAGCGGGTCTGCGGGTGCACCCACTCAGCTTTGGGGAGCACCCGTATCCCCAAATCCCAGCACGAACCAGCAAAAACCAGCCTAAAACAAGGTTGACTATGGGTGGTGGGCCGTGTCGGGCCTGCCCTCTAGAGAAATGTGTCATGCCAGGCATGATACGGTTATTATAGCATGTAGTGCCTGGCATGGCACAAGGGCCGTATGGGCCTGGAAAAAATGGGTCGTGCCAGCTCGACACGGCCCGTTTGACACTTATTGTTAGGTGTATATATCACATAATTAAACTAATAGTACAAATATAAAAAAATAGTTTTCCTTATATTAAATCATATATGAAATACACTAAAAACTTAAAGATATCATACAAATTATAAGAGTTTAATACTATATGTAAGTCATCATGCCTAAAAAAGAAAAAAAAAATTAACTACATGTTAGATACCATTAGATTACACATGTCTCATTTTAAATTCATGTATTGTCTACTAATATGTGATATAGAATTATGTTAATAGTAAAATATGATAGAGTAATTATTGATGAATCAAATTGGGAGATAGAAATTTTATTTTTAAAATTCATTAAGATTTTTAATGATATAATGAATATGTATTCATCTGTATAAACTCATATTATATGCATTGTATCTAAAGGCTTACACAATATTTGTTGTTTATTTAATAAATATAAAGAATGCTAAAATTTTAGTATCATATTTATTGAGATAGAAAAAAGTATATAAAAATACAAGTCATTCATTCCTTCTCTTTATTACTTGGATACATATATAGATAATTGAGTTATGGTGGAAGGTATGGAAAATACTTTAAAATACTTATCCGCTTGTATAAACTAGTCACAAAAACTAAAGGGTGGGATTTAAAAATAATTAGATAACTTATTTAAATATTATGACAATTAGGTATAATGGTTTTAGTGATCCTCTGAATATAGATATCAACACCATATTAGATAGTGACTTTTTGATTCTGTTATTTAATAACAAATAGAGATGCATTATGCATATGTGACGGAGGATCATTTGTTGGATCTTAAAGAGATTGAGAGCATAGCTATAAAATTCAAACAAATTAATTTTGGTGCAGACCAATCCTCAAAAAGTTCCCATCATGGACTAGATTCAATGTTGTTTGATATTATAATCAATTTTCATAGTGCTTCACCTATAATGGTTTATTTCTTAGCTTCACCAAAGGCTGATATAGATGGTGGTTATGTTGCTAGTATGAACGTGCTAGCTGATGGAGAGAAAATGAGTGGGAAAGAAGCCCATTCAGATATATTATAGGGACACAATAATGTTGGTTCATTGAAGAGAGTGATCATGAAGAACGGTATGGTGAGATGGATTGGCACAAAAGTACATAGGGCGACACATTAACAATGATTTCCATATGATACTTGCTAGATCACATATCATGTGATTGGAATAAGACTTTACATGCTCTGATCATAGGGCCCTAAGACACATATATGAATCAAATGATAGTACGAGTTGTGTTTGAAGAGAGAAAGAGATGAGGAACAAAAAAATAAAAAAAAAGAGATTGAATTGAAGTTCATGAATAAAAGAAATCTTGAAGATTAAATTTTTTTTTTGTATTATTATTAACTAATAAATTATAAATTAAATGGAGATCTGCATCCATTTAGAGAAAATACAATGAGAATGCTATTGCGAGAAATACAAAAGTTGTGATAGTTCTCCTTGATAAGAAATAAAAAATAGAAGGGAAACATCCCCTTCATCATTAATCAACTTAATCATATGTTTAATATCAATTCTGTTGGAGAGAAAAAACATAATAAAATTAAAAATGATATGCAATCAATGGTTTAACATTTAGATTCATTCAAAATAATATCTATGGGAACAAAAAGTGATTTGTAAAAACATAAAAATTTTGGAAACCCACATTAATCTATAGTAGTTTACACTTACAAACAAAGATCATTAAATATAAATTATTATTAAGCATAATCAATAAAATGCAAAATATATGTGTTTAAATCATCACTAATATACTAGATCTTATAAAAACTCCAAAGTTAAATGTGTTTAGTCGTGATCACTATTGAGATAATTGACTAGTATGAAAGTTTGTCATATACATCTACTTTGAGGTTGGAAAGGGGGGATTGGGGGTAAGGTGAAAAAATTTAAAAAAAAAAATCAATAAAATGCAAATTAAAACAGTCTTGAATATTTTGATTTTTGAATTTTCTTAATAAGAAAAAATGAAAATTTTGACTAACCTAAAGGTGTCTAATTGACTGGGTGGATCAAAAAGGTGTCTAATTGGCTGGGTGGATCAAAAAGGTGTCTAATTGGCAGGGTGTCTAATTGGCTGGGTGGATCAAAAAGGTGTCTAATTGGCAGGGTGTCTAATTGACTAACCTAGAGCCATTATGACGGCAACTTGGGTTAGATTTACTTGAATAACCTAAATCCAATCCAAGAGAAAACTAGGCTTGGGCACACATTTTTGATACTCTAGTTAAGTTAGAGTTAAAATTTATCAATTTTAACTAAATTTGGGTTTGGTTTAAAACAAAATCTCATGCAACCCAAAGAAACCTCAAACCTAAATTATTAATAGATGTAAATGTGTGTTCCCATCAAATTTTAGTATAAATATAATATTTAAAATTTAATGAAGTAAACTCACAAATTATTAAGGGTTTTATGTGTGATATCAACTATGTTGCAATATAAATATAATGAAGTCAACTCACAAAGTTTATAGGAGAAATTGTAGTTTGGTGTACTCCCCAAAAAATATAAAAAAAAATATAATCTACCTTTTTATATTTGTAAAAAAGTACACCAAACTTTTAATAATTTAAAATTTGGGCACTCAAATAGAGTAATCCTAAATTACTCTTAACAAATTAAAATAAAACTCGACTAAACTCTCCCCTCCCCCCTCTCCCAATGCTCCTCGTCCCTTGCCCGACAACCTTCGCACCTTGCCTCTTTCCCTCTTTCCTCGCCCTCTCCCCTCACCCTCTCATTGAGCTCTAGGAGCTTGAAGATTAGCTCAATGGAGCTCGACAATGAGCATTTGGAGCTCGATGATGAACTCTTGATAAGTTCTTGGAGCTTGACGATGAGCTCATGAAGTTCGACCACGAGCTCTTGGAGCTCGACGATGAGCTCATGAAGTTCGACCACGAGCTCTTGGAGCTCGACGATGAGCTCATGAAGTTCGACCACAAGCTCTTGGAGCTCGACGATGAGCTCATGAAGTTCAACCACAAGCTCTTAGAGCTCGACGATGAGCTCATGAAGTTCGACCACAAGCTCTTGGAGCTTGACCACGTATTCCTAGAGCCCGATGGAGAGGGCGAGGGGCATCGGGTGAGGGGCGTTGGGTGATGGTTAGAAAAGAATTTTAGTTGGGTTCTATTTTAATTTGGCAAGGGTATTTATGATTACTCTATTTGAGTGCAACATATTTTAATTTGTTAAGAGTTTGATATACTTTTTTACAAATATAAAAAGTTAGGTTAGTTTTTTTAATATTTTGTGGGGAGTACACAAAAACACAATTCTCCCATGTTTATATTATAAATTTTTTAGTATTTTTTCTTTTTTAGTTTATGTTGTAATTAATAATTGTTGGTTATTTTTTAATTATGCTTTTAATTTCATCGATAAATATAAATGTATAATCTTTACTTGTGATTATGATTTTTTTTTCAAAATTTATTAAAATTTTTAAAACCAACCATATTTCTTATCAGGGGTATTTTATTAGTTTTTTTTAATACAAAAAGAAACTAATGACTAAACTCACCAACCCATATCAAAACATGATTATTTCATTTCAGGTTTTAGTTTGATTAAAGGATTTGAGTTGAAGTTCATATTCAAGGATTTAAATTAAAACTTGGCATTAGTCTTAATTCAAAATCACCTAACTTGGATTTAAGTTGGACTCAAGTCAGCTATCAACCAAACCCACCATGCCTGAATTAAAACCGTATAGCATGACATCATGCTTCTAGCCTGCTAGATCTCATGAGTGTCAGAAAGAAGCTTCACATTGTATCCTAGAGTTTAAGGATATATTCTATTTTGGCACACTAATTTTAAAATATTAACACACACACAAAAAATAAATTTTTATATTAAATAAAAGACACTAAAATATAACATATCTATATTTGGAAGATTTCTGTTTTGGTGCACCAAAATTTTTATAAATTTAAAAAATGTATCATATTCAAAATAATTAATTTTTAGTGCAATAAACTCTTTATCATATAAAAAAGTATATCATATTCTTAAATAATTAAGTTTAAGTATGCTAAAATTTATTAATTTGAGTTTTTTAATACAAATGATACTATTGACTCACCTCACCCAACCCAGAGTTAAAACTAATTATTTCATTTTGGGTTTTACTCGAGGGATGTTTGATAATGTACTTAAAATTTTCAATGGTTTGAGATTTTAAGTACGTTTGATAAAAAAAAGTTGGCAGCTAAAAATTTAAAATTTTAAGTGAAAATTCATTGAAAATTTTAAGTAGGTAGATACCTACTTAAAGTTGAAGGCTAAAAATTTTCAACAATTTTTTTTTTTAAAAAAATTACCATTTTGTCTTTTTTTCAATTTCTTTTACGTTTTCTTATTCACGCAAAAGTTTAGCTTGTGAATATGTCTTCTCCTCCTCCTTTCTCTGCTATCAAAAATCTTAATCCTAACCTTCTTTCATGATTAATTTGGAAGAGGAAATAGCAAATTAACTAGTTATTCATTAATTTTTATTTTTATATTAAAAATTTGGATAGTTTTAAATAGTTTAGATTTTATTGATTATTTTTTAAATATTTTTTTTTGATTTATAATTTATTTATAGATATGTTTTTTGGGATTTTATTTTTTTTAATAATTAATAATTGTAGTTAAAAAAAGAATTTCATTAGAAATTATATTTATGTTTGATAATATATAATATAATAATAATAAGGATAAAGATGTTAAATACATCATTTTCAACATTCAGCATTTATAGTTATCAAACAATATATCAATATTCAGTATTCAATTAATAGTAATTTATCAAATAATTTTTTAATACAAATTCAACACTTATAAAATTTAGTCTTTATTTTTTAGCATTTATTTTTCAAAACTTAAATTTTTCAGTTTTATCAAACGGGCCCTCGAATTGAAGTATTTAAGTTAAAAATCATATTCAAGGATTCAAAATCAAATAACTTGAATTTGAGTTGGACTCAAGTGGGCTGTCAACCAAACCCACCCCTGCCCGAATTTGAAGCCCTATTAGTATGGCATCATGCTTCTAGCCTACTAGATCTTATGGGCATAAGAAATAATCTTCACACGGTGGCCCACAACTTTAAGGATTTATGTGTGTGTGTGTGTGTGTGAGTTAAAATTCATAGTAAAGTTATGGTTTGTAACTATACAAAGCATAACTTTAAAGATAAATTCTGTTTTGGTACACTAATTTTAAAATATTTACAAAAAAAAAAAACTAAAATTTTCTTGTTTAATAAAAGACACAAAAATATAAAATATTTATATTTGAAAATTTTGTGTTTTGGTATCCAAAAATTTCATAATTAAAAAAAAATGCACCTAATTTTAAAATAATTAGTTTTTCTTGCATACAATTTTTTTAATAATTAAAAAAATATATAATATTCTAAAATAATTAGGTTTTGATATACTAAAATTCATTAACTCTTTTATGTCTTCCAAAATTTGGAAAAAAAAAATATTATTTTATTTAATTATTTGAAAAAATATCATTAGAAACTATGAAATTATTTAATGTTGTAGCAAAGGAAGGCAAAATGGGGTTAGAACCCATGTCCTCTACTTGGAAAAACCAAGAAGACTACTCAATCACACATTTTTTAATTATTATATAATTATGCATAACTATTATAAATATATTTATATATAATTATATAAATTTGTGTGTGTGTGTCTGTGTCGTTTATATGTATACGTTAATGTACACACACACACACACACACACATATATTTACACATACAAATACGCACACACACACATATACACATACAAATACACACACACACACACACACACACACACACACATATACACATACAAATACACACACACACACACATATACACATACAAATACACACACACACACACATATATACACATACAAATACACACACACACACACATATACACATACAAATATACACACACACACATATATATATATATATACATACAAATACACACACACACACATATATATACACATACAAATACACACACACATATATATATACATATAAACAAACAAACACACACACACACACACTTATATATGCATATGTATGTGGGTGTGAGTCTGTGTGTGTGTGTGTGTGTGTGTGTGAGTGAGTGTGTGTGAGAGAGAGTGTGTGTGTGTGTGTGAGTGTGTGTGAGTGAGTGTGTGTGAGAGAGAGAGTGTGTGTGTGTGTGTGTGTGTTGTTTATTGTTTATATGTCGTATTTGAATATATATATATATATATATATATATATATATATGTGCGTGTTTGTCGATTTATATATATCATATATGTTTTTATATCAACATATATATTTATATATTTACATATATTTATATATTTATATATTTATATATTTATATATTTATATATTTATATATTTATATATTTATATATTTATATATTTATATATTTATATATTTATATATTTATATATTTATATATTTATATATTTATATATTTATATATTTATATATTTATATATTTATATATTTACATATATTTATATAAATTTAGATATGTGTTTTAATTTATTTTTTATTATTTTATATAACTATTTCAATTTAAATTTTATGTGAAGTAAATGTGTGGCAATTGGCTTTTTGGTTTTGGAAATTAGAGTAAATGGCTTAAAATCCCACATTGCCCCTTTGCACTATAACATTCAATATTTTCATGGTTTTTAATTATAAGTAATCAAATAATCATATCAATTTTTTTTTTTTTCAAATTCCAGAATCAAAATCAGGTTAATGAATTTTATTAGAGCAAAACTTAATTATTTTAGAATCTAATATATTATTTAATTTTGAAATATTTGATACACTAAAACATAAATATTTTGTGTTTAATACACCAAAACACAAATCTTGCGTAAAATATTATATATACTATAAATTAGAAACCCAAAACTACACTTAGGCATGTATACTTGGCTTAAAAAAACAAAAATAAACTAAAATTTCAAATCACTAATGTTTTCATAAACAAATTTGAATCAGTCACACACACACACACACACAGAAAACAGGGATTCACTTGAACATATATATATATATATATATATAGCTTCCAAACATATTTTACCCTAACTTGAACGTATTAAATGATTTACGTTAATGCATCAGTGTAATACATAAAGCGAGTAATTGTGAATCCTGTTTTCTGTTTAGACTATGCTTTCAAATAAAACTGGAGGATGAGGCATCGCAAAGGGACGTCGAGTTGATAAAACCAAGCATAACAGATGATTCGGGAAAATTGTTAAGCACTGCCGCAGCAGTCACGAAAACGTACAGTTCATAAGCAGCACACAGTTAAAAGCAACAAGGAATAAAAAACATTGATTAAGGATCAAACATGCCTCTTGTTTGAGGGACAGAAGATGACAGTGTAACCGCTCGTAGATGCGCCAGGACAAGTAGCAATGCTGGTGCGGTCATCATATGCATAGGTATACGAAGTGGGACAAGCCTTCTTGAATGGCTTGGAGTAAATTGAGGGCTTGCATGTCTGAGGATTCTGAAATTGCGGACCCGTGCAGCAGTATTCTGCAGCATTGAAGGCCAAGCAGGCACTCTTACAAGCCACCAGCCGAGTCGCGTTTCTTTTCATCTTGATCCTAACTTGTAGCTGGGGCACGCAGATCTTTCGCAGATCCAAAGAACACTCTATGTTAATGCAGTGTCCAGATGATTGACTTGTGGATTTGATAGGCTTGATGGATATGGGGATGTTGTAGCCGTCTACAAGACTAACATCGTAAAAATCTTCTTCTCCAAAGGTGAACTCTGCGAGAGTAGCAGGAGGGGTTCCACCGACGCCGTTGCAGAAGAAAGACTGTCCACAATCGCCTGTAGCACATTTTCCTTTGTCAGATTTGTCGAATGAACAGTAACTTCGACCCCAGAACCGACCCGACCATGTAGGCGGCAGCTTAATGGTGTGGCTGCTATTCGAGGGCAGGAATAGGCCACCATGGGCTATAATGGAGCTCCCCAAATTTGCTTGGATCCCTGGCCAAACCGCCATTCTGCAATTGTTGACCAGTGTTACATCTTTTGAGGATACGCTACCTATAAAGCAAGTTACGGAAAATATTCAACCTTGTCGTCAAATAAACACAAATTAATGAATGTGTCTTGGTGTCGGTAATTAATTATGGAGTTAATAATCTTTCCCTTACAGCAACAAAGCTACTAGCCAAGAGAAGATCCAACCCCAGATATATATATATCAGATATATCGCAATAGAAAAGCAGTAAAAGTTAACTGGCAAGCATGAACCCTAGAACTCTACATGTTGGAGTGAAGAATGTACCTTGTTGAAGGATGAATGCGATACAAAAAAACACCACTGTTACCACAGATCTGAGAATTGGAGCCATTTCTGCTTCCAGTTCCAACTAGAACAGTTCACAACGGCTACAAATAGAGAACCTGACTCACGTTTTCCCTGGTGGGTTTTTGCAGTTTGTGTTGTTTACCCAACCTGAGACTGAGAGCAACAGCAACTCATAGGAGGGACCTAATAGTGAGCAGGAATTATTACTTGACACGTGGTGCTAGAAATTCACATAGGATAATAACTTTAGTTCTGAAATTTCACCAATTTTTTGAAATTCTCCAATATTAATAATTCACAAGCTATCATAGTTCTTTGTGATTGTGATATTTAATTTTAAATTATTAAATAGCTGATTTGTGTTTTGATATACCGAACATAAAATATTTGATTTAAAATAAAACTATGATTTTTATAAAAAAAAAATCCATCAAAACATAAAATAATTACTTTTTAAAATATTGAAAATCAAAAATATAAATTTGCCCCTAACTAACACGTGAGATTTGAATCCACGTACTTCACTTTATAAAATAACATTACCACCATGCTATATGAAAACAATTCAAATGTGTTAAGAATATATGTATATATATATATATAAATATATTTAAACATAAATATATATAAATATATAAACATGAATTTATATAAATACATAAACTTATATATAAATATAAACATATATAAATAAATATATATATATATATATATAGTGTGTGTGTGTGTGTGTGTGTGTGTGTGTCTGTGTGTCTGTGTGCCTATAAATATGTATATATAAATATATACATATATATATATATATATATACATGTATGTATGTATGTGTGTGTGTGTGTGTTTGTGTGAATGTTATTATTTAGGTCATGGTCATCACACTAATCTTCAACACAACAAGATAAGATAACAAACATGTGATATCATGAATAGCACAATATATTAGTTTTGGATGAAAAAAGATATTTTTTGTTCAAATACATATGTAGTTTTTTTGTGTTTTACTTTTATCAACAGTAGTGAGAGATAAAAATTATTAGGCAACTAAAAAGTGAAAAAGAATGGGGAATTATATTTTGGTGTGTTTACCATAAATTTTTAAGATTTAGAAACTAAAATTTTGATATTTTTTAAAAATCCACAAAACTAAAAATAAAATAAAAATAAATGTACCCAAATTCGTAAGTCGTAAACAACCATCTCCCATGCCCCTCGCTCCTCCCTCGCCCTCTCCCCTAGCCCTCACCCTTGCCCCTCTCCCCGCGCCCTTGCCCCTCGCCCTCGCCCTCACCCCTCGCCCCTCGCCCCCTTGGATGTTGGGAGTACCCCCATCAAACTCAAAGGGTTAGATTGGGTTTGCTCTTCTTCTCTCATTATTATTTTTCTAATGTATTAAGTGTTATTGAGGCTAAATGCACAAGCCATGGTCACACATCAGTACCATGACTTTATGTTATGTAGGCTAAATAAGCTATCATTACTTATCTTAGTATCATGACCTTCAAGTAGAAGAAAGTGACTATGGCTATAACTTGTCCACAGCTCCATGAATTTGTGTTATAGAATTGAAAGATTAAAGTTATGACTTTTATTTAGTGTTGTGACTTTCCAGTAAAAATCTTGCACTAGATGATTGGGTATATAAAAAAAAATTTAAGTACTCAAGTGCACTTTATGAGAGGCATGAGAAAGATAACCCAATGGGCTCCACAACTCCATTTATATAGTGATACATAAGTAACAAGGGTAATACGATGTGCAAGCATAAATCCTAAGGGGTAAGCATGCATTCCAAGCCTCTCCAAGGGACAAATCAAAGTGAAATTGAATAAGTTTTAAGGGATTTTGGATTTAAAACTTACGAAATGGGCAAATCCCTATGGCTGAAATTAGGCACCCAACTTTATACGAAAGTAAATTTATATTTGTTTCATATGTTATTCTTTCAAAATTTAGGCTAAAATGAAAATCCAGATATGATTTTATGTATTAATGTATAATAAATGCTTATTTTAATGTTTTAATATGATATTTTGTTGTGAATATGTTTGGATATGAATTGTTTAGTAGTTAAATAGAACCGAGACTACAGTTTTGGCTATTAGTCAGTTCATTTGTGATTTGAATGGGGAGAGGGAGGGGGGTGTAAAGTATAAAACACACTCATACATATAGAAGGAAATAATTGATAGCCGTTTTGATCATAATGCATGAGATATATTTAATTATTATGAGTGTGATACTTATAAAACTAAAAGTTGGAATACTTTTAAAGGTCAATCCATTATGCATTTCTTAGAGGAATTGGCCATCAATTAATGTTGGGTTGTAAATAAGATGTTTTCTATGGTTTTGACTTTTGTATGGAGTTGCCTATCATAGTGTGGTATGGTTCTAGGTAAGCCATGTACCATACATGTTTAAAAGTGATTTGTATGGTGGTGATAACCCTACAAGTTAGTTTCGAGCATATGGTTTCTACTAGTGAAACATGAGAGAAATCATATATTAATTGCGCTAATATGTTAGTAATGAAGTCCAAAGTGTAAATATTTAATAATCACATCAATTCTCATAGAGAAAGACTTTAGATATTATAGGTTAGAGAATAAGAATTCATATCGAAAGTCATCATTATGGATAGTTAACAAGTAGCCTAAAAGTTGAGGTTTTATGAATGATCTCTAAGTAGAGGTGTTTTATTGTCCTGGTGTTTAAATACTTGGATGATAACTGAGGGGATAATTATTGAAAGAGCTCAATAGTTGATAAGCATCTTGTATGCCGCTAGGGCAAGGGATCATGTATAATTATTCAACTTTTGTTCTATGACTGAGCATACCCATAACAAGACCATTTAAAACTCCATTACATTTAAAAATATCAATAATCTGCAGAATCTAAGATTTGTGACTTGAAATCTATTTATTATACATATTAGAACAACTATTAATTATTGAAACTCTAAGTGTAATCCCTGTGGGATTGAAATATAGACTAAACAAATTTTTTTATTACTTATATGACTCGTATGCTTATGGAATGATGTTGGATAATGTTTTATCACCTAACTAGTTTTTGGAATGTACCTAACTATATAAATTTGGTGTTACAAAAAATTGTCAACATATTTTTGGCATCGTTGCAAAGAATTACTTTTTTTAGGATGACCAGTCTCAATTTTACATTAGTTTTTGATATTACTATATGGGATTGATGTTTAGTTTGATTATTCCGCTTAATTATATGATATTTTTCTTCATTTTTTTTCTTTCTTTTCTTCATTTTTAGCTACAACTTATATATGAGAAGAAACTTTAGGATTAAGCTAATAATCCCAAGGTGACAAGAGGCAAGTAATTCGCCAATCAATTCCATACCTTGGGAAATTGTTGGAGGCCTACAATTATGGATAATTTTTTAAGAATTTGTATGTATCCAGTGGAAGTAAACTATTTTGATTTGAAATCTAATTTGATAGTGATGGTTCAATAGTATCAGTATAGTGGGAGGTTATAGAAGGATCTGAATGTGCATGTCATTATCTTTTTGGAGGTATGTGACATATTTAAAATGGAAGGAGTTATCCTAGATTTGATCAAGTTATATTTATTTTTTTTTTCTCTTTGAGAGATAATGTATGAAGTTGGTTCCAATGTTTATCTTGATGCTTTATTGAGAGTTAGAATGAATTTTTGTAAGCTTTCCTCACTAATTTTCTTTCCACGTCAAATTATCTCATAGTTGAAGAGCAAGATAAGTCAATTCTATCAATTGGAGTTGAAGATATTATATAATACAAGGACCATTTTAAAAAGTTTTGAAGTGATCCCTCAACATGGATTTGAATTATGTTTGAAAGCACAAACCCTTTACAATGAGCTTAATTTTATGATGAGGTGTACTATTAATGTGACTCTAGTTGTTTAATTATGAATAAATCTTTTGAGAAATAACTACCAAACTTTGAACAACTATGACTTTTGGAGATGATAAATTGGAGTTTTGGAGCATGGAAGCTAAAATAGGGGTATTTATAAATAGGTTGGAAGCTTATAAAGAGAAATTAAAAAGTATGGAAGAACTCATCATTTTGCAAGAGCAAGAATCAAAGAATTTTGACTCAATTTATCAAGTAGAGGAAACCAATGAACTTCAAAGTAAAGATTATGTGTTTTGACCTAACCCTACTACTCCCACACACTACCATCAAACATGAGAAATCATGAGGGGCATTTCTTTGGAAGCTATGGTAGTGGGAACCAAAATATTATCCAAGCCCCAAAAAATCATAGACATAATTCAATGGAGTATAACAATCTCGGAGGATCAAAACTCAAATTACCAATACCAAAAAATAGAAGAGAAGTTGTCAAGAGATGACATTTCAAGAAGTCACAACTCTAACACTAGCCGATTCAAGCCATAATGCCTATTTCCATGTCATTTTTTAAGGCCACAACATCCACTAGATAGGATGCCAATCGCACATACCTAACAATGATTAAAGGAGAGAGTGAAATGGGAAAGAAATTGGAGACTACCCAAAATAGTGGAAGGAAACATGTGCCAGTGAATGATGTCAACAATATTTTTTCTCTTAGTATGCCTTTCCAACAAAGATTTAGAAAAAAAAAATAGATGAACAATTGGAGAGATTTCTCAATTTTTTTCAGAAACTAGAAGTTAACATTTCATTTTCCAAAGTATCATCTCAAATGTCCAATTGTGTAAAGTTCATGAGGAATGTCATGAGTGGTAAGAAGAATTTGGACATGTATGGAATCAAAAATATGATGAAGAAATGTGGTACAATCGTTAATGAAAATATTTGAGAAAATTGAAGGATCCGTATGGTTTTACTATACTGTGTATGAATGGGGAGCACACATTTCAGAAGATACTTTGCTATCAAGGATCTAGCATCAATTTGATACTTTTTTCAATAGTACAAAGATTGAAGCTTGGTGAAATTATTATAACCTCTCTCTCTCTCTCTCTAAATAGTAGATTGATCGAATTAGTATCTAATCAGTATTATTGAAGATATATAGAGTAAGATTGGTGCATTTATCTTTCTCATAGATTTTGTTATATTAGATATGGAAGAAGATCAATATGTTTCATTGATCTTGAGACAACCATTTTTAGCTATCGAATAGACCCTGATTGATGTGAAGAAGGGTGAGTTACACTAGTGGGTGAAGAACATATCAAATTCAATATTTATAAGGTGTGAAAAGTCTAGATGACAATGAGAAAAGTTGTTGGAAGATAGATAATCACTTTCAAATAGAAATGGAACAACTTAATGACTTTCATTGGAAAGATTTTATAAAAGAATATTGAGCTAATGAAATGAGGAAAATAACATAGAATAAATATGAAGATATGAAATTGATTGAGCTTAAAGAGATGAATGTGACTATTTTGAAGTCATGACATTCTTCAAAGCCATGACCTCAAACATTTGAAAAAAAAAAACTACTCCAAGCATGAAGAAAAATAAAGTTGGGTATCTTATTTTTTGATGCACAATTTTGAAGAAAATGCAGAGGAGAAATTAGAGATTACATATGAAGTGAGTGCAAAGACAAAATCCCAACTGATGGTTGATAAAATGAAAAATGAACACATGGTGGAGATGTAAAAACTAGAGATTCTTAAGGAAGAGAAGAAAAATGATGAAGTAGTGATGAGAATCATGACTTTTAGCATCACAACTTTAGAGTTCTAGAAGCTAGAGGCAACATCCATGGCTCCATACAATGTTATGGAAATTATGTTATAGAAAATAAATCCTCAAATGAAAACTCAACACAATGCTATGTCACTCAAAAAATTCATAGCATCCATGGAACAAAAACCAAGTGAAGAAAGTTTAAAATATACATGTCATGACAATCATTGTTTGATATTCAATTTAATAAATATTTTTGTATATTTTAGTGGTTGGAAATCATGTGTAAACATGGAAATAGTGTAAATATGTGTTTATTTCATTTTTTTGGTATTTTGAAGAAATTTGATTAATAATTATGATAATGAATTTTTGTATGTGTTTAGCAGTGGAGACATATTTGAAGTCTAGCAATTTTAACATTGAATCTTGGTCGAAACTCTACTTTAATGGTAGACAGAAATTCTTGTACGACATGACTCTATTCTCTCATTAGCATGATATTTTTACTATGTGATACATTCTTGAAGGCTATGATATTATCATGGCATTACAATCATACTTAGCTCAGAAAATATTAATTGGTGTGATACTAATTTTTTATCACAGCAACCAAACATCACACTAGTACTCAAGGTTGAAGCCAATTTAATATAGCTATGACTTTATCTTTATATGGCTCTATAGTCTCAAGTCAGAGCCATGCTAGTTTTATAAAGTCATAAATTTTAAGCTATATATAATTAAAGATCCACAAGTATTCGTGTCAATGCCATGATAATTATTCAAAACCATTACTTTTGGGACACTCAATATTGTATATGATATTATTATGAGTATGACTATTTCTAAGGTCGCTATTTTTGTCCTCAAAGAAAGGCATGCTCGTGTTTTATATGTGCAAGCCAAGTGCAAATACTATGACATCCTAACAACATCATGTCTTTCTATGGATTACAAATGAATGAAGATATGAAATTATACTCATTACATTGTATCATGACTTTGTGTTACAAATGTATTAGGCCGAAGTCATAGTCATTACTAGTACCATAATTTTGTATTATAAAAAGATTAAAAAAAAGTCATGATCATATTTCTAGAGTCATGACATCAAACTAAATAGATGAAGACTAAACACCAAAGTGGTGACATTTTCCTGAAAGTCATAACTTCCTGCTTAGTGTAATATGAAGTCACATGAGAATAATAGAGAAAGCTAGAGAATTTTTGAGAGATCTCTCTATTTCTTCTTTTTCTCCCTCTTCCAACAAGCAAATCCATAGAAAGCTACAAATCCTTAGTACTCCCTAGGTACAGGTGTCAAACGGGCCGGCCCGACACGGCCCGGCCCTTTTTAAAGCGGCACGATCGTGCTACCGTGCCGTGCCCGGCACGGCACGGTTTAACTATAGGTGGGTCCAGCACGGCCCATAGGCACGGCTGGCCGTGCCGTGGCGTGTCGGGCCCTCTCGGGCCCGGCCTGGCCATACAGGCCAGGGCACAGGCAGACCCAAGCACGACACGGGCGCACGCCGCACGGCACAGGCTGACCCGGGCAGAATATTGATTTTTTTTTAAATATTTATATTATGTCAATTTTATTGTTTAAGTGTAGATTATAAATTATTAAATATAAATTTTTTTATAAATGTTAAAAATTATAATTAAATAAAAAAACAAAATTTTGAAAAGTATTTTTTTTATCAAATTCAAATTAGTTTAGCTTTTATTATATTTATTAATTATATATTAAAGTTATTAATTTTTAAAATAAAATTTACATCGTAAAAAAAAATAAAGCAATACATTATGTTAGTATAAATAAAAATAAAAATAAAATTAAACAACACAAATGAAAAATTACCAATCATGTATTTGAAACCGATGGTCCGAATAAAACAAATATAAGTTTCAACACAACGTACAAACAAAACGTACAAATACAATGAATAAAAAAACATCGAAAAAAAAATAGCAGATCATCATCAATAGTCAAACGGCATATCATGAGAATCATCAGCCGCAACATCAAGATCAGTATCATATGGATCATCATCATCGGCGATCAACTCCTCCGCCATCGTAGTGGATGTGGATGCGACTCCAGTACCTGTCCCAGTCCCAGCTCCAGCACGATCATGGATGCTAAACCTCAAATCCTCCCAATCCTTCAAACATGCCAAGGCCTCAACCATATCTGGATATAATCTCAATCTCCTATCCGAAATCACGTTCACTGCAACAGAAAAAGCAGACTCCGATGCTACGCTCGACACCGGAGGAGTCAGTAGATCCCGTGCCATCCTAGATAGCACGGGATAGGTGGACTCATATGATTTCCACCACTGTAATAAATCAAGATTCTTAGTATCAGAATGTGATAGGATTGAGCAGTAATCAGTATCTAAGTACCGAGACAGCTCGCTCCTATGTGATGATCCACCCCTACGTTTCCCCTCGCTAGCTGAATGGAATAATCGTCATCTCCGAACAAGGTATCAATGTCCGTAATCACAGTCTTACTACTACCACCACCATACCTAGTATCGTAGTATGTGAATAGGTTAGTCAACTTCTCGTGAATGAACCCTTCAGGTGGCTCTTCCAGGTTCATGCACGAGGAAATGAAAGTCAGTGTATTTTCTACCCCTTCCACCTTAACCCTAGGGTCCATGCATGCAGCGAGGCAATAAAGAGATGGAACTGTGGACCAGTACTTCAAGTACTTGGTCTCCATCTCTGCAACCATATGGCTAAGCGTCGGGTCAGCTTGATACTTCCTAAACATGCTACTAATGTTGCATATGCACCGGAGTGCAATGCAAGTGGTGGGCGTATAAATCGACGAACACATGTTCGTCGTGTCATAAAATATCTTCAGGAATTTCATAAATGAAATTTCTGAAGCCTAGTCAGTGTCGTCAATAATAAGTTCGTCGCTCTTACTATTAACGTAGTCGGATATCACGTGTTCGTATCCGACACATGATTCCAACATCAGGTACGTGTAATTCCAACGATGTCTCACATCCGATTGGAATTTCTTCTTCTCAAGATTCGCAGACAAACATAGAGTACCAAACTCTTGTTGTCTGCGAGGAGTGCGAATATACTTTAGTGGATTGCGTATATTATCCAACGCGGGGGAACACACCTTCATACCCCCTTGAACAATCAGGTTAATCACGTGACACTTGCATCTGACATGAAAGATCTCTCCTAATGGTGTTTCTCTAATATTCCTAACAAACATATTGATCGCTACTCCATTATTATAAGCGTTATCAAATGTGACACTAAAAATTTTATTTTGAATTTTATATTCCCTAAATATTTTCATCATACACTCAAAAATGGCCGGGCCATCATGAGGACGAAGAATCTCAGTGAATCCTAAAATTTTTTTATTGATTGTCCAGTTAGAATCTACATAGTGACTCGTGAGACATGCATAAGAAGAATTATCGTGACATGTCCATATATCGGACGTCACAGACACCACTCCACTATATGTCATAAATTCCTTAATAATTTTTGTTTTTCTAACTTATATATCTTTAGTATGTCACTCCTAGATGTGAACCTAGGAATCCTACGATAGGAAGGTTGAAAATAAGTCTGCATGATGCGCACTACCCTCGGATCTTCCGAAAATCTGATCGGAAGACCCATCAATGTGATGAGCCTGGCCATGCCGTCCCTACCCAACTCGCGAAAGTATACGAAGGGAGTAAACTTTGAGACTGAACTCGATCAAGTCTCAAAAAATGTAGTGCCAAGTTGGGTTTGCCTAGGATCTAAGGGTTCATGTTTTTTGGTGCATATTTCTGCATGCCTTTTATGGTGTCCAGTCCCACATGTACTCTTGCATGTTAAAAGTCCCATACAATATTTGCACTGAGCCATTTCTAGTTCCTCACCCCTAATATTTTGTTGTGTTATGATTTTAAAATGAGTCTAAACTACTGAAGTCTTCCCAATTTTTTGTTTTTTAGAACTTTGGGTTGAGACGACTGGAGAAACCAAAGTTTCCGCATCCACAGATGTCTGTGTAACACTAACATTTTCATTTTCTAAATTTAAATACGTGTCAGGTGTATTTGTCATTTTTTATGTTTTTTATTTTTTCCTATGTTTTTTCTAGAGAGAGAAGATTTAGAGAGAGAAAGTAAATAAAAACGTTAAATAAAGTACCCGGTAAAAGCAATGAGCTCAGTCACGTGCAAGGTGCACCGTAGGAAGCTCTGATGCTCAATACTCAAGTCGAGTTTCACGAAAATCCAAGCCGAAAGCAAAATCGCGAGGCCCGAGAGAGAGAGATGCACGGTTTATGTGAGAGAGAGAAAGTTTTGAGATGTTATATGTTTTTGAAAAACATAATTGTTATAGGGAGTGGGGTAGAATTTATAGATTAAAGATATTAATTTTTTATTAAAAAAGATATTTTTTTTATATTTTTTTGATTTTTTTATATATAATTAGGGGGCAGAATCACGAGGACCGTTGGGTTCTGCCCCCTAGCCGTTGGAGTCGAATCCAACGGCTGATATTCAAGCAAATTTTAAAATTTTTTTTTTCCCGTTGGGTTTGGGTCGGGAGTCGGGACCGCGGGTCGGGTCCATTCATGACTCGACCCACGGGCTTTAATTCGGGAATCGAGAGGGTGAGGGTCTGGGTCACGGACTCACTACCAAACGTGCGGCGTGCCCGCGTGAAGCCTAACCGGCACGGGAAGAAACCGTGCCGGCGTGCAGGGCCAGGCACGGCATGGGCCCAGGCACGGTTAAAAAACGTGCAAGGCCGGCCCAGGCATGGCCGAACCGTGCCGGGCCGGCCCGGCCCGTTTGACACCTTTATCCCTAGGGAATCACAAACAAGCAAGCAAGCAAGAGATAATATGAAGTCATGATCATATTTCTAGAGTCATGACATCAAACTAAATAGATGAAGACCAAACTCCAAAGTAGTGACATTTTCCTGAAAGTCATAACTTCCTGCTTGGAGTAATATGAAGTCATTTGAGAATAATAGAGAAAGCTACAAATCCTTAGTACTCCCTTGGGAATCACAAGCAAGCAAGAGATGCTTGACTTATGCAAATCCCTAAGGTTGTGGACACAACCCTCATACTCTCTTTCCTCTAGGGATAGATTCAAGAATTTGTATAAAATTAGTGTGGATTATGATTTGTGTGTTTTGAATTATGTGATGTAATTAGTTTTTATTATTGATATATTAATAGTTTAGATTATTTTATGTGATGGATATTGATTGGTTGTGACTAAGTAGAATCTGAATTAGTGTTTTGACTAATGGTGAGTTTGTGTGAGGTTGTCATGGTGGAAGTTGATGGATAAACTATGAAGCTCAATCATGCATATGATAAAAAGGTAGTGACAACCTTTCCAATTTATGATGCATAAGATAAACCTATACTTTGAACTTCAAAATTTAGATATATTAATTGTCATTAGTATAGGTCTTACAAAGCTAAAAGTATGAAACTTTTACATATTAATCAATTATACACATCATAGAGAGATTATTCTTCAATTGGAGTAGACATTATATATAATAGTTTCCCAAAGGATTTGCCTTTAGGGTGAGAGTCACATCTTAATTGAAGATAATATTAATAGGTAATTCTCAAAATATGCATGAGTGTGTTATTATTGACAATGTGGTGACAGCCCTTATTAGTTATTTTTACTCATATGATTTCCATTAGTGAAACTCTAAGAAAGCATTTATTATTTGTGATAGTATGGTTCTTATGAGTCTAAAAGTACAAATGGTTACAAACTATGCTAATCATTGGTCTTTATAATAATTGAGGCAACCATCAAGGTTAGTTGACGAAGTTATCTAAAAGTTAAAAGATTGTGAATAATCCTCATATATGGATAAATCTTTGTCTTAGTGGTAACATAATAATAGTACATCTATGAGAAAACTACCATTGGGAAGGGCTCAATGGTGACAAATAGATTATATGCCAAAAGTATAATAGATCATTGCATAACTTTTAGGACATTATCTAACCAATAAAATTGAGCAAAATAAAAAGTCGTAAAACTCATCAACAAAGAAACATAAGTATACAGATTGTATAAGTAGTAAAAAAAACTTTTGTCTAAGTATAAATTACATAGAGATTATATCAATAGTTTGGTCAATCAATAATAAGACAATATAATTCTAGTATGAAAAATATAGATAGATTTTGGTATAACTTTTAGATCCTAGGGTTTGTCCACTTGATTCGTATGATGCATATTCAAATAGTTCAATTTATGCTGAGTGAGAATATAGAATAAATGCTAAATTATTAATGAATGACTCTTTATATTAATAGTATACAAGGTAGTATCACCATTAAATTCATCATAATAATGATCTCCTCATAGTCATCTTCTTGATATTTCATCACCAAGACAACAAATGATCTTTGCATGAGATAGAGAGAGAGAGAGAGAGAGAGATAAAGATAGATAAAAAGATAGAAAGACTTATAATGAGCATTTTCTTAGGGAAAAAAAAGGTAAAATGGGCAACATTATTTATATTTTGGAAAATATTTTGTTAGAAGTTGAAGATAAAGAAACATACCTTATAGAGAAGATACAGAGCTTTCATACAATAATGATAGTGGATGTGGAAAAATGAGATACACTTTGTGAAATACAACTAAAATAGAAAAAGCTATTGTTTGTGGCAGTGACATGAACTACTAATAGAATCAATAGATTGTAGAATTGAAACAATATATTACAAACCAAAAAACTTATACTATGAAATGAGATCTTTTGAAGGCACATTAAATTTTATAGGAAAAAGACCAAACACTTTGCACAATATAATAGTGATGATGTTGTATGACGCACCAAGTTCCAAAAAATATTTTGATAGACTATCCACTTAAATGCCACCATTTGAGCACTCTAGAATAAAAGTATCATTCTGAGGAAAAATTATTATGGTGACCACTTGAAGATATGAATATGTGATATTTTGTTAATTTTTTACTTCTTTCGTCCTCTTTGTGTAATTAAAAGTGTTTGGATGTATTTGTAATAATGTGAGAGTTGTGTGACATGGCTTTCTTTTTTTATTAGTGCAAGATGAATTACTCGAGTATGAATAATAATTTTAGTATGTCAGTTTATTTGATATATAAAATATTAATAATACTAACTATTTTGTATGATTTTCATTATTTATTTTACCTAAAAAGATTTATTTATAATGATTTTATAAAAACTTAGTTTGAGAGGATTTTGATGAAATGTTGTGAAATCAAGAATTTGTAGTATGAAATATATGTCTAGGATTTTATAAAAAAGTCACACAAGTCATAGAATTTGATATGCTATGACTTAATTATACCTTTGACTACTTATAGATTGGTTTTAATATCTATTCTTGGTCGAGACTCTACACACAAAATCATAGTAATCTTCTTATGTCATGATTGTGCCACTTTACTGTTATAATCCTTTTATTGTGTAACACAACCTTTTAGTTATTAAGATTTCATAGAATCTTATGCAAACTAGCTTGAAACAACTTTAGGGTTACAATATTAATTTCACTTCATGGAAACCAAATACCCCACAGATGCTAAAAACTATGGCAGCATCTAGTGCTGTGTATTTTTTTTTTACCAAACCACATAATACTCAAGCCAAAGTTATGACTCTAATTTAGAGTCATAATATTTAGCTACAAAATATTATAAAGAGTCAAACTTAAGTCACAACAAACATAAGATTTTGACTCTTAGCTAAAGAAATAAATTGAAGACGTGACCATCATCCAATCTTGTGATTTTCTATTATATAGACTAAATGAATAAGTTGTGACCACATTGCAGTATTATTACTTTGTATTAAAAAATCTAAATATGTCATCATGACTTCTCCCAATATTATGATCATCACAGAGAGGAAAAAGGCCAAAGCCATGACCATATTTTATTAGTGTGCATTTGTGTTATAGAATCTAAATGTGTCATAACTACTTTTCCTAGTATCACAACCAATAAGCCGAATAAAGAGATTAGGCCCATACTTATACTTAGTGTTATAACTTTATATTATAGAACTGAAAGATTGAATCCAAAAATTTTATTTAGTGCTATTACTTCTAATTAAAAATATTTACACTATATAATTGAGTATATAAAGAAAATCCTAAGAACTCAAAGAAAATTAATGGAAGGCATAAGAAATACAATTCAATGGGCTCAAAAACTCTAATTTTGGGGCACTCTATTAGTAACAAGGGTGATGCAAGGCATGAAAATAAACCTTAGGAGGCAGGTGCATATTCTAACCCTCTCATAGTGGAAAATAAAATTAGAATTAAGCAAATTTAGAGTGGTTTATATTTTGAAAATTAGATTCTTTTGAATGATAAAATTGGTACTTATATTCATATGAGATGAATTTTCACTCATCTCATATGCTATTCTCTCCAATTTTAGGCTGAAATAAGAATCTAAGTATGATGTAATATGTTTATTATGATGGATACTTTGTTTAATATTTTATATGTGGTGTTTTGTTGGAATGATTATTGATTATTAATAATTTGGTAATTAAATAGAATTGAAACTAAGATTTTAGCTATTTTTGTGTTCATACATCAATGGGTGGTAAAAGGTGACTAATAATCCATGAAAAATACTCACACATTAGATAAGAAGGAATTGACAGCACTTTCGACCATGATGTGGGAGACAAACTCATATATTAAAACTAAAAATTGAGGTATGTTTAATCATTGCAAGTATGACATTTATGAAGTTGAATGTACAAATAATTTTCAAAGCATCTTCATTTTACATGACTTAGAGGAGTTAACACTTAATTGATATTGGATGATAAACAATATATTTTCCTAAGGGTTTTACCTTTAATGTGAGGGTTTCCTATTGTAGTGGGAGATGGTGACAAGACATGTGACATATGTGAATGAGTATAATTCATGTGGTAGTAATAATTTTATCAGTTATATTTGGTCGTATAGTTTTCACCGATTAAACATGAAAGAAAACATATATTAATTATATGAGTATGACACTAATAAAAGTAAAAGCACAAATATTTTTATTACCATATCAAATATCATCAAGAAAGACACTAGAGATTAGAGAATTAGAATACATATTCGAAGAAATCATTAAGAGTAGCTAATGAATTGCCTAAAAGGTGAAGACTTTGAATAACCTCTAAGAATAGTTGATATGAGTTATCTCAATGGTAAAGTACTAAGAGAATATCTATGAGAGGATCAACATTGGGAAAAGTTCAATAGTTGATAACCATATTTTATGATGAAAAAAAGAGAAATAATTCCACAATTATTCTACTTTTATTCAATGACCGAGCATAATTACAACAAGGCTATTTAAAAATGTATCACAACTAAAAATATAAATCATCCCTATAATTTAGGATTTACAACTCGAATCTTATTTATCAAGTCTAATAGAGTAGATGTTAATTATCATTGATTGATAAAATATTGCATATGTAATTCCTATGAGATCGATATCTGAACTAAAGGTTCACATTATTACTTGTATGAGTTGTATACTTGCAAAATAATGTTGGCTAAAAAATTCTTGCCCAACTAGCTTTTGGGATACACATAACCCTAAAATTAGTTTTTATAACAAAGTCAATAGAAACCAACCACGAAAAGTACTTTCATAAAAGAAGCACACATGCACCATGAGAGAAAAGGAAAGAGAGAGAGAGAACATAGGGAACAAAAATTGCTTTCACTATTCATGCTTTGTGATGTTATTGAGCAATATTTTTATTAATATTTTTCTCTCTCTTATGATTGACCATCTAATTAGACACATTTACAAACTTTTAAATAGTAACCTAAAAACCCTCTTAGACTTGAGTTTAAGTCAAGATAGCCTATAACATATCATGACTTCATTCATGCCACAATCCTAGAGAATAAGTTGTGACTTGAATACTTACTTTATCAATCACCACATTATAACATTGGTTATGACAACATTGATGCTATAACTTAAGTTGAGTTGTCACTTTGCAATATAAGTTGCAACTCCAAGACTATAATCTTCAATCACAGCCTCTATTAATAAGCTTCCACTCCATTTTGGATCGACCCCAATATTGAGGTTGGGACTCCAAATAGTAATAACTCTTCTAGCTTTAGTCATCATGACTCAATAGAATAGAACTTTTTTTTTTTAGTCTGGTTATGACTCCACATAATAAAATCATGACTCTATTATAGATCTTCTAGCTTTACTCCAATCTTGATTTCATAGAATAGGATGTTATCTCCTCAACAAATCTTTTAGCTTTAGTATAGTTTTGACTCCACAAAACAAAGTAATGAATCCTCAATACTTGTTATGGCTTTAGTCAAGTTGCGACTCTAAAAAATAGAGTCATGAATCTGTCACAGATACATCAACTTCAGAAGAAATACGAGTCTAACCTAAATAGAGACATAGTTGATAGTCATATATTTCTCTATGTGTTATTATTATCAGAACCTATCCAAACATTTTTATTTAGATGTTTAAACTAGACTACACTATAAAGAACATATAGCATAAAATATGTTCACAATAAATATTACACCAACAAACATAAGTGATCCAACTTGCCATTCAAAAATTTTTTTCTCAATCTAAAACAAATTCAACTTGCCATTCACAATAAATATGATCACATATGTTTGTGTAATACCATCCAATTTATACAAATAAGTTTTATATTGCATGTTGCCTCTAGCAACCATTAAGGATTAGCCAACAAGGATAATTCATTCAATTTGCTTAGATTAGAATTTCTAAGGATAAACATAACAATGCTACATGATATTTGTGTGGCTATAAGAAAGAGATATTGTCTACACAGTATATGTCAAAGATCAAATACTAACATAGGTGTAAATAAAGCCATGTAAAAAACTGGCAAAGTCATGGTTACTAACCATTGTGTGGCTCAAGCATGTTTTTAAAAATGTATGACTTTGCTTTTGTATGATGAGGACCTTCCCAAGAAGGTAACTAAAATACAATTTTAGTCTATTATAGCTGGTAAATAGTTGGGAGAGAAAGAAAATTTGGTTGAGTGTTCAAAAAAATTTATTTTAATACCTTAATCTTTGGTGCCAACGCAAAAAGCTTTTTTGGATAAAATGTTTGGCTTTAATTCTTTTACATTTGGATAAAAATCTATTATTGTTTTTTGCTGATTTGCATATTGGATTAAAAAGATGGATAAAAATGTGGGAGAATTATGTTTTGGTGCACAGAATTGTTAACTAAAATTTTAATATTTAAAATATTGTCCACCAAACTTTTAAATAATTGATTTTTGGTACACTGAATTGTTATAATGCCAAAAATACTCTTTCCCATCACCCCTCTTTTGTCGCCACTCTCCCTTTGCCCTTGACCCCTCTATCCTCTTTCCTCGCCCTCGCCTCTCTCCCCTTACCCCTCGCTGGAGCTCCACGAGTTTCCTAGAGCTCCCTGAAGCTCCTTAGAGCTCCAAAATTGAGCTCCTCGTTGGAGCTCGTGTAGCTCCATCGAGCTCCTCCAATGGAGCTCCATCAAGCTCCTCCACGATAGAGCTCCATCGAGTTTCTTTGTGGAGCTCCATGAGCTCCTCCAATGGAGCTCCACATGCTCCATGATGGATCTCGATGAGCTCACTGGGAGCTCCTAGTTGGAGCTCCAGTGAGCTTCATGATGGAGCTCTAGCAATGGGCAAGGGGAGAGGGGTGAGTGACAAGGGAAAGGGTAGAGGGGAGAGGGAAGAGGGGAGAGGGACGAGGAGAGAGGGAAGAGGGGAGAGGGACGAGGGGAGAGGGACGAGGAGAGAGGGAAGAGGGGAGAGGGACGAGAAGAGAGGGGTGACAGAAGAGGGGTGACAGAAGAGGGGCGAAGGGAGAGGGTTTTTGGTATTTTAAAAATTGTATGCGCCAAAAATCAATTATTTATGAGTCTAGTGCACTTTTTTTTAAATATAAAAATTTAAGTTATTTTTTTCAAATATTTTTTGGGGCATGCACCTAAACATAATTCTCTCTAAAAATTCTACATTTTGACAATAAAAAAGGAAAACATATATAGAATATAAAAATTATGTTTCTTCAATTCACATGTAATAAAAGTTAAGTTTAAATCTATCACTACTAAATGAATAAAGTGAAAAACTATTTTAACACAAAACAATTTAATATATCAAAAAAAATAACAAGTAATAATTTTTTTTACCTTTAACACAAAACAACTTAGATATCTAACATGTTCATAAAATAGTAATAAAGAAAAAGAAACCAAAACTATTTCTCCGAATTACATATTAACACTTTAACTTCTTTTACTTGTTAAAATTTAAAGAAATAATGAACAATATCATAATCCATTGACATACCTAGATATACACATACCAAGAAGAATGAATGTTATTTAATATCAACTACTAATCATGTGGAATCCAACATGATAATGACCGAGGTGCAGAAAAAGAAACTTATTGAACAACAAAGAAATGGATAATAATCCTAAACATGATAACAAAAAATTGAGAACATTAATAATAACACACATTTAGATATGGAAACTATACATAAAAGCATTTCTTCAAAGTCCCATAATAAGAACCATGACCAGTTATTCGGTACTCTACATATCAATTTTTTTGGATGGGCTGACATGTATTTATGATTATGTATGTATATATTTTTTTCATTTATTGAAAAGATTTTACTAAATTTCTATCTTGAGAAAATTTGATTTTTATTTATTAAATTAGAATTATTTTGGGCGAAATAAGTAGACTTGGTGGAGTGATGATAATTTTTATAGACCTCTAATGATCTTTATGAGAAGTTACAATATCCTTTCTTAGTCATAATTCTACAAAACTAGTCATAACAATCTTTTTATGCTACAACTCTACTATCAAGTTAAAATAATTATTTCACTATACAACATAATCTTTGTGGATGTAAATTTTTTGTTGAAATCACATCTATAATATAACTAAAATATAATAATGGCCATTACATTATTTTTATGTCATGATAGTCAAGTACCTCATTAATATAATTAGTCAAAATAATTTCTACTATAATAACTTATACAATCCAAGTCAAAATACTAAGTATTTTGAGTTACAATATTATTTTTTTTATAACATTTCAGTATAAGTAGGGTTTACTCAAGTTGTGACTTTTTCAATGTCTTGCCTTTATGCTCTAGTAAAAAAAACCAAAGTAATAGCTATTCTGAGTGTCATGACTTTGTATTCTACAGAATATTAGTCATGTTCATTCACAATGCCATGATAATTTACTCTAGATAGATAAGATCAAAACTATGGTCATTCCTAATACCATGACTTTTTGTTTCAGAGAGAATTTGTTTGAATCATGACTTTCCTAATATTGAAATGTCATACTCTAGTGGAAAGTTACTCAAGTGAAAATATTCATTGCTTCCATGAGCTTTGTAATATAGAGTAGAACCAATAAGATAATAAACTTATGATTTCAAGTCACCACTTTGACTTCCAGCTTAAAGTATCACATGGATCTCTAAAGTATAAAAGTAATACTTAGAGAATTTAAAAAAGGAGGGGGAGAATTGGATTTCATGCTAAGAGAATGCAAAAACATATGCAATGCTATTCCAACCCCAAATTAGGGACAAATCCAAGGTGAAGATGATAAAATTTTGTTTGACACTAGGTTTCAAGAGTTAGATTCTCACTTGGGCTTTCATTAGAAACCCTCAATTTCATGAGAAATCTTTCAAAATATTTCCCTTGATTTATTCCTCAATGTCAGGTAAAATCGAGATCTAGGACTTATTTTATGTACTTATCTAATGATGAATTGAGTTTATTAAATTTATATTTGTGATATTATTGTGGTTTGGATATTAATGAATATGAATGTTATATAAATTTAAAATGTAGGGTTTTCACTTTATCATAGATTTATAATTGTCAAGTATAACACACAATGATATGTAAGTCATGGAATATACTCAAGTTGTACTAGTAAAAATAAGTAATAGTCCTAATCTTAACACGTGAGTAAAACCCACATGTGAAGACTGAATATTAAAATAAATTTAATCATTATGAGTATGACACTTTTGAAACCAAAAGCACGACCATACTTATGAACAATCTCTTATACATAATCTAGAATAACTAACTTTCAAGTAATGTGAGAATTAAGTAAACTATTTATACTTGGGGCTTCACTATAGTATATGATTCTTGTGTCAATCTTGGCAGATGGTGACCAGTATGTCACGGGGATAGATGCAAGTGGATGGGACTTGTATGGTGATAATAGTCTTGCAACTCTTTTCCTCTTGTATGACTTTTATAGGTGAGATTTTTGAGAAGATTTATATTAATTTTCATGAGTATAAATATGTGTAGTTCAACATTATTTCACATACTTAAGACATTAGAAGTCCAAGAATAGAAATGCATAATTGAAGTATTTATCAAGAAAAGTTGATGTATTGTCTAAAATGAGTAAATACATGAATGACCTATAAACGGAATGAAGTGTGAGTTCAAGTAGTAAATTTTGAGGGCAAAACTATAAAAAGATTATCATTGGTAGTGATGATCTAAGGATGATAGTCACCTTGTATGTCAAATGGGCATAAAGTTATTTTCACACTCATCTTCTCTTCAGCTGACAAACAAATATATCATTGCCTAAATATTTAAAAAAAAATATTATACACAAGGAAGTGAGCCAACTTTAGAGCCTAAGTATCTATTCAAAAACCTAAGTCTAGTTAGTTCACTTATTGATTTAATCAAACTGTCTATACAATCTTGATGAGATAGATATCTAGACCTAAGTCTACCTTATTACTTGTATGATTTGTATACTAATAAAACTTCATTGAATTAGAGACAATCACCCAATGAGCTTTTGAGATTATATCACAAATGAGAAGTTTTTGCATCGTATACAACACACTCCCATGTACTTATTTTCTCTATCTTATGGCACTATAATAGGAACAACTAGTTCATTATTGAAAACTTAATAAGCTTAAGACTTACCAATTTGTTACATACAAGAATCTATCATAGCTTCCAACAATAATAACAAGTTTGAAAAAGTTACAAAAGTCAAAAGGTTTAAAAACTACAAGGCCATACAAGTGTTGTTAGTTGCAAAAAAAAAAAAAAGAATCCTTGGAGAGTATCATGCCTATATAGCACATATTTCTGTTTGTGCATGTATATACGCTATGATATATATATATATATATATATAAAAGTGTCTGAAATATGAATAATATCACATGCTAATTTTGCAAGCTGGGAATTGATCATGGTTGATTATGATTTTGACATCCATGAAAAGAATATCTAAAAATAACTTTAACTCAAGAATGTGACTACGGTTCAGCCGTGCCTGGGCCGGCCCGGCACGGGAATTTCCCGTGCCTGGGCTCGTGTCGTGCCGAGGCTAACCGGGCCTCGTGTCGGGCCTGGCCCGGCACGGTAACATGCCGAAATCAATTTTTTTGTAAAATTAGGGTTACAGGGGCACCGAAACCCTAATTTTTTTTAATTTAGAGTTCGGCCGACCGGGCCGAACCCGGCGAACCGTACCATGGGCCCGTGCCGGGCTGAACCCCCACAAAACCGTGCCGGGCCAGGCACGACACGGTTAGAGGTGGCAAATGAGCCAGGCCGGGCCGAATTTTTAGGGCACGAGCGTGCCACCGTGCCTGGCCCTACACTGTTTAAAATAACCGGGCCCTGCACGGCCCGCAGGCACGAAGGGCCGTGCTGTGCCTTGCCGGCCTGCTCGGGCTTGCCTATCCGAGCGGTTCGAGATTTGGGGGACCGCAGGTCGGGTCGAATCAAACCCGACCCGCGGTCATTTTTTGAGGGAGGGGCATCGTGGGGTCGGGCTCACGGGGCAGCTGGCATGGGACAAACCCATGCCGGTGTGCCGTGCCACGGCCCGAACCGTGCCGGGTCAGGCACGGGCCCGGGCACAGAATTTTTCCATGCCGGGCCAGCCCAGGCACGGCTGAACCGTGCCGTGCCTCGTGCCGGGCCGGCCCGGTTGACACCTCTAGGCACGGTTACTGTACCGTGTCGTGCCTTGCACTGCACGAAAGCACGGTTGTGCCTGAAAAAAATGGGCTAGACCAGCCCGGCACGTCCTGTTTGACACCTCTACTCATGACTAATGACTTGTGCCTAATCATGGGTCACATACTCATGGATCATGTGCCTTTAGACCATTCCAATAAACCATGCATGCATGTCATGCCTAGCTTGGCAAGAGGCACGGCTAACTCAGTCCAAACATGGCATGACCCATGACTCGAGCTAGCATGAACATGATACATGTGTAGTTCTAGACCATGACATTCTAGGCACAACTAATTTGGGTCATGCCTTATGTAGTGCTTGGGCTTCTTGGCTCACTTGAAACCTCTAGTACGTGCCATATACTTGTGAATTTTTATTATTGAGGTATCCTCATCAATAAGCTCTTGGAATATTATTGTTCGATGATCAAACTACCAAATATTTTTATGTATTTTAGTGATTTATGATAATATATTGGAATGAAAATGAAGAAATAATAGATTGATTTAATTACTTTGGAGTTTTTGTGAGTTTTATTGAATAAACATGAAATCAATAAGTTTTTTTTATATATTTAGTAGATGGGGTAGAATGTTGAGTCTTTCATAGTTTCATAAAATTATGCAACACATCATCATAGCCATACTTATTTGATAAAATTTAAATGACTACGAAAAAATTCTATATCACAATAGTCAAGTATCTGACTAGTGCTCAAGATCATGACCAAGCCTATGCACTATATTTTATTTTAATATGTCTAAACAGTTTCAAGTCAGAGTAATGACTATTTACAAATTCACCACTTTAGACCTATAGAAAGTTACATAGTTAAAACTACTCAAATCAAAGTCATGATAATTATTTAGCAGTATAACTTTTGAGATAGTAAATGTTATAGAACAAATTATTCGAGCATAACTATTACCCAAGGCAATAGCTATTATTTTTGAATAAAGGAAAAGTCTTGACTTTTATATGTGAGCTAATAGCTAGTGCTATGAAATTATTGCAGTATCACTGTAATATGATATATGAGATAAGTGAATGCCAGATGACCACTCATAATGTCACAAATACTTAAGAGATATGATAGATAATTATTGTGTCATATTTTTTTATAATATCATGACCATATAATACACAAGAGAGACCATCTTAGTACTATAACTTTTTTTTTTGCAAATGAGTAACTATCAAAGGTAATTGAAGAAATTGCCTAAAATGTATGAGATTGAGAATGAATTTTAAATAGAAATGATTTCTTACCTTTTTGGTGATGTACCAAGTGGACAACTATACAAATACCACCATTGGGATGAGCTCAATGATGATAACCACCCTAGATACTATTAGGGCAATGAGGAATTGCACAACATCCTAACATTTATTATATGTCTAGACATAATATAAATTGAGTTAATTTAACACATATCACATAGATTAAATGAATATACTAATGGATCTATGTGCTTACAATGTGATTATACATTTTACTAGAAATGAGTTGTTTCACTATTGAATAACCAAATTATCAATATAATCCCTGTGGGATCGATATCTAGATGATTGTTCTCTTTACTATTTATATGACTTGAGCACTTGTGGATCTCTATTAATGGAATATTTTTCTATTAATGATATTTTGAGAAATCACCAAACAGATAAAATTAGGTGGCATAATAAAGTAACAATAAGTTTTTGGTACTATTGCCAAAATTTTAAAATTTAGTTAGTCAACATGAGTTGATATAATTATCTTTGTAAAAGGGTAATTATTTTTAGTAATTTATATAACATTGAGTTTGATAAATTTTCATGAATTTCAAATATTGAGTCTTGTTAACTTATCTGGAAAGTGAATATTTGTGTTTTGGTTTTTGTTTGTATTTTTTTTCTATTTTTTATCATCTTATTTATGAACTGAAGCCCTAGGATTAAGTTAACCCTTTTGGACGTACCTAGAAATTAAAAGAACAATGTGAATGATGACAATATAATGAGAATGAGCAAGAAGGATCATGATAAATCTCCAGGGAAAACCTTAATATATTGCAGTAAATGTGAGATGTGAAGATATAAATGAGATGATTTTAATGAATTATAAAACAAAGTCATGACTAAAGAAATGAAAGCCATAATTAACTTGAATGCCATGACAGTCAACAGAGAATAGATAACAAATAGTACCATGAATTTTGATGAATCTGTGATGTTGGGAAGATAATTACTTACATAATGAGAAAACCTAGATGGGTTGATTTTGAAGGCATTACTCAATCACTTTCTTTATACTTTTCTAGGAAAGAACAAGACAAAGCTTGTTATCCTTTCAATATTTCTAATAGAGGATATGAAAATCCAAGTAGTAATCTCATAAAAAAGTATGAAGACGTACTTGGATGGTCATTAGATATTATTGAAATGATTAGCCCATCATCATGCATCCAGAAGATTTAAATGGCGTAAGATGTGAAGATGATGATTGACACCCTATGACATTTAAATATAATTATAAAAGATGTAAAAAATGAGAATATGAAATAGTTAAAGCATGCATTATCTTTTCAATAATTGATAGCCCATGAGTAAGCCCCATATATCCTGTGCCAAATTTTGAAGGGTTGATGATGGCGAAAATAGGAAATGGCAAAGAGATTTTCACACACTAACAATCCGATAGAGATTACGCATTAATTATTGGAAATTGAACAAATAAACGAGGAAAGATCACAACCCACTCTCATTCATGAATCAAATATTGGACATGATCTCCTCCTATCCATACTTTATATTTTAGATGGGTCGGTAAGATACAATAAAAATATAATTGATCATACATATCAACAAAAAACAACATTTACTTGCTCATATGCTTTGATTACCATCGACATTTTAAAGATACATATATGCATTCTTTGCATATCTTTATGAAGAGATTATGAAAATATTTATATATGATTTCTCAGTTTATGAAGATTTTTTTTTAAGAATATTTGCATTATTTATAAGTTATATTGAACTTATGAAAAAAAAAATAGATAATATTTGGGTATTCAATGTCAACTAGAGGATTGGACGTTATTGACACAAAAGTGTCCATTATTCCTTATTCCACAACTTTTTACTTACTATGGTAAAAGGGGTGAAAAGTTTTGTTGGGCATATGTGGTTTTATAGAAAATTCATCCACAACTTATTGAAAATAACTAAATCATTGTATAAAATATTAAAGAAATATATGATATTTAACTTAGTCAATATTGCATAAATACTTTTGAAAAGATGAAAAAATTGGTTGAAAGTCCAATCTTCATCATGCCATGATGGGAAAAACTATTTTTCATCATATTTGATTCAAGTGCATATTCCTTGGTATTAGGACATAGCATGATAAAATTTTGAGAACATTCTTTAATGATAGTCATATTCCTTGGTATTAGGGCATATCATGATAAAACTATTTTTCATCATGTTTGATTCAAGTGCATATGGCATTCTTCTATGGCAAATTTTGACCAAACATCCTTAGAAAAAAGGTAGTTATCTATATGGATCATATAGTGGTATGATACTTAATAACAAAAAAGAATGTTAAACCTAGACTGATATATTTGGATACTACTTCAAAATTTTATTCTTGAAATTAGAGATATGAAAGAGAGCGACAACATGAAAGTTGGTCATTTATCATGATTGAAACTTTGAGATAACAGTATTAAAGAAGCTGAAATTTCAAAAAACTTCTTGGATGAGTAAATTCTAACATGGAGACTCAACTTCCAATGGTATGATAAATTCACTAACTATTTAGCATGTGGTGTCTTACCCCTAATTTTCACTTCACATAAAAAATTTTTTTATGATGTAAAATATTATCTTTGGGATGATACATTGATATTTAAAAGATGTGTTGATCAAATTATATATAGAAGTATCACAAAAAATTAGCAACAAGTTATTACCTCAAAATACCATTCATCACCATAAGGAGGATATCTTGAGAAAAATAAATTGCTCAAAAAGTATTATAATCTAGTTTCTATTAGCTAATATTATTTTTGATTGTCAAAGTATGACATGACGATATAATATATGCCAATGATGAAAGAGTATATCTTAGATGACATAAAATATCATTGAATAATATTTTAGAAGTGAAAATCTTTGATGTGTGAGGAATAATTTTATGGGCCCATTTCTGGTTTCTTATGGTAAATAATATATTTTATTGGCAGAAAATAATGTATCAAAATGGTAGAAGTAGTATTAGTGCAAAAAAAAATGACGTGAAAATAATTCTAGAATTCTTATTAAAAAATCTTTTCACTCGATTTGAAGAACCATGATGTATCATAAGCTATGGTAGAAGTCATTTCTGCAATAAAAATTTCGAAGCATATTTGGAAAAGTATGGAACTAAATTTAAAAGAGAACTTGCATATCATCCACAAACAAATAGGCAATTAGAAATCTCGAATAAGAAGATAAAGAAAATTTAGGAGAAGATAGTCAATTAGTCTAGGAAATATTATTGTCAATATTTGAAGGAGACACTTTGGCCCTATATAATTGATTTCAAGACACCATTGGGAATGTCTTTCTATCAATTAAATTTTGGAAAGGCTTATCATTTTCTTTTTAAATTTGAGCATATAGCATGGTTGTGGCTATCAAATAGGTGAAGTATGATTTGAAAGTTGCAAAGAAAAGAAAGGTTCTACAAACGAGCAAATTGGAAGAGTTAAGAAATAAAGTATACAACAACTTACACATTTATAAAGACAATACAAAACAATGACATGAATAATAATTTGCAAAGGCGATAGTTCAAATTTGGAAAAAAAATATTAGTTTTTAATTCTCATTTGAAGTTGTTCCCAGAGAAATTGAAATTTAGATAGAATAGTCCATTTGAAATAATAGCCATGACACCTTATGGGGTGATCATGGTGAGGTCAAAATATGGAAGCGATATGAAGGTAAATGAAAAAAAGGTAAAATATTACGTGGTTGAGATAGAAACCATGGTTGATCTAATTGAAGACAAAATTAGGGTTATACACATGACTATGATTTTGGTGTTATAGAATAAAAATTACTAAGGAAAACTTGAAGACAAAGCCATGACTATGCACAACATATTTACTTTGGTATTACATAATGAAAATGGTTATGAAAAGCTTGAAGAAAAAACTATAATTGTGCATGTTATTATGACTCTGGTGTTACAGAATGAAAATAGCCAATGAAAGAATGAAGAAAAAGTCATACTATAGCAAATGTCTTGACTTTGGTGATATATAATGAATTAGTCCAATATAAGCTTAAAAATAAACCCATTATTATGCAAAATGCCATGATTTTGGAGTTGCATAATGGAAATATTAAGGAAAAGTTTTAAGACAAAATCATGGCTTTACTCAGCAACATGACTATGGGGATCTAGGAAAAAAATGGCAAGAAAAAACAAAAAGGAAAAGCCATAACTATACTTAGAACCATGACTCAGGGGATCCAGGACAAAAAGAGACATGTTAACACATAAGAAGAAGCCACGACATCCATTAAAGTCATGACATCTAATGAAGGAAATGCCTAAGGAATAATTATAGCTGAGCGACATCGAATGAAGAAACCAATAAAGAGGTAAAATAATTTATTGAGAAGCTAGCATGTATATCAGATATCTCATATGTAAGAAAAGAAGTTTTGATAGTCTAGCTACAAATATTAAATATAGCATTACATGGGAGGCAACCCAATAATTTTTTTCCCATATGTATGATGTAAAATATATCTATATACATCACATAAATGAATGTACACATCCAATGACCCCCGAGTATAATCCTAAAACTCAAATCATACAATGACTATCAATATCTCCATTTGAAGCTACTCCACTATTTTTAGACCTTACAATACTCCCACCTAGTCATACAATTTTCTATAGATACTGAAAAATTTTTGTTATAAAGGAAAAATTATTGCTCAAGGATAAGCAATTATTTTAGTATGAGTGTTTGTTCGGTGTCAAACTTCCAAATATTCTTATCCATAATTGAGAAATAATGGATTGATTTCATAACTTTAGATTTTTTGTTAATCTGGATGAATAATCATGAAATTAATAGGTTTTTGGAGGTGATTAGTAGAGATGGTACAATATGAGTTCTTGCATAGTTTTGATATCTATTTTTGGTTAAAACTCTTCCTAAATAGTTGATGTAATCTTTGTATACAACAATCCTACCAATTCATTGGCATAATCCTTCTATTGTATAATACATTCTATATGATTATGATATTATCATGGATTCAGACATACTCATCTCATAAAATTTAAATAGTTATGACAATAATTCTATGTCATAGAAACCAAGTACTCTACTAGTGTTCTAGGTCATGACCTTTTTATTAAGTCATAACTTTTGAGCTACAAAAAATTATAAAGTCAAAATTATTCATGTCAAAGTCATAGCAATTATTCATCATTATGGCTTTTGGGATACTAAATATTATAGAAAATATTACTTGGCTATGACCATTCCCCACTGATGTAACTCTTATCCTCAAAGAAAGGAAAAGTGATGATTTTTACATGTGGGTTAATTGTTAATGTCATAGTATCCTTGCAATACTTTGGTGACAAGATATATGAGAAAAGTGAAGGCCAATGTCATGACCACTTATAACACCATGGACACTTGACACTTATGAATGATAAATTTTGTATCACGACTATTTCTCAGCGTCATAGCCATAGGTTACACAAGAGAAATCTTTTTAGTATTTTAATTATTTTTCAATGTCATGGCCATATAATTATCAAAATATACCAATATCAACATCATGACTACTTCAAATTATCGCAATTATATAACAATATGAGAGGTCCTTCCCACGCCATGGCCTTTTTCTAGCATCATGACCCCTTATGATTAAGAAGAAGGCAAGTGCATAACACTGCAACCACTTCACAATTCCATAACTTTGTGCTACAAAGATATTATGCCCAAGTCTTTGTCATTACCCAATACCGAAACTTTGTATTTTAGAAAGATTGAGATGCATTCCAAAGGTCACTACTTTTTTTTAGAGTCACGGTCTCAAGCTCAAGAGATGAAGGCTAAAATTTTGACTTTCTTTTAAACGTCATCTCGTTTCCCTTTTCCTCTTCCTTTATGCAAAAAACAAAGACATAGTAACTATCAAACCCTATATGCAAATTTCACACCACATAGAAGTTCCAAAAGCAAGCAAGAGAAGCTAGACTTAATGCAACCCTAGGGTTGGGGGGCATGTTTTAGAAATCCTCTTTCTTGGGTAGATTGAGAAATGTTTATTAAAATAATATGTAATCTAGGATTTGTATGAATTAATAAATATGATTTGAAAATGATTTTTTTATTAATAAATATGTTTGATTTATATTGTATTATGGATATTGATGGATGAGTAAATTAAATATAACTTAAACTATAATTTTTGACTATTAGTGAGCTTATTCTAGATTATTATGATAGATGGTGATAGATAAACTATGAGATTTACTCATGCATATGGTAGCAAGGAAGAGATAGCCCTTCCAGCTATAATATATGAGATAAAACCTATATGTAAAAACCTAAAATTCGGTATATTAATCATTGGAGTATGGTGCTTACCAAGCCAAGAGTATGAATATTTTTACATATCAATCCATTGTATATGTTCTAAAAAACTAGTTCTCAATTAAGATAGAGATGTTATATAGAATGTTCTCTTAAGTGTTTCACCTTAATTGTGCGAGTCATATCATCATTGAGGTGGACAATAACATATAATCCTTAAGACACGCATGAGCATGTTGTGGCTTGTTAGGTGGTAATAACTCTTGTTCATTAATTTCACTCATATGGTTCCTACCGATGAAACTTGAGGTAAATGTATATAAATTATGTAAGTATAATGCTTACAAAGTTAAAATTACATGTATTTATAAACCATACAAATCATTGGTCTTTATGATACTTAATATTAGAAAATAAGAGTGTACATATAAAGTATGCATCAATGATAGTTGGAAAAGGTTCCTAAAAGGTATATGATTATGAATGACTTTCATGTAAAGATAATTTATTATCTTGATGGTGATGTATCAAGGGAATAACAATGAGAGAACCACCATTGGGATAAGATTATTGGTGACAACTACCTTGTATGTCATTAGGGAAAGAAATCATTGCATAATATACATCACCCCTTCATTATATGCTTAGAATTAATATTAGTCAAATTAATTTAAATATATATCATATAGATTAAATGAATAAATACATTGATTTAATATTGTTCACAATTTGAATATCTATACTAGAAATGGGGTATCTCAATGTTGAATAAATGAACTGCCAATACAATTCCATTGACATTGATATTTGAATGAAAATCCCTTTTAATCCTTGTATGACTCATGTACTTATAAATCTTTATTGAAAATATATTTTCATTTATAAGCTTTTGGGACATCATCTAACATATACAATTAAGGCATTATAACATTGTCATAATAATTGTCTAGCCAATAAAATTAAATAGTATAATAAAAACACAACAACATATGAAACAATCATCAAGGGTAGTTGATGAGTTACCTAAAAAATATAGACATATGAATAACTCTAAAGAAAAGATGATTTATTATCTCAATGATAAAATACTAAGAGGATGACTATGAGGGGACCATCATTTTTGGGATTAATGGTGATAACAACCTTATAATTTATTAGAGAAAACGAACATTCATAAAATAATCCAACATTCATTATGAATCTAAACTCAAACATAAGTTGAATGATTTGAACATGCATCATATAAATCAAATGGACAAACCCTTTGACCTCTGAGTTATAGCAAAATCCTAAATTATCTTATGCACTGCAACTATATTGTCTCATTGTTGGCTGACCAAATTACAGATAAAATTTCTATAAGATCAATATCTAGACGAAAGTCTTCTTTATTACTTGTTTGATTCATATGTTTGTGGATCATTGTTGCTGAGATACTCTCATCAAAGAGCTTTTGGGGTACTATTTAACCAATAAATTGGACAGCATAATAAAGTCATAATAAGTAACACCATGACTTGTTGTGAAATCACGGCATGTGTAATTATTGCCCTATTAATCATATTTGTTGCAGCTTTTGAAGGAGTTGTATCTTTAACTTTTTTTCATATCAGATAGTATCACAATTTCCATTTTTTTAGCATTTTAGTTTCTATTTGTTCTCCCTTTTAATGTTTCAATCTTTGCTTCTTCACTTCAAGTTTTATTCCATCTTCATATTTTACTATAATTATCCGATATGGTATCACTAATGTGATTATAAATAGTTTATAACACCATGAATTCAACTTTCCTACAACCAACTTGAGACTTGAGTTGAACACCAATACCTTTTCTCTTATTTTGAACTCTTTCCTCTATAGATTCTTATCATGCTAATTTTTCATCTGCCTTTGTAGATCTGAGCATTATCATAGCTTTTATTCTTAAATTTTTGTAGTTCACTCATATGAAAAACTCTCTTTTTTATTTCCCTCCTTTTGTAGTTCATTTTTATTATTCCCTGCCATGCTCGATGTTCAATTTCAACTAACAAGTGACAAGTTTTTCCAAAAATAAGTTTATAGAGAAACATCCATAAGGGAGTCTTGAATGTCTTATTATATGCCCATAATGTTTCCTACAATCTTTGAGATCAATCTTTCTTTGTCAGGTTAAATATCATTTCTAATATATTCTTGATCTGTCTATTTTAATTTATTTTTTGCCCATTTGTCTATGGATGGGGTGGAAGTCCCTTCTTATGCCTAATCTCATGCTTAACCAAGTAGATCCAATTAATCTATTACAAAAATGACTTTCTTCATCACTTATAATGCATCATGTTGTGCCAAACTATGAAAAAATATTATTATATAAGAAACTCACAACTATCTTTTGATCATTATTTTATATTATTATTGCTTCAATTTGTTTAGATATGTAAACTACTATTAAAAGTATATACTCCTTACAAAATGACATAGAAAAATGATTCCATAAAATCTATCCCCTATATATCACAAACTCCACTTCAAGGATATTGTTGAGTGACATCTTGTTTTGGCTAGATATATTTTTCAATCTTTGACATCAATCATAATATCATACAATATTCTAATAATTTCTAAATAAAGAAGGAAATAAAACTAGATTGTAATATCTTTTAGCCCTTTTTGTTACCTCCAAAATGTATTTCATATAATGAAGAGTGACATTTGAGGATAATTTTTGTTTGTTCATCTTCTACCACACATCTCTTTATGACTTGATCTTATAGCCCATTTTGTGTCATGCATAAATTCTTTTTTATTTTGATGTGAGAGTTGGTGGAAGAATGATATAAGCTAAATAATTAACTAAATCAATAAACTAGGGCAAATGAGTTTTCGACATCAAGATCTAATTGTCCAAGAGCTTCACCAAGATTTTAGCTCCTCCTCCATGATTCTCATTAGGTTCCAAATGGGATAAAAGGTCTGCTATACATTATCACTCATCTTCTTATCTTTTATTTCTACATCAAATTCTTGTAGAAAAAGAATTCATCTTATAAATCTTAGTTTTGCTTCTTTTTGACATTAAATACTACACTATGGCATGATCTATGTAAATCATTACCTTTTCCCAGAGGATATATATTTGGAATTTGTGGCAAGAAAATATCACAACTAACATCACTTTTTTAGAAGTTGTATTGCTAACTTGGGTTTCATTCAATATCTAATTAGCATATAAAAAATCTCTAATGACCTTGTCTCTTTTTCTCTTCGACTCTTCAAAAGTATTACCACATAATCTTCATTAAAATTGAAAATCACTTCCTTCTTTAAAATTTTACCCAATGGTTTACCCATCTTTGATAAGTTATTGATAAATTTCTGATAAAATCCAACATGCCCAAGTAAATGATGCACCTCCTTGATAGCTATCGGGTAAGATAAATTTTTTATTATTAAAATCTTCATGTTATCCACCTTTAATTCTTTAGTGGAGACTAAATATCCTAATATAATCCCTTCCTTTACCATAAATTATATTTCTTCTAGTTAAGGACAATTTTTTTTTTGCATAGGTCAAATGCTACTTCCAAGTTTTTCAAAAAACATTCCAAAGAATCTTCTTACTCAAAAATTCATCCATAAATACCTTTTTCATTTCCTCATTGAGGTCATCAAAGATCATATTCATGCACCTCTAAAAAGCAGTCAGTGATGATCAAATGGAATTCTCCAGAATAAAAAGGTTATGTATGAGCAAGTGAAAGTAGTCTTTTCTTGATCTGCTAGGTAAACCAAATTTTGGTTGTATCTTGAATATCCTCTAGAAAACAATAGAAGGCATGCCCTGAGATTTTGTTAAGAATTTGGTCCATGAAAGATAAAGAGTAGTGAAGCTTCCTCATTTCTTTGTTCAATTTTCAGTAATCCACACATATGCACCATCGAGTTGTTACATGTGTTGAGATTTCTTCCACATTCAAGGTTTATACTACCATCAAATATTTTTTTATTGGCACAATGTGGATTAGACTAACTTATAGACTATCTGATATGATATATATGTCTTCCACATCTAGCCACTTCATGATCTCCTTTCTTACTATGTTTCATTATTGGATCTAGCCTCCATTGGTATTCAATTGTTGGCATTGCACCATCTTCATAAGTATATTGTGCATATATATTAATGGGTTGATTTCTCAAATATCCTTGAGTGACCTGGCCAAGATTAATCCTATCATTTATCTCATTTATCTCTTTAATCAAGTATGCTAAAATGATGATTAGTTGTGTTTTCTCTTCTTCCAAGAAACACAATGGGAGCAACTAGTTAGTACCTTCAAGATTAATCCTACTAGAGTTGTCCAAGTTTTGAGGAATTATTCTCTCATGGATGTGACTTTCAAAAAGTCACATAATCAACAAACATGTCTTCCATCATGATTTTCATGACTTTGATTTGAGTTGTGGGTTTTTTCCTCCAAATCCAGAACAATATGTAAAGTTGCAACATTGGTATTTGTTCCTTATAATTTTGTAATTTTACAGGGATAAATATTGATCCCTATACGGATGATTATGAAAATCATCAATGCCATAGTTGAGAGATTGGAAGAAGTTATGTTTTCTATATCATTAAGTTTCAACATTGCCATTGCTTTTTCATTTGCAACTTGTAAAATTGTAATTTTCATGAATTTCAACATAAGGATGATCATATAGATCAAAGTTGCTTCTTCAACTAAAATAATACTCATTATTTTCCAATGAGTTTGTTTTATTCAGTTGATAGATTTGGTTGGAGTAAATCAATTCATTAATCATTTGAGCTCTCTATTTTTGTAGTACTCTTTTAGCTCTCTCAATTTCTAAGTCCATAGGTATTAACTTAATCTCATAACTTTTGATCATATTAGGTTTGGTGGCTACAAAATAAAAAAAAACACAAAAAAAAAACAAATGAAAAATAAATATTAAGCATTAAATATATTCAATCAACTTAAAATAAAAATTTATTTTTATAAGGATAATAATGCTAACTCAAGTTTCTTAATCAAACTATAATCGGATAATAATGCTAACTCAAGTTTCTTAATCAAACTACAATCAAAAAATTAATCAATCCTTGGAAAAGGTGCCAAGAACTTGCTGTGACTTTTTGAAGATACAAAATCTTATTATGGATTGAAATAATTCCAAAATCTCATTGGATAATTATCTTTCATCCAACATAGGCACGCAAGTATATAGATCATACACATAATAAAATAGTTTTAATTCTAGATATTGATCCCACATTGATTGAGTTTCTAGTTTGAGCAATCAATAGTGAATCTACTATTGTTCAAGTTGATTAGATACCTTGTGTTTTTAGAAAGATACATAAAGTCTATAGTCAGCTTACTTCCTTGTGCATGATGATATATCTTTACTATTTGATCAATATTGTATTCGTTTGTTGAATGATTAGTAGATTTGTATGAAAATGCTTAAGTGCTCTCTTGGCATACAGGGTGACTATCAATCTTGGACTATCACTATGAAGGTTGATTCCATCATACTTATTTCCTTAGTATCACTATCAAAGCAACATGTTATTGGATTCATGGTTCATTAGTATATCTACTTCATTTAGGCAATATGTCAATTGCCTTTGATAATTACTTCAAATATACATTCAGTTCTCTAGTCTCTAACTATCATAAAGATGTGAGATGGTATGTTTATAAATGTGTTCATACTTTTAGCTTTGTAAGTTTCATACTCATGATAATTAATATACTTCTTCTCATAAATCCCACCTACCAAAATCATTTAAGAAAATTTGACTCACATGGATGTTACCATCATATGAATCACCTACTCTTGCATTTGCCTTGAGACTTATCTATTATCATCCACCATGGACGATACACAACTTACACACTATGATTAAACTCTAGGATTAGATGTTCTTCTTAATGATCACAATACTCGAGGCCATTTCTTCTAAAATATGCATAATGGATTAGTCATAAGTATGTTCATACTTTCAACTTCATAACTACTATGCTTCTAATGATTAAACTTACCTCAATTTTGATTTTAACATATAGGTTTATCTCAATGTTTTAAGGTTTGAAGGGCTATCACTTCCTTTTTTATGTATTATGTAAGTGTGTCTAATGATATACATGTTACCATCCGGCATGATAAACATGCATAAATCTATGATATAGTAAAAACTAATTTCAATTTTAAAACACATCCATATCCATTTTCAACCAAACTATATTATTAATACAAACATTAACCATATCTAAGTAATATATTCATCACATACAAGTATATAATCCAACCCTTAATCTTTATTTAGCCTAAAATTGGAGGAAATTTCATGTGAGATATTTCGAAAGGTCTGTCATTCTCGTCGAATCGAAGGTTCCCAATGCAAGCTCAAATGGAAATCTATGTATCTAAATCTAAACTCAATCAAGCTTTTGTCATGCTCACCATTAATTTTCTCCTAATTGGGGGATAGATTCATGATACCTAGGGTTTGTAGTTTCTCTTGGCTTGAAATCCAATTCTCCCTCTTCTCTTTTTCTCCTTGTTTCTAAATGTTGCTTAAATACTTAGAGAAATTTATGAGATGATTTCTATTGGAAGCCATGGTACTGAATTAAGGTCATGACTTTCATGTCTCATCAAATCTTTTTAGAGTATCATAATCAAGGCAGAAATAAATGTTATGACTTAGATACCTCATCTCTAGATTACAATGTCACGACATTAGGAAATGTTGCAACTACGATAACTTTTTTCTACAACAAAATGTTGTGGCACTTGGAATGGCCATTAATAATAATTTCTTTCTATAATATATTATCATAGTTCTAGGAAAAAGCCATGACTGATACATTTACTTTTTATAATCCAAAGTCACAATGTTGTGGGAATGAATGTAACTAATGATTTATTTTTTGAGTGTAAAGTCATGATAATAGAAATACTAATAACTAGAGTAAATGCTAATTGTAAAGAAGAGTTTTGGAAGAAAATAATACCACAACTCAAAATATATGGTATTTTGGCTCTATAATAAATAAGCCATGACACCAAAATTTACTATGACTAATTATATTAGTGGGGTATTTGGCTACCATGATATAAAAATAGTATCATAGCTATTAAATATTTTAGAGATGATATGACTATGACTCTAAGATAATATCATAGTCATAATGACTATATTATATATTGAAGATTATGTCAACTTAGTGATAGAGTTATGACATAAAAAGATTACCATGATAAAAGTTATATTGAGTTATGACCAAGAAATGTTACTAAAATTACTCAATAAGGTAGTAGAGGGATACTCCAATCATTATATGAGAATTATCATGACTCTTCATTGCTTATCTTTCCTGCCCAAACCTTCGTTCTACTAAGTCTACTAATTTCCACCAAAATAGTTATGATTTCCTAATATTCATCAAAATCATTCAAAATATAAAGGTAGTGAAATTACTCTAATAAAAAACCTTAATACTTTAAAATATACCAATAAATATATATGAAACCACCATAAAAATTAGTATTTTTAATACCAAACAAACTTTCAGACTAAAGTATTGTTCATCCCTAAATAGTGAATCCTCTATTTTTTCAACACATAATAAATATCACCATGGAATTACCATGTCTAGGTTTGAGTTTTGTAGTGGACTATATTATTTGAGAATTGGGGTCTAGAATATTGGGATTATTTATTTTGTATGTGAATCTATGGCAGACGAATTTATTTATCAAAATGCATAAAAAATTATTGGGTTACCTCCCAAGCAATGCCATATTTAATTTCTAAAGCTAATCCTTCATTGGATCTCTAATTTGATTAGTAATGTTTTTGGTTCATGAAAGCTTATCAATGGTATCTTTCTCTTCTTCTCATATACAGATTTCTTCTCCATCCTCTAGTAATCTATGGAACATCTTCTTTAGATTATTCTTCCATGGATGTCATGCATTTGAAAAAGTGGTGGGATTGTTGTCTATGAACTCCTTGGGCAGTTCCATCACTAGTTATGAAGTTATGGTGTGTGAAATTGTTCTATGGATCATATTTTCCATAGCTTCGATAGGAGTCACAAATATCTATTTTTTCGTATTAGGTAGAGTCGTGACTTCCATTTCTTTCACTCTTTCAGCTAATGTTTGTTCTCCCTTGTAATACTTAAATCATTGCCCATTCACTTTAAATTTTATTCCATTTTTTGATTTTGTAATACTTGCTCCATATGTTGTCACTACTATGATTATAAATAGTTCATATCACCATGATTTCAACTTTCCTACAAACAACAAGTCCAAAGTTGAACATCATTACATTTTTTCCTATTTGAATTTCATTCTTTGTAGATTCTTGTCATGCTATTTTTTTTGTTTCATTTTTATAAATTCAAGCATTATGATAGGTGTCATTCTATATAATGTTTCTTGTTCACTCATCTGAAGAATTTTTATCTCTTTTATATCTTCCATTTTATAATTTATTTATTTTATTTCCCACCATTCTCGATGTTCAATTCAATTGATAAGTGATATGCTTTTCTGAAAACAAGCCTATATAGATACATCCCAAGGGAAGTCTTGAATGCTATTTTATATGTCTACAATACTTTTTCAAACCTTTGAGACCAAGCTTTCCTTGTTGGGCTAACTCTTTTTCCAATATATTCTTGATCTCCTTATTTAATATTTCTATTTTTTTCATTTGTCTATAGTTGATATGTAAGTTCCCTCTTATGCCTAATCTCATGTTTAGCCAAGTAGGCTTCGAATAATCTATTAAAAAAATGATTTGCTTTATCACTTACAATGCATCGTGATGTGTCAAACCATGTACACAAAATTTCTGTATAACAACCTCAAATAATAGGGAACCAAAATTTGTCGATGCAAAAAAGTTCACTTATAATATAATATAAATTTCAAAACATTCTTAAACCAAGGTTAATATAATATAAATTTGATGGTTGAACATAGAGAGTGTATCTCATAAAAAAGTTCACTTATAGATATAGCAAAATAGCATAGAATAGGCAGCTACTACAATCGGCATGAGAATAAATGCAAAAAAAGGCCTCATAATTGTAATTCCAAAAAAACACATCATCTTAAAATTATCCACTACATAACAAATCTTTTGCCAAATACTGAGAAGAATATCAAACAATTTGCAATGAGAAATCTTTTTTACTAAAGAATATGTTTTGAAGGTATCAACCAAACAATTTAATATGCGCCCATTTAAAAAGTTCTCGACCATCATCATCAGCTTCTTTAATTTTATGATGCTTTTTCTTATATTTTTAATTTTCATGGAAATCTTAATCATCCTATATTTATAGGTACCCTTTTTCTTATATTTTTTATTATCAAATAAAAAAAATGTAATTTTATGATGCTTCATTAATGACATTTAAAAAAAATATCAATACATCTTACTAAATGTAATCAATGATGCTTATATAATTATGCCATTGAGTACACTAAAATGATGATATATTATTAAAACATCATTTATCACACTAAAAAATTATAAATAAAATGTATGTCCATGTTTAAAAAATTAAATATTTTTTTCCTCCATGTCACATGAAAAGAAATATCCAGGACAAAATTTTATGTAAATACAATATTGCCATCATTATCAATTTATCATCATTATAATCAATATCATCAAAGTATAATCAAAATATTATTGGGACTGGTAATATATTTAGTTATGTAGAATATGTGTTCTATCCATATTCTTTCACAACTACGCAACATCGAGTTTATTTGAAATATTCTCATAAATGAAGATATTTGATATTTCTATGTTAATTAGAGAGAAGATTTTTTGGACAATCATAATGATATCTATGAACATTAATTCCTTTCACTTACCAATCTTATTGGTGAGGATGAAATTTAACAAAATTGAGCAAAGTCTAGTGCCATCATCATCCATATCATCAATATCTTGGGAAATTGTTGAGTTTTCCTCAACTTGTATAATCACACATTCAATAGGCATGTTGCACAAAAAAAAACATTTTAATGATTTAATGTCTCTTTTTAATTTTCTCTTCTCACTAAAATCTCCATTTGCGTAGAAAAAAAATTTTATTGTTGCCCTTAAACACTTTGTCTCCCGCTAATCCTATCTTTGTTTTTAGAAGATTTGGATATTTCTTGCTTCTTGAGTTCTGCCAAGGATTTAGTTATCAACGTGACTCGAATGAGATATTGAACACTCATTCTTTATAGTTATTGTTTATCCCATGACTTAAGAGTACCCAAAAAACAAATATATATACATACATACATACATACATACGTATATATATATATATATATTTATGTATATTTCTCTTAAATAAAAAATTTGGATCATTAGCTTTAAGAACTCCCGACCATATTATCATTTTTCTTCCAAATTTGTGAGACTTTATGACTTTGCTCTTGCCTTATCCTATATATATCTTGAATAAAACTATTGATGGAACTTCCTATTAAACTCTCCTCAAATACCAATGAAAGTACCTTTATGTCTCGCATCATCACGTCTCTAGCATCAGCAATGGAGTGTTACAATCATAAAATACATTGAAACAATATGAACCTTAATTGTATCTATGGTGAAATTCTTCACTTAGAAACCTTATTGAACTCACTAAGAAACTTATCATGTTTTGTCACTGATCGTGTTTTCTTAAATTCTTTCAGCAAGAGATTATCCAAATGAGGTGCAAGTCAGCAAATATGTCAATTTTTATTATTCTATGTAATGTTGGGGTAAAGTGAAAGCTAACCTAGCTCACATAGAAATCCCTTTGGGGTTTTCAATGTTTTCCTCAATAAAATGAGGTTCCCCCTCCTTCATGATGTATCTGAATCATAATTCCCCTTTTACTTGTATTTCTTTTATTGTTTGTTTATTGGAGTTGAATTTTTTATTTTCAAATTATTATTATCGATTCTATTTTTATATTAGTGGTATTAGAGGTGGGGGTTAGATAATAACTTTTATGGTTAATGCATATCTAGGAAAGTTCTATCACAATGGTGATAATAGCCTCAGGGTCTATTGTTTTTAAAAGGGTATTACACCCACCCACTTACCTAGGAACTTTTTTTGTGTATTAACAAAAATAGTTCTTATTATTCTTGGTTACTGTTCTCTATAAAAATCAAATAAATGACAGCAAAATTTGAAATAGAAATATTCAATGATAGTAATTTTTCAATATAGAAAATAAATGAGGATGAATAATTATTTAGATGCAATAGGAAAAATGTCCACTAGGATTCTTGAAGATATGTAAAATGAGATGGATGGTAATGTGATCACCAATATGCATTTGACACTAGCTGATGGAGTATTATCAAGTGTGGCAGAAAAGAATACAGCAAAAGATATTTGGGATATTCTAACACGATTATATGAGGTGAAGTCACTTACAACAAGATCTTTTCAAAGAGAAGACTTTACACTCTATGAATGATAGAATCTATAATGGTAACTGATCATATCAATACTTTGAATACTTTATTTTCTCAACTTACTATAATGGATCATAAAATAGAAGAAGTTAAATATGCTAAAATTTTACTTCAAAGTTTACCTGATTCATATGATCAAATTGTCAGTAATCTGATGAACAATGATCTAATAGATAGTATAATCTTCAATGATATTGGCTTTGTCATCTTATAAAAAGAAAGAAAAAGCAAAAATTAGGAGGATATATATGCAAATCCATATCAAATAGATACTTTGATGATGATACGAGGGTGATCAATATAGCATGTCCCTAGTGGGGGTCAGAATTATGATAAATCAAAATCAAAAAGTAAGAAAAATATAAGTGCTACAACTATGGTAAGAAATGATACTTAAAAAGAGATAGTTGATTTTAGAAAAGGAGTGGGGATGATGAGTTATCAAATACGCAATGGATTGTTGCAAATATCAATTATGATGGCAACATTTTATATAGTAAGGTGACAACAATAGTTAAAGTATAAAATAGTTTGGTGATGTGTAGTTGCTATACCCAGGAGTTTCATGGCACATAACATCTCGAAGAGATTGGTTTCACAAATATGAACCAATCTTAGTAGGTTTTAAGCACATGGGTGATGATCATGCTTTGAAGATTGTTGGTATTAGTACTATCAAAATAAAAATATTTGATAGACTTGAAGAAAAATATATTGTCTCCAGGATAAATAAATAGTCTTAAATGTAAAACCCATATTGAGAACGGGTCATAAAAATTATGAGAGACATACTTGGGGTCATGAAGGGAGAAAGATCATGATAAATTTATTTATGCTTAAAGGAGAAATAGTATAGGAAGCCGATACATGTGTTGCATTAATTAGCAAAGTAGAATAATTAACAATGAATTGGCTTCTAAAAAAAGCTTCATGTCATAACAAGGTTTGAATATTTTCTTTAACAAAAAACTACTTCTAAGGCACAACTCAATAAATTTACTTTTTTGTGAGCATTATGTCACATTAAAGTAGAATAGATTAGCATTTAGTATAGATCAATTATAAGAAGTAAATGCATTATAGACATGATACATTTTGATCTATGGAAATCACCAAAAATATTCCAAAGAAGACCAAGATATTTTGTATCTTTCATTGATGGTTACTCAAAAAGATATTGGGTGTATCCAATCAAGAAGAATGTTGATGTGTTTTTAATTTTTAAAGACTTCAAAGCATGAGTAGAACATAAATCCAGAAAAAAGATTAAGTTTTTGCAAACATACAATGGAAGAGAGAATAAAGATAGTGAGTTTCTTGCTCTTTGTAAGCAAGAAGATATCAAATGATAGTTCATAGTCACATATATGCTATACCAAAATGGAGTAATAAAATAGTTAAACATAACTTTTTTTGAATGGATAAGAGTAATGTTGAGGAATGCAAGCCTACCGAACTCGTTTTGGACAGAAGCAGCTAGCATTGTATGTTATGTGATAAATCAATCACCAATAATTATAATTGCTTCAAAGACACTAATGGAGATGTGGACTGGTTGGCTAATAGCTTACTCAATTTTATACTTTTTTGGATGTCTTGCATATGTGATGTACAACACAAAAGAACGAATAAAGTTGTATCCAAAATCCAAAAAGTATATATTCTTAGGGTATATTGAATGAATGAAGTGGTATTGCTTGTGGGAGCCCACAACCTAGAAAATAATTATCAGTAGAGATGTAATATTTGTAAACAATTAATAACAAAGAATTGACGATATTGATAGCACATTAAAAGAAGGTTTAGAAACTATCACAATGAAGTAGAAAATAATCAGAGACAAAATGTTCAAATATCTATGGAGGAATAACTAGAGCATAAAGCATAAGAGCAAGTCGAGCCCGATGTTTAAAAAATTAGTTGGCCAACACTTGATAGAAGGTCGCCAGCTTAGCACTCGAAGTATGTTATGAAAAGCAATTTTATAATATAACTTTTAATAGAAGATAAAAAACTTTCAATATTTCATGAAGCTTCAAATAGTTCATATGCATCTTTATGGATGACAATAATGAAGGAAAAAAATTCAAACTCTACACAAAACAAGACTTAGAAGATAGTACCATCATTATTAGGAAGAAAAGCCATTAGTAACAAATGAGTTACAAGATCAAGCGGGATAGTAATGATCTAGTAGAATGGTATCATGCAAGATTAGTAATAAAAAAACATGCTCAAAAAGAAGACATTGACTTCAATAAAATTTTTTTTCCATTGGTTCATCTTACAATTATTAGAGTAGCAATAATTTGTGATTTGTATTTGATTTATATTTGGAGTAGTTAGAAGTTAAAAACTACATTTCTTTATAGAGAAACTGAATAAGAAATTTATATGTTTATGCTAGAAAGATTTGCTGAAACTATTAAGGAGAACTTAGTTTGTAAGTTAAACAAATCTTTATATTAGTCTAAAATAGACACCAGGGTGTTGGTATAAAAGATTTGATTCTTTCATCATTAGTATTAGGTACAATAGACTCAGTTCGTATTATTGTACATACTACAAAAGGTTTGAGGATAAAATTTAATTTCATCATTTTATTATTGTATGTAGATGACATGTTGGTAGCAGATCCCAACAAATGGTGAATCCAATAATTAAAGGCATGATTGGTTAGGGAGTTTGATATGAATGACTAGAGACTATCAAACAAGATTCTAAGAATTTAGATTTATCGAGACAAAAATAATAGGAAGATTTGACTTTCTCAATAAAACTACTTTAACAAGATTTTACGACGTTTCTACATGCAATGTAGTAAGCTGATTTATGCATTAGTCGTTAGAAGTTTAATGTCTACAATGATTAGTACAAGACCAAACATTATATTAGTGTGAGTGGTTAGTTAATTCATGGCAAATCCTGACATAAAATATTAGAGTACTGTGAAGAAGATTCTCAAATATATTAAATGAACCTTAGGTGTTGTATTATGTTATGGATGTTTAGACCTTATTGTCAGAGTTTATACTGATGCAGACTATGCTAGGGTACAAGTGTTAAACGGGTCTTACCGGGCTAGCACGACTCATTTTTTTATGCTCGTACGGGCCCATGTGTCATGCCAGCATGACACAATTCACTAGAGGGCAAGCTCGGCATGACCTGCCGCACAAAATCAGCCATATTTCAGGCTAGTTCGGGCCGGTTCTAGGTTAAGATAATTTTTAACCTAGAATTGGGAATAGAGATAGCACACTACTATCGCCCGGTACATATTATGCCGTTGCCACATCGCCCATCATGCATCGCCCATCGCCTCATCGCACCATTGCCCGTATCATGTTCACGTGCCAGGTACCCAAGTTGTGCCTGGCATGGTACGCGGGTTGAATTCTTTTAGCACAGCACTACATGAGTCATGTTGAGGGTCCGCGTCCTCCCGGCACGACATGGCCTGAGCTGTGCCAAGGGTTTACATGGCACGGGCCCAGGTACTATCTTAGACTGTGTTATGCTGGGCCAAGCATGGCTGAACTAGGCAGGGCTTCAGGCTAGGCCCGAGACACCCGACCTGGATGATACCTTTTATGCTAGGAATATTGATAATAGCAAGTCTGCCACCTACTATGTTTTTACTCTTGCTAGAGGATTTATAAGTTAGGACTTTGAGTTTCAAAGTTACAATTTGTTGTATCTACTTCTATACAAGAAGTAATGTATGTTGCAGCAGCACAAACCAGTAAATAATCAATCGGATTGTAGATGCTATTAGAATAATTTGGACACAAACAAAATAAAGTTAATTTATTTTGTGATAGTTAAAGTTCTCTACACATTGTAAAATATTCAGTATTTCACTCGAAGACAAGATATATTAGAGTACAATATTATTTTGTATGAAACATTGAAGAAAAAAGTGTAGATATTCAAAAGATTCACATTGATGAGAACATGGCGGACATTTTGACCAAACTGATCAACATTGACAAATTTGAATGATGTGGAATTTCATGTGGCTTAGCAAGAACATAAGTAAGCATATACAAGTGAGAAATATGATTTTAAAATGCGAGAGTGTAACAGTGGGGTTAGGTGAAAACTAACTTAGCCCACGTCAAAAATCCCTTTGGGATTTCTGATTTTTTCGTCTATAAAAGGATGATCTCCCTCCTTCAAAATGTATATCAATCTCAATCCCACTTTTACTTATATTTCTTTTATTATTTGTTTATCTATTCTCTTCAGATTAAATTTTCTATTTACAAATTATTATTGTTAGTTTTCTTTTTTTTAACATTATGCTAAAGTTGAAAGTTCTTTTCTCAACAATTTCATCTCTTGAAATTGTTGAGGGCACAATGTAATAAATTCTAAATTAATGAATTCTAAATTAGTTTAACAAAGTTGAGGGCACATTGAGAGGGTATGGATATTGTAATGAATTCTAAATTAATAATCTTTTGAAAAAATAAGTTTAACAAAGTCTAGGGAACATTGTGTTTTATCCTTGAGTTTGTCTTTCATAGAGACCACCACTTATGATATATTTTATATCCTTGAATATATTTATCGAACACTCATTTCTTGTTGTAATAGAATAATAATATTATTTAAACTTACATTCTTTTATCTACCATTTACATCAAAACTAGGGTATTTTCAACTTAATTGAACTTTTTAGTATATGCTCACCAATATGTAAACACACACATTTGTATCCCCTTAGTGTACTTTCATTATTATCGATCAAAATCTAATGCCAAGGTATTCATACATTTCTAAAAAATAAATGTCACATAGCATTATTTAAGTCCACATAAAAAAAAAAAAAAATCAGCCTGTCAAGTGTATTTTAATGGTTCCAAAATGATTCCATGAATAATGTTCCAATTTCTTATGACATTTGAGATCATCGATTGTCAGCTGGAAACAAAAAATAAGCTTCTCCCGCCGGGATCCTCTTCCTCAATGTCATCCTCCACGATCTAACAGTGCGATTCCAGCGGCCTCGAAGGGGCGGAGTAAAAAATGGGGCAGGAGGGTTATACTCCACAAAAGAGAGGCCCTGGCAGTGGCTTCCCTTCCTCTAGTACTGTTGCCAACGGCATGACTCGCACAATGGTACCGCGAGGCCGGCAGATCCAGAGGACGTTTAGCAACATCAAGATCACAATCCTTTGCGGATTCGTCACCGTTCTAGTCCTGAGGGGTACAATAGGCATCGGAAACCTTACCAGTTCGGACGCTGATGCTGTGAACCAGCATCTCGTTGAGGAAACCAACCGAATTCTAGCTGAGATCCGATCCGATCGAGACCCAACTGATTCCTTGGAAAATGGTGCTGATAACCCGCAAAATCTGAACGTGTCTTATACTTTAGGCCCCAAAATCCCCAGTTGGGATGAGGAGCGCAAGCTATGGCTCTCTAAGAATCCAGAGTTTCCTAGTGTTGTCAATGGGAAACCTAGAATACTGCTGTTGACAGGTTCTCCCCCTAATCCGTGTGACAATCCCATCGGAGATCATTACCTGTTGAAAGCGGTTAAGAACAAGATTGATTATTGTAGGATTCATGGGATAGAGATTGTGTATAATATGGCTCATCTGGATGTGGAACTCGCTGGGTACTGGGCAAAATTGCCTATGATTAGGAGGTTGATGCTATCTCACCCAGAAATTGAGTGGATCTGGTGGATGGATAGTGATGCGTTCTTCACTGATATGGTTTTCGAGATCCCTCTAGCAAGATATAAAAACCATAACTTGGTGATTCATGGGTATCCTGACTTGTTGTTCGAGCAGAAGTCCTGGATCGCGTTGAACACGGGAAGCTTTTTGTTCAGAAATTGTCATTGGAGTTTGGATTTGCTTGATGCCTGGGCTCCTATGGGTCCAAAAGGGCCGATCAGAGAGGAGGCCGGAAAGGTTTTGACAGCAAATTTAAAGGGAAGGCCATCTTTCGAGGCAGATGATCAGTCTGCTTTAATTTACCTTCTGCTTTCTCAGAAGAATCAATGGATGGATAAAGTGTACATTGAGAATCAGTATTATTTACACGGGTATTGGGCAGGATTGGTGGATAAATACGAGGAGATTATTGCCAAGTATCATCCAGGATTGGGTGATGAAAGGTGGCCATTTGTGACTCATTTCGTTGGATGTAAACCCTGTGGGAGCTATGGTGATTATCCAGTTGAGCATTGCTTGCGGAGCATGGAGAGGGCTTTTAATTTTGCTGATAACCAGGTTCTTGAGCTCTATGGCTTTCAACATAGGGGATTGTTGAGTCCCAAGATCAGGAGGATCAGGAACGAGACCGCCACTCCATTGATAATTGTTGATCAATTTGATATTCGCCGTCCACATCACACAGCAACACCTGGCTAAACTTGCTCAAAGGCCGGTGAGTGATGCATGATCATTTTGTTGTACTAGTTGCCTGTTAGCTAGTTTTTTATTTTTTTTGTTCTATAGTGTTCTCAAAATCAAATTTTGATAAAATCCAAGCTTTTAGTGTTCAATTTGTGTGTCCACTTGCGTACATGTTGTGTAACCAAGAGAAAATATGGCCTCTGCTTCCCAAGGAAGCATGGACACGGCTCCCTACAGCTGTGTCCATGTGTCCGACACGTGGACACGACACGGACACGGCACGGATACGTGTCCGATACGCCAGGTGGCGTATCATTGCGCAATCCGTATCCGATACGCCACGTGGTGTATCGGATGGTTGCGTCGGAAGCCGTATCCATATCTATAGTGCTCGATGTCCGACGACGTCGGGTGGCCAACGTAGTCGCATGGGCGACGTTGGGCACTGGCAGGGGGCGGGAGTGATTTGAGGGTGAGGCAGGGAACGGGCACGATTTGAGGGTGAGGCAGGGAGCTGGCGTGATTTGAGGAAGAGGCAGGAGCGGGCGCGATTTGAGGGGAGAGGAAGGGGCGACGTGAATTGAGGGGAGAGGCAGGGGCGGCACGAATTTGAGGGGAGAGGCAGGGGCGCCACGAATTTGAGGGGAGAGGCAGGGGCGGCACGAATTTGAGGGGAGAGGCAGGGGCGGCACGAATTTGAGGGGAGAGGCAGGGGCGGCACGAATTTGAGGGGAGAGGCAGGGGCGGCACGAATTTGAGGGGAGAGGCAGGGGCGGCACGAATTTGAGGGGAGAGGCAGGGGCGGCACGAATTTGAGGGGAGAGGCAGGGGCGGCACGAATTTGAGGGGAGAGGCAGGGGCGGCGCGAATTGAGGGGAGAGGCAGGGGCGGCGCGAATTGAGGGGAGAGGCAGGGGCGGCGCGAATTGAGGGGAGAGGCAGGGGCGGCGCGAATTGAGGGGAGAGGCAGGGGCGGCGCGAATTGAGGGGAGAGGCAGGGGCGGCGCGAATTGAGGGGAGAGGCAGGGGCGGCGCGAATTGAGGGGAGAGGCAGGGGCGGCGCGAATTGAGGGGAGAGGCAGGGGCGGCGCGAATTGAGGGGAGAGGCAGGGGCGGCGCGAATTGAGGGGAGAGGCAGGGGCGGCGCGAATTGAGGGGAGAGGCAGGGGCGGCGCGAATTGAGGGGAGAGGCAGGGGCAGCGCAAATTGAGGGGAGAGGCAGGGGCGGGCATATTTGTCTGGGGATGTGGCATAAAATAAAATATTTTTATGAAATAAAATAAAATATTTTAATAAAATAAAATAAAATATTTTTATTTTATAAAATATTTTTATTTTATAAAATAAATAATATATGTTTATTTTATATAATAAAATATTTTAATTTAATTTAATGAACTTTATAAAATATCTAATATTTATAATTAATAATTTTTATTTTTATTTTTTTATCATGTCGTATCCTAGTCGTATTTGTATCCTAGTTTTTTAGAATTTGTCGTGTCCCCGTGTCCTGCCGTATCGTATTCCCGTGTTCGTGTCCGTGCTTCTTAGCTGCTTCCTACTTATTGTACTTTCGTTTCTTTTGCTACCCTAATGAAATCATGATTTTTCCTTGTCAGCTTTATTATCCGTCCGGCTTATTTGTTGTACCCTTTGCTTCTACACTGCGGTATGTCAATTGAAGAATGGTGTGAAGTTTATTTTGATTGCACCACTTGGTAGATATTTATTGGCACACCTCACCATACAAAACAAGAGAGAGAGAGAGAGAGAGAGAGAGGAATGGGAGATTATGTACATGTTAATTTTGTGATTACCCGATGATTAAGTAGAGTGCCCATGCACATGTGCGTGCTCTAGATTATGTATGTTCTTGCTTTTACATAAATCAAACGAAAATTATTAATTATTTAGTTAATTTTTTAACATGTTAAGATTATTTGTATCATTTTTATTTTAGGTGTATATTATGTAGTGCCCATAGTATGACTTGCATTCTTATTTTTTTTTTTTTTTACAGAAAATTGTGATTTAGGGATAGCATAAATCTTATTATTATTGTGTGTGTGTGTGTGTGTGTGTGTGTGTGTGTGTGTGTGTGTGTGTGTGTGCATAGTTTATATTTAATTTTATGTGAATAGTTTTTTGGCAAAACAGTCTTTTCAAGAACATTGTTTACAAATTTTATAAACTTATTTATTTTTTTAATCTAATTAAGGTTAATTTTGTATTAATACATAAACGGAGACCAAATCTTAAATATGTTTATTTTTGGATTTTTTTTGAATATTTTAGTTTGGGGTTATAAGACATTAATTTACCAAAATAATTATTATTTTTTTAAAAGGTGTTTTGTATCTCTTTTATACATGTGGATTTGCCACTTAGGGAAATTTTCAGTTTATCCAACTTTACCATTTATACAATGATATTTGTTTGGGGTGGTTTTATTTTAGGATGTTGGTACTTAGTATTAGAAATAATTAGAGGGAGAGAATAAAATTCATAAATTAGTGGAAATGGATTTTAAATTTCTGAACTTAACGAGGACATAAAAAATATTAAATAACAAAAATATCCTTTAATGTACTATTTAATTATATATTTTGAATAGTATATCATTTAGCTAATATTTTTTTGAAAACATACTACTCTTTGTTTGGGAAGACCAATTTGTGGGTGATTAATTAGAAAACAATAAAATGTCAAAAATGGATTTTGTTTGGTGTTGTGGAACTTTTAAATTAAAAAGCCAAATGAGATGCTTCTATTTTTCTAAAATTAAGTTTTAAAGACATAAAATTCAGTCCATAAACTTTATTTTAATTGGAATTGATAAATCTCAATTCTAAATTTAAATGCACAAGCCTACAAATTTAGAATTTAATTAGGTCAAATCATAATATAAAATTAATAAAAAAATAATTTGTGTATAAATACAAAAAATCTAATATACAATTCTAGAACTAATTTCATGTATTAAAGATCTATTCACTCATATTAAAATTCATAGTAAATGTCAAATTCATATTAATAATACTTTTTTTTTAGAATATGAAATCATGAAAATCAAAAATATAGTATAAAAATACAAACCTGTGATTTTTGAGAAAAAAAAAAATCTCTAGATGTCATTCCATGTTATTCATTGGATTACATATTTAATTTGTTGGCTTCAATTAGTTAGAAAATGACAATCCCTTCGAATGTTGGATTCCCATAAATAAGAAACTGAGAGCAACCTTATCTATTCTCTCAAAGAAAAAAGAAATGCACATTGTTCTCTTAAAGAAAAATAGTTCCCGTTCTCTCAAAGAAATGCCTACCAAGATTTTTGGATTATCAAATTTGGGCAAACCTAATTAATCTATCTATCTCTCTCTCTCTCTCTCTCTCTCATATCTAATGATACTGCATATTAATGTACTTTGATTTATTGTTGAAGATCAAATTTTTAGAGAGTTATATTACATGTTGACTATCACACTATATAGTATATGTATATTATTGTAAATCTGAGTCTGTAAGAAACTTTTTCATCAATAAAATTTTTTTTACTAGCTTTAGTAGTTGGATTTCTGCACCTTGGATTGTATTATGTATTTCTGAGTATGTAAGATAGTGTTATGTAAGAACACAATCTCAATGTTGGATGGTGTTATTTATTTCTGCTCATTGGAATGTTAGGATACTACTCCTCCTCCAAAATTTATTATGTAACCTAGAGGTGTCAACCGTGCCGGGCCGGCCCGGCACGGAAAAAATCCGTGCCCGGGCCCGTGCCGTGCCCGGCTTTGGCACGAGCCGTGCCGTGCCATGTCGTGCCTGGCCCGGCACGGTTTGGCCCGCGGCACGGCAAACCGGTACGGGTTTATCCCGTGCCAAGAGCCCCGTGAGTCCGACCGCATGCTTCCCCTCCCGCAAAAAAAGACTGCGGGTCGGGTCTAATTCGACCCGACCCGCGGTCCCCGTTTCCCGAACCGCTCGGACAGGTTTGCACGAGCGGGCCAGGCAAGGCACGGCACGGCCCGCCGTGCATGCGGGCCATGCCGGGCCCGGTTTTTTTAAATCGTGCCGGGCCGAGCACGGCACGGAACAGTAACCGTGCCCGGCCCGGCACGGAAGCACGATCGTGCTGGTTAAAAACGAGCGGTGCCGTGCCGGACCGGCCCGTTTGACACCTCTAATGTAACCCAAGATAGTTCTATGTGAATCCAAATCACCAATAATTTGAGAAGTATGAGTTTCTACTTGAGTGTAACCCAAAAATAGTTGGGAAGTCTCTCATAGATATGTCAAGATAGATTTCACTATAACTGAGTGATATTTACTTGAGTTCAAGAGAAAATAACTGACAACAACAATAGTATGTGTTATATAAAGTCTAGTGTAAATCATAACATACATAAAATTGTTGATAATTAAGTCATATGAAACATGACTTATATTTCTCTTTTTCTCATTCGTCTTGTGATTATTCTCAATGCCCATCTTAAAAATATTGACTAATGGAGTTGAGGTCGAGTTTGTCTCTTTAATAAAAAATATCTGAAGAATTTTACTATTGCAATGTTCTTGAGATAATTAGATATGACTAGAGAACCAATTGCAAACGATTCTCATCCATAGAATATGTCTAACTGAACCTAAATCTTTCATTAAAAAACTTTGATCATCTCTACCTTATGTTTGTCAACCCATGTTATGTTGTTACTAATAATTGATATGTCATCAATGTATAGTAAAAATATAAATTGATCATCACCGACTAATAACTAACAAAGACATAATAGTCAAAAGAAACATGTTGAAAGTTATGAGACTCTATAAATGAATAAAATTTCTTATATCATTATCTAACAGCTTGCTTAAGTTTGTACAAACCCTTTTTTATTTACATACGAGACTTTGATTTCCTTCTACTATGAATTTCTTAGGTGGATTGTTTGACATTTCATATACTAACTTTTTGGGTGGTTTTGCATATATTTATTGATGTGTTTGTATGTATATAAACTTTAATTGGAGAGATTTTATTAAATATCTATTTAAGGAGAATTTGATGGATATTAGTAAAATTGAGAGTATTTTAGGTGAAATCGATATACTTGCTGAAGTGATGACTTAGAGGGGAGAAAAAAAAAGGATAATCATGACATGAAAATGTCATAACTTATGTATACTTTCCACTAGGTTATGAAGTAGTTATAATATTATTTATTTGCCATAACTCTATGAATTTAGTCATTATAATCTTCTTTGTACATCACGACTCTACCACCAAGTTGTCATAATATTTTTATTTTATAACACTATCTTTATGGCAGGGAAATTATCTTGGAGTTGTAACCACATTATCTCTAAAACATCATAATACCTGTGATCTTATTTTTATGTCATGGTTGTCAAGTATCCTTCTGGTACAAGAAGTTATCATATTTTTTAGTGTCATCACTTAATCAATATAAAACCAAAATACTAAGTAAAATTTATCGTGACAATATTTCCACTACAATTGCGTGCTCTAGCATGAAAATACTAAAGTCATAATATTTCTCACTACTCTTACTTTATATTCTAGAGGCGAATGCATAAATCATGATCATTTATAGTATCATGATTTCATATTTTAAAGCAAATATATAAGTCGTTATCATTTCTAATGTCATGTTTTTTTTATTATAGAAAAGATCTATCTCAATCATGATATTCCTAGCATTGAGATATTATACTTCAAATGAGAGTTACTTGAATCATAAAATTTATCATCACCATGATTTTCATACTCCATAGAAAATTCAACGAGATAACAAAGTCACGACCTCAAGCTAGTACTACGACTTCTTACTTAAAGGTCACAAAGATCCTTGAAATATAAAAAAAATACTAACAAGATTTCGATAAAAAAAAATATAAGAAAAGGGAATTGACTTTCGAGCCAAGTACTAGCAAATATTAGGCAACATGGCTTCTAACCCCTGAATAATTTTTAAACATAAAAATAATTTTTAACAACTTTATCTCTCCATATTTAATCAATTTAGCCAATTTGAATTAATAGCTAAATTAGATAAATTTTTTTATGTCTCACAACTTTATCCTACATATTGGAATTTTGTCCTAAAAATTTAAAAATTATGATTCAAAGAGATGTCAATAATTCTTTTACAACTATTTTTTTTTTTATTTTTTCATGTCACATTTTCCACTTCATGGTATTCCTAAATGATTTATCAAATGGAACGGCATATTTTTTTTAATACTTTCCATTTTTGATATATGAACATGTACTTGCTTTATTTTAAATCTCAAAATAAGAATAAAATAGCATAATTCAACACATAAAATTGGGTGAATGATACTTATGTTGAGATCTTACCCTAAGCACCATAATCTCGGGGTAGTATAAGGAATTAAAATTATGATCTCGCTAATGAATCAACCATTGATCTCTAAAAATCAAGATTAGATTGATATTGAATAATAATTATTTTTTCTATTGTAATAATACATCATTTGTTTTTGATTTATAACTAAAAATATCATCTTAATTTAAGCACATCTCTAGTGGTGATCTATTTGAAGTTCAAAAGAAAAACCTTTGAGGAAGATCTTGGAAATAAGTTATTGATCGTCAAACTTGTATCCTAGATAAATAGATTGAGTGAAAAATACCTATTTTTTTTCCTTCACGAAAATTTTATATAATAAAAATCGTACATCCTGCAAAAGAACCATAAGAGCGATGTATATAATATGAAGATCTATACTATTTAAAACTTTCATGTCTATTTAAAATTCTTGTTCAAAATTTTTTTCATAGATTTTGGGAAGTGGAAGACCAATTCTTCCTTTTTCTTTTTAATTATCTAGATTCAATGAATATAATTATGATTGTGTGACTTAAAAAGAAACTTGTCAACTTTAGTAATTCTTTATATGATAGAATGAGCTTCACATAATTTTCACATTCTTTCTACATAAGAAAACTAATCAAATCAATTCTTAGTTCAATAAATCTTGATTTGGTTTTATTCTCACTTACTTTATTATCTTTTGATATATAATCTTATCTTATTAGAGTTTGATAAAAAAAAATGTATTTCCTCTTTCGGTGGGGCAGCCTTGTGTATCTAATGAACTAGGTGTTAGCTTCTCATTGGCCTTTAGTTCATTAGAGAGATTAATATCTCTAAAGTCATGTTTAGATCACATTTAAAACATATTCCTTAATTTGGATCAAATCCAAATTATTTTATTCTAGCTTCAAACTTTGAAATGTGTGAATAATTCGGCTTTCAATTATTTTGGTCCATTGGTTTAATATTTGAATATCAAGTGATGAGTGCTATCTAGTAACATATCATGACCTCAATGGACCAAATTATTTGTGGTCTGATTGCAAACCCTTTCATAGACAATGTCATGTGTAAATCATCATTTCATCTTTTCTATGCCACAATTGATTCAAAGCATGGACAAAGTATTGCTCTCACTAGATTGGCTATGTCATGTCTATCCTAAGTGAAAAAAATTATTGTCTCAAGACTCATTAGTTATCATCCATGTCGTCGAAGATATTCTTCATGATATTTTTACTTTGAACAGAGATTTTTGAGTAATAATTTCGACAAGTGGCCATGTGTATAGCTCTCACTCTATAATGAGTGGTGAATCTTCTATTGACATCTCAACTACCTTTGAGCACTTTAAGCTCTACTCAATTATCACCCTATGAATTATCTCAGAGAGGCAACAAGGATGAAGTCAAAATATGTAATTGATATCCAAGCCAAACTTGATTACCTCAAGTTAAAGGATATTTACATAATTGTTATGATGAAATTATTATCAAGATTAAATAGATAATTTATAAGATTCTCATAATAGGTCTCTGATATGCTTAACTATTCTTATAAAGCATCCACATGTCTACTTTAATCATCACCATAATCAAAATTTATGAGATCAATTTTATGATCAAATCAATGAGTATAATATGTAATAATCTATCTGAATCAATAATGTCCAATCTAATTAATCCTATGATTAGGAATAATTTAGATACAATATAACTATAGATGATATAAAATTTATTATCATATTATGATTTATTCCATGCAATGTAATATATTATGGATTTTATTAATTAATTTAAGATCAATATTAAATCAATTAAATAATAAATATCAAATTAATAAATAAGACATATTATTTAAAATAAGCTATACAACAAGTGTAAGAGATAATCATATTTATAATACTTCTCTTAACTTATGTAATATGAAGATGTTGAACATATCATGTACTCAACTATACCCTAGTAGCAGTGCAAATTGATAACTATCTAGTGCCATTCTCGCAAGTATATCAAATGTACTCACTTATAGGAAGACCCAACTTCCAATCATGTATGTAAGTTTTTCTTTATCTTTACGTACATGATATCAAACATATCATGTACGTAAGTTTTTCTTATCCTTTCTAAAATGATGTATACTTTTATGAAATGACACTTTTAGGAAGACCCAACTTCCAATCTCAAACTCTAGAGGTCTTGGAGTTGTATTTTTTTCTAAAACTCAATCTATGTCAACTAGAATGATGGAAAAGAAATAGGTTCAATTATTGGCACCAAGTCTACAAAACTATATTTCTTTTGAAAGAAGCAAGATTGGTAATTCATTGAAAAATAAATTACCTTACTCTAGCATAATCAGCATTTGAGACCATTTTCAAACACTTCTCTAGCCTTGTTCAAAAAAGTAATATACAAATTTATACTTAAGTTTTTCACAAAGACGACTACTAAATAGTGGTCATGAAAATTCATTTAAACACAATAAGCTTTTTTCAAACTTGTAAAATGACTCATCCTTGAGTCATAAGTATGTATCTTTAACTTATCCTTTCTTGACTATGAAGTACTGGAAGTAGATGAACCCAACTAGTAAAGGTGACTTGAACCATAAAGCCATACAGGTTGAACTAAAGCAATGCCCATCAATGGCAAGTAATTACCTATGATCTAACTTTCTAGAATCATTGAGAGCAATTCCTCATGTGCATTTTTTGCCACGATCAAAATATTGTATTTCATCAAAATATGATCCTCTCTGAAAAAAATTATCACCTCATATCTTAATAGAAGAATTTAGCTTTGAGGCGGCAGTATGAGAATGGCAAGAAGATTGTTGCCTCTCTTTTGATAAAAAAAACTAGGAAACCCACATTGTTGGCTTAATATGAATTCTCTTTGTATTCTCATTAATATTTAAAGCATCATTCCTCTATTGTTATATCAAGAGAGTCCTTTCTATAATGTCACCAAACCCAAGAGGATATAAAGAAATTATTTATGAACATAGATAATATTTTAGTCCTTGTTCAAAATGTTAGACTTTTTTGCACTTGCCATGCCCTATGTATCAACCATATATGGAACAAAATGTGATGGCTCATAAAACATGGTTCAAACTTAGCCACACATATTACCTTGCATGAGATTTATGAACTCTTAGATCTTTGATCTTCATATAGTCTCACTGAAGTACTTAACATTAAAAAAGTCTTCAAACATAGCTCACATCAAATGGGCTTTGTCTCGATGCCTAGTGATGCTTTCTCACCAAAAGTATATTTTCCAAATGAATATGGAAATTACCATGATAACCTTGTGGTTACTAGGACCCCTAAGTTCCTCATTTTTCTTTTTACAAAATATAGCCAATACTCTACTACTAAATGATTAGGCATACTATTGACAGAAAAAGTATTCTACTTAGAAAACTCATATACACAACATGTCTATTAACATATTTTCTCCAACTCCGATGTCAACTAAGGACTAACTAGTATTATTCTATTAGAAACCAACTTTACAAAAAACCATACTAGGAAACACAAAAGTCAACACCTCATACATCATGAAGTATCACAAACAAATTTAGTATATTAATCACCCAAATAAGTAAGTCAAAATGTCTAACTACACAAACATAATTAATAGTATATGCACACACAATGAAAATCTAGAAACTTTATCTCTGATCATGACCCCCAAGCACTCCCACTAAAGAGTTGTGATGAGATTGGTTAGATTAATATAATTTAAAAGGATTGAAAACATCTTAAAATTCAATGTGCAGTATTTTTGCATTTTTTATGATTGACTTTCAAATTTTTAATGTGCAGTATTTATCATATGGTTTTACACACCAATATCGGCATATTCATATTTCAAGAGTTGTCATACAATTCATCAACCATGTTTTTTGATAATATTTACATATAACCAAACATTATTTTTTCATTTTTAGAAAAATATCTTTTTCTATCACATACATGGGTAAATAAGTTTTTATAATTGTCAAAAAATTATTTTATGATATCAAATTTATCAGTTTCTATCAACCTAAAATAAAATGGTTTATAATTACTCATATATCATCACACATCAAAAATACATATATGTAATTAATAATATAGAATATGCAATTTTTACTAGAGTTTCTAAAGATTTTTTAGCTTAACTAAGATTTTCCAAGCCTTAATGATTAAATCCTAGCTTCAATATCTTAATCCAAGCTTCATAATTATAATTCAAACTCAAACTAAAACAAAAGGAAAATAAGATTGAGAATTTACATAACTTTAAAATTAATTTATGAAATCAAGCAACAAAATGAAAAGTAAATTGACTAACCTCAATCCTAAATTTCCTTGTTGAGATTACAACCCTTTTATGGTATTTTTGGTTGAAACAAAAAGTTTATTAAGTTTAACCACTTCATAAAATGCATTTTCATCAAATACTATGAATTTATTGTTTTATTTCATTGATTTTGGTATGATAAAAAAAATTGAATAAATATAAAAAGGAAGAAGAGGAACAAAATAGAAGTCATGAAATGGAGAGAGGAATAAAAGAAATAAAAACGGTATCTTTCATTTGATAATAAATGACTAATTTGCCCCTAACATTCAAAATGACATAACGTTCTCTCAAACACTTTAAATCTAGCAATTTACTATTATTTTCACCATTTTTATCCATAAATTATTTTTAAACATAAAAATAATTTTTAACAAATCTCTTTTTATTTAACTAACTTGGCTAATTCATATTAATAGCTAAATTGAAGAAAATTTATTTTTTATCTAGGCCTCACAATCACCATGTATGCCAATTTGACACAAAAATGTTTCATATTAATTTATCATTCATCTGATAGATAAATATAATTTGTCAAAAACTAAAGAAATATCATCATACACAATGAAATGAATTAATCATATAGTCTAAGTATCTTCAAAAACCTAAGTCTATTGGTTAGTTAGACTGTCTATACTTAAGTATACTTTATTATTTATATGACTCATATACTTGGACTTTAGTTATACATGACCAAAAATAGTGATTAATATTTTGAATTAAGTTTACTTTATTATTTATATGACTCATGTACTTGTGAAACTCCATTAGATGAAAGATAATTAACTAATAAATTTTTGAAATCATTCTATAAATAATAAGTTTTAGTACCATAACAAAGTTATAATTATTTTTTGATATTATTGCTTTGTTTGATTAGTTAACTTGAGTTGATGTGACTATCATTACAAAATAATAGTTTTGTTTCTTATTATTTGGATAATAATTATTGCTTTGTGTTTGTGTGGTATTTTTATTTTGTTTGTGTATTTGTTTTATTTATTTTTCTATTTTTTTTGTAGTCACAACCTCATATGAGTTGAAAATCTATGATTGTGTTAGCACCTCTTGACCCATAAATTGAGAGAATAAAATATTTTTGAGATAGAGAGATGAGAGTAGAGGTGTCAACCGGGCCGGGCCGGCCCGGCACGGAAAAATTCTGTGCCCGGGTTAGGCAAGAGCCGTGGCGTGCCATGCCGTGCCTGACCCGGCACGGTTCGGCCCGCGGCACGTCACACCGGCACGGGTTTGTCCCGTGCCGGGTGTCCCGTGAGCCCTACCCCACGATGCCCCTCCAGCAAAAAAAGACTACGGGTCGGGTCTGATTCGACCCGACCCGCGTTCCCCCGTATCCCGAACCGCTTGGACAGGCAAGCCCGAGCGAGCCAGGCAAGGCACGGCCCGTCGTGCCTGCGGGCCGTGTCGGGCCCGGTTATTTTAAACCGTGCCTGGCCCGGCCCGGCTGCACACTCGTGCCCAAAAAATTCGGTCCGGGTCGGCCCGGCCCGACCTGGCCCGTTTGACACCTCTAGATGTGAGAGAGAGAGAGAGAGGGAGTGGGAGACAGAGTATTGAAGAAAATAATAGAAATAGATATCACCAAGGTCGTGAATGATAATCTATATAACATCCTAATCCTCATCATATCTTAGGTGATAATTGATGGCTAACTATGATGAATAGTTACTATGTGATTCATATACAACTCATATAACTAAATTATTGAGTTAAAACCTAATTTGATAGCTATGGTTCAATAATATCAATATAGCATATGTTTTTTAGAAGATCTGAATATTATGTCACAACTTTCTTGGAGTTGTGCTACATGATGAAGACGAATAAAGTTAGCTTGGATACTATATGATTTCCCATTTTCTTTGGAAGACTGCTTAGAGCTTGTTTTAGTGCTTTTCTAGAGTCTTGATTGAGAGTTGAGTTGAACTTGGACAAGTTTTTCTCACCAAGTTATTTACATTTTAAATCACCTCTCAACTAAGGGTAGAAAGAGATACTTGTCCATTAAACTTAGAAGTGATGAAGAGTTAAAGGAGAAACAAGTAGAAATGAAGAATAAAATAGATGCTGAATAAAGAAAGAAGCTATGATTAATGAAGTCCATTTTTTCCAAAGCTATGATGTCCACTACCACAATATTTTCTGATGTTGACATATTTTCTAAAGTTGTGGTATCCACAATCTCACTAACTCGCACCCCCGACCATGATACTTGAAGTAGCGAAGGAGAATGAGGTATAAATTTTTAAAAAGAGGAGATTATGCCAGAGAACAACTATGTAATTGGTGAACAAAATCTTTCACCTAACCTTCCTTTTCTAGCAATGCTTTAGAAAGGATAAGATGGATTAATAATTTAAAAAATTTCTCAGTATTTTCATGAAGTTGAAAGTTAATGTTTTATTTGCCAAAGTTTTATCTCCAATATCAAATTACATAAAGTTTATGAATGATATTATGGGTAACAATAGGAAGTTGAAGACATATGAAATAGTGAATATGATTGAGAAATATAACATTATTATTCAATAGTAGTTTCTTATAAAGTTGAAAAACTTTAATAGTTTTACTATTTCATATATCATTAGGAAGTATATTTTTTGAAAGGTACTATGTGACTTAGGATTAAGTATTAATTTGATATTATTTTTCATAGTGTATATATTGAATCTTGGTGAAATTAATCAAACTTCTATATCACTATAATGGCCAATAGATTAATCAGAATTTTGAGAGATATTATCAAAGATGTGTTAGTTTAGATTGATAGATTTATATTTTCTATGAAATTTATTAAGTTAGACATGAAGGAAGATCAATATGTTCAATTGATATTAAGATGATCATTTATAGCCACTAGATAGGAATTGATAGATGTCAAGAATAGAGAATCTATACTTAATGTGAGTGAAGTGCAAGTGAAGTTTGGCTTATAAAAGAGTCTATATATTTTAGACAATGATGTGAAAGATTGTTAGAGGATAGATAGCCTCTTATGCATCACCATAAGATAGAATATAAACTTTAGATGGAAAGATTTCATAAAAGATTATTAGTCTTTAGAAGATAAAGATGATGGTGAACTAGAAACACTTTTATAGCAAAGAAAATATTGCAAATATTCATGAAGAAGATGACTACTATTAAGTCAGAATATTTTTCAATATCACAATCTCTGAAGGAACAAAGCCAAACTACTCTGAAATGTAATGGAAGACTCTGGATTGACAAATTTTCCAATCCAAAAATACAAAAAAAATTACATAGGGAATTTGGGAGATTTGTAGAAAAGGTACAAGCAAATAAAAATATACTACGGATGGTTAATTTGTTGGAAGTTAAAGATGAAGAAAAGATAATAATCATAGAACATCCGAAAGAAGATGAAGAGTTAGTAGCTGTAATAATGAAAGTCACATCATTTGAAGAAGTCATGACTTTACTTGGTTAAGTAATGAAGAAAGTCACGACAAGAGATAAAGACGTGAAAATAGAGAAATAAAAGCATAAAGAAAAAGTTACAAATTTTTCAAAGCCACAATACATAGGATCCAAAGAGTAATTTTTGAAGTCACAATCTAACAACGAGTAATGGAATTTTCAAATGTGATCGTAGGCAATGATATCATGACTTTTTACATAGTCATGACATACATGTAAGAATTTATCGCAGGAGATACTCTTAAAGATGACTTGATGCCGAAGGAGAATATGGGAAGATAAATTAAAGAGAAAGATTACAATGAAAAGTATGCCTACCTAACTAGAGATCCAATAATAGTTTAGCTATGAATGTTAAATGTATCATTTCTTAGAAGATAACACAATTAGGTAATTTTAGTTTTGATGAATAAATTAAACTTATTTCACAAGTTGGTTCATACACAAGATAATAAATCCTCATATTCAATATTCTATTTCCAAAAAAAAATCAATCATGACATTCAAATCCAATCATGGCATTCAAATTCAATCATGGTAATCATTCTTTATACTTTATTTTTATTATTGTGTTATTGCTAATGAGTTTCAAAGATAAAGGGAGATTTATTGCTTGATGATAAATAATTATTTTAGTATGTATGTTTGTTTGATATTCCATGTATTAATTTTTTTGGGTGATTTAGTATGTATTTAAATTTTAATTAGAGTGATTTCACTAAATATTTAATTTGGGGAATTTGATGAATATTAATGAAAATAAGAATTTTTTGGGTGAAATTAGTATATTTGGTAGAGTAGTGATTAGGAGGAGGGTAAAGGCATGGAAAGTTATAATATTTTTCATGTCATAACCTGTTATATCTTCTACTAGCCTATGAAGTAGTTGTGACATCTTTTCTTAGCCATAACTATATATAATCAGTCGTGATAATCTTTATATGGCATGACTACCAACAAATTATCACAAACTTTTTATTCTATAATGCTATCTTTGTGGTTGACTGGTTGTGATATTTATTAGAATCATGGTTGCATTCTATAAAATATTATAATGATTATGATCTTTTTTTCATGTCATGACATTCAAATACCTCACTAATATAAGAGGTCACAATATTTTTCTATGTCATGACTTTAATGATATAGAGCCAAAATATTAAATAAATTTTTCATGGCCATTATTTCTTCATGGATGTGCCTCAGAGAGCATTATTGTAGTCATGATATTTCTACCCACTATAAATTTGTGCTCTAGAAAGAATATACCATAGTCATGACATTCTCAGTACTATGACTTTGTGTTTCATAAGTAAATGCATAAGTCACTATCATTCATAATGTCATGATTTTATGTTCTTGAGACAAATGTATAAGTCATAATCATTCCCAATACTATGACTTTTTATTTTAGAGAGAATTTATTTTAGTCATGCCATTTTAGTATAGTGACATCATACTAAAATGAGGAATTACTTCAGTTATAATATTTATTATCGTTGTGACTTTTATATTATAGAGAATATTCAATTAGGTAATAAAGTCATGATATCAAGTCATTGCCACAACTTTTTTCTTAAGAATTAAATGGATCCCTAAATTATAAAAACAACACTTGCAAGATTTCAAGAAAAAAAAAGTAGGCGAAATGGATTTTGAGCAAAGCACACACAAATCTTAGGTATCATGACTTCCAACCTTCAATTAGGATAAAATCCAAGGAAAACACAAGAAATAATTATTTGTGTTAAGGGTTTGAGACTTAGATTGTCACTAGGTTTGTAATTGGAAACTTTCAATTCTATGAGATACTACTCAAGATATCTTTTAGAAATTCTTTACCAATATCATGCTAAATTAGGATTTAGGGTTAGATTTATATACTTTTATTTTGATGGTTTGATATTATATTATTTATATTTGTAATAATATTGTGATTTCAATGTTGTTGGATATGAATGATGTTATAAATAAATTTTAGGATTTTCATAAGATCATAAGGTTATGCTTGTTGACTATGGTGGATGGTGGAAAGTATATTACAAGACACACTCATGTCATACAATATGAAGAAACCGATAGCTTTCTAATCATAATGTGTGATATAAATATATGTATGAAAAGTTGAGATTGAGGTAAATTTAATATTATGAGTATGTTGCTTACAAAGTCAAAAATATAAATAAATTAATGAAAAATTCATTAAACATTTTCTAGGAGAACTGACCTTCTAGTTATGTGGGGGTTAAGCTGAAAACACAAATACATTTATGATTTACATAGGTAAGCCATGTGTGTAAGTCGTGTATTGACTAAAATGATTGGTGATAGGTATGTTATATGACACACGCAAATAAAGATGTCTTATATGGTGCTGACTGCTTTGTGAGTCATTTCCTCATTTATGATTTATATAGGTAAGATTCATGGGAAGACATATGTTAATTGTTATGAGCATAGCCCTTAGGAAGCTGAAAACACAAATACATTTAAGACTATTATTTTACTTATTTGAGATATTAGAGGTAAGAGAATAAATATGCATACTTGAAATAGTTATCAAGGGTAGTTGACAAATTACTTAAAAGGAGTATACATATGAATGACATGTGAAAAAACTAAATATTTTTTTTGGTGGTGAAATACCTAAGACAATTATGAGTGGATCATCCTAAGATAATTATGGACATTTCCATATGAATTTATCATTCATCCATCAAATGAATATAATATTACCTAAATACTAAACAAACATCATCATACACAAGGAAATGAGCTAATCCTAGAGTTTAAATATCTTTTTAAAAACTCAAGTCTTTCTATAAAACTCAATTAGTAGCTAGTTCATTGGTTAGATTACCTACATAATTCTTGTGTGATTGATATCTAGACTTAAGTCTAATTTACTATTTGTACAATTCTTATACTTTCAAGACTCAATTGGATGAAAGATATTGCCCAACGAGCTTTTTGGACCATGTCATAAATGATAAGTTTTGACATCATAACAAGGTTGCAAAAATGATGTAGAGTCTCTTGAAGGTCACCTTGAAAACATATTATCTTCTCATTGAGTTTACCTATCTTTGAATCTATAATGTTAGCCAGACTCTGACCTACCCAAATAAAAGATATTTTTTGCTATGAGAAAAGATATCTCATTAAAATTAATTTATTTTTTTGATTAAATTTCTTGACTACTAACATAGTATTGTATATCATTGAGAATGATCATCTTCAAATTTTTGTCTGAATAATGTAGCAACTTTGTTATGATGTCAAAAACTTGATGGTTTTTGGCACAACACCAAAAAGCCTATTAGGCATAATTACAAACACTAATCGTATTCCAAAAGTATAAAGAATTGACAAAATTGCTTAAGTTGATAAAATAAAATTGAGTCTCAGAGAAATACTTAGATTTTATGGTTAGTTTACTTTCTTATGTAGAATGACATTTTCTCTATGATATTATGACAACGGCATAAGTATTTGTTGGACAAAGGGTAATAAACTATATGATATTTAATCTTGTTAGCATTTAAGAGTTAATCAACAATGAGCTATCACAATTATGGATGATCCTCTTGTTATGGTACTTTTGGTATACCTATCATTGTCCATTTAAGTTTCACATTGACCTAATATATAACAAATTTATAATTATGACTCCTTTTAAAAAATTCATCAACACCTCTTTATGGTTTCTTTGATTGTGTGTATATCTATTTTTTGGTTTGTACTTCTAGAGACCACATAATGATATAGTCATAATAATGTATATGTTTTTGGCTTTGTTAGTGTCATACTCGTATCAATTAACTTATGTCAATCTATGAATTTTATCCATGGAAACCATCACAAGGGGAAGGTGATCAGAGGACTATCACTTCCTATTGATACACACCCCTCACTGTGTATCTCATGGTTTACTTGTTGTCTACTATAGCGAACACAAAGCTTTCATCAGATCGGTGGAACCCTAGGTTAGACATTCTAAGACACTCTCATAGCTATCAATTTTCAATATATTACAAAATTATAATTATTTGTTATAAATTATATTCATCATATATAATTACATAAATTAACCTTAGATTCCTAACTAGTTTGACAATAGGGAGGAATTTGAGTGAGGTAATTTGGGAATTTCTTCATCGAATCATGTATCTTTAAAGGTAATCTTTATTAGGATCTAGATTTCAAATTCAATTTTCAATCCAATTTATTTTATATTCATCTCTATTCTACTTCTCTACTTGGGGTGGTGTTGATGAACCTCCTTTGTCATTCTTTTCCCCCTGAGTTTTGATGATGATATCTTTTGATTTCTCATTAAGTCTAGTATTTATATCCATGGGTCCCATTAGTGATTGTAGTATCTTTAATGAGCTCAACACTATGATGCTAGGTTGAAGTTGTGATAAAAGATTGCATAAAATCACTTAGGTAACAATCACTTCGTGGAACGTCTTAGACAACGATGCAACATCATTATGGATGTATTTGGATGATGTATATTGCAAAAGGAAATTGCTACTAAAGTCAATCATGGCCTTGAGTATGATATCATGACTTGAAAAAAAAGTCATGACATAACATAGTTTCACAAAACACTTTGTCGGTTCAATAACAATTATGTTGCAATGTGAAAAATATATCACAACTTCAAAATAACTTTCAAGCATTGTCATATCTTAATTTCAATGTCACAAATGAAAGTTAAAGTTTTGGTTGTCACAATGTGAAAATAATATCGTGACTAAAAATTTGTTTTAGAGCAAATATAACTTTGACTCAAAAAAATATTGTCATGGCTAAGAAGAGAGTATTCCAACGTAGAAATATATTGTCACTGTATGGTAGAGTCATGACATATAATAAATATCACAACTAATATGTATAGCCGCTACAAATAATAAATTGTCACCATTACTTCAAAAGTATGTGATAGTGTAAATGATGTCATGACATAAAAGATACTACTACTTCACTTCGCTCGTCACCACTACTTCAAAAGTATGGTAGAGTCGATCTTTTATATTTGATTTTACCAATTTTTTATCAAAATCAATCAAAAAATCAATTTTTATGAAATAATTGTCTTGTATGCCTCATTCTTGTATAAATATCCAATGAAACAAACCAAAATATCGATAAAAATATGGTACCTTAAGTATCGAACAAATCCCAACACTTAAATTATACTCTTACCTAAGCAAATAGAATCTACCTCTCTTTTGGTTGCTCTTTCTTTCAATAGAAATTGAGCTTTAGATGGCTCAAATTATGTTTTTTTTGTTGATCACTATCCTCTCCATTATTTTGGAAATACTATTGTCCAACTTGTCTTGCATCTTGTTGATTGAGTTAAGGGTGTTGTCTACTAACCCCTTTGAATAATATATATTCTTCTTGTTCACAATGCACATCCCAGACATTACTATCCACATCTTCTCTCTAAAGTTAATGGATGTTTTCATCTCTTCATCATTTATCTTTATCATCACTCATTAGAGATAGATTGGTAGAGTGCTAAAAATCACGATGCTACCCATTACTCTTGTCTCTATTTTTTCGTAGTCTCATTCAAGATCTTCATCACTCCTTATTCAAATCTCTCTTTGTGGGACAAATAATTCTTTTTTTACATTTAGATGAATTCTTCATAACACATCATTTTGCTCAACTCTTTATTTGTCTTTCTCCTTTCTTTTCATGTATAATTTATATCAGTTATTTCTTTTTTTCAACTATGTTGCAATGCGGTTGTGTATACTTCTTAGATATTCCTTCAGTCTCATTTCTCTTTCCTTGGCCTCTAATTTAATGCTCTTCAGTAGGGCTAGGACTTCTTCAAAGTCTGATGCCCATATATGTTTTTTCTTGTCATTTTTGAGAGTAACTCTTCATGTAAATTATCAACATTTCTCCCACTTTTTCTTTCAGTTTCAGATTTGGGGAAGGTTGACCATTCTTGTTCAACTTCAACTAGTTCATCTCCTTTAAGAATTAGCTTTCTCTTTTTTTTTTCATTCAAATCATTTTTGCAAACCAGCAAATGTTAGGGGGGGCATTCATTGGCATAATTTATCTATATCTTCATTTATTGAGACTCCTTCATGATGATATAATAGTGTCATAAGAGATGAGTGAATACTTTTTGACATGAAAATCTCTCTCCTATGTAGTTTAGGATAAACTTCTCTAATTTATGCCAACATTTATCTTATATTTTTTTGATTGGAAAATTAATAATATTGCTTTCTTTTTAATTGATAATGAAGAAATATAGGATTGGATGTAAGACTGAACATATAAAATAAAGCCAAACATTAACCACTTCAATAAATTCTCTCCTCAATTTGTGTCCATTAGGACTTTTTTTTGTTCATCTTTATTTTTCCTTATCATCCATCAAATATTTTAACAATCAACTTATAGGTGGGTTGTATTTTTAGGGTTTTGAAATTTGTGTCGTCTGAAACTTCTTTCAATTGCAATATTTAATTGATAAAATTCCTATAAAAATACACCCATGCTGCTCATATATAGCATTTCTTTTTTTTTTTTGTATGTTTTCGAGATTTGAGTAAAATTTTCTTACAACTATCACATTGTCCCTTTTGAAATGTCAATACAAATTCATCTTATTGTTTTCTCACTTGTCTCCTAGAATAATGAGATTACCTCTCTGAATTTTTATTCACTCATTAAATTCTTCTGTGGAGGTATTGGACATTCAATTTTTCCCTTTCTCTAACAAAAATATCATGTTGTGCTATGTAAGTTGGGTTTCAGCCACATTGAAGCTTGCCTTACTTCATTTTCCTTTCACTTTCTAATTACTTTCAACTTTGTCAATCTTTTTTTAAGCCTTGATATCAATGTTTCACCATTTGACATGGTGTCAATAGTGAAACATTGTGACTTGATTTTAGGACTTGTGGCTTTTTATAGAGTATCAGATGGATGTCACAACTTTAGGATATAGTCATAATAGAGTAAGTGGAATCCCATAAGATATGTATCGTGACTTGGTTTGATATTGTGACCCTATGTATGATTATTTCAAGAAGAAATTATCATGATTGAATTTGAGTATTGTGACTTTTTTGATTGGATGAAAAGTCATGTTTAATGTCTTGATTTGGTTTAATATCAAGACATCCTTTAGTCTATGACTTTTTGTGTATGAATTGGATGAATATATAGAGAAAGTCACAATCATGCTAGTAAAATAAATAAATATTTTGGTTGCCTCTCAAGAAACATTATATTTAACATCTTTAACTAGACTAATCAACCTTCTTAGTATTTTCCATAATTTTGGTCAATGATATGGATGGATGATCATCTTTATTTTCTTCTTTCTTGGGCCAGTATATTGCTCATGTATCTCTTTCAACATCTAACTATCTATCATCTTCTTTCCTCTTGGATATATATCTTTGAATGTTATGAGTTTATTAATTATTGTGACATTATTATTTGATATCTTTGCTTCATTCATAGTTGACAGCAATGACATTAAAATATGTCATGATATTATTTTGTGTTCCCTTTTTTAAATGTATCTAAAAAAGGAAATGCTTTGTGGCATTTTCTTCATTCATCTCCTATTCTGTCAAAAATGTGATTCTTTTAGCCCCTAACATGATTTTTTTCTTCATTGGTATGGTTATTATAGTCATGAATTTTTTAGATGCTAAGACTTCTTTTGGTACTTTAATCTTGACCTTTTTAAATTCTAGTTTATCATTCTTCTTGGACTTTATTTTTTTGTGTAATCATTAAAATTTATCATAGTTTCATCCACTTCCCTATGCACTTTATCAAGTAGTGGTGCAACTTTTTTTAGTTGTGTTTTGTTTATATTTTTTGAAGTCTCTACATCTATTTATCTTTTCTCTTGACATAGGAACATCATAACTTAGGCAATGTGAGTCATGGCATCTTTGTAATATGTTTAGCTATCTTCTTCTGCTATGATTTCAAAGAATGTCACAATATCATAACATGTATCTTCATCAAGGTATGTCAATAATTTCAATTTGTTTCAGTATTTCATCTAACTTTAATATTTTTTTTTGTTTCTTCAAGCTAGTAACCATCTAGAAATATTTAATTCTGAACTCTGTATTCTAGTTTTTGGAGTTGTTGATGCGACTATCAATTGTTCAGTAGTTTTTCTCATTATCTAGAATTTGTAGACTTTTATATACATTGAACTTTGATTGTTCTTCGTCCATGTGAAGAGCAAATTATTCCTTCTTGGTGTCGATCAATGTATGTCCAATTACTAAATATATTCTTTCCAAGATTAATGGTAGATAAAAGTTTTTTTTCAAGTTCAACACCACCAAGTTAATAGGGAAGAAAATTTTCTTGACTTTTACTAGCACATCTCCAATGATTCTTTTTGAAAATTTAATCGATCTATTAGTCATTTGTAGAGAAAGAAGAATTGAAATAATCACACTTAGATTTAGTCCAGCACCACAAAGATAACACTTGCTCCTAGATCACATAAGACCTTTTTAGAATGTTTGCTCCTCAATAATGCTCAAAATAAAACTTCTGGATCTTTGAGTTTTCTCATAAATTTTATTTGAATTATTGTACTCTATTTCTCAATCATAGTCATCATTTAATAAGGTTCCAACTTCTTATTATTTATTATATTTTTCATAAATTTTATATAGTGTTGCATCTATGGTTGAGTTTTCATGAAATGTATGTCAATTTCTAGCTTCTGAAAATATTAAGAAATCTTTCAAACTCTTCATCCAGTTTTCATTTTCTAAATCATTTTGAAAAGAAAAGAATGAGGTTGAAAAAGTTGGGACTACTTGTATATTCTTTGTTCTCTATAATTTTTTTCATAGTTCACAATTATCTCTTTCTTGCTTTTCACTTATTCATGATTTTCTTCTAGTGGAATAAGTTGAGCAATAAGGTCAGGTTTATCCAGACTTTGGATTTCACGACTAGATGTAGCGAAATTATTTATGACAACATTCTTGTCTGCATCAACTTTTTGTTTCAAATTTTTTACTATTTTTTGTCCTTGTACTTTTTTGTTACTCATCCATATTATGGACATGCATCACTTTGGATTTTGTTGGCATTCTTCTCCTTTATTATGAGTGCAAACTAATCAATTTGATTCTTAATTATTTTTATTTCTATGTCAATATGATCTATTTTTGTTTCCATTCATATTATTTGGTTTTCTTGTGCATCATTTTTCCTTTTTGTCTCTAATTGTAGTGTAAAATTGCTATCTTCCAATGTTGGCTTGGCTACCATTTTATGAGGGTTGTAATTAGAGCTTGAAACTTCTTGTTTGGTACCTTGTCAAATTCATTCCAAAGTTATTTCGATATGGACCAATACTTTATTGTAGATTTTCTTGGCTCTCATATGATAAGTTATTGTGATTACTCAGATGTAGATGATAGTATGTAGTAACATTGTTGTTGGATCTAAAAATATATCCTATGTTCTATTGTGCATTGGCATATTCTAATTAATAGATTGAGTTGAAATTACTTATTTTTTAATATTGCAAGACTATCATCTCTCATACTTTAGTTCTTCTCGTGTTGGGCTAAACATTGGCTTAACAATACATTTATCTTGGCATCCATAGTTAACAATCTATCCAATTCTAAAATTATTGCTTCCTTCCATTCACTTGTTTTTTTATTTGGAGTTTGGTAATTATTTTAGACTAGCTCCTCAAATAAGAAATATATCTTATCGAGTCATTTGTACATTACGGAATCATTTGAAATTGTATATATCATGGAATTTTTCATTTAATTCAACTCACTTTTAGAATGTTTGAGCTTCAAATCATAACTTAAATTGATTTTGTTAACACTCCTTAATATGTATTTAAATCAATATTAAACATCATATAAAATCTTTTGCTCCTTTTGTCTAAACTATCTTATCTCCACCATTAATTATTATATAATTTGAGATGAGAAAAACTTGGTTAAAAATATTTAAACCAAATCATCGCAACTCTCAATTGATTCTCGTGATAAACACTAAAACTAGCTTGTTGTTTTTTTTCTCAAATAAATTAAAAATAATCTCAACTTGATTGTATCCTAGCTATCTTCATTCATTTTTATCATATTGGGCAACTCCAAGAATATCACAACATGACTATTTGGATCTTCTGAAATATACCCTCAATAATTGTGTTGTACCATGGTTATAAGACTCAATTTTAACTTTAAGTAATTTGCTTGAATAAGTTGCATCTAGATCCATAATAGTTATTCATCAATGTTGACATCCAATAATTCTCAAGGTTTGATGCTGAATAAGTTTTTGGACAACTTGTTTGGCACCACTTGATGATTTTCTTTATTATCATTTTTTTCCATATTTATTTTCTTTGTTATCTATCTTAATAAGTATCTCATAGTTCTTTTTATTTCTAGGTCCATAGGTTTTGATTCAGACTCAGATATTGGTTGTATATAATTTTTGGTTGCAAAGCAAAAATATAAAGCAAACAGATATAAATCAAAATAAATATCAAATCAATTAAAAATAAAACTATTATCTTTTTATATTGTTGGGTTAACTCAAAGCTGCCCAATCAAAATAAAATTAATTCTTGGAAATGGTACAAAAATCTTGTTGTGACTTTATTATGATGTCAAAAACATGATTGTTCTTAGCATGAGACCAAAAGCTTGTTAGACATATTTATGTGCACTAACTAAATTATACAGGGTATATAAGTAATAAAGTGAATATAAGTCTAAATAACTGTCCCATAGAGATTGGTGATGGCACATTAATTGACTTATAATGAATTGACTAAACTATTTAAGTTGACAAGATAAAATTGGGTCTTATAGAAATACTTATATTCTAGGATAGGTTTACTTACTCATGTATAATAATATTTTCTCTATGGTATTATGGTAATACAATAAGTATTTGTTTGGTGAAGGAAAAGAAGATATATGATCTCTAATCTTTTTGTTAGCCTTCAAGAATTGATTAACCACAAGCTATTGTATTTTTTTAATGTTATCTAATTTTATTTGTTAGATGATGTCTCAAAAACTCATTAATAAGAGTATCTCATCAATAAAGATCTACAAGTACACAGGGGATACAAGTTGTAAAGAGAACTTTTATCCATATATCAATCCTATGAAGATTATATTGATTATTGGTAGTTCGGTTATTTAACAAGAAGAAAAATTAGATATTCAAATTGTGAGAAATTTTTTGGTCCATGAGTTTATTCATTAAATTTATATAATGCATGTTTGAATTAGCTCAAGTTATATTATGCTTGGATATAGAACAAATGTTAGGGTAGTATGCAATGATTCATTGCCCTAATAGCATATATGATAGTTTTCATAATTGAGTTTATCCTAATGGTAATCCCTCTGTATCTGTCCTCTCATTACTTCACTATTAATATAATAAATCATCTTTGCATGAGATTCGTTCATAATTTCATATCTTTTAGGCAACTTCATCAATTATCCTTAATGATTTCTTTGTATGTAAACTTGTATTCTTTAGCCTCAAGTGTCATTAAGACCAAGATTTAACATATTTGTAAGTGTTTGTACTTTTAGTTTCATAAGCATTATATTCACATAATTAACATATGTTTTCCTAAAGTTTTACTGATATGAACCATATGAGTGAAAACAACTCACAAGAGTTAGCACTATCTTGAATTGTCTATCACCATTCTTTTTTTTTGATGATGTGGCTTGCATACTAAATGTTAAAATTTTAAGAATATTCTATATAATATCTATTATAATCAAGAACTAGTTCTTTTAAGATATATATAAATGATTAGCATATAAAAGTATTCATATTTTTGACTTCATAAGTATCATATTTACAATGATTAATATACTTGAATTTTAAGTTTTAACATATAAAATTCTTTCATGTGTTGTAGTCAGAAGGGATTTCATTTCCTTCCTAGCATTTGTTCAAGTAATCCTCATGATTTATCTATCACCATCCACTATGATAATTTCACACAAACCCACCAATAATCAAAACTCATGTTCATGTTCTATTTAATCACTCATCTATCAATATTCATGACATAATATGAATCAAATACATTCATTAATAAAAAAACCATTATCATATCATATAAATGAATTTACACAAACTCTAAACCATATGTTTTTTTTGTAAAAATCTTGAATTTATCCTACAGAGGAAGGGTATGAGAGCTGCTCCCCCACAACTCTATGGATTAGCATTAAGTCTCGCATTCCTTTCTTACTTGTGAAATTCCTAAGGGGTGTTAAATTTGTGCTTAGCGTTTGGTAGCTTCACTATGGCATTACATGTTGAATTGATGAAAATGAAGAAGAATTAGAGATTTTATGAATTTCTCTATCTTTCACTTTATACACTGGTAATTCTATATTACTTTTAATTGAAAGCTAAGACTATCATAAGAATATCAAAATTTTGGTCTTCATCTCTTAGTTTGAGTTCATGTCTCTATAAAATGGTCATGATTTTGAAATACATCTCAATATTTCTATAATAAAAAGTCATGACGTTGGGTAATGATCATGATTTGGGCCTAATATCTTTATAACACAAAGTTGTGATATTTTTATGTGGCTGCAACTTTGTGCATTTGATTCTTATTCTTCCAAAGGGGTCACTACACTAGGAAAGGTCATGATGTGATGAATGGTCGATATTAGTCTTTCTTGATCATTATATGGTCATGTCACTAAAAATATATCTCTTGTGTATCTTGTGGCCACAATGCTAGGAAATTGCCAAGATACAAAATTTGTTTTTCATGTCTTATGTGTCCATGGTGTTGTGGGTGATTCTAGCATGGGTCTTCTCTTCTTTCATATCTTATGTCACCATAGTGCTGCAAGGATATCGTGATATTGATAATTAGCTTATATATAAAAGTCATGGTTTTGTCTTCCTTTGAGAATAAGAGTCATAACCTTTGGGAATAATCATACTTGGGTAATATCATCTATAATATTTAGTGTCCAAAACATCATAATGTTGAATAATTATCATATCTTTGGCCTAAGTAGTTTTGTCTCTGTAACTTTCTATAGATCAAAAGTTATAGTTTTGTAACAATTTATAACTTTATCTTGAGATTAATAAGTCATATTGAAGATAAAGTTATAGCGCTAGGACTTGACTATGCACTTTAGTACTAATAGAGTACTTGGTTATTATGATAGATAATTAATATAATTTTACAAAATAAATAAGACTATGACTTCATGATAATATCATAGTCACAAAGAATATATCACATAGTAGAAAAATATTACTAATGAGTTGATATGGTCATAACATACAAAGACTATTATGACCATTTAGGTAGCTTTTTGGCCAAGAATGGATGTTGTAACTATGTAAGATTCCATATTATAATCTCTCAGCTAAATACCTCTTAAAACCTTTCGATTTCATGACTATTCTTCTCAAATCATCCAAACTCAAAAACCATAAAATCAATTTATAATTTCTTCATTTCCACACCTACACAAAATCATAAATCATTAAAATGCATAATAATATTTGATAGTTTGAATACCAAACAAACTCACACACTAAAATAATTACTCATTCCCATGCAATAATTTTACTCTTCAAAACAAAAAAATTGTAATATCTATAAAAAATTTACATGACTATATTTGAGTGTCGTAGGGTCTAAAATAGTAGAGCAATTTCAAGCATATATATTGGCAGTAATAATGAGGTTTGAATTTCATGACTATACTCTTGAGTCATTGGATATTAATATTCATTTATTTGGATGATATAAGTGTTTTTTATTTCACACATGAGAAAAAAAAATCTTTAGGTTATCTCTCAAGAAGTGTTATATTTAATGGCTATAGCTAGATCATCAAAATCTTTTTTTATCTATATGAAATATTTGATATCTATGCTAGCTTCTTAGTATACTTTTTTACCTCATTGTTAGTTTCTTCATTCAATCTTACTTCAGCTACACTTATTCCCTGGGGTCTTTTTTTTGTTGTCTATCATAACTTAAGTGAATGTTGTGACTTTTTCTTCTATATTGTCTTGTCATTTTTCTTCCTAGATTCTCAATGTTATAATGCTGGGTATAACCAAGGATTTGTGTTTTAGCTTTTCCTTGCCCTTTTTTTCATGGATCACCATAGTCGTGGTATTGAGTAATGACAGCTTTATCTTGAAGTTTTTTCCTTGCCTTTTCTATTTTATAATTTTAAAGTTATGGTACTATACATAGTCATGACTTTGTCTTTAAGTTTTTGATAAACTAATTTATTATGTATTCTCAAATTTGGGCTCTAGGAAGAGTCATGGCATTATCTTTAAGTTTTTCTTGGTTATTTTTATTTTGTAACACCAAAGTTATGGTGTCATGTACAACCATTATTTTATCTTCAAGCTTTCTTTAGTTATTTTTATTTTATAATACCGAAGTCATGGCAATGTTCATAGTAATGGCTTTGTCTTTGATTGACTCTTTCATGATTCTTATCTCAGTATCATCTTTTTCATTTCCCCCTCAACTTTATTGGAATTGTTAACATAAGATTTTTTTAGGTCGCGGCTTCGAATAGTACCATGACCATATAGTAGGCATCTACTCCAATTTCCTTATTAACACAACTCAAAAATTGTTTTTCTTCTTCGTATTTTTCATGTTCATTATTATAGCTCCAAAAATGTTTTTTTATTTCATCTTTTTCATCTTCAATCAACTAATAGTCTTCTAAAAAAAATTTCATCAAAAATCTATCTTTTGTTGCATTATGATACGAAATAGATTGTCTATTCTCAAACTCTTTATTTCATCATAAATTAGAGCGTTCAAGTCATTATAAAGATTAAACTTTACTTGTTGCTTGAGAATATACAATCTATCTTTTTCTTGTCTTCACATCAATAAGTATTTGTCTCGTGACTAAAAATAATCATCTCAATATTAATGGTATATAATTATCCTCCTCCATATCCAATATAATAAATTCTATTAGAAAAAATAAATATACCCACTTTAATTAGTATATATTTGATAATCTTATTCGTGCACTTGATAGTATGATCTATCGATTAGAGTGAGAGAAATATTGGAGTAATTTTGCTTAGATTCAATCTTCATGAAATTGATAAGGATATCAAATTGACACCTTATCCCTAAGTCACACAATAATGGTATGATCTTCAATAGTGCAAGATTTAGTAAAACTTATGGGGTCCTTCTATTTCTTTATAAGTTTTCTTTGAATGATTGTATTATATTTTTTTCTCATATTTATGATCTCATATATCTCTAACTTCTTCTAACTACTCATTATATTTTTCATAAATTTTAGGTAATTTGGCATTTAGGCTAGAGTTTCAACAAATGGTATCATAGTTGGGGTGAAAGATTCATTGAAAATTTACTCTTAGCTTCATTTTAATTCTTTTATTAACTTTATAGCTTCAAGTAATCTCTATTCACTCATTTATTTTATTTCATTTCCTTTTTGTGCATCTTTGAGAGAAATTTGGTCTTGCACTTCTTTTGGAATCATAGCTTTGTTGAGTATCATGATCTGGTTCCTTCATTTTTTGAGTTCCCTTTAGTAACGGTCATTGCTTCTTAGAAACTTTCATTCAAAACAATAACTTTTGAAATAGTTATAATGCAATCACCTCTAAAAATTCTAGAATTCTTTTGTCCAAAATCATGCCCCCCCCCCCTCCTCTTGTTCAAAATATATTTATAGCTATTTACTACTAAGGAGCAATTCTTTGGATTTGCTTTCATATCACTTGGCAGTTCATTTACTACTTTTTTCTACATTGATAATGTCAAGTATCCGAGTTGAGTCTTTATTTTCAATATCATCAAACTCATTTGATTTATTCTCATTTCAAGCATTCTCATTTGATTGTCTTTAGTATCATTTATCTTTTTCAATTATGCTACCATGGTTTACATACTTTCTTTCAAATGTGACTTATTTCTCTCCATGATTATTAATAATTAAAACTTGAGTTTTCTTGATTATTATAGATTATTATATCATTCCTAATATTTCTAGATGATTCCCAAATATTTTACAACTCACTCCTATTACTCTATTCAAAAAATTATTATGATTTCTCAAGATCGGATGGTGATGCATTAGAACATTATTTTTTGGTTGAAATATGTACTCTTTACTTTGCATGTATTTGGCTTCTTCCATTTGATTAACAAGATTCAAGTCTACTGCTTAGTGCAAATGTAAAATGCTGATCTATCCAAAAAGTCTTCTCATTTTATCTTGGGTGTAAAACTATCTTAAAAGAGATTTCAACTTCACTTTAATTATGGTGAACTGATCCAACTCTAATATTCTAGTTTGTTTTCTCCTAAATAATTGATTCATTGAAGTTTGATAATTATTTTTTAGTGTCCCTCAAATAAATAATATCTCTCATCTAGTTATTTATTTATAATTCTCATATATATTTTGAGGACATCTTTTCAGCAACTCTTTAAAAATAGTAAGCATCATATAAAATCACATGCTTATCTTATCATAATTGGCTTATCTCACTTCATAATTGAGATGCAATTTGAGGTGATAAGAATTTAAATAAGAAAGATAATCACTAGCTCATCATAAATTAAAATAGATCTCAAAGTAAACATTGAAACTAACATAGTGCTTAATTAGTTAATGAAAATGTTAATAAACATAACTTTGTTGTATCGGGGCTAAGTCCAATCATTTTTATTATGTTTCATAGCTACAAAAAAAAAATTAATATATCCATTAGGATCTTCTAATGCTTTTTCATAGTATTAGTTCTATTAAACTATAACTATAAGATTTGGCTTCAAGTCAAATTGTCCATCATCAATGGCTCCAATAGTCTCCCAATGTATAGTAATAGATGGGTTAATGAACAACTTGCTCATTACTATCTTAAGTCTCTTTATTACTCTTAGTGCTCTTCAAGGGCTCTTTATTAGCTCTTTGTCTAGCAAAAAAATTTCTTCTAGTTTTTTCAATTTCGATGTCTAGAGTAGTTAGCTTAATTCTATAGCTTCGACTCATAAAAGGGAGTTAAAAATAAAAGAAAAATATTGAAAATATACAAAAAAAAACAAAAAAATAAACTATGTACTTTCCAATTCAAGTTAATAAGACTTAAAATTTTTATTCAAAATAATTTATCAAACTCATCATTATCTAAATTACTAAAAAGAAATTTTTATTTTATACGGAATTATGTCAACTCGTGTTGACTATCTAAATTAAATACTTCCTAGCAATAATACTAAAATCTTATCGTAACTTTATTATGCTTCCTAATTTTATTGGTTATGTAATGTCCCATAAAATTATTAATTGACATATTTCATCAATAGAGATCTAAAAGTGCATGAGTCATACAAGTAGTGAAGTGGAATTTTGTCTAGATATCAATTTCACAATGATTATATTAATAGTTCAATTATTCAATAGTATGACAACTCATTTTTAGTTAAATAAATATTCAGATTGTAAGAAAATCATATGTCTATGGGTTTATCATTTAATATATGTGATATATGTTTAAATTAGTTTAACTTATATTATGCATGGACATAGAATGAATGTTATGATATTATGTATGACTCAATGCCCTAATGCCATATAATGTGGTGGTCATCATTGAGCTCATCCTAATGGTTATCTCTACATAGTTGTCTACTCGGTATGTTAACTACCTTTGATGGTTGCTTCAAATATACACTCTTATTCTTTAGCCATAGATATCATAAAGACTAAAGATTGATATAAACTATAAGTATTTGAACTTTCAACTTTGTGAGTACCATATTAACATTATTAACATACGTTTTTCTCAAGTTTCACTTGTGAGAATCATATGAGTAAAAGTAATTCATAAGGATTGTCACTACCTTCTGAGTCACAACATACACATATATTTCTTGAGGATTGTCTATTATTAGCACATTGGTGATAATGTGACTCTCGTTCTAAAAGTGAAACTATTAGGAGAATATTTATATATAATATCCATCCTAATCAAGAATTAGTTCTTTTGATATGTGTACAATGGATTGATATATAAAAGTTTTCATACTTTTATCTTCGTAATCATCATACTTGCAATGATTAACATCTAAATTATAGGTTTTAATATATATGTGTATCTCATGCATTATTATTAGAAGTGTTATCAATCATAAGGATTATAATAATAATTGTCAAAATTCTAGTTCAATTTTATTCAACCTCTCATCTTTCAATATCAATAATATAATATAAATCAAACACATTCATTAATAAAAAAATCATTATAACAGCATATAAATCAATTTATACAATCTCTAGACTATCTGTTATTTAGGTAAAAATTTTTGAATCTACCCTAGAGAGTGAGAGTTTGAGAGATGTGTTCCTTAACTCTAAAGATTAACATTAAGTCTCATGTCACTTGTTTGCATGTGGAGCTCCTAGAAAGTAGGAAATTTACTCGTAGGATTTAGTAGTTACATATGGTCTTGCTTATTGTGAATAGGGAAAGGTAGAAGAATTAAAGATTTTATGAATTTCTTAATTTTTTACTTTTAGACTTATGTGATTCTATATTATTTTAAGTATGATGTCATGACTTTCAGAATAAAGTTACAACTTTGTTATATATCTCTTAAGCTTAGGGTCATAAAATGATCATTATTCTGAAATGCAACTCAACCTTTTTGTAACATAAAGTCTTTGTATTGGGTAATGACGATGACATGGACCTATTCTGAAACTCATAGTCATGATGTTATTAAGTGGTCATAGCTTTGTGTGTATGCCTTATTATTCTTCATAAAAACCCATGATCCTATGAAAGGTCATGGCATGAAAATGTGTCCATCATATTATTATATAGATGTGGTATTTTGAAATAACCACAACTTCGATATTCGTCTTTCTTAATTATTATATGGCCATGGTATTAGGAAATAACCACGATACAAAGAAGATCTTTCTTGTGTATCTTGTGGTTATGGCACTATAAAATAATAATTGCACAAAATTTGCCCTTCATATGTCTCGGGTGTCTATGACATTGTTAGTGATCATAACACTGGCTTTCATTTCGCTCATATATAATATTTTTATACCATTGTAAGGATATCACAATATTGTCAATTAGCATGCACATAAAAGTTGTGATTTTGCCTTCCTTTAAGGATGAGAGTCATGGCCTTGAAGAATAGTAGTACTCAAGTAATATCTTATGTAATATTTAGTGTCTCAAAAATCATAGCACTGAATAATTATATCTGCTTTGACCTGGATAGTTTTAGCTCTGTGACTTTTTGTAGCTCAAATATTATGACTTTGTAAAAAGGTCAAAACTTTAACTTGAAACTATTGAGTCATATTAAAGATGAAGTCAATATGCTTGAACTTGGCTATGAGCTATAGCACAGATGATACTTAGTTGCCACATTATAGAATTAATATCATAATTATTTAAATGTTATGAGATAAGTATGATTATGACTTCATAATAATACCATAGCTACAAGGAATATGTCGCATAATAGAATGATTGTATTAATAAGTTGGTAGGTTCATGGTATACAATAATTATCACAAATAATTAGGTAGAGTTTCGGCCAAAAATGGATGTCAAGAAACTATTCATATTCAACCTTATCAGCTAAATACCTCGAAAATTTTATTAATTTCATAACTATTCATCAAAACTTATCAAAATATCTAAGTCATGTAATCAATCCATAATTTTTTTATTTTCCTGCCTGCACATCATCATAAATCATTAAAATACATAAGAATTTTTAGTAATCTGAACAACAAATATTACCGTCAAGGTTGATCCTCTTGTGGTAGTGCATTTAATATATCTATCACCATTCATTGAAGTTGTACATTGACCTAACAATTAGCAATCTTACAATTTCAATTCCTTTTAGATAATTCATCAATTATCTTTGATAATTGCTTTGATTATACGTACCTCATTTCTTTGATTGAAACTTTAAAGAACACAGAATAATATAGTCACATTAATATCTGTACTTTTGATTTTGTTAGTATCATACTCACTTAATTTATGTTAACCAAGTAATTACACCCATAGAAATCATCACAAGGGTAAAGTGGTTAGAGGGCTATTACTTGAGAATATAAATTGTGTGTGCACATTTGGATGAATTAATTGTACTTAATTAATGTTAACCAAGTAATAACACAAATAGAAATCATCACAAGGGTAAAGTGGTTAGAGGGCTATTACTTAAGAATATAAATTGTGTGCACTTTTGGATGAATTAATTGTACTTAATTTATGTCAATATATATAATAAAAATATATGTTGATCTTCATCCAACTGAATAATGACAAATATATTGTAGTTATAAGATGTGTGCAAAAAGTTATGTGACTATAAATGAATAAACTTTCATATATCACTCTTGGAACTTACTTAAGTCTGTACAAACTCTTTTTTAGTTTGTAGTTTGCATACAAGACATTCTTTTCTTTGTACTATGAATTTCTCATGTTAATCTATGTAATGGGTCTCATGATTGTAGAGATATCAAATGGGATGTGTCATGCCAGCATGACCCAAAATTTTGGTGCCTGATTAGACCACTATGTAATGCCTAACATGGCACGAGATCACAATGTCTCCACCCAGCATAACTCGATTGTACCTTAATTGAGCACTTCCATGCCAGATCAATTCTAGGTCATGCCAATTATAGGCAGCCGCATGAATGCTCAATTAAAATTTTTTGGAAATTTAATTTTTTATTTATTTGAAATATTACATATCAAAATAATATAATTAAAAAGTACAATATATAATTAATTGTGTCATGCCAGCTTGATTTAAAATATCATATGGAAAAAAACACAATCTAAAATATGGTATATAATATAAATTGAAGAAGAAATAAATAAAATATGAATAACCATCACATGATTCATCTGCCAATATCTGTAGTATGGTAGTATAGATGCCAATTATCATCATCATGGATAATTCTAAAGGTAGCGCTAGTGGTGACCTCAATATCATTGATATCCTATGAGTTATCATCCACCAAAAATTCTTTTATTTTATCTTGAATGCATAACCTTTAATCTTCCCAATTCTTCAAGCATATAAGTATCTTTGTGATATCTAGTTGTAGTCTAGATCTTCAATATGAAATAATATTGGTAGTCATACAAAAAGTAGACTTTGATATTATACTAGATGCCAACTCAAAATATCGATATTTTATTTATCATCATGTGATATGATAAATCAAAAATTAATATCTAAGTATTGATACAAGTCACTCATATTCAATGGATCACCTTGTCATTTGGTCCTTGCTAACTAAATAGAAATGGAATCATCTCCAAATATAATATCTATATCTATACTTGGAACCTCGCTACAACTACCATACTTAGTGTTATAATATGTAAATATATTAGTTAATTTTTCATTGAAATGACCTTAAGGTTTGTCTGCTTAGTTCATGCAAATAGATATATATCTTAATATATTTTCTATTACTTTCACTTTAACTTTATGATCCATATATGGATTCAAGAGTTGGAATGGAAGATCAATATTTTTAATACATGGTTCCTATTTCAATAACTATGACACTAAATGAAGGGTGTTCTCCATACTTACTAAATATACTACTAATATCACATGCATATTGAAGTACAATATAAATGGTGAATGTATACACTGATAAATATATATATTCATCATATCATAAAAAAAAATTAGAAATTTCATCAAAACATTATTGTATCATAGTCTTAATTATCAATAATAAGTTCAACATTCTTACTCTTGACTCTAATATCATGTAGGTATAATTCCAATAGTGTCTCACATACATTTGGAATTTTTTTCTTTTTAGGTCAATTGACAAATATAGATTGCTAAACTATTTTTTTTACCATACATTCTAAGGTATTTTAGTAAATTTCTTACTTTTTATAATACAGAAATGACATCTTTCATTTTTGCTTATACTAAAAGATAATTAAGTGTAACAAATACATATTGTGAAAGGATTTACCTAACAGACTATTTCTAATAGTTTTGATAAACATACTAATGATGAATCTATTATATGAAGTATTATTGAATATAATACTAAAAATGTATAATGAATGTCATATTTCTTAAAGATCTTTGTCAAATAATGTATTTTCATGATTAGTCTATATGTCATATGATAGAAACCACTCCATTATATTTCTTAAATTCATTAATTATTAATTATTTTTTTAATTTATAATATTTTATTATGTTATTCCTACTGAAAGTCCTAGGAATTCTTTGATAAACATATTGGAAGTAGGTCTGTATAATACTGACTATCATAGGATCTTCCAAAAATCTAATTGGAAGACCTATGATAGTAATCAATTTGGTCATATTTTTCCTTCCAAAGTCATTACAGTAAATAAGTCAATGAAGTTGAAGTTGAACCAACTTCAAATGCCTCATTGTTTAATTGGATTTGTCTGGATCTAATGTACTTTATTAATTGATACATTGATCGGTATGTCTAATGAGATGGAAAGTGTCACATTTATTCTTATATGTATATATTTTTTTATAATATATACACCATGTAGATTTTTCTTTGATGCTCCTAGAATTTTTAATTTTTATTATGTTAAAATGAGTCTATACTACAAAATTTTATCTAATTTTAGATTTTGTAGTCAAATGAATTGAAGTCATTTGAGACTATCAAGTTTTGATTTCAAATCTTTTGGTTAAGTTGTCATTATTATCTATATTTAGCTCAAAATTATTATCATTAAAATCATTATTTATAATATATATATATATATATATATATATATATATATATATTTATTTATTTATTTATTTATTTATTTATTTATTTCTGATTTGAAAATTTTAATAATTTTACATTTTAAAACATTATTGATTATTACATGAATTAATAAACAAAAAAAATATCTACCATACAAGATAACTTTATTTGAGTAGAAATCATAGCCCACCTCTTTTTCTAAACTAGCTTACCTAGCCTAGGCCCTAGAGCCCATATGAAATAGTAAAGTAGAGAACCAAAGATGAGAGATATGAGAGGAGAGGAAAAGATAGGAAATTAATTTGATTAATATAGAATGAAATTATTTTATATTATTTTTTATTATGTTGAAGTAATAAGCAAAACCTATAACTTTCAATATTGGGACCTATTTTCTAAATGTAACGAGCTATTGTGGGACTTAGTTTTATAAAAAAAACCTAGCCATGACCCTTAACCCCTACCCGTAATGGGTCACCATGCTTGTAGACTGTACTAAATGGTCAGACACACAGGTCATGCCTAACCTAGTATGAGGAATAGTTGGCCTCGGGCCAACTTGCCATGAGTCATGCTATGGGCTAGCGCAACAACAGTCCAGACACAATGTTAGACCATGTCATGATGGGCTCAGCACAGCTATTTTGGGTCATGCCTCATGTAGTGCCTAGGATACCTGACCCACTTAGCTAGTATGCGTTATATGATGGAGAAAATATGACTATGGAAAATAATTCAACAATGAAGATAGTTGTCCATGAGATGGTAAAGATGAAGATGGAAGATGAGATTGTCAAAAAATGTTAGAGAATACTTTATATTCTAGACTTGAGCAAGTGATGTCCAATGATGAGGTAAAATTTTATTATGATAATAAGTTTTACGAGATGATTTGTATAGCAATTATACTTGATAATGAGTGTCATGAATAGATATATAGTAGGTGTCCTCATCGATATGAAAAACAAAAGCTTTTGCAAAGTGTATATCTCAAGTGGATTGCTCTTTATCCATCAAGTTAGGCCTTACCTTTGTTGACTTGTTTTCACTTATATGGGAGTCCTACTTGAAATGCTCAGCTATACCATAATTTCAGTACTTAAATTTTAACTTATCCATACTCTTCAATATTTCTCTTTTCTTTTATTTACTTTCTTCAATTCTCACATTCACAAGTAGTACATTCTTCAAATATATCTCTATACTATATTTTCTCATATCCTCAAATAGTAGTACTAAAACTACTATCTCATAGGATAGCTCCATTGAACCACCACAAATGGCAATAATCAAGTTATCTCATTAATATGATTATGAATATAGGAGGGTTATTGCTTTATTTTCATCACTAATCCTATAGCCGATAGATAATAATTGGTTGATCAGTATATGAAACTCATGTAAGTGTGGAATAATCATATCAAGTTCTTCCGATCAAATAACTTGTTGACCAATTATTTACTTTGATAGAGAATCTCATATTTCTTTCATAGATCTTTTTTGATGTCTCACCAAAAAAATTCATCAAGACTTAATCTATCATATATAATCAGATCAAGCCTCGTACTCTATAGACCAATTTGTCTCATTTGATATGTTTAACAAAAGTCTTCACTAATTTCTAATCACTTGTTATTGGCTTCACATCTTCGATTATAAACTAGTAATCTCTATCAACAAGTAGGTCCTAAAATTTTAGTTTCCAAAGTTCGAAACTCTTCCTAGAAAATTTCTTGATCTCAACCCTAGGTATCACTAAACTTGCCATTATGTCTATGATACTAAATGTTAGGCCCCACAACACAAAGTTATCTTGCTCTAATATTAAAATATATTTATTCTAAAGAAAATGAATGATCTCTGATACTAGATGTGAAGATCGACATAATGTATGCAACCTCTAATACCAAATATTAGATCCTATGAATAGGGATCCTAATGTTATCTTGCATAATCATCTTAAGATCCCAAATTAGGAATGATGATGATAATTAGATATTCAAGAAGGGGAAAAGAACTCTCATATTTGAAGCACATAATACACATGAGAGAGAGAGATTAAAGTCATGATGTGACATGATTGAACCTATAACATGTGCTTTGGTGTCACGACTCATATTATAAAGTCATGATGTGACTAATGTTATAGTATATATTTTGTGTCGTGAACATATTGTGTTGTGTGGTGTCGCAATATAACATAATAATATAAAAACTTAAATCTTTAAGTCAATCAATTATAACAACATAAAATATGTTGACTTCATTTATAGCATTATACCATATATAAGTTATACAACAAGTGATGAAAAGGTGATTATCATTATAGTTCTTTAATAATCTCTTACTTGCACTAAAGTCAACCACCTTTATATCTCATACTAATGATGAGAATATGTGAGTCATATATATTTTAGGAAAGTAGCTTAGTCATTGCATCATTATTGATCTAATCTATGGGCACATTTTCTATAATTACATAATTCTTATCAATGTTCTCTCTATTTTTATGATAATTCTTAAGTATATGTTTGGATCTTTGCTGAGATCATGATTCCTTTGCTTGTATGAGGGCTCAATTGTTTTCATGATATTTTGGATCAACAATGTTAGGGATCACTCCTAGTTCAACAATAAAATTTCATATCCAAATTTCTCCTTTTACTACCTCGAAAATTGCAATATACTTGTCTTAAGTTATGGAATCAATAGTTGTCTCATATTTAAAACTCTATCAACTAATTGCTCCACCATTCAATATGAACATGTAACCTAGTTGAGATTTAGAGTCATCTCTTTCAAATTGAAGTTTAGCATTTGTATACACCTTCACTTGAAGATCTATCTTCATCTCCATATATCAATATTATATCCTTAATTCTTCTCAAGTATTTAATGATATTCTTGACAGTCATTTAATGACCCTCATTGGATTCTAACCTATATCTACTCATGACACTCATAGAATATGTCTAATATATATCATAACATACATGATTTATGTAATAGAAGATGCATGTGGGATCAAACTCATGCACATTCTCGCATCATGTGTCTTTGGATACATGGACTTCCATAGGGTAATCTCATGGGTCATGTGAATGAAACCTCGGTTTGACTAATCTATGCTAAACCTTTTTAGCACCCTATCAATGTATCTAGACTAATAAAGACCAAGAAACTTTCATAAAGAAATTAATGGATGACCAAACTTTGATAGATTATAAAATTGAGATGTCATTTCTAAAAAGTAGTATGTCATTCATATACAAAACTAGGATTATGACTGCACTCCCATAGACCTTATCGTACACACAAGGTTCATGTAAATTTTGTTAGAAATCAAATTCTTTGATAGATTCATCAAATCAAATGTTACAACTCCTAGCAAGCTCTCCTTAATCCATAAATAGATATGTAAAGTATCTTATTATACTTCCATCTTTTAATGTAAACCACCTTGATGTGTCATATTCATAGCTTAAATGAGGTTTCTATTAAGATAAGTCACCATCTCACCCCTTTATCATATCTCATATTCACAATGAGCAGCAATAGCTAGGATTATCCTTATTGATTTGAGCATAGTTGTAGAACTAATAGCCTTGTCATAATTAACTCATTGTCTTTGATAGTATACCTTAGCTATTAGTCTATCTTTTTAGGTCATCACATTAGCCTATGTGTTGAATTTTTTTTTTTGAAATGCACTTTCACCCAATGGGTTTTATCTCTTCATAAGGGTCAAGAAAAATCCACATTTGATTTTGAATTGTTTGAAACTTCATCTTAGGTAGTAAGCAAGTCATCCATTATGAGCAATACATCTTTCAGTTCACTTATGAAATATTTATATCTTATAGGAATGATATGTATCCTATTGGACCTAAAAAGTTCTTGTATATCATAAATCCAATTGTTTCTTCTTCTTCTTAAATAACAATCTCAATCAATTGATCATCATCTACTTGAATGGCTTGAACTATCTTTTTTTAGAATAAATTCTTTCTCTAAGAAGATAACATACTTTGAAATAAATATCATTTGTTCCAAAGAACTGTAGAACAAATGCCTTTTTATCTCTTTAGGATATCATATAAACAAACACATGTCAAATTTAGCTTCTACTTTATCTAACATAATCATCTTCACATAAGCTAGAAAAGCTCACACTTTCATGCAAGAAAGGTAGGGTTTCTTGTTATTCCAAATCTCATATAGTGTAACATCAAGTAATTTTGATGAGACCCTATTTAATATGGAAATAATAATCTCTAGTGCATGTTCCCAAAATAATTTGGGTATATTTTCCTAACTCATCATTGACCATATTGTGTACAATAGGGTTTAGTTTCTACTTTTAGCCTCATCATTTTGTTGTGGCATGTAAGGTGGAGTCCTTTGAGATAATATGCCATTATTTTTAAGATAAGTTTTATATTCTTCACTCAAATATTCATCACAATGATCTCTTCTAAGTGTTGTAATACCTCTGTTAAGTTGTTTCTTTATTTCATTTCTAAATTGTATGAACATTTCAAATGTTTCATAGATTTACTTTACAAGATATCAATACCCAATTGGTGAATGGTCATCAATAATGTTAATGAAGTGAACAACACCACATCTAGTATGTATGGACATTTGATCACATACATCCAAATGTATTAGGTATAATGACTCATTAGAATGTTCACCCTTTCCCCTAAAGGGTAATTTTGTCATCTTGTCAAACAAATAAGATTCACATGTGTCATATGATTCATAATCAAATGACCATACGTTTTCATGTTTATGTAGCCTTGTCATGCATCTATCATTTATATGGCAAAGGTAGCAATGCCAAAATTATGAGTATTTCATATTGTCTTGTTTTGATCTTTTATTGTCATGGATTAATGTCAATTGATTTTGATGGGACTATTTAATATGTAAATAATAATATTTAATGTATATTCCTAGAAGTAGATGTGTCAAATGGGCCAAGCAGCCTGGTCCTAGCCCAAGGCACAACCCGACTTAGTCATGCCTAGCCTGGCATGGTATGGTCCAGAACCATACCTGGCCTCTTGTCGGGCTGGCTCGAGGCATGGCTTATGTCATGTCATTCTGAGGTAACACGTGCCTCGTGTCGAGTCAGGCACGGCCTGGTACCATGCCCCAAGGTATGTTTCATCGGTACGACCCGAACCATGTCCCCGACCCTGGATGGTCGGACCATGATCTCAAACTGATTTTTGTACTTTGTAGTCTAAAGTCCGACTGACTGAACCCTAAACCCAACCTCAATGCCCAAAGCCCTAAACCTTCAGTCGACTGATTCCAGAAGCTAAAGCTTCTAGAATTTGTGACCATTGGGTCGGTTTGATGGGATAAATCAAGAATTGGGATGAGCTTCTGCAAGTTTTTTTTAACACAATTTTTCCTACCTTAAACCACTTCACAACTGCAGACAGAAATCAATCAATTTAAACAAGAGGATCAAGAAATCTTACATGATTCTTATGTGGTGAAAATTATATGAGTCTATTTATCATAATAAATCATACCTCAAACCACTATCACATGCCGATAATAAGAATCTTAATATTTTATAGTGGTGAAAATTATATGAGTCCACTTATCCCATGTTGTCTAAGATGACACGGGATCTACTGACTCTTTCGGTATCGAGCATATCACCAAAGTCTACTTTTTTTAGTTACAGTAAATATGATTTCAGATGGGAGATCGAGATTACAGTCAGATATTAGTGGGGCATTAGCATGCATAAAGGATTAGGAGAAATTGAGTTTGAGCATCCAGGATCTTGCTGCAACTGCAACATGAGTAGAATAGTTGGTTGTTGATGATCATTCGTGAGACTTTGATGATAATTGATGACTGAGATGAGATTGAACCATTGAGCTGAGCCTATTGTACTTTCTATGGACTATTACTAGTGATACTAATATCATCATACGCTGATGAGATTTATCATTTTTGGATTATTTTTATTTGATTATTTTTGTCATTTGATTTTGAGTTTACTATTTTTTTTGTTATTATGTTCTTTGTTTATTCAAACAATTACTTATGGGATTCATATTTTATGTTTATAAGTTAACTTTGATGTATTACTTTTTATCTTTTAATAATTTAATATTGATCTTACTTTGTTATTTTATAATTTATAAGTGTTTTAGTTGTTAGTTGTGAGTTGTGACTTTTGACTTGTGATAGTAATTTTGTTTTTTTTTTGTTTTTTTAATTAAATTAATTAATTAATTAAGTTAATTGTAGTATTATAATTTAAAATTTATAATAATTTTGAAGTTTGGGATGACCTAATTCTTAATAGGCCAAACGGCTCGACCCGACAAGTCTAGATGTTACCTGGCACGAACCAAGTACAAGGTGGGCCGGCATGCATGCTTGGCTAGCACTTCTAAAATTGTACCATGCCATGCATGGCATAGTTACTGTACCATGTCGTGATGGGCACGGCACGGTGGCCTAAATGGGCCACCAAAAATGGGTCGGTCCAGCTCGGCCCGGTCCATTTGACACTTCTACCTAGAAGTATTTAGATTGAAATCTTGGCCTATCATTGACCTTATCTTGTCTAACAAGATTTGATATATCCTTTTAAAAATACCATTATGTTGTGGCATGTAAAGTTAAGTCAATTGATATAATATCCAATTATTTTTAGGATAATATTAAAATTCTTTGCTCAAGTATTCACCACATTAATATGTTCTAAGTGTTCTAATGGCCCATTAGCATGCTTACAATCTCGTTCAAATGGTAACTTTGTCATCATTCCCAACAAAGAAAATTTATATGTGTCATGTGATTCATGATCAAATTATCATGAGTTTTTATTTTTGTCTAGCTTAGCCATGCATCTACCATTTATATGGCCAAGATGATAATGATGCGAATATAATTGTTTTGTATTTTCTTGTTACAATCTTTTTTTTTGTCATACATTGTAAGTATTTAATTAAACATATATTATTTGTATATTCCATTGAATAGTATACCAAGAGCAATAAACACATCATTCAACTTAATAGAAAAATCATTGTTACTAAATATTAAATAAAACTCATTTTTATTCAATGAAGAAATGAAAATAATATTCTTAGTTAAAGTTAATACAAAATAGCAATCATCCAAATTTAAAAATGCATCTTTTAGAAAGTGTTAAGAAAAAAGTCTCAATGACTAATGCATCAACTCTTTCCCCTTTTCCAACTTATAGGTTTGGTTTTTTCTTGTTGAGCTACCGATTATTCCTTAGTACCTACACATCAATACATATGCATGAACCACAAGTATCCAATGCCCATATGTTATAATTTAGAAAGAGTATTAATCTCAATGACAAACATGCTTAAATTCGATGGTGTATTCGATGCTCTTTTTTTCAAGGATTATAAATATGTCTTTTAGTATCTTTTCTAGTCGTCATTCTCATGGAAATGGAAGCAAGTTCCTTTTCATATAACATCTTTTCCCTTCTTCTTGGTCACACCTCTTTTAGGCCAGGTGGTTTTCTTCTTATTGTTGTTAGAACTTTTCTTAGAACCTAAAGGCTCGATGACCATGATAGCTTTATACATGCCCTTCAAGGAAACTTTTGTTGTCTTGAGAAAATTGATAAGATCATGAATAATGGTTGAATGATTGTTCATTCTAGAGTTAAGCACAAATTATGCAAATATATAAGGAAAACTGGCTAGAATTAAGTTATTGCTTAACTCATGGTTCATACCAAATGCTTGTTGCCCAAACACTTTAATGTATCCATTTATTTGTAATGCATGTGCATGGGAGATACCCATTTAGCCATCATAGTGTGGAAAAGTAAATTAGAGATCTTGAACCTTTAGGATCTAGTATGCTCATCAAATAACTCCTTGAAGTGATAAATTATGATATTTGTATGTATATTGTCAAGTCGCTTCTAAAGCTCAATTGACATTGATGTGAGCATGATGCATTTCATCATCTTAGTATCATCGAGATACTTTTGATATGCCCTCTGAACTTTTTCAAACACATTAGCAGCATGGGTTTCAAAAAGTGGCTCATCAAGGATATGACTCAGTTTTTGTTGTTAGACTAGTCCAAGAATTTGGCTATGGTCAATTTAATCAAATCAAATATTAATCACAAGTTCATGTTTGATGACATGGTGTGATTCAAGCAACCCTAGATGCAAAAGAAAATATGTTAGATTATACATAATTATTACCACATTAATAATGTGTATTATTGCTCCCACTATTTTATTTTGAACACGGTCTTCACCATGAATACAAAAAAAAACTGATATGAAATTTTTCTAGTGGGTTGATATCCTATATTACCAAAAAGACCTAGACTCTAGAGTTTACCCAACAACCACTTTGGGTCAAATGGTAGGTAATACTCTCATACCAATTGCATTATGATGCAACTATCGAATACAATATTATCAATTCTTTAATCCTTGCACTTACATTGGGTTTACTCTTTGATGTATATACATCATATGTAAACTCACTCAACTTCATCTCTATTCTCATTAACCTTGGGATTTTCCCAATAAATTAATGATGTTAGCTAAGATCAGCCCATTAATTATATTTTTATAGTTTGAACATATTTGAGCAAAAATGATTTGAGTATTCCCAACAACCAAGACTTTCATAGATCTTTAGTTCTTACCATATTAATGAAATATTGACCTTAATGTTGTTTAATTAAGTGATTATTAAATTTAAGGTCAAATTTTTTATCATGCATTTATAACCATTCATCACATGAATTGTATATAAACATAGTTTTTTAGCTATATGAAAAGATTATAGATATTTTTGAATCAATTCCTTAAGCTAAAAGAAATTAATTAGATCACACATAGGGATATGTATGAACTATAACTAATGCAACATAATTCCTACTCTAGGTCTTCTTTTCCATGGTGTCTCCATCTTTTTTTGCTCCATTGCATCTCTAATATATTCTAATCTTATTTAATCTTATTACAATTATTTGAGAAAGCTTCAAATTGTATTTAAGTAGAATTGAGATGAGAAGAAAATATATAAAGAGCAATAGATAGAGGCAAGGACACACAACACTTTGCTCTAAGGAACGGTCTAACTCTTTGAAACAAGATTGTCTTATGTATGGTTTTAACCAATTGTAATTTATGTACAAATCTCATAAGTTTTTTTCAAATTTAATCAAATTAGATTAAATTCCATGTTCTAGAATGCATGATCAATTTTAAAATTCCATAAAAAATAAATTTTCAATCCAAAGCTTGATCGGAAACTTCTACCATCAAATTAACATCTTCAATTTTTATAAAATTTAAGTTTAAAGGCCTAGAATCATGATTTGAAAGAAAAAAATAAAATTTCAAGATCAAGTAGGCTAGGTTCACTTAGTAACCCAACACAGTATGTGCAGCCACTTTAATAAGTTTCTAAAAAATAAAATTAAATTTGTTTCGAATATTTCCAGATCTCATAATAAATTTAAAGAGCATAATTAATTATAAATGTATAATTTACAATATATAAAAAAAATGAAAATGTATTTTTTTATAAAATAATTTTAGATTGCATCCAAGAACACCCAAAATAATAGTTGTGAATTTTTTGAATTTTCTAAATTTTTTAATGATATGACATGATTACCACATGGCATGTGAACTCTTCCCACATGAGTCTAATTTATAACTTCATAATCAAATTATGAGAAAAAAAAAGTGAAAATTCATAGATCAAATTAACAATACATGAAAAATACATACTAGAGTTCCAAGAACCCTAGATTTTAATAATCTTGAGCATGAACATTCAATCATTATATTTGAATCTCATTCAAAAGTAATCCAAAATAAATTATTAAATATTAATATGATGTTTAATATTCAGATTATGCAAGGAATTATCATAAAAAAAGGTTTCATCAGAATTAATTTTGAACAACCTACCTTGAAAGATTTGAATTTGACAAATACAAGGTCCCACTTGTACCACTTTAAGGGATTTTCAAAACTTGCATAATGGATTGTATTGGGAAAAACAAAATGTGTGCCAATAACTCTTTCATGGATCTCTTGAATCATCAAAACCAATCAAAAATGTGGAAGATGAAAGAAATGTAATATATTTACTTTGTTCCAAATCTTATTTTGTGTATAATTTTTTATTTGGTATAGATATGCATGAAACCATTGTCCAAGATAGCAATACCTATAATATTATACTCATGAAAATTGAAGATTTAAACATCATAGGAAATGACTACAATTTTTGATTTTGGTGCTAGCCAAATTCAAATGTTAGAGAAAAGATGAAAGAAAATATGTTTTTCTTAAATGATAGCTATTAACTAATGAAGGCAAGTTCTCAAACTTCTTAGGGTTTTAATTGTATCTTATATATAAGCCCAAAATATAAAAAAACCTAACATGCCTCTCATTAAAGAATGAGCTCTTTTACATGCATCCTAATGCAAGTGGCAGTGCACCATAATGGCCTTTAGGCCTAAAAGTATGCCCAATGATCCTAATACCATTCTAAATTCCAAATGGTCCTAAAATTCTTCTAATCCTGAAATGATCTGATTCACTAGCATTCTCCTTCAATTTGGTTGTCATCCAAATTATTTTCCATGAATATGGACTATTATCTAAGATGATTTTATTCCTTCTTCACATCATATAAGTGTGTGACTCGTTAGATTTCTAATTATATTGACCACTCAAATCAATTATTGATCTTGATCATCTCATGAGCAATATTTAAGAATACATCATAACCCTCAATTGATTGGAAAGTCAACTATAGATCTTTTCATATATACTTTTTATATAATTTAGTTATTTTGCCATAAAAATCCATACTTGGTTCATAGTACGAGTTATGTCCAATCTTACCTGACTGACTAAATCACATCTAGATGTGTCAAACGGGACATGCTGGGTCGGCCTAGACCATTTTTAGCCGGCTCGACCGTGCTTATTCTATGTTGTGCCTGGCCCGGCATGGTTCTGTGGAGGTCAGCCCGGCATAGGCCCACGGTACTAATCCGTCGGGTTCGGCCCGGTCATGACGAACCCCTAATTTAAAAAAAATTAGAGTTTCGGAACACTGCATAATGCCGTAGTGCCGCGGAACCGGGTGTCGTCGCGCTGCCACACTCCGAACCCCTAATTTAAAAAAAATTAGGGTTTCGGCACGTGCCGTCGTGCCGCAACACAACCGAACCCCTAATTTAAAAAAAATTAGGGTTTCGGGGCACACTGTCACGCCGCCGCACCATCGAAACCCTAATTTTAAAAAAAAATTAGGGGTTCTTGACTCGTGCCAAGGTACTGTGCCAATGGGCCACGATACCGAGTCTGGCCAAGCATGGCACGGCACGGTTGGTGTCATGGATAGGAATGACACGGGCACGGACACGAGAAATTCCATGTGTCGTGTCGGCACAAGAACGGCCGAATCGTGCCGTGCCGGCCCAGGATATGCCTAATTATATTCCTTCTATTAGGAGTGGTGAATTCTTTATTGGCTACTCAATTACCTTTGAATATTCCAAATTATACCCAATCATCATTTTATGAGCAACTTCTAAAAGATGACAAAAAGTAAAGTCGGGGTACAAGATTAGTATCTAAGATATACTTGATTGCCTTAAGTTTATGGACAATTACTATGATAAGACTATCACTAACTTATGAATATATAATTCATATTTGACAATTTCATAGCAAGTCTTTGATGTATTTGGTTATTCTTAGCAAACATCCACTTGAAAACTTTAATCTTCATCATAATTTTTTGTACCCCCTCTCCCTAGCCCATCTTATATTATTTCTTGTGGATCAGCCCTACATATATGGACCTTGGAGTTGGGGCTTGAGGTTGGAGCAGGTAAGGCCCCAACCTAGTAGTATGAGTAGAGAACATTAATTATTATCATGATTATAGGTTATCATATCTAGTACCTGATCCAATTATATAGTATAACATTTTCTAGTATATTCGTTAATAATATCCATCTTATTGACCATATGACTATAGATAATTTTGATGCTAGCATAATTATACATGATAGGAATCTCATTATCATGATACCACGTGATTTTTTTCATGCTATGTTTATTTATCATATACTTCATTAATTGATTCAATAAGACTTTTAGTTTAAAAATTATGAATATCATAATAGTGAAGAAGTCTATTATTAATCAAAATTTATTGTACAATAAGTGATAAAGGTGATTACAACAAACAAATAGGTGCCCAAGTCTCATTCAACATCTTCATGATATGTATTCCACGTTCAGACATTGCTTAAATGGGAAGAATGATTTTAAAACATAATATTCTAAATTCTAAATATAATGGCACCCAACTTAACTAAAGGCAGGACAAGGAGAACGTTCCCTCTTTCCACGAATAGTTGAAATGTGCGAAAATTACTTGGACACCCATGGCCAAAAACAAATGATGGGTACATAAATGATTGGAATTAAATTATTTAGTGATCTTCATAATTTGTCAACACCATTGATTTTGGATCTGAAATATAAACAAAAGATTCAAGTTCAATTTCTAAGGAAAATAAAGAGTGATGAAGCAACAAATCGATTGCAAGAGAAAATTCAAAGAATTAAGGCATAGAAGATAGAATTACATTTTGTGGTTCTAACCCAAAATGGAACTTTTTATGTAGTCGTGTTTATTTTATTGTTATAACCCAATTATGTTTATGTTTTTTCAGTATCATGGCACCAACCAAGGCTCTCCTATAATATATAGCAAATTTCATTGTCAAATGCAACTATTTTTATGAATATATTTTGTTTTTTTCATATAGCATTATTTTTTAGGTTTTGTTGCAACAAAATAACAAACAAGAGTCTCACCAAAATAATTCTAATTGTATATTATACATACAATAAAAATAGTGAAAATCAATTGAAGAAGTCAAGTTATTGTAAAATCTCACATTAGTTATTTTTATATGGATATAGTTATAAAAAAAAAGGAAGGACGAATAAATAAGAAAGGCATAAGCTCCAAACTCTAAACCATTCCAAAATATGGTAAATGTTTCTCATGTCCACAATAAAGCACTATAAAATAGTTGATAATTATAGTTTTGTGAATCAAAAAATACTAAATCTTAAAGCTAGTTAACCACGTGAATAATTGGTTTTTCTTTATCTAAAAGAATAATAATTTTTTAGATCCTTCTAAGATAGAAGTTGCAATAGTTACCAAGAGGTTGAAAGTGTTGGAATTGAATTTGTACTAACAGTAATTTGATTATAATAAATATTTATCTAATGTATTTTGTTAATTCAATTCTATAAAAATCAACAATGAGTTAAATTAGCTTTTAGATATTATGCACATGTATTTTTTATTCTACTTAATACATAATTTGGTATATAGAGTTTGGCAGATGCACAGAAAATCAAATCATCAATATTTGAAAAATATAAGTCTTATTCACAATATATATGGAGTTTGACACACTATTAGTAATATTGTAGGACAAGATTTTAGTATGTGTGCTTTGATTATGAAAAATAATAAAATTCTTACTTCTTGTACTATTACACTTGAGTGTGTTGAGTAGATGATTATTTTATACAGACATGTAAAATAATTGACATCTCATTATTATTTTGCATACTATTACTCTTAATCATAAAATAATTAATAAATACGTATACTTATTTATAATTAATTTGATTTATATTGAGTAACATCTATATATAGATATATATGCTCAATGAGTTGGATATCTGCATCAACTATATGATAAATATTACTTACTAATAGAATCTATATCCAATAATAATGATTAATGATATCTCCTTAAGGATACTTATATATTTTGATAATATCAAATCCTACCGGTTGATTTTAATTCAACATGTCAAATAAGTTAAGCTAAATGTCTCAAGAAAATCAAAAGTTATTGAATAAATAAAATTCTCAATAATGAATTTAATCAATCGGTATTTATAATCTTAATATGGAAAGATTAATAAGTATTAAATAACATTGAGTTTGAATTATATTTCAAATAAGTGAATGAATACAATTATAATTATATAGTAGCATAAGTTATTATTTATATTTTTGGTATCATTTAATTTACATTGGAAGCCCAAATTTTATTTATGATTAGGTCCCTTACGTAGCCTAAAATAGTGCAATAAGAGATAGCTTAACAAATCATAATAAATGATTTTGTTTATTTATTTATATAAAATTAGTTTTAGAGATTTTATTAAATAAATGATTTTTTTTATTTATTTATATAAAATCAGTTTGAGAGATTTTATTAAATAAATAAAAAATCAATATTCAAATTACTTTTCATGATTCATGAAAAGCATCCATCACTTTATTTGATGGATGTATGGCTATCAAAAAGACAAGAAAGTGAAGAGTCCTGCAACTCTTCTCTTCTGTGTTATTTTTGGCAAAGGAAACATGGGAGAAGATTTCATGCTTCAGGTGAATGGTTTGACAAGGGTTTGGATGTGTAATTGATTTTTCACTCATAACATTGTTGGTTGATGAGAATCACATATGCAAAACCACATGCATTCTAGGATTCAAATCAACAACAAAAAGAAATGTTTGAAACAAGTACATTTTCTTTTTGTGACAAACATGTTATGTGGAATGTGAATATTATGTAATTCTTCTTTTCTATGTTTTCATTTTCTTAATGTCTAATAGTAAGCATTTCAACTTGGAGAACTGATATGTAACCACCAAGAATATTTTTAGCTTCTTCTTCTTCTTTTTCTTTTTCTTCTTCTTCTTCTTCTTCTTCTTCTTCTTCTTTATTACAATATTAATTTTGATGACCATGTTAGATATATAACTAATTTTGTGTTCAAGTTTGAAAAAAAGTTTGTTGTTTGTATTTTTATATATTTAAATGTTTTAATGTAATTTTTACTTCTTTCATCTAGTACTTATATATTTATACTTAACTATTATTACATGTGTATTAAATAAATATAATTTTTTTCTTCTATATATTTTTAAATGTGAATAAATTAATATTTCAAGATGAAGAGTGGATATGCAACCACCAAACATATTTTTTCTTTCTTTTTTGTTTTTACTACAATTTTAGTTTTGATGAGCATGTTAGATATATTATATGTAACTTATTTTCTATTAAAGTTAGATAAAATATTTGCTGGTATCTTGATACATCAACATGTTTGTAATAATGTAATTTTTTTTATTTCATGTAGTACTCGCATAATTTTGTGATTGTTTTATATTTTATAAACAAATATTTGACTATTATTTGTAACATGAAATGTAAAATATCATGTTAATTAGATTAGGTGATAAATAATCAATACAATATTAGCATAAGATGATACTTCAAAAGTGTACCAAATAGAAAATAAAAAATTATCAATATGAGTGAGTTTGGGTAGATAATTACCCGAAAGGGTCGACAAAATTATGATATTTACCCTAAAAGATATTTTTGGAATGATACCAAAAATACACTTGCACAACTAAAAAAATGAATTAGATTGAATTCGATACTCATGATGACTTGAAAATGAAAAGCCCAACTTTCATACATTTAATGTGAAAATTGAAATCATTGTGTGACAGAGTGCTTGCAAGTCAAGTCACTCCATTGAAGAAAAAGGATCTTCTTCTACAACATAAACCAAAACACCAACCATGATCAATGTAATATGCATCAAATTTCTTGCTTCGGAGAAATCCTTGTGCTGCATGAAAATCACTTCCATAGAGAAATGAAACTTATTTGGAAATTTCACTTCATTATTCTTATTTCTAAGATGCAACACTTATTCAAACTCTTCTGTAACAAAAAAAGGGTAGGTAAAACATCACCTTGCCAAAATCATAAATCTATTTGGAATTTCTAATTTTTCTTCTATAAAAAGGAGGTTTATCCTCCTTTTAAAAGCATCCTAATCCCAATTCCCTTTTTATTATATTTTATTGCTTGTATTATTTTATTTAATTATATTAAGAATTATAATTTATATTTTCAAATTATTATTATAGTTTGATTTTTATAACAGTGATATCAATGGTAGTTTAGGATAGTAACTTTTGTAATTAATACAAGTATAGGAATGGTCTATCAAAAAGATGATAAGAGCCTCAAGGTATATGATTTTTAAGAGAGTATTACACCTCTCCACTTACCTGGGAACTTTTTGGGTATATTAACACAAATTGTTACTATTATTCTTGGTAATTGTTCACTTTAAGAATGAAAAAAATAGCGACAAAATATTAACTAAAAAAATTTTAAAGGAATAATTTTTCATTATGGAAAATAAAAATTAAAGTCATTTTAAGGAAGGATAATTGCTTAGATGCAACTAGAAAAAGGCCCACCATGATTACTAAAGATAAGTAGAATGAGATGGATGGTAATATAATTGTCGATCTGCATTTGGAACTAGCTGATGGAGTATTGTCAAGTGTGATAGAAAAGAATACAACAAAATAAATTTGGGATGCTCTCACAAGATTATTTGAGGCAAAGTCACTTCACAATACACCATTAACTATTATGGAGTAATGTGAAGAGAAGACTTTACACTCTTCTTAATAATAAGACATTAATCTCACAAGATTATATTCTCACAAGTTCTATGTCTACCTGATTCGTATGATCAACTTGTCATCAACCTAACGAATGGTATTCCAATAAACAATCTAATTTTTAATGATATTACCTCTGCAATCTTAGAAGAAGAAAATAGACACAAAAATAAGGAGGATGGAAATGAAAACACATAGTAAGTAGATGCCTTTAATGGTGATACCAATGAGATCAATGGAGCATAGTACCAATGAGAGTCAAAATTATAGTTGATCAAAATCAAGAAGTAAGAAGAATATTAAATACTAAAGAAAATATTATAAGTATCAAAGATGATGACCACCTCTTATATGGTAAGGTGACAACAATATTTAAAAGTAGAAAGTAGTTTGGTGATATGTGGTTGCTAGACTCAAGAGCTTCATAGCACATGATATCTCAAAAAGATTGATTTCACAAATATGAACTAATCTTATGAGATTTTGTGCACATGGATGATGATCATACTTTGATGATTTTTGATATCAGTACTATTAAAATAAAAATATTTGATGATATGGTTTGTACCATTCAATATGTATGACATGTGATGAAATTTGAAGAAAAAACTATTTCTATGGGACAAATAGAGAGTCTTGGGTGTAAAACTCATATTGAGAATGAGATGATAAAGATTTTGAAAGGTGAACTTGTAGTCATGAAGGAAGAAAAGATTATGGCAAATTTATTCATGCTTAAAGGAGAAATAGTATATGAAGCTGATGCATGTGTTATATCAATAAGAAAAGGAGAAGAATCAATGATGATGTGATATCTCAAACTAGATCACATGTCAGAAGAATGTTTGAAGATTCATTTTAACAAAAAGCTACTATTGGGGCTCAAATCAATAAATTTAACTTTTTATGAGCTTTATGTTATAAGTAGAATATATTGTTATAAGTAGAATAGATTATCATTTAGTAAATTAATTATAAGTAGTAAATATATTCTAGACTTGATACATTTTGATGTATGAGAATCACTAGAAATATCCTAAGGAGGAAAAAAATATTTTGTATCTTTCATTGATGATTACTCAAGGAGATTATTTTAAGTAGAATAAAGGCACAAAGTCATCCTCATAAAATAATGTTGGAAGTCATCACCACCCCAGGGCTGCTTCATAATGCCACAATTATTTATGGACTACAAATGATGAAGACATGAACTCATGGTTATTTTATAGTATCATAACTTTATATTATAAAAATATTAGGCCCAAATTATAGTCATAGCCAATGTCATGATCTTGCATTATATAAAGATCAATATGTTAAATAAAGTTGCATCTATTTTCTAGAGTCACGATGTCAAGCTAAAAAAATGAATGCCATAATCATGATTATATTGGAAAGTCATGACTTCTTACTTAGAGCAATTCAAGGTCACTCAAGTATAAAAAAATAAATTAGGGAGTTTTCAAGAAATCTCTCTTTTCTGCTTCTTTTTTATGAAACAAGAAAAAATCATGGTAACAAAAATCATATGGGTAAATTTTATAAATCTTAGGGGCTTCACAAGCAAGCAACAAATGAATAACCAATGTAAATCTCTAGATTTGGGGGGTGTGCTTTTCTAACTCACATTTTATTGGGATTACTTCACAAATTTATATTAAATTTATGTGGTTCGGTGTTTATATTATTTAGATTATGTGATGTAATGATTTGGTTGATTGATGCTATATTGGTTTGATTATATTTTATATTTATGGATATTGATGAATAATGATTAAATTAAAACTCAAATTAGGGTTTCAAATAATAGTGAATTTATGTGAGGTTATCAGGGTAGATAGTGAAAGATAAGTCATGAGACACACTCGTGCATATGATAGGAATGTGGTGATAGTCCTTCTAATTATGATATATGAAATAAACTTATATATTGCACCTTAAATTTTAAAATATGTTAATCATCATGAGTGTGATACTTACGAAGCTAAAAGTATAAATATATTATACATCAATTCATTATACACATCTTGAAGGATGGTTCTTGATCATGATGGATGTTATATAGAATATTTTTTCAAGGTGTACACCTTTAGTGTGTGAGTCGTATCATCATTAAAGAAGATGGTGATAGGGAATTCTCAAGGTATGAGTGAGTATGTGATGACTCATATGATGGTGATTACTTTTGTGAGCTACTTTTACATATCTGGTTCCCACCTTGAAACTTGAATGCAGTACATGCTAATCATGTGAGAATGATATTTACAAAGCTTAAAGTACAAATTTTTATAAATCATATCAATCATTGGTCCTTAAGACAATAAAGGTTAGTAAATAAGAGTGTGCATAAGAAGAAATCATCAAGGATGCTAGATGAATTGTCTAAAAGATATGTGATCATGAGTAATCCTCATTAATGGATAAAGTATTATCTCGATAATGACATACGGAAAGGACAACTATGAGGGGACCACCATTGAGAATGACTCAATGGTAATAATCACCTTGTATGCTAATATGGCTATCAATCATTTGCAGAACACTCTAACCTTTATTATATATTCAATGTAATATATATCAAATAAATTAATAGCATCATATAAATTAGGTAATTAGACCTAGGACCTAAGATGGTTTAATAATCTGAGTATTCCTTCTACTGAAAATAAGTTGTCTTTCATTGGAGAACCAATTTGTTGATACAATCACTATGGGATTGATATCTAAAATTAAATCAATTATTTTACTTGTATGAACTATGAACTTATAGATTTTAGTTGATGGAATAATCTATTTTAACAAAATATTGTGATGTTGTTTAATTGATTTAAATTAGGCAGAGTAAAAAAGTCACAATAATGAGTAATAGTTTTTATATGAGAATTTATTTGCTGTTTAAATAACTATATATTTTTAAATATTTTGACATTATTATATAATATGTAAGTATGTGAATATGATTTAATTAGATCAATTTCATTACTTTGGAGTTTTTATAGATTTTGATGAAAATTTTTGAAATTGATATGTTTTTTGATACATTTGGATACATGGTAATTTATAGATTATTGATATCAATTCTAGGTTAAAACTCTACATAATTAGTTATGGTAATATTTGTATCTCATGACTCTACTACCTTGTTAGTAGATTCCTTAAGCTATATAATATATTCTTTTTGACTGTGATATTATCGAGTCATAGTTATGCTTTGATCATAATAATTAAATGGTTATGAGATTAATTTTATGTCATGATAACTAAGTACACTACTAGTACTAAAAGTCATGGTATTTCCTAACACTACAACTTTATCTTTATATATAAGGCTTTGTATTCTCAAGTTAAATTTGTTTCCTTTTTACAAAGCTCTGACTTTTAAGCTATAGAAAGTTATAAAGACAAAACAATTTAGGCTAAAGCCATGATAATTATCTAGTGTCATGACTTATGAACACAAAATATAATAGAGGTCATTTACTCAAGTATGATCACTCTCAAAGGTTGTGACTTTTATCATCAAGCGAAAGCAAATCCATGACTTTTATGTTCAAGATAATTGTCGATATCATTTCTTTTTGCATCGCCATGGCGGTATGGCATACATAAAGAAGGCAAAATTTATGATCATTCTCAATGTTGTAGCTAATTAATGCACAAGAGAGATCATTTCTAGCATTGTGGCCAATCCCAGGATCATGGTCATATTATACACATGAGAGGCTATTCCTAATGTCAAGACCATTCTTAGTGTTGCAATCATTCTTAGCATCATAGTCATATGATACACATGAGCAGTCATTCTTAGCACCATAATCATTCCTAGTACTACATCCATATAATGAATGAGAAAGAGCAATATTAAAGCTTTAGATATTCTTAGTATTATGACCTTGTATTATAAAGATAATAGGCCCAAGTTGTGGGTAATTTCTAATATCGTGGCTTAGTTTTATATATTATTAGGATACATTCCAAAGTCACAATCATTTTCCAAAGTCATGATCTCAAGCTCATGAGATGAAGGCCAAAGTCACAACATCTTTTTTAAGTTATGACTTTCTAATTAAAAATATACAAAAATATCACAGTATAAAAAAGAAAAGAGAATGTACCCATAATAATGTTTTTTTTCTCCACACACTAAGACAAACTCAAAGTATAGCAAATAACTCTATAGGTAAATTTTTTTACTCCTTAAGAGATCCACATATAATTAAGAGATGTAAGACATATGTTAAACTCTATAATTAGGAGCATGACTCTCATATCCCTGATACATAAACCTAGGGTTGATTTTGTAAAATAAATCGACATAGTGTGTGATTCAAGTTTGTGTCCAAGTATATTCTAATGGCTATCATTAGGAATCCAAGATTTATAAGACTTCTTCTGATTATATCTTGTGAATTATTTTTAAATGTCAGGCTAAGTTGAGGTTTAAGATTTATGTAATTTTTCTTATATGATGTATACATGATTTTGAGATTAAATAAATGTGTTTGATTTATGTTACAGAATAGAAATTGATTGATATGGCGATTAAATAAAACTTAAATTAGTGATTAACTATTAGTGTGTTTGTAGATATTTACATAGTGTATAGTAATAAGTAAGCTAAAAGACTCACACATGTATATGGTAAGAAGGAAGTGATAGTCCTTATAATTGTGATGCAAGAGACAAACATATATGTTAAAACTTAAAATTTATGCATATTAATCATTATGAGTATGATGCTCATGAAACCAAAAACATGAATGATTTTACATGTTATTTCATTGTGCATGTCTTAGAAGAACTAATTCTTGATTCATATGAAAATATTCTACAAGATTTCTCTAAGGGTTTAACCTTTAGTTTAAAAGTAGAATCATCGATATGGAGGATGATGACAGGTAATCCATAAGATATGCATGAGTATATTGTAACTTATAAGGTGGTAATAGCTCTTTGAGTTACTTTCACTCGTATGGTTCTTACTAGTGAAATTTAAAGAAAGCATATGTTAATCATGTGAGTATAATACTTATGAAGTGAAAAGTATAAATATTAATAAACCACATTAATTCTTGGTCGTTATGAATGACTCTCGAGCAAATCACCATTTGGAAAAGCTCAATAGTGATAACCACCTTGTATGCAGTTAGTGCACATGGTCATTGCATGTCAACTCAACCTTTGTTCTATATATAAATCAAATATAATTTAAATTATTTAAATATGCATTACGTACATTAACTAGATAAACCATAGGATCTCATAATAAGACCAAAGTCCTTAATTATCTAATTTACTATAATTGTGTTATCTTACTATTTGTTGACCGAACAACTAATATAATCAATGTGATATCAATATCTAGATAAAATCCTTTTTACAACATATATAACTCATATATTTACGAATCTTTATTGATAAGATAACATCATCAATGAGTTTTTGGGATATTATCTAACCAATAAAATTAGATAGTATAACAAAGTCACAACAAATTATATTCCTATTTTTTAAAAGAGTTGTAATAGATAGTGTGAGAGAGAGAAGAAAAAGAAGAAAAATAGCAAAATTATTTCTAAAACAAAAAAAAAAGATAAAAAAACTTGAAATGATTTCCCTAGTCATATTTTTATTATATTTATATAATGATACATGTTTCCAACCCATTGGTTAAAATAAAATCTAAACTGTGTACAAAATAACTTGAAAATCAGATGATCCATTTGTTTTCAATAATTATTTTAATTGCATGCAAATTACTAAATCTTATTGCTCACAAATACATCCATTTGAATGTCATAAGTATATATTGGTAAATTGTTGAAGTCTTCTACCCAACTAGTAGAGTCTCTAAAATCTTGCAAGTACTTATAAACTGATATGTCTCCAACTAAGAAATATGATCCCTTAAATTTTCAATTGATTTTTAACTCTTGATGTATCCTACCTACCAAGACAATGTACTACCAAAGTTGGTAAGAAGTTACACATTTTGAAAAGCACATCTAACTTCATTTTCATCTTATTTTTTATAATTTTAAGTTCTACCTTTTGCCATCATACTCTTACACTGTTCTAAGCTTGTAAGAATAGCTAACAGATACTAAAAATTTCACTAACTAATAAAAAAATTCTTATAATGCATGATCCTTAACATATAAATTTGATAAATTATAAATAATTACTACCCAAAAATAATCATATCATAGGAAAATAATTCAATTAATATGTACCTTTTAAATAGTAATCACATATATTGTAGGAACATGTATTTTAATCTACACGATCGATTTCATATTAAAATATCATCTAAGTAAACAAGATTTCCAAGTGAGACTAATGGTCAATACTCAAAAGTGAATATTTACAAAGAAATTTTCATTGACATTGTCACTTTCGAGAAATAATTATGAATACTAACCAAATTTACATATTAACAAAGCTAGAAAGTAATTTATCTATTTTTTGAGTTTTAGATATTTTTGTAGTGGATAATAGTTTAACAGTTGAAAATGCCAAGATAGTTATAAAAGTATTATAATTTTTGTATTAATTATAACTTTTTATTATATTTCTAATCATATTAAATGTATAATTTGATAAATTTTATAAAATAAATTATAGTATCAAAAAAGAGATTTCTTGAATTAAATTTTTGGTAGACCATAGGATCAGAAGAAATAAAAGGGTAATGAAAATTTGGAAATCGAAATGATTTTTCATTATAGACACATCTAAAGAATAACTATTTAAAATGTATATAAACAAAGTATTAAAAAAAACATTATAGTTAGACTAAAAATATAAATGAGAAATACAAATATAATAACTAAAGACAATTAATAAAATATATATGATTCATTTGTTGATAACATGAAAAAGAAACCATATCTCTCTTTTTTTTGTCTCACACATTCTTTCTCTCCCAAGAGAATTTTCAAATCACAACCACATATTGAAGCAATTCCTTATTGGATTTTACAAATTTCATCACGCAAAGCTTGGGAGAAATGAAAGTTAACAAAAAAGTGGTATAAATCATTCAAGAATTGGAAAAGAAGAGACCTAAAAAGTTCAAAAATGGGTCAATCCAAAAATTTTAGAAAATACCCAAGAAAAAAAAAAGGATGAGGAAAACATGAAGGCTTGGCATGATTTTTCTCCAAAATTAAGTTGAATGTAGCAAAACACAAGTGATTTAGGCTTCAACCAAGGTGAAAATGGTAAAGATTTGAACCCGAGAATTGTGCATAGGCTTGGAAAAGCTGAAAAGGATGGAAATGTTGAGCTAACATCACCTCCCAACTCACAAGATAGAATGCTAAAATGGCATCAAAAGAAAAGAGGAGAAAATATGTCCTCATACCTAAAATGAAAACATTAGTAGAACTAGAAGTTCATTTTTAGCATTTGATAGAAAATGACTCCAATTAAGCATCAAATCCAAAGAGTATATCATGGTTAGAAAAGAAATCAATGTTTCTCTTTCAAAAGAGACAAAATATTTATGAAACATACAAAGTAGTAGAAAACCTTAAAAATTCTTATGCATAGACTTTTGAAAAGATATGGTAATAACATCTTGCTCCGTGATGTGAATGTTAATAATAGACAAAGTAGTTTGTATTAATTTAGAAAGTAGAGAAAATAATCAAGAAACAAAAAACTTCACTCAACATAATTAAAAAAATATTGAGTGTGATTCAACATACTTTGTCGAAACAAGAGAATTTCCAAACAAAGGTGTTTTATTTAGGAATAAAAAAAAATTACAATTAAAAGGAGAACCTATGGCTTTCTTTTCAAAAAGAGAATTGGAGAATGGTTTATATAGATAATGTGGTATCCAAACTATATGGATATGATATTGATGTGAAAAACAAACTTATACAGTCCTAATATGGATAAGATTTCCATTTATTCAATAATAATATTATGGTCATTAGCAAAAGTGGTATGCAAACTAATGAGGGTGGAGAGTAAGTTATATAGCAAGCTACCTACGATTGCATCCCCTACATTAATAGCAGAGATGGATATCAATAAAATACCCATTAACTAAAATTAGATAGGGATGAAGGAAAGTTTTTAGTAATCGATCAAATATGAAAACCTTCCATAATATTATCAATTTGTATAAAAATAGGTCATTCTATGTAACAATGTTATGCTACAAAACAAAATCTGAAAAATCATACTTTGAATATAGTGCCTCAATAAAAAATCATAGAAAGGGAAATGAGAAATTAAAATTTAAAAATAACAACAATGGAATGGAATTACATGGGAAATAAACATTTTTTAAGGAAGGGAACTAGCTAAAAACTATGGATCCCTAAAAAAATAGTGCCTCAATAAAAAAAATAAATGTAGATGATGGAAAGGGGGTTTGGGAGAAAAGAAGCCCATCAAAAAAATTTTTGTTTGCTAGGCTCAGACCAAATACCAAAATAAAATGAGGATGAGGCAGACACAAAAGCCCCCATAGTGAATATTGAAGTATCCCCTAACAAGCATGCTTTTATATGGAATGGAAAACTAGGGGGAAGAATAAAAATCAAATAAGTATAAATAAATCTTATGCAATAAGGAACTAAGAAAAGTTAAGTTAAAAGAAATTTTAGAATACAACAATGATTAATCATTCGAAGAGGAATGGGAGAAGAAATGAATGGAATATCTCATTCATTGTTGGGGTGTTTTTTGGTTAAACATGCCCTTGTTATGGAATATAAAAGGCAATATTAATGCTTTAGCATGAAGCAAAGTGAAACATTTATGTAAAATGTAAAATATTAGGGTTCTAGTATTCTTGGAATCATTTGGGGAAAAATAGAGAATCTTGAAATTCCACTTAAAGTTGAATTTTGAGAATGCCTAGAGTAACATAAATAGCAACATTTATGTTTTCTAGGAAGCAATTTGAAGTGATGAAAGTGATATTGAAATCAGAATATATTGGTCCTTGGTATACACAAAATATAAATTAAATAAAAGATGAAAGTTATGGAAAACATGATTGCTTCTTCAATAACATGTGTAGCTACAACGTACTCTACCTCTATCATAGAAGTAGGCATGATAAAATTTAACTTTGAAACACAACTTTCATCACTAAACATAATTCTTATGCATAATACCCCAACCTTAGCTAGTTATAGACTTACCATTGTCAATATCTTTATGGTCTAAATCAAAAAACATCTAACAACAATACCCCAACCTTGATAACATAATACAATATTTGAGGTTCCTCTAGTATACATGAGAACTCTTTTAATGGCATTCAAATTCTCTCTATTAGGATTTGTCACAAATCGACTAACCACTCTCATTCCTTGTGTACTATATATTCTTATATAAATCAGAGTGAATATCAAACTTCTCACTATTGATGTATATGGTACTCAACATATTTCTCTATTCTTTTCTTCAGTTTTATGATATATACTTGAGGATGACTAGAAATTAATAGATTTGAAAGAGTCAAATCTTATAAGATGAACTACTAAGAAAAAAATAATTAACATCAATATTTTCTTTCTGAGCATATTTCTTTATCATTAATTTGGCATGATATCATTCTACTTGATCATTATTATCTTACTTGATCTTGTAGATTCATTTGTAACCAATGTTTTTTTTTTCCAAATAATGGTACTAGTTTTTCATATTTTATTCTTGTATAGAGCTTCAATTTATTCATACATCGCCATCATCCATAGAGATGTATCTAAGCTACATATAGCTTCATAAAAACTTAATGACTTTATATCTCTATTAAAAGACAATATGTAATATTAATATCCATAACATACTCTAAGAACCAAGCTGATGACCTTGTTTGACAACTTAGCTGACTAACTTTTAGATCCTCAGACTCGACTTTTTTTATACCTCATGCTCTAGTGATTCCTCTATAGAAATTTGAGTTTCAAGTGTCTTATTATTTTTTTACCTATAAATTGTAGTCACTAAAATTTCTTTCAATATGATATCATTTTTATTTTTTCTTTGTATTCGATTTTCTATAAAGATTATATCTTTGGTAAAAATAACATTGTGGATAGTGTGATCACATAGGCAATACTCATGTATTCCTTCAACATATCTTAATAATATATTTCTTCTAGATTTCACATTCAATTTTGTTTTTTCTTGAGTATTGTACATCACATATGTAGAACATGCAAAGGAACATAAAGTAAAATAATAAGTTAGCTTACTATTGTGAATTTATTATATTACCTAATTTTTAGAATTAGTCAAAATTCCAAAACCTCATTGGGTAGGGATCTCTCATCCAACCAATCTCATAAGTATGTAGGTCATACAAGTAGTATCATAGACTTTCATCTAAATATAGATACTACATATATTATATATGCAATTTGATCAAATAAATATTAGACAATTACTATTCTTGTTAAAAAGATACGAATAACAATTAGACATTTATATATGTAATATTCACTTCTAGGATTGGTCTATTCCATTACACATTATTACTTATCTAAATAGTTTGGATATTATTATGTATTGTTATAAAACAAAGATTAAACTACACTGAAAATTCCTAGTGCTTGAATGGTATACATGGTGGTTGTTAACTATTAGGCTCTCTCCAATAATAGTCTCTTCATAGCTATTTCATTAGTACTTTGCATTCAAAATTTTAAATTATGTATGCTTGAGAATCATATACAAGTTGACACATTTTATGTAACTCTTCAACTATCCTTGATAGTTATTTTATATATGCATTCTTATTTTATGATCTTATGTTCTTATAGATGTGAAATGATATGATAGTAAAAGTATTTATATTTTCAACTTCATGAGCACCATACTAATATAATTAACATATATTCTCTCAAATAAAATTGGCAGGAGTCATATACTGGAAAATAACTCACAAGGCTATCAATACTATTAATCATGATGATATGTAGCTCATATGCTAGAGATATCAAAAGGGTCATGCCATGCTAGCATGGCATGGTATGATTCTCATGCCTTATTCGGCATGACACGAGAACTAGAGGGGTTGCCTATCATGGCATAGTTGCTTGGCATAATGTGGGGCCGTGCTGGGCCTAGAGTGGATCATGCTAGTTTGGGCTGGTTCGAATCAATTCAAGCTAGCAAGAACTAGTTTTTTAGCTTATTTTGAGGATTGGGTTTGGGCTGTTGTGCTTTACTTTTAAATTTCAATATAAATTGAAATTCTAAATAATGTTGATGTGATCACGACTTCAAAATTCAGATTATATTTCAATATTTCATTTGTCTCAAATAAAAGGTTAGAAATTTTATTTAATTTAATAAAATTTATTGGAACAGATGCATATTATAAATAATACATAAATAAAATTAAAAAAAAGATCAAAACTTAAAATGATAAAAACTACAATCCAATATTTAATACATTAATAGTGCATAAATTATAATAAAAAATTAGAAAAAATAAACAAATACTAGTACTATAGTACAATATCATAATCACATGAATCAAGAATCATCAAAGATTAATTAGTGTATGTGGTATGGTATTGCAATTGGATTATAGATCATTATCATCATAAATGTGTAAAGATGTCTCTAGTACCCTTAATATTTTCGATCTCCATCTCCCATGATTTATATCTGTCATCATCTCTTATGTTTAATCATGAATGTTCAATCTTAGTCTCTTCTATGTCCTTCATACATGTAAGTGTCTCTATGATATCTAGTTATAATCTTTATGTCTTATTTGAAATAACATTGGCTGCTAAAGAAAAAGTAGACTTTGATGCTATGATAGACACCATAGGAGTTAGTAGATCACATGTCATCTTAGATAGTATTTGATAGATAAATTCATTTAATTTTCACCATATTCTAATGTCCAAGATCTTATTATCATCATGTGATAAGATGAAATAGTAATCAATATCTAAGTACAGAGATAACTCACTTTTATTCAATAGATAACCCAATCATTTACCCATAACTAACTGAATGGAGAAGTCATCATCTCCAAATATAATGTCTATATCCGTACTCAAAGCTTAACTATAACTATCATACTTAATATCATAAGATGAAAATAAGGCAGTTAATTTTTTGTGAATGAACTTACGGACAAACATATGCTACTAAACCCTTATTACTACTAGTCATCCTAAGGTATTTTGGTGAATTTTTTATTTTTTCTAATTCAAGAGAAAAATATTTATCCATGCTTGTACTATGAGATTAATCATATGATATGACACATGCACCTAACATGAAATATCTCACTTACGGCTCATCTCTAATAGTCCTAACATACATTCTAATAACTACTTCATTATTAGAAGTATTATTGAAAGTGATACTAAATATTTTATTTTAAATTTCATATTCCATAAAGATCCATATTATATACTCATATATGGCATGACCATTATGTGGATGAAGAATTATAGGAAATCCTAAATTTTTTTTATTAAGTTTTCATTTAGAGTTTATGTAGAGAATGTGAGATATCCAAATGATGCATCATTATGGCTAATACATATACTAGATATCATGGACATAACTCCACTAAATTTCCTAAATTTATTAATTATTGATTATTTTCCTAATATATAAAATTTTATTATATCATTCCTACATGTGGACCTAGAAATCCTATTATAGTCATTGGATTCTAAATTTCTTCTCTATTTATAGGAAAAAACAAAAAAATCAAAATTTTTAAAAAAATACTTTATTTTTTTTGTTTTCTATTTTTTTTAATTTAATAATTGTCATAATCATAATAGTCATCAAATTTTAGCCATTGTTTCCATTAGAATCAATTTTTTGGCTACTATAATACTGCGTATAATTTTTTTTATTATACAGGTTGACAATGACAATGATAGATCATGTCTATCATAATCTTTATCAAATCTCATTGCGTGAAAAAGTAACAGGTGGAATAAGATAGGCATGACAACCAAATTGCAACTAGCCACGTAAGTGATATCTAGCTTATGTGGTAGGTTTTTTTTAAAACACACCCCATCGAATGATCACTTGACGAGACTATACCTATGACTCATTACTCGAGCATAGCTAATCTTGGGTCACTAGACTAGCATACCATACCATTAGGCTAGCCACATGGGTCTTGTTTGGCCCAACACAAGGCATAGCTTACACTAGCCTGATGCTGCATAAGTCATGTCATAGATCAATATGGTGTAGGACTAGCATGGTTATGGATCATGTCATATTGGGCCAAGCATGACTAAACTATATCATGCCATGGGTTATGCCTAGGCCACCCATCCTAGTTGACACCTCTATCACACACTAAAGGTAAAACTCTTAGGAGAATATTCTATAAAATATGTATATCAATTAAGTATTTGTTCTTCTTTGATATGCATAATGTATTGGTTTATTTAAAGGATTTGTACATTTGGTTTCATATGTGGCATACTCATATAATTAACTTACCTCAGTATTGGGTTTTGAAATAGATGTTTGTCTCATGCATTATGATTAGAAGGGCTATGATTTCTTACCTACCTTTATGCACAATCATGTTTCATTGCTTACCTATCACTATCCATCACAATAGCATACACAAACCTATAAATAGTAAAATCCTAATTTAGTTCTATATAAACACTATATTTATAAATAAATAAACTACAACACAATATAAACATAAAAAATATTAATCAAGCATCCTGCACACCATAAAATATATTAACCCTAAACCTTAATTTAACATGATATAAAAGAGTAATTTATACAAGAAAATTTGAAATATAACTCATGGAATTTCAGGTTACGAATGAAAACTTTTAAGAGTATCTAGGAATCAAATTATAAACCCACAATACATTAATGCACCTCAAATTTATCCCTAGGTAGAGTCAAAATTTATACCCCTCTCCCCTTGGGATTTATTCTTGTGCATTATATCACTTTTTTGCTCATGAATCTACCCTAATTTTGGGTAAAATTGTGCAACACATATCTTAACTTTTCATATTTTTTATCATGCCATAGAAATTTTTTCGAAACTTTCTCATTTTATACTTTTATATTGGAATGATTGTGTGTGATTTATTACTTTTTAGAAATATTGTGGCTTTAGCTTTTCATCTCAATAACACAAAGTTATAGACTTAGGAATGATTCATAGTTTTAGTCTTTTTTTTTCTTTAGATTTTCATGGAAATAGAAATGTTAAGATCTTATTTTTAGTCTCTATAACACAAAGTCATAGCATTGGAAATAAATCATGACTTTGATAACTCTCTTGCATTAGATTGTCATATTACCTCTATAAACCAAAACCATGGCTCTAGGATTGAGTCGTGGCTTTGATCATTTCTCAAGAGCAAAATTTATGGCCATAGAAATGACTATACCTCAAGTAAATACACTTTTCTTCTATAGCTAAAAGTCATGCACTAGAGAAGTACCAAGAATGTTGCTTTAATCTTGGTGGCTCTATAATGAGAAAGATATGATATTGAAAATTACCATGGATTTTAGTACCAATGAGATATTTGGTTGTTCTGACATAAAATTAATTTCATGGCCATACAAATTATTACAAACTTGTGTGATTGGGACTCTAAGAATATTTTTCAGTAGAAAAGAAAATGATGCATACTGAAATGATTACATCAAAAAAATACTAGACTCATGATATACAAAGATTACCGTGTCTATTTTTGGAGAGCTTCAGCCAATAATAGATATCAAAACTATCATATAAGCTCAATAAACTAGAAAAAAGTCATAACACAAGGAAAGTTATGACTTTATATGACTTTTCAGTTATCTCCTTCTTAACAAATCCACTAAGTCTCACATTTCAAATGAAAATCACTCTAATTTACTTCTATTCATTATAATCCATCAAAACTATAACTAGTCTTATTCAAAATTTAAAATACAAAAAAAACTCACACACTAAAGTAATTACTCATCCTCAAGTAATGTTTTCCTCTCTATAAAAATATTGTATATTCTATTTATCCTCTATAAGTATTTTTTTTATGACTAGGATTGATTATCAGTCTCTCTAGATGATGGGGCTACTTATTTTTGTGGATACGTTAATAAGACATGGTGGGATTTGAGTTTTGAGACTAAATTTGTGGGTATAAAATAATATGTGTGAGTATATATATTTATTTCATCACACTAAATAGAATAATATTTTGTGTTGCATCCCAAGTAGTACCATGTTTAATGTTCATAGCTAGACCATCAAAGAGTTGATATCTCTAATGATAATCTCAACTACCCAAGCTAGCTTTATTGTATAATCTCTCACTTCCTCTTTTCTTTCTTAACATTATTTTAGTGTTATATTGTATTCCATATTTTCTTTTTTAGACCTTCATTTGTTTTTTTTTCATTCATAAGATTTCATGGCTTTTTAGATCATCATGGCAGCTTCATTTTTCTTGGATACCATGACTTTAAGGATAGTTGTGACTTTTTGTTGGGCTGCACTTTGAACTTTTTCTTTTTGGATCTCCAAATTCATGACATTGAAGTTTGCAATGGCTTTTTTTAACATTTATACTTCAAAGTCATGATGTTGATCAAAACCATGACTTTTATTGTTGTCTCCATTTCTTTTTCTATTTTTTTTGGATCTTTCAGAATTATCGACAACTATTTAGTTTTCAAACTACTGAATATTCTTATATATTTTAGTGGTTTATGATGATGTGTATGCATGAAAATAGAAATAATATTGATTAATTTCATGACTTTGGTATTTTGGCTCTAGTTTTGATTAATGATCATGAAATCAATAGGTTTTTGAAGATATTTAGTAGAGGGGATAGAACATTGAGTCTCACATAGTTTTGACATTCATTCTTGGCTAAAATTCTAATTAATTAGTTGGGGTATCTTATACACCATGATCCTACAACTCATTAACACAATTCTTCTACCATGTGTCATATTCTTAGTGATTGTTATATTAGCATAGAGTCACAATCATACTTATCTAGAAAAATTATAAATGATTGTGATCTTAATTCTCTACCATAGTAACCAAGTATTCAATTAATGCTTAAGGTTATGGCCAAGTACATGTACTATGACTTTATCTTTAATAAGACTTGGTAGTCTCAAGTCAAAGCTATGATATTTTTAAAAAATCATAACTTTTGAGCTATAGAAATCTACAAAATCATAACTATAATGGAAAAGCCATGGGAATTATTAAAAGCCATGACTTTTTTGATATTACATATTATAGAAGATATTACTTGAGTATAATCATTTTCAATGTCATGACTTTTTTCCTCAAAGAAAGACATAGTCATGACTTATATGACCAAGATAATAGCTAGTTTCATAACATCTTCATAGTTTCATGATAACATGATATATGAGAGAAGAGATGATTAATGACATGACCATCTATAGTATCATGGACACTTGAGACATATAAAAGGAAGATAATGTATCACAGTCTCATTTTTCAGCATTATGGCAATGGCCAACACATGAAAAAGCTTCTTAGCAAGATGCTATTTTGCAGCACCATGATCATATAAAACTCAAGAAAAATCATTACCAATATCATAACTTCTATATAGAATCATGGCTATATGACAAAATTAGAAGCTGTTCACCACTCCGTGGCCACTTCGCCGAGATGTGGCCCTTTATGGATGACAAAAGGACACAAAGGCATAAAGCCGTAACTATTTTATAATCAATGACTTTTTGTTTAACAAAGATATTGGGCCCAAGTCATGATCATTATTTATGTCATGACTTTGAATTACAGAAAGATAAAACGGTTGATTAGAGTCATGATCATTTTCTAGAACAATAACCTTATGCTAAAGAGATGAAAGTCAAAGTTGCAATCTTATTCTCAAAGCTGTGACTTCCCACTAAGAGTAAAACATAGTCACCCAAGTATAAAAGTTGAAAATAAAGAAATTTTAGATCTATCTCATTTTGTCCACATCTTTTCTCTCATACGACAAGCAAAGTCATAGTAATAACCAAACCCTAGAGGCAACTTTCATGCTTCATAAGGGTTTCTCAAGCAAAACGAGATGTAAGATTAATGATAATTCCTAAATTTGGGGGATATGACAATCAAACCCTCTTTTTTAGGGTTGATTCAAGAATTTGTACCAAACTAATATGGTATTATATTTGTGTAAATTGAGATATGTGATGTGAACTTTGTTTTAATTAATTAATTAATGTGTTTAATTTATTTTGTATCGTAGATATTGATGGATGGTGATTAAATAGAATTTGAACTAGAGTTTCAAGTATTAATAGGTTTGTGTGAGATTATCATAGTAGACAGTGATAGGTAAGCTAGGAGACTCACTCATACATAAGGTAGGAAGAAAAGTGACAATACTGCTAATTATGATGTATGATATAAACCTATATGTTGAGACCAAAATTTAGGTATGTTAATTATCATGAGTATAGCTCTTACGATGTCAAAAATGTAAATGCTTTTATATATCAATGCATTGTATATTTCTTAAAAGAACTAGTTTTTGATTAGGATGGATACTATATAAAACATTTTTCTAAGGGATTCACCTTTAGTATGAGAGTCACATCATCATCGAGAAGGATGGTGATAGATAATCCTTGGGAGAAACATAAGTATATTATAATTCTCAAACTCAAAGTGGTGAGAGCCCTTGTAAGTTACTTTTAATTGTATAGTTCCCTCTTGTGAAACTTAAGGGAAACATATATGAATTGTGTGAGTATAGTTTTTATAAAGTCAAAGTGTAAATACTTACAAACTATATGAAATCATTGGTATTCATTATATTCGAGGTTGAATACTAAGAGTATGCATATGAAGTAACAATTAAAAGTAGTTTATTAAGTTTCTTAAAAGATATGAAATTGTGAATGACTCTTGGGCATAGATAAATTATTATTTTGGTCATGATGTACTATAGGGATGGCTATGAGAGGACTATCATTAGGATAGACTCAAAATGATGACAACCACCTTGTATGTCAATAGGGGGGAGGAGTCATTTCATAAAACCTCAACCTTCATTCTATAGCTAATATATTATAAGTCAAATAACTTAAATATTATCACATAAATTAAATGAAGAAAACATAGACATAAGATTTTCTAACAATTTAAATATCTATTTTATTAAAAATGAGTTGTCTCATTATTGAATAATTAAATTATTAATATAATTTTTGTGGGATTGATATCTTGATAAAAAATTTTTTTACTACGTGCACGACACATATACTTGTGAATCTTAGTTTATGAGATGTTCTTATTAATGAGTTTTCTTGATATTTTTTAATTGATAAAATTAGACAGTATGATAAAGGCTAAATAATCACTATTTTTGATTCTACCTATGTTTTCACTACTAGTATACTCTCAGTTCTCTACATCATTTTCTCTATGCAATTATAAAACTATCATGAATTTTCAGAATATAACAAAGACTATTCTAAAGTAATGGGCTTGAAGAATGTCATGAATTCATAGCAATCATTCCTCTTATTCTCAACCTCACTTTCTTAGCTCCATATTTCCTATTCTATATCATCCTCCTCATTTTTATCGGGCCAATAGTCTTCTACAAAATATTTATACCTAATATCTTATTTTTTTTGCCTTATATTGTGGAAATGTCTATTATTCTATGTTCAAATTAGTAAATATTCTTAAATATTTGGGTGGTTGATAATAATATGTTGACAAGGAAATAAAACTAAAATTTATTGATTTCACAACTTTGGAATTTTGAAGAATTTTGATAAATATTTGTGAAATCAAAGAGTTTTTGGATGTGTTTTGCAAAGGGGGTATATCAGTGAGTTTTATATAGTTTTAGCAAATATACTTGGTCGAAACATTACCTAATTAGTCATGATATTTTTGTATTTTATGATGTTGCTGACTTATTAGTAAATCTTTCTATTATGCAACATATTCTCAATGACTTTGATATTATCACAGAGTTGTAGACATACTTATCTCTAAATTTTTAAATGGTTGAGATATTAATTCTTTATTTTAAAAATCAAATATCCTACTAGTGCTCAAGGTCATGGCAAAATTCACAACATTGTGACTTTTTTCTTTATATGGCTCACTAGACTCAAATCAAAGTGATGACATTTTTACAAACCCATGACTTTTGAGCTTTAGAAAATTCTAAAGTTATAACTACTCATGCAAGTTGTAGTGATTATTCAAAGTCATGAATTTTTGGATACTACATATTAAAGAGAATATTTCTAGAGTATGACCATTTCTAAGGTTGTGACTCTTGCCTCAAAGAAAGACATGGCCTTGACTTGAACGTGCAAGCTAAGTACCAATATCATAGTGTCCTATTAGTATCATGGCAACATATTATATGATAGAAGAGAAATTCAGTGCCATGGTCACTCACAGTTCCATTGACACTTAATATATATAAAATATCTATTTTGTACCATGGCCATTTCTTAGTATCGCAGCCTTAGACAACACACAAAAGAACTTTTGAATGTTGTGACTATTTTTTAGTGCCACATTGATATAAATATCAAGAAAGACTATTTTCCAACCATGTGGCCTCTACATAATACCACATTTATAAAACAATATGAAAATTTATCTCCACTATACCATCACTTCTTAGTGTTGCGGCCCTTTATGGACTACAATAGACAAATGTATAAAGTTGTAGCTATTTTATAGTATTATGATTTGTTGTAGTGAGATTAGTCCCAAGTCATGGTGATTGATAGTGCTATGACTTTATGTCATAGAATGTCCAAGATACAAAATATAACCATGATCATTTTCTAGAGTCATGACCTCAAGCTAAAGAGATAAAGGCCGAAGTTATAATTTTATTCTAAAAGTCATGACTTTATACTTAGTGTAAACAAGGTTGCCTGAGTATAAAAGTCGAAGACAAAATTTTTGAAAGATCTCTCATTTTTCCCCTCACACAAAAAGCAAAGTCATGACAACTACCAAACCCTAAGGAAAAATTTTACACTCACCAGAAGTTCCACAGGCAAGCAAGATATACATGATTTATGGTAATTCCAATAGTTGGAGGGCATGACTCTCAAACCCCTCTCTTATAAGAATAGATTATGGAATGTGTACCAAGCTAGCATGGTCTAGGGTTTTGTAATTTGAAATAATTGATATAATTAGTTTTATTTATAAAAAAATTGAATGATTTGATTTATCTTATGTATGGATATTGATAGTTAGTGATTAAATGAAACTTGAATTAGGATTTCAACTATTAGTTGGTTTAGGTGAGATTGTCATACTTGATGATAATAAGTAAACCATGATGCTTCCTTTTGTATATATGATAGAAAGGAATAGACAACCCTCCCAACTAAGATGCATGAGAATAACTAATAAGTTGAATCCTAAAATTTGGGTATATTAATTATAATGAATATGGTACATATGAAACCAAGTATAAATATTTTTACATGTCAATTCATTATACACATTAAAAGAATTGGTTTTTGATTGGGATCTATGGTATATAGAATGTTCACCCATGGAGTTCATATATAGTATGAAAGTTACATTATCACCAAGGAGAATGTTGATAGATAATTCTTGAGAGATGCATAAATATGTTGTAACTTGCAAGGTAGTGATAACCTTTATGAGCTACTTTTACGCATATAGTTTCTACTTGTGAAACTTAAAGGAAACATATGTTAATCATGTGAGTATGAAACTTATAAAGTCAAAAGTATAAATACTTATAAAATATATCAATCATTGATCTTTATGATAATGGCAGCCAAAGAATAAAATTATACAAATAAAGTAATTGACAAGGGTAATTGATGAAGTTGCCTAAAAGATATATGATTATGAATGACTCTTGAGTCAAGGTGAACTATTTTTTCTCTAGTGACATACCGAGTGGATAACTACAAAGGGACCACTATTGGGATAAGCACAGTAGTGACAATCATCTTATATGCTATTAGGGCAAAGAGTCATTATATAATACCTCAAATTTTATTCTATGTTTAACATAATTTAAGTTAAGTGACTTAAATACTATCATATAGATTATATAAATAAACTAAGGACCTAAGATTATCTAACAATCTAAGTATCTACGTTACTAAAAATAGGTTCTCATTATTTAATAATTAAATTATTGATTGTGGGATTATCCTAATAGTGGTATAATAAGTCTATTTTACTACTTGTGGTACCACATACTTATGAATCTTAGTTGTTGAGATACTCTCATTAATGAGTTTTTGGGATATTGCCTAATCGAAACAAATTAAGTGGTATAATAAGTCACAATAGTTAACTATCCTCTAATAATTTTTTTCATCATCATTTGGACTGTGCATGCCTTTTAAAGGATCAATTATACTTTCTTATCACTAATATGAAGCATGAACTTTCACTTCTTGACATCAATGAATATTTGTTCAATGTTTAAAAATGATCATCCCAAAATTAATAAAGAATGTGGTCTTCCTCCATCAAACACCACAAATTCATATAAAAATAAATATACCAATCTTAACTAACATATCTTTAATAATACCCTTGGATACTTCATTGTTCGATTAGTCATTTATAGTGAAAGAAAAGCTGGAGTGATTTCATGGAGGTTCAATTTTTATACTATAGACAAATATATCATGTTGATACTTGATCTCAATTGATGCTCTCCAATGATACATGGTAACTTCTCAAATTCTTTTAGTTTTTTTATGATTTCATTAAATAATTGCAATATATTTCTCTATCATATTCATTATTTCAAACATCTTTAACTTCTTCTTATTATTCATGACAACCCTAAGAAATTTGACATAACTTGGTGTTTGAGACAATACTTTAACAAACAAGATGTGTATTTCTAACTTACACAAAATATTGAGAAATTTCTCATATTATTCATCCAATTTTTTCTTTCTAAAATATTATAGAAAAAAAATATTTGGGGAATAATTACCTTTATTGTCGTTCTTCATCACTTTCATCTTTCCAATGCTTCGAGTAATCTAATTTTTTTAGATACTCCTTTTTTCACCTTTAAAGTGTTGAATTGGGCATTCTACTCCTCAAGCTCAAGCACCATTACTTTGAAAAATGCCACTATGTTAGGAGATGTGGCTTTTGAAAACATCTTCATGGGAGCCATGACTTTTGGAAAATGTCAATGTGTTATCAATTCCAACTCCTTTTATTTTAGCTTCCTCTATTTGTTGATCCTTAATCTCTTTGGTGCTTCTAAGTAAAATTGGCAAATATTTTTTTTATGTTTATATTTGTATTATACAATAGTTAATTGATGCTCTTCACAATCATCGATAGTACAAATTGTTTAATTTGATTCTCTATGCTTCTCAATATCACATTTATGTGCTCCAACTTTATCTCCAACCTCTCAATGTGATATAATTAAAGGTTGTTTTTTCTTTTCATATTGGTCAACAATTCTATCAAAACGTTATTGATTAAGAGATTTTCTTCACCTTTTGATTATTGGTAATGCGAGCTTGATCCCCCTTTAATATCATATCCCACATAATTATTCCTAAAATCCTTTGAGACTTATTCCACATTATACTACATATTTATATAGTCTATGTATGAATTTTTTTAATTTCTCTTGTTTGGATGATAATATGTGAGGTTATTTATATTGGGTCGAAATACATGCCCTTTACTTTGGAATCCATTGACCTCCACTTGATAAACAATGTTGATATTCATTATTTCTTGTGGTTTCAAAATGTTAATTTCTATCATTCATTTTTGCTTCTCCTCTTGGACTTCCAACTTTAAAATATTTCCAAAAAGATAAGTTCGTCTATCATTTGGTTGTTGTTATTTGATAACTCTTCAAATAAATAATATATTTTCCTAGGAGAATATTCATTATTGACACACACGAGGCCATATCAATGGTGTAATTCATCATATACTTCAGCCTATTATAGAAGGTTTTAGCTTTGTACCACAACTCAAACACATATTGAGGGAATCTCTTCATCAACTCCTTAAAATAGAATTAAGTATCATATAAAGTCCCTAGCTCCTCCTGATAAAATTGGTTTATTTCACTCCATAACTATGAGGTGATTTGAGACAAAAAGAACTTTATAAGAAATACTTGCACAAATTCATCAAACTCTCAATTGAGCCTCATGATAAGTACTAGAAATAACTTTATACCTTATCTCTCAAAGAAAAAAAATAGATATAACCTAATAGTATTTGGACTAACTCCATTCATTTTTAAATGTATCACATAACTCTAGAAAGATTGTGATATACCCATTTGTATCCTCAGATTTTCTCTCATTATAATGATGTTAATGAACCATCTCTATTAGACTCAATTTTAATTCAAAATAATTAGCTTCCATTGGTTGTATTAAAATCTTATAGTAGCTCTCCATTATAGTAGGTTGTCAATAGTATCCCAAGGTATGGTGAGGGTTAGACTATTGGATAGTTTGGCTATCACCTCCTTGGACCTCTCTTGTACTGCCAAAACCTTTTATTTTCTCTTTCTCAGCTCACTATCTCAAGATTATTTTTCTAGTTCTCTCAATCTCTAGGTCCAGATATATTAGCTCTGGAATAGAAGTTATCCTCATAAATGTGGTATCTAGAATATAAAATAAAACTAACAAGATATAAATAAGTAACAAAAGACAAGAAATACAAATCCAAGTACAAAAAAGATAATATTATCCAAACTACTAAAAATTAGTACTATCTGTTTTTCAAGAATAGTTACACCAACAAAAATTGATCAAACAAACTAAACAATCCCTAAATAATAGTGCTAATAACTTATTATAATTTTGTTATATTACCCAATTTTTAGGATTAGATAATATATCAAAATCTCATTGAGTAAGAGTCTCTCATTCAACTAGTCCCACAAATATATAGGTTGTACAAGTAGTAAAGTAGATTTTCATTTAGATATCGATCCATAAAGATTATATAAACAATTTGATTAAATAATATTAGTCAACTATTGCTCTAGTTAAAATAATGAGACTGTATATTTGATAAGATTTTTAGATTTTAGAGTTTATCTATTCAATTATGCATGATGACTTATCTAAATAATATAAATATTATTATACTTTGTTATAGAATAAATAATAGACTATTATGAAAATGTCTTAGTGCCTAAATAGTATACAAGATGATTATCAATTATTGAGTCCTCTCCATTAATAGTATGCTCATAGTTATCCTCTCGATATTTTACCACCATAATGATGAATCATCCATACTTGTTGGTTATTCATAATTTCATATTTTTTAGATAGATATACCAACACAACTCTAATATTAGATAGATATAATTATAATTGTATCTCACATATATTTGAAATCTATATTTAGACCAGCTAATAAAATATATACTTTTAATCTTGGGTGAATTATGTCTTGGGGTCTTGGGAACCCAAATAATTAACCTTAATGCCTCATAACACTTATATTTGACTTTAAGGATATAAACATTTCCAGGACAAAAATGCCTTTAATGATATTAACATTTTAACGCATCATCATCTATCGGACGAACACGTACACACCATCCATATGTGCTAATTTTGGCTGCCACAATTTTTCTTCTCCTAATAAACAAGGGAAATTAAAATCAAAAATGGTTTTGCTTGGGTTTGGGGACTTGCAGTTTCAGCCGACGGGAGACATCTCACGTGTTGGGGCTGTTCTAAGCGACTCAACAGACACGAAAAATATTATAAGCGGCTGTTCTAAGAGAGAAGATGGAAGACTTTTCTCTCTTTCTTAATAAATGTAACATTTATTATTTTCCACATCATCAGGGGTAAATGAGGTATTACAAAAATATTATATCCTTAACATTAATTTTTGTTTGTTTCATACTTTTGAGGTCAAATATAGGTCTTATGAGGCCTTAAGGTTAATTATTTGGGTTCCCAAGACCCCAAGACATAATTCTCCCTTTAATCTTTTAATGTCTACTAGGCATCCGATGGTATTTTAATGAATTTTTTTTCTAATGTTGGGAAAATAATTTTTATTATTGCTTGCACTATCATGTTAATTATATTACACATATATCTAACATGAACAATTTTACCTAATACAATTCCAGTAGTTCTAACAAATATACAAATAACAACTCCATTTCTCAAAGTATTATCGATTGTAATACTAAAAAAGTTATTCTAAATGTTATATTTTTTAAAGATTCTTATATTACGCTCATATATAGTATGGTCATCATAAAGATGGAAAATCTCAGGAAATCCTAAAAATTTTTAATGAAGTTTCCTTTTTGAATCTACATAGTGAGTAGTAAAACATGTGAACGATGCATCATAGAGAGTAGTCCATATTTCAACCTAAATAAAAAGTCAACAATGATGAAATTACATTAAAAAAAAGTGAATATAACAAAATTGAGAGGTATGATTTAGCTCGAATTCAATTATTTCCGAGCAAGCAATACTTTCACCTCAAAAAAAAAAGTGAAGCAAAATAAGTTCCTTGTAGTATAAACTTCACTTATAGAGTTCACACTAACAAACTAAACAACAACAACAAGTTTGCTAGATATATCTTTTTAATGTAAGGAAAGTAAAAGAAGTTCTATTTATATCCATCGTAAAAAAAAATAATGCTTTTTAAAATACTAAAATTGTAACCATAATTTTTTAAAGTTTATTATATGATGATGGATACACACACACACACACACATTTATATATATATATATATGTATGTATATTTATTTATGGGAAAATTATGTTCTAGAGTAGAGGTGTCTAACGGGCCGGGACGGGCCGGCCCGACCCTTTTTTTTAGGGCACGATCGTGCTTCCGTGCCAGGCCGGGCACGACACGGTTTAAAAAAACCGGGCTCGGCACGGCGGGCCGTGCCGTGCCTTGCATGGCCCGCTTGGGCTTGCCTGTTAGAGGTGTCAACCGGGTCGGGCCGGCCCGGCATGGCACGAGGCACGGCACGGTTCAGCCGTGCCTGGCCCGACACGGTTCGGCCCGCGGCACGGCACACCGGCAATGGTTTATCCCGTGTCGGGTGTCCCGTGAGCCCGACCCCACGATGCCTAATAATTCAAAAAAAGACCGCTGGTCGGGTTTGATTCGACCCGACCCGCGGTCCCCCGTATCCCGAACCGCTCAGACGGGCAAGCCCGAGCGGGCCAGGCAAGGCACGACACGGCCCGCCGTGCTTGCGGACCTATCGGGCCCGGTTTTTTAAACCGTGCCGTGCCCGACCCGGCACGGAAGCACGATCGTGCCCTAAAAAAATGAGTGGGGCCGGGCTGGGCCGTCCCTGCCCGTTTGACACCTCTATGCCTGTCCGAGTGGTTCGGGATATGGGGGACCGCGGGTCGGGTCGAATCAGACCCGACCCGCGGTCTTTTTTTTGAATTATCGAGCATCGTGGGGTCGGGCTCATACGACACTCGGCACGGGATAAACCCGTGCCGGTGTGCCGTGCCGCGGGCCGAACCGTGCCGGGCCTCATGGCTCGTGCCAAACCCGAGCACGACACAGGCCCGGGCACGGAATTTTTCCGTGCCGGGCCGGCCCGGTTGACACCTCTATTCTAGAGTCCGAATTCCCATTTTGGTCCCATTTTTTTAACTTTAAAAAAATCCAAAACATAAAATATTTGTCTTAGTAACACAAAATTGGAAAACAATTGATTTTCCTATTTAAAACCATCTTTATTAAAATGAAACACATTTATTAAATCAAAAGACATTTTTTTTTAAATGTGGTTTATAAGAAATGAGTTTCCAATTTCAAAAAATGCTTTTTTTAAAAAACAAGAATAATGGTTTTCGAATTCTAAAATCATTGTTTCCGTTTTGAAACCTCTTTTCATTTTCAAAAATATTTTTCGTGATTTTTTTATTTATATAAATTTGAATATCTATATATATTCAAGTATAAATGTGCGTGTGTGTGAGTTTATATATGTGTGTGTTTGTGTGTGTGTGTGTTCGTGTGTGTGCTTGTGTGTGTGTGTGTGTGCTTGTGTGTTTAAACCAATAGAGCATATATATAAATATGTGTGTGTGTGTGTGTAAACACACATGCACACACAGTCACCTCTACACATACATATTTGTATATATGTATATATATATATATATATATATATATATATATATATATATATATATATATATATATATATATTTATTTATTTATTTATTTATTTATATTCGAATTTAACGAAAATAAAAAACCACTATAATATATACATTTTAATTTCATTTTAAAATTTTTTGTTTAAAATCTTGCCCAAAACATAAAATTATTTACATTTTTTGCATATGAAATTGGAAAATCATAAGGTTTATGATTTATGACCATTTTAAAAAAAATAAAGACATGGTTTTTGAAATAAGTGAAACCTTTGAAAGATAGATTTATATTTTAATACATTAAACATAAAATATTTGTGTTTTAAGTACCAAATTTTCATAATTAAAAAAAAATAGTATACCAAATTATAAAATAATAAAGTTTTTTTACCCAAATTCTTCAACCCATTTTTGACCTTGAAATTTTGAAAAATAAAATAATTCTAAATCAATTAATCTGAAAACTATTATTAAAATGACCATTGTTTTCTTTTTTCTAAAAAGTGAGTTTTTAAACAAATGTGAATTATGTTTTGTGATATTTCACCAGAAATTGTTAAGATTTAGAAAATAAACATTTGATATTTTTAAAAAAGTTGCAAAACTAAAAATAAATAAAAAATAAGCTCAACCAAACTCGTAAGTCCTAAACTACCCTTTTCCCTACTCCTCTCCCACACCCTCGCCCACGCCCTTGCCTCTCGCCCCTCGCCCCTCGCCCCTCGCCCCTTGCTCTCGCCCCTCGCCCACGCCCTCGCTCAAGCTTGATCATGGAGCTCGCTAGAGCTCGACGGGCACCTTCATGGAGCTCCAGTGAGCTCCTTCGTCGAGCTCGATTGAGATCCACGAGCTCCATGAGTGAGTTCATCGAGCTCCAATAAGCTCCACTTCGAGATCATTGAAGCTCGATGGAGCTTCACGAATGAGCTTGTCAAGTTCTAGGGAGCTCCACGATCGAGCTCACCATAGCTCGTCGAGCTCCGGTGAGATCCTTCGCGGAGCTCCATGTCAAACTCGCTTGATCTCGATGGAGCTCCACGAAGGAGCTCGTGGAGATGGGCGAGAAGAGGTGGGTGGGGAGAGATGGACAAGAGGTGAGGACCGACAGGCTAGGGGAGACGAGCGATGAGCAAGGGCGTGGGCGAGGGGCAGGGGAGAGGATAGTTTAGTATTTACGAATTTGGGTCTAATTATTTTTAATTTTACTACTTTTTTAAAAATATCAAATGTTTAGTTTCTAAATATTAAAAAGTTATGAGAATTAACCAAAACATAATTTCCCATTTAAACAAAATAGTTTGCAAAAGGTGATTAAGGTACACGTATTCCAAGAATTTAAACAAATGGTATTAAGGCAGAATTTCATATTCCAAAAGATATGAAAAGTCGAATGGACCCCGGCCGGTAATATGGTCCTGTCAAGTGTTCCCATCAAATAATATGGTGCTTTAACAAATGTATCTTTTTATAAAATAGAGTCGATGCATTTCTTCCAAGCAAAGTTTCACAAATCGTTTAGGCATTTTAGATCTTTATTTCCTTGTCAGTTCAACAATATTTTTGCTCGTTTTGATTGTAGTTTTGTCAATTTGTTTTTGGTATAACTGATGTTATATCTTGAAATGTTTGTTTTTGACCAAGTGGGCGAGTGAGGAGGAAAGGATTAGAAGATGCTATATGGTAAAATGGACTTGTCTACTATTTGAATAAAGTCCCATTTACACCACTATAAACCACCGGTGGTAGTGGCAAATACTGAGGCTTACTTTACATGAATAACCCAACAAAACATGATTTGCTCAGACAATATTCACACATAGTAGCTTGTAGCCTTGTGGTACCTTGCTCTTTTATAGAAAATTTAGTTTATCAGAGACTTAATGAGAACGTGCCTAAATTTTAAAATGACAATTATATTTCGATGCCATGTTTTTCTTACAAATTTTAAATGACATTAAATTTATCTAAACAACATTTAACAAGAATGTTAATTAAGAAATTAACAAGGAATAAATCATGCCATGTAATTCAAGTCATTAGGTTTTTTTTCTCATTTTTTATGATAATTAAAAATTGTGATTCTAATTCTGGAAAGTATAACCTGTTTTCCAAGTATTCTGTATTTTAAAATTAACCATTTACATCTAAAATTTTCAATGGTTTACAATTTTATAGGCTTTTTATAAATTTCATAATTTTTCTAATTTGAGTCTTTGATTTTAAAAATTTGTTTCTTGATTTTGCATTTAATTTTTTATATTGCTTAGTTATTTTTGCAAATATATATTTTAAAGTTTTGATATTTTCTAGTTTGTCATGATTATAAATTGTTTGTCGACCATAAGATCATTAGAAATTAACGACTCGACGTTAATTGGGCATTAAAAAAATCTCATTATACACAATTCTAAACAACTATTTTTTAAAATAAATATATGAAAATAATAAATATTATAATTAAATCAAAGTGTATGGGCATTACGAGTATTTTCAAAGAATAATATTTTTTTAATATTTGAAAAAAAAACCAAGCTTTTACAAAATTGAAATTTGTTTCATTCATTCAATAATTCTAAATTATCTTTAAATCCTTGTACAACTTTTGTGCAATAACAGGTTTTCACAACACTCACTTCCCCCCATCCCCCTCTCCCCGTTACTATCTCGCCTTATCTCCTGTAATTCGACTCTCGCCCCTCCACCCTGAAATTTGCCATCTCCATCGAGGTGGAGCTTGATGGAGCTAACTTAAGCTCCAGCGAGAAGCTCATTGAGATCTTTGCTGAAACTTTGAGCTTCACACTGGAGCTCGGGAAGCTCCATTAAGCTACTCACAGGAGTTCATAGAGCTCCGTTGGGCTCCTCGCGAGAGCTCCTTGACCTCCTATATGGGGCTCGATGGAGTCTCGTTGAGATGGATGAGCTAGATGGTCGAATTAAGTTTGATGTGCTACATTGAGCTCCTCGGTTGAACTCAATGTGCTCGATAGAGCTCAGTGGCCGATGGAGTTCAATGTGCTATATCTAGCTCAAAGGAATTCAATGTGCTCCATCGAGCTCATTGTCAAGCTTGATGGATCTACATGGAGTAGATAATGAGTGTGATTGTATGTATCGTGTGTGTGGCATTTTCTATAAAATTTTATTATTTTGAAAATTTAATTAAAATAAAATATTAGAAATCATGTATATTATGTGTTTAGTACTTTAGTGTGTGTGTGAATGTATTTAAAGTTTGTAATAAGTTTTGTATTTAGAATTTATGTTGAAAATAAATATGTTTAAAATTGATATTTAATTATATTGAAAATATCATGAATTATATTATTTTACAATTATGTTAAATGAAAATGCATTTGATAAATATATATTATTGTGTTTTTCTTAAAATAATATGTAAAAATATTAATGTAAAGATATATTTCCATTTATAATTTTTTTTAATATGTTAATATGAAACTATAATATTCAAACAATATGTAGTGCATGTATATGCATGCCTTTTAATGTTTTTGTAAATAATCTATTAAAAAAGAAGTTTCTTCATCCCCCCAATATCCCATTATCAACCCCAAGATAGATACATATAATAAACTTGCACACAGATTAATCATCTTAGTTGTCATTGTGATCAAGCAAATTTAAACTTAAGTTCTTTTGAGATTTACAACATTAGTGATGGTTTAAACACTGCTAAATAAATAATCTATTGATTCTATAATTATTGTAAAACAAATTACAATATAAATATAAGAGAATATATTTTATAAATTAATTTATTTTATTATTTTGAAAATAAATAACTATGTAAATATATGAAATTTTCTTAAATAATAATATTTTGAATTTATTTTCATAACAAATACCTCACTATTTAATAGTGTAATTAATAATGAATTTAAAATTTTTTTTTACTTATAATAAAAATAACATATTGCATGTTTTTGAAAGAGGTGTAAGTATTATAATGTAAATAAATATTAATTTTAAATAATATTTTTTATAAATACAAACTACATGACATAGATATTATAGTATTTAAAAAGATATTTATTATACACACATTGTATTTCATTTTGAAGTTTACAATATCAATTTCAACCAAAGAATATTATAATAAAAATGAAGTATGCTTAATTGTTTTAAGTGAAAATTAAACATACAAACCCTTAACATATATAAATCATAATGATTTATACAAACATTGAAAAATAAAATTCAAAAACTTTGAAAAATACAATTCAAATAATATTGAAATAGTTGCAACATTTATATTGAACTTCTTAAAATATATGGATACATTATACGTATCAAGAATTTATATAACATCAAACAAAAACATGTATGAATGACATAAAGTGGAATAATGTCCAATAAGGAAATGTTGACTAAATATAATATCATAAACGAGACTTAAAGAAAACAAATCAAAAGATAACAATGAAACAAATATAATGCATAAAATCATACAAATTTTATAAGCCTTTCTATTGTGTCCTTTGTTGCATTTTGAATAATATACCGTCCATTTGTTCATCATATGAGATTCGATATTTTTTTTCTTGGTCATCCAGGTGGATGCTTTGACTTAGGAGGAAGTAAAGATAAGTAAATTCAATCCAATATATCATGTACAATACCATCTTCACATACTAAAAGCATGCCATGTGTTTCTATTCTTAAAAATGAGCATGAATATATTAATTTGCAAATTTATATTATCAACATAATCAATCACAAATTGACCTATTGATAATAACACTATACATGCATACTCACATGGGATACCCAATATTTTCCAATCTATACAAGAACATTCCAATTTTAATAATATCAACGTTAATGTAAGCTTGTCCCAATAAAAATTTCATAAATACCATTTATACATTGAGAAACTTATGAGTTTCCTTTGAAAATATTAGACATTACATGATCTTCAATTTTGAGGTCAATATTTACTTTCTAACCAATAGTCTTTTCCTTATGCTTAACCAACATTGCATCTAACATTATCCATATGCTTCATTAAAAAGCTACAAATTGAATAATATCGTTCCACACGAACCCAAGAATTAAAATATTCAACAAGATTTAATGTCATTTTACTCATTTTTTTTTTGGGAACTTTGACATAGCCCAATGTTCTGGTTCATTTGATTCAACCCAAGTTGTTAGATCTTCATTAATCTTTTTAAGTTCCATGAAACATATATCATAATCATAATTCAGCCTTGCATATACAATACTATCTAACCATTTGAGAGGAATCTCCTTTCCCTTCCTACCTTTAATATTATGTTTTTCCAAATAACTACTAAAATTCTCATTTAAATGATGATACCAATATGCATGATTTTCAACACCAAATAGTTATGGAACTACACGCAAAAGAGCTAGATGTCTATCAGATATAACATCTCTATTATTAAAAATTATTTTAAAATTTTCTAAAAACCAAAATCAATTATCATTATTCTTCGATCTCATCACCCCAAAAGTTAAAGGAAATATCAAATAATTGGCATTATATGTTGTTGCAGAGAAAAGAGTTTCACCATAAGGCCTACAACCCATTACAAATCCTTGAATAAATATGGAATGCGCTATAAAAAGTTGCTTAAAATGTACTTCAGAATTAGTATACTTCACAATATTTCCTGGGTTGTTTGAATAATACACACACATCCAAGGTAACATTTTATATTAATTACATGGAACTCCAAATACATGTTTCTTTGCTTTCTCCTTTACATGCTATGCTTGATTGTAAGACATTTTCAATCCATTATTTCGAATAAAATCCTTACATATTTGTCCTGTTAGATAATCCAGAGTAGATTAGATAACATTATCAATAATAACTGATGATTTACTAGGTCAAACAACATGCACAGATACAACAATATCATTCAAAGAATGATTATGCATATTATTAAAAGTATGCACTTAAACACTTTTATAATTTTCAATTGCTCGACAAGTAATTTTTCAAGGACAATCACTTATATTATATTTCATAGTCATGTGACTTAGACAATTCTTCTAAATTAGAGATATCAAATGGGACGTGTCGGGACAGCCCGACCCTTTTTTTTTGAGCACGCCCGTGCTTACGTGCCGGGCCAGGCACGGCATGGTTACTATACCATGTCGTGCTTGGCCCGTCATGGTTTATCAAAGCCAGGCCCGGCACGGCCCTCCGGCACGACGGGTCGTGCCATGCCGGTTCAGACCCATATAGGCCTGGTTTTAAAATTTTTTTTTTTACATTTTTAAAATTTTCTATTTTACTTTATATAAAATATATATTATATAATATATAGATAATGTATAATATACTAAATTTATGAAATGAAAATTATTAAAAATTTAATAAATTATAAAGTTAAATTTTTTTATTAAAAATATAATATAAATAAATTATAAAGTTTAATATTTAAATTGGTAAATTGACAATTATTATAAATTTGTAACTTGAAATATTAATAAAGTTTAATTTTTTTTATAATTTAAACTAAATTTAGATTATAATTTATTAGAATTAAATTATATAGTTTTAATATTTAAATTAAAATTTTAAACAAAAAAATAAAATAAACAAAAAAATTTCGTTAAAAAAAATTACAAAGTCAAAAAAACAAAAGTAAACCAAATGAAAAATGACAAATCAGCCAATAGATACTGAACCAAATAAATAGAAGTTTCAACGTAACGTAAAAAAACGTACAATCAATAAAAAATAAAATATTGAAATCAAAAAGCAGAATCAAGAATAAATCACAAAAATCATCAACTGTGTCCGTGACCGTGAGGCATCAAAAATCAAAATTAAGAGGCAATGACAAATGAAATGTAGCGTGGCATACTAGCGTGGCGTACTTGCGTGGCACTGGCAACTGGTGTCTGGCAACGAGCAGGAAAAACCGGCAACCATGTTAATCATCAATCGGCATATCATGAGCATTATCAACCACAACATCAAGATCACTATCATATGGATCATCATTATCAGCAATCAACTCCTCCACTTTTGCAGCGGATGTAGTCCCTATCCCAGCTCTAGAATGATCCTGGATGCTAAACCTCGAATCCTCTAAATTCTTTAAACAAGCGAAAACCTCAGTAATATCCGAATATAATCTCGATCTTTTATCTGAAATCACGTTCACTACAACAGAAAAAGCAGACTCTGATACTACGCTCGACACCAGATGAGTCAGTAGATCCCATACCATCCTAGATAGCACGCGAAAGGTGGACTCATATGATTTCAACCACTATAATAAATCAAGATTCTTAGTATCATACTGTGATAGTATTGAGCAGTAATTGGTATCTAAGTACCGAGAAAGCTCGCTAGTCGCTCCTATGTATTGGTCCATCTCGACATTTCCGTCTCGCTAACTAAATGGAAAAATCATTATCTCTGAACAAGGCATATATGTCCGTAATCACAGTCTCACTACTACCACTACCACTACCATACCTAGTATCGTAGTATATGAACATATCAGTTAACTTCTCATGAATGAACCCTTCAGGTGGGTCTTCCAGGTTCATGCATGAGGAGATATAAGTCAGGGTTTTTCTACCCCTTCGACCTTAACCATAGGGTCCATGCATGCAGCGAGGCAATAAAGAGATAGAACGGTGGGCCAGTACTTAAAGTACTTAGTTTCCATCACTGCAATCATATGGTTAAGTTTCGGGTCAGCTCAATACTTTTTAAACATGCTACTAATGTTGCATATGCACCTGAGTGCAATGCAAGTCGCAAGAGTATAAACTGACGAACACATATTCGTCATATCTTAAAAAATCTTCAGGAATTTTATAAATGAAAATTTTGAAGTCCAATCAGCGTCGTCAATAATAAGTTCGTCACTCTTACTATTGATGTAGTCGGATATCACGTGTTCGTATCCAACACATGATTCCAACATCATGTACGTGTAATTCCAATGATGTCTCACATCCGATTGGAATTTCTTCTTCTTAAGATTCGCAAACAAATAGAGACTACCAAACTCTTAATGTCTGTGAGGAGTACGCATATATTTTAGTGCATTACGTATATTATCCAATGCGGGGGAATACACCTTCATACCCGCTTGAACAATCAGGTTAATCACGTGACACATGCATCTGACATGAAAAATCTCTCCTAATAGTGCGTCTTTAATATTCATAAAAAACATGTTAATCACTACTCCATTATTAGATGCATTATCGAATGTGACACTAAAAATTTTAATTTGAATTTTATATTCCCTAAAGATTTTCATCATACACTCAAAAATGGCCGGGCCATCATGAGGATGAAGAATCTCAGAGAATCCTAAAATTTTTTTATTCATTGTCTAGTTAGAATCAACATAGTGGTTGGTGAGACATGCATAAGATGATTCATCGTAACTTGTCCAGATATCGGACGTCACGGACACCACTCCACTATATGCCATAAATTCATTAATTATTTTTTATTTTTCTAACTTATACAATTTTAGTATGTCATTCCTAGATGTGTACCTAGGAATCCTATGATAAGCATGCTGAAAATATGTCTGCATGATGCACACTACCCTTGGATCTTCCGAAAATCTGATCAGAAGACCCATCAAAGTGATAAGTCTGGCCATGCCGTCCCTACTTAACTCGCTGGTGTATATAAAGGGAGTAAACTTTGAGACTGAACTCGATCCAGTCTCAAAAAATACAGTGCTAAGTTTGGTTTGCCATGGATCTAATGGACCATGTTTTTTGGTGCATAATTCGACATGCCTCTTAAGGAAAATAAAATAAAACAAATAAAGTAAAGAAAATAAAATATTGTATATGTCAATAATAAAATGATATTATAATATTGATCATGGCGATTATGTGATTGGTGCAGAGATGTAGAAGGAGAATAGTATATGTGAAACAATCATAATAATTATACATCTCTCTCTCTCTCTCTCTCTCCATTAAAGAAACTCCATCTTATCATTTGTTTCCACAGTAGAAATAGAGCCCCCAACATGTTGTTCATGCTGATTAATGACATCAAAGTAGGAGGTGTCAATGGGCCGGGCTGGGCTAGCAAGTCGTGTCGTGCCTGGCATGCTTCCTTATAGAGCAGGCCTAGAATGGCCCATAGCCCGAAATCCACTCGGGTTAGGGCCAGTTAGAGCCAGCTAAATCAGGTCGGAAGTTTTTTTGAAAAATTAGGATTTCAGGCATTGTCGCGTCATCCCCTCCGGGCGTCGTTCAGTGCGTGGTCACCAATGTCATACCCCATGTGTCAAGCACCCGTGGCGTGTCAGGTACCCCTACCATGCTTAGCATGGCATGCAGGCCAAATACCCTCTGGACGGCACAGCACTATTCGTGCCGAGGGTCCACTTGGCATGGGCCCGAACACAATACTATAATGTACCGTGTCATGCTTTAGGTCAAGCCCGGGCCACCCGGCCTTTTTTACACTTGTACACCAAATACAGATGATCTTCAAATTAAATGGATCTTTAAGATTTAAAGACTGAAATCCTAAAAATTGAAGGAAGAAATCATTTATTTGTTTTAGAAATTATGAATAAATACAAACTTAAGGGTGGGATTGTAAGAAAAAATAAGTTTGAAGATGAGCTTCAAGAATAAAGAAAAAGAAAAGAAAACCCCCATACATTTTATGTTCATCTTTTTCATGAATTATTGGCACAAACTTCCTCCCAAACTTCCAGCCCATTTTACAAAAGAAATTCCATTCTACATGTTTTGGTCATCACAATAATCACTTCTATCAAAAATAGAGTTAGCCTCATTATATAGAATTGAGTAAATGACACAAGATTCTTGAAATTCTTGTTTGGTTGAAGTATAATTTTCTCTGAGGTGATCATCTTGGAAATTAAAATGTCTTTAGAAATTTTGAAGAGAAAACATAGAAAAGTAAGTTGTCATATATTGATATTGGAATGGAATAGACAATAATTATATATTATATGCAAAGGCAGACAAGCAGTCACATTCATGTCAAGAGATTCTGAAGAAGATGAGAGTGAAGAAGTTTTGCAAAAGTAGCTTCAATCCATTACCTTTTACAAGTTTTAGAGAAGTACATGGACTAAGTGACTTTATAGATGATGTAATTACAAAAGTTATGTTAGTGGAATATAATTAATTTATTATAATTCAAAGTGGTCATCTTTTGATTCGACTTTTTTTCCAACCCAAAAGATTGATAATTCTCTCTTCAATGAGCTTCACCACATCTCTTGAAAGAAAATTAGGGGAATTATGTTTTGGGGTGCTTCCCTAAAAATTTTTAATAATTAGAAACTAAACTTTTGATATCTGTAAAAAAATTAAAAATAAGGGCACTCGAATATGTAATTCCTAAATACTTTATCCCCTCTCCCCTGGCCCTCGTCCTCGCCCTCGCCCTCATCTGTTTGCCCCTCACCCCCCCCCCCCCCCCCCCCCACACACACACACACACACACACACACACACACACCACACACACACACACACACACACACACACACACCACACACACACACACACACACACACACACCTCTTCACGATGGAGCTCCAATGAGCTCGACTGTGGAGCTTGAGAGCTCCGATGTGGAGCTCGACGAAGCTCCATGTTGGAGCTCGACGAAGCTCCATGTTGGAGCTCGTGGAGCTCCAGTGAGCTCCACGGTCGAGCTCATTGGAGTTCTACGGGCTCCTTCATGGAGCTCCGTCGAGCTCGACGTGGAGCTTGATGGAGCTCTAGTGAGCTCGATGATGTGGAGCTCCACGATGGAGCACGTCGAGCTCAATGTGGAGCTCGACGAAGTTCCAGGTTGTAGCTCGTGGAGCTCCAATGAGCTCCACGGTCAAGCTCACTGGAGCTCTACGAGCTCCTTTGTGGAGATCCGTCAAGCTCGAAATGGAGCTCAACGAAGCCCCCCACCCTTCTCTTTATCAGTCTGTCTATGCCTACCCATGATATATTATATTAGATTGCATGTTAATGTGAATTAAAAATAATGAGGAACATTTCAACCAAGATAGTGTGGGATTGCTTCTTTATTAATGTAATAGTACATAGAGAGAGAGAGAGAGTGTGTGTGTGTGTGTGTGTGTGTGTGAGTAAAAGAAATGACTATAAGGAGAGACATAAATTAATATTAAGTAGAATTCCCAATATGGAAGAAATTAAAGAGGCAAACTTGAGGATAGTGATCCTAAACTTGAGGATTTCATGACGTTATTCTATAAGTATTTTTGGGAAATAATGTAGGAGGATGTCTGTGGAGTTTCTTTATATTTTTTAAAGGGATAGATACTACCAAAATTCATCAGGAGTACCCTTATATTGTTAATCCCAAAAATAAAAACTCATAGACATAGTCAATTTCGACATATTAATCTATATAATATAAATTATAAGATTAATACAAAAAATTGGGCTAATAAATGCAAAAAAGTACTATAAAAGTATTTTTTTTCCAAATAAACATATTATTAATAATGGAGAAATGTCACGATAAAATATAATACTTGATAAAAAAACAAACCCATTAGGAGAAATGTCACAATAAAATTAGATCAAAACAAAATCTTGACATGGTACATTTGAATTTTCTCCAAAAACTCCAAGTGAAGTCTGGATTCCCAAAATAAAGGATTAAAATGATTGACATGTGTATCTCTCACAGTTTGTTTTCAATACTAACATAAAAGTTTAAAAATTTTTTCAAACATGTAGAGGCCATAGACAATGAGATTCTTTATCCTTTTATGTTCATACTACTAGTAGAATATCTATTTAGAAATATTAGTGATTTTTATGACAGAGACAAGAAGTTTAGGTATACAATGAGAAGTCATATACTGGTTAGTCATTTAGCATGCATGGATGATATTCTCATTTTTACAAATAGAAATGTGTGCTCTCAAACTAAGACCAAGAAGCTGTTAAATTTATAAAGAAGTACAAGGACAATGTGCAAACTAAGGAAAACATTAGGATATATAGATAAATGAAACATGAAAAGTGAGACAAGATGAAAAAATTTTATGTATAAATTGGAAAGAAATTCCCATAATTAGTGTTAGGAGAGTGTTAGTAAAGATTTGTTTCATTTGATCCATGCAAAGAAAGAAGCACCTTGTCAGAGAACCACGTCCTTTTAATAATTTTTTTCACTCATGCATCTATTTAGGAAATAACATTTTCTTTATTTTTATTTGTTGTTATGAAGTAACTAACTTGACTTAGAAAAAGAACACCTTGATTAAGAGATCTATTTGAGTCATGAATTTCACCTCATAATTATCACAATAATTAGTCATGTGCTTTCTTAACTATTTTTGTGATGAAATAGTTGCGAATGCAAATTGTTTAGTCAACTAATTGTGCTCTTCATTCCTTGATATCATATATCACATTATGTGTGCAATATGTGAAACACATTTTGTTCCTTATCACTTAGTGTATTTAGATATGCATAATTTGTTCTAGGTATAAAATTACAACATGAGCTAGTAGGAATATTTTTCAAATCAAGTACTCAGAGGAACATATTATGCTTGTTTGAAATCTACCAAAAGGAATCATCTTTAAGTATTCATCTAGAACTTTATTATGTACTTTTGGAATTATATTGTTCTTGTTTAGTGTGATACTTTCTACAAGGTTGCCTTTGGACATGTATCATTATTACTTTTATGTCACATATACAACTCTATCTAAATATATTTTCACCTATCCTAGAATCACTTTGGTGAATTTTACAAGATAGATTTATTATTTCCATTAGGCACTTACAATGTCCAATCTTATTAGCTTTAATATTTTTTTTGATACTTGAATTATAAGATAGTCTGAGTCAGCTTTATGCAAATTTTGACTAATGTCAAATGTAGATTAACCTTCCCTTGGTTGTGCCTTAATTTAAGTCCATGTAAGTAAAGCTCTCCAATCTATTTGTTAGAGTGCTTGTTATAGCATGACACATTGATTATTAGGCATACACATAAATGTTATGTGTGTCATTAATTAGGATAGTAAATATTGAAAACTTAATTATTATCGTGGTTTTCATCTTGTCAAGTAGTATTCTCATCTTTATTTACAATTAAAAATTGAACAAACAATTAAACATAATAATTGTTGTCGAATTATTTATTTTTTGTTTATTGGTTTTTCCCCTTATACTAATCTTGATATATATTTTTCTTCTTGAAGCCACGTGCACAAGTTTACAATCTTCTTAATAGGTCTTGTTTGTATTTATCTCAAGCATGCATTTATTTCAATGCAGCATATATATGTTTTTGAACTGTACCTACACATATTTTATATTGTACACGTACTTTTACTTTGATATAAACAATAATATTTCAATATCATATATCCCCAATTTTACTACATTCAAACTAATCTTCATATTCAATCATGTTCCTTTTCTATCTTTCAAATTATTTTCACATTTCATTGTTTTTTAGTCATATTTACAAAGGTGACCTTTATTATCTTAGCTGTTCCTTCTTGTGCCTTCATTTTTATTTAATTCCCTTATTAACTTGTTATTCTATGTTTAGTAGATTCTATTGATAATTGTCTCAAATTAAATCTACCAGTATTTCTTTTATTTCATAATTCACATAAAATAATGGGGGTAAATGTGAAATTTGGGGTTCTTCTATATTTTTAATTAATGGGTTGTTTAAACTGAGTAATTTTTCAATTTCTTTATCGTTAATCATCACTTAGGAGTAAATGAATTCCAAAATTTTCTCTACTTTTATGTATTGCTAGAAAATATGGTTGATGAGTTCCTTCAAATAAAATTATTTTATTTTGATAGTATAGAAAAACCTTTCTTTGATACGACACATTTGATTGACAATAAAAGTAACAATAATCCTATATTATATGTTATAAATGAAATTTAACTGGCAAGAAATTTCTTCCATGCTACCTCAAACAAATTAAATTTTCATTTTATTTATAATAGACCCATGCCAATGTAAATGAGAGAAATTAGGAAACCAGATAGGTTGATCCTAATTTCATGTGTGTAATAGGGATTTCTAGTACTTTTTAAACTATTTTTTATGAAAGTATACTAGATAATTTTTCAATATTTTACTTGTTATTTAGAAAAAATTAATTGATTCTCATCATAGGGATCCTTCTCTGACAAATTATTCAGGTGTCTAGATTCCTAGCCATTTATCATGCCACAAAGATATATTCCTTTTGTCAATTTCTCTAGGAAATATGTTTCTATGCAATCTTCTTGATCTTCGTAATTCTTCTTCAAGTAGGTGAAATATTTTGTTCTCACCTAAATTTGGATATACCTGACTATACTACGTATCTTTCAATACCTTATTTAAAAATATTTTTTTGATTATAAATTCCTAATATATTTTTATATTCATTGCCAAAATTGTGTTGTTTAGGACTTGAAACCCTAAGCCTCACTCTTTTTTGGAAAAACAATGATTTTTTGACTTATTTCATCTCATTTCTTGAAAATTATTTTCATTTTCCCATTAGAATATGGATGTCAAATTTTCTATGGAATCTAGCACCATGAGCATAAGACTTAGTGCATGAAAAAAATATGTGTGAATGACTAATAAAACATGATTTATTAATATTATTTTCTATTCATTTGTTATCAGTTTGTTTTAACTTCCTAAAACTAATTCTCTAATTTTCTTTATTATATTGTAATTGTGTGTATTCTTTTCATGTTCTCTATATCTAAGGCCTCCTAAATATTTTATGGTCATTTCTTTTGATTTTAAATGTAGAACTTTTTTCATTTTACCTCTCTATTCCAAGCTTCTTTTATTTCAATATCCAACTTTTTTCTATGTTTATATGTCATCTTTCACACTTCTTCATAATAATTTAGCCCTTTCCTGACATTAGTAAGAGATGAAGATTGCACATTTCCATTTGTAAAAAGGATCATGTTATCCATGTATGGTAACTAATTGATTGGTGTTTTACTACTCATTATATACCTAACCTTTTTTCTCTATCATATAAAGCATTTAAGCTTCTGGATAGGTATTTTGCTAATAGCATGAACATATAAGGAGATAAAGAATCTCCTTGCCTTTGGCCCTTCCTGGAAAAAACATCAAAACTTCTATGTTAGTAACTATTGTAAATGAATTATGTGAAGTATATCTTTCAATAATCATCATTCATCATTTTGGAAATCCAAACTTCTCTAGGAGTTTTTGGAGAATTTCAATCTACCTTGTCAAACACTTTTTTATATCTTTATTATGACATTTCTCATATTGTATTCATTTATTTATTGAGTATGTCATTTCATATGCTAATAAAATTTTATTAACAATATGTTGATTGGGGACAAATCAGTTCTAATTCTTTAAAATATACTATTATATCACTGATTTGCATCAATTAGCCAAGATTATTAGAATTATCTTATAACCTACATTACAAGGACTCTAAGAGCATCTCCAACCCACTCTCTATTTATTCACTTTTAGCTATCTTAGCTAGCCAAACACAAAAAGTCCTTTCCAACCCACTCTCTATTCCACTCTCTATTTCTTAGTTTACTCAAATGGCTCAACAAATGTAGAGAGCTATTTGAACTCTCTAAATTTTCTCTTTCCCTTTTTTTTCTCTATATATATCTCTCTCTCTATGTATGTTTGACTTTTTTAAAATTATTGGAAGTTAGGTATAAAATAGAGAGTGTAGTTGGAGTGTATTATAAAAAATTGCTAGCTAAAAGAGTAAATTTAATATTTAAATATATTTTGAGTAGCTATTTTGTTGAGTGTGGTTGGAGATGCTCTAATGGGACTAGATTGACTCCATGCCTTTGGATTTTTAATGTTAGGGATTAGCACTATGCGGGTATTCAAGATACCTTTTGGCAAATATATTCCTTAAAGAAATAGACATTAGCCTCAAAAACATTCTCCATCACAATTTACCAATAATGCTTATAACATAATGTCATGAAATCTTATGGTCTAGCAGTAAAGAAATATTGATATTTTTTATTTCATCTCAACTTGTTCAAACCATGGCATACCTACACAACCATTCATTTTATTTTGATTCTAAGCAACAAACATAAATATGTGAAATTGTAAGAGAGTTACAATTTCTTTTACATGTCATCAACAAATGAATTATTGTCAAAATAAATAATTATTTTCATTTCCAATTTATCTCAACCCTTGTATTTCTTTTGAGCTTATTGTCCATTAACAATATAATTAAGAAATGCAAACTATGTAAATGATAATTAAAAATATATATTTATGTTTTGGTACCCATTTAAAAATATTTAATAAAAAGTACTATAAATAGAAATATTCATAATATAGGTCTCATAATTATGCAAGCTCCGATGTTACCCTTTCCTCTTAAAAAAAATCCAACTCACCCTACAATATAACTTCAAATAAATAAAAAATAAAAAGAATTGTAGTGTGTTTTCACATAATACAGTTTTTACGTAAAGTCATATATGTACATACACGTGATATTATAGATTTGTATAAACATATATGTTTATATTTGTATGCATGAAAATAAGATTCTATATACCTTCATAAATATGTATACACATATGAAGTTGTATAAATATATATTCAGTAATGTATATAGATAGTGTATTCAATTATTTAGAGTCAAAGGTATATGTTTGATAGTATATACCTTGATATATGTGATTCTGTATCACGTTATATATATATATATATATATATATATATAAATACGTAGATGGAGTATATGGGCATTATGCATTACATGTTTATGCATAACGAGTTGACAACATTATGCATAACACGAATTCATATTGGTATGCAAAAACTAGGTTTATGTATAATTAATATATTTTATTTTATTTAAGGAATCTTTATGGGTGATGCGAAAAGAAACCATCTTCTAGCCCCAAGATAGTAACATTTTATGTGAGGTTATAAAATGACCAAAACATAAATCTTTATTTTGAATCATCTGGAGACTCAAATTTTTAATACATCTATTTTATAAAATAGATTCAATTTTAAAATTTATCAAATTATTCACAAGGTTGGAATATAATTAAAAGATTCTCGAAGGTGTAATGTAACAATTAAGATTTTAATTATTTTATAATCATACAGAATTATAATTTGATTAATTTAAATATTTACTAAAAAATAGAAAAAACTATATTTACAAAACTCATATTTTATTATTATATTTAATTTCATAAAAAATATAGTAAAACCTTAAATTAATTTATTGGGGACCGTAAGGTTTTATTTTACAGATACTATGTATATGCAAAATAATTAAAAAATATATTAACTCTTTTACTAAATATTAAAAAGTCTACTAAGAAACATAATATTTTTTTAAAAAACAACAATTATATTATTTATTAAAGAAATAATACAAAAATTTAATTTTATTTTGTTTAGTCTTTATATTGTTGAATAATAATTTTATCATGCAAAGAATATAATTAAAGTAAAAACAAAGTATAAAAATCTAACAAATTTTATAGTGCCAAAAACACTTACCTTTATTTACGAAAGTAATTTAAAGCTACAAGGCAACATAAATATAAGTAGAAATCTTTGGATATTAGTTAATCAAAGAAGGAATTAAAAAAACACATATACTAGGGTCCAAGGATTTTCATTTCTCAAAGAGAAGTTGTCGGACGAAAAAATATGGTGGGAAATGCATAAGGCAGCAAAAAATAATCCAAAACAATAATAACCATGAGATATGAAATATAAAACATTTGAATAGGTTTGAAGCATAGTGGTGTCCTATAATTAGTTTATTAGAGCACAACGGCATTTAATGAGAGATTTGTCTTGTGAATTTTTTTAATATATATATTGAAGTGCAATTCTCACAAAATTTAAAACGGTGGTCAATTTTTATTATTTAAAAACATATCATAAACAAAAATATTAAAATTTAAAAATTAACAATGAATAAAAATACTTAAGAAATTAACAAGACATAAAAATAATTCTCAATGGTTGTATTGCGAATGTAAGAATATTTTGGTAGCATATATACGCTTCCATTGTGATATTCTATTCACCTATGTACTTTTCTCATTATATGACTAATTAGATTTTTTTCTCCTCTCTCCTCAATTCATCCCAGATTATCTCTCGGCATCTCGACTATGATTTTTTAGCTGTAGGATCATAGTGGGTAAAATCTCCACTCTTGATTGAAAGTATATCTAGTGTTATTTGAGATTAAGTGATCTTGCCTCTTTACCAATCGAAAAACCGTAATGTTTATATCTAACTAACGAGATTTATAGATGTTTATTTTATTATAATTGAAAATTTTAAAAATTATGATTTTTTTTATTTTGATATTGGTTATAATTTTTGAATTTTTTCGTTGTTATTTTTTTTTTAATTTTAAATAATTTTAAACTTGATCTAGTATAACTATTTTTCTAAACTTTTATGATAATTTAAAATTTTAGCCAGTTACATATTCTATATGTTTAACAAATTTCATTATTAAAATTATTTAATTTTAAAATTTTAGGCCTTTTGTTTTTTCTTTTTAATTATTTTAAAAATTTTTATATTCTTCTATTTTTAATAGTCTTTTTTTTTCTCTCTCTTCCTCACACTCTCTTTTTGTCTCTAATTTCTCACACACACACACACACACACACACTCTCTCTCTCTCTCTCTCTCTCTCTCTGCCTCCCCTCTGAGCTATGGCATGAGATAGGTAAAAATTGAAAAAGAGGCAGAGATAGAGAAAGATAAAGAGAAAGATATAAAAGAACTTCCACATAAATGCATGGTACAAAAGAAGAAAATAATCACATATAATAATTATGTTTCTATTTGTATATTCGCCCCACTAATTATGTATTTCAGTTACCAATGTAGCAAAATTTTATGAGGAAAAATTAATATTCAGGGAATGGTGGAACAACAAACTAGTTGGGGGGAAATATTTGTACAATTAGTGAGAATGGCTATAAATTTTGAAAAAGTACATTTAAAGATATACTATCACAATAATGTCAAAATACTATTCAAGTGGTCTTATATTTTATTTTATTTTTTATTTTTTTTCCTTACTCTCTCACATATAATAATTAAGGTGTGATGATAAAAATTTGTATTCACTTTCTTCATCTTTCTATATCTTTCCCTCCCTTTCTTTGCCTCTTTATCTCTCTACCTCCCTCCCTCTCTCTAGTTCACTTTCCTTCAGCCACAATATCCCCCCCACTTTTCCCTTTTCTTTCCTCCCATCATGCCAACTCTCTCTTTGTACATGTTATAGTATGTCAAAGTGCATATTAATGTTAATTAAAATAATAAGGAACACTTCAACCCATGTAAAATAGTGAAGGAATGCTTATTTCCAAGCATAATATTAAACAAATTGAGATATAAAGAAATGGAGGAAGACAGAGCGAGACATAAATAGATTTTATGTTAGCAATGAAGCATATGATGGAAATCAAACTTGAAAGTTCAAAATTTAATTTGGAGCTAGGTGTTGCATCTCCAAAAAACTTAAGAGATGGTTTTCAAGTGGCTTGCTCCATTCTTTTGGCCCCCTTGTCCCTCCCTCTTTTTCTACCTCTCCATCTCAATTTCTAAAAGAGATGAAAAGATAAAAATGAAGAGTGATAAACATGGCCTTTCATAAAAATGGATGGCATGAGGTTGATGATAGATAATAATTAGGAGGAACAACCAATCACTTAATAAATATAGTGTTACATTTGTTTTTTTGTTCAACTAATTACTTATTCCACTCAACTTAAACATAATTTTGTTAAGCAAATTTATGTTCTAAAAAAATGGTTGGCCAAATAATTAATAGAAGGAAAAGGAATTTTGTAAAATGAGTGGACATACTAAATATTATAGAAGACATTACTCGTGTGACTAATCCTCAATATTATGACTCTTGTCCTCAAAGAAAGACAAAGTCGTGACTTTTATATATGGACTAATTATTAGTGATGTGACATCTTTGTAGTGCCATAATGATATGATATATGAGAGAAATGAAGACTAGTTCCAAGACAAATCACAACACCACAAACACTTGAGACGTATGAAGGTAATTTTGTGCCTAAGCCATTTTTCATTGTCATAATCATAGGCTACACATGAGAAACCTTCTCAATGTCATACTTATTTTCTAATGCTGCAGCCACATAATGATAAAGAAAGATCAAAATCAATATTTTGACTATTTTATAGTGTTGTGACTATATAATAATATGAGAGGCCATTACAATGCTATGACCTTTTCTAATATCATGAACCTTAATGAAGAATATGATGACAAATGCAAAAAGTCATTATCATATCATAGTACTGCAATTTTGTGTTATTGAGACATTAGGCATAAGTCATGGTAATTACAAGCAACATGGCTTTATGCTATAGAAAGATTAGGATGTGTTCTAGAGTCAGCCTTTTTTTTTGAGCTATAATCTCAATGACAGATGAATTCCAACGTAATAACTTTTTTCTGAAAGCTACAACTTCAATCTTAGAGTAATGTAGAATTGAGTATAAAAGTGAAAGAAAGAGAAATTCTAGATATCTCATTTTTCTTCCTTTTACTCTATGCAACAGATAAGGTAGTGGTGTAACTACCAAATCTTATGGATAAATTTACCTTACCTAGGAGCTCCACAAGAAAGTAAGAGATGTAAGACTTAATAATAATACCTAGAGTTGGGAGGGATGGCACTCAAACTTCCCCTCTCTAAGATAGAATCAGAAATATATTTCAAAATAGCATATGGCCTAGGATTTGTGTAATTTATTTTATATGATATAATATCAGTTTATATTAATGGATGTATTTAATATATGTTATATTATGGATATTGATAGATTGATAATTAAATATAACTTGAACTAAGCTTTTAATTATTAGTAGATTTATGAAAGATTATTATGTTAGATAATGATAGATAAACTATGAGACTCACTCATACATGTGAACGGAAGGAATTAATAGCCCTTCTGACTATGATGCTTGAAATAAACTTACATGTTAGAACCTACAATTTTGATATGTTATTTGTTGCAAACATGATACTTACAAAGCCGAAAGTACCAATGATTTTACATGACAATCCATTATACACATCTTAAAAGAACTAATTCTTAATTAGGATAGTTGTTATATAGAATGTTTTTTTACGTGGTTTACCTTTAATATGAGAGTCACATTATCAATGAGGAGGATGGTAATAAAAAATTCTCAAGGCATATGTAAGTATGTTATGACTCACAAGGTGATGATAGTGTTTGTGAGTTGCTTTCATGTATATGATTCATATCGGTGAGACTTGAGTTAAGAATATATTATGTATGCGAGTATGCCATTTATGAAGTCAAAATTACTAATACTTATAAACCTTGTCAATTCTTGGCATTTATGACATAAGAGGTCGAAGAATAAATTCTTGGTATTTATGAAGTGACTATCAAGTACATTTGATCATGGTGCCTAAAAGATAATGGATTCTAGATCACCCTCGAGTAGAGATTATTTTGTGTCTCATTGGTGACATACTGAGAGTACAACTATGAGTAAACCATAATTAGGATGGGCTCAATGGTGATACTCATCTTGTATGTCATTAGGAAAAGTAGTTATTAAACAACATTCCAACATTTATTATATATCCAAATATAATTTTATTCAAGCTAATATAATTCGAATATTATCATGCAAATTAAAATGAATAAACCTATGGATCTCAGATGGTCCCATAATTTGAATATTTATTTTATTAAATATGAGTTGTCTTAATGGTGAATAACTAAACTACTAATATAATTCCTACATGATCAATATCTTGATGGAAGTCCTCTTTGCTATTTGTATAACTTATATACTTATTGATCTCTATTGATGAGATATTCTTATTAATGAGGTTTTGATATATCACCCAACTATTAAAATTAGATAGTATAACAAATTCACAATATATTTTTGATACTATTACTAGAGATTAATTAATTTTTTATTCAATATAAATTTTTATAATTATACTTGCTAAAGAATAATTATTTTTTAGTGACATACATAGCATTGAGTTTGATATATCTTTCTAAATCTAAATGCTGTCTTATTAACTTGTTTTGAATATGGATAGTTGTATTTTGGTTTTTGCTTGTATCCTAATAATTTTTTTAAGTAGCATTTTATGAGCTGAAGATCTAGAACTGAGCTAACTCCTCTTAACCAAGAAATCAAAAGAACTAAAGAGTAATTGCTAGACAATGAGCTAATAAATAACCTATGGAGGAAAGTGATAGTAACATAGAGCCCAAATGTAGTAATGGGCAAGCTTCCTAACATTCCATCTACTTTCATATCTTGGTAGACTATTTGAGGTCGTGATAATGGATAATGATTTAGGTATTCAAATACAGTAAGTGAAAGCTAACTACTTGAAGTTAAAGTCATCTTATAGTTGTGGTTCACTTGCACCAGTGTAATGGGAAGGGCATATGAGGATTAAAATGGAAATGTCAATATTGTTTAAGATATGGGACATGGTAAAAATGGATATAGTTAGCCCCAATTTAATAAGGATACATTTATTTTTATTTTTATTATGGGATAAGGAATATTATATTAATATTTACCTTGGGGCTCCATTGAGAGTTGGAATAAAATAATGAGAATCTTTCTCACTAAATTCTTTCCATCTCAAATTACATCTCAATTAATAAGTGAGATTAATTAATTCATATAAGATGAGCATGAAACTCTATATAATGCTTAGGACTATTTTAAGCAATTATTGAAGAGATATTCTCAACATGGATTCGAGTTGTTGTTCCAAGCCCAGATACTCTATAATAGGTTGAACAATATAATGAGGTGCATGGTTGATATGAAATGTTAGATTTGGATCAATTCACTACGATTAAAATGAAGATGGAAGCACTTTTAAGGAAGATAGACACCCAAGAGAAAAAAAGAAGAATAATGAGAAAGAATATCATTTAACAATTTACATCCATATGAATCAATAGATTTGGATCTCATGTATCAAATAGAAGAACCCAATAGGATGCAAAGTAAAAGGTCTATGTTTTGACCCATCAATAGTCTCTCAATGGATTATCATTCAATCATTAGAAATCAACGAAATTTCTTGTATGGAATATATGAGGATGGGCTATAAAATATTAAGAAATTATCAAAAAATATTGGGAATGATTTGGTGAATTGTAATAATCAATGATGCTTAAGTTTTAATTATCAACAATCTCAAAAAGAAGAGAAGATGACCTTGGAAAAATACATGTATGCTTTCTTAACAAAATTTAAAAAAAAAGGAATGATACCCATGACAATTAGTTCAATATGCTTAAAGTAAGAATGAATCAAATGAATTATGTGATAAAAAATATAGAGATTCAAATTAGATAATTGATATTTTAAATGAAGGAAAAATGAGTAAATAAACTAGTAATTAGTGGCTTCAACTAAAATTTTCTAAGAAGCCATGACCCATAATGAAGAGAGCTCGAAGAATTAATAATATGATGCCATAATAGCTAACAAAACCATTACTCTAGAAGTGTTACAAGTCCAAATTTTATACATAGATGTGAAAAAGAAAAGGAAGAAATTAATGGGTGAATAGATATTATCTAAAGCAAATGTGTTTAAACCATCACTAATGTACTAGATCTTATAAGAACTCTAATTTTAAACATGCTTGGTCATGGTTACAACTGAGATGATTGACGAGTATGGAAATTTATCATATGTATCTACCCTGTGGTTAGTAAGGAGGGATAAGGGGGAGGGTGAAAAAATTTTTATCTAAAGATATGGAGATAAAGAAATAAATTAGAATAAAGTTGAGTACGTTTTTAATGAATCTTCTATTTACATAATGATTTAGAAAAAAAAATTAGACAAACATGTTGCAAAGTTTCTTAATGTATTTCAGAAGCTATAAGTTAATATATTATTTTCCGAAGCTATAATCTAAATGTTAATCTGAAGTTTATAAAAAATATAATTAGTAAAAGGATGTTGGAAATATAAATGACTATGAATATGATAAGAATTATAGGGTAATAATTCAAAAAAAAACTTTGAGCAAATTTAAGGATCCTATAAGTTTTATTATTTCTTGCAATATTGGAGATTATACCTTTTGAAAAGCAATGTGTAATTTAAGATTAAGTGTCAATGTAATACCCCAATTAATTACATGAAGATTCAATCTCAAAAAAATTACTCTAAGAATTCTATCACTCAAAGTGGTAGATCATATTATCAGGTGCCCTAATGAGATCATCAAAGATGTATTTGATATGGTAGATATCATTATTTTTGTAGAAAATTTTGTTGTATTGGATATGAAAGATACAAATATCTACTATTAATATTGGGATGACTATTTTTATCCATGAGACAATTCTTTATCATTATCAAGAAATCAGAGTTAACTCTTCATGTTCCTAAGGAGAGAGTAAAGTTTAATTTTTATAATATATTTTGAGTCTAGATGATGATGAAAGAAGGTGTTAGAAATTAGATAATCTCTTCCATATGATGCTGCAACAAAACTAGATTTTTAATGGAAAAATTTTATAAAAGACTACTAGTTAGATGAAGATGAAAGAGAAGTAAAAGAATAACTTTGGAGCTATAATATTAATTAATACGACAAACATAATGAGTAAACAAATATTTTTGAGTTACAAAAATGAGGAGAAAGAGGAAGATATTACTATGAGGTCTTGATATTCTTTGAAGTCATAACCTGAGAGAACTCATATGTTGATAACTTTAAGAAAGCTGAGGGAACAATTGAGAATGACAAGACTAAGATATAAATAATATAAAAGCTAATATAAGACAAAACCATAGTTATGCACCAACACTATGATTTGGGGAGTACATAATGAAAATGTTGAAAGAAAGCAGAAGACAAAGCTATTTTCATGAACTTATGATATGAATTTGTGACCATAACTAGAGATTTTATTAAATATCAAGCATGATGATGGGTTTGAGTAGAAATATGTGAAAGTGCTCCAATAAAGAAGTGCAAGTATGTTGACTGCGATGCTTCTTTGAAGTTCAAGCATGAAGACCTTGTTATGTTTGAAAAGATTTTCACTGGTTGGGACTTGGCTATGAAGAAGGGTGTTGGACTACTCTACACAAATTGGTTGGAAGTTGAAGCCACTCTCCTGATGAGCTTGGCTCATGGAAAGATTAGTCAAAATAGAGGCATAAAGTATAGCATGCTAAGCTAAGTCTCATGATAGTGTTGGTTATGAGGCTTCCACATTGGATATATCACTATGTAAATGAGTAGGCTTAATGAAAAATGATATCAGAGCAAGTATAAAAGATCATCAATAAGGGTTGCTACCTTTTATTGATCTTGGTGATCAAAAGTTTATCTCTCCTGCCAATGCATAATAGCTGATGAAGTCATGTGTGAAGCTAGAATAAAAGGACTCATGCTCCTCTAGAATGGAAAAGGTGCTAATTGTTATCTAGTAGTGTATAATGAATGCTTGCCTAGTATGGGTAGAAGTTTTGCTATGTGCGTTACTTTCAGGATGGAAGTGACCATGCCTTATCATTTAATGATAATGGAAATAAACATAACCGTATTGCATTTGAGTTAATTCCATTCAATTTTACCATGTTGCATAGCTCCATTATTTGACTAGCATACATTGCATTGGAATTAGAGGTGTCAAATGGAATGTGTCGGGCCAGGCATGGCATGAGCCCGCGGCATGAATCTGGCAGGTTTGGCCTGGTCGGGCCGAAACCCTAATTTAAAAAAAATTAGGGTTTTGTCATTTCAGCGGTGCATCACCACGGTGCCGTGCCACGTGATTCTTCTTCACTTTCGGAGCTAGGCGAGCCTCACCCATCGGCCTCAACTTCTGTCGCTGAAGTGGTTTCTCGGCTTGTGCCGAGGTACCGTACCCACGGGTCACAGTACCGTGCCGGGCCAAGCACGGCACAAGGCCCGCTTGGCCTCGGCATGGCATGGGCACGGGCACGGGCACGAGAAATTTTCGTGCCGGACCGGCCCAAGCACGGCCAAATCATGCCGTTCCTCGTGCCGGTCTGGGCCGGTCCAACCCAGTTGACACCTCTAATTGGGATCAAATCCATTCATTAGAATCCCCTATCCCCATCCATTATACTAGTGCTATTGAATCATAGCCATAAAAGTTGGATTTAACTCATAGTATTTTTCTTCTACTTGTTTGAATCAAATTTCCAAATAATTGTCCATCATCATGGGCTTCTAGTAGTCTCCTAAGTTGCAATGGTAGATGAGTTATTGGACAATTTTTTCATTATCACCTTATTGCTTTATATAACTATTTGTTCCATCCATAGGCTCTATATTAGCACTTTGTCTAGAAATTACTCTAATTCTTTTGATTTATAAGTCCATAGGGATTTTCTCAATCCTAGAGCTTTGACTCATAAAGATGCTAAAAAACAAGGAAAAGAATGCAAACAAAATATCAAAATAAAACTATACATTTTCCAAACAAGTTAATAAGATTCGTATTTAGATTAACAAAGATTTATCTTATGTAATTCTATTTTTAATGACTAAAATGGAATTATCTTTTCATACACATTATTAAGTCAACTCAAATTAACTAACCAAATTAAAAAATTCTTAATAATGATTCCAAAAACTTATTATGACTTTGTTACACTACCTAATTTTGTTTGTTAGTTAGTATCCCAAAAATTCATTGGTAAGAATATCTTATTAATATATATTCATAAGTGGCTGAGTCATATAAGTAGTAATTTAGCTAAATATCAATCTCATATGAATTATATTAGAAGTTTAGTTATTCAATAATAAAATAACATAATTATAGTAAAATAGATATTTCAGATTGTGGAATCAAACTTTGATATATGTATTCATCGATTTAATTTATGACGTATGTTAAAATTAGTTCAAATTATATGATGTTTAGATACAGAATGAAGGTTGAGTTATTATGTAATGACATCTTTTCTAATAACATACAAGATAGTTATCACTATTGAGCTCATCCCAATGGTCTCCCCTCAGTATATCACCACCAAGGCAGTAAATCATATATGCTCAAGAGTCAATCATAATTCCATACCTTTTAGGAAACTCATCATCATTTCTTAACTATTGCTTCATATGCATACTCTTATTCTCTAGCTTCAAGTATCATAAATACCAAAATTTGATATTATTTGTAAGTATTTGAACATTTGGCTTCATAAATACCTTACTCACACATTTAATCAATTATTCCCTCAAGATTCATTCGAGCAAAACAAATGAGTGAAAGGAACTCAAAAAAGTTTTTATCATCTCATGAGTCACAATATACTTGTGCATGTCCAAAGGATTATCTATTACCATCATCCTCGATGATGATATGACCCCCACACTAAAAGTTTATCTTAGAAGAATATTCTATATAAAGTCCATTCTAATCTAGAACCAGTTCTTCTAAGATATAATATAGATTAGTGTGAATGTGTTATTACCTTCATCTTCGTAAGTGTCTTACTCATAATGGTTAACAAGCATAAATTATAGATTTTAATTTATAAAATTAGTTTATACATCAAAGTAGGAAGGGCTGTGACTTTTTTCCCACTACATGTGCAAGTAAGTCTTATGATTTATCTGTCACTCTCCACCATGATAATCTTGAAAACCCTATCAATAGTCAAAACCTTAATTTAATTTCTTTTTAATCACTCATCCATCAATATTCATAATAGAGTATAAATTCATAACATGTTTATCAATAGAAAACTATTGTCACATCACATAAATGAAGTTGCACGAATCCTGTACCACATACTATTTTGATAGAATTTTAAAAATATACCATAGAGAAGGAGGGTTTGAGAGTTTTTCCCCCCAACTATAGGGATTAGTATTAAGTTTTCTATTCTTTTCTTGCTTGTGTTTCCTTTAGAGAGTGAGAAATTTGCTCCTAGTATTTTATAGCTACCCCATGTCATTTACTTGTTGCATGGAGGAAGAAGAAGAATTAAAAAATAATCTAGAATTTCTGTATCTTTTTCTTTTATACTCAAATGATTTTGTATTACTTTAAGTAGAAGTCATGGCATGATTTGGGATTAATATCTTTTAAGCCTCGAAATTTAAGAAAAATGTTATAAATTTGGCCTTTATCTCTTAAGCTTGAATTCACGACTCTAGAAAGTTGTCATAAAATTACAATGTGTCCAAGTATGTCTATAACACAAAATTTTGGTATTGAGTAGTAACCATGATTTGGGCCTAATATTTTTATAATACAAATTAATGATATTAGAAAATGACAATGACTTTGTGCATGTGTCTTTTTTATTCTTCATATAAAGCTAAAATGATGGGAATGATGATGGCTTTTTGAAATTGAATCTCATATTATAATATGGCCATTGCACTAAGAAATAGTAATGACATTAGTATTGGTCTTTCATGTGTCTCAAGTGATCACGACACTATGAATGGTTGCGACATTGCCTTAACTTATCTCATATATCATATTTATAATAGCATTGCAAAGATGTCATTGCATTGACAATTAGCTCGAACTTAAAAATCATGATTTTGCTTTTTCTTGAGGGCAAGAGTCATAGTCTTGGAGAATAGCCACACTCTATTCTATAATATTGCATGTCCCAAAAGTGCCACTAAGTGTCATGTCTTCCGTCTAGGTATTTTTGTCTATGTTATATTTTGTAGCTCAAATTTCATTACTTTATAAAAAAACTATAGCTCTGACTTAAGACTACCGAGTCATATTAAAGATAAAGTTATGATGGTAAGATGTGGTCAAGACTTTTAGTATCGATGGGGTACATAGTTGCTATGAAGTAAAATTAATATCACAACCATTTAAATTCTACTAGATAAGTATAACTGTGACTCCATAATAACATCACAGCCATAAAAAATATATCACATAGTGGAAAGATCATACTAAAAAGTTGTTAGAGTTTGTGACATACAAATATTTACATAACCAATTAAGTAAAATTTTGGCCAAGAATAAATGATAAAACTATTTGAAACTACATACTCTACCCTCAAACAAATACCTCCAAAAAACTATTGATTTCATGACTATTCATCAAAATATACTAAAACTTTTAAATCATGGAATTGATCCATAATGTTCATGCCTACACATCATTAAAAATTATCAAAACACATAAGATTATTTGATAGTTTGAACACCAAACAATTCCCACTAAATTTCAAAACATCATTCTTGTCCCAATAATTAATTTTCTTACCACATCCTAAAATTTAATTACCCACTTTTAAAAAAAAACAACTTTAATCAACAAAAATAAATTTTATAATCATTGAATGATACATATTAAATAGTAATATACCTAAATCTTCATGATTTGGATGCTACATGAAACTGTAATTTAGAATTTATTAAAAATATTAATAATGATGGTCAATTATACTAATCTAAAAATAAATCATAAACAAAATTTTAAAATTAAGAATTTGATTTTAGATAAACTTTCAAATGTGTGCTAGTCAAATAATGCTTCTCAATAGATGTACTCTAAAATTAAAAAAACAAATTTGTGGCAAATATGTACTTTCTATTTGAGACTGATCAGCACAATCCACCCTTCCCTCTACACACACACTCAATTATTTACCCTAGTCCCTACTAACTTGATTTGTAATTGTATAATTTTAAAAATTTTGAAAATTTTTAGACTTATTTTGAAATTATATTATGAAATTATAATGTTGATCTTGTTTGCAGTTTCATATTTCTTTGTTAATTTTATATAAATATAATTTTTATTATTTCTACATGTTATCTTTTTTTACATATTTAAAGTTTTTATATGGTTTATAAATGTATAAAAATTTCAATAATTTTTGTAGCTTTCAAATGTTCTTTTATAAAAATCTTTTTTAACATTTTTATTTTTTTTTACATATTTTTTATTTTTTTTCATACATTTTGGTAAACATAATATTCTCATTGTTTTACTTTTTTTTGTAATTTATTATAGTTTTGTAATTCTAGTCTTTTTTTTTTAATTTTTTTTAATTTCTTAATTGTATCAAATGTATAATTTGATAAAATTTATGTTACTATAAATTTCATAAAATAAAATATAGTATAAATGGACTTTATAAAAATATGAAGAACATCTAAAATGAAATACGATGAATTTGTTCAATTATATAATTAATAATTGTGGGATCAAAGAAAATGATGGAACCTCGATAAATGGAAAATAAGAACAATTTTCCATTTTAGCCACATCAGAAGATTTACTATTTAAAAAGTATATAATGATTTAAAATGTTATAATTAAAGATAATAAATAAATAATTCCACAAAAATTGTTGCAAATAAAAGAAGTTCAATTTTATGTTGTAAGTATAAAAATTAATTTTTCGCAACCATATAATAAGTTACCATCCAAAAAATCACCATAATAATTAAGCTTTCAAAAATGTTCTATTTGAAACAATATGTTGGATAACCAGTAAAATGCATATATATCTAGATAGAATTATATATGCAATGTGAAGCTTGATCGATGTGAAGTAACAAAACATATAAAGGATCTACTTCTATTAAGATGATGTGAAATGTATGAGATGATAGGTCTCAAAAAGAAAATATCCACTACCCATAGTTTCTAGTAGTTCTTTATGAATGTTGTAATCTCTCATAAAAATAAATATCAAGTATACAACAATCAAAATCATTGACTGGGCAAGAACTTAGAGCTTATAAGTATTTCTTTCAACACTAGCAAAATTTCTCTTTCTCTATAGCTACAAAATTTATAAATTGATATTTCAGCTAGCTAATATGATGTGCCACAAAGAAATGAAAAATCCTACTTGTAGATTATGCCTTGTCTAAATACTTATAGTGGTCAAAAATATTTTATGCTCATTGCATAAAATATTGGACAAATATTACATAAGTTGTAATTAGATAATTACATATTTAGTTAGTTACATAATATAAAAATGCTGGCTTACTCTATGCGGGCAAATATCACCTTTCATGGGATGACACACATTGCGATTCACCTTATAGTGCTTTTCTGAACTTGTTAATCTTCTTCAAGAGGCTCAATCATTATGAAAAAAAAAATCACTTGGGTTCCCAAAATAATTGAGTTTCCTTTATCAAGTTTTCTATGAATCTTGTGAATCCCAAGAGGCATGCAAAGTCATGATCCAAATATTGCCAGAATATAAAAAAAATAACTCCAATATTTCACCACCGAGCCTATAAAGGCATCATTTCCATTATGTATTTAATTATGAGAGGTTAAAAAAATATTTAATAAACCTAAGATTATTAACATAAACCCACATGGGAATGAAGTATAAGATTATCCTCCGAGATATATTAACTTAGTGTAATATGTGTGAAAAAAAAAACATAGGTAAAATTACTAAGTAGATGAGTGAATGCACAATTTCACAATAGCTTAGAAATTTTAGTGAATACTTAGGTTTGAAAATTTAGATTTTAATTAGGATATTAGGAGTTGAAATTTCATAAACATAATTTCCATGGTTGATTAAATTATGAAATTTCTAAATTTGTATTTATGATTAAAATTTTCTGATTAATTAAATTATTTCCAAAATTAACTCCATAATCTTTAAATTCTTATTTCAATTTACTTAACCAACAAGAATATAAGATATTTCTAAAAATAGTGAATTTAGTGATAAACATCCATAATATCATTATAAATTATAAAATAACAATCAGCTGTAATAATCCCGTAAACAGAATTATAGTTTCTTGAAGTAGTGTGAAATCAAAAAACATGTATCAAAAAATTAACAGTGTTAGTTTTCATTGATCTTGCATTTAACTTTACTCTCTCAACAAATGCATGACCTAACATGCTTCCATTACATTATCATCTCTAGAGATTGTTCATTGATTTTTCTAAGGAGCACTGGTGGAGGGGGAGAGAGAGAGAGAGAGAAGAAAGATTATGAAATTATTTTAAAATTATAAACAAAGAAACAATATGTTCAAAACAAAGGTGATCCATATGTTTTCATAAATTTTTTTTTTTTACTTGTATATTACTAAAGCCTTTTTCTCATGCCCACAAATGCAACCAATAGAATTTTACAAGTCTACACTGGTAAACTGATGAAGCCTTCAGCACTAATGATTCAATCTCTGGAATTTTTTATTTGTTTATAAACAAATAATGTTTTTTGCTAAGTGATGAGGTCCATCAGATTTCATTAGTGCTTGCTAAATTTGATGCTTCTACCAACTAAGATAATCTCCCATCCAAATTGGTAGGACATTGCAAATTTTAAAAAGTGCAAACTTCATTTTCATCATGATTTCCATAATTTTTGTAAATGTACACATAATAAATAATGAAAATCTTTATGTTTTATGTTTATATAGATATAGATATACAATTAATTGTATATAGATATAATTACAATGGATTACATATATTATATATTTATACATGATATATATATATATATATATGATTTTTGTTAAAGTTTATATAGATATACACTATAGTGGATATGGATACACACACACACACACTATATAGTGGATATGTATAACTATATATATATATATATATCATATTGTGTCTATTAAGTATATATGATAGTTGTAGTGTGTGTGTGTGTGTGCGTGTGCGTGCGTATGTGTATTTATTTATTTATTTAATGGAATGCATTTATAATATATATTGACATTATAATGCATATGTGTAGATATCTTTTTGTTAATGTTAATATGTTTAGATTCTTGTAACACACACACACACACACGTGTGTGTGTGTGTGTGTGTGTCTAGATTCCACATTAATCATTGATTCATTGTTTTTTTTTGTATTTTCACTATTTTACATATATATATATACATACATACACACATACACACATACATATATGTGTGTGTGTGTGTGTTAATCATAAAAGAAAATAAAAAATAAATTACTGACAAACTTTCTTCAACGTAAACTTCTGGAGATATAAATCAAAATCTATTATTTGGGAGTATTTTACTCAGTTAAATAAATAGGATTGTGGTGAATCAAAGAAAACAATATATAATTATTGCAATTGCATTTTGGGTGCTCCATCTCTCAAGAAGCAAACACATTTTGAAGACCCTTTCAAAAGCATGCTAAATATCCACATTAACAAACAACAAGCATGCATGGTATTGTCCTCAAAAACTTACTAGGGTGATGATTATTGATGAATTATCTTTTAATTTTATGAAAAAAAGAGGGCCTGAAGGCATTTTGTAGTGGGTTGCAACCAAAATTTTAATTAGCATATTGAAATATGATAAGCAAAGATTGTATAAAGATATATTTAAATGATACAAAGAATTTGAATGAGATTTGTAAGATCTTAGTCTCATGAGTATAACTCACAACTAATTGGTGGACTTCTAACATAGATCTTTGAAACAACTCTTCATCATAAATCTTAGTCTCATGAGTAATTGTTCAAGTCATACAGACATGGTAATACAATATAAGGAGTTGATAAACTTTTCTAATTGACCATATATAATGCAAGTTCTAATGATATGAAAATCACAAGTTTGATAAAAAAATTTTAATAGGAAAGAATTATTATTAGATAGGTACTTTTTTTCTTGTGAGTTATTTTGCTTATGTCTTGAATCTTATAGTAAATGAAGGAATCAAAGAGGTTACAATTTTAATAGTTCATCTTCATGAATTTGTGAAATATGTGAGAAATTCACATTTTCATTTACAAATATTCAAGAAATATGTTGGATAAAAATGAACATTGTCCAACAAAATTTTGTGTTTGGATGTGGCAATGAGATGGAAGTCCGCATACTTAATGCTAAGTACTGCTCTTGAATATAAAAATGCATTGCAATGAAATGAGGAATGAGACATATACTTTATGTTTGAACTTAAGGAAGTGTTGATGAGAGAAAAAGATTTGTTAACAATATAAAGCAATCTTGATGTTTTTAAAAAATTTGATCCCATTACATTACTTATTTTGAGACCAAATTGTATTACTTCTAATACTTACTTTTATGAAGTAAATTTCATATAAATCCTTCTTTACAATGTTTGTAAGGTGAGAATGTTTTTTTATATGATATGACCATAAACATGAATGTCATGTTTAAAAAAAATAATAACATTTGCAAAGTAAATATGATATTGATTGTAGTGGTGATGTTGAATCTTTATTATAAGTTGAAATATATGAAATTTTATTATTCAAATTTTTATCACAATACTAAAGTTGACGAGATCATAGGAAATGTGAACTATTTTATAGTTACTTTATCAATAATATTAATCAACAATGTTAGATAATAGTTCTAATAGTATCATAAAACTTTCTAAAAACTCTAAATATGTTGACAATGTCAATATTGCAAATATTGTTGACATTATTGTTAATATTAATAAGAATATTGACACAATTATGTGAAATATGAGAAAAGTGAGGTGATTCGATCAAATCTAGATCATTTCAAAGAAGACTTGGTAGATGATGATGTTACTAATTTTGATATTTTGGATTGATGGAAGCGAAAAGCTTATACATATCATGTCCTCTCTCTTCTATCACATGATATTTTATTAATTCCATTGTCAATGGTTGCATGTGAGACTTCTTTTAGTACTGTAAGTTGAGTGCTTAATCAATTTCATAGTTTTCTTATACCAAAAATTATAGAATATTTAATTTGGGTAAAATATTAATTAGTTAATAAGTTCAATTATCCTGATTGAAAATGAAAAACAAATAGAATTTCTTAGAGAAATTGAGATAGATATCTATTTTTTTGAGCTTTTTTTCCTTCAATTTTTTTAAATTTACAAAATTCTAATCATGTCATATATATATTATTTTGTAGTATTTTTTTTGGTAATCTTATACATTTTTAAGATATCATTTATAATTTTTCAATTTACTTAAAACAAATATCTTTTGTATTTTTTATTTTATTTAGTTCATAGATTAATGGAACAAGTAAATTAGCAATTGAAAATTTAAAAGTAAAGAATTTACTTTTCATTGAAGACTTAATTATTTATGATGTATTGACACAATGATTTTGTTTTGAATTGTAATAGACTTATTTGATGTTAATGTTTGTATTGGATTATATGATGACTAATAGATTTCTTATATTTGTAAGCTATATCACATGTAATCATCAATTGATTATCTATGCACTACTTCTCAAAATTCATTGAAATTATTCAAATCATATCTTATAAATTAATCCATGACTCATATATTGCTTTCTAAGGCTTATTTTTAGTATTTTTTTTTGGTAAGCTTATACATTTTTAAAATATCATTTATAATTTTTCAATTTACTTAAAACAAATATCTTTTATATTTTTTATTTTATTTAAGTTAGTGGATTAAAGGAACTAGTAAATTAGTAATTGAAAATTTAAAATTAAATATTTTACTTTCCATTGAAGACTTAATTATTTATCATGTATTGATACAATTATTTTGTTTTGAGTTGTAATAGACCTATTGTATGTTAATGTTAGCATTAGATTATATGATGACTGATAGATTTGTTATATTTGTCAGCAAAATCATATGTAATTATCAATTGATTGTCTATGCATTGCTTCTCAAAATTCAATGAAATTATTAAAATCATATCCTTAGCAAGTCATATTTTTTTATCTATGTATTTTTCTTATTGTTTCTTTCTTGTAATGCTACTTATGGTACAACCATACACCAACCCAAGCTCAACCTAAGTTTAATAATTTTAGAGTGACCTGGGCTTGGATTGAAGGTTTGGGTTGAATGTCAAGTTGGGTCATACATCAAGTTCACATATGCTGGGTAGCTATGGAGGAAATGTGTGGGTAGCTAAGTTGAAGGTTTGGGTAGCTAAGTTGGGTCATACATAAGTTGGATATAAAATGTAGATCTTCTCTTGTTTATTTTGAGATGTTTTTATTGGACATTAGATGCTTCACATATTTCTTTTCCCCGATGGAGGAAATATTATTGTCCAATCTTGATTATGAAGCATTCAAATCTATGTGAGGGATTTGGTTAAGTTTTTAGTTGGGTGTTATTCAAAACTTGGTGTTATATAAAACTTGTTAAATGTTTGGCCATAATAATTTTAGTTTTACTTGATGAGTTATCCATAATTTGATATTCTCTATAATTTAATCTATTTTATATGGTTGAATATTAGTGATCTTGCACTATTATTTTTAACTTGATTCCAGTATAATTTTGAGGTTGATGATATTTTATAATGAAACTAAAATGAGAAATGGGAAGGAATTAATTTGTTATTGACTTTTTGTAGTTTTCTACAGATATGAAATCAACCATAGGTTGCACTATTCATAGTACACATTTTTTTATACCTTATAAGTAATTTACTAAATTTACAAAAACTCACCATTAAATTGGAAAAATCTTTCACAATGAAGTTTAAAATATTTTAAATCTTATAAAATTTAACTAATCAAATCAAGTCCATCTCAACTCCAAAGTGAGAGTGATCAGGGGAGTGACAACTTTCGTTTAATATACATAGACTGCTAATATGAAAAACATATATTAAGACTTGTTCACACATGCTGAATCTATAAAATATACAATGTCCAAAATGATATTTTGGATAAAATTAATTTTTCTAGAATTTAAAATCCTAGAAATCACACGTCCAAAACAAACATTTAAATATGGAATTTTTAGTGGATACTCAAATTGTCATTTTGCATTATTTTTTAGGCGATAGTTTAGGTTTATCATCTTTAGTAACTAAGGAAACACCACTTCAATATAATTAATTATTGAAAAAAAGAGAATATTGCATGCAATAATATGCTTCACAAATCAGCATATCATCACTTCAATAATAACACAACTCACATCATAGCACAAGTGCACAACACAACACTTCACATAGAACAATAGAGTATCTTAAATAGAAGGAAGAGCAGGGTAGTAACATCACTAAAAAAGGACTTTATATTTATTGGTGTCTTAAAGATTAAACAAGAGACTGAGAAAAGAGTGAGATGTCCCTCTTGGAAAAACCAAACCAAAAATGAAAATAGACATCTTTTCTAAGTACAACACCCTTGAAAACTTAAAAAATAAGGTAACCAATTTGTTTTTTATTATGTTTTTAAAATGCTTTTCATGGGGGCAGTACCCCATCCAAGATGTATCAAACAATCTTAAGATAACAATTACATAGTATTATTTTAAGATTTAAATATACAACCAAGAATATAAATCAAATAAAACTCAGTCTACTCAATATAGACAGTCCTAACAATGAGTACCAGTTGTGTAGTTTGTCATTGCACATGCTCAAAGAGAGAGGAATGCCAGTGAGTATCAATTCAATGAAAAAAAACATAGTTAGTGAAGTCATTTATGTTTTGTTTTTATTTCTTCTTTAAGTGGTGTATAAGTTTCAAATTTATTACCATGAAATATTTGCACTACAATCACCTTATGGGCGAGTAGTGGATCATGCAATTTCAATATATACTACAAAATACAAGAAGATATGAAACTGACTTGCATGTGCCAACTTTGTTTTGACTTGAAGTTTCAAAATGGTCATTGTAATAGTAGTGTAAAGTTGTTTTGCTTTAAAAAAATATGACTATGTACATAATTATATATTTGAAAAACAATACATATAAAACATTTATATGTATGAAATATATATATATATATATATATATATATATATATATATATATATATATATATAACATTGTATATTTAAAAATAATATATATAAATAGTTATAGATATAGTTATATATTAAAAAATATTATCTATACATAAAACAACATATATCAAGATATATATATATATATTGTTATATGCTATATTTTGCATCTATATATATATATATTTATATATATAGCTATGCATGTGTTTCATATATATTACTGGGGGTCTGCTTAGGTTGGGTAGACTAGATATTTTAAATTAAATTATTGATTTAATTATTTATTTGATTTAAATATAATTAGTACATGTGGCATGATGTTTTTAGGATGTTAGTTTTATTGAATTAAAGTTATATTAATTTATTTTAGAAAGAAGAGGGTCCATAATAAAATAAAGTGATTTTACCATATTTAAATAAAAAATAAAAAGAAAAAATAATAGTTTTTTGAAAGAGAAAAACATGTTTAAAACATTATGTTGATCATATGGGGGGGGGGGAGGGGGGGAGAGAGAGAGACCATACTAAGTAGAGATGGATGAATATTAAAAATAAATTCATATTAGGGAAGAAACTAGAGGATTTCATGACATTATTTTATGAGAATTATTGGGACATAATGTTGGAGGATATTCTTGAGGCTTCTTTATATTTTTTTTCAAGGGCTAGATACTACCAAAATCCATCAAGAGTACCTTCATATTGTTAATTACCACAATAGAAACTCATATGACTATGCCAATTTAGACATATTAATCTATATAATATAGATTATAAGATAAATACAAAAAATTGGGCTAATCGATACAAACAATTGCTATAAAATTGTATTTTAAAGAATTATAGTGGGGTTGTCCCCAATTGACATGTTATTAATAATATTCTACTATAATAGGAAATGACACACTTGATAGACTATCAAACACAATAGGAAAAATGTCACAATAAAATTAGATCTAAAAAAGCATTCAACTTGGTACATTTGTATTTTTTTCTAAAACTCCTAAAGAAGTTTGGATTTCTGAAATAATAGATTAAAATGATTGAGAAATATATTTCACATAATGTGTTTTCAATACTAACTAACATAGATGTTAGAACCAATTTATACTAAAAGTTATTTTTGTTTGTTTTTCCTTTTTAATTAATTTTTGGATTCATTTTAATTTTATTTTGAATAATAATGAGCTGAGATCGTATTTAAAATAGATATGGATACATCCCTTATTTTAAATAGTAGATTATTTGGTACATAAATTTAGCTTACATACAGAAGATCAAATCATTGATTATTGTAGAATATATGTTTAGTGTTTAAAATCTAGAGAGTTGGATACTTTATTTGTATGATTGTAGTATATGATTTCAGTAGTTCTATCTTGATAATAGAAAATTATGAAATTCTAACTTCTTGTGTTAGTTTGCCTATGTATATTGAATGAGACCAAAATGAAATAATTATTATAAACTAATATGTAAAATAAAAACAATCATCATTATTACAAATACTATTAATCATAATTTTGATATAATTGATAAACATGTATACTTTTTAATAATTATTTTGACTCATCAAGAGTGAGATTCATAATTAGATCAATAAACTCTATAAGTTAGATAGCTTTATCAACTATATGGTGAATATTAATTATTGATGGAATCCATATCATGTAAAATAAATTAATGATGCTCCCTTGAGGATACTTATAAATTTTAATATTTCCAAACTCTAGAGGTGGATTTTAATTTGGTATATTGAATAAGTTAAATGGACTGTCTTAAGATAATATATAATATATTGATTGAATTAAATTGTTAGTAATTTAATTCAATTAATGGGTATTTGTACTCTTAACATGGATAGTTAAATAAGTGTTGAATAATAAAAGACATAAGTTATTTAGAATAAGTGATGAAGTATAATTATAATTCTATAGTAGTATGAATTATAATTTATATAAATTATGGTGCATATAATTTACATTGGGAACTCTAAATATTATTTATGTTAAGGTTCATTCCATAGCCTAATCTAGTGCCATAAGAAAATTTTAGTGTATCATTAAAGATTTAGTTTATTTATTTGAAGTATCTACACACACACACACACACACACACACACACATACACACACACACACACATATATATAATCATGATTATTAATTAGATTCAAATTATATTAAATAATTTTATTTAATGATTTAAATTAAAATTGAATTAGTTATTTGATTATATATATATATAAAATAAATTATCTAAATCTTTAATATAATTTAAATAATATAAAAAGGACATGTCACATCACTTTTGCAAAGTGATATGATGTGTAATTTTTTATTATATATTTTGGATTTATTGGCAAAAGAGATGCACATCCCATTATATACCATGCATCTTTTTCCTCATGATGGTGCAACATATGACATGGGACACATGTGTGGAGAACTCTAAAATCATGAATCAAAGTATGTATTTTGCAATCTTGCTTTGAACTCCATCCTATAAGATACAAACTTAAAATGAATCAATTACACACAAAATTAATAAATTGGTTTCAAAATCTAACAATGATATCAAAGTAAGGTATATGATATTGCATACAAATGAATCAGGTTTTAATATGAATAGAGGAATAGATAAATACCCTTGATTATAACAAAGGCAATCTAATATCTGCTGAACAAAAAAAACACTAAAATATTTAGGTCATTTGGATGTGAGTTTGAATGTGATAATACTTATTAATTTTTCAAGTGATAATTTTGCATTTAGTATGTGTGATTTTTGTAATCACACAGGGTGTAACTTATAATTCATTTCTTCCTGTATGTTATCTATTTTTGTGAACTTTTTTTTATGACTAATAGGCTTATTTAACTATGAAGTATAGCGACCATGGTGGAGCCTGTAGTTGTGAATGGTGGCCATAATGGAGCTTGTAGTGGTAGATAATGATTGTGGTTGAGCCTAATATGGTGGATGGAAACCATTGTAAAGCTTTTAGTGGTGAATGATGACCATAGTGGAGCTTGCAGTTGCTAATGGTGACCACAGTGAAGCATGTAGTGGCAAATGGTGATAGTGATGGAGTTTGTAGTGGTGAATGGCAACTATGATGGAGCATCTAATGTCGAACAGTGACTGTGGTGGAAACTATAGTTATAGATGGTGACCACGTTAGAGCATGTAGGTGGCTGATGATGATTGTGATAGAGCTCATAGTGGAGAAAGGTAACCGTGTTGAAGCTCGCAATAATGAATAGTGATCACCAAGGAGTATGCAATGGCTAACTTCGACCAAATTCCTAATAGAGATAACCAATTGTGGCGAAGATCATGGAAACTTGTTTTTTATATTTTTGTCATTGTTTGTTTAAGTTTTGGGAGTGATGCCCAGAGCCCCTACATACAAACTAAGCATGATTGAACCCTGTTTGGAGAACTACCCCAAAACTTGAACATCCTTAGTAGGACTTGGTTAATATGAATTAAAAACCAAAATAACTAGGCTATTGATGCTAGAAATTATCTGATGGCATAGTCATATAATTAAGGAATATATGCATGTAATGGTATGTATCTTGTGTTATAATGTGATATATATATATATTTTAATTTATTTATTTATTTATTTATTTATTTATGTTTATGTTTATGTTTATATAGTTATATATGTATATGCTTATGTGTGTGTCTGTGTGTGTTTGTGTATGCATATATGTATATATATGTAGATATATATGTGTGTGTGTGTGTGTTTATATTTATATATCTTTATATGTTTATAAATAAATATATTTACATATTACATGTTTATGTTTATGTTTATGTTTATGTTTATGTTTATATGTTTATGTTATATGTTATATGTTTATGTTTATATATGTTTATGTTTATATATGTTTATATTTTAATATATTAACATATCTCTATATATATGTATATATATGTTTATATATTTATATATGCTTATGTTTATATATTTTTATATATTTATGTTTATATATTTATATATGTTTATGTTTATAAATTTATATATATTTGTGTTTAAATATGTACAAATGCGTAGAATAAATTTATATATATACATATATTTGTTGAACATTTTTGAATTGTTTCTTGTATTTGGATGGTTTAGTGTATTTTATAATATGAATCATGTGGGTTTAAATCCTAGTCGTTTCACTGAATGACACATTTAAGTCAATATAGATACTTTTTTTATTACATTTTTGTTTACTAAACTCGCATGGAAACAAATACCATAGACTCACTCCCTCTCCCTCTCTCTACCAGTCTCTCTTTGGCTCACCCTTTCTTCCTCTGTCCCCTCTCTCTTTTTTGTGCCTCCCTCCCTCTTTATCTTTAGCAGCTCTCTCTTCCTCCCCCTCTCTTCCTATATCCATCCCTCTTTTTTTTGCCTCCTCTCTCTCTCTCTCTCTCTCTCTCTCTCTTCTCCTATCTTGTTTTACCCCTTATCTCTCCCTATCTCTATTCTTACATGTTATATAATATATGAGTGTATGATTAAGTGAATAAAAAATAATGAGGAACATATCAACCTAGGAAAAATAGTGGGGGAATGCTTCTTTATCAAGGTAATAGTACATAGAGAGAGATAGATAGATAAAAAGAGAGAAAGCTAAAAGAAAGAATATAAGGAAAGACATACATGAATATTAAATAGAATTCCCAATTTAGAAGAAATTAAATATGCAAAATCTTTCCCTAGAATATGATAGTGATCCTAAACTAGCAGATTTCATGACATCATTTTATAAGCATTTTTGGGAAATAATGTAGGAGGATGTTCTTGAGGCTTGTTTATATTTCTTTAAGGGATAGATACTACCAAAATTCATCAATAGCATACTCATATTGTTAAACCCCAAAAAAGAAACTCATAAGGCAAAGTCATTTTAGGCATATTAATCTATATAATATAGATAATAAGATTAAAATTAAAAATTTGGCTAATAAATGCAAACAAGTGCTATACAATTGTACTTTAGAGAATTAAAATGGATTTTTCCCTAATTTTCATATTAGTAATAACATTCTATTAGAATCATAGAAAATAACACCCAAGAAACAAACAAACACAATAGGAAAAATGTCATAAGAGAATTAGATCAAACAAAGTATTGGACATGGTAACATTTGAATTTTGTCCAAAAACTACTAGAGAAGTTTGGATTCTAGAAATAATGGATTAAAATGTTGAAAGTTATATTTTAAATAATTTGTTTTTAATACTCACTGACAGAGAAGTTTTAATTTTTTTCAAGCAAGTAGAGTCTAAAAACAAAACGATTTTTTTTCCTTTATGATAAAGAAGAAAACTTAGGTATACAATGAGAAATCATATATTGATCAGTCATTTAGCATACATGGATGACATTCTCATTTTTATAAATGGAGATGGGTGCTCTCTAATTAACATCAAGAATGTGTTAACATAATGAAAAGTATTAGGACAATGTACAAATTTAGGGAAAAAAAAGGATATATGGAGATAAAAGAAACATGAAATAGTGAGAAAAATGGACAAAGTTCTAGGTATAAAATTGAAAGAAATGCCCATATTTAGTGTTAGGAGAGTGTTAGTAAAGATTTGTTTCATTTGATCCATGCAAAAAAGAGACACCGTGTAGGAGAACAATGTAAATTTAATGTTTTTTTTTTCACTCATGTGTTAGTTTAAGAAAACTTATTATTGCTATTTTTTATATTGTTATGAAGTAACTAACATGATTCTCATTGGGAAAAAAACATGATGATTGAAAGATCTATTTAAGTCATGAATATCACCTCATGATTATCACAATAATTAGCCATGTGGTTTCTTAAATTATTTTTTGGTGAAATAGTTGCAAATGAAAATTGCTTAGTCAACTAATTGTGCTCTTCATTCCTTTCATATCATATATTACATTATGTGTGCAATATTTGAAACATGTTTTGTTCCTTATCACTTAGTATACTTGGATATGTAGAATTTGTTCTAGGTATAAAATGATAACAAGAGCTAGTAAAAATAATTTTCTCTACAATTCTAGAAAATAGAAGAACATATTATGCTTGTTTCACAAATGGAATGGATATTTTTGCGAATGTCATCTACTAGAAGGAATTCTATTGTTCTTGCTTAATGTGACATGTATCATTATTTCTTTTGTTTCACATGTACAACTCTCTTTCAATATATCTGCACATGTCCTACAATCCCTTTGGTGAATTTTGCAAGATATATTTATTATTGGTATTAGGTACTTACAATGACCAATCTTCTTGGCTTTAAATTTTTTTTTGATAATTTAATTATAAGATAGTATGGGTTAGCTTTGTGCAAATTTTGACTAATGTCACATAAAGATTGACCTAACTTGATTTTCATCTTGTTATGTAGTATTTTCATCATTATTTACTATTAACAATTGAACAAACAATTAAACATAACCATTGTTGATGAATTCTTTATTTTTTGTTTATTGGTCTTTCCCCTTATACTAATCTTGATATATATTTTTTTATTGAAGCCATGTGCACAAGTTTACAATTTTTTAATAGGTCCTGTTTGTTTTTATCTCAAGCATGCATTTATTTCAATGCAGCCTAATCTATGTTTTTGAATTGTACCTACACATATTTTATTTTGTACATGAACTTTTTCTTTGATGTAAAAAATAATATTCAATAAATATTAGTGCATATATCCTATTTTACCACATGCAAACTAATCTTCATATTCATTTATGTTAATTTTCTATCTACCAAATATTTTTACATTTACAAGTTTTTTATTCATATTTACCCAAGTGACTTTTATCATCCTTGCTATTCCTTTTTGTGTCTTCATTTTTGTTTAATTGCCTTATTAACTTGTTAATTTATGTATAGTAGATTCTATTGATAATTCTCTCACATTAAATCTACTACGATTTCTTTCATTTCATAACTCACATAAAATTATGTGGGGTAAATGTGCAATGTGGGTCTCTTGAATATTTTTAATTGATGAGTTATTTTAACTGAGTAAATTTTCAATTTCTTTATCATTAATCATCACATAAAATTAACTGTGTATATTTTTCTATGTTTATATGTCGTCTCTAGCATTTCTTCATAATATTTTAACACTTTCCTGATCTTATTAAGAGATGAAGATCACACATCTCCATTTTAAAAAAGGATCATGTCATCCATGTAAGGTAATTGATTTACTAGTATTTCACTTTTCAATATATACTAACCTTCTTGTCTCTATCATATAAAGCATTTAAGCTTCTAGATATGTATTTTGCTAATAATATGAACATATTAGGAGATGAAGAATCTCCTTGACTTTGGCCCTTGCTTTCAAGAAAAAAACATCATAACTTCTATGTTATAAGTATTGTAAATGAATTATGTGAAGTATATCTCTCAATAATCATAATTCATCCTTTCAGAAATCAAACTTCTCTTGGAGTTTTTGGAGAATTTCAATATACCATATTAAACACTTCTTTATATCTAATTTTATTATAGCATTTTTCATATTGTATTCATTTATTTATCAAGGATGTATTTCATATGCTAATAGAATTTTATAAATATTTTGTTGATTGGAGACAAATCAGTTCTAATTTATTAAAAATACACTTTTATAGCACATATTTGCATCTTTTAGCCAAGAATCTTAGAATTGTCTTATAACTTGCATTACATGGACTAATAGGACTAGATTGACCCCATGCCTTTGGATGTTTAATGCTTGGGATTAACACTATGAGGGTACTCATGATACCTTTTGGCAACATCCATCCCTTAAAGAAATAGGCAAAAGCCTCAAAAACATCCTCCTTCACAATATAACAATAATATTTATAACACAACATCATGAAATCATCTAGTCTAGTAGTACTATTTGACTCCAGAAAAAAAGTTGCCTCTTTAACTTCTTCCAATTAAAAATTATATTTAATGTTCTAGCCTCACCTTTATTAATAATAATTGGAATGATCTCCAATAATTTAGTCTCTATCTAAGTGTCTTTTCTTAAAATATTTTTGAAATATTTTATTCCTGATTTTTTAATTTCTTCTTTCCCTTCAATCAAACCCTCTCTATCCTCTTCTCTGCATATAGAATTTGTTTATCTTCTATTTTTTATCATTGTATAGAAATATTTTGAGTTCTTATCTCCCTTCTCTAATACACTTTATATTTGATTTTTATTTCAATTTTTTTTCATTTAAGAATGCTTGATAAGGGATAGCTATTACCTCATTAGTTCTTCTCATTCTTTTTTTCCTCTTGAATTTTATAGTTGTTTTTCCATATCTAGAACTAGATCTTCAACATTTTTTTTGTTTCAAAAAACACTTCTAAAAATCATTTTATTCTATCCTCTTAACCCTTGTTTAAATCAAAATAGTTTATTGGCCAACATCCTCATGTATTTTTTTCATTGTCACATCTTGCCATGTTGTAGTAAAAAGATCCATAAAGTTTTTTTGATTGACTCATAAATGCTAAAATTTGAAAATTATTTGGTGTCTTTTGGATTGATTTTTTTCTTTGTAGTAACAAAGGGTAGTAATGATTTAATCTCGATTTATTGAAATGCTTAACTCATGTATAAAAAAAATCTATAATTAATGATTTACTAAAACTCAATCTTGCTTACACCAAATATTTTTTGCATTTCAATTATATTTAGAACCTTGATATCTAGCATCAAGCAATCTATATTCAAGTATGTCATTACTAACATCTTCCATATTATCAGTGTTTTGTTATCTACCTTTCATTTTCTCATCTATTTTGAAATTTTCTCATCTGCCATTCATAGTTCATTCATCATCTTTGATAAGTTTTTTTTAATTTTCTTATAACTCTAATTCTTTTATTTATGTTATATTTTGTGTATACCATGGATACACATATCTTTCATTTACTTGTTACTTTCATTACTTTGAAATGTACTACTTGTAAGGTATCCTCTAATATAGTCACTTTAGTATTTCTTTCAATTAATTTAATTTTTAATTCTTATGTTACTCTAGAAATTCTCAAATTTCATCTAGGAAAAATTTTTTGATTCTTTTTTTTTTTTTTTTGCCAAGGGTTCAAAGATTGCTAAAACAATAATATTTCATAGTTTGCACAGATAGTTCACCCTTCTTCAAGTTGAAGCATTAACAATGTCTCTTATGTTCCGTATCAAGGATATTTTTATCCAAAATACACCCCAACAATGAATGAGAGTTCTCATTCATTACTTCTTTCATTCCTCTTTGAATGACATATCATCAATGTCTTCCAAGATTACTTTTAGCTTATATTTTCTTAGTTTCTTATATATGTGGTTTTAATTGGACTTATTTCATTTTTATACTTATCTTTAGCTTTTCTTTATTCATTAGAATAATATTTACTAGGGGATACGTTAATATTCACTATGGGGGCTGCCAAATAATCCCTCCTAGGATACAAGTAGTCAAAAATATTATGTTAAAAGCATAATATTTCTCAAAATTTTACAAATTATATTATTATTTTTATTAATTTAGATATTTTATTCTAACAACACTAATTATTCAATAATTTATCAAAGAAAAATATTCCAAATAATTGAACAAAATACCAAAACCAATACCATAGTTTTTCGTCCATGCAAACCACTTGTTGGAATGGAAGTTTCTTCCTCCCTTATTTCTTCTAATCTATGTTCTACCATTCTATCAGGTTTATTAGTTTCTTTATGGCCACCTTTCAAAATTTCTCATCATCAAAATATTCTTTCTCCAATCCTCATTTGTCCTTGAGTTGAAAATTCAATTTTACATTTGTTGAATAATATGCTAAGACATCCATTTTGGTTTGTTTTATTGTCAATGTTATCGAATTCAAAAATTATGTTTTTAAATTTTTTTTTAAAATGCTTACATGTCACCATGAGAGAAATTTCAAGATTTTGATTTTGAGTGTACTAAAATATAAATATTTTATATTTAGATACACATTTTTATATATATTACAATTTTGAAACTTTTTTTATCAATATATTTTGATGTAGGCACCAAAACATAATTTAGCCAAACCTTTTTAGCAACATTATTTATATAATAAAATATAAATACTTTTTTTATCCTACAAAATTTCTATTGTTCATATCAACATTGAAACCTTGTATCATTTTTTTGTTTTTGTTTTTCTCTTTGATATTTATTTAGCAAATATTTATTTGCATGAAAAATATATGGCATTAAATGCTTACCTAGCAACATCCTATGATCACTAAGCAATTTGTGTTGTTTTTCAAGAAATATTAATTGCTTTTATTTTCTCCACACCTTGTTTAAACCATGACATATATACACAACACAGTTCATTTTATTTTGATTCTTAGCAACAAGTTTGCTACAAAAGAAATATTGGAGTCATGGAAAATCTTTTTTGAAAGTGAACTTCTAGTAAGTTTTGCACGGAAATAATACGTTTTAAATAAAAAATCTAAAATATAATGTTAGTTTCAAAAATATGCCTAAACTATTGCATCTGAAAATAGCGTGGCAATGGCCGTTGTTGTGAACGACAGTCATTGTCACGCTGTCGAATTTTAAAAATGAAAGGCCAGCTTTATGAATGTCGTCTATTGAAAACAATATGGAGATCTCATTATCGTTATCTCAGCTCGCCCCTTGCTCCAGGAGCTCGTCGAGCTCCAGCGAGCTCGAAGTGGAGCTCGACGAGCTCCCTCGTGAAGTTCCATCAAGCTGCACGATGGAGCTCGAGTTAGCTCTAGCGAGTTTGACATGTAGCTCGAGGAGCTCCGGCGAACTCGATGTGGAGCTCGAGGACCTCTAGTGAGCTCGACGTGGAGCTCAAGGAGTTCGTGGAGCTTCAAATAGCTCGAAGTGGAGCTTGCTAGAGCTCGAAGTGGAGCTTGCTAGAGCTCGAAGTGGAGCTTGCTAGAGCTCGACGAGCTCCGTCGAGCTCAAATTCGTGCTCACTAGAGCTCAATGAGCTCTTTCGTGGAGCTCTGTCGAGCTCCAACAAGTTCGAAGAGGAGCTCATTGGAGCTCAACGATGGAACTCATCAAGCTACTTTGAGCTCAACGGAGATCCACGAAAGAGCTTAGTGAGCTCTAGCAATCTCGATGTGGAGCTCGAGGATCTCCGTCAAGCTCCACTTCAAGCTCACTGGAGCTCCACGTCTAGCTCGCTGGAGCTCCTCGAACTCCATCATGGAGCTTGATGGATCTTGACGAGTTTCGTTGAGCTCCACAAAGGAGCTCCACGTCGAGCTTGCTGGAGCTCGTTGGAGCTCCATGAAGGAACTCTTGGAGACATGCATGGGGAGAGGGGCAGGAAGATTGTGGCGAGAGGTGAGTGCAAATGGGTGAGGGGAGAAGGGCGAGGGTAGAGGGGCAAGGGGTGAGATGAGATAATGATGATAGGATCTCCAAGGTATTTTCAATAGCCAACATTCCTAACGTCGGACTTTGATTTTAAAATTCAACATCATGGTAATGATCGTTGTTCACAATGATGTCCATTACCATGCTATTTCCAGACGCACTAGTTTGGACATATTTTTGAAACTAGCATTATATTTTAGATTTTTTATTTAAAACATATTATTTCCGTACAAAACTCACTTCTAATTCTATCAAATCATCCTAAAAAGACATAGGGAATCCTTTTTGGGGGAATTATGTATCTGGGTGTTTCCCCATAAATTTTTAAGATTTAGAAACTAAAATTTTGATATTTTTAAAAAGGTCACAAAACTAAAAATAAATTAAAAATAAATGCACCCAAATTCGTAAGTCCTAAACAACCCTTTCTCTTGCCCCTCACCACTACCACTCGCCCCTCCTTGTCCTTGCCCGTAGCTTTTGCCCTCCCCCTCACCCTTCTCTCCTCGCCCGTTTACCCTCACCTCTGTTGAGCTCCTTAGTGGAGCTCCCTCGAGCTACAGCGAGTTCGATGTGCAAGAGTTCGATTGGAGCTTGAAAACCAAGCTCCTGGAGCTCAACCGAGCTCGTCATCTAGCTCCAAGCTCGAAGGAGCTCGATGGAGCATGATATCAAACTCATGGAGCTCTCGGTCGAGCTCCATTAACGTGACCATGAGCTCTAGAAGACCGTTGGAGCTCGTGGTCGAGCTCCATCGAACTCGATAAGAGAGGGCAAGGGCCAATGGGAGAGGGCGAGGACCAATGGGAGAGGGCGAGGGACAATGGGAGAGGGCGAGGGTAGTTTAGGGAGTGTACTAAATTTCAATAGTTTTCAGATTTTGGTGACTTTTTTTCAAATTTAAAAAGATAAGTTTAAAATTCTTAAATTTTTATCAAGGAACACCCCAAAACATAATACCCTCATTTTTTTTTTTTCTCTTTTAATTTTGATTCTCTTTTCTTTTGATACTTTTTTCTCTAGATGCTCTTTAATCATTCAAATAGTTCCTTTTATGTTTGTTCAAACCTACAAATGCTCCTCATTTTCAAATCTTTTACAATGTCCACTTAGGAAGCACAAATCCATTCTTTTTGGGGGGGAATTATGTTTTGCAGTGCTCCCCTAGAAATATTTAATAATTTAAAATTGATCTGTTTAAATTTGAAAAAAAGTCACCAAACTCTAAAAAAATTAAAATGTGGGGCACTCTCTTACGTTTATACAAAAACTCTCTTCATTAAATCAATAAACTAAAATTTATTTTCAATATATTTTTTTATTAAAACCTTACCCTCTCCCATCGGCCCTCGCCTCGCCCTCGCCTCGCTCTTGTTCCCCTCCCATCGACCAGGAACCCCTCAACCCTCTCCCATCAATGGAGCTCATCGTTTAGCTCGATGGAGCTCGTCGTCTAGATTGATGGAGCTCATCATCTAACTCAATGGAGCTCGACCACGAGCTCGGGGAGCTTGAAAATGAGCCCGCAAAGCACCATAGAGCTCGATGAAGAGCTCTTGGAGCTAGTATTTGAGCTCCTGGAGCTTGTATTCGAGCTCCAGAAAATGGAAAGAGGGTCGAGAGCGAGGCAAGGGCCGATGAGAGAGTGGAAGGTTTTAATAAAAATTAATATTGTGACTAGCTCCTGGAGCTAGACGGAGCTCTCGGTCGAGCTCCTGGAGATTGGCGTCATCCTCCATTGAGCTCCTATAGCTCGATCGAGACCTCCATTGATCTCCTAGAGCTCGACCGAGAGCTCCATCAAAATTGGAGCTCGAACGACGAGCTCGATGGAGCTTTTAGTCGAGCTCCTTCGAGCTTCAGGAGCTCGAACGAGAGCTCCGTCTAGCTCCTGGAGCATGATCGAGAGCTTTGTCAAATTCCTGGAGCTCTACGACAAGCTCGATAGAGCTCTCGGTCGAGCTCTTGGAGCTCGACCGAGCGCAACATCGAGCTACTGGAGCTCGGCGATGAGCTTTACGGAGCTAAGCATCAAGCTCCAAGAGCTCGATGATGCCTCCACGAAGGAGCTCGTGGGAAATGGGCATGGGTAGAGGGGTGGGGATAGAGGGGTGAGAGGTGAGGGAAGATGGGCTAGGAAAGATGGGCGAGGACGTGGGGTGAGAGCGTGGGCAAGGGCGAGGGGCGAGGTCATGGACGAGGACGAGGACGTGGGGCGAGGGCATGGGTGAGGGCAAGGGGCGAGGGCATGGGCGAGGGCGAGGGCGTGGGCAACGGCGAGGGCCAGGGTTTGGGTGAGGGTAGTTTAGGATTTATAAATTTGGATACACTTAATTTTAATTTATTTTTAGTTTTATGACTTTTTTAAAAATATCAAAATTTTAATTTCTAAATCTTATAAATTTATCGGTAAACACTCAGTCACCCAGAGCATAATTCTCCCTTATTTACTTCTTTGATTCGATATTTTTGGAAATTTTTGTTTTTCTTTCTTTCCATGGGTATTTGCTAAAATTATTGAATAGCTGCCTTTTTTGAACTTTATGATACTTTTTGCATGATGAAACTAAAAAGTCTATTAATAAATTGCTTTAATATTGTGATTTAAAATTTTTCTTGGGAGGGAATGAAGACATGAGATAGAAGGAGAGAGTTACAATATCTTTTATATGTCATCAACAAATGAATTATTGTTTAAAATGTAAATTCTTTTTCATTTACATTTTATCTAGATTCTTTTATTTCTTTTTATCATATGGTATATCAACAACAAAATTAATAAATAGAAATTTAAGTTAAGGTAATAAAAAAAAGATATTGTTGTTTTTCACATTTCATCCTTAAAACTAAAATATTTATGTTTTGGTATCTATTTTAAAAAAAAATTAATAAAAAGTACTAAAAAATATTAAACATTTACATTAAAAATCTCATAATTATGCAAGCCCAATGTTACCTTCTTTTAAAAAAATCCAACTCACCTTACAACGTCACTTCAAATAAATAAAAAATTGTATAGTGTATTTTCACATAATTATACAATTTATACGAAGAATCATATATAAGCATATACACATATATATAACATTATAAATGTGTATTAACAAATACACACACACACACATACATATGTATATAAGACTTTATACACCTTCATAAATATGTATATACATATATTTACTTGCATAAGTGTACAAACATATATTCACTCATATTTGTGTATACATATATATACAATTGGATATATGTGTATCAATTAATTTAGAGTTAAAAATATGTGTATTTATGTTTATATGATAGTATATACTTCATATGTATATATGTGTGTGTGTGTGTGTGTGTGTGTGTGTATTTACATGTATATACAACTATATAAACTTATATATGATTATGTATAAGCTTATACACATCTATGAATTTGTTTATACATGTATGCACAATAATCAATGTATACAATATGTTTTAAGTGGATAATTTTTCGAACATTTTCATGGATAGTGTTTACAAAAAACACTCAGAACTATATACACATACTTACAACTACATTATGTTAAGCATTATGCAAGTTAAGGATATGGATGTTACGCACAACATGGAGTTATGCAGAACCTGTTTATGCATAATGTTATGTGTTTGTTCATAATGAGTTCATAATGTTATGCATAAACTAATTTGTGCATAACATGAGTTCATCATGTCATGCACAAATTAATTTATGCATAATGATAATGTTTATTTTATTTAATGATTTTTTATAGGTAATGTGAATAGAAAAGATTACAAGTGTATTAACCCATGTTTAGCCCCAATATATATATATTTTAAGTTTTGGGTAATTTTTTTTAAATAATTTTAAAATGAGGATCAAAACATAAATATTTATATTTTGAACCATCTGAACATAATTTTCCTTTGAAGTCGCTTTTTGAATACTATCATTTGTTTTATGAAATATATTAAATCTTAAAATTTATCAAATTATACATTTAAAAGGATTGAAAATATAATAAAAAAGATTCTCAAAGGTGTAAAGTAATTTTTTTTTTTTGATATAGTTTATAATTTCAAAACTATCATATTAGAGTCAGATGTATATTTTGATATAGTTTATAATTTCTTTCAATTTGATAAAATAAAAAAAAAAATTCTTAACTTCCTTAAATTAATATCATATTTATTAAATTAATATAAAAAATAAATTTATTTTATTATTTATAATTAAGAAATGATTAATTATATTTAATTATTAAAAAATAATGCACATTATTTATTTAAAAAACAATGAATATTTTTTATTTAAGAGATAATATATGAATAACACTTATTACATAATAAGTTAGACTATTATAAATAATAAAATAATGAATAGAATTATTAAAGAAGTATTAATCTATGATACTATATATTTTCTCGACAAATTATAAAGATATAAAAATTTATGTTAACAAAAGTTTAATTTAGTTTTTTTGGCCAAAAATATTTTTTTTATTTCTGCAAAATATATTTTGAAATCTGAAAATATTATATACCAAAAAATTGATTTTTTTGTCAAAATTATTATATTCCAAAAACATTATTATATCCAATCATCTTAAATAAAATTTAAACTCAAAACATGAAAAATTACTTTTTTAATAAATATGTTTGGCCAGTAAATATGTATCCCAAAAACTTATATAGATGTTAGTTTTTCAAAAATCTATTCATTTTTTAAAATAATTGAAAAACATAAAAATTATGATTGCATTTAAAATTTTATATTTAAAAAAAATATAAACATTTTTTCTAAAAAATATTATAAATTTATAAAATTTTAAACTACAAATTATTGAAATTGTCATGAATTTAAAGTTGTATATTTTTAATAATTTCACAATTGAAAATTGCTGAATTTTTTATTTTTTTGTTCCTTTTTTAAAACTTTATTTTAGTGATCTTTATATTCTGCTAGTTTCTAATAAAAAAAAAAGAATAATATCGTTTTTATATTTTCATAAATTATATAAAATAACTTTTGACCTAAACAATATTCGCCTATGGGCATTTGGTGATAAAAAGATTTTAACATGTTTGATGTTGAATCGTTCAAACTTTGTAACACATAAGAGCCAATTATAAGTTTAAAATTTGAAAATAAAATAAGCTGGGCAAAAGAAAAAAAAAATAAATCAAAAGATATCAATTCATCAAAGAATTACCAAATACATTAAATCTAGAAGTGTTAGACGGGACGTGCCAGGCTGGCCCGGCCCATTTTTAGCCTGGCTCACCGTGCTTTCATTCCAGGCCAAACACGGTTCTGTAGAGGTTAGCCCGGCACGGGCCTGTGGCATGAATCCGCTGGGTTCGGCGACGCGCTGTCGTGCCGCTCTCCCACCAAGATTTTTATTCACTATCGGGGGTCGGTGAGTTTCGCTTGTTGGGCTTAACTTCTGTCACTAGGGTGGTTTCTCAGCTCGTGTCAAGATACCGTGCAGGGTCATGCACGTTCAAATTGTGTTGTGCTTCATGTCGGTCTAATTAAATCTTTCAAAGAAGACATTGTTAGGTTTTCATGGAGAAGTTGTCCGAATATTTATTATAGTGGGAAATGCGTAAGAAAAAAATCAAAAAAAAATCAAAAAAATCAAAAAAATCAAAAAAATCAAAAAAATCAAAATATAAATCAACCAAAGCAATTTCTTGATTTTTGAATCGTTGTTTAGTGCATTGTGGTATCACTCTTTTATGGATAATTAATTTATTAAAGCACAATGATATCTAATGAGAGAATTGAAAAATTGAAAATTTGGAGAAATATTATATTTTAATGCGCATTTCTCACTTAATTTAAAATTATAGTCAATTTTGGTTATGGAAAGACATATCATCAACAAACAAATTATGGATAATTTTATTTTAATGCACATTGATAAGAGAATTGCATAATGAATAAAGAGAGAATTGTGTTTAGGTGTACCCAACATAAAATATTTATGTTTTATTGTATCAAAAATAAAATATTTATATTTTAGTATATCAAACACAAAATATTTATGTTGTATTGTACCAAAATTTTCATATTTAAAAAAAGTATATCAGAATCTAAAATAAGTATGTTTTGCTATACTAAACTTTTTATAATTAAAAAAATGTATACATAATATGCATGTGTAACGCACACACACACACACACACATATATTTTTAATTATTGATATATAATTATATATAAAAATATTTATATAGTTATATATAATTATATATATATATATAGTATATTTATATGTATGTATATCTATGTGTGTGTGTGTGATTGTGTGTATTTGTTTATATAGGAGTGTGTGTGTGTGTGTCGATCTATATATATTTTTATATCCTATATATATTTATGTGCATACATATATATGTATTTCTTTTTGTATTTATATATAAGTATTTCAAATTTCTTATTACTTGATAATATATGGGTAGTTAAGTAGTTTGATTAGTTTTGCCAAGTAGAGGATGTGAGTTCGAATATCACGTTGCCTCTTTTATAGGATTAAATAGTTTCATGCTTTCTAATGTCAATTAACAAAATCATTTAATTATATTTTATTTTTTTTTTCCAAATTTCATAGAATAAATTGAGTCAAAAAAGTTTAGTACACTAAAACTTAATTATTTTAGAATTTGATATAATATTTTTTTCTTATTATAATTACCATTTATTTTATATTTTATCCTTTTTACATATTATCTATTTTTATATGATTTATAAATTTATAAAATTTCCATAATTTTAGTAGTTTTCAGATGTTGTATTAATTTCATTTTTTTAATTTTTTATTTTTTATTCTTACATTTTTTTTAATTTCATATATTCTGCTAATTTTAAATTCTTCTTTTTTTTTAATATTTTTATAAGTTATTATAGTTTTATAATTCCAGTATGGTTTTATTTTTTATTTTTAAAAATTATTTACTAGTATAAAATGTAAAATTTGATATAATTTATAATATTATAAATTTCATAAAATACAGTTTAGTATATCTGGCCTTTGCAAAATATGAAGAACAAGTCAAATGAAATATGATGAATTTGCTCACTTACATATAATTAATATATTGTGGGATCAACAAAAATAATGGAACCTAGATAAAATGAAAATTAAAACAATTTTTTAGTTTAGCCACATCAAAAGAATTACTTTTTAAAATGTATATAAGAATCTCAAATGTTAAAATTAAAGATAATACATAATTAATTCTACAATAGTTGTGATTAAAAAGATGTTCGATTTTATGTTTTAAGTAGAAAATTTAATTTTTTGCAATCATCTAATTTCTCACCATTCCAAAAATCACTATAATAATTAAGCTTTCAAAATGTACTATTTGAAACAATATGTTATACAACCTCTAAGTACATATGTATCTAGACAAAATTATACATACAATGTGAAAGCTTGATCGATGTGAAGCAATAAAATATATTTGAGGTTCTATGTAGATAATGTGAAACGTATGACATGATAGATGTCAGGAGAAATTCACCACTACCCGTGGTTTCTAGTAGTTCTTTACGAATGGTGACATCCCTCATAAAAATAAATATCAAGAATATAACAATCAAACCAATTGACTAAGCAGGAACTTATAGCTTCCAAGTATTTCTTTCAACACTAGTAAAATTTCTCATTCTCTATAGCTACAAAATTTAAATATTGACATTTCAGCTAGCTAATACGATGTGCCATAAAGAAATGAAAACACTTGTAAATTTTTGCGTCTAAATACTTCTATTGCTTAAAAATAAAACTAAGTAGTTATGTATCTTTCAAAGTCATGGGAAAATTCTTAATCATTATCAAATTAAATGAAGTTTCCATTTCATTGAGGTTCTGACTCAATGAAAACAATCAAGAATATAACAATCAAACCGATTGACTAAGTAGGAACTTATAGCTTCCAAGTATTTCTTTCAACACTAGTAAAATTTCTCATTCTCTATAGCTACAAAATTTAAATATTGATATTTCAGCTAGCTAATATGATGTGCCATAAAGAAATGAAAACACTTGTAAATTTTTGTGTCTAAATACTTCTATTGCTTAAAAATAAAACTAAGAAGTTGTGTATCTTTCAAAGTCATGGGAATGATCTTAATCATTATCAAATTAAATGAATTTTTCATTTCATTGAGGTTCTGACTCACTTCTTCAAAATTTCTCAATTATACACATAAGGGTTGTGGTATCTCATTGCATAAAATATTGGACAATATTACCTATGATGTTATCAGATAATTATAAATTTAGTTAGTTGCACATTATATGAATGTTGGCTTACTCTATGAGGGTACATAGTATATTTCAAGGAATGACAAACATTGTAATTTACCTTATAGTGCTTTTCTGAATTTGTTCATCTTCTTCCAGAAGCTCAATCATTATAATAACAATTCACTTGAGTTCCCAAAATTATTGAGTTTCCTTTCTCAACTATCCTTGAATCTTTTGAATCCCAAGAGCCATGCAAAGTGATTATCTAAATATTACCCAAAATATAAACAAAATAACTCCAATATTTCAACACCAAGCCTAACAACGGCAGCATTTCCATTAAGAATTTAATTATGAGATTAAAATATATTTAACAAATCTAAACTATTTGCTGAAGATAGTTCATGTGATATCAAAGATTATTAACATAAACCCACTTGGTAAAGAAGAATATGATTATCCTCCAAGATATATTAACTTAGTGTAATAGATGTGAACTGAAAACAAAGGTAAAATTTGTTAGTAGATGAGTGGTTGCACAATTTCACAATATCTTAGAAATTTTATTGAATTCTTGGGTTTGCAAACTAAGTTTTTGATGAGGATCTTAGGAGTTGAAATTTCATAGACACGAATTACATGGTTGATTTAGGTTATGAAATTTCTAGATTTGTATTTATGATTAATATTTTTTAATTAGTTAAAAAATTTTCCAAAATTAACTCCATAATCTTTAAATTCTTATTTCAATTTACTTAACCAAGGAGAATAGACGATATTTTTCTGAAAATAGTGAATTTAATGATAAACATCCAAAATATCATTATAGATTATAAAATTACATCCATATGAAATAATCCCATAAACATAATAATAGTTTTTTGAAGTTGTGTGAAATCATAAAACATGAAACAAAAAATTAACAATGTTAGTTTTTATAGATCTTGCATTTAACTCTACTCTCTCAATAAAATGCATGAACTAGCATGCTTCTGTTACATTATCATTTCTAGAGATTGTTCATTTATTTTTATAAGGAGTTCTGATGGAGGGAGACACGGAGAGAGAGAGTGAGAGAGAGAGAGAGAGAGAGATGAGATGAGAAGAAAGATTATGAAATTATTCTAAAATTATACACAGACTCGATACATTTAAAACAATTTGACAATTAGGTTGTCCATTATTTTCAAAAATGTTTTAAGTACTTGAAAATTACAAAAGCCCTTTGTCCATGCCCACAAATGCCACCATTGGAATTTTACAAGTCTATATTGGTAAACTGATGAAGCCTTCTGCCCAAATGATGTATCCATGGAATTTCACACGTGCTTATAAACTAATAAAGTGTTTCACTAAGCAATGAAATCCATCAAATTTCATTAGTTCTTGCTAACTTTTGAGGTATTCTACCAACTAAAATAAGTTTCCAGCCAAATTGGTAGGATATTGCAAATTTTAACAAGTGCGAACTTCATTTTTATCATGATTTCCATAATTTTTGTATATGTACACATAATACATAGTGCAAATCTTGATGTTTTATGATTATATAGATATAGATATACAATGAATTGTATAAAGATATGCAATGGATTATATATAGATATATACTACAATGTATTATGTATATTATATATTTATACATGATATATATCTATATGTTTTATGGTTAATGTTTATATATATATACACTTTAGTGGATATGGTGTATATATATATGTGTGTGTGTGTGTGTGCAGTATAGTTGATATTTATATCTTTATATATATATATATATATATGGTATCACATCTATATAAGTAAGTATATATGATAGTTATAGTGTTTGTGTGTGTGTGTGTGTGTAGTGGAGTGCATATTTATAGATATCTATATGTTAATGTTATGATGTTTAGATTCTTGGAATATATATATATATATATATATATATATATCTATCTATCTATATATCTATATATCTATATGTCTAGATTCCACATTGATCATTAAATCATTGTTTTTTTTTTGTATTTTTACTATTTTAGATATATATATATATATCATGACAAAAAATAATCGATAGATTACCAATAATATTTCCTCAGCGGCAACTTATATAGAAAGTCCCCAATGAAAAAAAATTATAAATCAAAAGTTACTATTTAGGAGCATTTTATTCAATTAAAAAAATAGGATGGAGGTGAAGCAAAGCAAACAATATATAAATATTGCAATTGCATTTTGGATATTCTAACTTTAAAGAAACTAACACACTTTGAGACATCTTGAGAAACATGTTAAAATTCCAAATAACAAACAACAAGCATGCATAATATTGTCATAAAAAATTGACTAGGGTGATTATTATTGATGAATTATAATTTAATTTTATAAAAAACATAAAGCGGGTCTGAAGAAATTTTGTAGTGGGTTGCAACCAAAATTTATATTAGCATACCATAAAACGATAATCAAATATTGTATACGGATATATTTAAATGATAGAAAAAAGTTGAATGAGTTTTTAAGATCTTAGTCTCATGAGTATAACTCACAACTAATTTGTGGACTTCTATTAGAAATATTGGATAAATTGTGCCTCGCTACAAAAGGATTAAAAGTTACAAAAAGATAATGATTAACTTTTGTATTGTTCCAACTCCTCATCATGGTAAAGTAATTGTTCAAGTCATATAGACATTGTAATACAATATAAGTAGTTGAAAATATGTTGTCTTTGACCATAGATACTGCAAATTCTAATGATATGAAAATCACGAGTTTGTTAAACAAGTTTAATAAAAAGAATGAATTATTAATAGCTGGATACTTTTATCATGTGAGTTATTTTGCTTATGTCTTTAATCTTATAGTAAATGAAGGAATGAAAGAGGATACAATTTTACTAGTTCATCTTCGTGAATATGTGAAATATGTGAGAACTTCTCATTTTCATTTACAATTATTCAAAGAATGTGTTTGAGAAAAATGAACCATGTCCAACAAGTCTTTGTGTTTGGAATAGGAAATGAGATGGAAGTCCACATACTTAATGCTAAGTACTACTCTTGAAAATAAAAAAAGCATTGCAATGAAATGAGGAATGTAAAAAAATTTATGTTTGAACTTAAGGAAGAGTTAATGAGTGAAGAAGATTGGCTAACAATATAAAGCTTACTTGTTGTTTTTTAAATATATGATCTCATTACATTACATATTTAAAGATCAATGTATATCATTTCTAATACTTACTTTTATGAAGCAAATTGCATATAAATCCTTCTTTACAATATTTGTAAGGAGTGAATATTTTGTTTTAATATGACATTACCTTAAACATGAGTGTTAAACCAAAAAAATATAATAACATTGACAAAGTTAATCTGATATTGGTTGTAGTGGTGATGTTGAATCCTTATTATAAGTTGAAATATATGTAATTTTGTTATTCAATTTTGTATCACATTACCAAAATATATGAGATCATAGGAACTGTGAATTATTTCATAGAGTTACTTTATCAAAAATATTAATCAACAATGTTAGATAATACTTCTACTAGTATCATAGAACCTTCTAAAAGCTCTAAAGATGTTGACAAGGGTATTACAAATATTTGTAACATCATTGTTAATAGTAATAAGAATATTGACACAATTTTTTGAAATATGAAAAAAGAGTGGTGGTTCAATCAGATCTAGATCATTACTTAGAAGGAGAGGTAGATGATGATATTCCTTATTTTGATATTTTGGATTGATGGATGGAAAAAGCTTCTTCATATCTTGTCCTCTCTCTTTTGTCACATGATATTTTATTAATTTCAATGTCAATGGTTGTATCAGAGTCTTCTTTTAGTATTGTAAGTCTAGTGCTCAATCAATTTTATAGTTCTATAATACCAAAAGTTATATAATATTTAATTTGTGTAAAAGATTGGTTAATGAGTTCACTATCCCTGATTGAAATGAAGAAGAACTAAAATTGCTTAAAGAAATTGAGATAGATATGTATTTGTTTGAGCTTTTTTTTTCTTTCAATTTTTTTTAATTTCTATAATGTTCTGATCATGGCACAACACACACACACACACACACATTTTATTTTGTAGTATAGACAATGATTTTGATGACTCAGATATTGCTCTCTGAGGTTTATTTTCAGTATTTTTTTTGGTAAGCTTATACATTTATGAGATATCTTTTATAATTTTTCAATTTAATTGAAACAAATATCTTTTATATTTTTTTTCTTTTATTTAGTTTATGGGTTAAAGGAAAAGTAAATTAGCAATTGAAAATTTAAAATTAAAGAATTTACTTTCCATTGAAGGCTTAATTATTTATATGTATTGATACAATGATTTTGTTTTGAGTTGTAATAGACATGTTAGATGTTATTGTTTGTATTGAATTATACGATGACTAATAAATTTTTTATATATGTAAGCTAAATCATATGAAATTATCAATTGATTATCTTTTCAATGCTTCTCAAAATTCATTGAAATTATTAAAATCATATCCATATCAAGTCATATTTATTTATATGTATACTTTTCTTAATGTTTCTTATAATGCTACTTATTGTCCGATCATTCACCAACATTAGCTCAACCTCATTTTAATTATTTTACATTAAGTTAGGCTTAGATTGAAGGTTTAGGTTGAAAGTCAAGTTGGGACATACATCAAATCCACATATGTTGGGTTGCTATGGAGATATAACTTAGATCTTCTCATGTTTACTTGAGATGTTCTTATTGGGTATTAGTTGCTCACCCATGTTTTTTCCTAGATGGAGAAAATATTATTTTTCAATCTCAATTATGAAGAATTTTGATCTATGTGATGCTTTTGGTTATGCTTTTAGTTGACTGTTGTTTAAAACATGTAATGTGTTTGGCCATAAGAGTCATTTTATATAAATAACTTTACATTTATATGTGAATATTTTTACTGAATGGTTTATGTATATTTTCTATTCTTTAGAACTTGATCCATTTTTAATGGTTAAATATTATGTATCTTACCTTTTTTTTTTTTTTGACTTGATTCGATTTCCACTAAAATTTTGAGGTTGTTAATATTTTATAATGAAACTAACATGAAAAATAAAAAATAAATAATTGGTTATCAAATTTTGCTAGTTTTCTATAGATTATATGTAGTGCACCATAGGTTGCACAATTCAAAGTTCATATTTTTTTTTATATATTTTAATATAAACTCATTTATTTTGGATCAATATTTTTAATAAATATCTCTCATTATTTTTTTTCTAAATTTACAAAAACTCGTTATCAAATTGCAAAAACCATTCACATTGAATTTTAAAATATTTTAAATCCAATTAAATTTAACTAATCAAATCAAGATCTTCTCGACACCCAAGTGAGAGTGATTGGGGAAAATGATAATTTTTGTTTACTATACATGCACTACTAATATGAATAACATGTGCTATAGAATTGTTCACACATTGAATATCTATAAAATATACAAAGTACAAAATTATATTTTGTACCAAAATATTTTTGTCTAGAATTTAAATTCAATGAAATCACAAATCCAAAACAAATATTTAATATGGAAATTTTGGAGATACTCTAGTTATCATTCTGGCTTGTTTTTTAGGAAATAATGTATGTTTATCACCTTTGGTACATAAGGAATCCCCACTTCAATATAATTAATTACTAAACAAAAGAGGATATTCTATCTGAAGAAATCAATAGAATAAAGTAATAAGGTAAATTTTCTCTTGTTCTTTTTTTATATAAGTAATAAAGCACTATAAAATTATGTACAACTATTCTATTTTTAGATTATAGCATATTTCCTAAAATATAATGTAAATCTCAATTTTTATTTTCTTTATGATCATCCCAATGTCACAGTATTTTTCTTCATGTCATCTTCAAATTCTCTTTCCAAATATAATATATTGTTGCTGCAAAATGACTTTCCTTAGAATGTTCCTTGGAGAGCCAAACTAATATTCTCTTTTCATTATTTCAAAGATGTTGGAAATTGAATCTTTTACAACTTGGTCTGCATCCAACAACATATTTCATGTCAAATTTCTTTACAAATAGAATATTGAAAAAAAAGATGGTTAATGGTCTCTATTTCTTCACATAATTCGTAATCAAATTTTTATGGGGGGGTTGAGAATGGCTAGTATTTGGTTCTTAATCTATCCAATTTTGCTATCCAAAGATAGATAACATGTTTTGGGATGTAATTTTTGAACCTATTTATTTAGTCCATTTTGATTTTCTCAAATCATTAAAGGATATTAAGAAATTGTAGGAGTTTGCCGCAATTATATTTTCTTCTCCCCATTTCTACATCTGTGCATTTAAGACTCCTAGAGCTTTGTTTATTAAGATGTCCTTGATCATGATTAAGGACTTAAATAATGGCATGTCTTTTTTTGTAGCATAACATATCTCAAGTTCTTAATCTACTATCATCCATTGCTACAAAAAAAAAAAAAAAAAAAAATTGTAATAACAAATAAATTAAACAATCTTAAAATAACATTTATATATTGTTATTTTTGCACATGCTCAAAGAGACAAGAATGGAAGTGAATTTTCATTCATTGAATAAAATAGAGGATCTCATAACATGAAATCCACAAGGAGACAAAAAATATTGAATAAAATTCATAAAATGAAAGAAATTAAAGAGCCAAATCTCTCCATATAATCAAATAGTGATGCTAAACTAGAGGATTTCATAACATAACGTTATTTTATAATTATTGGGACAATGTTGGAGGATTTTCTTGAGGATTGTTTATATTTCTTTAAGGGATAAATACTACCAGAATCAGAGTAACCTCGTAATGTAATTCCCCCCCAAAATAAAAACAGCCATGTTAGACATAATCCATGTAATAAAGATAGACTAATCTATTTATAATATCAAAATAAATGTCTTTTGATTAGACTAGTTGCATAGACAAGTTTGATAAGAATTATATTACCCGAACGATAGATGGATTATATCACTCCTTTAAGACATGTTCATGATCTATAAGACTAAATTTTACTTAACAATTGATAAAATAAAATACTTAAATTCTAAGCTAACCACACATATATAAAAGGATATATACACATATATACACATTAACATTGGTGTAGATAAATATATAAACAATTTTTAAAAATAAAAATATTTAAATATTAAAACAAATTTATACACAGATAATACATAAATATATAAGCAAACATTTTGATATATTAATGTTTAGACGTATTATTTTTAAATTAGTGTAAACAAAACTGTAAAAATAATTAAAATTTAATGTTTAATTCATTAACTCAAATAAGAAAAATATCATAATTACCAATAACCAAACTAATCGCATTGCCATAAATGTGCGCCTTTATATGTTTAGCATATGGCGTACACATGCTGAAAAATCGGCAGGGGGGTTTTGCTTAGCAAAGACCTGGAGGTACCAGCAAGTAATTACTATTTAAATAGTTAATTTAAATAACTTTTAATCCGAAAAAACCTGAGTCACTGGTCTTGGGTTAAATTAATTTGAATTTGCGGAAAATAAATGTCAAGCATTTCTGTTGGGAGATTAAAATGAAAGCAATGTTTGATGCATTGCTAATTTTTTACATAATGTCGCCATTAAACTGACTGTAACAGTAACTGTAAATCATCTTTTACTAATACAATTTTGAAATATAAAAATTGAAACAATGGGGGTGGTATGAATCTATGATTGTGCAGTTTACCATGCTTGATGTTAAATGGTTAGCCATTATTCTGTCATTCACTAAATGATGCCTTAAATGATGACCTCCACATTACATTCTATTGACATCGATTGATCAAATTAGAAAGGGCAAGACATCAGAATACTATCTTAGAAAGTATTTCTATTTTTCATTTCTTATAGATAAGTTGTCCCAGGAAAAAGTGTTGTGGGAAATGCATAAGGTTAAAAAATATTCATCACATTTGAATAGCATCTCTTAGGGGGTGGATTCACTCTTTTATGGATGATTAGTTTATTAGAGCACAATGATATTTGATGACAAATTTCTCGCAAAATTTTAAATGATAAATTTTAGTTATGGAAAAACATTTAATAAATAAAATGTAGATTTGCAATTTTATGTTTTGGTATATCAAACATAAAATATGTGTATTTGTCGTATATAACTTTTTATAATAAAAAAAAAAGTTTTATACATAAATAATGTGTTTGAAATAAAAAATCTAAAATATAATGAGTGTTTCAAAATCATGCTCAAACTAGTGCATCTGAAAATAATGTGGCAATGGCCGTCGTTGTGAACGGTAGCCATTGTCATCCTGTTGAATTTTAAAAATCATAGTCCGGCATTATGAACGACGGTTATTGAATTTTACAAATTTTCAAATGTTTACATTGGGAACGACGGTTAGGGCTATTTAACTAAACCAATGGCCATAGTTTTCAACGTCGGCCTATGATATTTAAAAATGTTCGAATACCAGCATTAGGAATGATTATTTAATTAAACTAATGATCGTCATTCTCAACGCCGGTGTTTAATTTTAAAATTGTGTATATGTCAGCATTGGGAACGATGGCTATTTTATTAAATCAATGGCCGTCGTTCTCAAAGACGGCTATTGAACGATCCCTTCTCCTATTTTTTTTTTTCATTTTCTCTTAGCCCCGCGTTTCTTCAGCAATTTGTTCCACCACAATGTCTTCTCTACCGGACAATGCAGCTCCAAAAAATTCAACATTTGCATAATATATATATATCTTCATCATTGGTCTAAGCATCGACACCTCAAGTATAAAAAATTAAATTATAGAATACATAAAACCTGTAGTGTCCAACTAAAAAAAATTATAAAATAAAATAAAACCACATCTCAAAATAACACACACACCCTAAATTTTAATCATCCAAAAAAATACATATGCTTGCTAAACTTTAAATGATAGTATTCTTCTAGGTCCCAAAAAAAAAACTTGGAGGTGCCCCATTTTTATCTTCTTCATTTTTACCTAACCCCCGATTTTCTTCTGCCATTTATTCCACCAGTGGCCTCCTCTCCACCAAATCATGCAGCTGCAAAAAATTCAACATTTACATAATACATAAAAATCTTCATCAATGTTCTAATCATTCACATCTCAAGTACAAAAAATTAAATTATAGGATACATAGATTATGTTGTGTCCAACTAAAAAAATTATAAAATAAATTAAAACTACATCTCAAGCTAACACATACACCCTGAGTTTTAATCAACCAAAAAATACAAAATCTTGCTAAACTTCAAATCATATCTATGATGCAGAAATGATAATCTTCTCTCATATCCTAAAAAAAGAGTTGCAGGTGCCTCCAGTCTTTTTACGTGCAACAAAATCTATACTCTCCTTTTTATTTCAATCAAAATACACAAAACATCACGTGCAACAAGAATAGACAACCATATTTATTAAAAAGACTTTAAGAAGATAAATGTAGTACACACCCGACTTCAGCAGGAATTATGTCAGGAAATTTCTTGGATAATCAGAAGGAACAATCACTTTCAGAAGAATTATGTCAATGTGGGGGTAAAGAAGGTGATGTATCAATATGAGTGGGTATGAAAGGTAATCTGCATGTGTGTGGGGGCATAAACCTCTCGGGTGTGGGGTAAGTAGGCATAGTCAGCTCAAGTGTACCAAGACCGCTCTCACTGTTTGGACCATTACCTAACCTACCATCTCAAGAAAGACTTCGGTGATCAACTCCCACTCTCCCTCTCTCTCTACCTCGGGTGGGCTGCATACCTAATGGTGCTGATGACACCGAAGGTCTAATAAATGGCTAATGTGATGTCGAAGCCTCCTCTACCCAGCGATATGATAGTCTTCACCGATTTGGTGTAACACCAATTGGGTAATATGATGTATGTTGCATAAAGCACCAAAAGTATCAACACGAGAGCGATTGACTATATCAATCATAGTTGCAATCTGAGTAAACCAAAGAAAGAATTATAATTAAATAATCTAATAATTAAAAATTAGATAAAATATTTTAGAAATACATGACTCTAACTTACCAAGAGATCCATACTACTAGTTGTAATATGAAACCTCATATCATCCCTATGAAGTCGTGGTGTCATAAAATCCATGTAATATGATGATATAACTAGATGTATGGATAATGAAAGTCCATTAAACCTACCACAGTGGGTGAAGTGATGATCCTAGCTACTCGCATATTCCATAATGCTATGTATGGTGCATGATACGTCGCTGGTGTGGTCCACGTGCATCCACTAATTGCAACTATTGCTCATAAGAGCAAACTAGATGTGTCTTTGATGCATCCCAAACTGGCACAATACTCTATGTGGATGATGCCACTCAACAGTCACAAAACAAATGAGCGGTGACATAGTCCGCCAGATCTCTTGATCAGCTAAGCAGATATATGGGAGCTTATCAAGTAACTCTTTCATGTATGATTGTCATGAGACCTACATGTTAACACTTAATATTAATAAATTTTATAATAATATGAATATAATTAATATATAGAACCATATAATTTTACATAAATATTACATGATCAAGAATCTGTGTATCTAGCTGATATCGGTATAGGAGTACACCCGATGGGTTATGCATCCATGTCAAAGGTACTCTCCACCTACACCCGAGTGGAAAAGCTAGATCTACCTCTAGCTCAGCCAGAGATTCAACTAGTAATCAATCGTGGTCAGCCTTAGGTAGGTGACAATCCCCAAAATTGACATCGGCATCATGTAAGGTATGAGCAAGTAGTTGTGCTATATCTGCGTGTGGTTGCCCAAAATTGGGTCGCCCGATGTGAAGTCTCTCCCAATATCATAGTTGAATACAAAAAAATGAGAAAGCTGGTCAAAATATTGAAAGTTTTATATTACGTTAAAAAAATATGATACATTATCTATACAAGACAACACACATTTCTGGTTATTACATACATGTAGGAGTGTAATACAACCACTAATATCACGACTACGATCCAAGCTAACTCGACATAACTCATGGTATGTATCTGCTAGTTGTCACACCCTCACTCAAAGAATATTTAACGTCCTAGAAGATTCCAAAGAAGTCCATTCTTGTATAGAAGGAAGGTGATTATTTTAGATTATTCTAGAATCCTCTTAGATATATATAATAGAATTATCTAGACTTATAGGAAACATTAAAAAGTTCTAGACCCTTCCCTATACATGTATTTAAGGAGGAGGTGACCTCATTTATAAACCACCAAATTGAGTATTTCTTATAAGATTTTATTATTCAATAAAGTATTTTCTTTATTTTCAAGTATTCTCTCAGATTCTCTTTGCTTCCAAGTTGTGGGTAGAGATACCAAGCATAACAAGCAAGGAAAAAGTAAGGCTGACTTAGCAACATATAAGGGGTAAGTTGGCTAAGTGCCGCACGGAAGCTTAGCGAAAAGACTAAGTCTGTGACAGTTGATATCGGAGCGAGGTTGCAACGTGTGAGAGTAACTTGGTGGATATGATGTCTAGCTCTCATTAGAAAAAAATTTCAGAACAAGTTCGGGGAAGGGACCTTGACCCTCCCGCTAAGGGAAGGAGAAAGAAGGACAAGTCTCATAATCCTTTCACAAACTTGGATAGTCGAGTGACCCGGTTAGAGATCGCCAGGCAGACACCAAGGAGGGGTTCAATCTCATGGAGCAAAGCATGGAGAATGTCATTAAAGATTTCAAGATGCAGATCCTAGACATTCAAAAGAGGATGCAAGGCTCGCCGATTCTAGTGGTGTCACATGAGAAGTTTATGAAGGTCATGGACATGCTCACTAGCTTAGAATAAAGGGTGGAGGTCTTGACCAAGCATGAGGAGTAGCTGAAACAAGAAGTGGCAATCTACAAGATGGCATTGTCAGCTTAGGTTTTGGCCACTCATGAGGCCCAAAGGGTGGATGTGCCAAAGCCTCACACTTTCATGAGAAAACGAGATGATAAAGAGCTAGACAATTATTCGTGGCATTTGGAGAGATATTTTGAGGCAATATCACTAATTGATGAGATAATAAAGGTACGCACTACTACTCTCTATCTCACTGATAATGCAACTCTATGGGGGCATAGAAAATTTATGGAGATAGAAAGAGGAATGTGTACCATAGACACATTGTTTAATTTCAAGAGAGAGATAAAAAAGTAGTTTTATCCAAAAGATATGGGATACATAGCTCATAGAAAGATTAGGCATCTCAAGCACACGAGATCTATACGGGACTATGTTAATGAGTTCTCTTTCTTGGTGCTCGAGGCTCCTGATATGAATGAGAAGGAACTCTTTAATTTTATGGAGAACCTGCAAGGCTGGGCCGAGCAAGAATTGAGGAGACATTGTGTCCATGACTTAGCCATGGTCATGGTAGTAGTAGAGTCACTCATGGGTTTCCGAAGGGGAGACTCTTCTCAAACCAAGCTATCTTTCAAGGGTAGTCATGCCAAAGGTGAGGGAGACATGGGTTATAAAAGCTATAATGCCAAGGAAGGATCAAGGGTGACTTCTACCAATAAAAAAAGGTAATGGTGAGGATAAGTACAGGGATTTCAAGCTAAAAACCAATAGCTTCATGTGCCATGGACCACACTAGGATTGTGAATGTCCTAAAAAAGGCACTAAATGTCATGATCGATAGGGAGATTGAACAAGAGAATGATGTCTCTCACATGGGGCCAATGAAGCTATTGAATGCTATCAAGATCAAGCAAGTTAAGGAGAAGCCTAAAAGTAGGAGACTCATATACATGGAGGCCAAGGTGAATGAGGTATCTACTAAGGCCATGATAGATACTGGTGCCACACATAACTTTATCTCAAAGGAGGAGGCAGGGAGACTTAAGCTCCCAACATCCAATGAAGTAGGATGGTTCAAGGTAGTAAACTCTACTGCCAAGCCATCACAGTGAGTAGCTCGTAGGGTGACCATGAAGATTGAGCATTGGGAAGACAAGGTTAACTTCACGGTGGCACCCATGGATGATTTCTAGATAGTGATTGGGATGAATTTTTTTCACCAAGTAAAAGTTGTGTCTATACCTTTTCTACGTTCGATGGCTATTTTAGAAGAGGGGGCTCCATGCATGGTTCCCACAATCATTGAAGGTAAAGCTAAAATACTTATGTGGTCGGCTATGTAATTGGAGAATGGGTTGAAAAAATATGAGGTGACCTACTTGGTGACCTTTAAGGAAGACCCTAGTGATCCTATGAAAGATTATATGCCCATGAAAGTCATGAAGGTGTTAGATGAATTCAAAGATATAATATCACTGGAGCTACCCAAAAGGCTCCCACCCAGGATGACAGAAGATCACAGGATCGAGTTGGAGCCAAGAGCAAAACTCCTTGCCATGAAGCCCTACAAGATGGCACCCCTAGAGTTGGAGGAATATAAAAGACAACAGAAGGAATTATTGGATGTCGGATTCATCCAACCATCTAATACTTCATATGGTGTATCGGTCTTATTCCAAAAAAAATCAAGATGGGTCACTACGGATGTGTATCAATTATAGGGTGCTCAACAGGGTAATGATCAAGAATATGTATCTCATTCGCCTTATTACTAATTTATTTGACCAACTTGGTAAAGCATAGTACTTCACTAAGTTAGACCTTTGATCTGGGTACTACCAAGTAAGTATAACTAAAAGAGATGAGGCAAGGACCACATGTATAATAAAGTATGGCTCTTATGAGTTCCTAGTGATACTCTTTGGTCTTACTAATGTATCTACTATATTTTGCACTTTGATGAACAAAATATTCCATCCTTTTTTGGATAAATTTGTGGTGGTATATCTAAATGATATTATTATATATACCAACACCTTGGAAGAGTATGTTAATCATCTAAGGAAGATGTTCTGGCTACTAAGGCAAAATGAGTTATACATGAAGAATGAGAAATATTCCTTTTCTCTTGAAAAAGTGAGCTTCTTGAGGCACTACATCAAGGGTGGCAAGCTCAAGATGGATGAAAGCAAGATCAAAGGTATTCAGAAATGAGATCCCCTTACTAAGATTCCACAACTGTCTTTCTTGGGCCTAGTAAACTACTATAGGCGGTTCATTAAGGGATACTCAGCAAAAATAGCTACATTAACATACCTTTTCAAGAAGGGTAAGGCATGGACATGGGATGAAAAATATCAGTAATTATTTGAAGACTTGAAGAAGGCTATAATGAAGGAGCTAGTATTGGCACTACCTGACCACACCAAGGTGTTCGAGGTACACACTGATGCTTCTGGCATTACCATTGGAGGGATTCTTATGCAGGAGAAATGCCCTATAGCTTTTGAAAGTCGCCAACTCAATGAAATAGAGAAGCGGTAAATGGTCCAAGAGAAGAAGATGACGGCAATCATCCTTTGCTTCCGGACGTGGAGACTATCTGTTAGGATCATACTTCATAGTGAAGACAGATAATGTTGATACTAGTTATTTCCAAACCTAGAAGAAACTAAGTCCCAAGCAAGCAAGGTGGCAAGACTTCTTGGCAGAGTTTGACTACACATTGGAGTACAAGCCAGGGATAGCCAATCACGTAGCTGATGCCTTGAGCCGCAAAGCAGAGCTAGCATCAATGACTAGCCAACCCCAGGGAGAGATGATGGATCTTATAAAGGAGGGGTTGCAACATGATGTAATGTCCAAGAGTATCATCACATTTGTTCATGAGGGAAATACTAGGTAGTTTTGGGTAGAGGATGATTTGCTCTACACAAAAGGAAAGCGACTCTATGTGCCAAAGTGGAAAAGTATTAGAAGGAATCTTATCAGTGAGTATCATAACTTCAAATGGGCTGGACACCCAGGGCAACGACACATAAGGGCACTACTAGAGTCTGTCTACTACTGGCCACAGATAAGGAATGATGTGAAGACTTATGTGAAGACTTGTCTTATGTGCCAACAAGATAAAGTGGAGCAACATTTTCCCAAGGGACTACTGGAGCCACTACCTATAGTAGAGCAACCTTTGGAAAGTATCATTATGGACTTCGTTATCAACTGACCCAAGTCCGAGGGAAATGGATATATCATAGTGGTAGTGTATCAATTTTCAAAGAATGCTACATTCATAGCAGCTCCTAAAGATTGCACAGTATAAGAGACGGCCAATCAATTTCTCAAGAACGTGGTAAAGTGTTGGGGACTACCGAAGGTTATCATTAGTGATCATGACCCACGCTTTACTGGAAAGTTTTGGATGGAGCTCTTCAAACTCATGGGCACAAAACTTCACTTCTCTACTCGCTTTCATCCTCAGACTGATAGACAGACAGAATAGGTGAATGCATTACTAAAGTTGTACTTGAGGCACTTTGTGATTGCCAATTAGACTGACTAGGCCAAATTACTAAATGTGGCTCAATTCTACTATAATCTACAGAGAAGTGAGATAACTGGGAAGAGTCCATTCGAGATAGTCACGGGATAACAACCAATGACTCTTCACACCCTTGCCAGAGGATACACATGGAGGAGTCCAACAGCTTACAAATTTGCTAAGGGATGGCATGAGCAAGCTGATATAGCACGCTCATTCTTAAGGAAGAATGCTAAGGAGATGAAGAAATGGGCTGACAAGAAAAGAAGACATGTAGAATTTCAAGTTGGAGACTTAGTGCTTGTCAAGCTTCTACCACAATAATTCAAGTCCCTTTGAAAGGTGCATAAGGGACTTGAGAGGAAGTATGAATGCCCCTTTCCTATACTTGGACGAGTTGGTAAGGTATCTTATAAAAAGTTGAGTTATCACCAAGGTTGAAGATTCATCATGTCTTCCATGTTAGCAATCTAAAGCCTTATCATGAAGATAAGGAAGATCCATGCCGAGGAGTGTCTATGAGGGCTCCCACAATAGTAGTGACCTTCTATGATAAGAAGGTGGACTACATCACAACAGATCGAAACCTAAGAAAGATCAACTTTCGGCCCAACAAGGAATACTTTGTAAAATGGAGAGGACTACCTTAAAGTGAAGCGAGTTGGGAGCCAGCTAACAATTTATGGCAGTTTCATTAACAAATCGAGTAATTCCATGTAGAAAAATCGATGAGGATGTCTGCAGCATTGGTGGGGGAGAATGTCACACTCTCACTCAAAGAACGTGGAACGTTCTAGAAGATTTCGAAGAAGTCCACCATTGTATGGAAGGAAGAAGATTATCCTAGATTATTCTAGAATCCTCTTAGATATATGTAATAGAATTTTTTAGACTTTTAGGGAACCTTCAAAGGTTTTAGACCATTCCCTATGCATGTATTTAAGGAGGCCCTATGCATGTATTTAAGGAGGAGGTGGCATCATTTGTAAACCACCAAGTTAAGAGTTTTGTAAGATTTCATTATTCAATAAAGTGTTTTCTTTATTTTCAAGTATTCTCTCAAATTCTCTTTGCTTCTAAGTAGTGGGTAGACACCAAGCATAACAAGAAAGGTGAAAGTATTGCTGACTTAGCAACATCTAAGGGGTAAGTTTTCTAAGTGCCGCACGGAAGCTTAGCGAAAAGATTAAGTTTGTGGCATAGTACTGCACCACCCCAACTATATATCACAATATCCATCAAATCTCACAATAGCGAAAGAAAGCACATGGGAACATGCATACCCTTCTTGTCCACAAACAAGAAGGATCTGATCACCACTAAGATGAACTCACGTGCACAACGCTCTAATGTGACCTCATCTACAACAGGTGGCGGGTTGGATAACTAGATACATAACCACCACAAAGAGATAGTGCCTCCTCTGATAGCATTGGTAGATAAGATGACACCAAGCAAATCCATGTACAACACCACCATATTGAACACACATGTGTAGTAACTACTAGGCCATGGATATGAAGACCAAGAAGGATGGCAACGTCTTGTAAGATAATCATCATCTCCCTTACTGGCACATGAAATGTGTGTGTCTTGGGTCACCATCTCTCGACGACTGAGGTGATAAGTGGCCAATCAAATCGTAATGTGGCCCAAATAGTATATACCATTAAATCTAGCCCTAATCACATATGACTGAATCCGAATATTCATCCTCCACATAGTCATGAAGGGTCTCATCTGCTATCGAGGGCAGAGGATCTCCTAAAGCTATAAGCAATAAAACAACCAAATTTAAAAGTGATTTTGTATAAATTATATGTTAAAATTACTAATAGTAATTATGATTAACAAATTACATACTTGCTATTTATCTACTAAGTGTGAATGGTGGCTGTCTTACAATACCAAGACAGATGTATTTGATGGATCCGCATCATGAAACCTCCTAGCCATGTCTATAAGATTTAATAAATCCAAAATAATTATCAAACATGATTTTCAATATTAATCACAATGATAATTTACAATACACATGTACAATAAGAAAGTTTCATCCGATAGAAAAAGTCTGATACAAGACAACAACAAAATATTCGGGACCTCATTTACAAGAAATAAATGCTAGTATATAAGTCTTTTAAACAACAACAACAACAACAACAAAAAATAAGGCCTCATTTACAAATAAACAACTAAACTTGATTTTTATTCTTACAAGATCACTAATTGTGACCTCTTGTTTGAAAAACCCACATTTAATCTTGGTTTTCCCCTCCCTGACATCCATTTCATTATGAAAATGGGTTGATTTAGGATGACCACCGACTTGTCATTTTATTTACCCAAGAGCTATGATCGTTAGACCATCATAAAGAGGCCACTCGTCTTCATTGAATATGGGAAAAAACAAACTTGCCCGAGTATCATAGTAGGATTGCACATTGTAGTAGCCTTGAACAAATAGCCAAAAATTAACACACCAATGCTGACATGCTGCTATGATATGGCTACATTAAAATCCATATATTAGTGTTTTACCACACATGTAGTTCTTGTCAATTATATTGAGGTGATGAATGTGACCAAAACTAGACCTTGCATGAAATATGCCATGTATGTGATCATAAAGAATAATTTTCAATGATCCAGCCTTATCCACACGACATTGAATCTAAGTATCAACTTATGGTGTGAACTACTCATTGGATGTCAATCTATCCCCACCTTGTTCTCTTCTTGCAACAAAGTAACTGTTAAGGTGGGAAAATGTCAACTGAACTAATGCAGTGATTGGTAAGATACGAGTCCCTTTAAGAACATTGTTAAATATCTCTGACATACTTGTTATTATCTCATATCTTCGACCTCCATCATGTGAAAGTACCCATAAATGGAAGAGGGATCGCCTCTAATTATTATCGTGCTTTAGGATTAGTACTCCCAATTATAGTCATATGTCTATTCATCTTCCATGGTATTGTCATAACAGCTGCTCTACAGACCAAATTCTTCAAGAGTATATCATTGAAGTGGGTAATAAAATTGCTTGTAAGATGACACATGTAGATCTTGTGATAGGCATATGGTGTATCCCAACAAAGATGTGGATTGCTCATAACTATCAAAATACCTGGATGTCTGTCAGATATAACACAAATCCCCTTCTATTGAGTTACTCTATTTCTGATATATGCCAAGAAACATCCCCAACTATTAATATTCTCGCCTTCTATAATAGCAAATGTCAATGGGAATAACAAATTATTTTCATCACATCACAAAGCAATCAATAATATCTCATTATACTTTTCATACAAATGTGTACCATCAATACTTAGTACATGACGACAATTTGTGAACCCTTCAATAGATGGTTTGAATGCCTAGAACACACGCTGAAATGTCTCATTGTTTGACACACTATGATAGATGGTTTTCCAAATAATAACACATCTAGAATTGGCTTGTTCTATGGCCAAAAACAAATATTGGAGATTTGCATATGATTGGAAAAAATCACTAAATAAGTGTCTAAATGCCTTATGCTTCCCATCCAAGGCTTTTTTATATGAAATTTCATATCCCCATTTCTCCATCACGATTGCTTGAATAGAAGTAGGGGACAATATAAATTGTGCCTTAATTATTGATTCTATATGAGCAGCATCCAACTTTGATTCTAGTTGATGATGGTCTTGGTTCAAATATGGATTTACACAAGTATGCGACCCTTTATATTTATTGATCACAAATAAATTAGTATCTTTCACAACCATGGCACGCAGCTATCATTGACATTAACATTCTTCGGCCTTCTTACATCTTAAAACAAACAATTTTTTTTTGAGGAGGCAACTTCAACAAACTCATCGTGTGCTCTAATTGAGTAAATCTTTGCGGCCTCTTACAATTCGAATTTAGAATTAAAAACTTTCCCAACTACAAATTCACCACTCGCATAACTTTTTGTTTCTTGCCCCCATGGAGTCCAACCACTTGAAATAGCAATATCTATGTTTTTAATATGTTTAAAATAAGGTGTTGGTGGTATGTGATGCTGAATAGGAGCTGACTCATCAGATTCCTCATCATCGTCTGTGATATTTGATACATCACAAGATAATGCATGCATAGAGACAAATATTCCTTGCTCATTCTTTAAAACTTGATTTATAGTTTGAAATAATGAAACATGTAAATCAACTTGAACATATAAGTCGTCATCATATCCAGCATCAACATCTTCATCAAAACTATCATTACTTTCTTCATAAGTGCAAGTATCATCATCTCCATATGCTCTAGTATCTCGTACTGGACCGTTGCTAGGCCCACAACCATAGTCAATTTCTACAACATTCTCGATTTCTACAACACGAATAGATTGATTCACTTGTTGGTGTATTCGAATGACCTTAACAAATAATTCAATTTCCTCAATGGCAGTTGTGTTAACCATGTTTAACATTTAGTGCACAGAACTGTCATTCCATATTATGAAAGGTTGAAACCTATTTCTACTTTTTAAAAGATACTTATACTTGAGAACTTAATTGAACTTCTGTTTTTCATTAGGTGTACTTGAAAATATGATATCACCCAATTATTTAAACATGTAGTCAACTAGTATTTCCAATGGTGCAATCAAAGCTTTGTTTCTATCATATGTCATATTATTATGAGTCCTCACTATATGTCCATTATAATAACACATTACGAGGATAGAAGAAATAGACATAATTGACTTGTTTTGAAATAAGTAAAAAATTAAATAACATGAGAGATGATTATTGAATAGGTTTTTTTTACATAATTATTTCTAGAATTATATATATATATATAATTTTGCACAAATTGTTCAGCCAAATTTTTGTATTTTAATAAAATTACATGCTCAAATGGAATAAATTGGACAAATAAAAAGTACTATAAATAACTATAATGTATAATATTCTTTATTTAAAATAATGTAGACATATATAAGTATAAGAATGACCCAAATATTGGTGTGTATACATCATAATAAGCATTTATAGTTAACTATAATCGTAGATACAAATGGAAGCATTATATTTTTGGAAAAAAATTCTTTAGATATTAATTAGAGTTTTAATCAAGTACTTCAAAAAGTAGAAATATATTCAAAAGAATTAGGGAAAACTCTATATTTAAAGAATCACATAGGTTTTTTGAAATATTTATTTGTATTCAATATGCATAGGAACCTACTTGGGATGTATTTTATTTCTTTGACAAACATGAAAGATTTGTCTAACTAGTTTATATATTATTTTTTTTATTATTAATAAATATATATTTTTTCCAATATTTTTGTAGTATTGCATTTGGTCATAAGAAAATTATTATCAAAATCAATTTTAAATATTATATTTATCATAAATAATATTGAATAATATTTTATAACTCTTGGGATCTATATAATAAAGTGAGTACCATATTGAAAATTTTATAATTAAAAAATTGATTATCATTTAAATTTTACTTGAAAGAAAATTTTGAATTGTGAGTTTTTTTTTTTTAAATATAAATATTATTTTTACAAGTTTATATTGCCTTGATATATCTATGTATAAATTATAAAAAATATTTTGATAATATTTATTTTTATTATTAGAGGACAATAAACATCCACCACAACATTGGATACTAGATAAATAATTTTAGAATATAATTAATAATGTTATACCAATTCAAGATTTTGGTTCGACATATTTATGAGTATTAGTTTATTTTTATTCTGTAAAATATTATTAGTGATACAAAGAATTTTTAACATGTAATTTGATTAAGTAATTGTATAAATAAGAATTTATATTTGAATAACAATGGCAAAAAATATTTATGCTAATAACTTTAAAAACTGTAGCAAGAGCAAAACTCATAAAACCGCATGATGTCAGTAATGTTAGATCCTTGTTATATGTTAAAATATGTAAAATCCTAAATTAAACCCGAAGGCCCCAAAATTTGATCGTAAAAAAATACGACAAATAATAAATCTCGGAACGAGAGCTGTTGAATGCTTGTGTAATGTAGTAATGTAGCCTTGCCGTCACCGAGGTGGGGTCTGGTGGAGAAGGGTCGTGAGGTCTAGTGGAGAGGATGAGACCACTGGTAGATTAATTGGCTGAGAAAATCAGGGGGTTAAGTGAAAATGGAGAAGAGAAAAATGGGGGAAGGGAGAAGAAGATCGATCGAGAATATTTCCTTCAATAGCCGGTGTTGAGAACGACGGCCATTAGTTTAATTAAATAGATGTCGTTCCCAATGCTGACATTTGAAAAATTTTTAAATTCAATAGCCGGCATTGTGAATGCTGGTCTATGATTTTGCTTTCGTTTTTAGTAGCGTCGACTTAACGACGTCAATTCTTACATCTTTTAATAGTGAGCTCCGGTATCGGAACTAGAGGTGTCAAATGTGACTTGTTGGGCCGGCCCGGCCCATTTTTAGCAGGTTTGACTGTGCTTTCGTACTGGGCTAGGCACGGTTCTGTGGAGGTCAGCCCTGTACAGGCCCACAGCACGAATTCGCCGTCGCGTCGCCATGCATTGAACTTTCTAATTTAAAAAAAATATTCGGGTTCTCGACTCGTGCCGAAGTACATACCAATGGGCCACGGTACCATGCTGGGCCATGCATGGCACGAGGCCCAGTTGGCCTCGGCACGACACGGTACAATTGTTGTCGTGGTCGGGCACGACACGAGCACGTGCACGGAAAATTCCCATGGCGGGCCGGCTCAGGCACGGCCAAATCATGCCGTGACTCGTGCCAGACTAGGCTGGCCTAGCCAGCCTGACACCTCTAACCAGAACAGACCAGGAAAACAAGAACAACAAAGAGACAGAGATAGAGATAGTGAGAGAGAGAGAGAGAGGATACGAATAATAATAACTTTATGTCGAGAAAGATGGTTAGATAGGTAGTGAGCGAGAGAGAAGACAATTGAAAAGATAGCGCATTGCGTGAAGCAACGAGTACGTTTTCCATTATTCATGTTCGAACCTTTTATGGTGTTTTACTTTTGTTTCCTATTCAAATTTTGTCTCAAAACTTATAAGGTTGTTATTGGAAAGGAGACGAGGTTGGACAGTGTATAATGTTGTTCACATTTGTGGCTAGTGGAATATGTTTCATTGTCTCACCCACATATACCCACCAAGTGTCTCATATAAGTGATATAGCACGTAAGAGAAATATTATCTTCGTCATTGAGCGTATGCATACATTAAATCAGTTATAGGAGATTTAAATACACGTGGAAGGTACCCACATAATGTCTTGGCACGAAATTGCCAGAAAGAAGAATATTATTCACTTTCTCTGCATTTTTTTAAAATTAGATGCATTATGGTTGTTTTTTTTTTGAGTTTCAATCTGAAATTCATCTTTCTACTATAGTTATTGCTTGAAGTAGAAACACTTGGTGATTAAATTTGTTATTGTCTATATGTTGCATCAATTATCACAATGACACTATTATTTTCATCATCTCATACTTCTCAAATTGACATAGGGAAAAATTATACATTGCACTAAACATGATATCAGAGTGATTTTTTAAAATTAAACCCTAATGCCCCTAAATCTAATAGCAAGAAAATAAGACAAATAAACCCTCGGGGGGAGAGCTATTGAATGCTTGTGCAATGCAGCCTTGCTGTTGTCGAGGTCGGGCCGGGTGGAGAAGGGTCGTGGGGTCTGGTGGAGAGGAGGCCACTAGTGGATTAAATGGCTGAGAAAATTGGGGGGTTAAGTGAAAATGGAGAAGAAAAAATGGGGTAAGGCCGTAAGGGAGAAGAGAAAATCGGGGGGTTAAGTGAAAATGAAGAAGAAAAAACGAGGTAAGGGAGAAGAAAAAATAGGGGAAGGGAGAAGAAGATCAGCATAGAATATATCCTTCAATAGCCGGCATTGAGAATGACACTGATGGCCATTGGATTAGTTAAATAGACATCGTTCTCGATGCTAGCATTTGAAAATTTTTAAAATTCAATTGCCGTCATTCACAATGTCAGCCTTTGATATTTTAAAATTCAATAACGTGGTAATGTACGTCGTTCACAACGACGACCATTGCCACGCTGTTTCCAGATGCACTAGTTTGGACATATTTTTGAAACATGCATTATATTTTAGATTTTTTATTACAAACACATTATTTCCGTACAAAACACAAAATATATATATATATCAGATTCTAAAATAATAGGTTTTGATGTAAAAAAATTCATTAACCCAACTTTATTATCCAAAATTTGAAAAAAAAAATAAATTAATTAATTTAGAAACTATTGTTGAAAATGGTGAAACCAATTAATACGATATAGTGAACTAGGGTGGGATTCAAGCTCATACTCTCCACTTGTAAAACCCAAACAAACCACTTAGTTATAGGTTTATTATCAAATAAAAAACAAATCAGAAAATGTATATATTAATACAAAATAAATAGAAACACATATATAAACATACATAAATATGTGTGTGCGTGCGTATGGTTGTATGTGTAGATATTATATATATATATATATATATAAAGACACACACACACACACATATTGATATATAATAATATATAAATATATTTATATATTAATGTATAATTATATATATATATATATATATATATATATATATATATATATATTTGTTTGTTTATATATATGTTTATATGTATGTATATATGTGTGTGTGTGTGTGTGTGTGAGTATTTATATAGGCACATATATATATATATATATATGTGTGTGTGTGTGTGTGTGTGTGTGTGTGTTTATTTATTTATTTATGTATGTTTGTTGATTTATACATATGTTTTTATATCTACAAATATGTTTATATATCTATAAATATTTATGTATACTTATATATGTGTTTCTATTTATTTTGTATTTATATATAAGTATTTTGATTTATTTTTCTCTTGATGATACAAATGTAACCAAGTGGTTTGTTTGATTTAAACAAGTGGAGGACATGGGTTCAAATTATAGGTGTCAAGTAGGTCGGGCAGCCTGGCCCTAGCCTGAGGCACAGCCCAACTGAGCCATGCCAGCTCGAGGCACGGTTTGTGTCGTGCCAGGCTAGGGGTTATCGAGCCTCATGCTGGTGAGGCATGGCTTGGTCGTTTTCCCCGAAGGCATGGTCCAGCAGCACGATCGGGTACCATACTCCAAAACTTAGGATGAGTATATGGCATGGTCTGATTGGACCATGCCCGACCCACCCGCACCATCACATGGGGTGCAGGTGGGATGGGCTACGCCCAAGGTCAAGGCCCGCAAAACTTTATTCATTGGTATAGTTTTTTAAATTATTTTTTAAAAAATAATTTTTTATTATTTTTTAAAAAATAATTTTTATTAAAAAAAATTTCTTTACTTGTGATCCTAACCCATCGCTTCAACCCACCCACTCGCCTGAGGTCGAGGCCAAATCCCGAACATGAAGGCTCAATTTTGAACCTTCTAGAACCAATGGCATGACCTGGCACAAACTCACCACGGCCCAGCAGGAACCGGCATGAATCCAATAGATTCGGGCTGATTGGGGAGTATTGGGTCGGCTTTTTTTGTGTCATAATGTGACGGCACGACTCGGCTCACTTAACACCTATAGTTCAAATACCACATTGTCCTTCCTACAAGCTACATCATTAAATGATTTATAAGTTTTCAATGAAAGTTTATCAAATCTTAATTTATTTTTTTTTTCCAAATTCCAAAGGACAAAATTATTTTAGAATCACCTGCATTTTTTTATTTTATGAAAACTTTGATGCACCAAAATACAATATTTTATATTTGGTGCACTAAAACATAAATCTCCCTACACAAAAATATTAAAATTTATAACTAACCATGAATAAACCATGGAATATAGTATTAAAAATAATTAAGAAATAAGAAATTAACAAGTCATAACAAAAATTCTCAATGGGTATATAGAAAATGTATGAATATTTTGGCATCATATATGCCCTACCAATGTGAGAATCGAGATAATCTACATAGCTCATATACTTTTCTCATCTAATTAATTAGTTTTTTTTTTGTTTTCCTACTCCGAAAATTTATCCCTTAATATTTTATATATGATATTTGGCCCATGAAGTTGTATCAGATAAAACCCCTATACCAACAATTTGAGTATGATGATTGGCCAAAACATTTTGATAAATAATGGCATCATCTCTTTACCAATCGAACTACTGTACTATTACTACCTAACTAACTAGATTTATAGATGCTTTTTTTTAACATCCATCATTTTTTATAATAAGTGAAAAAATTAAAAATTTATGATATTTTAATGTTGTTGGTTATAGTTTTTGAAATTTTTTGCTATTAGTTTTTTATTTTAATAAAGTAAACACTTGATCAAGTATAGCGATTTTTCTTTAATTTTTAATAATTTAAAATTGTATTCATTTACATGTTTTATATGTTTTATAAATTTCACAATTTAAAATTTTTTAATCTTAAATTTTGTGTTTTTTGTTTCTGTAGTTATTTTTATAATTTTAATTATTTTAGTAATTTTTGTATTCTTCTAGTTTTGATACGTCCACTCACTCACTCTCTCTCTCTCTCTTCGTGACTCTTCTCTGTCTCTCCTCTCTCTTCATATCTCCTAGACTCCTATATCTCTTTTTTGCCTCTCTAGCATGAGGGAGGTAGAAATTGAAAGAATAAGCAGAGATACAATAGGATCAAAAGAAAAAAAAAACTTTTTCCCACGAATTAATGACACTAAAAGAAGAAAATAATAACATATAATAATTACGTGCTCTATTTGTATATCCATCCCACTAATTATCTATTAGATTAGACGTAACAATTTAACAAAATTTTGTAAGGTAAAATTAAGTTCGAGGGAATGGTGGATCAAACCACTAGTTTGGAGTAATAAAATTTTGTACATTTCGTGAGAATGGTTAAAAATTTTGAAAAATTATAGTTAAAGTAGTATAATAAAAATATCCAAAATGCCATTCATGTGATCTTACATTTATTTTTTATTTTTTACTCTCTCACTCATAATATTAAGGGTTTAATGATTAAAATATATATTCTCTCTCTCTCTCTCCATCTCTCTCTATATCCTTCCCCCTCCCTTTCTTTGCTCCCCTTATCCATGCATCTCTCTTTCTCTCTCTCTTTCATTTTGTTTTATCCTGTCACTCTATTTCCCTACTCTGATTCCCTTTCCTCTTGTCACTCTATCCCACTCTACTCTCATTCTCTTTCCTCCCTTCTCATTTTCTATATTTAGGTATTTCATCACCCAAAAAAAGAAAATGGCTTTATGGTGACCTACTCAATCATTTTGTTCCCTTGTCTTTTCCTCTCTTTCTACATCTCCATCTCAATATTTCTCTCTCCACACCCATCTATCATTTTTGTTTATGCCTCCATTCTTTGGCATGATAAGGTAGAGATGGAGAGGAAAGGAGAGAGAGAGATACAAAGACAAAGATAAAAAAGAAAAATGAACAATGATCAATATAGCCTTTCATAAAATTGGATGGTACTAGAAATGTGATACATAATATTTAGTAGTAGCATAAATCAATTAATAATTATGTGTTATATTTGTATTTTTATTCCACTAATTACTTATTCCAATTAATACTTTAACATAATTTTATTAGGAAATATGATCATACTTTAACATAATTTTAGTAGTAGCATAATTAATACTTATTCCAATTACTTATTCCAATTAATACTTTAACATAATATTGGATGGCACTAATTACTTATTCCAATTAATACTTTAACATACTTTAAAAAATTTGTAAAATTAGTGGGAATGATTAAAAAATTTTAAAAATTATAATTAGTGAAATATGATTATAGAATATCCAAAATACCCTTTATGTGATTTGACATTTATACTTTTAAAATTAGTTATTTCTTACACTCTCCCTCGTAATAATTATGGTGTCATAATCAAAATCCTTCTCGATCTCTCTTTCTGCTACCTCTCTCTCTCTCTCTCTCTCTCTCTCTCTCTTTTCCTCTATCTCTCACTTTCTTTTGTTGCCTCCCCTCTCTCTCTATGTGTCTCTTCCTAATTCTCTATGGTGTCATAATCTCGGTCTCTATGGTGTCATAACCACACCCCCCTAGCTATATTGAATCAATAGACATAAGGAAGGAAGCTGAATCTCGGTCTCTTTTGTTATATGAAAACAAAAGCTATTAGAATAAAAGAAAGAAAAGTTTGTCCCATTGATTATAAAAAAACCTCGAGCCATAAGTTTGAAGATTATCGAGAATTAATCTTGATAGTCTTGAAAGTTCTCACAAGAATCACAAATTGAAAAAAACCTCACAAGAATCACAAATTGAAAAAAACCTCACAAGAATCACAAATTGAAAAAAACCTCACAAGAATCACAAATTGAAAAAAACCTCACAAGAATATAATCATTGATCAATGTCTAAATAAAACATAGAGAATAACTTTTTATATAAAGTTTAAAGGATCCTTAAAATGCATGATAGTCAAAAAGGTTGTTGTACAATTATATTAACTTTAAAGATTTTTTATCATAAGATGAAGAAAAATCTTAAAGTAATTTTTGAACAAGACTTTAAATAATTGAACCAACTAACATTAAAAAATCAAAATTATGTGAATTATTATATGTAGAGCCATAAACATATTTATGTATTTTTGATAAAAAACCAAATGAAGTTACTAATTGATAATTGATCGACGAGTCAGATTGCCTCTGTGTACATGCAATGATGCATGCATTATTAATAGGTGCGAAACTAGAATCTATAACTGGGTTATGTATACAAATTAATTAAATGAGCGTCATAATAATAATAATTAGATACAATATTAAAAGATAATAATATAATAATCATTATAATATAAAATATATTACCTTAATGTATGAAACATTTCAATTGAAGCAGCAATTGAAGTTAAATAGATTTGATAATACATATCATTAAATCATATCACCTCCACCATAGATTCATCATCTTCAAGTGAAATCATCAAAATAAATCAAATTTCACGGTGAAGTGAATGTTGAAAGAATTTAACTGCATGCGCATTTCAACACAAATTTTACTAATAAGTGAGTCGAATATTATGTTATGCCTCACTACAATAGATTTGGTATCACCTCATTTATATTCAACTGATTCATAATTACTTTTAATTAATTCTCTGCCTTCATGAATGAAGTAGAAAATATATTCATCCTAATCTTAAGATAAATCTACATTTAAATAAAATAATTAGATATATTAAAGAAAATCTAGGTTTGTATATATATATATATATATATATATATATATATATATATATATATATATATATATATATATATATATATGTTTAAACGTAGGAAATCTCTATCATCTGTATATAGATACATAATAATACAAATACCTAAATATAAAGGGTTTAAGTGCATATATATAAATATAAATATATAACCATTCCTAATATATACATATAGAGATGCAATGCTATATTTAAAAATGTTCAACATCATACATGCATGCACATGTATACATATAGGCATATATATTATTATATAAGTATATATGCACACACACACACACACACAAAATAGGTTCATGTCTACTATAGAATACATGTTTATTGTTGTATATATAAATGTACAAAAGTATTCACTCATGTGTATATATATATACACAATAGAATATATCATACAGAGTGATTTATAAATGCATACATATCTTTATATACATAGTAGTATAAAAGTACATATTACTATACATGTATGTATATAAGTACACATTACTACACTAATGTATACAAATACATACTATTGTACTTACATGTATCTGCATGTAAATGCTCGTGTATTATTGTGTAAAAATGTACATAAGAATACTAAATACATATTATTGTACATGAATGTAAATGTATATGTACATACATACATACATATATATATATATAAATATACAATATGTAAATATAAAGTATAATATATGCATACATTACTATTGTATTTTTAAAGATAGTATAATATAAAACATACTTGTCTGTTATATATGTATATACATGTAAATACATGTCTACTGTGTATATGTACATTGATATCTAGTAGACTACATGCATTTACATTAATTTATATATATACATATTTTTATATAGACAAGACAATAGTATATAACTATATATATATATATATAAGCATATATACTACTATAAATATAAACAAGTACACACTTGGGCACTAAAGCACATGCACACACACACACACATGTATATATATACAATTTTTAAAATGTTTATATGCATATATATACTTTGTTGACTGATGTCTAAATATATGTGAGTGTGTGTTTACTCGTGCATACGTAATGCTATATATATATGTGTGTGTGTGTGTGTAAAAACATGTATATATAGCACAATATATGCAAATACAATAAATACATGTGCATACCTATCTATTTATAAAGATGAGGATATTAGTATATATAGGCATTCATATTGAATTAGATATATACAAGTACATACATGTATACTATAGTATACAAGTATGCATGTGCAACACTACATATGTTTATATTTTGCAGCCAACTGCCCCACTTGTTAAAATAGTTCAAAAAATCAATCACATAACCTACTATATTATCAAAGATGGAGCAAGGTATATATATATTTGCTTTTTCTATCGTATACATACATATATCTAAGATGCAAAGTTATAAATAAGGATCTACACATACTAGTAGTGAGAATATTTTTCACGTGTAGATTTTTGGATAATCCAAAGCCAGATGCACTTAAATTAGTCAATTTGGTTTTGTTGAGGGGGCAGGGTGGGGGATGACAAGAAGAAGGGGAAAGTGTGGGAGGAGGAGCATAAGGGGCGGGATAGAAAAGGAGGAGGAGAAGGGGTAGAGTGGGGAAGGAGGAGGAGAATAAGGGGTGGAGTGGGGGAGGAGGAGGAGAAGGGATGGAGTGGGAGAGGAGGAGGAGAAGGGTCGGGCATGGACTGGGTTTTTAGAAAGAGGATGAGTGGATAGTGTTTCGATGTTTCCTGGAATGTTTTTTTTTTCTTAAATAAGCCCCATGCCACAAGTGAATAAAAAATGAAATATTTGTATTTTATATTTTGGGTAAACTCCTAATCATGAGTTTAAAAATGACTTGAGGTGGAGGGGCTAAACTTATAATCACAAGTTTTAAAACTCAAAAAATAAATATTTGTTATAAATACTTTGTAATGAATGACTATTATTTTAAAATGAATGACCATCATTTATGTAAGACCATTGGCTTTCTCACCATAACTTTTGGTTTTCTCAGAGTTTTAACCTTTGACATTCTTATAAACCTATAAATAGGCCTAATTAAAGTCCAATATAATGATCTATTATTTTCTTCTTTTTATTTCTTCCTCTTTTTTTAAACACATTATCATCACAAGTTTGCTCTAGATAAAGTAAAATTATATTATCATTATTCTTTTTTCTCTGATATATTAAAAATTTTCCAAAATATCAAATCTCACAAAACTTGGATTTGTGGCACTTAATATTTCTGATAAAAAATTATTTATCATGGATTCTTGATGCATAAATACATTTGACATCCATTAATCTTGGAGAAACTATAAAATAAGAAAATAAAGAGTATTAGTAAAACTATACAAAGCACTAATTTTTCTAAGGCACCATCTATATGTAGATCTAAAAAATAAATATCTCACTATAAAAGATCATTTCACCTTATGGAATGACTTGAAAGATAGATTTGACCACAAAAAACTATGATTTTACCTAAATCTTGCTATGATTGGATGCACCTGAGATTGCAAAATTTTAAAATGGTTAGTGAGTATAACTCCGCTCTATTTAAAATAAGCACCAAATCGAAGCTATGAAAAGAAAAAATTATGGATGAAGACATGCTAAAAAAATATTCATAATGTTTCATGCCACTAATATTCTTCTACAGCAAGAATATAGAGAACATAGATTTATTAAATATTCAGAATAAATATCATATCTTTTTGTAGCTAAACAAAATAATGAGCTACTAATGAAAACTCATGAGTCTCATCCAACTAAATCTGAACCATTCCCTAAAGTGAATACAAATTCATCCCACAATCATGGACATGGATGTGATCATGGTCATGATCAAAGGTAGAATTCCCAACACTATAATAATCATCATTTTAATACTTTGAAAAGGAATGACTCATTTCACCACAAAAATTAGAATAATGAAGAGATAAAATAAGGAAATAGAGAAAGTGTACATAAAAAAAATTTCAAGGCTTATAAAGAGATTTGCTACAAATGTGGAATGGAAGGACACTGGTCTCATACTTATCGTATGGCCAAATATCTCATAGATCTATATCAAGATCGTTAAAGGATAAAGAAAAAAAAGGTAGAAACTAATTTTATTGATAGAAATGATTTGAGCCTGTCTTATTTTGATATGAATTTTTTTCAAGGTCCTAATAATAATTTTAATTATTTAGTAGAACATGAAAATATAAATATTAAATAATTCTATGTATTTTATTTTGAGTTAATAAGAATATCATCTTGTTGTTTATAGTTTTATATTTATATAAATTTGTGTATAATTTAATTACAAGATGAATGATGATGATACATGCCGTGCTAATTACACAACCATGCATACAATCCTTTGAAAAAAACATATTTTTTAAATTTAATAGCAACAAATATCTATGTAAGTACCATCTCTGGTACATCAGATTTAATTGAAGGCTCTAGAAGAGTAAATATAATGCTATTAAATGGAACTAGATTTCATATTAATTATGTATTATATTCTATCATATCAATAAGAAATGTTATTAGTTTTAAAGATATCCACAAAAATGAATATTATATTGAAACTATGAATGAAGGTAAAAAAGAATGTTTATTTAATACCAATATAATTTCTGGGAAAAAGATTATTGTGAAAAAGCTCTTAGCATTCTTCTATAGGTTATATCATATAACCATAAAGTCAATCGAGTCATATATTATAATGAACTAGAAGTTCAATGGCTCAAAGATTTCTATTCTTTGGCATAACAGGCTAGGTCATCTTGGATCTTCAATGATACGACGAATCATAGAACAATCACATGGGCACCATTAAAGAACTAGAAGATTCTTTTACCTAATGAATTTTCTTGTGATTCTTGTTCACACTACAAGTTAATAGTTAGACCATTATTAAATAAAATCATATATGAATCATCAATCTTTTTAGAAAGAATACACGGGGATATGTGTGGATTTATTCATCCATCATGTAGAACTTTTTGTTATTTTATAGTCCTTATAGATGCCCCCATTAGATGAGCATATGTATGTATTCTTTCCATGATAATTGTTACTTTTGCTATGGTTTTTGCATAAATGATCAAATTAAGAGGACAATTACCATAATATCCAATCAAGATAATAAGACTTGTTAATATTAGTAAATTTACTTCAAAAACTCTCAAATGATTATTGTATGTTAATTAAGATATGTATTGAGCTTCTTATTTCTCATGTTCATAAACAAAATAATTTAGCAGAGTCCTTGATCAAAAATCTTCAATTAATAGTTAAATCATTGCTAATGAAGACCATATTACTAGTATCTACCCAAGAACATGTTGTTATACATGCTATATGTCTAATAAGAATTAGACCAATATCTTATAATGAATACTCTCCTTCACAACTTATACTAGATAAACGATCAAATATTTCCCATTTATGAATTTTTGGTTTTGTAGTCAATGTATCAATTGTACTCTCACAAAATACTAAAATGGGTCCACAATATAGACTTGAGATTGATATAGGTTTTGATCCAACATCTATCATGAGATATTTGAAATCCTTAACAAAAAATATTTTTAGAGCTAGATTGGTAGATAATCATTTTAATGAAACTATATTCCGACCATTAGGAGGAGAAAAGTAGGTTATAGAAGAACAAACATAAATTACTTGGGATGCATCAATATTATCTCATTTTTATCCTCATACAAATCAATATGAACTTGAAATTCAAAAAATCATTCATTTACAAAAATTTTATAAATTAATTACTAGATACATTCGTAGATGCAAAGAAAATGACAAATTCACATATCCCAGCTATAAATGCTTCAATGTGGTTATACGGTTTGAGGTGCTTGAACGATATAAATAATTGAATCTAAAATATACTTTAAGCAAGTGAGACCAATTGGGTCAAAAGACATAGCTCCTCAGAATATGAGAACATAATCAAAGAAACATATCCTTGTAAAGGCACATATTGAACAACAAACTTTTAAATAGGTACAAAACAAATAAATATTTCTAGAAGAGGCAAATGTACCTAAAAATTATAAGATCTCAATAAGTTATGTGCATAAAGATGAAAATTGGGATTAGAATAATTTATTGTAGATAACACATTTGTTTTTCAAATGGCCTTAGTTATCATACAAAATGATGATGATCTCGAACAACAAAATATATATGAATATAGACAAAGAAATGATTGGTCAAGATGGAAAGTGGCTATCTAGATAGAATTACATTCATTAATAAAATGAGAAGTATTTAGACCTATAGTCCAAATGCCTACAAGTCTAAAGCTTATTGGGTACAAATAGGTATTTGTATTAAAACAAAATAAGAATAATAATATCATAAAATATAATGCATAATTAGTAGCTTAAGGTTTCTCACAAAGACCTAGCATTAATGATGAGGAAACATATTTGCCTATTATGAATGCAATCACATATTAATTTTTGATAAGCTTAATAGTATCATAAGTACTAGATATGTATCTAATGGATTTATCATTGCATATTTATATGGATCCACATACAATGATATTATAATATACACATAAAAATCCTTGGATGATTTAAATTGCCTAAAGTAGTTTGTACAAAGCCTCATAGCATGAACCCAATAAAGTTGTAATGATTTTATATAGACACATGTGATACAATTGGCTTAGTAAATATTTGCTAAAAGAATGGTATGTGATTCACCCCTATATGTCCATGTGTTTTTATTAATAAATTAGAAATAAAATTTATAATTATTGCTGTTTATATTAATGATTTAAATCTTGTTGGAATTCCTGAAGAGCTCACAGAAATAATAGAATATTTAAACAAATAATTTGAAATGAAAAATTTTAGAAAAACAAAATTTTATCTCGGGTTACAGATCAAATATTTACAAATGAAGTGTTTGTTCATCAATCAACATATATCAACAAAATCTTAAAGTATTTTAATATGTATAAAACACATCTAATTCAATTATCTTATGGTTGTCCGATCACTTAAATGTGAAAAGGGTGAAGATTTATTTATTCCTTAAGTACCATATCTTAGTACCATTGGTACACTTATGTATCTTGTTAATTGTACATAACTAGATATTACTTTTTCTGTTAATTTAATAGCCAAGTACAGTTTAACTAGAGGTGTCAACCGGGCCGGGCCGGGCCGGCACGAGGTAAGGCACGTATCAGCCGTGCCTGGGCAGGCTCGGCATGGTAAAATCCCGTGCTCGGGCCCAATTGCTCGGGTAAGGCACGCCCCGTGCCATGTCGTGTCGAGGCTAACTAGGCCTCGTGTCGTGCCTGACCCGGCACAGTTCGGTGGTCCGTAGCATGGCACACCGGCATGGGCGCACGACATTTTCCCCTTCCCGCAAAAAAGATAGTGGCTCGGGTCTAATCAGACCCGACCCGCGGTCCCCTTAGCCGACCCAATCCCCCCCTCCCCCCAACGGGCAAAAAAAAATTTAAATTGTAGCCATTGGATATCGCCTCCAATGGTTAGGGGGCAGAATCCAACAGCCCTCATGATTCTGCCCCCTAAAAAATTAAAAAAAAAAATCAAAAAAAGACTTTTTAAAAAAAAAATATTTTCTATAATCTATAAATTTCACCCCTCCTCTCTATAACATTTATGTTTTTCATAAATATTTTTTCTCCCAAATCTCACATTTTCTCTGTCAAAAATCTTGTGACTCTCTCACTAGGGAAGTCGGGATATCATCATTTGGCTTAGCTTTTTGGAAATCTCAACTTGGGTTTTGAATTTTGAGCTAGACTATGGTGCACCGTGCACATGATCGACCTCACTGCTTTACATGGTAATTTATTTTATGTTTTTTTTACTTTCTCTCTCTCTAGTCTCTCTCTCTCTCTCTCTCTCTCTAGTCTCTCTCTCTCTCTAGTCACTCTCTCTAGACCTAAAATAGATAAATTTTATATCTATCCTCTAGTCTCTAAATAAGTGTCCTGATTAACAAAAATCCTAAAAAATGATAAATACTAATGAAACATATTTAAATTTAGAAAATAAAAATATTACACAGAGGTCTGAGGCTGCTGAAACTTTGGTTTCTCCAGTCGTCTCAACCAAAACTTCTAAAAAACTAAAAACTAGGACTTCTATAGTTTGGACTCAGTTTAATATAATAAAACAAAAAAAAGTGTTAGGGGTGAGGAAGAAGAAATGACATAGTGCAAATATTGTATGAGACTTTTAACATATAAGAGTTCGTTTGGGACTGGGCACCTTAAAAGGCATGCCGAATTATGCACCAAAAGACATGGTCCATTAGATCCTAGGCAAACCCAACTTGGCACTATATTTTTTGAGACTGGATCGAGTTTAGTCTCAAAGTTTACTTCATTCATATACTCCAGTGAGTTGGGTAGGGATGACATGGCTAGACTTATCACATTGATGGGTCTTCCGATCAGATTTTCAGAAGATCCAAGGGTAGTGCGCATCATGCAGACATATTTCCAGCATATTTATCGTAGGATTCCTATGTCCACATCTAGGAATGACATACTAAAATTATATAAGTTAGAAAAACAAAAAATAATTAATAAATTTATGGCATATAGTGGAGTGGTGTTCGTGACTTCCGATATCTGGACAAGTCATGATGAATCATCTTATGTATGTCTCACCCGCCACTATGTAGATTATAACTGGACAATGAATAAAAAAATTTTATGATTCTCTGAGATTCTTCATCCTCATGATGGCCCGGTCATTTTTGAGTGCATGATGAAAATATTTAGGAAATATAAAATTCAAAATTAAATTTTTTGTCACATTTGATAACGCATCTAATAATGGAGTAGCGATTAACATGTTTTTTAGGAATATTAGAGACGTACCATTAAGAGAGATTTTTCATATCAGATGCATGTGTCAGGTAATTAACCTGATTGTTCAAGCGGGTATGAAGGTGTGTTTCCCCGCGTTGTATAATATACGTAATGCACTAAAATATATTCGCACTCCTCGCAGATAGCAAGAGTTTGGTAGTCTCTATTTATCTGCGAATCTTAAGAAGAAGAAATTCCAATCGGATGTGAGACATCGTTGGAATTACATGTACCTGATGTTGGAATCATGTGTTAGATACGAACACGTGATATCCGACTACGTCAATAGTAAGAGTGCCGAACTTATTATTGACGACACTGATTAGGCTTCAAAAATTTTATTTATGAAATTCTTGAAGATATTTTATGACATGATGAACATGTGTTCATCGGTTTATACGCCCATGACTTGCATTGCACTCCGGTGCATATGCAACATTAATAGCATGTTTAGGAAGTATCGAGCTGACCCAACACTTAACCAAATAGCCATATAGTTGCAGAGATGGAAACCAAGTACTTGAAGTACTAGTCCACCGTTCTATCTCTTTATTGCCTCACTACATGCATGGACCCTATGGTTAAGGTGGAAGGGGTAGAAAACACCCTGACTTACATTTCCTCGTGCTTGAACCTGACAGAGCCACCTGAATGGTTCATTCATGAGAAGTTGACTGATCTGTTCACATACTACGATACTAGGTATGGTGGTGGTAGTAGTGAGACTATGATTACTGATATGGATACCTTGTTCGGAAATGACGATTTTTCCATTCAGCTAGCGAGGGGGAAACATAGGGGTGGACCATCACATAGGAGCGAGCTTTCTCGGTACTTAGATACTGATTATTGCTCAATCCTATCACATTCTGATACTAAGAATCTTGATATATTACAATGGTGGAAATCATATGAGTCCACCTTTCCCGTGCTATCTAGGATGGCACGGGATCTACTAACTCCTATGGTGTCGAGCGTATCATCGAAGTCTGCTTTTTCTGTTGTAGTGAACGTGATTTCGGATAGGAGATCGAGATTACGTCCGGATATTGTTGAGGCATTGTCTTGTTTGAAGGATTGGGAGGATTTGAGGTTTAGCATCCATGATCGTGCTAGAGCTGGGACTAGGACATGGACCATAGTCGCATCTACTGTGATAGCGAAGGAGTTGATTGCTGATGATGATGATTCATATGATACTGATCTTGATGTTGTGGCTGATGATGCTCATGATATGCAGATTGAGGATTGATGATGCTCATGATATGCAGATTGAGGATTGATGATGATTTACTATTTTTTGATTTTGATATTTTGTTTTTTATTGATTATATGCTTTATTTATACGTTACGTTGAAACTTTAATTTGTTTGGTTCGGACCTTCGGTATCTAATGGCTGATTGGTCATTTTTCATTTGGTTTGCTTAAGTTTTATTTACTTTTTAATTTTTTTAAACATTATTTATTGATTTATTTATTTTTTTGTTTTAATTTTTCATTTAAAAATTTATAACTCTATTATATAATTCTAATAAATTTTAAACTAATTTAATTTTACATTATAAAAAAAATTTACACTTTGTAAATTTAAAAAATTTTAAATAATATTCATATTATAAATTTATAATATTATCCATTATCTATACTTTTATATATAATTTAATACTTAATATAATTAAAATAAAAATTAAAACAATAAAATTTTAAAAAAAAATTTTTTTGGCCCGTACGGCCTGGTTTGGCTTATACGGCCAAGCCTGGCCCGCTCGGGCATGGCCTTTATACTTTATGCACGGCCCACCATGCCGTGCATAAAGTTATAAATCGTGCCGGGCCAGCTTTTATAAATCAATAAATTGTGCATAAAGTTATAAAAAAATTAAAAAAATTTACACTTTGGTGAGCATGGCAAGGCCCACCATGTCGGGCCCAGCTTTTATAAACCGTGCCTGGCTCGGCACGAAAGCACGGTCGTGCTCTAAAAAAATGGGTCAGCTCGGCCCGACCCGTTTAACACCTCTAAGTTCAACTCCAACGAGAAGACATTAAAATAGTATTAAACATATTATTCTATCTCAGCAGAACTATAGATATGAGTTTATTCTACTCAAATGAGTCAAAGCAAAAATTACTCAGATATGTAGATGTAGAATATCTTTCAGATCTGCATAAAGCTAGATCACAAACTAGGTATGCCTTTTAACTACAATAGAACTACTATCTCATATAGATTTATCAAGCAGACAATGGTTGTTATATCATAAAATTATTTAGAGATTCTTGTAGTTCATGAAGAAATTCATGAATGTATTTGGCCAAGATCAATGATCCATCATATTCAAGAATCATGTGGGTTATCTTCTGTTAAAAATAAGCTAACAATATTATTTGAAGACAATGTTGCATACATTGCACAAATCAAAGGAGGTTATATTAGAGGAGATAAAATCAAATATATTTCACCAAAAATTTTCTATACAAATGAGCTTTAGAAAAATGGTAAAACTGATGTTCAATAAATATGATCATGTGATAATCTCATAGATCTATTTATAAAGTTATTACTAACTTCAACATTCAAGAAGTTAATATATAAGATTGGAATGTGCAAGCCTAATGATGTTGACTTGAGAGAGAGCATGATTTGATGTTAGTGCATTGTACTCTTTTTTCCTTTATCCAAGTTTTATTCAACTATGTTTTACTAGCAAGTTTTTTAACGAGATAGTCCTAACAAAGTACATGTGTTCTTTTTCTTTCACTAGATTTTTGTCGCACTAGGATTTTCTTAGTAAGGTTTTAATGAGGCATGTTCTTTAATATTATGGTCATTTAAGGAAGAGTATTATAAATACTTTGTAATGAATGATCATTACTTTGAAATGTATGAACATCATTTATGTAAGATATTTTGCTTTCTCAACATGACTTTTGATTTTTTAAAAGTTATAATATTTAGCTTTCTTATAAACCTATAAATAGGCCTAATTAGAGTCGAATATAAGGATACTTATTTTTCTTCTTTTTATTTCTTCCTCTTTCTTTATAACAATATTTTATATTTTGGGATATTGTTTAATAAAACTTTGTGGTTTGAGACCAAATAATAAATATTTTCAAAACATAATTATCCCATTATTTATTTAGGCAAGTCAAACAAAAAGCCAAAAAATATTTTTGAAAAAAAAAATATTATTTAAATATCAATAATATAAAAAAGGGAGAGAATTATGCAAGAGTATATTGGGGGGCAAAATCAACATTTTTCCTTGGGAGAATTATATTTTGGTGTACTATTTATAAAAATTGAAAAAAATGAACACAAGTTTTAATATTAAAAAAATGGAACACAAAATTCTTTGGTAATTAAGTTTTAGTGCACTCATTTATAGTAATATGAAAATACCCTTATTTTTCAAACAAAGTGGATCACCACAAACTATCTATTCTAAACTACTCAACATTAATTAGATTAATGAGCTATTGGAAGCTCGTTAAGCTTGTCAAGCTCATGGAAGGAGCTTCACGAGCTCTTGGAAGCTCGTCTAGCTTGTTACGAGGTTGACAAGCTTCACAAGCTTGTTATGAGCTCCATCGAGCTCATGCTCATTGAGCTCGTGTGGCTTGAAGTGCTCCATGGAGCTCGATGGGCTCTATTGAACTCCAAGAGCTTATGATGAGCTCCATGGAACTCATCAAGCTCCTAAAGCTCAATAGAACTCCTAGAGCTTGTAACAAGCTCGTGAAGCTCATCAACCTTGTAATGAACTTGATGAGGTCATCAAGCTCGTTATGACCTTCATCAAGCTCCATCAAGCTCCTAGAGCTCATAACAAGCTAGATGAGGTCGTTATGCGCTCATGGTGAATTCCATGACAAGGAGCTCTTGGAGCTTTCATAAGCTCCTATAGTTCATAACAAGCTCATTATGAAGTTATCAAGCTGCACAAGTTCATATGAGCTCATGGAGCTTCTAGGAGCTCGTGGAGCTTCCTGGAGCTTCCTGGAGCTTCCTGGAGCTCGTGGAGCTTCCTGGAGCTCATCGAGCCCCATGAGTTTGATGGAGCTTGTAACGAGCTTGATGGAGCTCATAACGGGCTTGATGAGTTTGTAGGAGTTCGTGAAGCTCCTTCTATGAGCTTAACGAGCCTCCAGTAGTTCGTTAATGTCGATTAGTTAAAAATGTATATTTTATGGTTATGCACTTTGTTTATAAATAAGGATATTTCCATTACTATAAATTAGTGTATCAAAACTTAATTACTTAAGAGTTTGGTGCACCATTTTTAAAATATTAAAATTTGATTTACTTTTTTAAATTTTTTTATAAGTGATGCATAATGACTAAGAAGATTTAAGATTTGACATTCATGATAAGATGTAAGAGTTGATACGGATAATGATTCATAAGACTTGGAGATCGAGGATATTGAGAGTACTAGTAATTTCTTTAGAAACATTCATGATGATGAACTATATATTCGTCTATACTATAAAGTCATCAACACTTATTGATGATTATTAATTCATGTGATAATGATATTATACTAGTATTTGTTTATATTTACTATTTTTTTGTGATTTATACTCTATTAATATATTTGATTGTGCTTATTATTATTTTTATTTCATTATGATTTGAATATTCATCATGTTTTACTTCTATTTCATTATTAAAATGAAATGAATTTTTTTATTTTTTTTTGAGTCAAACCAAACACAATGTCAAATCATAATCATGATACATAAATATGAATTGTAGAAGTAGAATGACATTGCTAGAATATCATATTTTTTCTTTATTTAGTATTTTTTTTTCATTTTTTTAGGCTAAATATTTTTAAAATAATTAGTAAAATAACAATTAATAATTAACAAATTAAATGTTTAAAAAATTAATATTTTATTCAAATTTAAAATTTTGCAAAAAAAAAAATGTTTGTGTTGACACGAATTGACCTGAACCAAAACGGCTCGCACTAGGCCTAACTTGATCCGGCATTACCCAATATTTTGTGGGCCAACCATGTTGTGTTGGGCTACTACTTTAGTTATCATGTCATGGTGGGCATGCCATGACAAGATGACATGGCAATACATCACTGAAATGGGTCGTGCTAGCACGACACGACCCATTTGACACCTTTAGGTCGACAATAGGCATTACTTTTTAAATTACATATATATTTTTTGATTTTTCAATATAAATTCATTTATTTTGGATGTATATTTTTAATAAATATATTTTTCATTATTTTTACATGTACTTTATAAATAATTTACTAAATTTACAAAAATTTGCCATTAAAATAGAAAAATCCATCATATAAATATATATTTCATTTATTTATCAAATAAATCCAGCCACCTCTCCCAAATGAGAGTGGCCGGGGGTTGTGATTGCTTTTATTTAGGGAAAATTATGCTTTGGGTACTCCCCAAAAAATTTTAAAAATTAGAACCTAAACTTTTATTATTTGAAAAAAAGTCACAAGACTATAAATAAATTAAAAATAAGCGCACTCAAATTCATAAGTCTTTAACTACCTTGTACCTTATGCAATATTTGATTTCAATTTTTTTTTATTATTTTGAATTTTTTTATTGAAAATAATAATTTTTTTACAATAATGTTCAAAATAAATATAATGTAGTTAATATAAATTGATGCCATTATTTTTTTTTGTAATTAATATTTTTTGTAAATATTTTTGTTCAAAAATAAATATCATGTAGTGCATATAAATATATAAGCTTAAATTTTATTTTGATAATAATTGTTTATTTTAAATATGTTTCTTTGTAAAATAGAATTAAATCACGTACATATTGTAGTAAGTTTTTAAAAGAATTAAAATTTTGTTTGAAATAAATATCATTATTTGCTAATAAATATAAAAACATGTATTTATATCAAATAAAATTTTATTAAAAATTGAAATTTAGTTGAAATCAAAATGTAATGTACAATAATATCTTAATGAAATTGTTAAAGTTGACATGTTTAAATATATATACAAATACAAATACATGTAATGTACACACACACCATGATATACAAATACATTAGAAATACACACACACACACACACACACACACACACACACAGTTTAGATATAGATAGAGCCCCAAGGATAAATCATCTTATAGAAATCTGGGGCTCAATGTTTGAGCCCCAAAAATAAATCAAAAATAAAAAAATAAAAAAAAATCAAATATAAACATGCAAACCCTATTATATTAGGTAGTATAAATATAGATAGAGTCGATTAGTCATCATTTGTTCCCCTACAATATCATGCTTCGAACGTGTCATTCGTTTGCTGTAACGTATTCCCCTTTTTTCTTTTAATTCAAATTTTTTGTTTGTTGGTGTTCTAACACACTACTTTCAAACTATGTTTGCTAGAGTTGAATCTATTATTGAAGGTTTAGGGCATGCTCTTTGGATAGATTGTGATTGACTGCCTTAAGCCGACGAACTAGCTTCTACCAATGATGAGCTAATTTGGACTATAACTAAATAGATGAATCAAATCACCTGATCTTGGCTCGAATTCTTTTAATAAGTAATCCTTTATCTGGTAAGAAAAGTGGGGTCAACTACTTGAAGCAGAGAAGCAAGAGTTCACTTGTCTAGGAAGAAGTTTCATTTCAAATAGCTCTGAGTTTGAGCTAAAAGATGGGACAATACGCTTTTAAACCAAGAGTTTTGACCTTTTTGGACTAGTGTTGGAACTCGCTTGACCTTAATTAGGCAAGGTTGAGTAGGAAGATCTTCCCACTTCATCATCCCATTCATGAAAGGGTCGAACTGAAGAAAAGAGCAAAGTTAAAGCTTGAGTGGTACTCATTCTATTCCAAACTCACTTCTCAAGGTTTGGAAATGCTTGGCAGTCTACATGATATGAGTCACATGGGTGGATCCTTTCTAAGCCAGAAAGATGCCTCTACTAAAGTAGCAAATATTTAGGTTTCAAATTGAGATTGAACTTTATAGTAAAAAAGGTTGAAAGAATCTTATAGCATATATGATTGATTCCAACGTATGTAATAGCCGTGAAGTAGACTTATCTCTTGTTGATTCCAAACTCTAGGAGGAGAGTCACTTAGTTGACTAAAGCTCAAAAAATTGGAGCTTGGCAATGTAGTTGATTTTCTTTGTGCTGAGAAAGATGCTATCATTGAATTAATTGCTCATATCATATAGAAAAAATAGAACATTTTATAATGAAGAGTAGGATGCGAGGGACAAGAAAGTGAACTAAAAGTTTAAAGCTAGTAGCCTTAGTTAAACTCTGTTAGTGGGTCATCAATCAATTATTTCTTCTGGAAATGACTAAAAAAGCATGAGTATGGCTTGTATGGGGCAAAGGATGCAAGTATGTCATAAAGATGAAGCTTTTGAATGGTTGTGAAACTCAATCTTCATCATCATAGACAAGGGTAAGAAGGATGCGATCGATCCCTACCCAAGTAAGGAATGAAAGAGACGAGCTTCTTGAATATAATTAGAGATGCTTTGAATAACATAGTCATAGTTTCACACATAGAATCAGCTTGCTTTCCCTTTGGCATAACTATATGAGATGGCGAGAATCTAGCATATGCGGTCTTAGCGTTGACTTGTTAGTGGGAAGAGTATAAAGGCCTAACCCTTAGTGGAACTCTCTGGCGAAAGATCTTATCCCTCGTCTATCCCTTTCCTTTGAAATTAGACTTTATCTATTTTATCCAAATACATCAATGAAATATACTACTTTATAACAAAGAGTTACCTATGTATGAAATAATAAAAACAAAGAAGGTATGACACTCAAATTGCTTTCAATAATTGTCAGAGTGTCAATGTGCCCCTTTCTTTTTTTTCATATCCAATTGGAGCTTGAATGTAGTGGGTATCCATCTTCCAAAGATCCATCTGCTAGACATACCACATAAGCAAATAGTAGTATGAATGGGACATGAACCATTTGACCTCTTTGAAGAAAGGGCCTAACACTTGGAGGCACTGGTTGATCCTACTAATTGAAGTCTTGGAAAGGAATGCCTTTTTTGCCTATGAGCTCGATCTAATTTGTAAGAATAAAAAGTCCCACCATTAATTTAACTAGATTCTTCTACAATAGAAGCCAGTAGAGAGACTGAAAAGACCTGAGAAGGTTATCAGTTGTAGAACTTGAGACTATGGGTCATGGGTGCAACAAGGTGAGTCACAGTGATATCTTATACAGCCAAACTCATACACATGAATCTTCTTTACACCATCCTCTATCGTAGCTGTAGTAGTCTCCAACCTATTAAATGGGGGTAAGCTCCCTCAAATAAAGATCTTACTGGGTCTGAGAATTTTACATACCTTCAATGGATAGGGCTATCCCCTTACTTGCCATATTTGGATTGAATAAGTAACCCAATGTCACTACTCATAAGTCAGCCAATTCCTAACCAAAGATAATAACAGCTGGTGCTATTGGAAAAAAGAAAATAATTGAGCTTGGTCTTTCTCATCTCAATCCAAACTATTTGTTCCTACTGGTGTGCACCCATACTAAAGTTGTATTGGTGGTGGCTATTCATCCATCCAAGTTCATAAGCTGGGAGGTTCCCATCAAGACTAAGTCTGAAGCTAAAAGCCTTAGCTAAGTGGGCATAATAGTTTCAACTTAACCCAAAGGAGATGGGAATGCACGACCAGCAAGAAGTAGCCATTAGCCCTTCCAATAAAGGATCACCTTTTTGGATAGGCCCAAAAGCTCATAGGCACACACCAACCAAAAACTAAACTAAGATAGATATCGAGGGAGAAAAAGAGGGCTTCACTAATTGAGGTTAGAGAGATAGAGATAGTCCTCCAGTGTGGTCACGAACCAAAAGGAAAGAAAGTGGAGTCTAGGTTGTCTCATGGATGATCAACACCTTTTCTCAACAACTAGCTAATTAGATGCATCAAGTAGATATTTTCTTTTGCTCCTCTACCTACGGGGTCTTAGCAACCTAGCTATTGTTCCCCTCCCAAGGGTAGGTTCTCAAGTCATTCAACTCGCATGTGTTAAACATATAGTTAACATTCCTTATGAGCTAGAATCAAACTCAAAATTTTCTTCCATCAAGAGCAAGTACATGTTGCCTTACTTCTCGGCCATGTGAGATAGAAAATAGGTGTACTTAATTTTCTCTAACAAATTAGGATTCCAAAAAAGCCCCTGAATTGAGTCCAAATGGCTGAAAAGAAAGTCAACCACGGAGCTAATAATCATCACAAGTCTCAAGTTACAGAAGCATTTTCTAACTTCAATAGGTATAACATTACAAGGAATTTGAGCAGAGAGGTTTGCGAGCTTGTTGTAGATGTTGTAGTCAGTCCTTGCTACTGATTCCTAGTAAGAAGCAAAACTAGCTTGATGCTTTCCCAAGACTGGACATATCTATCTCAAGTTTGTCTCCATATCCTACTTTGAATACACCAAGGCCTGGAAAGAAAAGAATCATTTTCCATCTTAGTGGAAGGCTTTACTTCTTATTTATGGGAATGGCCTTTTAGGGAGGAAGTAAAAAAGGTTTGAAGTTAGAAATGTACAATGTTATTACTTCTTTCATTGTGAATGAACAGGCTGAAAAAAATATTATTTGCGTAGCATGATAGGACTAAGAAAGAGAATCTTGTCTCTTTTAATATGCTTAGCTTAAAAGGCAGGTAGCAAGAACTATAAACTCTTTCTTTAGGGAGTGAAGCCCCATTTGTTCCCTGAGTGAAGGAGCTGTAGAATCAGTCATTACTTTCTTCCCATAGTAACTAGGACCCAGGAGTGCAAAGAGTAGCCAAGCTGGTCAGACAGTCCAATAGCACTGTATCATTCTTGCAAGTCAATCATTTCTACCTTTATTTAAATTAAGATATATCCTAGTGGCCAGTCTCACTATTGCCTTGAAAGGCTCCTTACTTGACTGGTGTCTAATTGCTCCAAGTCATTTGATGGTCAAGGAACTAAAGGATTCCACCCTTTCAAGCACCATGGAGGCCCCGCCAAGGCTTTTACATACCTATAATAGACTAAAACTCTACCCAAAAATTTCGGAGACACATAAATATATTCCTAGATATATAAAAAGAGTTATTATAGACATGAAAAAACACAAATTAAAGTTGATTATCATACAACTTCAACAAAAATTTAATTAAATAATTTAATATTTTTTATATTAATTGAATAAAAACATAAACTATAAATAATAATTTTTAATAAACAAAAAAAATTCATTTAATAACTTATTCTAATGCAATATTATACATAACTAAAACAAAAAAAATAATAAAATTATATTACATCTTATTAATCAATGTATCTACCTATAGTGTATAAAGTATAATCTATCCATGTATTGACGTTACTTTTTCTCCCTCAGCTCATCCGATCACTAACTTTCTACGGCAAAAAAGGTGTCCGAGTCATTGTGCACCATGTCTATTGAAAAATCTCTTCACTTATACAAGCTTCGTATGGGAAATAATGCGATACCATATCTGTAAGAAATTTAAACTACTCAATCAAATCAAGATAAATAAATAAAAACTATGTTTTGATAAATATATTTTATTGTAGTAAATATGTACATATATACTAGCATTTTACTCGTGCATATATTATTGCAGTATATGTACATATAAATTGCATTATTGTGCGTACATATATACTGAGTACATATATACTCAGTATATATGTACATAAAATACTACAGTATTATATGTGTGTATATACTGACTATATACGTACGTATATACTGCATTTGTTGCCATTGTTGTTGCTCTCCCTGCCACTGCAGCTCCTGCCATTGCTGACATTGCTGCAGCTGTCGCCGGCGCTGCTACTGTAGCCGCCACTGCTGCTGCCGCTACTACTGCTAGTGTTGTTTGTGCTGCCGGTGCTACCGCCACTACAGCTGATGCCGCCGCTACCTTTGCTGCCGCCACTACTGTCGCCTTTGCCACCGCTACCATCACTGCCACTACTACCGCCACTACCCCTGCTACCGTGCTGAAAATAGACATTTACATACCTATAATAGGCTAAAACTCTACCCAAAAAATTCGGAGACACACAAATATATTCACAGATATATAAAAATAATAATTATTGACATGAACAAACACAAATTAAAGTTGATTGTCATACAGCTTCAACAAAAAACCAAAAGATGTCCAGCAATTATGTTTAGAAAGAAAGAGAGTGCAAAAATAAAATGTTTTAGGAATAATAAAGATAAAATAAGCTAGTCATCCTTTTGATAAAGCTGTAATCGGTAAATATGGGACCCAAGCATTAGAAGGACCGTGGCAATGTCTGAATGCATTGAATCTGATTTTTTTCTTGTTTCACACATAATATGTCCTGCAAAGATTCATAATTAGGTTAATCAAAAAAGAAAAGAACAAAACTAGAATAAAAAAAATTGAAACTTGCAAAAAAATATAATAATAATTTGCTACGCATAGACAAAAAAAAAACAGTTCAGAAATAATTCTCATACGAAATCATCATCATAATTTGTAGGGAATACTATACTCTCCTGCGATGTTTCGTAACTAGATCTCAGAATGCTATATGTTGCGCCAATGTCACTAACTATGACTCCATATAGGACATCTACTGTTGCATTACATTCTTTATTTCTTTTATATCATCGTTCATTTCTTTAATTTCTTGCATTTCTTCCATCAAATTAGTATACTGCCCATCCTTCTATTCTCTAATTTCATATATTTCTTTTTTTCAAATGAGATATCTGCTCATCCTTCTTTTTTATTTTGGTCTCCATAACTACAATACGTTCATTTGTTTCCAGTACTTGTTGTTTGACCACCTCATCTACCATTGTTGAGACAGATGAATTAGAAGCACGACTACTATAACAAAATGTCACTCCCATCGAACCGATGACTTACACTCATTGCTTCTTATGATCGTCTGTGGTCTCCAAATAAATAGGATCATAGTCAATTGGTTGAAGATCCATAGAACTCTCAACTTGTTGAGAAGAAACTGTTACACGTTTCTCCATGAGTTCCTAAGTTAAAATAGAGAAAAATACTATTCTATATATACATAAAATAAAATAAAAATATTTTGCATTCCAAACAACTTTCAATATGTACTGTAGTATTATAAAATTTTATTAATATAACATATTCTTATAGCAATCTTCTGAGACTTGTCGACAAATTGACCATCCACTTTCTTCACATGCATCTTCTTGAAAATCTCATAAAAATTGAGATCTCGACCCAATTCTCCAGCCTAGAATATGTTTTTATTAAGTCATAAAAAAACAAATAATCAAAAAATTTAACAAAATTAATAAAATAATGCAGAGATTTGATTTATTGGACTATTAGGACAACCACTAAATATATAAATTTTTAAATTTTTAAAATTATACCAAATCTTGAGTGTGCTAAATGCTCGATTTTGACCCTACTGTGTGTCGACAGATTTCTGTACCTAGTCCAGCTACCTCACTTCGTCGATTTTTGCTGGCAATATTTGATTTTTTTCTTCACATCTGGCTCCTCCCAATACTTAAACCACTCGAGCCAGTCATCCTCCGATATAAAATCAAGCCTTTTTTTCATATTTTTTAATTTATGGACAAAATTAGAATACCGTTGAGCACCTTTCATTTCCCATAATAACTTTATCTCTCCATCAAATTTGGGTATCCATGTGCACTGATTCTATATATAAAAAAATCACAAAATAATTTATATTAACAACAAGAACATAATTATTTACAACTTGAATAATAACCAACATAATAGTTAAGTAATTAGATAATTATTTTTAATACTTTTTTTTATTATTTTTACTTGAAAGTCATTAAAATATCACTCTTTTGTTGATTCAGAAATTTCTTCCAAGAGAATGCTTTATAATCAGCCATTTTCTTGAAAGGCTTTGTAATTATTGTCGAACACTTGTGAGATAGAATAATACTGTGTAAATAAATAAAAAACATTGAAAACAAGCAAATCATAACAATATAAAAAAAGCCACTAACAGTAACATCAAATTTTTTTTTCAAGTCATTTTTACATATTTCTTTTATCTCCTATCCACAATCTCAATTTCTTACTTTGCACTGATTGTAGAGGAAGGCACAACTTTTGATGATGTTGTTGGTTTTGTAAATGGGAGAACTATTGGTGTAAAATATGGTATAGAAGATAGAGATGGATCAAAAATGTGTTTAAGAAGTACAATTAGTTGTGTGCTTACATCTGATAAAGGTGATATAGAGGTCTCAATAAAGGTGATGGTGATAGAAATGAAGATGGTGATTGTGATGTTGAAGTCTGGATATGGTGGCTATGAGATGGTACTGATTTTGCAACATGATGTAACATACTAGATGAATTTGGTTCATTTATGTGTCCACATCCACCTCCACCATGACCACTTCCTTTAGGCACCATCTACTTTACAAAATAAAACATAAAATGAATAATAGAGATATGATGAACAAGCATGCATTTTAGTATAAAACACACCGATAGATTTCAACAAAATATAAAGTCTTTGATAGTTTAATATTATAATAAAATTATAATAATTATATTATCGGCATCACTATCATCCTTCAATGGATCTTCTAATATTTCGTCTGATTCTGATAGAAGGTCAAACTCATCTTTAGATAGAAATTAATCATCATCGATTTCTATTATGTTATCATTTGAGTCACATAAATTTTCTGGATCTTCATCTACATTCACAGGCTCAATATTATTTATGTCATCTTCCTGGAATGCTAGTGCAATATCTAAGTATGCACTTCTTTGTTGCGATGTTGGTACTTAAAATTTTGATCAAGTTTTGATTTTGCAAATCACCCACCAATCTCTTTTATCACGAGATAAACTCGGATATGTATAATAATATACTTGAGTGGCTTGAACTGCCATAATAAATGGCTCATATTGATTATATCTGTGTTTATGATTAATATCTACTAGCTTATAATCCGAATGAATCTTTGTGCTCACATTTCATGCAGGTTCAAACCACTCGCACTTAAATAATACAATCCGATTATTTTCGAGTCCAGGATACTTCAACTCAATAACTTCTTTGAGTTGACCATAATAATCAATCTCATATGCACTATAACCTATACTTTTAATGCATACACCACTATTCATTGTTGTTTTAGAAGAACCAAGCCTGATTATATGAAATTTATATCATTAACAAAATACCCATGATAGGTTGTCACATATATAAACGGGTCTTTACTTAGATTCTGAATGAAAATATTTGAATCTCCATTTGAAGGATTAATTGCACGTGACATTAATTAAAAAAAAGATATTAACAAATAAAAGATACTAAAAATTAAATAATTCAAACATTTAAAACATAATAATTCTCACATAATTTTTTAACCAATTTGCAAATTCAGTTTCTAGCATATAATTGACATCATTACTGGAAATTGCTGGTTGCCTATATTTAACTACTCAACATAATTACTGTAAAAATATAAAAAGAGAGAGAAAAATGTATATCAATTTTAATAATTCATTTTAAAGATAAAATTAAACTATGATTAAACCTGCAACTATTTTGGGTATACATACTCAATATATGGTGCAAACCTCCTCACAATTAAGTAAAACATAGCTCTGGGTTACTTTGTACTCTTCATCTATCATACATCTTTTCATTACTCTTCCAAATACTCTTCCAAGGTGCTTGAAGATAGATAGTTTGTCCACATATCATCTTCTACCATCACATGACCTTAATCATTCTGAGGCACATTTCTATTCTTTGTATTGACATATAAGAACAAAATGATGATGCTTCTTCTACTAAATTGACATTGCAAATTAAACCTTCAACTTTTACCTTGTTTCTAACATTCAATTTCAACTTACGAAGATACCTACAACCACAATGTTAGGTTTCAATTTTATTAAATTACAATATTACTTTATGTATGAAATAATAAAACAGAGCAAATTATGTGTATTTACCTCTTAAATGGATACATCCACATGTATTGCACTAGTCCTGCTATCCTTGCTTCATATGCCAAATGGACCGGGAGATTCTCCATTGAGTCAAAAAAACTTGGTGGGAATATCCATTCAAGCTTACAAATAATAAGTGGAATGTCATTCTCCAGTCTCATCATGTCATCTATTTTATTGTGGTTGTAGTTAGCTGTTTGAAAAACAAACTAAGTTTTGTAAGGATCTTCCAAACACTTAGGGGAAGTAATTCATGGAATGCAATTGATATTAATCTCTACATAAATACATGAAAGTCATGACTTTTCATTCCAAATAACTAAATTTCTTCAAATCCACGCATCTACCCATACTTGACACATATCCATCAGAGAATTTCAAATTTTTAACTTATTCACACAATATCTATTTTGCCTTCTTATCAAGGGTGTAGCAAGCTTTAGGGAATTTTCATATTGCCTCATTTAGTTTCAATTCAGGATGCCGACAGTAATCATTCAGTTCTTGTATTGATTTTAAAGCGTCTTTTGTTTTTCCATCTACATTAAGGATAGTGTTGAAAACATTGTCAAACACATTTTTTTTCAATAAGTATTACATCTAAGTTATGACGAATTAAATTGGACTTCTAATAGGGCAAATCCCATAATATACTACATTTTCTCCCGCAAAATATTTTTCCTATTGGTCCATTACTTCCAGTAGTATCCTTTTCAGTTACATTCTTTAAACCCAAACTCTAAATCTCTGTCATAATAGCATCTCCTAAACGAACTGCTAGTGCAACTGTCATCACAGCTTTATTTTTTTGAAATACAGTTCTATTCTTGGAAATGGATGATTCGTAGGTAGAAACATACGATGGTTATCAAACCATGACTGTTTACCACTAAATTTAAGGGTAAATACATCAAAATTTATCATGCAATACGGGCATGCGAATCATCCTATAGTACTCTAGCCAGACAACATTGAATACACAGGAAAGTCACTTTCCATCCACATAATGGTGCCTGCACAATGAAATATTGCTTCTTTGAGATATCATATGATATCAAGCCAATATGCCACAAATGATTTAACTCGACAATAAGAAGCTGTAAGAAAACATCCAGCATGTCTTTTGGATTTTTGGCCCTGGAACCAATATTGAGAAAAACATATATTGCTTCTTCATACAAAACCACGTAGGCAAGTTATAAGGTGTCACTATCACTGGCCATATTGAATATTGTTGTCCAGATTACCCAAATGGCTGAAATCCATCAGTGCAAAGACCCAATCTCACATTTTGATTTTCTGCTACAAAATCTTGATGTATATAATTAAAATGCTTCCAAGCAAGGGAATCTGATAGATGATGCATTACCCCTTCTTCAATCTCATGCTCAGAATGCCACCTTATATCATTTTCTGTAGCATTTGATGCATATAGTCTTTGTAATTGATGAATTAATGGAAAATAATACATCTTCTTAAATACAACCTTTAATTTTTGTCGCGTATCTACAACATGATGTTCCTTCTTAAATCGAGGTTGATCACAAAACTTACAGCTAATTAAATCACTATCACCACCCCAATATAACATATAACTATTTATACAACAATCAATTTTTCCACTGATAGTCTCATTCCTCATAGTAACTTCTTAGTGTTGTAAAAGTTGTTAGTGATCAAATTATTATCCAAAATAATCTCCTTCATCAGTTTTGTCACCTGACCAAATAATTTCTCAGACATATGATTTTTTGACTTAATGCTCATAGGTCAAGCCACAAGTGACAATTACGAATTTGTTTTACAACTAGGTCACAACTCTTTTTCTACAGCTTTAAGCATATCATAAAATTTCTGAGCTTTAGAATTAGGTGGTTCATTCATGTAATCCATATTGAAGTCAGTACCAGTAGCTTCTGTGATCATTCTATAGTTTGTTTGATGATTCTTCACCACAAGCAAATGGTTCAGCACCCTTATTTTGGTCAATATTCAGAGCGATTATACTTTTCCCATAATAAATCCGAACAAAATAATTTGGCACAAAGCTATATTTAGCCAAATGCTATCTTATAGTATTTGCATCACGAAAAGGGATATTCTGACACTTGCGATGCTTACATGGTCACTTACTTTTTTCTCCATCCATCCATCCATCTCGATTGATTACATTCAAAATTGATGAATGTTTCAAGCCCAGTCAAAAAATATTAATTCAAAATTCCATTAATAAACTTTTTGTACATCTATTGATGATCTAAACTCATTTTGTCCTATTTTATTTACAAAAAATATTGCTCAATTATTATTTTGAATTAAATATTCTATTACTTCAAAATATACTAATAATTAAATAGAATTACTTACAGACAAATATTTAAAAATTAAATATCATGAATATCGAGGCAATGCATTTGCAGAATCTACATGAACAGATAAAGCAATTTTTAGCATGATAAAGATTAATAGATATCACAGTAATACTTGATAAATATAGCAAAATATGATAATGCACAAGAAAGGAAAGTAAAAAAGAAAGACATTTAAAGTTTGAAGGGGGGAGGGAGAGAGGAAGAGAGAGCGGGGGGACCAAGAAATGGGGAGATGGGGAGAGAGAGAGGGGGGAGGGGAGAGGGGGGAAAGGGAGAGAGGAGGGAGAGAGAGGGGGAGAGAAATGGTGAAAGGGGGAGAGAGAGAGAGGGATAGAGGGGAGAGAGAGAGAGGAGGAAGAGAGGGGGAGAGAAATGGTGAAAGGGAGAGAGAGAGGAATATAGAGGGAGAGAGAGAGGGGGGGAGAGAGAAATTAGAACAAGCAAGAAAGGAGGGCGAGAGAAAATAACAAGAGAGAGTGTGTGACAAATAAATAAAAAGAGGAAGAGAGTGACAGAAAGAATTAGTGAGGGAGAGAGAAACACATAGAGAGTGTAGTGTTAGAATGAAGAATTATATAAAAGAAAATAAATTTTTTTTTGTACAAACCTATCAAATATTACATCTTTTGTCATACATAAATTCATATTTGAGCCTGAGGCCCAAGGGCCGGGATTAGGTAAGAGTACGACCCTTATTTGTATTATACCATATATGAGCCTAATCAATGGATACTCTCATGTTATGTGCTTACATATTGTTGATATTATATCATTTGCCATTTAATTTCAAGTTAGTGCAATAAATCAGTATTATAATTATATGTTAGGATACATATAGTAAATGTAGTTATAAATAGTTACATATAGTTAAACATATAATTATATTTAGATATATGTATACAAGTAGTTATAAGTAAAAATAAATAAATGTATAAAAAGTTATAAATAATTATATAGATTTACATATATGTATACAGAATTAAAAATAAAGTTATATTTATTTATATAGAGTTTTTTATAGTTATATACTTATTTATATATAGTTATCAACATATTGTTAAACATTATGTTGTAAGTTTTTATACATATAATTATAAATATTGTTACATGTGGTTATACATATAGTTACACATATAGTTAAACTTATATTTATACATGTATGTATATATATTTTTTCATATAATTTCATATATTTATACATATAGTTATGCATAGGTATGGATATACTAAAATACATTTGTTATACTGATATATAAAAATATATATTAAATATATGTTGTTAATTATATTTTTAAATATAGTTATGTATATAGTTTTTATAGTTATACATATATTAAGATAGAATTATTTATAGTTATATGTTATTATACATATAATATATATAGTTATACAAATTTATATATCGTTAAATATTTAGTTATATATATATATATATATATATATATATATATATATATATATTCATACGAGTAGTTATATTTAGTTATACATAAATATATACAATGTTATAAACAAATATATAGATTTACATATATGTATACATATATGTATAAATAGTTAAAAATATAGTTATATTTACTTATATAATGTTTTATTTAGTTTTACAAATATTTATATATAGTTATACACTTATAATTAAACATAATGTTTATGTTTTAATACATGTAATTATAAATATAGTTACATGTGGTTATACATATAGTTACACATATAGGTATACTTATATTTATACATGTAGGTATATATATTTATTCATATAATTTTATATATTTATACATATAGTTATTTATAGGTACAAATATAGTAAAATACATTTTTATATACTAATATATACATGTGTATATTAAATATATAAGATGTAAATTTTATATTTAAATATAGTTATGTATAAAGCTTTTATAGTTATATATATATATAATAAGATACACTTATTTATAGTTATATGTTATTATACATATAGTATATATAGCTATTAATATTTTTATATATATAAACATATAGTTATATATAAATTTATTCATACATATAGTTATACATAAATATATCAAGTTATAAATAAATATATAGATTTACATATATGTATACATAGTTACAAATATAGTTATATTTAATTATATAGTGTTATATAGTTATACAAATATTTATATATAGTTATACAAATATTTATATATAGTTATACAAATATTTATATATAGTCATACACATATAGTTAAATATAATGTTGTATTTTGTTATACATGTAATTATAAATATAGTTACATGTGATTATACATATAGTTACACACATAGTTATAGTTATATTTATACATGTAGGTATATATATATTTTTATCTAATTTTATATACGTATACATATAGTTATCTATAGGTATATATATGGTAGAATATATTTTTATATACTATTATATAAAAATATATATTAAATATATGTTGTTAATTATATTTTTAAATATAGTTATGTATAATATTTTATATTTATACATATAGTATAGTTATATGTTCTTATACATTTCGGATCCAATGGAAAAAAGACACACAATAGAAAACAAACAAGTTCAGCCTATGACAAATCAGAACAAAGTAAATGTGGTCTTATATTTCAAACATGCAATATATAAATATAAATACAATTTGAATCCCCCTAGAAACAGATGGTGTCATCCACATAACAGAACAAAAAAAGCAACATAGGCAAAGATTAGATCCACATTCAGATATGTCAACAAATTTTGCCTCATCCTGCTAAAATTATTTATGATTTGCTGGCAAAGTAATTGGAAAGCCAATCAAGATCCTCATAGAGGTCCTCGCCAAAGGTAGCACAGGTGCTATGAATGTGCCAATGGCATTGGAGAAGAGAGTGTAGTCCTAGCTTGTCAGTAATTTCTATTGCATTCATCGCATTGGTAAGATCATGCTTATTGGAAAATACCAGCAAAACTGATCTCAAAGATTTTCCTCATTTAGCATCCTATGCAACTCATCTCTAGATTTAACTACTTGATCTCTGTCATTCCTGTCCACCAAAAATATGAGACCTTGGGTATTTTGGAAGTAATCCTTCTAGAAATGGTGAATTTTGTATTGACCCCCAACATCCCACACTGTGAAATTGATGTTTTTATATTTAATAGTCTCAAAATTGAAGACAATAGTATGAATTGTGATGACAATTTCACCAAGCTTCAACTTATACAGAAGGGTTGTCTTTCCGCCAGCATCAAGACCTAGCATCAAAATCCTCTTCTCTTGTTGGAAAACAGCCTGCTAAACAGCTTTGTGAATGTAAACCCCATTTCTTCCACTAAATCTCAAACCCTTTGTCGTATGGCAATAAAGAGATCTAATGAGAGAAAAAAAAAGAATCAATAGACCTTAAGAGATGGTCACCAGAGAGTGAGGTCAACCTCTATATGTTCTTATACCTATAGTATATATAATTAAAAATAGAGATATATATAGTTAAACATATAATTATATATAGATATATTCATACAAGTAGTTATAAGTAGTTATATGTATGTATATATAAAGTTATAAATAAATATATAGATTTAATTATATGAATACATATATGTATACATAGATACAAATATAGTGATATTTACTTATATAGAGTATTACATAGATATACAAATATTTATATATAATTATACACATAGTTATAAATATGTATGTAGTTAAAGATATAGTTATATATAATATTTTTATAGTTATACATATAGTAAAATTCAATTATATATAGTTATATATTATTATACATATGATATATTTTGTTAAAAATATAGTTAAATAAAATTACTCATATAGTTATAAAATATTATATTGTTTAAAAAATAGTTATATATAGTTATTAATATAGTTAAAAACATAGTTTACATAGTTACAAATATAGTTAAATATAATTATGAAGTGTTTTATATAGTTTTACAAATATTTATAAATATTTATCATATACTATGATAAATATTTAATCAAAGTCATAGTATATACTATGATAAATATTTACAAATATAGATAAATATTTATAAATATTTATAAAATGTCCAATTGAATTACACAACTATAGAGAAAGAACTTGTATCAACAAACTTTTCTTTTGGCAAATTAATATCATATTTAGAGGGAACCAAAGTCATAGTATATACTAAATATTCTATAATCAAATATCTCATAGAAAAGTAAAATGTCATGCCTAGATTGATTTGATGGATCTTACTATTACAATAGTTTGAACTAGAGATATTAGATAAGAAATGTACATATAATCAAAATTGAAAATAGCTTATCAAGACTAGAAAAAGAAGATAGATGAGTTGTTGAAGAAGATATTAGATAGATTTTTTTATTTGAACAAATTATAGTATTGAATGAAAATGTAACACCATGGTATTTAGTATTAAATGAACCTTTATCATTGTAAGTATTACTCTAATCAAATTTTGAGGTAAAGTGTTATAGATGGAAGATTAGTTGTATCTTTCAATAATGTCACTTTTTACTCATGCTCTCACAAATTTGTTGAACATGTTAATATTTATGTGCTCAAGTATTTTTCTTCTCAAAATTAATGTTGATATTTACATATATATGCATAAATATATATGTGCATATACACTGCCCTACGCACACACACACATTTATACATCAATATACATTACAATACATTATATATCATCATACACATTTTTGTACTTTTGTATATATTCACACATGTATCTACATTTTCAAAGTAGTGTGTATATACTTGTATGCATGCATATACTACTGTACACCCACACAAACATACACATATACCTATATACGTATTATATTTTTTAAGTTACACATGAAACTAATATGTGTGTGTAAACTTATTTAAAATTTTTTGATTTTGTAAATTTAATTAAATTAATGTACACAATTTATAAAATATTTAAAATTTTTTATATTTAAAACAAATATTTGGGTGTGTGTGCGTGTATGAGTGTGTGTATGGGTGTGTGTGTGCGTGCGTGCGTGTGTGTGCGTGTGTGTGAAGCATATTAATGCGTAAAATGAAATTATGAATTAAATATATGAGCTTCTATTATATTCAAATAGTTGTTTTTTTTTAATATTTATATTAAAATTAATATCATTATACTCATATAAATAAATGAAGTTGACATATCTTTAAATTATTTTGTTTTTACAAATATGTTAAAAACGAAAATATAGTTCATAAATAGATAATATTATTTTTGTTTGTCTATATACTTTTTTAAATAAAATATTAATGTCTATGATAAATTTATACCTATTATTTATTGTTATTAATAAATTTTTATAAACTTTAAAATTCAAAATAATATAATGTAGCTCATATAAATACATGCCTTTTAATGTTTTGTAAAAAATCAATTATTTCTTTAATTATGTTCAAATAAAACATATTACCAATAAAAACAAGAGTAAATTTATCTATAAGTAATTATTTTTTTTTATTTTATTCAAAATATATAAATGATTATATAAATATATGAATTTGTTTCTTAAATAATTTTTTTAATTTTTTTTAAATATTTAATACATTACAATGTTTTTTTTTTGTAATTAATAGATATGTTTCAAATATTGTTTATTTATAATAAATATAACATATTAAATATTATGAGGTGCAAATTTTTTTTTGTAAATAAATTTTATTTTTAATGTTTTATCTTTGTAAATTGAAACTACATCACATATATATTTTAGAAAATTTTTATAATATTTATTACACAAACATATTATTATTTGTTTTGAAAATTACAAAATGAATTTTAACAAATGAATATTTTATTAGAAATCAATTTTAGTTAAATGATATTAAGTGAAATAAAAATACAAATCCTAAACATATTAAATCATAATGATTTATAAAAACATATAAAAATATAATAAAAAATTATTTAAGATTGAAATAATAAATTTAATTTCCTAAAATATATGAGAAAATGATAAAGATTTATATAATATCCAAAAAAACATGTATAAATGAGATGAATGATATGAATGGATATTAAGTTTCTGAAGCATGTAGTTATACTTGTTGTAGATGTAGTTATAGATAGTTTTGCATGTAATTATATATATATAGATATATGACTATGTATAGGTATTGATGTAGATAAGTACATTTATATATAGTAATATGTTGATATACATATTGTTAAATATATTTATATAGAGTTATATATAAATATATATATATATATATATGTATGTATATGTATATTAAAATATATGTTATATTTATATATAGTTATGTTTATGTATACTCTTTTTATAGTTATAGATATAGTAAAATACACTTATATAAGAAATTCGAATTATATTACACATGCATATTGATGTATAGTTATATTTAGACACACTTATATAAAATACACTTATGTTTATGTATACTATTTATGTATATAGTAATGTATATTGATGTAAATATCAAATCGGCATACCTTATAATGTTAAAGTATACTGTTTATATATAGTTATGTATATTAATTAGATAAATACATTTATATATAGTAATATTTCTATATATATGTATATTAAATATATGTTGTTATATTTATATATAGTAATGTTTATGTATACCATTTTTATAGTTATAGATTTAGTAAAATATACCTATATAAGAAATTCAAATTATATCACACATGTATATTGATGTATAAAAATGTTTAAATACACTTATATAAAATACACTTATGTTTATGTATACTATTTATGTATACGGTTTATATATAGTTATGTATATTGATGTAGATATCAAGTCGGCATACCTTATACTATTTATGCATACTATTTATATATAGTTATGTAAATTAATTAGATAAATACATTTATATATAGTAATATGTTAATATACATATTGTTAAATACATTTATATATAGTTATATATATATATATATATTTATATATATATATATATTAAATATACGTTGTTATATTTATATATACTTATGTTTATGTAAATTATTTTTATAGTTATATAGATATAGTAAAATACATTTATATAAGAAATTCAAATTATATCATATATGCATATTGATGTATAGTTATGTTAAAATACACTTATATAAAATAAAGTTATGTTTATGTATACTATTTATATATAGTTATGTAAATTAATGTAGATAAACACATTTATATATAGTAATATGTTGATATACATATTGTTAAATACATTTATATTTAGTTATATGTGTGTGTGTGTTAAATATACGTTGTTATATTTATATATAGTAATGTTTATGTATACTGTTTTTATAGTTATAGATATTGTAAAATACACCTATATAAGAAATTAGAATTATATCACACATGCATATTGATGTATTGATATATTTAAATACACTTATATAAAATAAACTTATGTTTATGTATATTGTTTATATATACTATTTATATATAGTTATGTATATTGATGTAGATATCAAGTCGGCATACCTTATACTGTTATGTATACTATTTATGTATACTATTTATATATAGTTATGTATATTAATGTAGATAAATATATTTATATATAGTAATATGTTGATATACATATTGTTAAATACATTTATATATAGTTATATATCTATATATATGTGTATATTAAATATACATTGTTATATTTATATATAGTTATGTTTATGTATATTGTTTTTATAGTTATAGATATAGTATAATACACCTAAATAAGAAATTTTAATTATATCACAAATGCATATTAATGTATAGTTAGGTTTAAATACACTTATATAAAATACACTTATGTTTATGTATACTATTTATGTATTCTGTTTATATATAGTTATGTATATTGATGTAGATATTAAGTCGGCATTGTTTATGTATATTGTTTATATATGGTTATGTATATTAATATAGATAAATACATTTATATATAGTAATATGTTGATTTACATATTATTAAATACATTTATATATAGTTATATATATATGTGTGTGTGTGTGTATTAAATATACATTGTTATATTTATATATAGTTATGTTTATGTATACTATTTTTATAGTTATAGATATCATAAAATACACTTATATAAAAAATTCAAATTATATCACACATGCATATTGATGTATTGTTATGTTTAAATACACTTATATAAAATACACTTATGTTTATGTATACTGTTTATATATATTTATGTGTATTGATGTAGATATCAAGTCGGCATATCTTATACTGTTTATGTATACTATTTATATATACTATTTATGTATAGTTATGTATATTAATGTGGATAAATATATTTATATATAGTAATATGTTTATATAAATATTTTTAAATACATTTATATATAGATATATATATATATATATATATATATATGTATATTAAATATACGTTGTTATATTTATATATAGTTATGTTTATACATACTATTTTTATTGTTATATAGATATAGTAAAATACACTTATATAAGAAATTCAAATTATATAGATATAGTTATGTTTAAATAGTTTATGTATATTGTTTTTATAGTTATATAGATATGGTTATGTTTAAATACACTTATATAAAATACACTTATGTTTATGTATCTTATTTTTGTATATTGTATATAGTTATGTATATTGATGTAATTTTTTATTTCGGCATACCTACAGTGCACCATCAAAATCCACACAATGACAATGCATTATATCACAAATGCATGAAGTATGTATAGGAATAAGTATAAATACTCAATCCAAGCATACCATGGTGATTAAAGAAGAAGAATTTCAGAAACAATAAATAACAGAATCAAAATGCTTAATCTTAATCTTTGATTAAGCAATCCAAGATAATCGATGAAGAATAAATATATAAAACGTACCTCAAATCAATAACAAATTAAAACTTAAACCTCGATTATATTTTGATGTGTTGGCGACAAGAGAAAGATGGCGGAATGTGGAGGTCTTCGCTTCACTTGTTAGAGATTATCACGTCTCGACAAGTGAATGTATATATTAGCAAATTATATATATTTTTAATTATTAAAACATTAAATAATATATATATATAATGCAAAAAAATTCATTACTTTTATTTACTATCAAAATTTTTTCAACAAAATTAATGTGCGTGTATCAAGGCACACATGACAAACAAATACCTTATAATTTTTTATTACAATATTAATTAAACAATAAATATATAAACAATTAAAAAATATATATGTTTATCCTTATAAAAAAAATATTAAATAGGTACAAAATTAACAAACTTCATATAAAAAGACCTAAACAAAAAGATGATTCGTCTTCTAGCCACTCGCCTAAGAGTTATTAAATACTCTTAATGTTAAAAAAATATATAAAAATTTATATCCCACGGTTATAAAATTTTAAGAATTCATATTAATTTTTAAGAAGATAATATGAAATAATTTTAAAGGCATAAAATTTCACATTACCCGACACCATTAATAATTTTTAAAATTCAAAAAATTACTTAAAGTAAGAAGATAATTAGAAAAAGCTACACTTATTATTTTAATAAAAACTTAATATTAAAAGTTAATAGTAAAAATATTAATCAATTATTTAATTCTCATAAATTTTAGTAGGAGCAAACATCCACGCACCTACCCACAAATATTAATTTATTTTCCCCCAACTTTATTGAAAAAATTATATTTTTATTATATATATAGATTTTCAAAATTTATATTATTTTTTTTAAAAGTTTCTTACCATCATAAAACTTTTTTATACTTATAATAATATTAATATTTACTAATTTATTCGTCAATTCAGATATTTTTGAAAATATTTTTAATTTTATCATATAATAAATTAATTTACATTTATATTAATAGAAATTTTAATATATGTTAATTTAATTTTTAAAATATCAAAAAAAATTATTATACTTATTGAATTTATTATTTAATGTTACTTTAATACAAATTTTTAATTTTCTTAATTAAAAATTTTAGAAAATTTTTTTGTATAATATTTTAAAAAATTAATACATCATAAAAATAGTTATTTTTAGTCCTTATTAATATAAATTTTTTTGTATTTTTATATATTTTAAATTATTTATTTATAATTTTATTTTTTAATATTTTACGAGGAGAATGTATCTTTCAAGGATTACTCATTTATAAACCATTAACATACATTTAATAAACAAAATTAAATAAAATATTAAAACTAATAGTAAATTAAAAAAATTAAATAATTAAATATTGGCTAGAGAAATTCCATCGCTATGTTCGGGATTTTAATTAACTAGGGAAGTGAGTCACTAAATCTGTCGCTATATTCTGGATTTAATTATCTAGGGAAGTTCTGTTGCTAAATCCGTTGATATATTCTGGATTTAATTAGTTAGGGAAGATTCGTCACTAAAATCCCTCGATATATTAAGGAAGTAATTGGCTAGGAAAGTTTTGTCGCTAAAATCAGTCTCTATTTTCAGTATGTAATTAGCTATGAAAATTCTGTCACTAAATCCATTGCAATATTTTGGGATGTAATTAGCAAGAGAAATTTCATCACTAAAATCCGTCGCTATGTTTCGGATGTAATTAGCTAGGGAATTCCTTCATTGAAATCTATCGCTATGTTTCGGATATAATTAGCTAGAAAAATTCCATCGTTAAACCCATCGAGAAATTCTAGATTTTATTAGCTAAGGAAATTCTATTGCTAAATTCATCATGATTTTATTAGATAGGGTAAATTCATCGCTAAATCAGTCGCTAAATTATAGATTTTATTAGCTAGGGAAATTCCGCCGCTAAATCCATTGCTATCTTCATAATTTTATTAGCTAGGGAAAATCCGTCACTAAATCCATAGCTAAATTCCCAGCTTTTCTAGAGTAGAATTTACGAAAATATTCTGTCGCTAATCTATCGCTAAATCAGTAGCTAAATTTCCCAGCTTTTCTTGAGCGGAATTTACGAAAATATATCATCGCTAATCTGTCGCTAATCCATCACAAATTTTTATTTCAATGAAAAAATATAAATCCCTTGCTATTCCCTAGCTAATCCCCCGCAATTTAGCCAGAGATTGATCCCTAGCTAAAATTCCCAAGCTAAATGTACATTTTCTTATAGTGATTCACATGAGTCATATGGTAGAGATCACCATGGGATTCAAACCCATAACCTTAAATTAAAATACACCCTTCAACCATCCACCTACATGGGTCAAATAAAATTTCTTCCCAAAATATTTCTATGTATATGTATGTGTATATATATATATATATTGGGGTAGGACATGTGGACCGATTGTTGGAGTATGATATTAGGACATTAGTTTATTCAAAACAATACAATATCAGTAATAACAATTGATTGATAACAAAATGGAAGTAATAAAATTAATAACTCAAAAACAAAGAAACATTAATATCACAATTATGAAAAATCCAACACAGTTAAAACCAAAGTCCAATTACAAATATGTCAATTCAATCAATGTGTGCTAAAAATTTCTAGGATATAAAATATGTCAATTATTCATAAAGCATGAAATGCCAAAAATTACACTTTAGACTAAAATATATTTTCTAGGATATAAAATCATACAAATTTTAAAATTAAGTACAAATATATAAATTTGAGATTTTAGGATGAATGCTCTAGATGTTTTTTTATGTTATTCTTTAGGTGATAGTGTTGGTTTGTCGGATCAACGATTCAAAATCGATGACGTGGTTGTGTCTCAATTATTGGATTGAAGAATATATTCTATCCATGGCTTTTTGAATCTTCAAATATTATCTAAGTTCCAATACCATACAAAACTCAAATTCCTGCAAACAAACAATAACAAAAGTAGTATGCATACTATAGAAATATATTATAAAATCTACGAAAGGAGCACACACATAAAAATGCACAAATATATTTAAAGAGACTTCACTATATTTGTTAAAAATGCACCAAACAAACCAAAAATGTAAACTAGAAAAAAAATAACAACCAAAACACACACTAGGAAAGACAATTTCTATCAAAAACATACCAAAAAAATAGTAACCAAAACACCCTTGCAAAGGCAACAACTAGAACACATACTAGCAAAGGGAGCAACCAAAACATGCATCAATAGAAGAGAAAAAACCACAATCCATTTCTATTTCAATTTTTTTAATTGTGTTTAGATGGGGGCACTCCCCCATTTGAGAGAGTACCATGCTTGTCCTCTTTTGAAAAAATGAGAACAAGCTTGTTTTCACATTTTTTTTTAAATTAGAAATGGACTAGTCTATGCATTTCTATTTCACATATTCTTGATCTTTATACACCATACTTGAAAAATAAATGGACTAGTCTACCCATCTCGAGCAAACTCAACACATCTCTCCCTCTTCCTTATATGATGAGACTCATACTAGCAAGTAACTTAGAGAAATTAAACTTTGCCAATGATAATGATTATGTGAATATATCAATGACATTTTTGTTCATGTGTATTTTTGCAAGTACAACTGACTTTTTATCTAATACAACCAATATCTAGTGATACCATACATCAATGTTCTTCAACATAATATGGAATATATAATTTTTAGAAAGATATATAGCACTTTAACTTTCATACCATATAATATATGTATCCTATCACACATCCAAGTCTACAAGATATTTTTTTCATCCAGAAAGTTTCTTTAAAAGCTTCAATTGCTACAATGAACTCGACCATTGTACTGGATATAACATTGTACATCTACAGCTTGGATTGACAGAATACATCTTCCACTATAAAGGTTATTATATAATATAAGATTGATTTATGTGAATCTAAATAACCAGTCATATCAGAATTAGAATATTCGAGAAGCATGAGTTTTAAACTACCTAATAATATAGATAACTAAAAAGTCTCTCATAAATACTTTAAGATAGATTTCACTATAGCCTAGTGATATCTGCTTGGCTTCAACGAAAAATTATTGACAATGCCAAAAGCATGTGCCATATTTGGTTTAGTATAGATCATAACATATAAGACTAACAACTACTAAGATATAGGGAACATGATGGCATGTCTCTCATTTCCTCATCAGTCTTGGGACTATGCATGGTACTCAGCTTAAAATGTTTAGCTAAAAGAATTGAGATCATCGTAGCCACTTTCATGAAAAATATCTCAATAATTTTACTTATGTATCATTCTTGAGATAACTAAATATGCCTAGAAAGCCTATCTCATATGATACACATCCCTAAAATATTTATGACTAGGCCTAAGTCTTTCATAGAAAAACATTTCCTAGTTTCTCTTCAAACCTATTAATTTGTGTTCTATTATGAATAATAATTAACATGTCTTTTACATATAATAAAAGTATGAGTCTATCATCACCCAACTAATGATTGAAAAATATAAAATGGTCATGAGATGTGTGCTAAAAATCATGTGACTCCATGAATAAATAGTATCTCTTATATCCTTACTTAGGATCTTATTTAGACCATATAAGTTCTTGTTTAATTTGTTAACAAGATCTTCTTTCCTTAGGCTAATCCATGTAGAGAGTCTCATTAAGGTTACCATGAAGAAATATGGTATTTAAATTGAGTTGATTAATTTCTAAGTTCAAGTTAGTACTCAAACTCAAAACTACTCAAATAGAAGATATTTTTACTAAGAGAGAAAATATTTCTTTAAAATCAATATTTTTTTTGTTGACTAAATTCATTGACTATGAACGAGCATTGTATCTCAATTGAGAGTTATCATCATTGAATTTGAGTCTAAAGAACCATCTATTCTTTAAAGCTCATTTCTCTTTTGGTAAGGATACCAGATTGTAAGTCAGGTTAATATGAAAAGACTTCATATCTTCTTGCATAGCCCAAAGCTATTTATCTTTATTCTTAAGAGAAGACACCTTGAAATGTTTTGGGCTTGCCTATATCTATGAGTAATATATAATCATAGAATCTGAAGGATACCTAGTCAGGCCTAAATGATCTTCCCAATTTAGGTTGAGATGCATCATCATGAATAATTGGGTTCTACTCAATTCTAGTTGAAATATGATCATTCACCTCCTTAATAGGTATATTTTGGGGCTCATAAATATCTAATATATTTTGTGACTTAGAAATTTCATGTATCTTCTGATGCTTAGAATCATCATGCAATTTCTCAATTCCTCTTCCTTGATCATAGTGATCTCTAGAAGGAACTAGAAATAGATATGTATAAATAGGAATCTCTATAGAACTTCTCTCTCTCTACTCGGATGCTTATCATCCATAAATTAGTGTTTAGAAAAATCACATCTCTACTCTGAAGAAGCTTCTTGGAAATTGGGTCCCACAATCTATATCCAAACTATTTATGTCTAGAACTAATGAAGATGCATGGACATATAGTATCATCGAGTTTAGATTGTTCATATTTTGATATATAAATGTAGACTTTGTAGCCAAAAAATTGCAAATGATTATGTGATATATCTTTCCGAGTCCATAATTTATTGGGAACATATCCATTAGGTTGGTGGTAGGGCACATGATGATTATATCAATAGCATGATGCATAGCTTCTCCCCAAAATTCTTTAGGAAGAAATACATGATAAAGTATGTACCAAACTCTCTCCTCAATAGTTCAGTTAATTATCTCGGTGATATAATTTAATTATGGTATCTTGACTAGTATCTTTTCATGTATTATATCATGAGATATATAATAGTTGTCAAAGTAACCTATATATTCTCACTCATTTTAGAACATATGAAGATAGATTTCTTATTAGTCTATATCTCTACTATAGAATGAAAATCATGAAAGACCTTATCTTTTATTTTTAGTAAATATTGTCACACTTTCCTAGAGTGATCATCAATAAATATGATAAAGGGCTCCACTAGCTATGCATGGAGTAGATATCAGCATGAATAAGATCAAATATATTTGATCTCCTTGAGGGTGGATGAGAGTGAAAAGAAGCTCTATGATTTTTTTCAGCCATGCACTCGATACACTCATCAAGAGAAAATTCATAATCGAATAGCAAAATATTCTTTCTAGCTAAAAGTTGAAGGTGCTCACATTACCAAGTTTCTTGTGTCAAAGACCAATATTGTTTTTATGATAAACAACATTAACCTGATCTTCATACACTCTTGCCTAAGTGACATACAAAGTGCTTTCCTTTGTACCTCTCGTAATGACTAATGCACCCTCGAATAGTTTCCATTTGCGATCACAAAAATGATTGACATATCTCATGTCATTCAGCATGCCAACAAACAATAGGTTCATATGAATATCTGGTATATACTAGATATCTCCAAGCATTAGTTGATGTTCTATCTAGATCTACAAATAAATGTCTTTCTCACCTAAAATCTATGATGTCATACTATTACATATCTTTACTGTGTCATAATCACTAGGTGTATATGTAGTAGAGTAGACAATGTCTGGGATAATATGAAATTATATTCCTAAGTCAATAAGCTAATCACCCTAGTGAGATACTATTTTTGTGGAATTATTATTGTTAATTAGAATAAAATAACTTTTATAGTTGATATTATCCTTTCTCTCGGTTCTATCTCCTCTCATGCACTATTATTGTTGTCCTTTCTAAGAATAATAGTTTTTTTTCATGTGTCATATCTTGTTATAGTGGTAATACTTGACTACTTTTCTACTTTTTGACTTGCCTTTAGAAGAATGAGTTCTTCCATCATGCTATGTGTGTATCTTGATGCTCCTACCACCTCTCTTAGAAATGAGAATACCACGAGAAGCTCTTCCCTTCTCATTAGTTCTTTTGACAATAAATTTTCTGAGATGATATTCATTGATATAATACCTCTAGGTAGTGACATGCTCAAGGAAACCACAAAGTTATCTTAGATATCTAGAAGTGAGCTCAACATTAGAGAGGCTAATTACTCATCTTTGAGACCAATTTTCATGATTGAAAGATGATTTACTAGCCTTGAAAGATGATTTACTAGCCTTGAAAGATGTTGATGTACACCAATATTAGACTACCATCCTTGATCTTCAAGTTAACAAGATATAATGATTAATATTTGATATCTAAATATGTAAATTTCGAATATATACTCTAGTTTCTTCTATAACTTGTCTACCTTCATTTTATTAGTAATATTTTGATAAGTATCGCTACTTATCCGTTGGCAGATAGGGCTGCCCAAAATGTCTACCTTCAAACTATAGCATGAAGAAACAAGAAAATCACTAAGTTGGACAACCCTGAAGATAATTAAACAACTTCAATAACTCGGAAAAAAAATGATGTACAATTGACCCACACAATTCACACAAAAAGCAAATAGAAAACACACAAAGAGGAAACTTAATAAAATTCCCAAACTAGCAGCATAAAATAACATACACACTATTTTGTTTTTAAGGGGTATAAAAGGGGGCACAACCCCCCCCCCCCCATCCGAGAGGGCACTCTTTTTAAAAACTAGAATTTCTCATTTTCACGCATTCTATATATATATATATATATTTAAATTAGATCATGAGATCTTATTCCATGTTCTTAGTCTAGTACAACAAATGAAAGAAATGAAACAAAAAAAAACTTGTATACCTACTCTGTAAGATCCAATATACACTCTTCAATATATATATATATATATAGAAGGGTGTAAGGACCAAGCCTTGGGTCAAGCATGTGTGTTGAAATCATTTTTTTCTTGTTTCATTGTTTTCACCTAATATTTTTATTTATTTAATATTATTTATGTGACATTTTTTCTATATTAATATTGCTGATTCTCTGTAAATGGACAAGTGATAGAATTTGTAAAGATTTACATGTTTCATTTTGTTCGATAAGCTTTCTGATATTGTTCTTCTCTCTCTTTTTTTGCAAATGGTTTTTAGGAAAAATATAACCTCTAGTTTAGCATAGATTTATACTTATGTAATAAATTAACACATGATGTTGGACCATCTGATCTCAATCATTTTATTTATCATATCTTCACTTTATCTTCTTTTCTGTTGTTCTCCTTATGTAACATTCAATATTTTTTTGGTGTTCAAATCTAAACAATAATCTAGAGATCCCATAGATCCATTTCAGATCTACTAGATCTAAAGCTTATTTGAGTAGAAATATATTCCCTAATTTATATCCAAATGTTTGATTCATGTCATTAATATTTTGAAATCACAATGTCTCTTTCAAATATTATTTTTTCCAATCTCAAGGTCCACACCTATACTTATGTTTCGAAGAAGAAAAATATAACTATTATAATTTGAAAATGAATACTATGTTCATGTCTTAAAATATTTAGAAATTTGTCGATGAATGATTCTTTGAACCTGAAGATCTCTCAGCTCTGGAGAAAGAAACTCTGAATAAGATTTGAAAAAGTTGGATGAAATGGCATTTTGGTTCATCCAACAATGAGTCAACAATATTATTTTTCTCAGAATAATGAGGTAGGTTAAAGCAATAATTACTTGAGACTTGTTACAGAAGGAGTTCTAGGTGATAAGATCCAGAGGACTTAAACTCTAATTTCTCAAAGGATTTCAAAACTCTAAAGATGAAAAGTCAAACCCACTCAATTTATTTTTCTACTATGGTTGATGATATTGTCAATCAACTCAAAATACATGGAAAAGATGTTCCAGAGAAAAGATTAATGAACAATTTTTATTAGCATGCCTACCAAATTTGATCCTACAGTAGTAATCATCGAGGAAACTAAATATCTCTCTCAACCTAGTATGCAGTTGCTTATGAGCTCCTTAAATTTGTATGAGCAAAAATTATTTTGTGTAAAAACCACCACTAAAGCTTCTCTTCAAACAATACTCAATCCAAACTTATAAGACAAGGAGTATTAGAGAAATGCAGTAAAATACTAGAAGGCCTAGCAAATATTCCAATCAAGGTAGACATAGAGGAAGAGAGTGAAGTTCATCTACCATGATAAGAAATAACACTTTACTAAGTGGTTTCCTTCTTACTTATGCAATATTCATAAGATAAGAAGAACAATCATTCATAAAAGAACATTTAGTACAAGTCAAAAACTTAGTGCTACAACAATAAATGGTATGGTTTCTTAACTAAAGAATATAGATAAAAATACACTAAAAAGGCTAGTTGGGCATAGGATCAATCCTCAAAAAAAATATTTTTTATATTTCAAATACTTCTAATTCTTTGTCACCCAATGTATGTTTCCTTGATAGTGATTATTCAAATCACATGTCTGGAATAAATGGCTTATTTGAGAATTTATTATCCTCTGTAAGCTCATGAATAAAGATGAAAAATGGAAGCCTTGCTTCTATTAATGGAAAGAGTAAGGCCAGGATTCCTACACCCTGTAGAGGAAAAATCATTGAAGTGGTTCTATTGGTTTCTAAATTGGACTAAAATCTCTTGAGTATGAGATAACTCATTTAGAAAAAGCATAATATAGTATTTTAAAAAACCCAATCTATAATATATGGCAAGCACTCAAAAATTATCTTCTATAAAAAAGATTTTTAGCCATTAAAAATAGATTGTGCTATGAATACGCATTCATGACAACTATCAAATCTCTAACATAGAAAGATGAGCCATTTGAATTATAGAAGCTTAAAGTTTCTTAGCCAGAAGAGAATGGAATGTAGTCTTCCCTCTAGAAAAATTATACCTTCTTTCATTTGTGATAAATGTTCATTGGGAAATCAAACCAGACTATGTTTTCCAAAAAAAATTGTCTAGAGATTATCTCTGCCACTTGACTTGATCCACACAAATATCTATGGACTAATGTTAATCCAATCACTTGGAAAACAATAGTTGTTTCCTGTTGTTTGTATATGCTCATACTAGGATGAAGAGGGTTTCTTTTATGAAATTTAAATCAAAAGCTTTTAAAGTTTTTGTGGACATTTTGAATATGGTGAAAAGGAAAGATGGAAAGATTGTCAAAATTATCAAAAATTATTAGAGATGCTAAATTACTTTCACAGAAGTTTGTTACCTTCTGTGAAAGTAATAGAATTCAAAGGTAACTGATTGTTCCCAATTCACCATAGCAAATTTATTATTGTTGAATTAAAAAATTGAACTATGGAGGAAATGACAAGGGAAATCCTAGTGGAAAAGAAATTGTATAAATACTTCTGGGCAAAATCAATAAACAATACTATTTACTTGATAAATTGATGCCCTACCTCTACTCTAAATACTTCACTCCTATACAAGTCTAGATTGGAAGGTGACCATTTGTCTATTATTTAAGTCTTCAAAAACCTTTATTATTCTCAAATTTCAAAACAAAAGAGGAAAAATTAGAAAATACAATTCTTAATTGTATCCTTGTTGGATATAGTCTAAACTCAAAAAAGCATAGACTATATTCAATGGATACCACTAAATTTCTCATAAGTAGAGATGTACTATTCGATACAAAACAATGTGGAGCATAGAAATTCAAATAACTAAGCCTCAACCTCAAATTATAGTGGTAAGTCATCCTAAATAAATAATGCCTTTAATACATTCAAAAATCATAAAAGATAGTAGTCTACTCAGATCTATCTCTACTATCTATAAAAATAACTTATCACATACTTCTAAGTTTCATTCTTCTACACATAATACTATTATCTATGCATCTTATGAATAAAAAGCATTATATGACATATATGAATGATGAAATTTCACCAAAGTAGAGCCTCTCAACTTTGAAGAGGCTATAATGCATCAAGATTGGATTCTTGCTATGCAAAAGAAATTAGAAATGATTGAGAAAAATGTGACTTGGACTTTAGCAGAATTACCTAAAAACAAATATTGTATAGAGGTCAAATGTATAGATGTCAAACGAAACGTGTCGGGTTGGCCTGACTCATTTTTAGCCAGCTTGATTGTGCCTTTCGTGCAGGGCGAGGCACTACACGATTACTGTGCCGTGCCATGCTAGGCCAGGCACAGTTCTAGGTAGGTTAGCTCACCATGGGCAAGCGGCACAAATCCGTCGGGTTCGGCCATAATTTAAAAAAAATTAGGCTTTCACGCCACCATGCCGTGGAACCCCTAATTAAAAAAATTAGGGTCTCAGCGCACGCCGTTGCGCCGCTACACATCTGAACCCCTAATTTAAAAAAAAGTAGGGTTTTGGCAGGCACCGTCGCGCCACCGTACTGCTGAAACCCTTAATTTAAAAAAAATTAGGGTTTCTCACCCCGTGTCGAGGTACCATGCCAACGGGCCACGGTACCGTGCCGGGCCAGGCCACAGCACGAGGCCCGGTTGGCCTCGGCAGGGCACGACATGGTTAGTGCCATGGACAGGCACGTCACGGTCACGGGCACGAGAAATTCCTGTGCCGTGCCTAGTGCCGGACCGGGCCTTCTCAACCCAATTAAGACCTCTAGTCAAATGCCTTGTCTATAATGACAAACTCATCTTCAAAGTCTAATTAATTGCCAAAAGCTATTCTCAAATGGTAGGTAAGACTACTTTGAAATCTTTGCCCCATTTGCTCAAATGAAGAATTTGACATTTGTAATTGCACTAATTGGACATATGGTTGACCTCTGTTCCAACTAAATATTAAATCAACCATCTTGAATGGTGACCTTAAAGAAGAAACTCATGTTCACCAACCCCCTAGATATGTAGTGAAAGGGTATGAACATATTGTATATAAATTAAACAATACTTTTTATGGGTTAAAACAAGCATCTCATGCTTGGTATACACATGTCAATTCATATCTACTAAGTCAAGGGTTCAACAAAAGTATGAGGGAACTCATATTATATGTTAAAAGAAACAATACTAATAGAATATTAATTATTTCTCTTTATGTAAATGAGATTTTTTTTCATGGGTAATAATGTTGATCTCTTCAAGAAGAACATAATTAATAAGTATGAAATATAAGATATGGGACATCTCCATCATTTACTAGGGATTGATATACTTCAAGATCCAAATGGATTATTTATCAATCAATCCAAATATATATAGACCAACTTGTTGAATTATGGAATAAAACACTACAACCCTATCTCAGCCCCATTGATAACAAACCAAAGACTAGGGCATACTAGAGGTAAACTAGTGGATAAAAGTCACTATAGAAACTTGGTTGGAAGTTTTTTGTATGGTTATGAAGGGTGGTGAGTTATCTCAAAGGAACTCTACACCTTAATTTGAGATACTTCAAAACCATTAATATTAATTTGTTTGGACACTGTGATATCTGGAGTGGTTGTCTAGATGATTTCAAAGGATTATTGAGTATGTTTTCTCTTTTGGTACTACTACTAGATCCACTTCAAAAAATATCCCCTTGTGCTATTATCCAAAGTTGAATCAGAATACATTTTTATTTATTTAGCTACATCTCATACAATATGATTAAATAGATTGTTGCTGATATAAATGAATATAATTTTGATCCTACAACCATTCAGTGTGACAATAAGTCTACCATTTTCATTTCCAATGATATTGTTCTACATAGCCAGATAAAACACATAGTTCTCAAATTTCACTTCATTTAAAAGCCATTAAGAAGAAGAAAGTATTATTAGCTTACTACAAAACTAAAGACCGAGTGGCTATACCTTCACAAAAATTGAAACACAATTACTTAAGAGAATTGCTTGGAATCAAAGTCATTTCATCAAAAAGGGGAGATTGTTGATGTTTAGTGAAATAAGCCCTTGGGCTTAAATGAAAATCCAAAAGACCAAGCCTCTTGCAATGACCAAGCTTCTTGTGGGTTGGGTGCGTGTGTTGAAATCACTTTGTTCTTTTTACACTTTTTATACTTTACCTTCTTACTTATTTATTTGACAATTTTTATTTTATTTTGTTGTTAATTTTTTGTAAATGGACAAGTGAAAAATTTTGTAAAAATTGGCAATTTTAATCTTGCTCGATAAGCCTTCTAAAATTCTTTTTCTTTATTGTTTTTGCAAATGGTTCTTCATGAAAAAGATAGCCTCTAGTTCAATATCAATTTATGGTTATATACTACTTAAACAAAAGAAACATTCATTAAGATTTGGTCAAGCATAACTTGAATACATTGATTGTCTAAAAAAAGATGTTTTGTTTTATATAACATTGTTCTAGCAAATAATTATTCATGTTTAAATTAGATTTAAATATAACTCATATTTTTAAATTGGGTTAACAACAAGAAACAATTTCTTCTTTAGGAAGAAGTTTCTTTAGTGAACATTTAATCAATAAAAAGTTAAAAAGATGCTTCACCAATTATTCTTTTATAAATTAAGGAAAATTATTTTTTTATTTATTCACATATGACATTTTCTAGAGGTGACAACAAGTTAATCGAAGGACACTCAATTTTATTTAGTATACCAAATACTGAATAAAACAAGTGTTTTGGTGATTATTCATGAGGTGTGTGTATAGAAATTAACTTTAAAATGAACAGTTTTACTAAATTATAATTTATGATAGATTATGATGAATGATAGTAAAATTATATAATTTTTATGTACGAAATGGAGATTTGGTGGATTGTTGAGGAGGTGAGCAAAAATTCATCTAAAGTCATAACATTCTTTGTGTTATGACTTTGTTACATTTCATTTAGCTATAGAATAGTTTCACTATCCATTCTTGGCTAAAATTTTACATAAACAGTCATAGTAATCTATATATAATAGGACTCTACCACCTTAGTGATGCAATCTTTTCATTATAAAGAATATTTTATTAAGCTACAGAACTTTCTTTGAGTCACAGCTATACAAACTCATAATATTTTTTTTGGCTATATAAATTAATTAATCATCACAATAACCAAGTACCCCACTAGTACTCAAAGCCATGACAACCTTTAGTAATTTAATTTTTTTCATTATAGATCTGATAAGTCCAAGGAAAATGCTACCATTTTATTCCCAATGTAATGATTTATAGCTACAAAATATTTTGGAGAAAAATATTAGAGTCATGACCATTTCTAGGGTAACAACTTTTGCTTAGGAGAAATGTCCAAACCTATGGATTATTACAAGTGACAACTTTAGGTTATAAAAGTCAAATACACAATCCACTATAATTCCTAGTTCCATGACTTAGTGTTACAAAGATAAAATATGTTTCCATGATCATTTTTAGTGTTATTACCATCTAATACAAAAGAGAGATCAAAACCATGGCTTATTTTCATCTTTGTGACTTTTTATTCTAGAGATAAAATATATAATCATGATCATTCCTAGCACTATAACCATTATATGCAAGAAAGAGACCAAATCTATGACCCATTCTCAAATCATGATATTATATTTTAGAGATGAAATGTGTATCCATGACCATTCCCAATTTCATGTCATTCTAAATGTTAGAAAGAGACCTAAATTATGGCACATTCCTAAAAAGGCCATGACTTTCAACTTAAAGGTTGCATCTTGCCATTCAAGTATAAAAGGAAACAAAATGAATTTCAAAATAATTTTAGGGCATGATAATAGAGATGAAAGCTAGGTTTGGTAGCCAAAAGTTTCTCAATCCTAGTAGAGATTCATGAGCAAAGGGGCAATGCAAGATACAAGCATAAAACCTAAGGGGTGAGAGTGAATTTCGAACTTCCCTAGGAGAAAATTTGAGGCACACAATTGAGTATTATAAATTTAGAGTTTGATTCTAAGATACACTTGATGACTATTATTGGGAACCCAAAATTCCATGAGATATATCTCAAATTATCACATGTAATTTTGTTTTCAAATGGCAAGCTAAATTAATGCCTAAGATTGTTATATTTAGTTACATGAAATGAATGCTTTATGAATAAATTTAATATTTGGATTTTATTATGGTTTGGATATTGATGGATGTGGTATTAATATAAAATTAAAACTAAGATTTTACTATTGATAGGTTTGTGTATACTATCATATTGGATGGTGATATGTAAGTTATAAAGTATAGTCATGCATAATGGTAGAAATGAAGCATTAACTCTTTTATTCTTGATATAAAAGATAAACTTATATGTTAAAACCTGATATTGAGGTATGATTACCATTCAAATAAAAAAGGATATATAAGTTATGCAACACACATGATTAGATCTAACTCATAAGGTGGTAAAAATCATGTGAATTCATTCCTATCATAAAACTACCACCAGTGAAATTTAAAGGAAAATGTAGTTAATTTTGTGAGCATGGTGCTTATAAAGCTGCAGTTATAAATACTTTTACTACAACATCAATTTATATCTATATGTTATACGATGTTGAAAAATAAGAATGCACATACTAAGCAACTATTAAGGGAAGTTAGATGAATTTTCTAAAAGGTATGGACTTGTGGATGATCCTCTAATAGAGATGATTTATTGTTTTGGTGTTAAAGTACCAAAAGGATAACTATGAGATGACTATCATTGGGAAAAATCCAATAGTTGATAACTATCTTGCATGCCAATAAGGAACTAGGGATTTCCACAATATATCTACCTTCATTTTATAACTAAACCCAATAATGTCTAAACTATTTATATAAGTCATCATATATAATTGAATGTACCAACCCTAGAATTTAAAAATTTAACTTAATACCATGTCATATCCTCATAACTAGAATAAAAATTGATTGATAGTTGATTGATCAAATTATTTATATAATTACTGTGAAATTAATATCTAGATAAAAAGTTTACTATTTGTAAGCCCTAAATACTTGTGAGACTAGTTGGATGAGAGATGCTCACCTAATAGATTTTGAAAATTTTTTTAATCCTAAACATTGGGCATCATAACAAATTTGTAATAAATTTTTGTCACTACTACTGAGGATTATTTAGTTTGGTTAGCCAACATTAATTGACATAATTATCATTAAAAAAATTGTTCTATTTTTAGTAGTTTGGATATCAATATCTTAATTTTATACCTTAATTTATATTACTTAAGTTTCATTTCTGATTTGTATATTTTTTAAGTGTTTATGCTTTTTAGCCACTAATTAATAGAGCAAAATTCTGGGATTGAGCTAACACCTCGGGAGCAATAAAAAGTAAAAATCAAAGGATAAGAACTTTAGGAATAGAAGTTGAATGTGAACAACATAATGTATCAATATATTGAAATCTATAACTCACAAAATAGTAACTTCTATCTAATACCTAATGACAACTTGAATCAGTTTTATTATTAGAACATAATAAGTTATGGAGATCTAAGATTAGAAAGCCATGAAGGGATTGCAATTGATAGTCCTTATCCAACATCTGAATATTTATTTGAAGATATTATCACCAAGTTGTTAGAAGAGACAAAGAGAGTGAATGAATTGGAAGAAGAAAAGTTGAGGAAACTAGAAAGAAGACTTGAACATACTAATTTGGATATGCTTAAAGAAAATGCTATATTAGAATTTGAAGTGTTTAATATGGGTTTGATTAGTGTTGAGTGGGAGGTTAAAAAAATTAAAGGAGCTATGACACATCATAAAGGCATGGCCAAAATAGAAAAAAAAGAAGATTTGTGCATTCAATACCAAAAATCTATGTGCACACTACTATTGAGGCAGTCTTCCATATAGTATTATTGACCAACATAGAAAATACAAGGAAAAAACATGTATAAGACTATATGGAGAAATTGGAATGGATTACAAAAGTTAGATATATGAAGTGATGGTTTTAGTGAATGTCTAGCTATGGACATTAAATATAGTACTGCTTGGAACGAAACCCAAGATATTTTATATTTGTTGGATGAGAAATAAACCTATCTTGTCGTTTGTATATATGCACCACACATGATAGTGATACACAATAAAACCACTCATAATAATGGATCACAAATTCAAACCTAGTTGTGGTTCAGACCAAATCAAACTCAAAGTTGGGGCCATCATTCTGCGCCACGACATCCAAATGACTCAGAGCCATGTCCATTAACCAGTGCTGCAACATTCAAAAAAAATATGTAAAGTCATGACACTACACAATTGTTTAAATAGAGCCTCATAGATGAGAGAACCATAAAATCCCATATTGCTCTTCCCCTTTTGTTTCTAAGCTCAAACACCCTAAATTCCAGCTCAAATATCTCGATACTTTAACACAACTAAGAAGGAAAGTTCAAGATTGAAGCAATGAATAAAATATAGTGTTATAGAGATGAGAAGCAAGGTGAAGAGGAAGCATTCATGATCCAGCACTATTAAAGTCCCATAGAGAGCCATGGTGTCTATAACTACTTTTCTATCAAGAAAATTTAGAAAATGGATGGATTCAATGCTCTCCAAAAAAAATTTAAAAGAGACCAAGGTTTCATGGAATGTATCACCACTTTTTAGAAAATTATAAAAAAGAATGATTGGAGTTTATTTTAATGCCCATGGAGAATGCAAGAATACATCAGTTGTCTAAAAATTCTATGTCAATCCTGAGGATGGGGAAGAAGAGAGATGTTGGATGATAAAATTTGGGTACATTTTGATAGAAAGATTATTAATGAGTTACTTGGATTGCTAGGTGCTAAGGATAGGATGACCTTCAAATCTCTAGAAATGCAATATGATTTCAAATGAATAATGAAATATGTTGATGGACATAAAGGGATAAAAAAAGTTACTTTGAAAAGTTCTTATGTATTTTTGATGCATGGAGAACTCATATAGGTGAGTAAAGGATGATCGTATTTCATCATTTTTATTGTGGAAACTCAATGTTTCAACTATCACACAAGATAAGATAATTTTTTTATGCCCTCTTGAATGGATATAGATTTTATGTGAAAATAATACTTGAGAAATTTATTCTCAAGTATCAAGAAGATGAATTTATTATTCTAATAATTTATATTTCCTTGATTACTTTATTATGTTGAGCTAAGAGAGTCTTGATGGAAGATGATAGCGATGAATTGTGCTTGAGAATGTTCCCCTGACATTGTTGGGCATTAAAATGAGGCTTTAAAAAGATAGAAAAGGAAACAAGCTAATTCTCAAAGGAGAAGAGCCATTACATAATTGGCAAGAAGGACCATCCTTCTTTAAAGCTAACATAGAAGGTATGGAAAGAAGAGGTAGAAGATGAGAAGAAGAGGAAGCCTGCATTAAAAAATTTCTAACTGCATAATAAGATATGTTGATTGATATTTTTCATATTTTTGAAAATATGTAGCTGAAAGCAAAAAAAATAAAGTAATGCCTAAAAAAAGAGATCCAATACATCTGTACGGGGATAGCGAATAAAGTAGAGAAATGAGAAAAAATGTGAAAATTTTGTGATGATAAAATGAGATAAAATGTGAGAAATGAGATAATATTTCATTTCTTTCTCCAAAAGAAAGAAATGTTATTTGTGATGACCCAAGAAAAAATTTATAAACTTTTGGAAGGATAGATTAAATGAGTGTAGACTAAGGTGATGGGCATTATTGAATCATTTGGTAAACTTTATGAGGATATCATATTGATCTGGAACAAAATGGTGGTGATGAGAGATGAAAGAAATAGAGGTGACATGAAATATTAATTGAACTAGTGGAAAGAAGAATTGAGAAAATACAATGTGAACCAAAAAAAAGTTATATTTTGTAAAGGGATCCGTTGAAAGCCCAATTGACTATGTTAGGAAAAGACAAGATACACTTTATAACATTTTGGCTAAGGTATTGGATTAGGAAACTACCAACAAGGGAGATTCAGAGAGCTCACCTACTTCTTATGCTACTATTTGAGCACTCTAGAGTAGATTTCTTCTTTAAAAAGTTTAATCACAAAAAAAAGTCATATCTTCAACATCTCTAACCTCATTGAATTGTATTTTTTATTTTCATATAATGGCATTGTTATCAATTCTATGTTGAAATTATGTGTAATGGAATGTACAATTTTTTTTATATAGATGGAGGGTAATTACTTAGGGATGAGAAATCATTTTATTATAAGAGTTTGTTCAATATGCCAAATACTAAATAAAACAAGTACCTTAGTGATTATTCATGATGTGTGTGTATTGAAATGAACTTTCAAATAAATAATTTTACTAAATTATAGTTTTTGATAGATTAGGCCAAATAGTAATGAAATTGTATAATTTTTATGTGAAATGGAGACTTAGTAGATTGTTAAGTAGTTGAAGAGTGAAATATCATGTAAAATTAAAATATTTTTATGCTATAACTTTGTTTTATCTCGTTGAGCTATAAGATAGTTTTAATATATATTCTTGGTGAAATACTATATAAATATTCTTGATAATTTTTAAATTTCATAACTCTCTCACCTCGTTGATATAATCATTTTACTATATAATATACTCTATTATGCTATAAAACTTACTTGGAGTTGAAGTCATACTAGCTCATAATATTTTTTTATGGCCACTATATTTATTTCTCATCATAGCAATGAAGTACCCCACTGGTGCTCAAAGTGATGGTAAGCCTCTAGCACCATGATATTTTCATTATAGAGCCAATTCTTCCAAGGAAAAAGCAACATTGTTATTCCCAAAACCATAACTTTTAGCTACAAAAAGTTCAAGAAAGCTATACACGGGCCATGGTGATTTTGAGGGCCACCACTTTTTCTTTGGAAAAATAACCAAATTCATAACCTATTAACATTGCTATGATAGGAACCGACCCGGATGCCCTTCCAGGATTTCCCGGGTAGTCCATATTGGTGAAGTAAATATATGTAATACCATAATATCTCAAATATATATAAAAATCCACAACTACTCAATACCATTACCAACCCAAATTAATATAGGTCATAACCATAAGCATACATAATAATGACTCATATGAGTTCAATACTAATACTAGAGCATTCTAAGAGTGTTTGCGAATTTAGGGGTATAATAAAAATAAATGATTCTAATAAACAAGACAGATAAATGAAGTAGAGTACTGCAGCTGTAGCAAACAGGGCGGTGTAGAATCTGGCGCGAGGTAGGCCCTATGATCTACCTGGACCTAGGGAGCAGATTTAAAATAATAAACATGAGAATATAAATCTCAGTGAGTGGCATAGTTATAAGGAAAATACTGTTTTATTTTTTAAACATTTCTTCTCTCAAGATCTTACATTCACTCTTTTGTAAAGTTTCCCATTTAAAATATTTCACAAAACCTGACTTTATCAAGCCCAAACAAATGAATTTCATGCTCAAAATCTAACCGACATGACTACTAAGAAAGCCATAGTATAAATTGTTCACAACACACATATGAATTATCTACAACACACAAATCAAATATAAAGCATGTATAACTATGAAAGTACCATAACCATAAGTATTACCGGGCTAAACCTTATTTAGTAATCAACCATGTACCATATAACATACCCATCATAAACCATTTGTAAGCCCGACCTCACGACACCGTGGAAACTAATTAACATGTAGTTAAACCCGGTCATCACGTGACAACTAACAAATTTCCAAATTGACCCGGCTATCACGTGGCAACTAACAAGCCTCCAAGTTGACCCATCCATCATGTGGTAACTATCAAACCTCTGGGCAAGCCCGGACATCACGTGACATCTAATAAACCTCTGGGTAAACCTGCACGTGACACCTAATAAACCTCTGGGTAAACCTGCACGTGACACCTAATAAACCTCTGGGTAAACTTGGCCATCACGTGGCACCTAATAAACCTCTGGGTGAACCTGTCCATCATATGAAAACTAATCACATATAATCGTTCCCCCACTCACATGTGCTTTTCTAGCATTACCATACCATAATCATTTCCAAATCTCAAGAAATCTAATTTTTAAAATAATAATTTTTCAAGGTAGTTTAAAAACTCCACCCACGTGCCCCAAACATCCAAATACCATAGACTCATCCACGAAATCTGTAAGACTTCCAAATAAATAACATATTGACAAAACTCACATGAAATGATAACTTGTTTATACAAAAACCGATAAATCATATTTGCATGCAACCAACCATTTGATCAAAATAGTATATATGTAAAATATTTAACCACAATAGATATGTTAACATAATATTTCAAATCATTTAAAAACATATAAACCACTCACAGACTGCAGATGATCAGTCATGCTTCCCTACAAAATCGTCTCCCAGCTCAGCTTTAGCGTCTGTAATACCAATAAAATACTACTTAGATTATAATAACTAAACCAATGACATCGAGATGCCCCAAACACCTTAGAAAATTTTTTGGAACTACAAAACCTACTAAATTGGACTCCAATAGGCCTAATTATAGAATGTAATCTATATATTCAGTACCCAAAATTGGGGCTTTTTGCCTAGTAGCTCATTTTTTGAAATTGAATCATTCAATAATTTCTAAAAATATTCAATTTCACTAATCCAACTCCAATTTTGCCTAATTTGACCAACTGATACCTAATTTCAGTCCAAACTTTTCGTTAATTGCCAAAAACAACCTAAAAATAAAAATTTAACCAAAAGACATCTAAAATTTACAAACCACGTGCAATGGAAAACCCAAGAGACCAGGAACTCATCGGTACTATTACCTTGGTCAAACAGTCACTGTGGTGGCTGAAAAACTCGATCCAACTATCGGCTAACTTATTTTTGTTGCATCTTTCAAACGGTAAGAAATCTACAAAAAGAAACCACGAAAATGAGTTCGGGGGTCAAAAATGGGGGGAAGAGAGGTATGGGATTGTTGGAAGTGACCGAAAATTACTGAAAAAGTGAAAGTTTTCTGGTGACCCACTGTGGCCGCCGCCGCTTCGCCGGCTTGATCCCAATGCGTCTGGTGGCGGTTTACCATGAAAATTCACTAGTGTAATCGTTCACCTTCCTTCTTGTATGGTGCATGTCACCGGTGGCCAACCGGTGGTGCCTTGTCTGATCTGATCTCTCACGGTTCGCAAATACACAAAAAGCCCAAATTATGTTCCTGATTTTTGGAGAGATTTTCCTAGGGTTTGGAGCTCAAGAGAATATTTTAGAGGCAAAGATTTCATTTGGCATCCCAAGCTATGTTTATATAGGGCCTAGGATCATTTTCGGGTAAAATTTCAGACAGGCATAAGCACTACTAAAGTGCTTCTGTTTGAACTTATCGGGGCCATAACTTTTTATATGTCTGTGAACTCGTATCAACGAGACCTACCAAATGATGTTTTGGTCAACCAAAAATTATTCACCATTGAAAAAGTCAACTTTTATCCACATACTAAGTGTTGGTCAACCCTAGTCAAACTTAGTCAAACTTGATCAAATGTGTTACAAACTTGTATTATTTGGTACAGGTCATTACAATCTACCCCCCTCGGGAAAAAATTTTGTCCATGAAATTCGTACTTGAGTCATGGAAGAGATGAGGGTACTGGCTCCGCATCTGGACTTCCAACTCCCAAGTCGCCTCCTCGACTAGATTGTTTCTCCAAAGGACTTTCATTAAAGATATTATCTTGTTGCGATGCTCCTTCTCTTCCCTGCTCAGAATCTACACTAGTTCTTCATAGGATAAGTCATCCATCAACTCAATATCTAGTGCATCCAGTACATGTGAGGTATCTGAGATGTACTTGCGTAGCATGGAGATGTGGAAAACATTATGAACTCAAGAAAGCTCCTCCGGCAAGTCTAATCTATAAACCATTGGACCTATCCTCTCTATAATCTCAAAAGGTCCAATATAGCTAGGACTTAGCTTCCTTCACTTCCCAAAGCATACTATGCCCTTCCAAGGAGAGAGCTCCAAGAATACTTGATCTCCAACCTCAAACACAAGGTCCTTCCTATGCTCGTTCGCATAGCTTTTTTTTTCAAATTTTAACTCGATCACTTCGACCAGAGTCCTATAATAGTGATATTTGGTTTCATTGTATATGGATCCTTTAATTCATACCATCATATTATATGTTGCCCGGTAGCTACCATACGATTTAGTATGAAATTTAAAATCATTCACATACTAACCATTGTACGTTTTAACCTCTCTCAGGGGACCTCGTGCTATACTTCGAAGATAAAACTTGGAAATTTTATTTGCACAATTATGAACCTGTAATCAAAATTAAGTGGATTGTTTATATTATAATTATAAATTTTTATTAGAACAATACAATTATTTTGTGATTTTCATTATAAGTAAACATACATATTTTTCAAAAAATGATGGAAATTCTTTCTCCATCATGGCATTGATTGCTTCTTCATTCATGTTTAGAAACTCTTTACGTTTATCTGTAACAAAATCACTAAAAAAAGAAATTAAAAATAATTGATACATTGATAGGAAATAGTAAATTATAATGCATAATAGATGTCTTTTGACTATTAGGAAATACTTACTCATTGAATCGTTGAACCTCTAGATAATTTATTAGGAAATTTAGATGAGCTCCAGTATATTCATAGTCTACTAGATACCTTTTCCCTTTAGCACCAATTGCTTTACCCAGTGGCTTGAAAATTTCAAACATATCATTATCCACATAGTCATAAACAGAAACCACATTCCACTATTCCTTAAGTGGAAGAGTTGGATCTCATTCTTTTAAATAAAATGACCCGAATTTTGCAGCTTCATCCATAATATAACCTATTGATATAAAACTCTCAACTTGAGCCTTATTCATTATTGTATGCTTTATTTTCCCCGAGTATCTACAAAAAGATTATTGAACATTATAAGTCATTTTTGTGTATATATAAATATATATATATATAAGAAAAGTATTGGTTTAGTGAATTAATATTACCTTTCTGGAGGATACATCTAACAATTATGGACAGGACCAATAATCCTAGCTTAGTAAGCCAAGTGCACTAGAAGATTTTCCATTGAGTCAAAAAAACTAGGAAAAAATATTTTCTCAAGATTGCATAAAATTAATTAAAATTTGTTCATCCAGATTTCTCAACTCCTCATCAGTCAATGAAGAAGAAGTCAGTTGTTTGAAGAATAATGAAATCTTAGTTATCGACTCCCATATTCTATCAGGCAGAAATTCTTGAAGAGCAATTGATAACAACTTTTGCATGAATACATGATAATCATGACTCTTCATGCCAAACATCTTAATTTTTTTTGCATCCACGCTTCTCCCCAAATTAGAAGAATACCCATCTGGAATTCTAAGTTTTTTTACCCACTCCAACACAATCTTCTTTTGTGATTTATTCAGAACAAATGGCACATATGGGTATTTATTGGTGATAAGATTTTTTGCAAATTAGGGACAACGACAATATTTATTCAACTCATCTCTCGACTTGTAAGTGTCCCTAGTTTTCTTTGGAATGTTAAACATTGTATTGAAAATATTGTCAAACACATTCTTCTCGATATGCATAACATCAAGATTGTGCCTAAGCAAGTGTTCACACCAGTAGGGAAAATTCTATAAAATACTCCTCTTATTCCACCGACAAGTCTTAGATATGCTGCATTCACAACCTCAACATCAACAACTATCACCTTCTTCAAGCCTCTGTTATTCAATTCCTACAGAATATCATCCCCAGATCTAACCCTCAGGAATTTTTTAGTAACCTTTCTATTCTTAATGAAGTCTTTGGTATTACATCGATACGGATGATTAATGGGCAAAAACTTCTGATGGTTGTCAAACCATGAGTATCCACTTTTAATTAATCTAAAAGTATCAGAATCTTCCATACAATGCAGACTTGTCAACATACTAGTTGTAATACACCCAGACATCATAAAATATGTTGGAAAGTCATTTATGGTTCACATGAGGACAGCGCACATATGCAAATTTTGTCTTTTGAAAATATCATAAGTTTGAACCCCAACACCCCCAAAGACTTTTCAACTCCGCTATCAATGCCTGCAAGAAAATATCTATCTTCCCATTTGGATTCGTAGGCCCCAACACTAACACAGCCAAAAATATAAATTCCTCAGTCATACATAAGTCTGGAGGCAAATTATACTAGGTCACCACCATAAGCCACAAAGAATATAGCTGTCCAGATTGACCAAACAGCTGAAAACCACCAGCAAATAAACCCAACCTATGATGCTCCATATGATGCTCTGAATGCCACCTCATTTCATTAGCTGTTGTGGTTGATACATACAATTTCTGCAACAAGGTGTTTTTGGAAAATAGTGCATCTTCTTATATGGCACCTTCAACTTACGTATATACAATCTATTTCCAGAACTTATTAACCTTTTGCTTGTATCGAGCATGCCCACATTTTTACAACTATTAAGGTCGCTGTATTCACCCCAGTATATCAACAGTTGTTCACACATCAATGAATGACCTATACGGGTAATCCCAAACCTCTAACTAACTTCTTCATGCTGTAGAAATCCAATTGCATCAGATTATTTTTTGGCAACAATTTTTGAATGAATTTAGACATATCATCAAACCATTCCTACGAACACCTGTGTCTACACTTTATTTCTAAAATCTTCAAGACCGTAGAAAGTTAAGTATGCTTAGAATTTTTCTCATATACAAGTTTGTCTCCAGCTCAAATCATATCATAGAAATTCCTTGATTCGGCATTGGGTTCCTCATTCGGGTTGAATTCAGGACCTACAGCATCAAAAACCATTTTATGGTATGTAGTGTGATTAATATTATCCGAGATCATTTGATCAGTTTCACTTACTAACACTCATACTGAACTTAAACACATCTGGTGGACTTGCTTCTCACCATGGTATATCCAAACATAGTAATCCACCACAAAAATATTTCTATAGAAATGCATCTTCAAAGTCTCAACATTTCAAAACTTTTTATTCTAACATTTAACTAAAGTGCAAGGATACCTTATATCTATACTATCATTCATGCACTCAGGATGTCTCAAAGCAAACTCGACAAATTCATCAACTTTATCCCTCCATTCATTAGAGAACATTACATTCACAATTCAACCATTGTACATTCATTCACGATCATTTTTCATAACTACTTAAAAAAATCATTTTTTTAACAAACACAATTGTCTCTAATTATAGCTAAATATAATTATATAGACATTTATTTAGATATACAAATATTTATATATAATTATACACATATAGTTTAAAATAATGTTGTATGTTGTTATAAATGTAATTATAAATATAGTTACATGTGGTTAGACATATTGTTACACATATGGTTAAATGTATATTTATACATGAAGGTTTATATATTTGTTCTTTTAATTTTATATAATTATACATTTAGTAATGTATAGGTATAGATATAGTTAAATACTTTTTTATATACTACTATATGCAAGTATATATTAAATATAAGCTGTAAATTTAATATTTAAATATAATTATGCATAAAACTTTTAAAGTTATACACATAGTAAGATAGAATTATTTATAGTTAAATAGTAGTTTACATATAATATATATAGTTATAAAAAGTTATATATAATAAAATAAATAGTTATATATAGATATATTCATACAATTAGTTATAAGTAGTTATACATAAATATAAATAATGTCATAAAAAATATTTCGCTTTAATTATTTAATACATATATGTATATATAGTTACAAATTAGTTATATGTAATTATATAGACATTTATTTAGTTATACAAATATTTATATATAGTTATACACATATAGTTTAACATAATATTGTATGTTGTAGTAAATTTTATTATAAATATAGTTACAATTGATTATACATATAGTTACACATATAGTTAAACGTATATTTATACATGTAGGTTTATATATTTATTCATTTAATTTTATATATTTATACATATAGTTATATATAGGTATAGATATAGTAAAATACTTTTTTATATACTAATATATACAAATATTTATTAAATATAAGTTGAAAAGTATATATTTAAATATTATTATGTATAAAGTTTTTATAGTTATACATATAGTAAGATATAATTATGTATAGTTATATATTATTATTCATTTAAATATATATAGTTATAAATAGTTATATATAATTAAATATATAGTTATATATAGATATATTCATACAAGTAGTTATAAGTAGTAATACATAAATATAAACAACGTTTAAAAAAATATTTTGTTTTAATTATACTAATACATATATGTATATATAGTTACAAATATAGTTATATATAATTATATAGACATTTATTTAGTTATACAAATATTTATATATAGTTATACACATATAGTTTAACATAATATTGAATGTTGTTATACATGTAATTATAAACATTGTTACATGTGGTTATACATATAGTTACACAGAGTTAATCCTATATTTATTCATGTGGGTTTATAAATTTGTTCAATTAATTTTATATATTTATACGTATAGTAATATATAGGTATAGATATAGTAAAATACTTTTTTATTAGCTAATATATACAAATATATATTTAATATAAGTTGTAAAGTATATATTTAAATATTATTATATATAAAGCTTTTATAGTTATACATATAGTAAGATACAATTATTTATAATTATATATTATTATTCATATAATATATATAGTTATAAATAGTTATTTATAATTAAATATATAGTTATATATAGATATATTCATACAAGTAGTTATAAGTAGTTATACATAAATATATGCAACAATATAAAAAAAATATTTTGCTTTATTTATATTAATACATATAAGTATATATTGTTGCAAATATAGTTATATATAATTATATATACATTTTTTTAGTTATACAAATATTTATATATAGTTATACACATATAATTTAACATAATGTTGAATGTTGTTATAAATGTAATTATAAATATAGTTAAATGTTGTTAAATATATAGTTACACATATGGTTAAAAGTATATTTATACATGTAGGTTTATATATTTGTTCATTTAATTTTATATATTTATACATATAGTTATGTATAGGTATAGATATAGTAAAATACTTTTTTATATACTAATATATACAAATATATATTAAATATAATTTGTAAAGTATATAATTAAATATTATTATGTATAAAGCTTTTATAGTTATACATATAGTAAGATACAATTATTTATAGTTATATATTATTATTCATATAATATATATATTTATAAATAGTTATATATAATTGAATATATAGTTATATATAGATATATTCATGCAAGTAGTTATAAGTAGTTATACATAAATATAAACAACGTTATAAAAAAATATTTTACTTTAATTATATTAATACATATATGTATATATAGTTACAAATATAGTTATATATAATTATATAGACATTTATTTAGTTATACAAATATTTTTATATAGTTATACACATATAGTTTAACATAATGCTGCATATTGTATATAAACCTATACATGTAGGTTTATATATTTATTCATTTAATTTTATATATTTATACATATAGTTATGTACAGGTATAGATATAGTAAAATACTTTTTTATATACAAATATATATTAAATATGAGTTGTAATGTGTATATTTAAATATTATTATGTATAAAGCTTTTATAGTTATACATATAGTAAGATATAATTATTTATCGTTATTTATTATAATTCATATAATATATATAGTTATAAATAGTTATATATAATTAAACAAATAGTAATATATAGATATATTTATACAAGTAATGATAGGTAGTTATACATAAATATATATAACGTTATAAACAAATATTTTTTTTAATTATATGAATACATATATGTATATATAGTTACAAATATAGATATATTTAATTATATAGAGTGTTACATATTTACACAAATATTTATATATAGTTATACACATATAGTTATAAATATGTATGTAGTTAAAGATATAATTATAATTAACATTCATATAGGTATACATTTAGTAAAATATAATTATATATAATTATATATTAGTATACATATAGTATATATTTTTTAGAAATATAGTTATATAGAATAATACATAGAGTTATACATTATTATATAGTTACAAATTTGTTATGTAAAGTTATAAAAATAGTTTACTTAATTATAAATATAGTTATAAATACTTTTATATAAAATGGCATATGATTATATAATGAAACACGTGTATCTAAAGAATATTTGTGAATAAAATATTATTATAAATGTTATTTAAATATTATTATATTTATATGTAACACTTTTATAAATAATATATAGTATATATATCTCATTTATATAAACATTATAAATATTCTATATTTATATAAAAAATAATATGTAATATAAATATTAACAAAATTGTATAATCATTTAATATTACATAATTGTTATATAAAAAAATATATAAATGGATAGTTTAATGTAAATTTGTATAGATATATATAAACATTAATACATATGTATAAATATTTATATATAACATTATATGTTTATATAAACATATCAATGTGTATTTATAATGTAATACATTTATATATATTAAAGTATAGATATTTATACATAATATCATACGATTATATAAATATATAAAAGTTTATATATACTATTTTAAACATTTTAAATTAACATTAAATAATAGTTTGATTTAACATAAATCATTATATATATTAAATTGTAGATATTTATACATAATGTCATACGATTATATAAATATAAATCATTAACATCAAGATTATTCGGATGCAAACATCATGTAATTGAAATCAAAATCATTAAAACCCTAAAAATCTAAACAGTAGATGAACACATTTTTAAAAATGAAAAATTATAGTTTAATTAATTATGTGAGTCAAAAGAATATTAGGTTAAATGAAATTGAAGCAAAAATTAAGAAATTAGGAGGATAAAAAAAACCTAATCCCCGAATATACTAAAAAAATGAAATTCTGATTGTCTATATATAATTTAGAGAAACAAAGATGTGTATAAGTAATTTGAAGGAGAAGAACAAAGAAAAACTTACCTAGATTCAGAATAAAGATCAATTCTTTTTTGATTTCATGCTTATAATCAGCTTTGAATCGAAAAAACATTGAAGTTTTAATTATTTTAGGTTTAATGACTTAGCAAATGATTTTCAAATCAACAAATTAAAATAATGAATTACCATTATGATTGGTAAACAGTTGGTTAGAAAAAAAACTATAAGTATTTGGAAGTCCACTTTACCGATCAATTTTAATGGTAATATTTTTTTTGTCATTAAATAGTCGGTAATTTATCGGTAATTTCTATTCACTATTTTCATCCTAATTTACAAAATAATTTCCAACCAAAAATATCTGGTCGGTAGGTATGGTCAGTATTCGGTCATCAAATGGTTAGTAATTACCGGCATATATATTAGGTCGGTAATTTGGTTGGTAATTATGACCTTATAAATATATTGGATAATCACCATACCGACCAATTTTAATGGTTATATATTTTTGGTCGTTAAATGGTCGATAATCTTTCGGAAATATTTTTTGCTAATTTTCTTCTAATTTACGGACCATATCCCCGACCAAATATATTTGGTCGGTGATATATGGTCGATAGTTGGTCGGGAATATGGCCGGAAGTATTTTTCTCTGATGTGCCTCTTTGGATCTCTAAATTGATTGTGAATTGGTCAGTAATTACTGACCTATATATATGGTCGTTAAATAGTCGATAAGTACAGAGCTATAAATAATTTGAAAAAATACTATACCGACCAATTATAATGATATGTCATTTAATGGTCGGTAATATATTCGATAACCAATCTACAGCCCGATTCCTGACCAAAAATATTTAGTCGGTAATTATGGTCAGTCTTTGGTCGGAAATTTAGTCGGAATTTTTTGTTGACTCTTTTATTGGTCGCTAACTGGTCATGTTTTGGACAATAGTTACCGATCAAATTTTTCGGTCGATATTTTAGTCGATATTTTAGTTAGTATTTTGGTTGGTATTATCATAATTTTTAGTAGTGGATGAATAAAACCTTTTTAGAATAGAGATGTGCAGGTTACTTTGGGTGGGTAAAAGCAATTAATCTTTTTTATTATTAATCAATCACCATCAATTATAATTAATTGAATACATTGATACAGATGTTGGCTGATATCCAATCTGATTTTTCTCACTTACACATATTCAAATTCTAGTGTACAATATGTGCAATACCCATGAAATATCAAAGTTATATCTAAAATATAGAAAATATATATTTTTTGGGATATGATGATAGAGTAAATGGGTATCAATTGTGGGATGTTACTGCCAACAAGGTTATCATTAGCATATATATCATCATTATAGAAGATATGTTACAACATAAATAAGAATATATCAAATTAATGAAAAATACATACACTATAAATTTCATTAGAATCAAATAGCTATAATAGAAAGTGCTAGAGCACAATAAACATGTGCTAGTTGAGTTGTAGGCACTTGAGGTATCGTGGCCAACACTTGAAATGAGAAAACTAGCTTGGCAATCAAAGTATATTATAAAGAAAATATTGTATGTTATCTATCATTGGAGGATGATGAGTCATAAAGTTTACATGATGCTAATAGATAGGATCTTGTCCCACTACCATAAAAAAAGAAATACTGTTGAAAATATATGGGTTATCAAGATCAAACATAATAATAATAATCAAGTAAAGTGATATCGTTGCATGACTGATAGTCAATGAACTTTCCCTGAAAAAAGTAATTGACTTCGATATATTTTTTCTAGTTTTTTCAACTTATGATAGTCGAAATGGTCATGTCAATGTGTGTAATGGCTTACTTACATGTATTATATTTTAATGGTATGAATTATAATTAATTTATAGTGTAATATAATTTACATTAGTAATTTGAGATCTTATTTAGGTTAGAATTCTTTCCATAACCTTATTCAATACCATAAGAAATATTTTAAAGATATTATATATTTGTTTAGAGTATGTGTGTTTGTATAATCTGAATAATTAATTTGATTGGAATCGAATTATTTGATGTTATTATTAAATAAAATTAATTGATTTGTATTAAATTAATTTTGATTATATATATATATTCATTAATTTCCAATTTTTAAAATTATAAATAAAATAAAACAAAATGTCACATTATTAAATAATGTTTAATAGCTAATGTGATGATTTTCTTTTTTTAATAAAAAATGGTATGGATGATGCTACACCACTATAGCATTATCTTGTTCATCGAGGTTGAATCAGAGGTATATGGGAGACATTTCTAGAAAATGACACATCATCTTGAGATATATTTATTCTTATTAAAATAAAAAGAATTCTAAATAAAAACAAACGATCACATCCTATGCATGTTATCATGATAATTTTTTTTAATCAAAACTTTCCAACAATGGTACCAGAGGTACATCGATGATATTGTGCATGGATAGAATATATTACACTTTCATTGACCATGTCTACCACCATGGACACCATCAATAGTTAAAGAATGATCAAACGAAGTACAAAAACATAAAAAAATTATATCCCCATGCGAAAATTCACCCATTAACATGCACAAAAATTACAACCATTAAATAAAATGTATCCAAAGACATAACAACTTAAATCCATAATACATAATCATATAGCTAGGCTATTTAGTTCGATCAACAAAGGCCAAGATGCCTCTGATGAATACTACTATTGTTGAATATATCCCATTGAGAGATCATGGTTTGAAAATGATTGATTTTCAAAATGAACTAGAGACCCTTGGAGCTAAGATTGATATGGATTTTCTGAATGATATTAGTCTCTAATATCTTTCAGATTATTATAGGTAATTCTCATTAAACTATAAGATGAATAAACTTGATTGGACATTGGCATAATTTCTTAAAGAATTAGTATCAGCTGAAAGTATTATCGAGAAGCCATCTAGAGTATTTGTGGTTTAAAAGATTTCTTCAAAACCAAAAGGCAAAAAAAGAAAAAAATTTCAGAAATTTCAAATAGCTCCTAAGTCACAAGTGGAAGTGAATAATTTGAATGAAAAATATTTTGATTGTAAGTAGTCAGGACACTACAAGAAGAAATATCTAGTTTATATCAAGAAGGTGAACAATCAAGATAAATCTTAATTATTAGTAGTTAAAACATGTTTAGCATTGGTATTTGCGAATACCCAGTGTGTTGATTAGGTGCCACTTAAACATGTTTGTGATTCTTTACAATGGTTCCAAGAAATCAAATAGCTAAGTGATGGGGAGATTAATCTTCATATGAAAAATACTACAAAGGTAGTGACTATTGTAGTAGGAGATTATTTGCTTCAGTTTATGAGAGATACTATTTAATTTTTGAAAGATTATCTTTATGTACCTTCAATCAAAATAAACTTGATTTCTATTTTCATTTTCATTAAAGATTGATTTTCTTTTTTATTCAATGATTTTGTCACAAATTACTTGAATAAGAAATTTATCTCTTCTAGTGCATTAAAAGATACCATTATTTTATCAATATTATCTCTACTCTATTATAATGATACGAGTCAAATAATATGAATATCTTATCATATAAAAGAAAACATCTTTCTTATATGAACTAGACATATTTTTGGAATTTTTGCCCAGGTCATATAAATATAAAATAGATTCTAAGAATGGTTAAAGATGGACACTTAGGATTATTGAAAGTGAAAACATTTCTAGCATATGAATCCTTTTTAGAAGGAAAAATGACCAAGCAACCCTTTGTGGCTAAGGGTTATAGAGCCAACAGCCATTAAAATAGCTTCATTCATGTTTATGTAGGCCCATGACTATCCAAGAAAGAGGTAGTTTTGAGTATTTCATCAATTTTATTGATGATTACTCAAGAAATGGGTATATTTATTTGATAAATTATAAGTCCAATATCTTTCAAATTTTCAAATAATAAATAATAGGAACAAAGAAATATCAAAATAAATGTCTCAAGTCACTATGATCTAATCATAGTAGTGAGTACTCTTGGGAGAGTTTAGGAACTACTTATTGGATCAAAAAATTATATCCCAGTTATTTGCACTTCACATTCTATACTAGAACGGTGTGATAGAAAGAAGGAATGAGATTCTTATGGACATGGTAAGATTGATGATGAGTTATTCGAATATGCCTTATTACTTCTAGAAATATGTTATAGAAATAGTAGCTTATGTTTTTAACTTAGTTCCATCAAAGTTCATACCTACTACTCCAACTAAATTATGGACTAGACATAATCTTTGTCTGAAACACATTCATTTTTGGTGTTGCCTAGCACATGTGCTGAGAAAAGAAAAATAGATAAGTTGGAACCAATAATAGAAGTTTGTTTCTTCGTGTGATATCCTAAGAGAAATAAAGGTGATTTGTTTTATAGTCCAAAGGATTAAAATATTATTATTAGCACCAATGCTCGATTCCTAGAAGAAGACTATATAACATAACACAAGCCTAGAAGTAAGATTATTCTAAAAATATTGAGAAAAAAAATAAACTAGCACAAGTCTTTCAATACTAGTAATACAAAAAGAAATACTATAAGGTAACATTTTAGATGCCTCATTACCTCATCATACTAAACCTCATGAACCTCGTGAACCTCATGACCCTCATGAACCTCATGAACCTAAAAGAAATACTAAAAGAAATACTATTGACAACAATATTAATACTAAACTTCATGAACCTATCATTGATATTCTGATTGCACTACCAAAGTTTAATGATCATAATGGTTAATAAGAATTAGTATATGTGTAGTGTGTCACTAAAAGTATACGACCGAGAGGAGTGTCTCATCATAGTGGGAGAGTTATTTGTCAACCTAGATGGTATACATTGTTGGGAGTCTTATGATAAAATTCATAATAAGGTCGATAGTGATCCCAAATGTTATGACAAAGCACTTAAATATAAAGATGCATAATGTTGGCAAAAGGTTATTAAATCAAAGATGCAGTCAATGCACTCCAATCATATATGAAATCTTATAAAACCACATGAAGGGATAAAACCCATCAAGTGTAGGTAAGAAAAAGTGAGAAATAGACAAAAATATTGAGACATATAAGGCTAGACTTGTTGCAAAATATTTTACTCAAAAAGAGAGAATTGATTAAGCAGAAACCTTTTAATTGGTAGTCATGCTAAATTCATTTTGGATTCTCTTGTCCATTGCATTTCATCATGTCTATGAGATTTAACATATGGATGTAAAGGCTATATTTTTGAATGGGCATTTTAAAGAATGCATATATATAATACAACCTAATGGTTTCATGGAAAAAAGCCAAGAGCACAAGTTGTGTCAATTATAGAAGTCTATTTATGGACTAAAACAAACATCTAGACCTTGAAATACTCATTTTAATCAAGCCAATAAGTCTTATATCTTTGATCAATGTCAGAATGAATATCGTGTATCTTTGAAGTAATGTGGTAGCTGGTGGTGTTCTTGGTGTTATATGTTGATGATGTATTAATTATTGGTAATGATGTGGATTTGTTGTTTTTGTTTAAGGCCTGGTTTTCTAGTCAATTTGATATGCTAGACTTAGAAAAAGCTGCTCATATTCTTGGGATTATGATTTTGTGAGATCATATTAAACATGAATATAGTTAGAGGATTATCTATATTAGCATATCAAGCCTAAAAATAGTTTAGCAATTAATGTTATAGATACATTATTAATGTATAGTTAAAAATAGTTTAATAATATAGATAGATACATAGTCTAATATTATTCATATTAAACATAATAGCAGTTTAATGGGGAGACTCATACCAGCATGTGACAAAAAAAATTTAAACTTTTCCAATGATAATGATTTCATGAACATATTAGTGATATTTTTGTTGGTATGTATATTTTCAAGTATAACTAATTTTTCATCTAATACATCCCAAATCTAGTAATACCACATACCATTGTGCTTCAACCTACTAAGTAATGTTAATTTTTAAAGAGATGCATAACACTCTGACTATCACATCATACAATGTATGTATCCTATCATACATCAAAGTCTACAAGAAATCTTTTCATCCATAAAGTTTCTTTGTAAGCTTCAGTAGATGTAAAGAGCTTAATATCAGTGATGGATAGTGTAACACACTTTAGCAGCTTAGATTGTTAAGATACATCTCCTCCAAAAGTTATTAGATAACTTGAGATGGTTCTACTTGAAACTAAATAACTGGCCATATTAGAATTAGTATATCCAAGGATCATGAGTTTTAATCTCCATATATTAGAATTAGTATGACTAAAAAGTCTCTCAAATATACCTCAAGAAAAATTTTATTGCAGCTCATCCCTGAGTTAGAAAGAAAATTATTGAAAACCTTGACAACAATTACTATATCTAGTCTAGTGCTGACTATAACGTACATAAGATTTCTAACTAATGAGGCATAGGAGAGATAACTCATGTCTCTCCTTTCCTCACCAGTCTTGGTACCATGCGCGGTACTCAACTTGAAATAATTAGCTAAATGAGTTGAGACCGACTCAACCTCATTCATGAAAAATCTCTCAAAAACTTTACCAATGTATCATTATTGAGACATCAAGATATGCCTAGATGGCCTTTCCAGGATGACATACATCCCTTAAATCTATATGACTGAGCACAAGTATTTCATAGAAAAGATTTTTCTTAGCTCCCCCTTAACCATATCAATTTGTACTTTATTATGGCCAATGCTTAGAATATTGTCTACATAAAGTAATAGTATGAGTTTATCATCACTCGACTAATGATTGACATATACATAATGGTCACAAGATGTATACTAAAAATCATGAGACTTCATGAATGGATAGAATTTCTTATATCACTAACTAGGAGCTTATTTATGTCATACAAACTCTTATTCAATTTGTAAACTAGACATTCCTTCCTTTCTACAATAAATCTCTCAAGCTAATATATATAGAGTGTCTCATGAAGGTCACTATGAAAAAATGTAGTCTTCATGCTGAGTTGATCAATTTCTTAATATAATCTAGCTGCAAAATTCAAAACAACTCGAATAGAAGATTCTTCACTATGGGAAAAAATATCTCATCAAAATTGATTTATTTTTTTGATGAAATCCTTTTATTATCAATCAAGCCTTGTATCTTGCATGAGAGTCATCATCACTAGATTTTAGTCAAAAGAACTATCTATTTCCAAAGCTTGCTTCCCTTTCGCTAAGGGTACTAGATCATATGTCTAGTTGACATGAAGAGACTTTATATCTTTCTATATAGCACAAGGTCATTCCTCTTTATTCTCAAGAGAGATAGTTTCTTAAAAAGTCTCTGACTCACCTACATCTATGAGTAATATTTAATCATGGAATATAAAGGATACCTAATGTAGCTTAGCTGATCTTTTCAATCCAGACTAAGATGTATCATCATGAACAACTAGTTTCTGCCCAAAACAAGCTAGAATAAAATCCCTCACCTCTTTAATATGTATATCCTGGGGCTCTAAAAAATTAGGTATATTCTATGGCTCTAAAAAATATCATGTATATCATTTGGCTCATAAACATCATGTGTATCTTGATGCTCAAAATCATCAAACAGCTTATCAATCCCCCCCCTCCTCAGTTATACTAATCTCTAGAAGTAATTACCATCATAGTAAATTGATCGTCTAGAAAAATCATATATTTGTTCAAAACTAGCTTCTTGGTAATTGGGTCTTATGGTCTGTACCCACAATTTTTGGGTTCATAGCTAATGAAGATGTATGGACATGTAGCATCAACAAGTTAAGATTATTTATCTTTTGCGATACGAATGTAGGATTTATAATCAACAACTTACAAATCATATGAGATATCTTTCCTAGTACATACTTTATTGGGAACATCTCCATCTAGGGTGATAGTAGGACACATGTTGATAACATTAATAGTTGTACATAAAGTTTCTCCCCAAAATTTTTTGAGAAGATCTACATGAGATAGCATGCACTAAACTCTCTTCTCAATAGTCTGATTCATCCTCTTAGTGATGTCATTTTATTATTACATCTTAGCTAGTATCTTTCATGTTTAATATCATGGAATACATAATAATTTTCAAACTATCCTTGGTATTCTTTTCAATTATTAAAACATATGGAGATTAATTTTCTACTGCTCTCTCTCTTAACTCTAGCATGAAAATCCTAAAAAGATATGAAAGACTTTATCTTTCATTTTTAGTGTGTATGCCCACTCTTTCTTAGAGTGATCATCATTGAATATGACAAAATAAAGAACCATACCAAGTGTTATGTTATGCACAGAGCAAACATCATTATGAATAAGATTGAGAATATTTGATCTCCTTGAGGGTTGCTGAGAGTGAAAGGATGCTCTATGGCTTTTTCTAGCCAATTAGTTCCTATACTCATCAATAGAAGATCCTTGGTTAAATAGAAAGATATTATTTCTAAAAAAATTTGAAGGCCATTCTCACTCACGTGACCAAGTCTCTTATGCCCAAAGATCATTATTTCTTTTTTGATGAATAACATTTAATTAATATTCAGACACTCTTACCTGATTGGCATACAAAGTTCTCTCCTTCATACCTCTCAAAATGACTAATGTACCCTTGACCAATATTCATTAGTCATCACAAAAAAGACTAACATATCCCATGTCATCTAGCATGAAAATAGATATTTGGTTCATACGAATATATGATGCATCAGGCATCTCTAAGCATCAGCTAATGTCTTATCTATATCTACATACAAATGTATCCCTTACCTAAAATTTGTGATGTCCACTATTACTCATATTTACTGTGTCATAATTACTAGGTATGTATGGAATAAAGAAGTCTATATGCAAGATGGATGATAAGAAATGATGCTCCTGAGTTAATAAGCTAATCACCCATTTGAAATACTATATTAGTAGAATTATCATTATTAACTAGTATCAAGTCACCTCTGATGTAACATTAGCCTCTCTCTTAAGTTTATCTCTTCTCGTACATTATTGTAATAGTATTTTCCAAAAATAATTGTCTTTCTTCATGTATCATATCTTGTTACAATGATAATAATTGACTGCTTTTATATTTTATGACTTACCTCTAGAAGAATGAGTTCTTCCATTGGGTTGTATGTGTCTCATGGTGTTTGTTCAATGTCTTTCAAAAATGAGAATACCATGAGAAGCTTCGTCCTTTTTATTTCTCCTTGTTTCTTTAGACAATAAGTTATTTGAGACTCCAAAATCCAAGCCATGACACCAAATACCAATTGTAGCTTCAATTTTATAAGTCATTCCTAACATTCTCCAACTTAGAAAAAACATTTTTTTATTTCAATCTTACTCTACTAGAACCTTTTGGCATCCATTTCCTTTCAATCATCTTCAGATTTGGAGACAACTTCAAAAGCCTTCGAGATATTGCACTACTCTTTTCCATAGCTTGTTCCCACTTAATTGGATCCCCATAGGATCTTTCTTCCATCATAGTGCTTGGATCCTTTCATGTACCGTGAAGAGGAAGGTATGCATTATCAGGATACCTTACACATAAGTTTCTAACTTGTGTATGCATTGTTTATCTCAAGTACACCAGCCTCAATAGTGTCTTCAAATCTCATTAGCCCTACCTTTTCATCAAGAGATTCTATGTCTCCAATATAATGGAATCATGCTGCATATGTGATGTAGCAATAGAGACAAGGCTTGACTCATTATTTCCATATAATGATTCTATTACTTCAGAACTATCAACCTTGTAATGATTTTCATGAACATCTTTACTCTTGCACTACTTGAATACTATATCTAGGCTATAGATTACTATTCTTATTTTTGGGATACCAAGTGTGTATCCTTTGATACCTTTCTTATAGCTAAAAATCTTATACTTTACTAATTTGAAGTCCAAATTATTTTTCATTTTTTGATATCTTCCTCCCATGTAACACCTCTAGTGGTGTTTTATTCTTAACCACTAAAGTGAGAGTGTGATTCTTCATATAGCATGTTATGGTGATTGCTTCTACATAAAAATATGGCTTCAAGCCTACCCAACTTGTCATGCACCTCACCATTTCCATTAGTATTTGATTCAGCCATTTCACCACTTCATTCAACTATGGTATCATACTAATCATGTTTTACTTAGAAGTTAGAAATGCCATGCTTGATATAGAACTTGTGAACTAGAAAATACAATGTGCCATTGTCTATCCACAAAATCTTAATCATTTTGTTGCACTATTTTTCTACTATTACTTTGAATTCAATGAATTTCTCTAATACTTTGTTTTTTTTTTTTGAATGAAGAAAAATCATGCACATCTGGAGAAATCATCAATAAAAAAACATTGTACATTAATCTTCCAAGTGATGCCTTTGGTATTCCTCTAAACAATCAATATGAATGAGATCAAATGCTACTATTGATCTTGTACTTGTAGCTTTGAACTTCTCACATTTTTGTTTTCCATACATGAAATCCTCGCAAAAGTCAAGCCCTCCAAACAACCTAGTACTCCCTTCACCATCCTTTTTATTAATTAGTCTCTACATTGATCTCAATAATATAGCCGAGTCGCTGATGCCATAATATGGTGTCTTGTCTTCTCATTGTGTTATCATATTGTGGCTCCATGTTTCCTTGTCACAACTTTGAACCTTATCATGACACCATATTTCTACTTCCCAACTCTTCTAGAACTTTTCCAACTCTGTACTTCTTCTTATGATGCCTCTGGATGGTTCCATGTCACGGTGCTATGTTTCCATATTGCAACTCTATGTTTTCATGTCTCAACTCTGGACTTTATTATGACACCATGTTTTTATGTCTCACTTCATACCCTATCATGATATCATACTTCCATGTCATGACTTCAAACCCCTAGTGGACTTCTTCTCTATAGATAGACTTTATTTCATGTCTTGCATATTCTCCGTGTCTGCCTTCTATTTAAAACTCAAGAACTAACTACCAATAACCATGATAGTGGTCATCCATAACTTGAACAAGGTTCTATACATTATTCCATGTGCAATCAATACTACTTCTCGTAACAACTTGTAATCATTGTCATCACAAAAAAACCTCATGCCATCATCCACCATTGGATTCATTGAGATCAGATTTCTATTCAAACTAGGAATGTGCATCACCCTCAGAAGGAATTTGATTAGCCTATCATTTATCCTCATCTTCACATTCCATGGCTAACTACCTTCATCATTGAGTCTTTCCCTATAGTCATAACTTTGTCAAATAACTTATATTGGTTGAACTATTTTTGATGAGGAGTCATATGATATTACATGTTATGTCCAATATACCAAGTGTCCTCATAAACATGAGCAACACAAACATCAACAAAATGAATATCTCTCCCAACCTATCTTCTTAAGTTACCTTTTACCTAAGTTGGCTTTAACCTAAGTTGGCTTGTTCTGGTAGTCCCTCTTGAAATGCCAAGCTCCGTTGCATCTCCAACACTTCACTTCCATCTCACCTACAGCCTTCCTTACTCATCTTGCCGTTGAGCTTTCATACGATTCACTTCTCTCTCCATTCCATTATTTCACAAACAAAAAATTATTTGAGTATTTCCCTATACTCTATCTCTTCATATCCTCAAATAGTTGGATTAAACCACTTTCTCATAGGATAATTATGTTATACTACTAACAATGCAAATAATCAATTCATGTCATGTATCAGTAGTAAATAGAGGAGGGTAGTAGTCTTGTTATCATCATGATTTTATAGCCAATAGAAGAGAAATAAGTGATTAGTATATGAAACTCATGAAACTAGGAAGAAAATGAATCATCTTCCTCCATGCATAATGGTACATTTTCTTCAAGAATGCTTGTTGACCAATGACTTGTTCTGATAGAGTATTTTCAGCTTTTCCCACAATTCCTTCATGATTCATTCAGCATAAAAAATTGCCAATGTTTCATCTTCCAAACACAATTGAATGAAGTTTCATGCTTTTCGATCCACTGTGTCTCTTTTACAACATTGATAGATGTCTCTAGTTTCTACTCATTCACAAATGATATAGGATCTTCTATGGCTGACAAATAATATTTGTCGACCAATAGATCCAACATCTTCATCTTTTAGAGTTCGAAGCTTTCCCCCAAGAACTCAATTTCAACCCCACAAATTGATGCATTCACCAATCTCAAATTCTACACAAACTAGGTTCTACTTGAGCTTTGATAAACTTATCTTTGATATCAAATGAATGGGCTCATGACACATCGAATCTCTCTTTGATACCAAATGCAATGACTAAGCACACATTGAACTATCTTTAATACCAAATAACAAGAACCAAAATTAGCTCTTCTTCTTTGGAATGAAATGACCATATATCTCCAATTGATATGAATAAACCCTAATAACTTTGCATAGTAATTGATGGGGATAACACCTTAACAGTGATGTTTTGATACTTCAAGGATGAACCATCCAAAATAAAAGAAACTATAGGAAGAGTGTTTGGTATTCAAATTGTCAAAGATTCTTGTGTATTTTGGTATTTCTAGATGATATATCACCATGAGAATGAGACATAAATGGATAAATTCCATGACTTTAAAGTTTTAGTGGATTTTGATAAAAAGTCATAAAATCGATATATTTTTTCGAGGCTTTTGGCTCATTCCTAGCACCAATTATAATTTTTATATGCTATGACTCTACCACCTCAGTTGTATAAATGGTAGATTATGGATCATTGAGTAGTTTCAGCAACCATTCATGACCAAAACTCTATCTAATTGGTCATAATAATTTTTCTAATTGGTCATATAACTCTATATATTCTTTGTGATTGTGATATTATCATAAAGATATTGTCATAATTCTTTTGTGATAATTAAATGATTATCACATAAATTTCACATTGTAGTAACTAAGTAATATACTAGTACTAAAAGTCACAACCATTTCCTAGTTATATGACTTTATCAATCTTTAACTAAATATTTTTTTGCAATGCAATGACCATATGATATATGCTTGGTCAAGGCTAGTTTCATGGCTAATTTTAGTATCATGCCCATTTGATGGACAAGTCAGATCATTCTTTATGTCATAGTCATTTCATATACCACAACCATATGATGCACATGAGAGATCAATCTCGTTACTAGGGTCATTCTTAACACCACAACCATATAATGAATGAGAGAGATAAACATAAAAATTATGGTCATTCCCAGCGTCATGACTTGTGTTATAGAGATATTAAGCCAATCACAAACATTTTTATTGTGCGGATATTTTATGTTATAAAAAGATTAGGCATGACCATTTTCAAGAGTCATGATCTCGAGCTCAAGAGATGAATAGTCAAAGTTGGCTTTATTTCAAAAAATGCAAAATTCTACATGAAGAAATGTTGAAATTTTAGAGTATAAAAGTGAATAGAGAAAATAAGAAGAAGAAAATTCTTCTTCTTTCCAAGTATGAAGTAAAATTCACAGCACAACAATCAAATCTTAAATACAACTATAAGACTCTAGTTGATATACCAAAGTTGTTTTATTGTTTTTATTATTTTTTGTTTGTTTTTTTATCTTTTGCTTGTTATTTTAGTTTTTTATTATTTATTATTTTTTTTAATTTTTTATTTTTTTAATTTTTTATTTTTTTATTTTTTTATTTTTTTATTTTTTATTTTTTATTTTTTATTTTTTTATTTTTTTATTTTTTATTTTTTTATTTTTTTATTTTTTATTTTTTATTTTTTTATTTTTTATTTTTTATTTTTTTATTTTTTTATTTTTTATTTTTTTATTTTTTTATTTTTTATTTTTTATTTTTTTATTTTTTTATTTTTTTATTTTTTTATTTTTTTATTTTTTTATTTTTTTATTTTTTTTATTTTTTTATTTTTTTTATTTTTTTATTTTTTTTATTTTTTTTATTTTTTTATTTTTTTTATTTTTTTATTTTTTTATTTTTTTATTTTTTCTATTTTTTTATTTTTTTATTTTTTTTATTTTTTTTATTTTTTTTTATTTTTTTTTATTTTTTTTTTATTTTTTTTAAATACCATAGTTTGTTATAATCAGAGTTTTAAATTAGTTGAATACTAATATTTATAATATTAATGAAAGATATAATGTTTTTTATATCCTCAATGTTACATATTGAAGTTGTTAAAGTTTTATATAAATGAAATAATGAATGACTAGCAAATATTATAAACAAATCTTGTAAAATTAAATAAGTCGAAACTATTTTGGTGGCAAGAATCTTTGTAAATATATTTCATGACAAATAATATATATTAATGATTTATTTATAATAATAATCAAAAACAAATATCTTATTCTGAGAATTAATGCAATGTTTGATTAGTTGGATATAATAAAGCATTATGTAAAATAGATTTGTGATCTAATTATCATGAAACAAAAATTAAAGAATCTTCTTTTATGAAACACATGTGCCAAAATATAAAACACATATAAGTGGTCGATATATTTAATGTCAAATTGGGGGGCGTCTACTCCCCATTTTTGTCAAAAAAAGAAGCATTACCTCTTTTTTTTGTTTTATTATTTTTCTAGCATAGATCAACATATAATAAGCATTGAGATTTCAAAAGTATTTATTTCTTACATATTTTGCATTCACCTAATTCATAGTCAAAAGTATATATTCATTATATTTTATTATTCTCTTTGTATTTTTTGATGTTTATGAAACTTGAATTAGGTATGAGATGTACAAATTCAAGTGGCCTAGGATCTAAACCCATGAGGAGAGGCAGAGGAAGTTAACAAATAGTTCATGAATATGTAGATGAAGATGATTTGTTAGAAATTTCTAATGGTAAGTAGATATTTATTTACTTCAATGTTAAGTTGTGTTACTTATTTTATAACTGTTATAATTTGTGTGTTGAATAAAAAAAATTGTTTCACAATTGTAAATATTTGGGTTTTTTCATTATGTTTTGTTAGAATGACATATTCATTATATTTTATTGTTCTCTTTGCATTATTTCATATTTATGAAACTTGAATTAGGTATGAGATGTGAAAATCAAGTGGTCGAGGATCTAAATCCATAAGGAGAGGCAGAGGAAGTCAACTAATAGTTCATGAAGGAGGAATTCAATATTTATCTAGTGACAATAATAATAAAAATATCTCTCCACATTCTCCTACAATATCGATAATGGCTGGTTATTCACGATCTATTATTTGCATGTAAAGTTATGATAAAATTTTTATTCACTCCATAATTGATAATAAACAATATATGCTTTTCATAATTTTACTATATGCATGCATTATTATTTTTTATTCTTTTTGTTTGTAACAAATTTAAAGTCTAATTGTACATAAAAATATAAAGAAATCATTATGTTTAAAATATGGTAATTTTAATTAATTACAAATTATGATATTATTGATCCAACATTATCATTGAGAAATAAAATAATATATGCATTAAGAATTTTTGGATTAATAATATGAATGAAGAAAACATTAACATAGTAACATAAATATAGGTGTTTTTCATTTATATGTATATGTACATACTAATGTCAAATTACTAATAGATTTATCACTTCTACTTCTCATACAATCAGAGAAATTTTTAAAAAGAAACTATTTGAAAAAGGTATAAAGTGGAGTAATGTATCATCAAATATGAAAAAATATTATTAGGAAGAATTTGAAGTATAATTTTATTGCTTTTACCAAAATTTTAAATTGTTTAATTATTAAATATTGTAAAAATAAATGTATCACAATGTATTATTGTTTTTTTTCCAAAAAAATATAAATGGAATAATACTTTATTGATCTCTGTGAATGATACATAGAAACATGTGGCTAGTGTCAAATATAATTACAATCTTGGAAAATAGAGAAAAATATATGGTAAATATGTAAAACTAAATATTTACCCCTTCATGCTTGGATAAAATGGTGGGAATACTAGAATAGTGATGAGTTAAAAGCTTTGTCCTAGATGGCATCATAGAATAATCAGTCAAAGAAAGTAGGTGAATGATCTTGACCTTCCAAACATATTGGAGGTTCAATGACTATCTACCAATATTTAGTAGATTTATTAAAATTTTCTTTCATGATTTATTATGATTTTAACTTTGTGAATCCAGATGATACTTAATTTATGATATCGTATGATGTACATTATTAGTAATTACCATATATTTTCAATAAGCTGAGTTGCAATGTCCACCAACATCATATTAGGTGCTCAAGCAAAAACACAAGATGAATGATGGATCATTTGTAGATAATCGGTTATATGATATTAACGTGACTTTTTCAATTTGTACTTTTAGTATCTTATGTAAATTGCAATTTATGAAACAACAAATTTTAAAAAAATATAATTTTTTATATTCACAAGATTTAATATCCAAAATTAAATATTTCTTTACCATTATTGATAATTTTTTATATATGGACTCTTAAAATATAATGACTCACTTCATTTTTATTTTACTTTTTAGTAGGGTGATGATGGTTTGATGTGCTGGTATTAATTTTATCTTAATATAATACTAATAAGTTATGTTGTAATATAATAATTGTAAGAATCTTTAAAGAATATGTTTGCTATTGCTTTACACTTGATAGATACTTCTATAGATGCTCCAAAAATTGATATTAAGCATGTTTATCATTAGGATTTTAGAGTGGAGCCAAAAAAATGGTGAGTATTTTGTCTTTGTACCCATACATCTACATTTTATCCATGTTATATTTGGAGCTCTTTATTTTCATCCTCCAATTATAGTAATTTGTTAAAAGAGCAGTCATGAGAAGAGATGCTTGAAATTCAAGATACTTTGCAAAGAAAAAATTAGGAGATACAACAAAATAATTTAGAGATGCAAAATAAAATTGAAGAGATGAAAAAAAGAGAAGAAGAAAGACTAAAAATAGAGTAGGAAAAGCAATATAAAATTTTGAAAATTGAAAAAATTATATGCAAGTTGGTAGAGGCTTCATCTCTTTTTCATCTCCGGAAAAGAATACACATCTCGATAATAAGTTATGACTATTTGTTATGTTGTTTTATAATATTTTTGCAAGAAAATTTGTTGTGCTACATTTTTTTTTTGTGTTCCTATGTTTGAATGTGATATATGTGTACTAAGATGATTAAATTTTGATGTTTGTTATTTGATGTTATACTTTTTAGTGGATATTATGTGAATATGATTGGATGAATAATATACAAGTATAAACTAGATTTTACCGTGGATGAATAATATACAAGTATAAACTAGATTTTACTGTGGATGCATAATATACAAGTATAAACTAGATTTTACTGTATATGGTTTCTATATGCATTTGTATATCATATACAACATTTAGAAACTATAACAAATGAAAAATGTTGATGTTGCAGAAATGGATGTCATTTCAATTTCGATTATAATTTAGAAATGGAATTCATGTTTCTATTCCATCACTATTTTAGTATCGGATTAGAAATAGAAACTATGATACCAATTCTTTCAATATAGTTAGAAATAACAAATTTTCGTCGCACATTTAAAAAATACATGGATAATTTTTGTTTCTAAAATTTAGAAAGTAGTCTTTTAGAAATGAAATATATATGCTTCTATTTAGTTCACTAATTCAACATAGTGATGGAATTAGAAATGGATTTGCCTTTTTTTTCTTCTTTCTTGTAGTTATGTACACATCCACCTATATATATGTGTGTGTGCAAATATAGATTTATATATATAGGCATATATATTTTTATTTCTACAAAAACATAACACACTACAAGAAAAGACATAATTAGAAATGAAAATTAGAAACGTTCAATTCAATTCCTAACGGATTAGAAATAGAAATGACATATTATAAAAAAATTAGAAATAGAAAAAAAAAGTGTCACTAATTTGTGACATATTTTTAAATGTATTTAAATTTTGTAGCTAATTGTGACTCCCTGTTCGGAGTGGATATTCTTCCATGGAATTTAGCAATAAAATTTATGTATCTGTGTTTTTTTAGAAATAGAATGCTTATTCGTTTCTATATTTAGCAATAGATTTTATAACCATTGCTAAATGTGAAACATCTACCAATCCATCACTATTTGATTTTTAAAAATTCAGTGACAGAAAAAATATTTTATTGCTAATTTAGAAATATAAATAAATATAACCACTAAATTACGAATATTAATTTATCAAGGAAGACTTTGAAACTTCGAAAAAAAGTTAGGGCTTGGGGGTTGTTAATTTTGATTGTGAGTTCATCTGATTTGTTTTTGGAATTGCTTTCCTCCAATTAATATTCATCATCCTAATCATCCATAATTAAAGTATCAAATTTAGTTTTTCAAAATTTGTGTACGTATTATATTCGAGAATTATATTTTTTTTTTGTGTTTGGTTGTTACCTATAGTTTTTTTTTTCATGTTTAACATTCTCATGGGGTTCTATCTTCTTTTTTTCTTGAATTAATATCATTCTAATTGATAAATTATATATTTTATAGTTTTTGCACATATTAGGATTTGTTAACTTTTTGGATTACCTAATTGAGGTATTAAATTTTTATGCATTTCGTTATTTACCTATAATTTTGATCATGCTAATTAATGTGGTCATAATTTACTTACTAGGATTTATTGAAATGAAATAATAAATGAACAACTTATACTAATAGTAAAACTTTAACAATGAACAATTTATAAATATTTTAACAAAAATAAAAGTTGAAATATAATAACAATGAATAACATAAAAAAATTTGAATGTATACAATTTGCAGGTTGAAACCTAATAACAAATGAACAACTAAAAAAATATAACTTTATTTCAAAATTTATAGAGTTGTTTGATCTACACTTTACTAAAAGTGGAATCCAATAAATAATATCTCTCATTATTTTATATTTTAAATAAAATACATATTACATGTCATAGCTGATAGATAACCATTTATACTATATGCTTCATATGAATTAGTAAATATCCCTATTAATTTATCAAAGTCCCTTGTCAAAAGTTGACATTTTTTTTTGTAGTTTTTTCATTGACAAATTTAAATGCATTAACATTGCACATTTTTTAAAGATTTCTATTAAATAAAATGCTTTTGTCTAATTAGTTAGTACATATTTTTTTAATTTAGAAATCATAAATTATCACATTGTAAATTTTCCTTTTCTACTTAATTAATATAATTTCATCCAATATAAATAAATATTAAATATTTAGTTTGATGTATATGGCAAAATTATAACTTATGGCTTTTGATAAATATTCAAAAGATTGAAGTAACCCGTCTTATCTCTTTTTAATCCAAAATTATCTAATAATGATGTGACTACAAATTTTTTATTAGATTTATGTAATATCATAAATATGTTACTACAACTTTATTACAAATAAATCTTTATTTACATTATTATAATTTAAAATATGTTTGTGTTATATGTTATGGGAATGAAAAATATTATATGACATGATTGCTAATGGATGAATGTAAGACTTAAAGAAGGGTTTTTGACTAATGAGTTTGTAGAGAGGATTACAGAGTTTATTGGTTTCGCTAAAAATAGCTTAAAATTTATGAATAAAATAAAAATAATATGCCCATGTAATGACTAATGACCATAATTATCAAAATAGGGGCTTTCAAGATGTGAAAACAATGCAATATCATCTTGCAAAAAATAAATTTGTTAGAAACTGTTAAGTTTGGTATAAACAATAGAGAAATAATTATGTCATAAATAATAATGCATTATGTACATAGAAGTATTGATTCATGTTGTATATATAATTTGTTTTTGATAATATGTTTGTATAACCAAATGTATTTGTTTTAATATTTTCATGTAAGTACAGGAAAGGAAATAATAAGAGGCTGGGGATGCAGTAGTAGCACAATAACAAAGGTCCCACTAACCGGTCAGCGGGCCAAAATTTTTGGAGCAGAACTTGACCCGTTCCATGATCCGATCCGCTTCGGTTAAATAAACCGAGAGAATTTTTATTATAATATGTTTTGTAATTTTAATTTTTAGATTCATGTTTTTGGACATGGGAAACTGTTCATCGTCTTCTTCTCTCTCTCTCTCTGAGCGATTTATCGTGACTGCTCTGCGCTGCATACTGTAAGACAGTTTTTTGTTGGTTTAATTTGTAACGCATAATTATTTTATGGTGAATGTAGCTAGTTGTACTAAGCGACTAGCGAACCATGTTATTTCTGGTATTTTATTTCTCATTTTTTATTCTGCCGTGGTTGGATTACTGGATTGGATATATATTGCTTGTAATACAATATGTCAATCCTAATGATGCATGTGAAGTAATGTTTAAGAATATTATTGGTCATTCATTAAATCTAGATGTCACTGATGATATCCCAATATCATTCGCAAAATAATTGTATGAAATACTAAAAGTATCAGAAGAATAAGTTTGACCATATAAATCATAAAGCGACTCAATGTTAACTACAATGGCTAGAATTTTAAATTTAAGGCAAAATAATAATTTTTAGAGAGGTAGTTTGATGAAATATGATAGGCGTTATCTAAATTATTACTAAAGAAATAATATCATGATAGATAGTTTTTATAGCACAAAGAAGTTAATGCGAGGTTAATTTGAGTTTGCGTGTAAAAAAAATACATTACTGCATTAATGATTGCATGATATATTAGAGCATAGATAGTGAAACAATTACATGTGATATCTATAACTATCCTTGGTATAAAATAAATATTACATATAAATGGTTGAAAACAAATATTCCTTATAAAAAGATGAATTATTTTATATTGATTCCTTATTTATAAAGATTATTTACATCTGAAGACTGAAGTCATTAGTCATGATACAAGTTGGCACAAAGAGTATATTTTTGAAGATGGTGTGATGCAACAGTACTCAGATTCTCATTTTTTAAAATATTTTGATAATTATTATCCATCTTTTGTAATTGATTCCTTATAATTTATTATCATCGATGTGTATGAAAGATGATATATTTTTGTGTATTATCATGCTCAATCTGAAAACCCCAAAAGATAAGTTGGATTTTTTATTTTAGCTGGTTGTTATAGACAGAACATCAAAATATGAGCAGCACTTATGTAACTATAAGTGATGAGAGGTGTCAAATAGGCTAAGAGTCTCAGCACAACATGATCTAGAATCATGCCTCGGATTGGGCCTGGCTACCCCTTGGTTGGAATCACGGTCTAGAACCATGCAAACATAAATGATGGTTGGAATCACAATGCTCGTAAATTTTTAGTGAGGTTCATATCAAAAATACTAAATTGTGAACCAATATTTATACTTGTAGAAAATGTAATCTAAGTAAAAGCGGATTCATGACATAAACGTCCCTACTTATAATTTTGTTTGTTGATTGCTCCATAAATAATAAGTTGTTGAAAGAAATTGAAAAATGGGTTTGGCCGAATGTGAATCCAACCAAATTTTTTAAGAAAACCTAAGGTATACCTTCTTATATCAAGATCACCATGCACTACCAGGGCTGTCCCCTTCTGCGGTTCTGCCCCCTAATTTGTATTTTATTATGATCGAGAATTCGCATATGACCATTACATATAGGGTTGATAAGTAATATACCGAGAGTAGAGGCTAGTTTTCAAAAGCTTTCGGATGCATTAAATTATTTAACGGTAAGCCAAACATATATGCCGTTCTTAAAATGACGATAGCCACAAGTCACAATTCAGCTTGGAGTGAAATGGGACAAGTCTCAGGTGGCATAGCAAGCCTGGAGGCATGGCTCATATAACTGTAGGACTGCTGGAATGCCCTGGTTAATGTCCGTGTACGACTCGCATTAATCCCAACAATGATGCCTTTGTTCTTTGTGAATGTTTTCTGGTCATGCTTTGGTAGTTTGGCTGGGGGGGGGGGGGGGGGGCGGAAGTAGAAAGTTGACTTTCGATTTTGAGAGAAGAATTGTCACGTTCAAGAGCGGGTTAGCAACATTGGAAATAACTACCTTAAAAAAGGAACCACGAGTGGTGGCAAACAATTTAGACTGATATCTCCTCAATTAAAGAAGCTAAAAAAATAACTAAATACTAAGAACATGGATTTTAGTTAAAGAAGAGAAACTTAACTCTCTAGGCTAACGAAGTTCACAAATAATTTATTTAAAATTTGGAAACTTATGCTTCAAATCGTTTATTTCTTTTTACTAGAATTCCTTTGAGACAAACATTTTTTTTTTTTTTGCTTCCAATGGAGGTCGGAATGTTTCTTGTAGTAATTATATGGTAACTATAAGTAAAAAATTGTTTTTTTTTCTATTTTTGTATTAGAAATGAGAATTTGATTTTTGAGACTAAACAATTAATTGAACTTCATATGATAAATTCTTCTTAAATTAAAGCAAATATATGTTTAATTATTCCCATCTAGTATAGTGGGAGAGATTATTGGATCTATTTAAATTTAGTTTGGTTTAAATATATTGTGAAATGTGACATTTTTTAAATAATCATTGACATTTAAATGTGTATTAATTGGGAGGATCTCATTTTAATATGGCATGGCTTAATTATTTTTTTAATAAAATCAAAACAAAAAATCCCATTATTTTTTTAATAATATATAAGGATTTTTCAGCTAAAATAAAGGCTAGATAAATTTTTTGGACTTGCAATTTGTGTGGCTTGTGTTATTTCCAAAAAAATCAAAAGCAATGACTGCATGTCTCTCCTTTTTGAGGATTGCTACATGTTTGAAAAAAGAATATGAGATCATCGTCTTCTTGTGTAAAAAATTTTTTTTTTCTTATGTACACTAAGGGCATGCAAAAGAAGTGTTGAGAACATGCATTGTTCGTGGTGTTCGTGCAGATGACATACAATGTTTATGCTAATATACATAACATGTTGCCTAAAAAATAAGGGCTGACAAATTGTGAAAGAAATAAGAGTCTATCTTCAAAGAACATATTTAAAAATAAATATTTATCATTAGACATCTAGTTAACTTAAAGTTCATATATGAAAATTAAATATTAGTACACATCAATCTCTTCAAAGAACTGGGGAACCAACTTGTATTGATGAAGATTTTTTTGAAAATGGGTTACTTGATTATCTACCACTTAGCTCCCTTTCAACAGTTAAAATAATTTTGTAGTCTTGCCAAGCATGCCATCACTATGAGGTATTATATCAATGCATATTATCTCAAAAAATATATTATGTGAAGTAACAAGGATTAAAAAATGGTAGAAATCTCATGGCATCCTTGTTTCATAAAGGAAATGCTAGGTTCATTATTACGTATACATAGAGTGATGTAGGAACACATCTTTCCAAAGAAAATTCAAAAAATAGGAAAATTATCAAATATTGAATTCTTTAAAATATTACAATAAAAGCATCCGAGAGGAGATAAACTACAGAGAGATGTTAACCACACATTTGATGGATATATGATGTTTGTTATAATGAGGAAAATCATTCAAATCATGGTCTAATCAAAATTATAAAATATTGAGAATAATGTTTGGTTATATAAGTAGGGGAATCAATAAATTAAAAATCCAAAAATTCAAAAAATCTTTATACAAAATATTGAAAATCCAATAAATAAAAATCAAATTAAAACACTATTAAATCCAACAATATGTACTAAAGATTATTAGCTTTACGCATAACTTCTTTCTAAAATTCATTGAGAAGATACATGCGAGAAAGCATGCACCAAACTCTCTCATTAATGGTTTGGTTATTCTCTTAAAGAAACCATTTAATTATGATATTTTGGGTGGTGTATTTTCATGTCTAATACTATGTGATATACAATAGTTATTTAATTGATCTCATGTTTCTCCCACATTATCAAAACATACGAAGATTACTTTTTTACTAATTTCTCTCAACATTAGCATAGAAATATTTAAAAACTAAAAATACATGGTCTTTTCTTTTTAGTGCATATGCTTATACTTTCGTAGAGTAGTCATCAATAAATATAATAAAATAAAGCGTAACATTGAGAATTTTACTATGCATGGAGGAGACATCGAATGAAATAGATCGAGAATATTCAATTTTATTATGGAATAAAGAGAGAGAAAATGTGCTTTATGAATTTTTCCAACCATATAACTAGTAGACGCCTCAAAAGAAGATCTTTGCTTAAATAGTAAGATATTCCTTCTAGCTAGAAGCTAAATACCCTTTCTCACTCATGTGATCAAATCTTTTGTGTCATAAATCAATATTATTCTTTTAATGAATAACATTTACCTGATCCCTAGGCACATGGTACTCTACCTAGAGTAACATTCAAAATAATTTCTTTCTTATTCCTTGTAATGACTAATGCACCCTTGACGTGTTTATTGACTCATTGAAATGACTCACATATTCCATGTCACCCAATATGCAATGGACATCAAGTTAACATAAATCTCAATACATACCAAACATTTCTTAGCATCTGCTGATATCTTGTATATATTTTTAGACAAATGTCTTTCTTGCCCAAAATCTATAATGTACAAATAATACTCATCTTTACTATACCATAAATATTAGATATATAGGTAGTAAAGAAGTCAATATGTGGGGTGATATGTAATGATATTCCTTAGTCAATAAGCTAATCACCCTCCTGAGATATTATATTAGTAGAATTATTATTGTTAACTCGTATCAAGTCATGTTTTGAAGTGATGTTTTCCTTTCCAATAGTTCTATCTCTTCTTGTGCATTGTTTTTGTAGTCTTTTCTAAGAACAATAGATCTTATTCATATGTCCTATCTTGTTGTTGTGGTAACACTTGACTACTTTCAACTTGGTGACCTATATTTAAAAGAATGAGTTCTTCTATTAGTCTGTGTATGCCACATGATACTCCAATCATATCTCACACAAATAAGAATATCATGAGATGCTGGTCCCTTCTCATATCTCCTTGTTTTTTTAGATAATTAATTATTTGACAAAACTTGCATTGACACAATACGTTCAAGTGGTAACATGCTGAGAGAAACCACAAAGTTATCCTAATTATTTAGAAGTCAGCCCAACATTAGATAAGCAAGTATCTCATCTTCCAATACTATCTTCATGGATTAAACATGATTCAATAGAATCTGATAGATTTGATGCGTGCTGATATTAAACAATCATCCTTGAACTTCATGTTAACTAGATATCTAATGATCAATATTATATTTCTAAATATATTCTTTTTGAACATAGACTCTAGTTTCTTATATAGCTTATCTACCTTTATTTCATTGTCAACATCATGATAAATATCACAACTTAATCATTGCCAAATTATAAAGGCAGCCCTATAATAGAGGTCGTCTTTCAATTATTCTTCACTTAGTTTTTTAAGTTTTATCTTCTTCCTCACTAGGTAATACAATTATTTGACTAATAACTAATCACCCATTTTATTTTTCAAAATAGAATAATTAGTCCTGATTAATTTTATTATCATGGAGTGATCCTCCATAATAACAAAATTAAATGGTGACTACAAATAACCAACATAAATAATAATATTTCAAAATACATTCATAATCATTATATCAATATTGAAATAATTGATAAATAGGAATCAATATCAATATAATAATATATTAATAATCATTATTGTATCGTATGAAATCCTAGAAATCTCAAATTTAATACAAACACATAAACATAATAATACACTCTAAGTCTTTTTGGGCTATTCTTTAGTTGATAGTATTGGTTTGTGAACTTTTTGGCTTAGAATTGATAATGTGATTGCATTTTGATTGATGAATCAAATAGGAGATTATATCAAACAACTTATAAATCTCCAAATATTATCTAAGCTTTGAATCCACACATCAAACAATTTGCATACAAAACAAAAAAAAATAAACAATAGTATATACAATGTGAAAAAACACATAACGCACACTAAACAATCAAAATTGTAATTTTATAATCAGCACAAATAAAGTACACAAAGTCACAAACTATAAACCAATATTAATACACAATGACAATATAAATAAACAAAGAAAGAATCCATATTATGTATATATGTGTATTCATATAATAACACAAACTACACAATTTATATAAATAATAATACATGCACAACAAATAGGAGAGGAGAAAAACCTTACTCCAAGAAGAGTCACACTCCCAAAATGATGCACAGCTAAGAGAGGTGCAATATTTATATAATATCCATAAAAAAATCATTTGCAAAATTCACACACAAGAAAAATATCTTTTCCAAAAAATAGTTTGGCCCTGAAGCAAAAAAATAACACCTTTAGAAAACTCACCTCAACTTTCTATTTTTTTTTCATATTTATTGAAAACCGGATAATGGTAGCCCCCTCATCCAAGAGAGCACCTCACGTACCTTTTGCAAAAATGCAAAAATGAAAAAAAAATCCCTATTTTTATATTTTCTAATATTATTTGAATTCAAAACATTAGGCTTTATCCAACCTTACTGAGTCATCATACTACGTACCTTGAAAAAACAAAATGGAAAAAATATAAAAATAAAATAAATTGGTTTTAAAATAATTATTACTTATTGTTATTAAATAATTTGAACCAAGAATATTAACAAATAAACTCAGTCTACCCAACCATTGTAAACCCAGCAAGAGGGTTATAATAATTATGCTATTCTAGTATCTGATAATGATAAAGAAAAAGATGAAAAAAAAATAAGAAAAAATATATGATGATAATGAAGAAATAGAAAAGAAAGTAAATGTGAAATATGAGATAAAAGGAGAAAAAAAAGACAATAAAAATAAGATGAAGAAGAAGAATAGTACTAAGAAAAATAAAAATACAAAGATAAAGAAAATAAAAAAGTTGAAAATGAAGAATAATAATAAAAAGAGAGAAGACAATGAAGAATATATTAAAAAATAAAATAAAACATATAAGTATATCTAAGAACATATATTGTATTAAGTGTTTTTCAAAAACACCATTATCAAAAATGTTTTCCAAACATGGTAACTATATATATCATATATATAGTTATATGTTACATGTGAAAACACACACAAAACATATTGTTTTAGAAAAATGATATATGTATATAACATATAATTATATATAACATATATATGTTAAACAAATTTTAACATTTTTAACATATGTATAACATATACATATATAGTTTAAACATATATGTATATTGTGTAAAACATATAACATATATGTATATATGTTATATATATAAATAACATATATAGTCTAACATATATATAATTTTTAACTATATATAATTATATATATATATATATATATATTCACACATGTTATATACATGTATATCTAACTTAAATGTTTTTGACTAATGCTTTTTTAACATATACCTATACATAACATATATACGTTAACTTTTTAACATATGTAACTATAATGTGTGTGTGTGTGTGTGTGCGTGTGTATTTGAAATGTAAAACGTCAAGGAATTACTAAGATATATTGGGCCTTTTGAAATACTCGAGAAGATGGGTTTGGTTGCTTATCGATTGGCATTACCGCCACATTTATCTTGTGTCCATGAGATATTTCACATCTCTATGCTTAGAAAATATATTTTTGATTCAACTCATGTAATGGATTGGGGCGAACTAGTTATTGAGGCAGATGAAACATTTAAAGAAATGCTAGTGTGAATCATTGATAGTCGAGATCAAGTTTTGTGACGCAAAACTACGAGACTAGTAAAAATGATATGACAACATCAAGGAATAGAAGAAGTAATATGGGAACGTGAAGACACGATGCATGTTGCTTATCCTTTTCTATTTGAAAATTAAAGTATGTATTTTAGTAATTTAATAATTATTTAACTTTATAATATGTTTATAAGTGTAAATGTGTAATTGTGGGAATTTCAAGATGAAATTCTTAAAGGAGGAGAGTGTGAAATCCCGAAAAAAATGAATAAATAAGAAACATAATTTGATTTCTAGAAAAAAAGGGCAAAATTGTAATTTTGTAATAATAAAAAATAACCTGAAAATTTTAGAGCCATAATGATAAAATAGATGTCGCTATTGAATTCGTCTTGAAAAATATAGTTACGGTGTCAAATTTCATTAAATTCTGAGAAAATTAGAATTTGTATATTTTTATTTAATTAAATAATTATTAGAATATATATATTAAAAAAAATTTTTGCTCAAATGAAAAACCACACCACGTCATCTGCACGTGGTTGTGCCTGCGCAGGCAGTCCATTGGTTGTCCAGGTGTCAACCTAAAAAAATTATTATTATTATGATTAATGATACTAATTAAAAAAAAGAAAATCATCCGGAATCCGGAAAACGGGGGAAGGCTGAAAAGAAAAAAAATGGAGAGAGATAGAAAGTACAGAAAAAAAAATATGCGTGAATTTTCTCTTAATCATAATGGATTTTTCTGGAATTGAAAGGAATAGTCCAAGAACTAAAGTTATTCTACACGACGATATCTTTACATTGATATCAAATTGATAAAGTTTCTATGCAATTTTCATAAAAGTAGCGGTTTTCTCTTATTAAAATTTCTTTCTAATTAATGGCCAGAAATGATCATGTTTTATATTTTAATTCAAATTGTTTTATTGGAAATAATTAATTGGTAAAAAGATTAGTATTTCATTTAGTAAAAATTAGTACAGAACGAATTGGATTTGGATTATTAAAATTGTGTTTGGAATATGGGTTAAATTGAAAATGGCATAATTGCATTTCATATGCACGGGAACATTCCATATACATGAGTGGGTACATGATATATATATATATATATATAAAGGCATATAGATGCTATTTAGCGAACTCGAATTGGGACAATTATCCAGACTAAGTTGCACGGGATATGAGTGGATACAAGAGTAAGTTGCACGGAATATAAGTTGCACGGGATATGAGTGGGAAAATGACAATTATCCAGACTAAGTTGCATGAGTGGGTACAAGATATATTTCAGATCATAAAAATCTGAAATATATCTTTACACAATGAGATCTTAACATGAGACAATGTCGATGGATGAAGTATCTAAAAGATTTTGATTTTACTTTGCATTACCATTCAGATAGGGCAAATGTGGTGGCTGATGTGCTTAGTCGAAAGTCACAAGGTGCACTAGCTAGCATAGCTTCGTGGGAATGAGATATGCTTGAAACTATGGGATGATTCAGCTTATAATATAGTAGTCGAAGTCAAGGTTTTATTGGGAGTTTAGTAGCTATACCTACAATAATAAATAAGGTGATTGAGATGCAGAAACAAGATGCAACAATATTATCTATAAAGAACCAAGTAGAGACTGGTACATGCGATGAAGGTTGGGCTATTCATATGGATGGTAGTCTTCAGTTTAGGAGACAGATTGTGGTTCCCCATATAGTGGAATTGAGAAATGAGATTCTTAAAAAATTTCATAGTTCTCATTTTACTATACATCCAGGTGGCACAAAGATGTATAATGATCTTCGTCGCCAGTATTACTGGAATGGGATGAAGAAACATATTGAGGATTATGTTCGACGATGCCTCACGTGTCAGCAGATAAAGGCTGAGCACTAAAGGTCAGCATGATTACTCCAGCCTTTGGAGGTAGCAGAGTGGAAATGGTAACATATCATAATGGATTTTGTGACTCACTTACCACGGACATCACGAAAACATAATGTTGTGTGGGTAATTGTGGACCAGCATAAAAGCCCGCACATTTTCTAGCAATGCGAATGACCTTCACATGCAAAGAATTATATAGGTTATACATACAAGAAATTGTCAGATTACATGGAGTGCCAGTATCTATTGTATCAGACATAGATCCCCGATTTATGTCATTTGCATTACGACGTTTTACATTTAAAGATATATTGAGGCACAATATGTAAATGATCCTCATGCTCTCCTTCGGACTGAGAATAAATCAAAATATCATCCACAAAAATCACAACAAAATAATCTAGATATGGCTAAAATATTCTATGCATAAGATCCATGAATGCTGCTGGCACGTTCGTTAATCCGAAAGGCATTACTATAAACTCAAAATGCCCATACCATGTTCTAAATACTGTCTTAGGAATGTCAGCCTCCCAAACTCACAATTGGTGATATCCAGTACGAAGATCTATTTTAGAAAAAACATGTGCCCCTTTTAACTGGTCAAATAAATTATCAATCCTTGGTAATGGATATCGATTCTTTATAGTAACCCTATTCAACTGTCGATAATCAATGCATAGTCGAAGGGTTTTATCCTTTTTCTTTGCAAATAAAACTAGAGCACCCCAATGTGAAGTGATGGGTCTAATAAAACTATTGTCCAACAAATCTTGTATCTAGACCTTGAATTCTTGTAATTCAATCAGTGCCATCCTATGTAGAGTCATAGAAATGAGTGATGTACCAGGATGTAACTCAATACAAAAATCTACATTCTTGTGCGGGGGTAATCCTAGTAATTCATCAGGAAAAACATCCTCATATTTACAAACTATTCGAGGAAGATTCATATTCAAAATTCCTTCTTCTTCTAGGGTGAGACATGCCATCCAACCCATAAGTTGTTTATGCCATTTAGAATCATGCATAATATGGGGTAAAGCATTAAGATTATTTATCTGAAATACAACACATATATCATCTGGTGTGTGGATAATAATTCTTCTACGATTACAATCAATAATAACTCAATGTGCTATTAACCATTCCATGCCAATAATTATATCAAAATCCGACATGTCCATGACTCTAAGATCTACCATGAATATAATTCCTAAGATTTCTAACTCACAATCTCGACATATCTGACTAATTTTCACCCTAGACCCCAAAGGAGAAGTCACATGCAATAAATTGTCCAAGTTTTTAACTCTTAATCCCAATTCATTCACACATGATATAGAAATAAATGAATGTGATGCACCATAATCAAATAGAACTTTTGCACATAAATGAAAAAGCAAGAAAGTACCTTGTACTACTAATTGATCTATCCTCTCCTTCTGTGGTGCAAATGCATAGACACGCTCTTGGGTCCTTATAGTCCTGGTCTATGTGCTCTCACCTCGACCTCGACTCATGCCTTGGCCTCCTTGATATGCTTGTGAAGTAGGAGATATTTGTTGAGTACCCTGAGATTGCATCCAATTCCCTAGACCCGTACTAGAGAAAGGAAGAATAAACCGTGTTTGTGTATTTCCCATAGAGTTATGGGACAGTGATGTCTCATAATCCTAGAATTTCTACTTCCGTGGACACTTTCATTTTCAATGTCGAGGCTGATGACATAACAAACAATTTTTCTATCCAATTTGGCTAGAATTCACTGTCTGACTTTGGCCTTGATAATTATGACCTTGTCCATAAAATTTTCTTGGGATAAATGGTCTCTACCGCTTTCCATAAAAATGTTGATTCTCTTTTCTCTTTCCACTAGCACTTCCACTCATTTCCCAGGTATTTCGTGCATCCTCAACCTTCCGATCGATGGCTAAAGCTGTCTTAACTATCGAATCCATATCTTGGATAAGAAATCTCACAATCTTGCCTCGGAATGATAATTTTAATTTATCTTCAAATATTTGAATCTTAGCCACATTAGTAGCCACATAATCATTCCCAAAATGTATCAACTCGGTGAATTTAGCATCATAGTCCAACACCATCATATTTCTTTGTCTAAGTTCAAGGAATTCTTGGGCCTTAGCATGTCTAGCTAAAGTCGGAAAATATTTTTCCATAAATAATTCTTTGAATTCTTTCCATGTCATTGCCTCTATATTCTTTGAGGCCTTGATCCAATCCCACCAAATTTGTGACTAACCCTCTAGCTGAAACGCTGCTAACTGGATCTTGGTAGCATTGGAAGTAATTTCCATTGCATCCAAGATTTTATCAACTTGTCGTAACTAATGATCTACCGCCATTGGGTCTCCTCCCCCCATAAATATTGGAGGATGATGTGCCTTGAACTATTGGAGGTTAGTTGATCCTTCTTGACCTTCTGTTGCACTAGTTTGTGCAACTCTTAAAACAGCAACACTCACGGCCTCTATCAGAGCCTGCTGATCAAAGAAGGTTGAGGTTTGATCCTCATTTCGTGGACATCCCTAGTGTCCTCGTTCTCTACTTGCCATCTTTCATAAGTCAAATAATAATATAAGAATCACATTTATTTCCTTTTATTTGTGCACATGCCAACTAATAATAGACTTTTCATTTTGAGAATATCATTTCATTTTCTAAACCGCTAAGGTTATGTTTCTTTACCCTAGTATTTTTTTTCTTTTCCCCGAGTATTAGATATTTATATATCTAAACATTTCTATCGTATTATGAAACTAGTACCAATTTCTGAGTTATAGGTAATTGTATACCTACCCTCTGATACCAAGCTGTGACACCCCATTTTCTAGGGGGTCTCATTCATTCCATCACACAATACAATGTGCAATAAAATAAAATTTTCTCAAATGTACCATACATTTTTTTTTCATTTTTCATTTTATTTGCTCAGCGGAAGAATGAAAACACACAACATATAATTTAAGCCACAACCAGCTTTCTTTCACATGTGCGATCCCATATGTGGATCTGTCATCTGTCCTGGACCAGTACTTGAAAAGGGGTCCCACAATGGTGTGAGCAAAGCTCAGTAGGATAAACTCCTTCAGGATTACTCCCTACCTAAGTGCACGTAAAATGTCATGAATATATATATCAACATCCATTTAAGTACAATGTTTATATGAATGCAATTATGAATGAAATATTTATATGCTCATATTCCTAAGTCTCATCGACTCCCTTATACATGCTGAAACCAAGTGTAACATATCATATATCTGGATATACATGTATATATATGTATATATATCTATAGAAATATGTATTTTTTTTGGAACTATTCCGAAAAATATGGACCTCCTCCGAAAAAAATATTGGATATTTATCCGAATAAAGTATGATTTTCTTGGATGTACTCCGAGAAATAAACACCGTTGTAACTCTGCCTGGTCGTTGCCCCAATTCGAGTTCAGAATCTATAATAACCATGTACCAAATAAAATCCCGTGCAACTTAGTTTAGACGTTATTTCAATTCGAGTTCGCTAAATACCATCCATATACATACATACATAAATACATACATATATATATATATATATATATATATATATATATATCATGCACCCACCCATGTATATGGAATGTTCTCGTGCATATGAAATCCAATTATGCCATTTCCAAATTAACCTATGTTCTAGACACAAATTTAATAATCCAAATCTAATTTGTTCTGTACTAATTTTTACTAAATAAAATATCAAACTTTTTACCAATTAATTATTTCCAATAAAATTTCTAATAATTCGAATTGAAATATAAAACATGATCATTTATGGTCATTAAATAGAAAAAAATTCTAATAAGTGAAAACCACAACCTTTAGGAAAATTTCATAGAAAATTTATAAATTTGATATCAATATGAAGATCTCGTCGTGTAGAATAACTTTAGTTCTTGGACTATTTCATTCCAATTCCAGAATAATCTATTATGATTAAAAGAAAATTCACGAATATTTTTTTTGTACTGTCTATCTCTCTCCTGCGCCGGATGTTTTTTTATCTTTTCAGCCTTTTTCCCATTTTCTGGATTCCAGACATTTTTCTTTTTTTTTTAATTATTATCATTAATTAATTATAATAATACTTTTTTTAGGTTGACACCTAGATAGTCGATGGAAAGCCCGCATAGCCACAACCACGTGCTGATGACTTGGTGCGGTCTTTCGGTTGAGCAAATATTTTTTAATATATATATATTCTAATAATTATTTTAATAAAATATATCAATTTCTGATTTTCTCAGAATTTAATAAAATTTGACACCATAGCTATATTTTCCAAGATGAATTCAATAAAAACATCTATTTTATCATTATGGCTCTAAAATTTTCAAGTTATTTTCTATTATTGCAAAATTATCATTTTGCCCTTTTTTCCAGAAATCAAATTATGTTAGTTATTTATTCATTTTTTTTTTGGGATTTCACATCTTATGCATAGAATATTTCAGTCATATTTAAATTATTGTGTTGTGCTTTTTTTGGATGATATTTTAATTTATTCTCAGTCCGAAGGAGAGCATGAAGATCATTTATATATTGTTCTCCAAACTTTGAGAGAACATAAGTTGTATGCCAAGTTTGGTAAATGTGACTTTTGGTTGACAGAAGTAAAATTTTTCGGACATGTATTGTCAGCTACATGTGTCTCAGTGGACCCTGAAAAAGTCAGGGCACTCATGAGTTGGGAGAGGCCAAAGTTAGTTTTTAAAATACGTAATTTTTTGGGATTGTCTAGGTATTACAGAAGATTTATTAAAAATTTTTATTGGTTAGCTGCTCCAATGATTAGATTGACCAGGAAAGAAGTCAAGTATTAATGGACTGATTCATGTGAAAAGGCATTCCAGAAATTGAAAAGGAGACTTACTTCAGTGCCTATTCTAATAGTTCTGGATAAGAGGCAAAAATATACAGTGTATTGTGACGCCTCGATAGATGGATTTGGATGTGTTTTGATGCAATCTGAACAGTTGTAGCTTATGGTTCAAGGCAGTTAAAGAATCATGAGAGGAATTACTCCACACACGATATAGAATTGGCAGCTAAAGTCTTTGCTTTAAAAATATGGCATCACTATTTGTATGGGGAGCAATTTGAAGTATATTCTGACCATACAAGTTTGAAATATATCTTTGCACAACGAGACCTTAACATGAGACAACATCGATGGATGGAGTATCTAGAAAATTATAATTTTACTTTGCATTACGATACAGGTAAGGAATATGTGGTGGCTGATGCACTTAGTCGAAAGTCACGAGGTGCACTAGCTAGTATAGCTTCATGGGAATGGGATAAACATTAAACTGTGGGAAGATTTAGCTTACAATATAGTAGTCAAAGTCAGGGTGTTATCGAGAGTTTAGTAACTATACCTTCGTTATTAAATAAGGTGATTGAGATGCACAAACAAGATGCATAAATATTATCTATAAAGAATCAAGTAGAGACTAGTACGTGCAATTAAGGTTGGGCTATTCATATGGATGATAGTCATCAGTTTAGGGGATGGATTGTGATTCCCTAGATAGTAGAATTGAGAGAGAATATTCTTAGAGAATTTCACTGTTCTCATTTTAAAGTACATCCAGGTTGTACAAAGATGCATAATGATCTTCATCGCTAGTATTATTGGAATGGAATCAAGAGACATACTGGGGATTTTGTTCGACAATGCCTCACGTGTCAGCATGTAAAGGCTGAGCATCAAAGGCCATTAGGATTACTCCAGCCTTCGGAGGTAGTAGAGTGAAAATGAAAGCATATCATGATGAAATTTGTGACTCACTTGCCATGGACATCACGAAAACATGATGTTGTGTGGGTAATTATGGACCGGCTTACAATGTCCGCACATTTTCTAACAATGTGAATGACTTTCACACGCGAGGAATTGTGCATGTTATACATACAAGAAATTGTCCGATTATATGGAGTGACAGTATCTATTGTATCAGACAAGATCCCCTATTTACGACTCATTTTTAGGAGAGTTTTCAGAAAGCAATGGGAACACAGTTGATATTGAGCACAGCTTTCCATCCACAAATAGATGGTCAGTTGGAGAGAACCATACAATTTTTCAAAGATATGTTGCGAGCATGTTATCTAGAATTCATGGGTAGCTGGGAAAAACATCTGCCTTTGGTCGAGTTTGCCTATAATAATAGTTATCAGGCAAGTATCCAAATGGCACCATATGAAGCATTGTATGGAAGGCCATGTCGATCTCCAGTTTGTTGGGTTGAGGTGGGTGACATATCCATCACAGGTCCAGATGTGATTAGAGATACCTCAGAGAAAGTAGATTTGATATAACAATATCTTCATACAGCTCAAAGTCGACAGAAAAGTTATGCTGATAAACAAAGACGACCTCTAGAATTTGAGGTGGGACATCATGTTTTCTTGAAAGTGATGTCAAAAAGGGGAGTTATTCGATTTGGTAAGCATGGAAATTTATCACAAAGATATATTGGATCTTTCGAAATACTCGAGATGGTGGGTTTGGTTGCTTATCAATTGGCATTACCGCGATATTTATATGGTGTCAATGAGATATTTTGCATCTTTATGCTTAGAAAATATATTTCTGATTCAACTCATGTGATGGTCTGGGGTGAATTAATTATTGACGCAGATAGAATATTTAAAGAAATACCAGTGCATATCATTGATAGTCGAGATCAAGTTTTGTGATGTTAAACTGTAAGATTAGCAAAAGTAATATGACAGTATCAAGGAATAGAAGAAGCAACATGTGAATGTGAAGACACGATGCATGTTGCTTATCCTTTTTTTATTTGAAAATTAAGGTATTTTAGTAATTTAATAATTATTTAACTTTATAATATGTTTATAAGTGCAAAGGTGTATTTGTGAGAATTTCGGGATGAAATTCTTTAAGGAGGAAATAATGTGAAATAGCGAAAAAAAATGAATAATTAATTAATTGATTTCTGGGAAAAATGGGCAAAAAGGTAATTTTGAAATAAGAGAAAATAACCTGAAAATTTTAGAGCCATAATGATAAAATGGATTTCGTTATTGAATTTGTTTTGGAAAATATAGATTCATTGTCAAATTTCATTTAACTTTGAGAAAATTAGAATTTGTTATATTTTTATTTAATTAAATAATTATTAGAATATTTAGAGTTAAAAAAATTGCAGAACCAAAAGACCGCACCACACCATCCACACGTGGTTGTGCATGCGCTGGTGATCCGTCGGCTGTCCACGTGTCAACCCAAAGAAAAAAAAAGTAAACTAATTAATTAATAATAATAATTATAGAAAAAAATGTCATGAATCTGGAAAATGGGGGAAAGGTTGAAAAAAAATGTTCGGCACCGAGAGAGATACAGATAGAGTACAGAAAAAAAAATTATAAAGTTTAATAATAACAGATTATTCTGGAATCAGAATGAAATAGTCCAAGAAATAAAGTTACTCTACATGATGAGGTCTTCACATTGATATCAAATTTATAAAGTTTTCATGAAATTTTCTGAAAGGTAGTTGTATTCTCTTATCAGAATTTCTTTCTATTTAATGGCTAGAAATGATCATTTTTTTATATTTCAATTCGAATTATTAGAAATTTTTTTGAAAATGATTAATTGGTAAAAAATTTCGGTATTTCATATAGTAAAAGTTAGTGCATAACGAATTGGATTTGAATTGTTATAATTATGTCTAAAATATCGGTTATATATATAATTGCAATTCATACGCATGGGAACTTTTCATATACATGGGTAGGTGCATGATATATATATATATATAATAAAGGTATATGGATGGTATTTAGCGAACTCGAATTGGGATCACGTCCAGACTGAATTGCATAGGATTTTATTTGGTACTTGGTTATTATAGATTACAAACTCGAATTGGGACAACATCTAGGCAGAGTTACGGCGGTGCATATTTCTCGGAGTAAATCCTAAAAAATCATATTTTATTTGGATAAATGTCCAATATTTTTTTCGAATGAGGTCCATATTTTTCGAAATAATTCCAAAAAAATAAATATTTCTATAGATATATATACATATATATATCTATATATATAATATGTCATACTTAGCTTCGACATGTGTGAGAGAGTCATTAGGACTTAGGAATATAGGCATATAAATATTTCATCCATAATTGCATTCATATAAACATTGTACTTGAATGAGTATTAATATATATTCATAACGTTTTACGTGCACTTAGGTAGGGAGTAACTCTGAAGGAGTTTACCTCTATTGAGCTTTGCTCACTCTGTTTGTGGGACCCCTTTTTAGGTACTGGTATAGGACAGATGACATATCCACATATGGTATTGCACATGTGAAGGGAAGCTGATTGTGGCTTAAATAATATGTTGTATGTTTTCTTTTAACTGCTAAGCAAATAAAATAAAAATGAAAAAAAATGTATTGTACATTTGAAAAATTTTAATTTTATTGTACATTGTATTGTGTGATGGAATGAATGAGACCCCTTGGGGGATGGACTGTCATAGTAAATACATATAATTTGCTGTGTTTTATTATTTCATACATAAAATAATATATTGTAATTTAATATAATTGAAACCTAACATTGTGGTTGTATGTATCATCGTAAGTCAAAATTGAATGTTAGAAATAAGGTAAAAGTTAAAGGTTCAAATTGCAATGCATATTTAGTAGAAGAAACATCATCATTTTTTTTTTATTAATTTGAGTATCATGTCAATACAAAGAATAGAAATGTGCCTCAGAATGACAAAGGTCATGAGATGGTAGAAGATGATTCTGTGGACAAACTATCTATCTTCAAGTACCCTGGAAGAGCATTTGGAAGAGCAATGAAAAGATGTATGAAAAATGAAGAGTATAAAGTAACCCAGAGCTACATTTTACTTAATTGTGAGGAGGTTGCACCATATATTGAGTATGTATACCCAAAATGGTTACATGTTTAATCATAGTTTAATTTTATATTTAATAGGAATTATTAAAAATTGATATATATTTTTCTCTCTCTTTTTATATTTGTGTAGTATTTATGTTGAGCAGTTAAAATATAGTCAAACAGCAATTTCCAACAATGATGTTGATTATATTCTAGAAACTGAATTTGCGAATTGGTTCAAAAATTATGTGAGAATTATTTAGTTTAAAATTATTGAATTATTTAATTTATTAGTATCTTTTATTTGTTAATATTATTTTTTAATTTATGTCATAGGCAATTGATCCTTCAAATGGAGATTCAAATATTTTTATTTAGAATCTAAGTAAAGGCCTGTTTATTAGTATCTATCCTGGGTATTTTGTCAATGAATATAAATTTCACACAATCGGACACAATTCTTCTAAAACAACAATGAATAGTGGTGTATGTATTAAAGGCTCGGGTTATAGTGCATATGAGATTGATTATTATGATCAACTCAAAAAAGTTATTGAGTTGGAGTATCCTGGACTCAAAAATAATAGGATTGTATTATTAAAGTGCGAGTGGTTTGATCCTACATGAAATGTGAGCACAAAGATTCATTTGGATTATAAGTTAGTGGATGTTAACCATAAATGCAGATATAATTGATATGAGCCATTTATTATGGTAGTTTAAGCCACTCAAGTATATTATTGTACATATCTGAGTTTATCTCGTGATAAGAGTGATTGGTAGGACATTTGCAAAATCAAAGCTCAGTCAAATTTTGAATTATTAACATCTCAACAAAGAAGTTCATACTTAGATATTGTACCAGCATTCCATGAAGATGACATAAATAATATTGAGCTTGTGCATGTAGATGAAGATGAATTTCTATGATAGCCTAATAGAAATTGAAATTGATCAATTTCTATCTGAAGATGAGTTCGAACTTCTATCAAAATCAGACGAAATATCAGAAGATTCATTGGAGGATGACAGTGTTGCCGATAATTAAACTGTTATAATTTTATTATAATATTAAACTATCAAAGACTTTTTATATTTTGTTGAAATCTATTGGTGTATTCTATTCTAAAATGCATGCTTGTTTATAATATCTCTACTATTTGTTCTATGTTTTATTTTGTACATCAGATGACACCTAAATGACATGGCCGTGGTGGAGGTGGGCGTGGACGTAGAAATGAAGCAAATTCATCTAGCATGTTACACCATGTTGCAAAATTAGTACCATCTCATATCCACCATATCTAGATTTCAACATCACAATCACCATCTCCATTTCTATCACCATCACCATCATTGAGACATCTACTATCACCTTTATCAGATATAAGCCCAACACTCATTGTTCTTCCTGCACATACTTTTGATACATCTCTATCTTCTACACCACATTTTACACCAATAGTTCCCCCATTCACAAAACCAACGACATCATCAAATGTTATGCCTTCCTCTGCATTCAGTGCTAAGTTAGTAATTGAGATTGTGGATGAGAGGTAATATATATATATATATATATATATATGACTTGAAAAAAAAATTTTGATGTTGCTGTTAGTGGTTTTTTTATATATAGTTATGATTTGCTTGTTTTCAATGTTATTTATTTGTATAGCTTTATTCCATCTCACAAGTGTTTGACTATAATTACAAAGTCTTTCAAGAAAATGACTGATTCTAAAGCATTCTCCTAGAAGAAATTTTCTAAATCGACAAAAGAGTCTCATTTTAATGACTTTCAGATAAAAATAATGAAACAAAACCATTAAAAAATAATTATCTAATTACTTAACTATTATGTTGGTTATTATTCAAGCAGTAAATAATTATGTTCTTGTTGTTAATATAAATTCTTTTGTGGTTTTTCTATATATAGAATCAGTGCACATGGGCACCCAAATTTGCTAAAATGATAAAGTCATTATGGGAGAGCAAAGCTACTGAATAGTATTCTAATTTTGTCCATAAATTGAAGAATATAAAAGAAAGCCCTAATTTTATATCCGAGGATGATTGGCCTGAGTGGCTTAAGTATTAAGAGGAGTTAGATGTGAAGAAAAAAAAGTAGATATTGTTAGCAAAAATTGACGAAGTGAGGTAGCTGGACTAGGTACAAGAATCTGTCGACACACAAGAGAGTCAAAGTCGAGCATTGAGCACACTTGAGATATGGTATAATTTTAAAATTTTAAACATTTATATATTTAGTGGTTGTCCTAATAGTCCAATAAATCAAATCTGTGCATGGTTTTATTAATTTTGTTAAAATTTTTGATCATTTGTTATTTTATGACTTAATAAATATATATTTTAGGCCAAAGAATTGGGTCGAGATCCCAATTTTTATGAGATTTTCAGGAAGATGCATGTGAAGAAAGTAGATAGTCAGTTTGTCGATAAGTCTTAGATGATTGCTGTAAGAATATGTTATATTAATAAAATTTTATAATACTACTGTATATTTTGAAAGTTGTTTTGAATGCAAAATATTTATTTTATTTTATGTATATATAGAATAGTATTTTTCTTTATTTTATCTCAGGAACTCATGGAGAAACATGTGACAGCTGCTTCTCAATAAGTTGAGGGCTCTATGGATCTTCAACCAATTGACTATGATTCTATTTATTTGGAGACCACATGAGGTCATAAGAAGCAACGAGTGTAAGGCATCGGTTCGAAGAGAGTGACATTTTGTTGTAGTAGTAGTGCTTCTAATTCATTTGTCTCAGCAATGGTGGATGAGACGGTCAAACAACAAGCAATGAAAACAAATGAATGTATTATAGTTATGGAGACCGAAATGAAAAAGAAGGATGAGCAGATATCTCATTTGAAGGAAGAAATATATGAAATTAAAGAACATAAGGATGAGCTGTATACTAATTTGAAAAAAGAAATGCAGGAAATGAAAGAAGAGAAGGAGGAGCAGATTACTTATTTAATGGAAGAAATACAAGAAATTAAAGAAATGAATGTTGAAATGATAGAAATTAAGAATGTAATACAACAAGAGATGTCCTATATGGAGTCATGATTAGCGACATTGATGCAACATATAGTATTCCGAGATCCAGCTATGAAATCTCACAGGAAAGGCTAGCACAAAATTCCATACTAATTATGATGATGATTTCATATGAGAATTATTTTTGAATTGTTATTGATTTTTGTTTATGTGTAGCAAAACATGAGATTTTTTTGTAGGTTTCAATTTTTTTTATTCTGGTTTTGTTCTTTGCTTTGATGATAAACCTAATAATGAATCTTTGCAGGACACATGATGTGAGACGCACAAAAAAATTCTGATTCAAAGTATTCAGACATTTCCATGGTACTTCCAATGCATGGGTCCCATATTTACTGATTTTAGCTTGATCAAAAGGAGGCCTAGCTTTTATTAACTTCATTATTCTTAAAACATTTTATTTTTGCACTCTCTTTCTCTCTAAATATCATTGCTGGACATCTTTTAGATTTTTGCTGAAGTTGTATGACTATCAACTTAAATTTATGTTTGTTCATGTCTATAATAATTATTTTAATATATATGTGAATATGTTTGTGTGTCCCCAAATTTTTGAAGTAGAGTCTTAGCCTATTATAGGTATGTAAAAGGCTTGGCTGGTCCTTCATGGTGCTGGGAACACCTTAGCTTTTGAAGTTGTGAGATGAACCAAAAAATTAATTCCACACAAACATATGTTTGTTCTTGAAACTCTTATTTTGTGCAGATCTGCATCGTCGCAGTTCAGATCTGCGACTACTTGTTATCGGTTATTGGTTTGTAAATGTAGTATGTTATGCTCCATGTGCAGGTGTAATAATGTTCTCTATCTACGTGGAGTACTAGAGAAAAAAGAACTAGAAATGCTGACCATGCCTGAGAGACCTATATGTGTGTTTTTTAAGTCCTATAATATTTTTTTCTATTGTCTTTGATGGTATGTGTATTTGCATGAAAGTACAAGTGTGTGTTTCATCTTAGGCTATGTGAGTATATATACGTACATATAATACTATAGTATATACGCACATATATACTTAGTATAAATGTACGTATATACGGAGTATATATCTACTTATATACTCAGTATATACATATGTATATACTCGGTATATAAGTACTTTTATACTATAGTATATACATATGTATATACTCAGTGTATATGTACTTTTATACTATAGTATATACGTACGTATATAACGAGTATATACATAAGTGGGTACATATATTTATTCGTAGACATGTATATATTGTCATACATAAACACCCATTTACACACAGATACACTTTTGAATATATAATTGCTTGAGCTAGTCTGGTCATCATCATGCATTACTTACTGATGTATGTAATAAAAGCCATGGATATTAGACTTTCCCTAAAGCTGTGGGATGAAGATATTTCTGGTCCAAGCCAGCCAGACAAATAGAGGTTGGCCTTAAAAATCTTGCAATTGTGTTGATATGTAATTATCACATGGTATAATTGAACGTATGATTAAATAAGTTTTCTTACTCTAGGTTCTGCAATGATTGGTTCTAATTGTACTAGATTTTAGGATGATGATGATGCTCATGTAGTGTTGTGTAATTCTGCTCCAGGAGGAATATTGGGTCCTATTTTGGGAGAAGCAGCTCACCACCTCTTCAAAAACTCACTCAATCTCAAAACAAGTGGTTGGCAGAGAAGTTCATCAGTCGAGCATCATCGCTCGCCCCACTTTTATTATCGGTGGTGGTAGCGGCGGCAGCATCAGCAGGAGCGGCAACAGCAGTGATAGCAGTGGCAGTGACAGTAGCGGCAATCGTAGCGGCAGTAGTGGTAGGAGCGGCAATGGCAGTAGCAGCAACAGCAACAAATGCTGTATATACGTACATATAATACTACAGTATTTTATGTACATATATATTGAGTATATATGCACTTAGTATATATGTACACATAATACTACATTTTATATGTACATATAATGTAGTAATATAAGTACGAGTGAAATACTAGTATATATGTACATATATACTGTAGTATTATATATTTATCAAAAGATAACTTTTTATTTATTTATTTTGATTTGATTGAGTGGTTTAAATTTATTATAGATATGGTACTGCATTGTTCCCCATACGAAGCTTGTATAAGTGAAGAGATTTTTCACTAGACACAATGTACCATGACACAGACAGATTTGTCACAACAGAAAGATGGTGATCGGAGGAGCTGAGAGAGAGAAAGTAATGTCAATGCATTGATAGATTATACTTTATGCACTGTCGGTAGATACATTGATGAATAAGATGTAATAAAATTTTATAATTTTTTTGTTTTAATTATGTAAAATATTGTATTATAGTAAGTTATTAAATAATTTTATATTTTGTTAATTATAAATTATTATTTATAGTTTCTATTTTTATTCAATTTAATATAAAAATATTAAATTATTTAATTAAAACTTATAAAAAAAAATTAAATTCTAAAATAGTTTTTGAAATTTAAACAGCTAGGGATTTTTCCTTTGCTAATTTAGCAAGGGAATTTTCCCTAGCTAATTTATCTAGGGATATCTTTATTTTAGCAAGGTATTTTTTTCATCACTAAATTTATTTTGCTAGGGACTATTTCTGTCGCTAATATTTAGCGACGAGCACTTTAGATTGTGAAAGTTTCCATCGTTATATCTGTTTAGCAACGGAAACTCTCATTTAGCTTGCTAATTTAGCTAGGGAAATTATTTTTTTTAGCTAAGGATTTTTCCGTCGCTAAATTATTAGCTAGGTACACTTTCCCTCGCTAAATTTTAGCGACGAGCACTTTAGATTGTGAATGGTTCTGTCATTAATTCGTCGCTATATTCTATTTAGTGACAGAAATTGCCCATTTAGCTAGGGAATTATCCCTAGCTATATGTAATTTTTCTTGTAGCTATATATATATATATTACGATATATAAATATTTATATAACTAAATAAATGACTATATAATTATATATAACTATATTTGTAACTATATATACATATATGTATTCATATAATTAAATCAAAATATTTGTTTATAACGATGTATATATTTATGTATAACGATGTATATATTTATGTATAACTACTTATAACTACTTGTATGAATATATCTATATATAATCATATATTTAATTATATATAACTATTTATAACTATATATATTATATGTAAAATAATATATAACTATATATAATTGTATCTTACTATATGTATAACTTTAAAAGTTTTATGCATAATTATATTTAAATATTTAAATTATAGCTTATATTTAATATATATTTGTATATAGTAGTATATTAAAATGTATTTTACTATATCTATACATATACATTTCTATATGTATAAATATATAAAATTAAATGAACACATATATAAACCTATTGTATAAATATACGTTTAACTATATGTGTAACTATATGTATAACCACATGTAACTATATTTATAATTTCTTGTATAACAACATACAACATTATTTCAAACTATATGTGTATAACTACATATAAATATTTGTATATCTAAATAAATGTCTATATAATTATATATAACTATAATTTGAGACAATCGCGTTAGTTAAATAAATTGATTTTTTCAACTAGTTATGGAAGATGATTGTGAATGGATGTACAAGGGTCAAATAGTGAATGAAATGTTCTCTAATGAATCGGGAGATAAATTTGATGAATTTGTTGAGTTTGCTCTGAGACATCCTAGAGATGTTGGAGAGTCTTCCTCAGAGCACCATACAGACGAGACTCTCCCTATTACTAGTTTGATCTGACAATTGATTATCCGTAAGATATAAAACTTAACAAATGATTTATCAATTTTTATTTTATTTCTTAGTTGCTAAGAAATTGTTGATTACAGGTCGAAGTTAGAGCCGTCTGGTTCTATTTCTAGGGTTCTAAGGATAATTTTTAGGAAGTCCTTTAAACCTAATGAACATATTTGGAAATCACTCACACATAAAGACCAATTGATGATTTGGAAAGAATTTAAGGTAAATATTACTACCTAAAAATTTTTATATCTTTTATTTATTATATTGTTCACTAATTAAAAATTTTTTATTTATAATTACAGAAAGTTTATAGGTGGACATAGTCAAAGGAGGCGATCAAAAGTGGGTTCTACAAATATGCTGCTAGTCGGTATAAAGACACCATGTACGAGATCAAAGATAAATGACTAAAGAAGAAAGAAAAAGATTCGAGTGTCTCGTATCATGTTTTCAAGGAGTGGCGGAGCAGATGAAAAGATCCGAGTTATAGAAAGATGTGTGATAAACAGAGTGGCAATCATCACACAGAGCAGGTTGGGGAGGGTAGTGGCATTTCTACACACACTTGTAGATTTTGCTCTATGCATGAGCACGAACGAGTATTGGTATTATTTCTAATTGTTACTTTTTATGTTTATTACATTATGAAATGTGTTCAATTATGTCTAAATTTCATTTCTCATAAGGAATTTTTTTTTCAATAGAATTAACATATGTATTGTGTTTAATTATAGACACGCAAAGAGGGTAAGAAGCCCATTGCTTCTCACTTATCCAAATACACACACACAAAGGCTCATGATGATCAGACTTTCGTTGATCAGAGATCTCATGCAGCAAATGTAAGTTTCATTAAAAAAAGTAACTTTTCTTTTTTTTATTTGAATATAAATTGAAATACTTTTCGTACATTTTTATTAGGTGAGACATGAGAAAATATTAGCTGCTGTGACTCAAGCATATTCCTAGTCTACTTTACGTTCATGTAATGGTGCAACAAGTAGTTCTCATTCATCAGCTTCACCAATTGATACGAATCAGATTTGGTATGCGGCTATTGATGACAATGAGAAGATGCCGATCTATAGCATCGGTTCATCGACATTATCATTCTACCTGCATAGATGACCAGATTATGAAGCTGAATTTTCAGGACCAATTACGAATTTGTTCTTAACGATAGAAAAATTTCAGGATGCGATGTGAAATGCAATACAATATTAGTTGGCCGATACCGAGTGACGCATGATCAACTATGAGGATGAGTTGCGTATGCGTTTTGACTAGCTTACAAAGAAGTATCAGGAAGGAGGACTGCAGTTCAACCTTGATGATCTACCTTGGATTGTTTGGCTTAATGCTCCAACTACATCATCTACTCTATCACCTACAGCAACACCTGTAGTAACTACATCAGGACTAGCAGTAGCAGATAGCTCTATCCCACTACCCGACATCTCACCGTGTGTGGACTAGATACGTCGCAGCATAATGATTATGAAACTAGTTTGGATGATTGAGTGTATTACACATTTTTTTTTCAATGCCTTAAACTTTGATTTTGGATTTCATTTTTTTATTTTATCTTGATGTATTTAATATATATATGTAGTATATATAGTTGTTTGCTGGAGCTAATCAAATTTTTTTGTAGTGTTATTTGTATATACTATAGCAACTACATCAAAACTAGAAGTTAATTGGATTTTTTATTATGTTATCTGTATATGTTTCGGCAGCAACTGCATCAAAATTGGGAAAAATAAAATTTGGTCAATAATTACCTGCTAAATTACAACCAAAAATCGACCAAAATTTTTTAAATATCAATGGTCGGTAAAAGTCACCTAATGGTCGGTAATACTTTTGGAGATCAATTACTGACCAATGATTTTAAAAGATTTTGCTCGGTTTTTTATCACAATTTTTTTGGTTATTACCGACCATTTTGTGACCATTTACCGACCTAATGCATTTGGTTATAAAATTGTTGGAATATAGTCGAAAATTATTTATTGGTAAATGGTCTGTAAATTATCAGTAATTACTGACCATTTGAAGATCATTTACTAACCTAATGCTTTTGGTCGGAAAATTGTTAGAATATCATCGGATATTATTGATCGGTAAATGGTTTATAGTCGGTCGGTAATTACCGACCATTTGGAGACCATTTACTGACCAACTATTTTTGGTTGGAAAATGGTTAGAATTTAGTCGGAAATTATTTATTGGTGAATGGTCTGTAAATGGTCGTTAATTACTGACTATTTGGAGACCATGTATCGACCTAATTATTTTGGTTGAAAATTTGTCGTAATATAGTCATTAATTGTTTGTTGGTAGAGGGTCAATAAATGGTTGATAATTTACCAACCGGTTGATTTTTTATCAGTAAAAAAATTAGCGACGAGCAAAATTGCGACCTAATATTTTGGTCGGTAATTGGTCACTATTTGGTTTACCGACCAAAAAATATTGAATTAGTGACCAAATAATTGGTTGGTAATTTGGTAACTTTTAGTAGCGATTCTCTAGCATTGTCAAGACAAATTGACTTAATCAAATAATCTAGAAAATGAGCCCGTAACTGAATTATTTGAGCAAACAATATTACAAATGCTTGGTTATACGATAACAAACAGATATGTGACCATCTTATTAATGCATCAATCAAAATCATAAAATATTAAAATGGTCTACATGATGGATGAATAGGCCCATATAATCACCTTGTATACATTGCAAAAATGCAAGGGGTTCTGTCATTATTTTTGTTAGTGATGACTTTATAATTAACTTCCTTTGAGAAAAGCAGCACAAAAAAATTTATTTGACAGAAAAATCTTTTGATTTTTTCAGAGAATTCCCACTTGAATTTTTAATGATTCTCCGCATCATTTTAGACTTAGGATGTCCCAATTGGTCATGCCAAATAATAAAATTATTTTTATCAATAAACTTTTGATTTACTATGACATATGCCTCAATTATGCTTATGTATGTATAGTACAAACCAGAGGAAAAAGTGGGTAATTTTCCCAATATATATTTTTTACCCGAGACAATATTGGTAATATATAAATACTCAGTGTTGTCTTCATTCGTAGTCTCAATATGATATCTATTTCGTTAAATATCTTTAAAACTCAATAAATTGTAGAATATAATTTATCATCAATATGAATTTTTGTTCATCTGGTTAACAATATATTAGCTTTTTTAGAGCCCTCAATTAATTCTGCACTACCCGATATTAATTCACATATGATCCTTGCTTTATTTAAAAGGAAAAAAAATTTTATCCTTAAGTATAGTATGTGTTGATGCACTATCTATGAGTCACAGTTCATTGTCACCGATTGAGGATCCCACCAGATGAGTTTCCATATTCTTCATGAGAAACAAGATATATAATAAAAAAATCATAAAAAAACAACTTTTATTATTCAGTAGTACGATGACTTTCATAATAGTAGACCCAAATACATAAATATATATGAGAAATATTTTATTTTTGCAGATTTTAATCACCAAATAAGTATTCAATATTCGCTTCAGGTATAATAAAGAAATCAGCAACATCCAGGTGAGTCATATCATAAAGGTCATGATCAACACCCTCATCATTAGAAACAAAATTTGTCTCTAATGCTTTTTTATCTTTCTTTTTTAGCGATTATTGGTAGAGATCAACCAAATATTTTGAAGTATGATAGGCACGTGACCAATGACCTTTCATGCCGCAAATGTTTTGGTTTAAAAAATATTTTCACCACTTTTGTTCTCCTTTTTAATATTCTCTTTCTTTTGATATTTTGGTACATTATTGGGTTGCCAATTATAATTGTAACTATTGTGACCACACCCTCGTCCACATCTACGACCCTGACTATGACCATGACCATGACTAATTGTGACCTCAACTTTGTCCATTATAAGGATGATATAATGGAGCCGAACCAGTTAGAAGAGCCTCGTGATTTTTCATCAAAAGCTCATTATTTTGTTCGGCCATATATTTATATATCTCATAAACATATTTTCTAAGCATAGAGATGGACATATTTTCATCAAAAGCTCATTACATGAGTTGAATCAAAAATATATTTTCTAAGCATAGAAATGTGAAATATCTCATGGACACAAGATAAATGTGGCGGTAATGCCAATCGATAAGCAACCAAACCCATCTTCTCGAGTATTTCAAAAGGCCCAATATATCTTAGTAATAACTTTTCACGTATAACCTAATATGTAACATTTATTAGATTGCGAACATATATAACATATATAACCTAATATGTAACCTAATGTGTGTAACACATTAGGTTATTATAGATTCCGAAACCAAGGTAAACCGAAAGCCAGACATAGAACTCCGTTAACAGGATCCACTACTTCTTTATCTATGCTATGATACCAGCAAATGAAATCCACTTGAGCAAGAAGACGATGTATCACTTTTCAAAAGAGATGAAAGCATGTCTTTTCGTCGCCATACCACCCTACCCTAAGGGAATGGGCAGGCGGCCGCATTAAACAAGTCCATTTTTTGGACAGTAAAGTAGTTAAGTTAAGAATTAAAAGGATTGGCATGATAGGATTCAACAAAGGCCCTCTGGACGTAAAGGACTACGCACCCCAACGACTTTTATTCATTCGTTCCCAGCCTCGAGAAATGAAGAAGGAGAGATCCCCCCTAGTTATTATAGATTGCGAACTCAAATTGGGACAATGTCCAAGCAGAATTACGACGGTGTTTATTTCTCGGAGTAAATCCAAGAAAATCATATTTTATTCGGATAAATGTCCAATATATTTTTCGGAGGAGGTCCATATTTTTCGAAATAATTCCAAAAAAATAAATATTTCTATATATATATATATCCAGATATATAATATGTAACACGTGGCTTCGGCACGTGTGAGAGAGTCAATGAGACTCAAGAATATGGGCATATAAACATTTCATCCATAATTGCATTCATATAAACATTATACTTGATTGGGTGTTTATATATATATTCATGATGTTTTACATGCACTTAAGTAGGGAGTAACTTTGAAGGAGTTTACCCTACTGAGCTTTGCTCACTCCGTTGTGGGATCCCTTTTCAGGTATAGGTCCAATACAGATGACAGATCCACATACGGAATCGCACGTGAAGGAAAGTCGGTTGTGGCTTAAATAATATGTTGTGTGTTTTCATTCTTATACTGAGCAAATAAAATGTAAAATGAAAAAATATATATATTGTATATTTGAGAAAATTTTATTTTATTGCACATTATTGTGTGATGGAATGAATGGGGCCCCTTGGGGAATGAGGTGTCACATAAGATCCATGAATACTACTGGCATATTCATTATTTCGAAAGGCATTACTGTAAACTCAAAATACATATACCATTTTCTAAATGTTGTCTTAGAGATGTCAGCCTCCCTGACTCATAACTGGTGATATCCAGTATGAAGATCTATTTTGGAAAAGACATGTACTCCTATTAACTGATCAAATAAATCATCAATCCTTGGTAATGGATATCAATTCTTTATTATAACCATATTCAACTGTCGATAATCAATACACAGTCGAAATGTTTTATCCTTCTTCTTTGCAAATAAAATCGGAGCACCCCTAGGTGAAGTGCTGGGTCTAATAAATCCTTTATCCAATAAATCTTGTATATGGACCTTGAATTCTTGTAATTCAATTGGTGTCATCCTATGTGGAGTCATAGAAATGGGTGATGCACCAGGATATAACTCAATACAAAAATCCACATTCCTGTGCGGGGGTAATTTTGGTAATTCATCAGGAAAAACACGCTCATATTCGCAAACTATCCAAGAAAGATTCATATTCAATGTACCTTCTTCTAGGGTGAGACATGTCAGCCAACCTATAAGTTGTCCATTCCATTTAGAATCATATATAGTATGTGGTAAAGAATCAAGCTTATCCCCATGAAATGCAACACATATATCGTCTAGTGTGTGGATAATAATTCTTCTATGATCACAATCAATAATGACTCGATGTGCTGTTAACCAGTTCATGCCAAGAATTATATCAAAATTCGACATGTTCATGACTCTAAGATCTGTAATGAATATAATCCCTAAGATTTCTAACTCACAATCTTGACATATCTGACTAATTTTCACCTTAGACCCCAGAGAAGAAGTCACATGCAATAGCTCATTCAAGTTTTTAACTCTTAATCCGAAATTTTTCACACATTATGTAGAAATAAATGAATCTGATGCACCAGAATCAAATATAACTCTTGCCCATAAATGAAAAAGCAAAAAAGTACCTTGTACCACTGACTGATCTATCCTCTCCATCTGTGGTGTAGTTGCATAGACATACCCTTGGGTTCTTAAAGTTCCAATCTATGAGCTCTCGCCTCGACCTCGGCCCATGTATTGGCCTCCCTAGTATGCTTATGAAGTAGGAGATATTTTTGAAATATCCCGAGATTGCACCTAATTCCTTGGACCCATACTAGAAAAGGGAGGAATAAACTATGTTTGCGTATTTCCCACGGATGTCTAGGACTGTGTGATGTCTCATAATCCTGGGATCCTTGCTTCACTGAACACTCTCATTTCCAATGTCCAGACTAATGACATAAAAAATAATTTTTTCTGTCCAATTTGGCTAGAATTCCCAGTCTGGCTTTGACATTGATAATCATGACCTTGTCCATAAAATCTACGTGGGATAAATGGTCTCTGCCACTTTCCAAAAAAATATTGATTCTCTTTTCTCTTTTTACTAACACTTCCACTCATTTTTCGAATATTTCGTGCATCCTAAACCTCCACTCGATGGCTATAGCTGTCTTAACCATCGAATCCATATCTTGGATAAGAGATCCCACAATCTTGCCTTGGATTGATAATTTTAATCCATCTTCAAATTTTTGAACCTTAGCTACATTAGTAGCCACATAATCATTCCCAAAACATGCCAACTCGGTGAATTTAGCTACGTAGTCCAGCAACATTATATTTCCTTGTCTAAGTTAAAGGAATTCTCGGGCCTTGAAATATCTAGCTGAAGTCGAAAATTTTTTTTCATAAATAGTTCTTTGAATTCTTTCCATGTCATTGCCTCTATATTTTTTGAGGCCTTGATCCAACCACACCAAATTTAGGACTCACCCTCTAGCTGGAACACTACTAGCTAGATATTGGTAGCATTGGAAGTGATTCCATTGCATTCAAGATTTTATCAACTTGTCGAAACCAATGATCTGTAGCCATTGGGTCCCATCCCCCTATAAATGTTAGAGGATTATGTGCCTTGAACTTTTGAAGGTTACTTGATCCTTCTTGACCTCCATTTGCACTAGTTTGTGTAACTCCTGCGATAGCAATACCCACATCCAATATTAGAGCCTGCTGATCAAGGAAGGCTGGAGATTGATCCTCATTTCATGGACATCCCTAGTGTCCTCATTCTTTACTTGCCGTCTACATAAATCAAATAATAATATAAGAATCACATTCATTCCCTATTATTAGTACACATGTAAACTAATAATTGATTTTTCATTTTGAAAATATCATTTCATTTTCTAAACCGCTAAGATTATGTTTCTTTACCCTAGTGTTTTTCTCTTTCTCTGAGTATTAGATATTTATATATCTAAACTTTCCTACCATATTATGAATATTATGTCAATTCCCGAGTTATAAGTAATCATATACCTACTCTCTGATACCAAACTATGACATCTCATTCCTATTGGGTCTCATTCATTCCATCACGCAATACAATGTGCAATAAAATAAAATTTTCTCAAATGTACAATACTTTTTTGCATTTTTTATTTTATTTGCTCCGCGGAATAAAGAAAACAGACAACATATTATTTAAGCCACAACCAGCTTCCCTTCACATGTGTGATCATGTATATGGATCTGTCATCTATCCTGGACATGTAACTGAAAAGGGTCCCACAAACAGAGTGAGCAAAACTCAGTAGAGGTAAACTCCTTCAAAGTTACTCCCTACCTAAGTGCAGGTAAAATATTATGAATATATATCATATATCATATATCAATACTCATTCAAGTACAATGTTTATATGAATGCAATTATGGATGAAATATTTATATGTCAATATTCATGAGTCTCATCGACTCCCTCACACATGCCAAAGCTAAGTGTGATATATTATATTTATATATATATATATCTGTAGAAATATTTATTTTTTCGGAATTATTCCGAAAAATATGGACATTCTCCAAAAAACATATTGGATATTTATTCGAATAAAATATAATTTTTTTGGATTTTCTCCGAGAAATATGCACCACCGTAACTCTGCCTAGATGTTGTCCCAATTCGAGTTCACAATCTATAATAACCATGTACCAAATAAAATCTCGCACAACTCAGTCTAGACATGGTCCCAATTCAAGTTTGCTAAATACCATCCATATACATATATATATCATGCACCCATCCATGTATATGGAAAATTCCCATGCACATGAAATGCAATTATATCATTTCTAATTTAACCGATATTTCAGACATAATTATAACAATCCAAATCCAATTCGTCCTGCACAAACTTTTACTAAATGAAATACCAAAACTACTTAACAATTAATCTTTTTCAATAACATTTCTAACTATTCAAATTGAAATATAAAAAAATGATCATTTCTAGCCATTAAATAGAAAGAAATTCTGATTAGAGAAAACCACTACCTTTAAAAAAATTTCATGAAAACTTTATAAAATTGATATCAATGTGAAGATTTCGTCGTGTAGAGTAACTTTAGTTCTTAGACTGTTTCATTCCGATTCCAGAATAATCCGTTACGATTAAAAAAAATTCACAGATATTTTTTTGTACTGTATCTGTATCTTTCCCGGCGCCGAACATTTTTTTTCAGCCTTTCCCCTGTTTTTTGGATTCATGATATTTTTTTCTATAATTATTATTATTAATTAATAATTTAAATTTTTTTTTCTTTGGGTTGACACCTGAATAGCCAATGGATCGCCCGTGCATGAATGGCCACGTGTGGATGACGTGGCATAGTCTTTCGGTTACGTGAATTTTTTTTCTCTCTAAATATTCTAATAATTATTTAAATAGATAAATAATATAACAAATTCTGATTTTCTCATAATTTAACAAAATTTGACACCGTAGCAATATTTTCCAATACGAATTAAATAACGGCATCCATTTTATCATTATGGCTCTAAAATTTTTAGGTTATTTTCTCTTATTGCAAAATTATCATTTGCCCATTTTTTCCCAGAAATCAAATTATGTTAATTATTTATTCATTTTTTTTTCAGAATTTCACATTTATCTCTCAAAAAGATACATCCACAAATATTGCACGGGCCATGCTATTCTTACTTAATATGCCAAATGGACCGGCAAATACTCCATTGAGTCAAAAAAACTCGATGGGAATATCCGTTCAAGCTTACAAATAATAAGTGGAATGCCTTTCTCCAGCCTCACAATGTCATCTATTTTGATTGTGGTTGCAATTAGCTGTTTGAAAAATAAACTAAGTTCTGTAAGGACCTTCCAAATACTTAGGGGAAGTAATTCATGGAAAACAATTGGTATTAATCTCAACATAAATACATGCCAATCATGACTTTTCATTCTAAATAACTTATTATTCTTCATATCCACGCATCTAACCATATTTGACACATATCCATCAAAGAATTTCAAATTTTTAACTCATTCACACAGTATCTATCTTGCCTTCTTATCAAGTATGTAGCAAGCTTTAGGGAACTTTCCTATTGTCTCATTTAGTTTCAATTTAGAATGCCGATAGTAATCGTTCAGCTCTTATCTTGATTTTAAAGTATCTTTTGTTTTTCCATCTATAATAGGGAAAAAACATTGTCAAACACATTTTTTTAATATGCATTACATCTTAGTTATGATGAATTAAATTGGACTTCCAATAGGGGAAGTCTCAAAATATACTACGTTTCCTCCATCCAAATATTTTGCATACTGGTTCATTACTTCTAGTAGCATCCTTTTCAGTTACCTTCTTCAAACCCAAATTATGAATCTCTGTCATAATATTATCTTCTGAACAAACTGCTGGTGCAACTATCATCACTATTTTATTTTTTCTAAAAGTAGTTGTATTTCTTTGGAATGGATAATTCATTGGTAGAAACTTATGATGGTTATCAAATCATGACTGTTTACCACTAAATTTGAGGGTAAATGCATCAGAATTTTTCATGCAATACGAGCATGTGAATCATCTTGTAATACTCCAACCATACAATATTGAATATGTAAGAAAGTCACTTACCGTCCACATAATGGCTGCCCACATAATGAAATTTTGCTTCTTTGAGATATCATATGTATTTATGCCAACATCACACAAATGATTTAACTCTACTATAACAGGCTATAAGAAAACATTCAGTATGTCTTTTAGATTTTTTGGCCCTGGATCTAATATTGACAAAAATATATATTGCTCCTTCATACATAACCACGAAGGCAAGTTATAAGGTGTCACTATAACTGGCCATGTTGAATACTATTATCCAGATTGCCCAAATGACTGAAATCTATCAGTGCAATGATCTAATCTCACATTTCGACTTTCAGCTACAAAATCTTGATGTATATGATTAAAATGCTTCCAAGAAAAAGAATCTAATGGATAAAGCTTTACCCATTCTTCAACCTCGTGCTCAGAATGTCACCTCATATCATTTGTTGTAGCATTTGATACATATAGTCTCTGTAATCGAGGAATTAATGGAAAATAAAACATCTTCTTAAATGTAACTTTCAAATTTTATCGTGTATCTACAACACGAGGTGCCTTCTTAAATCGAGAATGAATACAAAACTTATAACTAATTAAATCACTATCACAACCCCAATATAATATACATCCATTGAAACAACAATCAATTTTTTCCACAAGTTAACTCATTCCTCGTAGTAACTTCTTAGTATTGTAAAAGTTGTTAGTGATCAAATTATTATCCGGTATAATCACTTTCATCAGTTCTGTCACTTGATCAAATAATTTCTCAGACATATGATTTTCTGACTTAATGCTCATAATTTGAGCCACAAGTAACAATTACAAATGTGTTTTACAACTAGGTCACAACTCTTTATCAGCAGCTTAAAGCATTTCATAAAATTTCTGAGCTTTAGGATTAGGTGGTTCATCCATGTAATCCATATTGAAGTCAGCACTAGCAGCTTCCGTGATCATTCTATGGTATGTGTTTGATGCTTCTTCACCACACGTAAACGATTCAATACCCTCATTTTGGTCAATATTCAGAGCTATTGTATTTGCCCCATGATAAATCCAAATAAAATAATTTGGCACAAATCCATTATTAGCCAAATAGTATCTTATAGTGTTTGCATCGAGAAAAAAGATATTCTGACACTTCCGATTATTACATTTACACTTAATTTTTTTCTCCATCCATCTCGATTGACAATATGCAAAATTGATGAAAGTTTCAAACTCACTCAAAAAATATTTATTCAAAATTCCATTCAAAAACCTTTTGTACATCCACTGACGATCTGAACTCATTCTGTCTTATTTTATTTACAAAAAATAATGCTCAATCATTATTTTGAATTAAACATTCTATTACTTCAAGATATACTAATAATTAAATAAAATTACTTATAGATGAATATTTAAAAATTAAATATCATGAATATCGAGGCAATGTGTTTGTAGAATTTACATGAATAGATAATGAAATTTTTAGCATGATAAAGATTAATAGATATCATTGTATTACTAGATAAAGGGAGCAAAATACGATAATGCACAAGAAAGAAAAGCAAAAAAGAAAGAAATTTAAAGTTTGAAGGGGGAGAGGGGGAGAGAGAGAAAGGGGGAGAGAAAGGGGGAAGAGAGAGAGAGAGAGAGAGAGAGAGAGGGGGGGGGGAGAAAGGGGGAAGAGAGAGAGAGAGAGGGGGGAGAGAAAGGGGGAAGAGAGAGAGAGAGAGAGAGGGGGGGAGAAAGGGGGAGAGAGGGAGAGAGTGGGAGAAAGAGAGAGAGAGAGAGAACAAGCAAGAAAGGAGAACGAGAGAAAATAACAAGAGAGTGTGTGTGACACAAAAAGAAAAAGAGGAAGAGAGTGACACAAAAAGAATAAGAGATGGAGGGAGAGAGACACAAATAGAATGGTATTAGAATGAGGAATTACATAAAATCAAAAAAAAATTATCTATACAAACCTATCAAATATTAGATCTTTTATCATACATAAGTTCATATATGAGCCTGAGGCCCAAGGGATGGGATTAGGTAACAGTACTACCCTTGTTTGTATTATATCATATATTAGCCTGACCAACAGACACTCTCATGCAATGTGCGTACATATTGTTGATATTATATCTTTTGCCATTTAATTTCAAGTTAGTACAACAAATTAATATTATCCCATTTATAATTATATGTTAGTATAGATATAATATATGTAGTTATAAATAGTTATATATAGTTAAACATATAGTTATATATAGATATATGTATACAAATTGTTATAAGTAGTTATACAAAAATATATACAAAGTTATAAACAATTATATAGATTTACATATATGTATACATACTTAATAATAGAGTTATATTTATTTATATAGAGTTTTTTATAGTTATATAAATATTTATATATAATTATACACATATAGTTAAACATTATGTTATACGTTTTTATACATATAATTATAAATATAGTTACATGTGGTTATACATATAGTTACACATATAGTTACACATATAGTTAAACTTATATTTATACATATATGTATTTATATTTTTTCATATATTTCATATATTTATACATATAGTTATGTATAGGTATAGATATACTAAAATACATTTTTTATACTAATATTTAAAAATCTATATTAAATATATTTTATTAATTATATATTTAAATATAGTTATGTATAAATTTTTTATAGTTATACATATAATAAGATAGAATTATTTGTAGTTATATGTTATTATACATATAATATATATAGTTATAAAAAATTATATATCGTTAGACATTTAGTTATATATATATATATTCATACGAGTAGTTATATTTATTTATAAATAAATATATACAAAGTAATAAACAAATATATAGATTTACCTATATCTATACATATATGTATAAATAGTTAAAAAATATATTTATATTTAATTATATAAAGTTTTATTTAGTCTTACAAATATTTATATATAGTTATACACATATAATTAAACATAATGTTGTAAGTTGTTATATTTGTAAGTATAAATATAGTTACATGTGATTATACATATAGATACACATATAGTTTAAGTTATATTTATACTTGTAGGTATATATATTTTTTCATATAATTTCATATATTTAAACATATAGTTATGTATAGGTATAGATATACTAAAATACATTTTTTTTATACTAATATATAAAAATATTTAGTAAATATATGTTGTTAATTATAAATTTTAATAAATTTATGAATAATGTTTTTATAGTTATACATATAGTCAAAGACAATTATTTATAGTTATATGTTCTTATACCTATAGTATATATAGTTTAAAATAGATTTATATATAGTTAAACATATAGTTATATATAGATATATTCATACAAGTAGTTATAAGTAGTTATACATAAATGTATAAAAAGTTATAGACAAATAAATAGATTTAATTATATGAATACATATATGTATACATAGTTACAAATATAGTTATATTCAATTATATAGAGCATTACATAGTTATACAAATATTTATATAGTAATTTATTAAACACATAGTATATTTTGTTAGAAATATAGTTATATTGAATTATACATATAGTTATATTATAATTAAGTTAAAAAAATAGTTTTATATAGTTGTGGATATAGTTATAAAAATTGTTTACATAGTTACAAATATAATAAAATCTAGTTATAAAGAGATTTATATAGTTATACAATTATTTATAAATAATTATACATATATAGTTTAACATATAGTTATTGATCATCCTTGAGATCGTCCTAGCTTTTAATCAATGTAGGACTTTTAACATTTGGTTATCTCTCTAAGCGGCAACTTAAGTTTATTTATTTATCTAAGGTTAATCACCATACAATTAGTCCAACATGAGGTTCATCATAAAATTTGCCCACTAAATCACTATTATACTCTAGAAAGTAGCATTCTAGATTTCTCTCCATGGCTATCACATATTTGTAATGAGCTAACAATAATATGACATATCATCATCATTATTAATTAAGTAATATCTCAACTATTTGAAATTAGTAGTACTAATCATACTTTTTCAATTAATTATTTTTTAAATTGTTTATACTTTTAATTCTTTAGTTTTTGTGTGCATTCTATTTATAACATGATACATTACATATATTTATTTATTATTTTTTTTATCTCATTATAATGTTTTTAATTTTATAATATTTAATAATATTACTATGATGCTTATTTTGTATAATAGTATCAATGTTTGTTTTATTATTTTGGTATATTTATTTTATCTTTTTTATTTTCCACTTAACTTAAAGTCTTTGAATTGTATTCCTTACCAATTCAATTTTACTATTGGTATAAGTATCAAAAGTTGTAGAGCATGCCACAAGATTTTTTGAGAATTCATCACATAATGTGCCAACAAATACTATAAATTTCTTGAGTGAAGTATAGTAAAACATTCCCTATGTTTGTCACGTTCTTCATCTTCTCACGAGGTTAAAGTTTCTTAATATTTTTTTTTCAAATTTAATTATTAACTTTTGCATTGTTGATCTATGAGTTATCAATTTTTTTGTTGGTAAATTTCTATTTTTCTTAAATCTTTTTTTATAGTAGCTGATGCCATTCTAGCTTATGCTAATATTATATGATCTACAATGTGTTATAACATTATTGTCAATCTTATTATTTTGTATTATCCTTCTAGATAATTTAATTTTAATTTTAGTGTTAACCATGTTTTTTTTTAGATATTTTTGTAGGATTTATATAACTTTGTGGATAACTTTTCTAAGAATTGATCATGTTGTCTATCCCTATTTCTGTCACATTAGAGGATAAATTAGATGCTTGGTTTTCATTAATCTTTTTTTATTCCCAATAGGTTTAATTTTTTTTTTGTTTTGATAAATTTAAAACTTATGAAATCAAGCATAAAATATATTATTTTTATTAATAATGAGGTAGACTAAAGAAAATATGCTAGCGCTTCTATAGCATGTCAAGAGAATATTAATAGAAATATATTTTATCTAGATTACCTAGAATATTATATAATATTATTATGTAAGATGACTTTTATTATTTTATTATTTTTATAAATAAGTATTATCATATTACATAATTCATATATCATAAGAAAAAAAATAATTTTTATATATTCATACTTTATTTTTAAAAAATGATTGATATTCACTAAGAATATGAAATAAAGATTTTTAAAAATTATAATATTATATAATATACATTGTGAGAATTTGTATTTTTCTGGAAAAAACATAAGTGATTTATCTTGTATTTTATGTAGCCATATTATTTTCATATTGAAAATTTAGATAATATGAAAAATATTCAATTAAGACAACTAGAAAACTTTTTTATAAGACATTTTAGGATGAGTCAATTATGATTACAAATTTCTTTATCACATTGATATCTTCTTTTATTTTTTTTCAAAATGTATTTTTTATCAATTATTTAATCACATCATTTATCATTCGTGTTGTAAGGGGCATGAATTTTGTTCAAATGTTTCTTTAAAAGTAAGAAAATAAATTGTGTCATCTCATGTCTTTCTAGGCCTTTATAGTATTGAAAAAAATATAACTGTAATTCATCATTACCACAAATTAGTAATTGAGTGAAATAATTTATTTAAAGATTCTTTTCGTCATGGTAATCTATGTGAGGCTAAAGAGATTGTTTTCAAGTTAACTCACATTTGTGTTTTCTTAAGAATTTTGTGGCCAATTTTTTTTTAATGATTTTCTTAATCTTAAATATCATTTAGCCAGAACTTATAATAATTTGAGTAAGTTGAGTTTGACACTAATTATTATAGATGAAAATTCATATAAATTATGATGATTTCATATTTATTTAATATGAAATCAATCATTTGATGGTAAAAACTAACTACTAATATACTAAATAAAAATAATGATGATATTAGAGAAGAGAATTTATGTAAAAATATTTTTAATCATATATATTTAAATCCACTAGTATTTTATGTAATGATTGTGTATTTTTAATAAAAAGAAATATTACTATAATTTTATTATTTGTTTTGTTACTTAATTATGATTTTTTGAATAATTAAGAAACTAATAATATTTTTTTATTCTAATGAATTAATTTTATATTATATATATATCTCAATGTCTCAAGAATTATGTCTTGACTTACTAATTATTCAACTTGTTATTTTATGTTTTTGCCTCTACAAATATTTATACTTATAGTATAGATTATATCTCTCGCTCTTGTTTTATTTAATTAATAATTACTTTTTAATAATACATTTAATCATAATATAATTTATATGAATGATATAACTCAATAATATTCATATGAATGATTGTACATCATTCATATGAATGATGTACAATCTTCAATAGATATGACAGGTATTAAAATATATCTCAAATATAATTTATACTAATTCTTCAAATATATGAGTATATCTAGTTGAATGTGTCCTTATTCACACAAATTTGATAGATAAGAAAGAAAATTATGGAGTACTTTCATAACATACTCAAACTCTATGATAGAAGCAATTCAAATACTAAAATTCATTATTCTCAATTTGAAAAACAGACAATCAAGTCAAGAATATATTAATAATAGATTAATAATACTCGAGTATCTAATAAGAAACCATATCATAGAAGCAACAACCATCTTCTTTTACTATTCCAATGAATGTGTGTATGATGTGTAGATTGTAAAAATCTCTTTATGGATTAAAACAATATCATAGGACAATATTCGATCAATTATTTTCAGTACTTATTACTTTTGAGTTTAGGAAATGTGCCTCAAATTAATTTCAATTTTACATATATGAATCAAAAAGATAATATATGATTTTATTGATATATATTAATAATTTTTAGTATAAGAGATTATCAATTTTAGTTATAATGCATCTATAATTATTCTTGCAAACTAAATTTTAGACATTTTAAAATAATTCATTTACATTTTTAAAATTAAGGTTACTTATTTAAAATGTATAATTTTTTCTAAGAAAATTGTACTTTAATTATATTATATAAGCTTGACATGATGTCTACAAATATATGCATCATAGTGGATTCTTCCAGATACAAAAAAATTATAGAAAAATATTAATATCTAATAGTAATCAGAATAGATATATATCTATCCTGACCTAGAAAAAAAGCATTAAACTAGAAAACTCGACAGGACTATACATACCTAAAAGTATATAAAAATTCAATGTAGAACAACTATTTTAATTTTTTTTTATAATTCTAAAATAATATCTAAAAATAATTTAGATAATAATTGATTAAAACTTTAAAAATATATTAATTACTTACAACTTTTTCAAATTTGCACATATGAATTATTAGGCATATATTATTTTAATAGCTCCTTGGCATCACATAATCTATATGAGATTAGATCACATTTTTGCTCATATACTATTAATACTAAAATACAAATAATAATCTAAAATAAAAAAAAATTATATATACAACTAAAATTTTATTATTTGATTATTTTAGATTTATTTTACATTGAATAATTAAATTAAAATGACTTAATCACATTTTAAAAATACTAAGAAATAAATTTTAAAAAAATAATAATATTTAATAATTACATAAATTAAACAAATAAAGAAAATTAATTTAAGATTTGATTACTATTATAACTTCTAGAAAGAGGTATGAGTTATAATAATAATTCAACAAAACAATAAAAAAGTATAATTAAATTAAATTTGCATACAAAATCCAAAAAAAAATTGATAATGCATTTGCTATTAGGACCACAAAGATATGATAATCATATTAACTATTTAAATATTACTTAATTTAATTTATATATTATATTTTTCAAAAAAAAATTATTATTTTATATATTCAAATTATTTTTAATATGTATAATGCAAGTAAATGAGCATTATATAATAAACAAAAAATTATAATTTCAACACTTACTAAAATATATTAAAAAAATAAAGAGTAATGCAACTCCATCGATATTATTTCTCTGATAAATAATAAAGATCATAATGAGAGGCTAACAAAAAAATATCAAATAATGTTACAAGATCTATCATAGTTGAGGAGCATGTGTTTCATACTAGAACTACTTGAAGATCAAATAGCATGCTTAAATCTAAAAATATATATTTCTATTTCACAATCAAATATAATTATATATATATATATATTAATGTTCCATTATAAGTACATTAAGATTTGTTAATATGCTTAAAATAATATTATAATAGACTTACTTTATTAAAATTTGAATTAAAATGTATTTAATACAAATAAATATTTATTAAATAATTTTATATTTAGTAATTATTTATTTAGAATATAAAAAATTGTGAAAATGCAAGTAGCATTGTGCCCTAGGTGCATCTTAGATGAGGATCAAAGTTAATGCTTAGCACATTTTTAATATTATATTTCAATATACTCTATGATATTTTAACATATTTTTCTACCTTTTTCTTCTGCTTTCCTCCAGCATGCTTTGAAGGAATTGAGGCAATTGGAGCCTTGTCCTTTTTTAGTGCCTTGCAAAAAAAACATGTTTTGAGATGGCACCAACTCAAAAAGTTTGATGATAAAAAAAAATTATTAATGAACACATATTCTTGTCTAGTTTACTGGAAGTTTGTAGCACATGGTAACAAAAAGTCATAATGAGAAAGCTAATAACACTAGCCAATCAAAGGGGTGAAGATGTACAGCAGGGCATTTGAGAAATGCAAAGTTTAACTATTAATTTTGTATTTTGTGGGAATTCCTTGAGGGGTTCGCAGTGGTAAGCAAAGAATAGTTTGACAAAATAACATAACCAACAGCACTGCCTAAAAAACTATGTCTATTCATACAAGTATGCATGAAGGCAGACAGAATAGAATAATAGTTTCTTTGAAAAATTTTAATGGCAAAACTTGGTTTTGCTCGTTATCTCAGCCAAGTAACGTTCTTATCTGCCAACTACCCTTCTTAGCTTAGAAATTTCATTAACTTTTTAATTACACAGAAGCAACATTTTCATAATTAAAGTTGAAAATAGGGCATGAGCAACCAAACATCAGTTTTGACACAACAAATAAAAAAAGTAAATACAAATTATTTAGAGTTTTGAATGACTATGAAATCCATTAAAAAAAAGAAGTTGAAGTTGATCTAAGAAATGATCGAACTTTAGCCTATATGAAATTGAACTGCCTATTGAAAATAAGCTTTAAACAGATGTTATTAACCACGACCATTGTTTAATTAATCAGCGAGGAATGAGCAAGAAAATATGGCACATGTTGAAGACATCAACGCCGGACAAGACATTAAAAGCAAAAAAACAAACATGAGATGGCTCGATAACGAAAGATAAGTACCATTGAGTATCAGTATGAGCGGTAATAAATGAGTGGTAGCCAAAAAAGATGGCGGACAATGTACTTCACTTAGCCATTTCCCAGACAATATTTATCACAAGATCCTCATTAGTGGCATGCGTACCAAATCACGAAAAACATGACAAAGGTAAACCAATTCAATGTGAAAAATCTATCTTCAAAGGAAATAAAGCACCCTCACCTGGATGGATCTTAGTGCAAGAGTAGACGAGCAATCTCTTTTTGAAGTTCATCATCGTGAGTAATGTAGTGACCTAATTATTTTCTTAGGGTTCATCCCAGTATGCTCGAAAGTTTATCTAATAACTAATTTTTTTAATTTATATTTTATTTGACAATTTTTCTAAATTACAAATTTTGAAATAACTATGCTATAGAATTACTTGTACTATTCCATACTTAGACAAACACACTTGAGCTAATCAGATAATCAAATCAGGACATGTTAGAACCACCCCATCAAATTATGCCCACATGTATCATAAATTAGCTAGAAGAATTCTGTTGCTAAATCCATGGTTTAATTAGCTAGGGAAATTCCATCACTAATTCTATCACTAATTTTCTTGAAATAATAAGCTAGAAAAATCTCGTCGCTAAATCTATCTCTAAATTACCGATTTAATTAGCTAGTGAAAATCAGTCGCTATTTTTCTTGATATAATTAGCTAAGAAAATTTCATCACTAAATCAGTCGTAAAATTCATAGTTTAATTAGCTAGAGAAATTTCATCGCTAATTCTATCGCTAATATTACAACTTAATTAGCTAGTGGAATTCTGTCGATAAATCCACTGCTAAATTCTCAGTTTTATTTACATGGAAATATAAGAAAAAATTAGAGACAGAATTTATCTCGAAATAATTAGCTAAAAAAATTCCGTCACTAAATAGGCCGCTAAATTCCTAGTTTTTTTTGCGCATAAATCTATGAAAATATTAGCGACGAAAATTTTTCAATCACGCATTTTCGTCGCTGATCTGTCACTTATCCATCACTAATCCGCAGCTAAAATTTATTTCAATTTAAAATCAAAAATCCTTTGTTATTTCCTAGCTAATCCCTCACTATTTAGCTAGGGATTGTGCCCTAGCTAAATCGATAATTTCTTGTAGTAGTTATAAGTAGTTATACATAAATATAAATAAAGTTATTAAAAAATATTTTGATTTAATTATATGAATACATATATGAATATATAGTTACAAATATAGTTATATATAATTATATAGACATTTATTTAATTATACAAATATTTATATAAAGTTATACACATTTAGTTTAACATAATGTTGTATGTTGTTATACATGTAATTATAAATATTGTAACATGTGGATATACATATAGTTACACATATAATTAAACTTATATTTATACATGTAGGTTTATATATTTGTTCATTTAATTTTATATATTTATACAAATAGTAATATGTAGGCATATATATAGTAAAATACTTTTTTATATACTACTATTATTCAAATATGTATTAAATATAAGATGTAAATTTAATATAAAAATATAATAAAGTATAAAACTTTTTAATTTATACATATAATAAGATATAATTATTTATAGTTATATATTATTTTACATATAATATATATAGTTATAAATAGTTATATATAATTAAACATATAGTTATATATAGATATATTCATACAAGTAGTAATAAGTAGTTATACATAAATATATACAACGTTATAAACAAATATTTTGATTTAATTATATGAATACATAAATGTGTATACAGTTACAAATATAGTTATATATAATTATATAGGCATTTATTTAGTTATACAAATATTTATACATTGTTATACACATATAGTTTAACATAATGTTGTATGTTGTTATACATTTAATTATAAATATTGTAACATTTGTTTATACATATAGTTACACATATAGCTAAACATAGATTTATACATGTAGGATTATATATTTGTTAATTTAATTGCATACATTTATACATATGGTTATGTATATGTATAGATATAGTAAAATACTTTTTTATATACAAATATATATTAAATATAAGCTGTAAATTTAATATTAAAATATAATTATGCATAAAACTTTTAAAGTTATACACATAGTAAGATACAATTATTTATAGTTACATATTATTTTTATTATAATATTTATAGTTATAAATAGTTATATATAATAAAACATATAGTTATATATAGTTATATTAGTACAAGTAGTTATCAGTGGTTATACATAAATATAAATAACGTTATAAAAAAATATTTTGCTTTAATTATATTAATACATAAATGTATATATAGTAACAAATATAGTTATATAAAATTATATAAACATTTATTTAGTTATATAAATATTTATATATAGTTATACACATATAGTTTAACATAATATTGTATGTTATTATACATGTAATTATAAATATTATTACATGTGATTATACATATAGTTACACATATAGTTAAACGTATATTTATACATGTAGGTTTATATATTTGTTAATTTAATTTTATATATTTATACATATAGTAATGTATAGGTATAGATATAGTAAAATACTTTTTTATATACTACTATATACAAATATATATTAAATATAAGCTATAAATTTAATATTTAAATATTATTATGCATAAAACTTTTAAAGTTATACACATAGTAAGATACAATTATGTATAGTTATAAATTATTTTACATATAATATATATAGTTATAAGTTATATATAATTAAACAAATAGTTATATATATATATATATATATATATATATATATATATATATATATTTATTTATTTATTTATTTATTTATTTATTTATTTATTTATTTATTTATTTATACAAGTAGTATAGAGTAGTTATACATAAATATATACAACATGATAAACAAATATTTTTAATTTAATTATATGAATACATATATGTATATATAGTTACAAATATAGTTATATTTAATTATATAGAGTGTTACATATTTATACAAATATTTATATATAATTATACACATATAGTTATAAATATATATATGTAGTTAAAGATATAATTATATTTTACATTTATAAAGGTATAAAATTTGTAAAATATAATTGTGTGTGTGTGTGTGTGTGTTAGTATACATATAGTATATTTTTTTTAGAAATATAGTTATATAGAATTATACATATAGTTATACATTATTATATAGTTAAAAATTAGTGATGTAAAGTTATAAAAAGTTATAGATATAGTTATGTAAAGTTGAAAAGGCAAATATAGTTATAATACTTTTATATAAAATGGTATATGATTATATATAAACACGTGTATCTAAATAATATTTGGGAATAAAATATTTTTATAAATGTTAATTAAATATTATTATATTTATATGTAACACTTTTATAAATAATATATAGTATATATATAACATTTATATAAACATTATAAATATTCTATATTTATATAAAAAATAATATGTAATATAAATATTTACAAAATTGTATAATCATTTAATATTACATAATTGTTATATAAAAAATTATATAATGGATAGTATAATATAAATGTTGTATAGATATTTATAAATATTAATACATATGTATAAATATCTATACAACATTATATGTTTATATAAACATAATAATGTGTAATTATAATGTAATACGTTTATATATATTAAAGTATAGACATTTATACATAATGTCAAATGATTATATAAATATATAAAAGTTTATATATACTATTATAGACATTAAAGATTAACATTATATATGAGTTTGATTTAACATTAATCATTATATATATTAAAGTATAGACATTTATATATAATGTCATATGATTATATAAATACAAACCGATAGCATTAAGATTATTCGGATGCAAATATTCTATAATTGAAATCAAAATCAATAAAACCTTAAAAATCTAAATAATTTAAATAATTATAGTTTAATTAATTATGTCGAGTCAAAATCATGTTAGGCTAAATGAAATTGAAGCAAAAATAAAGAAATTCAGAGGAGAAATAAAAAAAAACCTATATCCGATTATATTGAAAAATAAAAATCAGATTATCTATATATAATTCAGAGAGACGGAGATATGTATAAGCATTTTGAAGGAGAAGAACAAAGAAAAACTTACCTAAATTCAGAAGAAGAGAACAAATTTTATTGAATTTATGCTTGCACTCGCCTCTGCTTCGGAAAATGACGGAGTTTCGAATGAATGTAGGTGTTAATGACTTAGCAAATGGATTTTAAATCAAAAAATTAAAATTATGAATTACCGACCAAAATTATGATCGATAAAAGTTCGGTAAGAACAAAGTTATAAAAATTAGAAAGTCCACTTTACCGACCAATTTTAATGATAATATATTTTTGGTATTTAAATGATCGATAATTTGTCGACAATTTGTATTCACTAATTCCATCCTAATTTACAGACTAATTTCTGACTAAAAATATTTGGTCAGTAGGTATGGTCTGTATTTAGTCGTGAAATGTCAATAATTACCGACCTAACTATTCGGTCGGAAGTTTGGTCGGTAATTACGACATTATAAATATATTAGATAATCACTTTACCGACCATTTTTAATGGTTATATATTTTTGGTTGTTAAATGGTCGGTAATCTTTCGGGAATATTTTTTGCTAAATCTCTCCTAATTTACAAGTCATATTTCCGATTAAATATATTTGGTTGGTAATATATGGTCGGTAGTTGGTCTGAAATTTGGTCGGAAGTATTTTTTCCTGATGCCCCTATTTGGATCTCTAAATTGGTCGTGAATTATTTAGTAATTATCGACCTATATATATGGTCGGTAAATGGTCAGTACGTACAAAGTTATAAATAATTTGAAAATTCATTGTACTGCCCAATTTTAATGGTACTTTATTTTTGGTCGTTAAATAATCGGTAATATATTAGATAAGCACTCTACAGACTAATTTCAAACCAAAAATATTTGGTCGGTAATTATGATCGGTCTTTAGTGAGAAATTGGGTAGGAAATTTTTTTTTCGATACTCTTTTTTGGTCGCTAAATGGTCGTGATTTGGACATCAATTACCGACCTATTTTTTAGGTCGGCAATTTGGCCAGTATTCTTGTTATATTTAGTTGCAAATTTACTTCCAAAGCTTTTAATAACTATTATATGTCTATTGGAATTACTGTTGAATATCATGTAGCATATGTTCATACACAAAATGGTCTTACATAATCATTTATTAAATGCCTTCAATTGATTGCAAGGCCATTACTAATGAGGACGAGGCTCTCAACTTCGGCTTGGGGTCACACTATTTTGCATGCAGCAGTACTGATTTGTATTAGTCCAACAAACTATCATGAGTTCTTTCCTTTACAATTAGTTTTTGATCGATAACCAAAATTTTTCTATCTAAGGATTTTTGGGTGTGTGGTATATGTTCCGATTATTTCACCACAACGCAGTAAGATGGGTGCCCAAAAAAGATTGAGAATACATGTTGGATATGAATCTCCATCAATAATCAAATATTTAGAATTATCAACTGGAGATTTATTTATAGCTCATTTTGCTGATTGTCATGAATCAAATTTTTTAATTTTAAAGAAAGGAAATAAATAGTTATAAAAAGTTATTAGTTGGAATCAATTGTCATTGTCTCATTATAGTAGATAATGATATGTAAGCCATAAGATAGATGAGATTAGATATGACTCATAAGGTGGTGACAATCATGCGAGGTACTTTCTATTATATGACTACAATCAGTGATATTTGAGAGAAAATATGTGTAAATGTGTGAGTATGATAATTACGAAGCTAAAAGTATAACTTTTTTTGTTATCACATCAGTTTAAAAGGTATGAACTTGTGAATGACATTCAAACAATAATGATTTATTATTTTAATGGTAAATTAAAGAGAGAACAACTATGATAGGACCATCATTATGAAGGGTTCAATAGATGATAACTATTGTGACTTTGTTATGCTGACTAATTCTATAAGTCAAACTATGTCACAAAAACTAATTAATGAGAATCTCTCAATAATAGAGATCAACAAGTATGTGGGTCATATAAGTAGTAATTCATACTTTTGTCTAAATATCAATCTCATAGAAATTGTATATGCAGTTTGGTTATTTAATAGTGAAAAAACTCATTTTTAGTAAAATTGATATTCAGATTATTAGACAATCTTAAGTCCATTTTTTTATTTATGTAATTTATATGATGATGTTTAAGTTATTCGACTTATATTGTGGACATAGAATAAAAGTTGGGGTGTTTATAATGACTCATTTACTAATGGTATGCAAGGTAGTTGTTATCATTGGACTCATCTTAATAGTTGTCTCCTCGCTATCCCCTCAGTACATCACCACCGAGATAATAATTTATCTCTACTTGAGAGTTATTTATAATCACATACCATTTAGGCAACTTCATCAACTACCCTTTATAATTGTTTCCTATGCACACTCCTATTCTCCAGCCTCATGTATCATAAAGACCAAAAATTAATATAGTTTGTAAGTATTTCTACTTTTAGATTCTTAAGTGTCATATGCACAAAATTAATATATGATTCCCTCAAGTTTCACTGGTGGGAACCATATAAGTAAAATCAACTCAAAAGACTATCATCACCTTGTGAGTCACCAGATACTCGCATATGTCCTAAAAATTTCCTATCATCATCCTTGTATTACAATGAGACTTTCATACTAAAGGTTAAACTCTTATAAGAATATTCGATATAATATCCATCCCAATCGCAAACTAGTTTTTTTAAGATGTGTATAATGGTTTAACATGTAAAATAATTCACACCTTTAGCTTCATAAGCAACATACTCATGATAATTAACATATCCAAATTTTAGGGTTCAATATATAATTTTATCTCATACATCACAATCAAATAGATTATCACTTTCTTTCTACCATATGCACAAGTGAGCTTCATAATTTACTTGTTATCATCCACCATGATAATCTTACACAAACATACCAATAGTTGAAATCATAGTTCAAATAGTATTTAATAATCATTCATCAATATCCATAAAAAAAATAATCAAATACATTCATGCATATATATATATATATTAATGTCACATCATCTATATTCAAATTATACAAACCATAGACTCATGCTATTTTGGTATAAATTCCCAAATATACTTAGATTTGAGGGGTTTGAAAGATGTGATCTCTGCCTCTAGAGATTATATTAAGTCTTGCATCCTTTCTTGCTTGTGTAACTACTAGGAAGAGCAAAATTTATCCAGAGAGTTTGATAGTTGTGGTGGCTTTCCTTGTTGTGTTGTGGGAGAGGAAGAAGAATGAGTATTAGTTTTTGAATTTCTTTATCTTCCACTTTTATACTCAAGTGATTTTACATTACTTCAAGTAGGAAGTCATAACTTTTCTTTGGCCTTTATCTTTTAAGCTTGATATCATAAGGCTAAAAAGTTACCATGACTTTGGACTTCATCTTGATCTTTCTATAACACAAAATCATTATGCTAGTAGCGGTCATGACCTGTGCCTAATATATCTTTTAATTGAAATCTTAGTATTATGAAGAGGTTGTGGCTTTGTATGTTTGTCTTCTTGTGTTTAATAAAGGACTCTAGTTCTAGAAAAAAGGTCATGGCATAGTGAATGGCTTCTCATATTGATATATGGCTACAACGCTATGATACAACCATGGCGCTATGATATAGCCATGACATTATCATTGGTCCTTCTTGATTATTATATGGTCATGGCTCTATGGTATAACTACTGCATAGAAAAGGTCTTGTGCATCATGTGACAGTGATGATGGAAAATAGTTGTGGCATAAAGTTTTCCCTTCATATGTTTTCAAGTATCGACAAAACTATGGATGACTATAGCACTTGCATTCTCTTCTCTCATATGCTATGTTTCAACAACATTACAAGAATGCCATTATACTAGTAATTAGATCAAGCATAAAAGTTATTATTTTTTTCTTTGTTTTAGGACAAAGGTCGTGGACTTGAAAAATAGTTGTATTCGAGTAATATTCTCTATAATATTTAGTATTCTAAAATTCATGGGTGTGAATAATAGCCCCAATTTTTGATTGAGTAATTTTGGCTCTATAATTTTTTATAGCTTAAAATTCATAGCTTTGTAAAAGGCATTGACTCTAACTTTAGACTATAATTTCATATTAAAGATAAAGTCATACTGTTATGACTTGGTCATGACCTTGAGCAACAATGGAGTATTTGGTTATTATGATATAAAATTAATATTGTATCCATTTAAATTTCATGAGATAGGTATAGCTGTAAGTTCATGATAATATCACAGTTACTAATAATATATTACATAGTTAAAGAATTCAAAATATATAAGGATTTCCATGACTAATTATATAGAGTTTCAACCAAGAATAGATATTGAAACTATGCTAGACTTTTCATTCTACAATATCTATTAACACCTCCAAAACCTTATTGATTTAATGGCTATTTATCAAAACTCATAAAAACTTCAAAGTCGTGAAATAAATCTATAATTTTCACCATTTTATTTCTACATAACATCATATAGCATAAAAAACCTATGAATGTTCGATGCTTTTAACATCAAATAATAATCATCATGTATGCCAATAGGGAACTAGGACATTTCCACAATAATCTTACATTCATTCTATAACCAAACATAATAATATTCAAATTATATAAATAGAGTATCATACATATTAAAATATAGTAACCCTAGAATCTAAGAGTCTTACAAAATAAAAAACTTTATCTTTTCAAATTGAATAGTTATTGACTGAAAGTTAGTTGATCGAACTACCTATATTATTCTTGTGGGATCAATATCTAGACAAAAGTTTACTTTACGTATGACCAATATATCTGTGGGACTAGTTGGATGAGAGAATGTTGCCAAATATGATTTTGGGACTTTACTTGATCCTAAAAATTAGGTATCATAACAAAGGCACAACACTATGCGAATGAGTTTATCTATCCTCCAATAATTTTTTCTTCATCTTTTGGACTATATGTACCTTTATAAAGTTTGAATTTGACTTGTTCTTCACCTATGTCAAGTATTAACTCTCTTTTTGACATCAATGAGGGCATGTCTAATGACTAAAAATAGTCATCTTAAAATCAATAGAATATGTTAGTCTTTCTTTATATTCAACACTACAAATTCTATAGGAAAAGTAAATATTATAACCTTAACCATATCTTCAATAAATTTATTTAGGCACTTGGTTAATCAATCGACAATTTTGTAGTGAGATAGAGGTTGTAGCAATCTCACCAAGATTTAGTCTTTGCACTATTGACATAGGCATCAAGTTGATGCTCGATCATTAATCACATAGTACCTTCCAAAGTGCAAGCTCTATACTTCTTATTAATATATTTGTGTGTTCCAACTTCATATAGTCCTTTTAAAGATTATTTATTAGTTATGCCTTGGTCAATAATTCTATCAATTTATCATTAATGAAAAAATTTTGTTCACCCTTTGAATATTGATGATACGAGTTTTATTTTCCTTGAATATTGTATCACATGGAATTAATCTCAAATTTCTTTAGGACCCGTTCCATATTTTTCTTTTCATTTCCATAGCTCCCATATAAACAATTTTCATGATTTCTCATTTTCAAATAATAGTGTGTGAGTATCTTCATATTGGGTCAAATTACATACTCTTTGCTATGCAAATTATTAGCCTCCTCTACTTGATAAAAAGGGTCAAAATTCATCATTTTTTCTAGTTACAAAATAGTGATTTTTTTAATTCCTTTTTATTTCTTTTCTTGGACTTCCAACTTTTTAAAAAAAATATTTTCATCTTTACCTCTATCATGGTAAAGCTGCCTAACTCCAACATTTTGATTTGTTTTCTTTTAAAGATATAATCATTCAAAGTTTGATAGTTATTCTTTGATAACTCCTCGGATAGATAATTTGCTTCCTCAAGTGACTTGTTCATAATTGACTTCCCCAAGGCTATATAAGTGATGTACTTCCTCATATAATTTAGTTAATTTTATAAGCTTTGGGCTTGAAATCATAACTCAAACATCTATTGAGTGCATTTCCTCAATAACTTCTTAAAATGATCATAAGCATCATATAAAGTCTTCAACTCTTCCTGATGTAGTCGATCATTTATTATAGAGAAGTAATTTGAGGCAATAATAACTTTATAAGGAAAACTTATACAAGTTTTTACTAACTCTCAATCAAGCCTCTAGATAAGTATTGGAACCAACTTTGTGTCATGTCTCTCATAGAAAATGAAAATATACATAACTTGATGGCATCTAGGCTAACTCTATTCATTTTAAGTGTGTTTAATAACTTTATAAATATTGTGACATGACCATTTGGATCTAATGATATTATCCTTTTACTGTACTGATATTATTGAACCATTACTATCAAACTAGAGTTCAACTCAAAATAGTTGGCTTTAATTTTTTGCATTTAAATCCCACTGTTGTTTGCCATAATAGTAGGCTGCCAATAGTCTATCAAGGTGTGGTGATAGTTAGGGCATTAGAAAACTTACCCATCACCTCTTTAGGCTTATATATTGCTACTAATTCCTTCCATCAATTTTTTTTTCAACTCGTTATCTTAAGATTGTTTTTTAGTTCTTTCAATCTCTGGGTCTAGAGAGGTTAGCTCTATCCTAGAGTTTCTGCTCATAAATATGTTGGGTTAAAATTGTAAATATAAAAAATACTAATTCAAAATATACAAACAACAAGGCAAGTAATATAAATCAAGGTAAAAAAAGGACAATATTATCCAAACAACTAAAAATAGAAAATATCATTTTTCAATGATAGTCATGCCAAACAAAGTGAACCAACCAAACTAAACAATTAGTGACAATGAAGCCAAAAACTTATTTTGACTTTATTATGATGCTCAATTTTTAGGATTATTCAATGTCCTAAAAACTCATTGGGTAAGAATCTCTCTTCCAACTAGTTCTACAAGTATATGGGTCATACAAATAGTAAAATAAATTTTTATCTAGAAATAAATCATGCATATATTGTGTAGGTATTTCGATCAAATAATAATAAGTTAACTACTACTCTAGTTAAAAAAAATAAAATTGAATTTTTGATGAGCCTTTTAGAATATATGGGTGGTCTATTTTATTATGCATAAAGTGTTGTTTTCAAGTAGGAAGTCATGGTGCTCAAGAATATCAGGTCTTTAGCTTTGAAACTCTATAACCCAAAGTCAATGCACCAAGATTTAGTCTGATTTTGACTCTTTCTTGGTTTAGATTGCTGTGGCACTAGGAAAAGCTAAGACTGTGCATTTTGTCTTCGTAACACAAAGTTTTAGCTTTAGTCATTTCTTAAGAGCAAAAAATCATAGTCCTAGAAATATTCATGACTTGAATAACTACTCTCTAGAACTCATTATTGCTAAAAGGTGTGGTGCTAGAGAAGCATTGTGACTTTTTCTTTAGTCTTGGTGGATATGTAATGAGAAAGGCATGACATTGGAGAATATGGTGGCTTTTAGCACTAGTGGGGTACTTGATTGTTGCGACATAAAATTAATATCATAATGATACAAAATATTATGAGATTGCATGGCTACAACTCTAAAAAAGTTTCAAAGCCAAAAAGAATGTGTTACATAATAAAATAATTATGTCAACGAGGTGATAGATTTTTGATATATGAAAGTTTTCATGACTATTTATGTTGAGTTTCAGCCAAAAATAAATACTAAGATTATCCTATAAACTAAATGTGGTATAACAACATCGTAACATAAAGAATTCCATGACTTTATATGGTATTTTTCTCCCTTCCAACTCAACAAATCCACCAAGATTCATACTTCACACAAAAACAATCTAATTTTACTACTATTTATCATAATTCATCAAAATTATAATTTAGTAAAATGATTCTATTTAAATCACGTTTCAATATAAACATATCATGCATAATCATAAAAATAACTAGTATTATATAATATTTGGCATACCAAACACAACTTTAGTCATATTGTGACTTTACATGACTTTAGTCATATTTCATATTTTAGATTGCAATATCAAAATACATGTTGCATCTTCAATTATATCATGACTTTATAATTCATGTGCTAGCACCAAAACACATATTATAGCTTCAATCATATTGCAACTTCATAATTTAGGTTGCACCAAAATATATGTTGTAGTTGTAGTCATGTCATGACTTTACAATTCATGTTTCGACACCAAAATCTACTTTGCAGCTTTAGTCATATTGTGACTTCATAATTTAGATCATAATACTAAGTAAATGTAACAACTTCAAAAATATAAGCCAATCCTAATATTTTCTTACTTAGTGAATACTTTTTTTCATCCCAGTCTCAGGTTTGGACCACCAAAATTTTTTTCCATATTTTGCCTTTTGATTGCCTTCTGATCCAAGGGAAACTTCACAAGGCTCCCAAGTGTCATTCTTCTCCAAGGAATATAGATTTCATGGCATACTCCCACTAATTTGACTTCATGAAGGTGCTTGCCTCCAACATGCTATTTTGCTCATCTCCTATCATATGAAGAGCATAATATGCACTATCAACATACTTATACTTTATATGTGGGTTTCTAACCCATGTAGTCCTAATCAATATAGGTTGTGCCTCCACTACTTCTTGAATCTTTATACTCTATATATATTATCTCTTCATCAAGGGAATTTGTGCCACTAGTGAAATGGAATTATGACATGTCTTGTGATGTCATGACTAGAATATGTGGCAACTCATCGTGTGATGTCATGATTGGAAGATGTTGTGACTCACTTTTTTGGGAACACCCACATCACAACTCACTTCTCTAAACTTACAGTCCCTGGATATAACATCTTGATTGTAGGTAACCATTCTTGTTTATAGGTTTCAAAGCTTGTAGTCGTTGACACCTTCCTTGTAGTAAAAAAACTTGCACTTATCTTACTTGAAGTCTAGCTTTTTCCTCTTTTCCTTTTGTACAAGGAGATATGTATCACACTGAAATACCAAAAGGTGACCATGCTTGGTTTCCTTCCATACATAACTATAATATCTGGTCCTTTTCTAATAAATTATGAGTATGGATCTTCAGGTAACATGCTATGCAAAAGCTTTAGCCCACAACTCTGGCTCTAGTCCTTCCCAGCTCCATATGTACCTTGTATTCTTTATCAAAGTTCTATGTAGCCTTTCAACCAATTCATCCTATTTTGATGTTATTCTGATCATGTTCTGACTAGTAATACCTTACCCGACACATAACCAATCAACCAAAAAATATTCAATACTATTATCCATATATAGAATTTTTATCTTCTTGTTGAATTGGTTCTCTACTAGGATGTTGAACTCCTTAAACTTCTCAAACTCATCCATTTTTTGAACTTCACTTGATTTTACTTTCCAAACAAAATGTCCTTGAAAAGTTGAACTTTTCTAAATATTTTGGTACTCCTTCCACTATATTAAAACAAAATGTTCTTATCATTTTTTTTTATTTTTTTTAAATAAGTAATAAATTCTACTATCAAAAATATTGTACAAGCTACAAAAGATTCAAAGCACTATATTCTTTACCAAACAATGTAAATTTTTATTTTAATTTTCCAAGCTAAAAATCCAACACCTTGAGCTTTGCCTTCGAAAAGTCTCATAATCCTTTCCCGCCAAACATAGTATACAGCAGCTGCAAAAGTTACTTTGTACATAGTGTTCTTTAGGCTATCTTTTGCACAGTTAGCCTTCATGCTTTTAAATATGGTAGAAAGCAAAATAGCATCATCTTTAATCATAATCCAACTTTTAAGTTCGGTCCATACAGTATTTGAAAATAGTAATTAAAAAATATGTGATCCATGGATTTTGCACAGCTACAAAATTCACAGCTTATGTTTTCTAGAGTTGTAAATGCTTGATCCTTTGTTCTAAGTTTTTTGTGCTTAGCTATCCATAGATAAATTGCATGCTTGGGCACATTTTGTTTTATCCATATCATTTTTGTCCGGGATTTCCTCTTTAGGTTTTGCATTCCCATTAGGTAGTTGTGAGCATCATATATTAATTTACCATTCCCGCCACAATTTTCCATCATACCATTTGTCTGCTCCTTTGAGTCAGCTTTCCTAATTAAGATGTCCCTAGTCGAGATTAGGGCTTTCCAATATTTCGAGTCTTTGATAGAAATCTAGTAGTCCCAAATATCTTGGTAGTTGAGGTAGAAATGGTGGATCCACTTAATCAAAAGTGTATCCTCCTTCTTATTTATCCTCCAATGAGATTTAAGAAAGAAAGCCCTATTCCATGTAAAAATATTAAGCATACCAAGCCCACTAGTGGAGATCGGTGTGCACACTTTAGCCCAGAAGACCTTGGGCTTGTATCTTCCGGATTTGGGGATGCTCCATAAAAATCTTCTACATGCATTGTCAATGGAATTTATGGTATAATTTGGTAGGAGGAATACCGAGAATCAGTACCCTTTGATGCTTTGTAACACAGTGTAGAAGAGCTCCAATCTTCTTGCTATTGAAAGTAATTTACATGCATATTAATGTATGGCTGGGGCAATTTTATTCAATAGTATTAAGAATTGTGAAGTTTAAAACTACCTTGAAGATAACGGGGCACCAAGGAAGACAAAAGGAAGAATCCCCTCTTTATAACCAGAATTAAATTCAGAATATTCGTCTTAAGCTTTTGCCCAACTCCTCCAAAGAAGATATTCGATTTGGAGTTGTTGACATTTAGCCCTGAGACTGCTGAGAATTCTTTAAGTATAGTGAGGGTGATATTTATCAAGTTTAAATCACCTTTTGAAAAGATGATCAAATCATCCGCATACATAAGATGTGATATCCTTAAAGGAGCACATTGTGAGTGGAAAGAGAAGAGATCTAAAGATGTTGCAATGTTCAACTGTCTTGAGAGGTATTCCATGCATAAGGCAAAAAATAGGGAGAAATGTGATCCCCATGCCTAAGACCTCTATTACCTTTGAAACCCCATGGAGTTGCCCATTTATGGCCATAGAAAAGGATGTGGTGCTTATACATTCTTATATGATTTTTGTGAAATACTTCAGGAAGTTTAGTCCATGGAGGACTTCCTTCAAGAATCCCCATTCAACCGAGTCAGATGCCTTTTGTATGTCTATTTTTAGGAAGCATCTTGGAGAGATCTTTTTTCCTTGCACATCTTCTAATTAATTCTTGAGCGAGAAAAAAATTATCGGAGATTAATCTTCCTTTTACGTAGACACCTTGAGCTTGGTCAATTATGTGCCCATCACCAATTTCAAGCAAGATGTTATAAGTTTTGCAATAATTTTATAGACTACATTACAACACGATATGCATGGGTCTATAATCTTTGACCGTTAATGCATGCGAAGTCTTGGGTATCAAGGAAATATAGGTATGATTTACTTGCATTAGCATTCTACCTGAGTGGAAGAAGCTATATTATTTCTTACCCATCACTAATGCTCGTTCGTGCTCACGCATAGTGCTAGATCCACAAGTGTGTGTAGACATGCCACTACCCTCATCAGCCCGCTCCTCAGCTTCGCCACTCCTCGAAAACATGATCTAGGACACTTGAATCTTTTTCTTTCTTCTTCAGCCATTTATCTTTGATCTCGTACATGATGTCTTTATACCGACTAGCAGCATGTTTGTATAACATACTTATGATCGACTCCTTTGGTTGTGTCCACCTGTAAACTTTCTACAATTATAAATAAATAATTTTTAATTAGTGAATAAAAGAATAAATAAAAGATGTAAAAATTTTATACGTAGTAATATTTACCTTTAATTCTCTCCAAATCATCAATTGGTCTCTATGTGTGAATGACTTCCAATTATGTACATTAAGTTTAAAGGACTTCCTGAAAATTATCTTTAGAACCCTAGAAATGGAACCAGATGGCTCTAACTTCGTCCTGTAACAAAAAATTTATTAGCAAGTAAGAAATAAAATAATAAATTGATAAATCATTTGTTATGTTTTATATCTTTTGGATTATCAATTGTCAGATCAAAATGAACAATGTAGGGTGCTCTGAAGAAGACTCTCCAACATCTTCATCCTTTCCCTCCTAAGTCTCTTGATCATTCATCAAAATCTCAGGACCATTATGTGGATTAGTCAGCTGATACTGCTGATGTGGTATATTCACAATGCTCTCTATCTACTGTGGCATCTCATCCACCCATGACCCTCTACCTATTTTGGGTATACCTAAGGTTGTGCTGCCTATATCATAACTCATACGACCTTGCAATGTGCTGTCTCTACCTCGTCCAAGTGCCCTACATTTAAAAAACACACAATGCAATGAATACAAACAAAAATGAATAACAATTAAACTAACATAAAACTCACTGTCTACTCATTCTCATCAGAATCATCCAAATCTGGTTCTTCTTCTTCTTCAAATGTAGTAACATCATTTTCAAACTCCTCTTTATCACTCGTTTCTTCCTCATAATCTATTAAATTTTTATCAACATCTACATCCCCACTTGTATCCATCTCAGAAGATGTGACTAAAAGGACGTCTTCGTCCCCCACCACAGTTTCGATTATAACATCATTATCTTTTTGAAAAGTTGATTTTATGAAATCAGTACTTGGTGATGCGGGGATGTCAAATTGAGCCCTTGCTTTTATCTTGCACACAGCTTTCCAGTCCTTTCTAGGATCGGTCCGAACTAAATATTCACAATAATAAACTTGTGATGATTGTATTGCTAAGACAAAATGTTCATACTTGTTGAATCATTTTTTATCGTACACATCGACAAGTTTATATTGAAGATGCATAACAATACCAACATATGGTGTTGGATCGAACCATTCACATTTGAATAATATAGTTTTTTAACCAAGAGGGCTTCAAATTTTAACTCAATCACTTCAACTAGAGTCCCGTAATAGTCATATTCAATTTCATTGTATATAAATCCTTTAATGCATACCCTCGTATTGTCTGTTGCCTGATAGCTACCGTATGATTTAGTGTGAAATTTAAAACCATTCACATGGTAACCATTGGACATTTTAATTAGAGGTGTCAAACAAGACTGGCTGGGCCGGCCCATTTTTTAGAGCACGGCCATGCTTTCGTGTCGGGCTAGGCACGGCATGGTTACTATACCGTGCCGTGCCTGGCCCGACACGGTTTATAAAAGTCGGGCCTGGCCTGGCCGTACGGGCCAGAAAAATTTTTTTAAAAAAATTTTATTGTTTTAATTTTTATTTTAATTATATAAATTATTTAAATTATATATAAAATTATTGATAATGTATAATCTTATAAATTTATAATATGAATATTGTTTAACATTTATTAAATTTACAAAGTGTAAATTTTTTTTATAATATAAAGTAAAATTAGTTTAAAATTTATTAAAATTATATAATAGATTTATAAATTTTTAAATGAAAAATTAAAACAAAAAAATAAATAAATCAATAAATTATGTTTAAAAAAAATTAAAAAGTAAAAAAAAACATAAGCAAACCAAATGAAAAATGACCAATCAGCCATTAGATACCGAAGGTTCGAACCAAACAAATTAAAGTTTCAACGTAACGTATAAATAAAGCATACAATCAATAAAAAACAAAATATCGAAATCAAAAAATAGTAAATTATCATCAATCATCAATCTGCATATCATGAGCATCATCAGCCACAACATCAAGATCAGTATCATATGATTCATCATCATCAGCAATCAACTCCTCCGCTATCAAAGTAGATGCGGCTGTGGTCCATGTCCTAGTCCCAGCTCCAGCACAATCATGGATGCTAAACCTCGAATCCTCCCAATCCATCAAACAAGCCAATGCCTCAACAATATCTGGACGTAATCATGATCTACTATCCGAAATCACGTTCACTACAACAGAAAAAGTAGACTCCGATGATACGCTCGATACTAGAGGAGTTAGTAGATCCTGTGTCATCCTAGATATCACGGGAAAGGTGGACTCATATGATTTCCACCACTGTAATATATCAAGATTCTTAGTATCAGAATGTGATAGGATTGAGCAGTAATCAGTATCTAAGTACCGAGAAAGCTCGCTCCTATGTGATGGTCCACCCCTACGTTTCCCCCTCGCTAGCTGAATGGAAAAAACGTCATCTCCGAAAAAGGTATCCATGTCCGTAATCATAGTCTCACTACTACCACTACCATACCTAGTATCATAGTATGTGAACAGATCAGTCAACTTCTCGTGAATGAACCATTCAGGTGGCTCTGCTAGGTTCATGCACGAGGAAATGTAAGTCAGGGTGTTTTCTACCCCTTCCACCTTAACCATAGGGTCCATGCATGTAGTGAGGCAATAAAGAGATGGAACGGTGGATTAGTACTTCAAGTACTTGGTTTCTATCTCTGCAACTATATGGCTATTTGGCTAAGTGTCGGGTCAGCTCGATACTTCCTAAACATGCTATTAATGTTGCATATGCACCGGAGTGCAATGCAAGTCATGGGCGTATAAACCGACGAACACATGTTCATCATGTCATAAAAAATATTCAGGAATTTCATAAATGAAATTTTTGAAGCCTAATCAGTATCGTCAATAATAAGTTCGGCACTCTTACTATTAACGTAGTCGGATATCACGTGTTCGTATCCAACACATGATTCCAACATCAGGTACATGTAATTCCAATGATGTCTCACATCCGATTGGAATTTCTTCTTCTTAAGATTCGTAGATAAATAGAGACTACCAAACTCTTGTTGTCTACGAGGAATGCGAATATATTTTAGTACATTACGTATATTATCCAATGCGGGGGAACACACCTTCATACCCGCTTGAATAATCAGGTTAATCACATAACACATGCATCTGACATAAAAAATCTCTCCTAATGATGCATTTCTAATATTCCTAACAAACATGTTATTCGCTACTCCATTATTAGATGCGTTATCGAATGTGACACTAAAAATTTTATTTTGAATTTTATATTCCCTAAAGATTTTCATCATACACTCAAAACTGGCCGTGCCATCATGAGGATGAAAAATCTCAGAGAATCCTAAAATTTTTTTATTCATTGTCCATTTAGAATCTACATAGTAGCTAGTGAGACATGCATAAGATGATTCATCGTGACTTGTCCAGATATAGGACGTCACGGACACCACTCCACTATATGCCATAAATTCATTAATTATTTTTTGTTTTTCTAATTTATACAATTTTAGTATGTCATTCCTAGGTGTAAACCTAGGAATCCTACGATAAACAGACTGAAAATATGTCTGCATGATGTGCACTACCCTTGGATCTTCCGAAAATCTGATCAGAAGACCCATCAATGTGATAAGTTTGGCCATGCCGCCCCTACCCAACTCGCTAGAGTATATGAAGAGAGTAAACTTTGAGACTGGACTCGATCCAGTCTCAAAAAATTCAATACCAAGTTGGGTTTGCCTAGGATCTAATGGACAATGTATTTTGGTGCATAATTCGGTATGTCTCTTAATGTGCCCAGTCCCAAATGAACTCTTACATGTTAAGTCTCATATAATATTTGCACTGTGACATTTCTTCTTCCTCACTCCTAACATTTTTTTGTTTTATTATATTAAAATGAGTCCAAGCTACAGAAGTCCTAGTTTTTTGTTTTTTTTGAAGTTTGGGTTGAGACGACTGGAGAAACCAAAGTTTCAGCAGCTTTAGACCTCTGTGTAATATTTTAATTTGCTAAATTTAAATATGTTTCATTAGTATTTGTCATTTTTTAGGATTTTTGTTAATCAGGACACTTATTTAGAGACTAGATGATAGATTTAAAATTTATCTATTTTAGGTCTAGATAGAGAGACTAGAGAGATATAGAGAGTAAAAAAAACTTAAAATAAATTACCCGGTAAAGCAGTGAGGTCGATCACGTGCACGGTGCACCATAGTCTAGCTCAAAATTCAAAACCCAAGTTGAGATTCCTGAAAAGCCAAGCCAAATGATGAAATCCTGACTTCCCGAGTTCCGAGAAAGATGCGCAAGATTTTTGAGAGAGAAAATGTGAGATTTGAGAGAAAAAATATTTATGAAAAACATAAATAATATAGAGAGGGGAAGTGAAATTTATAGATTATAAAAACTATTTTTTTTAAAGTCATTTTTTTTTATTTTTTTTAATTTTTTTAAATTTTTTAGGGGGCAGAATCATGAGGGCCGTTGGATTTTGCCCCCTAGCATTGGAGGCGAGATCCAACGGCTACAATTTAATTTTTTTTTTATTTTTTTTTTTGCCCGTTGGGGGGGGGGGGGGGCAATCGGGTCGGCTCGGGGGACCACGGGTTGGGTCTGAGTGGACTCGACCCGCGGTCTATTTTGCGGGAAGGGGAAAATGTCGTGCGCATGTGCCGGTGTGTCGTGCCACAAGCCACTGAATCGTGCTGGGTCAAGCACGGCACGAGGCCCGGTTGGCATCCCCACGGCATAGGGCATGCCTTTCTCGGGCATGAGATTTTCCCAAGTTGGGCCGGCCCAGGCACGACAGAATCGTGCCGTGCCTCGTGCCGGGCCGGCGACCCAGTTGTCACCTCTAGTTTTAACCTCTCTCAGGGGACCTCGTGCTATACTTCGAATACAATAATTAGAAATTTTATCTGCATGCTTATGAACCTATAATCAAAATTAAGTATATTGTTTTGATTATAATTACAAATTTTTATCGGAACAATACAATTATTTTGTGATTTTTATTATATGTAAACATACGTATTTTTCAAAAAATGATAGAAATTCTTTCTCTGTCATGATATAGATTGCTTTTTCATTCATGTTTAGAAATTCTTTACATTTATATATTACAAAATTACTTAGATAATTAAAAATTATTGATGCATTGATAGGAAATAATAAATTAAAATGCGTAATAGATGTCATTTAACTATTAGGAAATACTTACTCAATGAATGGTTGAACCTCTGGATAATTCATTAGGACATATAGATAAGCTACAGTATATTCATAGTCAGCTAGATACTTTTTCCCTTCCGCACCAATTTCTTTACCCGGAGGCTTGAAATTTTCAAACATATCATTATCCACATTGTCATAAAGATAAACCTTATTCCGCTTTTCCTTAATGGATGAGTTGAATCTCCTTCTTTGAAATAGAATAATGCGAATTTTGCAGCCTCATCCATAATATAACCTATTGATATAGAACTCTCAATCTGAGCTTTATTCATTATTGTATGCTTTATTTTCCTCAAGTATCTACAAAAAGATTATTGTAATTTACAAGTCATTTTTGTACATATATAATTATATATATAGGAAAAGAATTGGTTTAGTGAATTAATATTAACTTTCTGGAGGATACATTCAATGATAATGGACAGAACCAGCAATCCTAGCTTCGTAAGCCAAGTTCACTAAAAGATGTTCCATTGAGTCAAAAAAAACTAGGAGGAAAGATTTATTTAAGATTGCATAAGATAACTGAAATTTGTTCATCCAGATTCCTCAACTCATCATTAGTCAATGAAGAAGAAGTTAGTTGCTTGAAGAATAAAGAATTCTAAGTTATCATCTCCCATATTCTATTAGGCAGGAATTCTCGAAAAGCAATTGGTAACAACTTTTGCATAAGTACGTGATAATTATGACTCTTCATGCCAAACATCTTAAGTTTGTTCGCATCCACAATCTCCCCATATTAGAAGCATACTCATCTGGAAATCTAAGTTTTTTTACTCACTCCAACACAACCTTCTTCTGTGATTTATTCAAAACAAATGGCACATCTGGGTATTTATTGGTGACAAGATTTTTTGCAAATTGAAGATGACGATAATAATTATTCAACTCATCTCTTGACTTGTAAGTTATATATAAATATATTAATACAAGTTATTATTAGTGATTATATATAAATATAAACAAACATTATAAAATATATTTTTCTTTAATTATATTAATACATAAATGTATAGACAGTTACAAATATAGTTATATATAATTATATAGAAATTTATTTAGTTATACAAATATTTATATATAGTTATACACATATAGTTTAAAATAATGTTTTATGTTATTATGCATGTAATTAAAAAATATTGTAACATTTGTTTATACATATAGTTACATTTATAGTTAAACATATATTTATACATGTAGGTTTATATATTTGTTAATTTAATTTTATAAATTTATACATATAGTTATGTATAGGTATAGATATAGTAAAATACTTTTTTATATACAAATATATATTAAATATAAGATGTAAATTTAATATTAAAATATAATTATGCATAAAACTTTTAAAGTTATATACATAGTAAGATACAAATATTTATAGTTATATATTATTTTACATATAATATATATAGTTATAAATAGTTATATATAATTAAACATATATAGTTACATATAGATATATTCATACAAGTAGTAATAAGTAGTTATACATAAATATATACAACATCACAAACAAATATTTTGATTTAATTATATGAATACATAAATGTATATACAGTTACAAATATAGTTATATATAATTATATAGGCATTTATTTAGTTATACAAATATTTATACATTGTTATACACATATAGTTTAACATAATGTTGTATGTTGTTATACATTTAATTATAAATATTGTAATATTTGTTTATACATATAATTACACATATAGTTAAACAGATATTTATACATGTAGGTTTATATATTTGTTAATTTAATTTTATATATTTATACATATAGTTATGTATAGGTATAGATATAGTAAAATACTTTTTTATATACAAATATATATTAAATATAAGATGTAAATTTAATATTAAAATATAATTATGCATAAAACTTTTAAAGTTATACACATAGTACGATACAATTATTTATAGTTATATATTATTTTACATATAATATTTATCGTTATAAATAGTTATATATAATAAAACATATAGTTATATATAGTTATATTAGTACAAGTAGTTATCAGTGGTTATACATAAATATAAATAACGTTATAAAAAAATATTTTGTTTTAATTATATTAATACATAAATGTATATACAGTAACAAATATAGTTATATATAATTATATAGACATTTATTTAGTTATATAAATATTTATATATAGTTATACACATATAGTTTAACATAATATTGTATGTTATTATACATGTAATTATAAATATTATTACATGTGGTTATACATACAGTTACACATATAGTTAAACGTATATTTATACATGTAGGTTTATATATTTGTTAATTTAATTTTATATATTTATACATATAGTAATGTATAGGTATAGATATAGTAAAATGCTTTTTTATATACTACTATATACAAATATATATTAAATATAAGCTATAAATTTAATATTTAAATATTATTATGCATAAAACTTTTAAAGTTATACACATAGAAAGATACAATTATTTATAGTAATATATTATTTTACATATAATATATATAGTTATAAATAGTTATATATAATTAAACAAATAGTTATATATAGATATATTTATACAAGTAGTGATAAGTAGTTATACATAAATATATACAACGTTATAAACAAATATTTTAATTTAACTATATGAATACATATACGTATATATAGTTACAAATATAGTTATATTTAATTATATATAGTGTTACATATTTATACAAATATTTATATATAGTTATAAACATATATGTAGTTAAAGATATAATTATATCTAACATTTATAAAGGTATAAATTTTGTAAAATATAATTAAATATAGTTATATATTAGTATACATATTGTATATGTTTTTAGAAATATAGTTATATAGAATTATACATATAGTTATACATTATTATATAGTTAATAATTAGTTATGTAAAGTTATAAATATCATTATAAAAATAGTTTACATTATTATAAATATAGTTATAAATACTTTTATATAAAATGGCATATGATTATATAATTAAACACGTGTATCTAAAGAATATTTGTGAATAAAATATTTTTATAAATGTTAATTAAATATTATTATATTTATATGTAACACTTTTATAATTAATATATAATATATATATCACATTTATATAAACATTCTAAATATTCTATATTTATATAAAAAATAACATGTAATATAAATATTTACAAAATTGTATAATTATTTAATATTACATAATTGTTATATAAAAAATTATATAAATGGATAGTTTGATGTAAATGTTGTATAGATATTTATAAACATTAATACATATGTATAAACATTTATATATATTATATGTTTATATAAACATATCAATGTGTATTTATAAGTTAATACGTTTATATATATTAAAGTATAGACATTTATATATAATGTCATACGATTATATAAATGTATAAAAGTTTATATATACTATTATAGACATTTAAGATTAACATTATATAAAAGTTTGATTTAACATTAATCATTATATATATTAAAGTATAGACATTTATACATAATGTCATACGATTATATAAATATAAACCATTAACATTAAGATTATTTAGATGCAAACATTCCGTAATTAAATATCAAAATCAATAAACCCCTAAAAATCTAAACAGTAGAAGAACAATGATTAAACAGAAAAATTATAGTTTAATTAATTATGTTAAGTCAAAATCATGTTAGGTTAAATGAAATCGAAGTAAAAATTAAGAAATTAGGATGATAAAAAAAAACCTAATACCCAAATATACTAAAAAATGAAATTCTGAATATCCATATATAATTCAAAGAGACGAAGATGTGTATAAGTAATTTAAAGGAGAAGAACAAAGAAAAACTTAATTGGATTAGAGGTGTCAAACGGGCCGGCTCGGCCCGGCCAGGCCGAATTTTTTGAGCACGAGCGTGCCGCCGTGTCGGGCTAGGCATGGTTTAAAATAGCCGGGCCCGGCACGGCCCGCAAGCACGGCGGGTCGTGCCGTGCCTTGCCTGGCCCGCTCGGGCTTGCCTGTCCGAGCTGTTCGGGATATGGGGGACCGCGGGTCGGGTCGAATCAGACCCGACCCTCGGTCTTTTTTATGGGAGGGGTCATCGTGGGGTCGGGCCCACGGGACACCCGACATGGGACAAACCCGCGCCGGTGTGCCGTGCCACGGGCCGAACCGTGCCGGGTCAGGCACGCCACGGCTCGTGCCTGACTCGGGCACGGCACGGGCCTAGGCACAAAATTTTTCCATGCCGTGCCTCGTGTCGGTCCGGCCCGGCCTGGTTTACATCTCTAACCTGGATTCAAAAGAAATATCAAAATTTTTGCTTTTTTGTGCTTACAGTCGGCTCTGATTCGAAAAAAATGATGGAGTTTCGACGATTTAGGGTTAAATGACTTAGAAAATGATTTTCAAATCAAAAATTTAAAACAATGAATTATTGAGCAAAATTATGGCTGGTAAATGGTCGGTGGTAAAAAATTTATAAGTATCTGGAAGTCCATTTTACTGATTAATTTTAATGATAATATATTTTTGGTCGTTAAATAGTAGGTAATTAGTCGGCAATTTCTATTAGCTATTTCCATCCTAATTTACTGACTAATTTCTGACCAAAAACATTAGATCGGGAGTTATGTTCGGTATTCAGTCGTGATTTGGTCGGTAAATACCGACCTATATATTTGGTCGGTAAATAGTCGATAAGTACGAAGATATAAATAATTTGAAAAAAAACAGTACCGACCAATTATAGTGATAGGTCGTTAAATGGTTGGTAATATGTTCGATAACCACTCTATGGACCAATTTCCAACCAAAAATATTTGGTTGGTAATTATGATCCGTATTTTGTCGCAAATTTGGTTGCTAGAATTTTTTTTTTTTGATACCCTTATTTGGTCACTAACTAGTCTTTTTTTTTTGTCAACAATTACCGACTGAATTTTTTGGTTGGTATTATCGTATTTTTAAGTAGTGAAGACCTACCTTCGTATAGTGATTTCTTTATCTGGACTAATGTAAAATCTCCAGCAAACTTGATAGAGCAATGGTGAACGATGAGTGGACAAATTTGAGGTTAGATAAGTTTGCAAAATTTTTGAGTCCAAAAAAATTCTCGAATCATTGTCTAATAGCATTATCTACTGAACCGGATGACAAAAAAAATCCCTTTGGGGTTATGCAATATGTGGTCCTTCCACAAAGATCTCATTCATGCACTGCTTAAAAGCTGGAAGGAAGAAATCTTGGAGTCCATGTTTCAGCTAGTCAAAAAGATAAAAAATCTCATGGATCCCTTGAGAAAATTGAACGAAAAGTATTATGCACACATTAGCATAAGGGTGGTTCTTGCTATGGAAGCTCTTATAGTGCTTCAATCTGGAATCTTGCAATGCCCAAACCAAGGCCTAAAGGTAGAGAAAATTGCCGCCAAAATCAAATTGAGGAAGTTAGAAGAGGTGAAATTATCCTTCATCAGGCAGAAAGCAAAAATCAATTATATTAAGCAAGGAGATAGATGCACCAATTTCTTTCATGCCCTAATGAGCTCTAGATTGCAGAAAAGTAAGATTGTAAGCATACTAAAAGATGACGGAAGCTTCACAACATCAAAAGATGATATCGTGGAGACCTTTATCTCATATTATAAGAGACTGACTTAATGACATCTGAGGGGCAAGTTGTCTAAGTATTGCATGAAAGCTTAGCAAATAGACTAGTTTTGTGGCAAATAGCTTTCTGTACTCTGATTACATTGGTTAAAAATACTCATACGGTTACATAGTAAAGATGAGATGCTTCATTTGCATGAAGCATACATATTTCATCACATTATCGACTACCATCATGATGACGAAGTGTCCAATAGCCCTGGGAACACCTTCCTTAAAATGTATCGATACATCTATCCGTGATTGAACAAAAAAAAATATGGAAAAAATATTCATAAGATATGCTTTAAAGTCATGGCACATCTTAGAACTTATTGGGAAGTCCATCACTACTTGTCACATCTTTGTCAAATGAAACAATAGGTGAATGATGATGGCCACCTATAGGGTATAATTGACTGCCTATGAGGATTACGTGTATAAAATAACAATTAGTTAGGCTTCAAGAATAACTCATCATTTTGGAACTAAGCATCATTTCACAAAAATAAGTTATGGGCATGTCATTTATTGGCTAGGCAACTATAAAAAGATCTTTCTACACTTTTTGTTAGAGCTTGATTCTCTAGTCCACATATCAAAAAGATATAGATAAGAAATGGAGCTCACCCTATCAAGATAAGTAATCAATAGCCTAGTTCACATGACCTTTTATATATTTAATGGCAGTCATATCCCAATATCTCATTATGAACTTCCTACCGAGAAAATTGGGCACCATTTTTTTAATGGCCTTAATATTTTCTAGTAATTCTATCTCGTATGTAGACAACACTACTAGGCTGATTCAATTGTGTGAAAACAACTTCAAGTCCCAATCCACCTGCATCACATTCAATCAAAAATCATTGATAGAAGTTTGCATGCACATGTCAGGTGGTGTGGAGGGGATGCTCTAACCAACGAAATGACATCCCCATTTCACCAATTCATTGAAATTTTTTACCAATTAAAAACTTGGACAACTATGGTGCTATGATGTTAAGGGCTTAATCAAGATCTCTAATGCTCCTTCAATGATGATATGCCCTAAGTATTTGTTCTATTAGGCCCCAAAATGAAAATTTAATTTTTTTTGGTCCCTCTTTTCTTCAGCTCATCCCATTTTATTTCTCGGCCATTAAAATAGGCCTTTGAGTTTGGGGTAAGAGTAGGTATGGCCCCTATCTTAGTAATATGAGTAGAGAGAATGAAAAATTTACCCTATAAAAGCATATTCAATATTCATAGAAATCAAATTCATGTTTTCAAGGTTAGGCAGTCTTTCTCCTTTGCCAATTAGATTATCATATTATTGGTTAAATAATAAATTAATTCGTTGATAAAAAATTGGTTATATCATAAGATAGTAAAGATAGTCTATAAATGAGAGAGGCACTCTTCTGAAAAATATGAATAAATGAATATGTTATCAAATAATACAATAATAAATGTCCAGAGGAATGATCGAAACATTTCATTCATGAAATTCTAAAAAGTTTATAGAACATTGGTGAGTCTTAATTAAAGGCATGGAAACTCCCATCTATATAGTAACTATATAGTAAAGATAAGAGGAGGAGTAAATGGTAGCTCCTATTCTTCTAAAAAAACAATCCCTCTATTTTAGAAGAACTAGCATGCAACCAAGAGAAGAGAGAAGGAGCCAACCCCACTTTGTAGAACTAGTGCGCAACAAAAAGAGGAGAAAATGAGCCAACACTAAAAACAATAGAGCTATCATTTTTCTTTGAATTAAGGGTTTGATTGGGGTACTTATTCCATCCAAGAGGCAAGCCGTGTGCCTCTTGTAAAAAATAAAACATACAGGTTAAAAATTATAATTATATATTATTATTTAATTCACCAAATAAAAATTCAATCAAATAAAACTTGGTCTATCTAACTCAAGCAAATCTAATATATATATTTTTTTGTGGTCACCTAGACTATGAAAAGGTGAATGAAATATTCATGTTAGACAAGTCAAGTTAGTCAAACTAGTTCAATTAATCAATTTGAGTATATTATTTGATTTAGTTTAAAATTTAATTTGTTAAAATTTAATAGTATAATTTAATATTTTGTGTGTGCATGTGTAGAATAATAAATTTATTTGAGTAAAAGTGTGGAATAATAAATTTACTTGTGAGTGAGTGTGGAATAATAAATTTATTTGTGAGTGAGTGTGGAATAATAAATTTATTTGTGAGTGTGGAATAATAAATTTATTTGTGAGTGAGTGTGGAATAATAAATTTATTTGTGAGTGTGGAATAATAAATTTATTTGTGAGTGAGTGTGGAATAATAAATTTATTTGTGAGTGAGTGTGGAATAATAAATTTATTTGTGAGTGAGTGTGGAATAATAAATTTATTTGTGAGTGTGTGGAATAATAAATTTATTTGTGAGTGTGTGGAATAATAAAATTATTTGTGAGTGAGTGTGGAATAATAAATTTAATTGTGAGTGAGTGTGGAATAATAAATTTAATTGTGAGTGAGTGTGGAATAATAAATTTATTTGTGAGTGAGTGTGGAATAATAAATCCATTTGGTGGTAAAATAAAAAACAATGAAAAGAAGAAAATAAAATGAAGTTGGAAAGAAAATTTAAAGGGAGATATACTTACAAATATATATATTTTTTTCAAAATTAATGAATAAGTACACTAAAATATAAACTAATTATATGTTGGTGCACCAAAAATTGAAAACCTAATTTTTCCATCAACATGGCATGTCAGCAAATTTTAAATAAAAAATTAATAAAAAATTTAAATAATGGCAACAATCACAAGTTAGTTACAAAAGACGACGATGCAGTTTGAGCATATGACCTCCAAATTTAAAATTATACCTACAATCATCTAGTTACACGCATAAAATAAAATGATAAAAAAATATTATATATGCGTGTGTGTACACACGCACACATACACCAAACATTTGATTTGATACATGTAGTGCAGTTGGATGGTTGAATGCATAATTTGAAGAATGGAAGAGGTGGGTTAGAACTAAGCCATCACTTTCTTGCAACTAGCTCATGATTGTACAGTAATTACAATTTTGTATTAACATTTTTTTAAACTTTTTAAATCCCTCGACATGTTATGTAGGGGGAAAAATTGAGTTTTAAATTTTTAGTAGACCAAAACATAGTTATTTTATGTTTTTGTGTATTTTTTTTTATTTTGAGAAAAAAATCTTTTAATTAATTATTTCGTGTTTGGTGTATCAAAACAAAAATCCCCCAGGCCCAAAAGTAAAGGCATGACACATGGATCTAGGTAGAGGAGAGAGAATAGAAAAAGAAAGAAAATATAAGAAGTAGAAAAAAGAAAAAAAGAGAAAATATATAAAAATAATGAAAAATAATGGATGATGTGAGGGAACACATTAAACAAAAAGGATGATCTCCCCTCCTTTGATTTTTTGAAAAATAAATGATAAGAATATAAAATACTTTTATCATTCAAATGAGAACTTTGTTAAATGAAAATCACGTGTGATAAGGAAACATAGAGGGTTAGAAGTTTTTTAATGCATGAGAACACTCTTTCTTCTCCTCCTCCTCTCATTATGCATATATCTAGGGTGTCGTGGATGTGCAATGTGGTGTCTTTGGGCACATAAAAAAATATATGGGAACTATTATGATTTTATTTCAATACCTAATTTTATGGTTAGGTATATCCCAAAAACTAGTTGGATGAGGATCTATCATCAAATATCATTTTACAAGTATATTAGTAAAATAAGTAATAAATTCTATATTTAGTCTAGATATTGATCATACATTGATTTCACATGTAATGTTGTGCTAGTCAATGATAATTAATAATTTCCATATTAGACACAATAAATAGTATTCAAGACATAAATTCAAGTATCTATAGATGATTTATATTTTTATTTTTGATAGAATTCATAAATAGTTGTTATGTGATTATGCTTAATCATAAAATACAATTTGAACAATTGTGGAATGACCTCTTGCCCTAGTAGTTATCCACTCAATACTTTACCATCGAATCAACACATCATATATGCTCAAAGGTCATTCATAAGTCTTCAACATTTAGGCATCTTGTTAATTCCCCTTAATGGCTAATTTGAATATGTATTCGTATTCTTCAATCTCTAATATCTTTCTCAATGAGAATTAATGTGATAATAAAAACATTTTCACTTTTAGTTTCGTTAGCAATATACTTACACAATTAACATATGACCAAATATAATGCATAGGAATGTCACAACCATATAAATCATATATATACATGCATGTCACATTGCTAACACATTATCAACTCTCACTATGACAATCAACTCCTATGTTAAAGGTGAAATCCTTAAAAGAATATTTTATTTAATATCCAATATCAATTAGGACTAGTTTATCTAACATATGCATAATGGAGGACCTATAAAAGTGTTTATGCTTTTGATTTTTTAAGTATCATACTCATAATGTTTAAACAGACCTTCATTTTGGATTTTGACATATGAGTCTGTCTCTTGTATCATGGTACGAACAATTATCACTTCTTTCATATCATATGCATGAATGTGTTTTTTGGTTTACTTGTTACCATCTACCACTCGAATTATGCATGAACCTACTTATAGCCAAAACCATAGTCACAATTCTAATTAATTACCAAGTCATCCATAATCAAACAACATCACAACAAAACATCACATTAAAATATTAAACAAAGTATCCATCATAATAAAGATAATATAACACATTTAAATTCTTCTTTTAGCCTAAAATTAAGAGAAATAATATATGAGACAAGTGAAAATTCATCTCATATAAATATGGGTGCCCATTGCCCAATTTCAGCAATCAAGATAATCTTTATTTTAAAACCTAAATCTCTTTATACTAGCTCAATTTAACTTTGATTTTCTCATAGGAGGGGGTTAGAATTCATGCCCACCCCTTAGGATTTATACACAATACCCTGTATCACCCTTGTTGCTCGTGGATTTCTCTGAAAATAAAGGTGTGGATCCTTTTTAAATTATCTTCCTTGCATTTCTCATGATTTTCCTTATTAATTCTAAGGGTTTTCCTTATATTCCTGAGCATTTGGGATGAGTTTTTTTAATTAAAAGTCATAATGTTAAATAAAATTCATAGTTTTGATCTTGTAATTTAAGAACACAAAATCATAGCATTGGGAATGAGCAACAACTTTAGTCTTTTTCCTTTGCTTGATGGTCACGATATTAAAAAAATTCACAATGACTCATTTAGCTTCTATAACACAAAGTCATGGCATTGGATATGAATCATAGCTTTGGTCTCTTTTCTCTACTTGATAATTACAATACAATGAAAAGTCATGATGACTCATTTAACCTCTATAACACAAAATTGTAATATTGAATTGTGATCATGGCTTATGTATTTAGTGGATGTTGTTAGGAATTCTGCTTCCAAGTTTGCAATTTTACAGATTCAGAAGAAGAGAAAGAAGAAAGTAGCAAATGATATATTTACAACCATTAGTATATGTATGTATATAAAACCAAGATCCAAAACCATGACAGAAAACAAACCACGGTAGAAACACAGAAAATAACATAGTTCACTAGTCGTTCAGCACGACTAGCTACATCCACCAGAAAATTACTTTTGCATTTACAGATTATAACCAAAGTTAGTATCTTACAGAAGTAGTAATCGGGAAGAAAATCGTGCAGAGAAGAGAGATGGAAAACAACCCTGCATAAAGATGGCAGTAGCAGAAAAAACAAAAACAAAAAATACATATTTATATCAATAGTTTCTCAGTAGTTTTTAAACAAGGCCAGATCGGATCACTCGGATAAGTCAGTTTCTACTCCAAAAATTTCTTCGTCCCACTGAATGGGCAGCGGGACCTTTGTTATTGTGTTATTACTTCATTCCCAATCTCTTAATATTTTCTTTCCTGTACTAATATTAAAAATATTGAAACACAAAATATTTTGGTTATCCAAAATAATTTATCAAAATAAATTATATACAACAGATGTGATACAAAGTTGTGGTGCATGGTAATGATTATTGCTTTTGTTTATCTTTTTAGCCAAAAGTCATAGTACTTGTATTGAATGAGGCTAAAATTTGGTTCTTTATAATCTTATGTAGTCAAAAGTCACAACTATAGATTAGATTCATGGCTTTGGCTTGAGTATCATGTGGTTTTGTAAAGGAAAAATCATGGCATCCAAAGGTTACCATGAATTTTCGCACTAGTAAAGGGTTGCTATGATGTTAAATTAATGCCGAAGCTGTGGAGATGTTTCAAGTTAGTGTAACTGTGACTCCAAGAAATATTCATAGCCAATAGAATACTCTGCATAGTAAAAGAATTGTGTCAATAGGGTGGTAGAGTCATATCTTATTAATATTTTCATGACTTTGTATATAGAGTTTTGGCTAAGAATGATTTCCAAAATCAATATATAAGTTTTCAAATGTGTAGTGAAGTCATAGCATATCAACTAGAAAAACTTGTATATTAAAATCCTCCAAAACTAAGTTTTAGAGAAATCATTAGAAATAAACTCATTTTTCATGCAAAACATATCATAAAAATCATATAAATTAATCATTATTATTTGGTATTTGATATACAAAATAGGAACTCATAATTAATTCATTAGAATGCATGGAGGAACATTATAACTGATTTTGTCAAATTCAAGGTGGATTCTATGGAAATATAATAAGGATTCCACATGTTTTTATTATGGTTTATTATTTATGAATATTAAATATTATGTGGGTAATTGAATTGTATATTTTTAGTTATTTAATTTCAACAATGTGATTTTTTCGTCTATGTCTATATTCTACCAAAAACATTGGGGTAGAATATATTTTTTGGGCCAGACTAATATTTGGTCAATTAAAAATTATTTTTTATTATAAAATATTATTAGATTTGAAAAATATAATTTTATTAATGGAAAAATATATTTTTGACAAAAAAAATTAAAATTTGATTGAGGATAATTTATTTTTTGGAATAATGGAAAATTTTAAATTGCAACAAATTTGAAAATTAAATTTTCAACCGGTTATAAATTCTAATTTTAAATAAATTAGTAAATTTAATTTTTGACAAAACATAAAATATTTTTTTCAAGATTGGAAAAATATGTTTTCAATAGAATTTGAATTTCATTGTGATTGCATGTTTACTTTATGACTATTAAATTATTGTAAAATTATATTTATTAATCTTTCCATAATTTTGTACCATCTATATATACATATTTTTACGTGTTTATATTTGTATTTGCACTCAGAATTAATTGCATTATGTATTTAGTTGTTGTGCTTTGCTTTTAATCTTATAGAGTGAAGAAGAAAAGAATTTTTCAAAGAAGTGCCCTCTCTTCTTCTATTCTCTATAAGTTTGGTATTTATCTGAGCAAATAGTTATGGATTTGAAAAGATACTATGACTTTGGTCTTGGTCTCTTGAGCTCGATATCACAACTCTGTGAAGTTTCTATAACTTTGGAATACCTCTTAATCTTTATGTAAAGAAAAGTAATTATAATAAGAAATATCTGTAACTTGTGTATTTTATCTTTGCAACATAAAGCCATAGAACTATGAATGACCATGACTTTAATATTTGTCTTTCATTTGTGTCAATTGGTCATGATACTAAAATGGTCATGGTACTAGTAATGGTAGTGGTTTTAGCTTTGTTCTTTCTTTTGCATTAAATGATCATATCACTAATAATGACCATGACTTTGGAAATTAGCTCATACATCTAAGTCATGGATTTGTCTTCTCTAGAAAGCAAGAGTCACAGCCTTGGGAAGTGGTCATGCTCAAGTAATGGCCTCTATAATATAATGTGTTCAAAATTCATGGTACTAAATAATTGTTTTAGCTTTGACTAAAGTAGTTTTGGTTTTGTAACATTTGATAGCCCAAAAGTCATCCTTTGAGAAAAAGTCATGCCCATGACTTGAGAATACAATGCCTTTCTAATATAAAGTCATGATACTAGGAAGTGACCATGATTTTTTTGTATCAATGGAGTACTTGGTTACTACGACATGAAATTAAAATCATAATCATTTAATTATTATGAGATAAATATGCTTACAATAGTAAAACTTTAAAATAATATCATAGCCAAAAAAAAAATATTACATAATTAAGATTATGCTAATAAGGCGGTAGAGTTAGTGGGTACAAAGAATGCCATGATTAAATAAGTTGAGTTTCAACTATGATTGGATAACAAAACTAATTGATGAACCGCACATCACCAAGTTGCCAATTATCTTTAAAAATATATCAATTTCATGACTATTTATCAAAGTTCTCTAATACTTCAAAATTAATCGAATATGTCATTCATAAGTCATCACCTTTTAGACAACTTGTTAATAAATATTAATGATTTATTTGGATAAGTATTTTTATTTTCTAATCTCTAGTATCTTTCTCGATGAGAATTCATGAGGTAATAAAAGAATCTATACTTTTAGCTTCGATAGTACCATACTTTTATAATTAACATATATTTTTATTTATGTTTCATATCCATAACTAGTAGCCATACGAATGAATGTACTTCGTAGGACTGTCACCACCATATAAATCACATCAGTCCATTTTTGTCTCATGGCTTACCTATCATCATCCCCCATTATTAGGTGACTAGCATACTAAATGTAAAACCCTTAGAAGAATTTTTTATTTACCACCCAATATCAAATGAGGATTAGTTCCTCTAAGACATGCATAATGGAGTGGCCAATAAAAGGGTTTTTGGTTTTGGTTTCACAACCACTATACTTACGATAATTAAATATATCTAAAATTTGGGTTTTAGTGTATAGGTTTTTCATGCTCATCATAGTCAGAAGGGATGTCACTTTCTTTATACTATATGTGTTAGTGTGATTAGTGGATTACCTATTACAATCCATCACTCCAATCATGCATGAACTCACTAATAGCCAAAACTCTATTCTTAGTTTTATTTAATTATCTAATCATTCATAACCAATTAATATGACAAAAAACTCACATTAAAGTATCAAATAAAATATTCATCATAATAAACATATTATATCATTCATATATTCTACTTTTAGCCTAAAATCAAGAAGAGTAACATATGAAATAAGCTGAAATTTGTATAAAGTGAATTTGAGTGCACAATTTTAGTGGTCAGAAAAATCTAGGCTTTAAAACCTAATTAAATATATCAAAATTCACTCAATTTCACTTTGATTTGCCTCTAAGAGAGGGTCAAAATACTTGTCTACCTCCTAGGGTTTATACTTATCTTTTGTATCATCTTTTTGCAGGTGGATTGCCCCAAATATACAGTTATTAAGTCTTTTGAGTCAGCATCCTCATATCATTCATGGATTTGTTTGGTTTTTTTAGGATTTTCTTTATACAGCCAAGTATTGGTTTGATTTTTTTTAATTAGAAGTTATGGGATAAAATAAAAGTCACAACTTTGGTTTTTCAATTTTCTAACACAAAGTTGTGGTGGCGGGTACGAGCCATGACCCTAGTCATTTTCTTCTTCTTGATGGGCATGATGCTAGGAAAAGTTATGTTTGGTCATTTAGCCTCAGTAACAAATAATTGTTGCATTAGATATGAGTCATGACTTTGGTCTCTTTCCTCTACTTGATAGTCATGATGATAGAAAAATTCATGGCTACCCATTTAGGCTCTATAATATAAAGTCACTGTGTATGATATGAGTCATAACCATGGTCTCTTTCATCTTATTTATAGCCGTGACATTGGAAAAAGTCACAATGACCTATTTATTCTATGTAACACAAAGTAGTGGTACTGAAATATGGATGCAGCTTGTGTATTTTTTTTTCTAGCCAAAAGACATGGCATTGAAAAATGGATCGACTTTTATTTCTCTCTTAAGTCAAGAATCATGACACTTATTTGACTATGATACAAGTTTGGATGTCTATAATATTTTGTAGCCAAGAGTCAAGATGTCAGATCAGCATCACAGTTTTAACTTGAGTATTCTATGGTTTGATAAAAGAAAAATTGTAACATTGAAATGTTTCCATGATATTTAGCTTTGGTGGGATACTTGATTGCTATATATAAAATTAATATTGCAACTATCAATTTATTTCAAACCTATTCAACTGACTCTAAAAAACTTTATAGCCAAAAAAATATATTATACAATGAAATAATTATATCAACAATGTGATTGAGTTATAACTTATAAAGATTATCATGACTATGTGTGAAAAGTTTTGGTTAAGAATGGGAAACTAAAACTAACTTATAAGTACTCAGATATGTAATCAAGTCATAACATGTCAAATGCTATGACTTGGGGTGACTTTTTGCTCCCCTTCTTGTCAATAACTCTACAAAGACACATTTCATAATAAAAAACTCTTGATTTCATAATAATTTGTCAAAATTCTTCAAAACTATTCTTGTGTGAATCATTAGCAGTAAAACTATTTTTTTTTGCAAAATATATCATGAAAATCCTAACAAATGGTTAGTATTATTTGGTATTTAGCATACCAAATAATGAGTAATCACTTTAGTTTGAGAGTTATTCAGCATGCTAAATACCAAATAAAATTAGTAATTTTGATAAATATTCATGATGTGTTTGTATAGAAACTAACTTTAAACTAAATAATTTTACTAAATTATGCTTTTTGATGAATTATGATAGGTTGTAATAAGATTGAAAATTTTTTTGTAAAATAGAAATTTGGTAGATTATTAAGAAATAAGAGAGAAAAAATCATGTAAAGTTATAATATTTTTTATGTTGTCTTTGTTATACCACATTGAGCTATAAGATAATTTTAACATTCATTCTTGGTCAAAACTCTATATAAATAGTCATATTAATATTCGTACATCATGACTTTGTCATCTCATTGACACAATTATTTTATTGTGCAACACATTCTTTTCGATTGTAAAATTTTCATTGAGTCATAAATGTACTATCTCATAATATTTTTTTATGGCGGTGATATTAATTTTATATCATAGCAACCAATTATCCCACTAGTACTAAAAGCCATTGTATTTTCCAGTGTCATGACTTTCTCATTACATAATCATTAAGTTTAAGGCAAGAGTCATATCATTATTCCCAATGTTGCACCTTTTAGTTATAGAAAGTTCCAAATAATAATACTCGAGCTACAATCATTTCTAATTTTCTACTCTAAAAAAATAACCAAAGCCACTACTTAGTTCCAGTGATATTACTTTGGGGTAAAGAGAAAAAATGTACAAGCTATGACTATTCTCAATATGAAACATTGTGTTCTAAAGATAAAATGTGTAGTCATGGCTATTCTTAGTTCCATGACTTTGTGTTATAGAGATGAAGTATAGCCACAATCATTCCCAATGCCAAGGCATTCTAATGCTAGAAAGAGACCAAAGTTATGAATTTCAGCTTAAATTACATACCCAACCACTCAAGTATAAAAAAGAAAAAATATAAATTTCATAAAAAAATTTAGGGCATGAGAAAAGAGATGAAAGCTAAGGTTTTGAGAAAAAATTTTACCCAACCCTAGGTAAGACTCATGAGCAAAGGGGTTAAGCAAGACACATAAGGACTATCATTAGGAACCCATGAACAAAGATGCATGATAAAGTATTATGAATTTAGGATTTGATTCCTATACACTCTTAAGGACTTTCATTGGGAACCTAAAATTCCAAAAGATATATCTCCAATTATCTCATGTGAATTTCTTCCCAATATCAAGCTACATTAAAATCTAAGATTATTATATTTGATTACATATGATGGATATATACTTAATAGATGAATTTTATGTTTTGATTTTATTATTATTTGGATATTGATGGATATGATATTTATGTAGAACTAAAATTATGATTTTACTATTAATAGGTTTGTGCATGCAATCTTGGTGGATAATGATAGGTAAGCCATAAGGCATACTCATACATAATAATAGAAAGCATGTGATAGCCTTTCTGATCATGATGTGTAGGACAAACCTATATGTTAAAACTCAATATTAAGGCATATTAATAATGTGAGTTTGGTACTTAAAAAATCAAAAGTATGAATGCTATTATAAGCCAATCCATTATGCAGGTCTTAGAAAAAATAATCATTAATTAATATGAGTATTTTGTAGAATATTTTGTTAAGAGTTTTACTTTTAGTATGAGTCACATATTTTCATGATAGACAATGATACATGAGTCACAAAATATGCATAATTGGAGGTGACTCATAAGATAGTAATAGTCTTGTGAGTTCCTTTATATCATATGACTACCACCGGTGAGGTTAAAAAAATTATATGTTAATTATGTAAAAATGATACTTATAAAACTGAAAATGCAGACATTTTAACTACTTTATTAGTTTATGTCAATATAACACATGAGGTTGGTGAATAAGAATGCGTATAGAAAATAACCATGAAGGAAAATTGATGAGTTTCCTAAAATGTATTGACTTGTGAATGACACTTGAGCAAAGATAATTGTCATTTTAATAGTAATGTGCCAATAAAATAACTATTAGTAAATCATCATTAGAGAGAGCTCAATAATTGATAACTACCTTGTATGCCAATATGGTACTAAAATATTTCTATAATAACCCTACAATTATTTTGTAATAAAATGCAATAATATCCTAACTATTTAGTTAAGTCATCATATGTAATAAAATACACAAACTATAGAATTTAAGAATCTTACCTAAAATCCAATCTTATCCTTTCAACTAGAGTAGTATTAAATTTATAGTTAGTTAATCATATTACCTATACAATTTATATTGTATCAATATCTAGATGAAAAGTATATTTTACTACTTGTATGACTCATACTTGCAGAATGAGTTGAATTAAAGACCCTCGCCCAATGATGTTTTGGAAATTTGGCTAATCCTAAAAATTAGACATCATAACAAAGTATCAATATTCATCCACATCTTTAGAAATTTAGAAGTTAACATTACCTTTTCTAGTATATTATCCCAGATTCCTAATTATTTGAAGTTTATGAAAGATTTTATTTGTAAGAAAAAGTTGGAGACATGTGGAATGATGAATATAACTAAAAAGTGTAACACTATTATTAAACTTAAATTCCCATATAAGATCACTGATCCAAATAGTTTTTTGGCTTTTCATAAATTCATGGAATCTTTTGAGAAGTATCTCAAAGGAATGACTCTGATAGATGACTTGATATTGAAAAGAAATTCAAGAAGACAAACAAAAGAAAAAAATTTTACTAAGAATCTTGTCTTGCCTACTAAAATTTCCAACTAAATTAGAGATCTAAAATTAATATAACTAGAGATGTTAAATATAATACTATGTGGAAGGTAACCAAAGAGTTTACTTTTTATGTTCTATGATGTAATAATTTTTTTACTCAAATATTTGTACTTTACAAACACCCAAAAAGAAATAATGGCACTCAAACCTAGCCAAGACATTCTCATATGACAAGCAAATTCACAACACTAAAACCCAATTATGATTATTCTCTTAAAATAAAAACCGTGGCCATGTGCAAAGTCATTGAAAAATATTTATTAACTGCTACTTAATCCTTACCCCACATAAAGAACTAACCATAATTTTTTGTGAATTAATATCTTCTTATTCTTCTCCATCCTAACAAAACTCATTGAGATTCCATATTTTGAAGATCAAACTACCATAGATGAGAAGACATTAATTTTGAAGCTAATGGAAAGAAGAAAAGAGACTGAAGAAAGTCACAAAGCCAAAAGAAAGCAACAAAAGTAACCCACCATTAAGACTTCCTCTAAAGTCATAGTGCCCAAACAAATTTTTCTTTTAGAAGGGTAGAAAACATAATTAACTTATATTCTAGCCTAGAAGAGTTTTGTGGGTGAGTGGCAGTTCATTGAGTTCATCTCGCATTTCCATCTAATGTTAGAGAGAAAAAATTGGTTCCAATTCTACACCCACATGGAATGAGGTTCATTGAGTTCATCCCTAAATATTCATTCTTGCCATCCTTCTATATCAGATGGCTCATACATGCATGTGGAACCAAGAGGTTCAATCCCATCTACTTCCCTTATAATAGAAATATAAGCCTCATTATCATTTGACCATCATCTATCCTTAGAGAAGTATAGACTTGTTCAATCAACCATACTTGATACATAAGTTCAATAAGATAACAATTAGTCAAGTGATGTTGCAACTGGTACCTAACACAATGACCCCCCTCAACATCACATGGGCAATATTAAACATAGAGAGCAAAGTGCATAGTAAAGATGATAGCTATTTGTAGATCACCATTTGTGTGAAAACATTTGTTATTATATTGGGATGATGATGGTTTTTTATGTGAAAACATTGTGGGTCATAAGTTGATTTTGAACATTGCATGTATATGCATTATAAGGACAAATTCTATTTTTGTGGTAATTTTTTAATTTAAATGTACATGGATAATGACAATAAATTTCTTTTTCAATGTAGTTAATTTTCTATATTTCTTGTACATGGATAATAAGTTGACATTTGATTTTCAAAATTAATTTTTTGTATCCAATAAATTTATAATGGTATTCCATACATATAAGGGTGCATAAGACAACAATAGTTATACATTGTCTTGAGGGGGGGGGGGTGTCATACATGCCCCACTGAAAATGGTGATACATAAGAACCAAGTGCAGTATATAAGGAACAAGAGGGATGTACATAAGGCATTAATAATTGTATATTACATGAGAAGGGTCATACATGCTTTAATGATAATGATGGTACATGTGTCCCATAATAGTGTTTATAATCCAAGAGATATTATGGTCAATGACATTAATTTCAATAAATAAAAAATTGCATTCCAAGATATATCATCTGCTTATCATATCTTAATCCCTTGATAACCATAAAATACATTTATTATTAAAACTAACATTGAACTCTTCTACATACCAATTTTATCTTCTATTTTAAATTTAAAATAAAAAAAAAAGTATGGTTCCTATTGGTTATAAATGGAAGTTATAATCCCCTAAAAATTCAATTTATACAATGAATTGCTTAAAAATCAATCGATGCAAACAAATCTCAAATTTGGTCAATACATAGTTGTACAAAATAATAATCTCTACATGTAAAAGATGAAGGCTTATATAAGCGATACAAATCTAAAAAAAAAGTAAAATAGACAACTATACAAAATAATAATCTAATATCCCCCCTCAAACTCATGGTGATTTAAGAAAAACTATTTTGAGTTTGGAAGCTAAAGTTAGAAATATTCTTGTAGAAAGAGGTTGGTGAAGATATCAACTAACTGATCTTGAAAGAAAATAGACTAAATTGTGAGTGTGCCCTGAAGTAGATAATGATGGTTGAAGTGTTAATCAATCTCAATATGTATAATACATTCATGGAAGACATCATTATGAACAATTTGAATAATATTTTAATTATCACAATGAAGTTTATTCGTAGTAAAACAATCAACACCAAAATTCTATAGTTACTAACATAACCAAATAAGTTTGGCTATAATAGTTGCTAGTGCTATATATTCTATTTCAGTGTTGGAATAAACAACTATTTATTTCTTGTTTCTCTAAGAGATAACAGAATCACCCAGATAAAAATAATATCTTATAGTAGATCAATGATTAGTGATCACCTACCCAATCTATATATGAATATGCTTAAATGGTTAATGAAGAATGATAAAAAAATGAAGGCTATCAAAAATGGTACCTTTTAAATATCAAAGAAACATGAGAATAGTAGCATGATTAAAAGATTTTTGGGATATTAAAACTAACATTGAACTCTTCTAACATACCAATTTCATATTATATTTTAATTTAAAATACAAAAAAAATAAAGGTTCCTATTGGGTAAAAATGGAAGTTATAATTTCCTAAAAAAATTAATTTATAAAATGTATTGCTCAAAAATCAATCAATGCAAAAAAAAAAATCTCAAATTTGGTTAATAGATAATTGTACAAAATTTTATTATCAATGTTTAAAAGATGAAGGCTTATATAAGCTATACAAATCTTAAAAAAAAGTAAAATACACAGATATCCAAAATAATAATCTAATATCCCCCCTCAAACTCATGGTGGTTTAAGAGAAAGTATTTTGAGTATTGAAGCTAAAGTTAGAAATGTTCTTGGATAAAGAGGTTAATGAAGATATCAACTAACTGATCTTGAGAAAAAATAGACTAAATTGTGAGTGTGCCCTAAAGTAGATGATGATGAGTAAAGTGTTAAGAAATCTCAATATATTTAGAACGCTAATGGAAGACATAATTATGAGCAATTTGAATATCATACTAATTATCACAATTAAGTTTAGTTATAGTAAAACAATCAACACCAAAATCCTTTAGTAACCAACATAACTAAATATGTTTAGCTATAGTAGATGTTAGTGCTCTAAATTCTACTTCAATGCTAGAATGAGCAACTATTTATTTCGTGTTTCTCCAAGAGATAGGAAAATCACCCAGATAAAAAGTATATCTTATAGTAGATCAATGATTTAGTGAGATCATATACCCAATCTACATATGAATATGCTTGAATTGTTAATGAAGAAAGAAAATAAAAATTAGGGCCATCAAAAATGATACCTTTCAAATATCAAAGAATCCTGAGGATAGTAGCATAATAAAGAAATTTCGGGGGCATCCATAAACTAATTGACTACATGAACTCCATAAGAAATAATAATGTGAACAAACGTAAGATAAATTAGACTCCCAACAAGTTGTCTATTGAGAGTATCATCAAATAGTGATTCACCATCATGAAAATTAAGGTGACATTTATATTCAATAGGTGTGTTGATTATCTTGCTTTTGAGCAATCAGATTGAAAGTAAAATTAGCTTGAGTATGATAATCATCTATAGAAGAAACTTTTAAACCAAAAAAATAATTAAGAAGCCTGAGATTTTTCATTTCAAATTAATGACCAAGAAAGTGCTTTAGATTTAAATACTTTGCATATCGTTACCTAAATAATGATATCATTAGCATATAAGAGTAGAATAGTAATATCATGATTAGACCATCTCAGAAAAAAATGATATCAAAAGAACTACCTACAAATCATATTGAGAGATTATAATTGAACTTTGCAAATCATGCTCAAGGAGCCTATTTAAAACCATAAAATGCCCATTATAGTCGACATACTATGTGAGGGAACCCTAGAGAGTGAGAATAACAAGGAGGAAGCTTCATATGTACTTCCTTTCAGAGTTTACCATTAAGAAACGTATTTTTAACATTCAAATGAAAAGAAGCCATTTATGAGCCACAAAAATTGCAATAAGAGTTCTGATAGAAGAAATGGAGCAAAAATCTTTTCATAATCAATCACATACTTCTGAATACAACTCACAGCTGTAAGACTAGCCTTTTAGCAATCAATAGTGCCATCTATTTGGTATATAAGCTACCAAATATTATTATATATTTGTGATACTATTAGATGTATAAATATGAAAATAGTCATAATTAGGTTAATTTCATAACTTTGAAGTTTTGATAGATTTTGATAAATAGTATGAAATTAATATATTTTTAGAAACATTTGATAATTTGGTGATTTATAAGTCTCCAAACAATTTTGGTGTTTATTTTTTGTCAAAATTCTATATATATTGTCATGAAAATCATTGTACAATATAACTTTACCACCTCAGTAGTATAATTATTTAATTATGTAACATATTATTTTTGGCTATAATATTATCATAAGTCATAACCATACTTATTTCGTAAAAATTAAATGACTATTACATTGATTTTATGTCATTGTAACCAAGTATCCCATATATATTAAAAATTACATTCACTTCCCAACACCATAGATTTATCTTAAGGTTTTGTATTCTCAAGTTAAAATTATGGCCTTCTCACAAAGTTATGACTTCTAAGCTACCTAAAGTTACAAATTCAAAACTACTTAGGCTAAAGCCATGATAGTTATCTAGCACTATGACTTTTAAACATAGAATATTACATAGGACATTTATTCAGGTATGACCACTTCTCAAGGTCATGACTCTTGCCCTCAAAAGAAAGTAAAATTGTAAGTTAGAGGTATGAACTAATTGTCAATGACTTGGTCATTCATAATGCCACAACCATGCGATATATGAGAAAGGTCAAAGCCAAAGATGTGGCTATTCTTAGTGTCATGTCATTACTTTGCACAAGAAAAATTATTTCCATCATCATATCCATTCTCAACATCATAGTCATATTATACAAAGAGACACCATTCCTAGCAATGTGACCATTCTCAACACTGCGTCCATATTATACATAAGAAAAATTATTCTCAGTGTCATTGCTATTCTTAGTGTTGTAGCCATGTTATGCATAAGAGAGGCTATTCCAAGTGTTGTAGGTATTCCTACTATCATGGCCATAAGATGAATAAGAAAGACTAATACCAAAAATATGGTCATTCCTAGTTTCATGACTTTGGGTTACATAGACAAAAGGCCTAAGTAGTGATACTTCTTAGTGCAACAAATTCATGCTACAAAAAGAAAGAGATATATTTCAAAGTCGTGACCACTTCCTAGAGTCATGATCTTGAGCTTAGAAGAATAAGACCAGATTCATAACATCTTCCAAAAGCTATAACTTTCTATTTAGAAAAATATAAAAATATTAGAGTATAAAATTGAAAAGAGAAGAAATCATAATAATTTTCTTCTTCTTCACACACTAAGACAAAGGCAAAACACAACTTTAGGGGTGATTTTCATACACTCTAAGGGATCCATAAGTAAGCAAGGCGAAGGCATGTAAGGCATAAGTTAGACCATAGAATTGGGGGGCACGAATCTCAAACCCACCTTCTCTTGGGTAGATTCAGAAAAATCAACTAAAATATTGTGAGATTAGCTTTTATATCCTAGATTCTCATTAGGACTATCTTAAACAACTTGAAATTCATGATACTTCTTCTCTTGTACCTCAATGAATTTCTTTCTAATATCAAACTAAATCAAAGTTTAGGATTTGTATAATTTTGATTCATGTGATATATTAATGATTTAATAATTAATAAATATGTTTGATTTATGTTGTTGAATAAAAATTAATAGTTATGGTGATTAAATAGAACTTGAATTATAAATTTAAATATTGGCAGGTTTGTACATATTGTCATGGTAGATGGTAATAGGTAAATGATGAGGCTCACTCATATACATAGTAGGAAGGAAGTGATAGCCCTCCTGACCACAATTTGTAAAATACACCTATAAATTAAAACTCATAATTTAGGTATTTTAATCGATGAGAGTATGACACTCATAAAGTCAAAAGCACAAATGATTATACATGCCAATGTATTCTGCATAGCTTAGAAGAATTGGTTCTTGATTAAGATGGATATTATATAAAATATCTTTTAAATATTTCACCTTTAGTATGAAAGTCATATCATCACCGTGGATGATGACGATAAGTAATCTACATGATATATGTGAGTGTATATTGACTCACAAGATTGTGATAGTCCTTTAAGTTGCTTTTGCTTGTGTGGTTCTCACTCATAAAACTTGAAGGAAATATATATTAATTATGTGAATATAATGCTCATGTAGCCAAAAGTAAAAATACTTATAAATTACATCAGTTATTAGTCTTTATAAAACCTAACTAGAATATAAATGTACATATGCAGTAACTATCAAGGATAATTGATGAGCTACTTAAAGGGTATGGACTTGTGAATAACTCAATGGTGAAAATTATCTTGTATGAGGGAACTATCATTAAGATAAGCTCAATGGTGAAAATTATCTTGTATACCTTCAGGGCAAAAAAGTTATTTTATAATATTACAACTTTCATTCTATATCCAAACACAATATAATTTAGATTATTCAAATATGTATCACTCGAATTAAGTGGGAATACCTAGGATCTAAAAGACATCAAAATTCATAATTATCCCATTTACTAAGAATTGCATTGTCTCATTATTGGTTAACATATCTACTGATGTTGTTCCCATGGGATTAATATCTAAAAAAAATCTCATCACTACTTGTATAACCATATACTTATACATTTTTATTGATAAAAATGAGTTGTAAGATATTGTCTAATTGATAAATTAAGTAGCATAACAAGTTGCAACACCATTCGATAGAATCTTGATCTTATAAACCCATTTTAATTGATAACAAAATTTCTAGAGGGAAGATCAATCATATCCTATGTTCTAGTCTTATGTATTGCATCCAACTCTTTCTTCACAGCTTGTTGCATCAAAGGGTTAGATGATGCCTTATAAAATGTCTAATGTTCTTGGAGAGATGCAAGAGCATAAAAAAATGAAAGTCATGAATATCAAAAGAAAGAGTAGTTAACCAATGGGAATTGATGAAGTGAATGAGAGTCAGAAGGGCCAACAAGATCCACAACTAGAGACTTGAAGCAGTATTAGTAGGCACATCGATAACAATGCTGGAGACTCATCAAATGTAGGAGGAGGTATATCAGAAATAGAAAAGAAAAACTTAGATACCAAGGGGGGATGAAGTGGAAGACTCATCTAGAAAAAGGTCAGAAAGAGAATCGACAAAAACAATAGGTAAAATAAGAATGCGAGGTTGTTTATAAAATATTTTGTGCTCCCAAATGATCACAAGGTGAGAGACATGAAGACACTTGCTAATGTGATTATATCATAACACCTAGAGGTGTCAAACGTGCCGGGCCGGGCCGGCCCGGCACGAGGCACGGCACGGTTCGGTCGTGCCTGGGCCGGCCCGGCACGTTCAAAAACCGTGCCCGGGTGAATTAAATCCCGTGTCGTGCCCGGCACGGCACGCCGGCACGGGTCCATCCCGTGCCAGTTCACGCCGGCACGCGTGGCACTGGCGGCGTGCCACGCGTGCCGTGGCGTGAGTCGTGAGTCGCGACTCACGGTCACGACTCACTGAGTCGTGACGCAACCGGGCCCCGCCCCCGGTAAAAAGACCGCGGGTCGGGTCCAAACAGACCCGACCCGCCCCGCCCCGCCTGCCCTGCCCCTGCCGTGCGCCCGTGCCGCCTGGCCAAGCCAAGCAGTGCCCGAGCGGGCCGGGCAAAGGCCGTGCCCGACTTTAACACACCGTGCCGTGCCGGGCACGACACGGTACAGTGACACCTCTAATAACACCTATAACTTTTATTGAATAATTTCATACCCAAGAAAACAAAACAAATGAGAATTAGACCAAAGTTTATTTCATTCATGATCTTAAAGAAGATCAAGACAGACATATCAAAAGACTCTAAGTAAGTAATAAGAGGAAAAAAAATAAATAATAGATCACAAAAAAATTAATTATGAATAATGTAAGGACACCCATTGATGATGTAAATGGCAATATGAGTAGCTCGATCCCCCTCATGGCCAAGAAGGAGTAGAAGTGGTAATAATAGTAGCATAAAAAACTTCAAGAATATGAGAAGCTTACCCTCAACCCTACCATTTTCCAAAGAAGTGTCAACACAAGAGGAATGAAAAATAATACCAAATTGATATACAATAAAAGTAAATTCATTTAATTTATTTTCTTGGGCATTATCAAATCTAAAAAATTTGATAGATTTATAAAACTATATTTCAATCATTTTGGTAAAGTCACGATATATTTGATGAAGTTTAGAATGCTTTTTAAAAAAACAAATTCAAGCATATCAAAAAAATCATCCATAAAATTAACAAAATAATATGACTCACCATGAGTAGCAATGAGAGAAGACCCCAATACAATTGAGTGAATAAGATCAAAAAGAGAAAGGGTATGAGAAATATTATTATAGTTTATTTGCTAAATTAATAAGACTTACAATCAAAAAATTTGTTATAAATTAAACCTAACGAGCTCCTAGAAATAGGTTGTTTAATCTTATAAATAGATGCTTGATCGATCAAGGGAAGAATGACAAAGGCAAGGAAAAAGATATTCTTTCTTGAAATGATATAAATAAAGAAATGAGAAGATGGTAAATGAAGAAAGATGAGCTCAAACAACCTTCCAACCTTATGGGCAGTCTCACTGATATGACCCATATGAGAATCCTGCACTACAACTCTTGTGGAAGAAAATGTAAAAGAAAAACTTAAATTCAATGAATTTCCCAATAAATAGAAGATTATGAATAAGTTGAGGAATTTGATAAACATTGAAAGTATACAAAGTTGGTATAGAGATATTATCAAGATTAGAGACATGCATAGAAGAACTATTTGCAGTATATATGGTAGGAAGATAAGTGGTAATGTGTGAAGAGACAATATCAATAAAAAATTTTATATAATTTTAGTAAGTAGAAACAAGAAGCCATATAGGAGAAGTGTTTGATATCATAGAAAGAGCAATATTAAATGTACTAGAAAATAGAAGATGAACATGATTAACCATATCTTATCGATATGCCATTGAGAGAGAAGTATGACCAGACTTGGAATGAGATTCCATAGCTGATAATTTAGACTGAGTCAAGGCAATAGTGTTCTAAAGAATATGTTAATTAGTATCACATGCTTCAACAGAATGATTCTTATTCTTATTGAAACTACATATAAGAAGAATCTTCTTATTGTTAAGTTGCCTGACATTATTTCAATTTCCTTTAGAAACATATGTAGATGAACTAGCTAAAAGAAAAAAATAGGAGTAGCAATCTGTAGAATAGTAATTGAAATAGCAAGAACCATGATCTGAGTAGAAAAGAGATTGGTCTAAAGACTTGTCTCATCATTAACTAATCTACAAACACCTTGTGATACTATTGATAAAAAATTCTTGGGTAGAATAAGACTTTTGACTGATTCAACTTCATCACGAAGTCTCATTAAAAATTAAAATAGTCATTCTTGTTCACTACAAACATAAAGCAATTTGGTAGTGGAAAAATTGGAAAGAACAAGCTCATATGTAGGTAATTGATCCCATATAGATTTTAATCAGTTGTCATACATAGTAATCTGCTCACCTATAGAGGTGTCAACCGAGTAGGGCCGGCCCAGTCCAGCATGAGGCACGGCACGATTCGGCCGTGTCTGGGTCGGCATGACACTAGAATTTTTTGTGCCCATGACCATGTCATGCCTGTCCACGGCACCAATCGTGCCGTGTAGTGCTGAGGCCAACCGGGCCTTGTGCCGTGCCTGGCCCGGCATGAGCTGAGAAACCTTATTTTTTTTAAATTAGGGGTTCGGCCCGATTAGGCCGAACCCAGTGAATTCATGCCACATGCTCGTGCCGGGCTGACCTCCACGCAATCAGCTCAGGCATGGCACGATATAGTAATCATGTCGTGCCTGACCCAACACGAAAGCATGGTCAGGCTGGCTAAAAACAGGCTGAGCCCACCCGACACGTCTTATTTGACACCTTTATCACCTAGTTCTTGATAAAGTTTACATGTGAGCTTGAAGTTACGAGCATTACTCAACCCAACATACCTAGTAACAAGTATCATACATCTTTAGCAATATCAAGGCTGCCAAATTCATCAATATTGGATGGAATATATATATTGTGAAACCAATTGATGATTTGATGATCAATACTTTTTAATTTTCAATTTGAAGGGTATAGGTAACATTACTTTTTTTTTCTAGAATAGGATGGTCACTAGAGATACAAAGTCATAACTTGTGGCCTTTGAGATACTTATGCACGGCTTGAGATAGCAAAATAAAATTATTTTTGTCATAAATAATATGAATTAGTTGAGAAGTCTTATCACTAGTCATATCTAAATTCCAAATTAAAAAACAAAAAGCAAAAATGGATTCATGATGTGAAAATAAATCAGAATGCATCAAGTCTAATTTTTTATTTCCATTCAATAGTCAATGATGCTGATGTGGCGTGGCGGCACTTGGGGATGTTCATTGTGACCTATTGCAACTAACGTGAACATCTCAACAAGCTCTACCTCTGAATGGCCTATAACTTTAGTTTTAGGCTTGCAGATGTACGAAATAATTGAAAAATTGTAGTTTTCACTAGAAAAATGAGTTATACAACAACAATAATGCCTAGACTATGAGAGTAGTGAAAGAAAAAAAAAATAGAGAATTACTTTGATACCATGAAGAATGACTCGAGTCTTTGCTTATTAAAAAATTGCGTTCTATACATGTGCAAGACTAAGGCCTATATAAGTTATGCAAATCGAAAAATAATTGAAAATACACAATGATACAAAATAATAATCTAATAGGGGAGACGCAATATCATGAAATTTAAGAGATTTTAGTTTCAATAATCAAATTCATACTCCAATTTTATTTTATAATTCTGAATTCTTCACTAATTATATAATGTCCTTTACATAGATTAATTCAGTTACTATAATAACTAGTTGTGGGTTTGGCTAGATTTGGTCTGTATTCATCCAACACTAGAAATGTCTTTGATGATCATGATGTGATTGACAAAAATAAGAAGCTTCGACAATGGGATGAGCAACATATAATAATCGTCCAAATGAGTTAGAAAATTAAAAATGTAGGGTTCAAATTAGGTTTTTTATATGAGAGCAAAACTAACTGTGATGATGTGGCATGTTGATGTGGCAAACTAGAGGGTATTTTTGTCCTAAAATGCCAGTTGAGACTTGAGAGGGATTAGGTAGAGCTGGGAATATGTGCTAGCCTAGCCCATTCGGGGCAGAGCCCACCTGGCCATGGTCCAAAATGGGCCAGGCCAATTTGACCCATTTTTATTTGGGCTAGCTATTTGCAAACCCAGCCAACCCTACATGGGTTGTGGACCAAAATGAGCCAAATGGGCTAAAAGACTAAAATATGAGAAAGCTGAATGCAATTATATTTTTATGTAAAATTTTTTTTTCATCAACATGATAAAAACTAAAACAAGCTAAAAAATTGCATACTCTTCAATTACAATACATGTTTTAATATATATATATATATATATAACAAATTGTATGTGATCATATTAAATAAACAAACTAGTGGATAGTAAAATAATTAAATAATATATTTAAATATACAAATCCAAATTTTCAATTAAAATTTAAATTTTCCTAATCTTCAATTATCATCCTCATCATCTTTAACAACAACATTCGACTCCACATTAGAAAGATATACATTATTAATATCGGTTGAGTCATCATCATCAAAATTATCTAAAAATAAAACAAACACAAGTTAATACATAATAAGTAATTATATAAAAGGAATATTTATTATGAATATTCAAAATCAAGTAACCAATTTCGGGTGCATATGAGAGCTTGGACTATCATCAAGCATAGAACTCCTATATTTGTTTAAAATATGGGAGCCAATACTAAAAGCAAATTCTGATGCTACAGTAGTTATAGGAATACTCAAAATCACATGTCATTCTTGTAAGATCATTGAATATATTGCTTTTGTCTTTCCAATAACCAAGCACATCAAAATTTTCAGAGAATAAAATTATTAACTCTTCTAAATAAAGATCAAGTTGAGACTAACCATAAATGTTAGTTACCTAGTAATCAAATTCTTTAAAATCCTATCAAATGACAAATAAATATTACATTAAACAAATAAACATTTCATTTAAAAAATAAAATGGATTTCATTGAAGGAAACTTACATCATTGGTAGGCAACTTCTCCATCTCCCTTTCTCCTCTAACAATAATTGGTGGTTGACTTACATTTGAAGAAATATGAGTCAAGGTAGTTGATAAACATTTTTTTCTATATTCCTCATAAAGTGTATTCAAAGATTTATTAACCTTTTCTAATCTTTCTTCATAGCCATATGGGTCAAGTTTTGAATAAGTATACTTTAAGAAATTAAGCTTCTTTGTTGGATCAAGAATATCCCCAAATGCAAGAACCACACTATATTCATTCCAATACTTATCAAAATTTTCCTTCATTCTACTACACATATTTTGAATCAACAAATCCTCATTTGCCAAGTTGGATTTCAAAAGAAGTTCTATCCTCCAAATTTTTTCAAAATACAAATTAAAAGTAGGATAGGATGATTCGAAAATCAAGTTAGTCATTTTATAAAATGGTTTCAAGAATTCATACATTGAAATTGATTTAAACCATTCATCGTTTGATGGACACCACTTATAATTTTTATCAATCAAATTCAAACTATGAAAAGCCCAATGATAATTGATTGCACTCTCAAGCATTGTATAAGTAGAGTTCTATCTAGTAACACACTCTAATCTCAATCCTATTGATGTATCAACCCCACCAACTTGTTCAACACATTGAAAGAATTATTTTTTCCTGCTCTCTTATGCCCTTGCATAGTGCACACTTTCTCTAATTTTTAGCAATGCATCACTAGCAACCATCAATCCATCTTGAACAATAAGGTTCAAGGTATGTACATAACATCTTATATAAAAAATTCTCCATTAGGTAATAAGCTATTTGATAAATATAGATGTTCTTTCAATATGTTTTGCGTGTTATCATTTGAAGATATATTATTCAGAGTAATGGAAAATATTTTTTTTTCTATTACACAATCTTTAAAAATTCCAAAAACCTTCAGTGCCAAATCATGATCAGTGTGTGGAGATTGCATGTGAGTAGATGATAAAATTGTACTCTTATGCTTCCAATCTTTATCAACTTAATGTGCAGTCAAAGAGATATACTCAATATTAGTGCATGCAGTCCAACAATCAGAAGTCAAGCACACTCTACCCGAAATTTGGCCTAATTGCTGCTTCAATTTTTCTTTTTCAATCCTATATTTCTTCATCACATCACACGTAGTTGTTTTTCTAGAAATACTTCTATAATCTTCATTCAAAAATTTTTGATACTTTCTAAACACCATCTACTCAAAAATATTGAAAGGAAGATCATGTGCAATAATCAATTCAGACAATATCTCTTGATTTATCTTATAGTCATTTTCTCTTCCTCAACTTCCTTTCGCAATTAATTAGCATCCCACCTATATTACTTCTACAAGTGTATTGCTTCCCACAAGCCTTACATTTACATTTTTCCTTTCCATCTTTACTAACCCCAGTTTTCATAAAACAATTCCACACATAAGAGGTAATGGACTTAGCCCTTTTGGTCTATGGTTCAATAGTCTCATGACTCTTATCAACATTAAAGTTATTCACAAAACTAGCATTTGATGGTATTTCACAGTCTTCATCATCACAACTAATACAATTTGATTCCTTTCCGACACTAGAGGAGGTCATAATATAAGTCTGTTATTGATTAAAAAAAACATAAAAAATTTTTGATAAAAACATTAATATAAGAAACCACAACTATTTGAATATATGCATGCAAGTAGATTGATCAGATTAAATGATAACCATATTCATTAATAATTTCCAAGAACCAATCAAATAGAATGATTCTAGAAAATAACTACTTGATTATTAAATAATTTCTTCAATGGATAAACTATAACTTTACATATTTCATTCATTTTCATTAAAAACTAATCTATGCATCTTTACATAAAATCATGATCTAATAAATTTGATAACATTTAATACAGTTTATGTTTCTGTTCTATTTTCTTCCAAAAGTGTATTTTTTTTCCTGCATGTTTTATTATAATAAATTAAAATTTAAAAAATCATTTTATAATATCTGGTAAAAAAATTCTTTTTAAAAATTAAAAATAACCTATTACTTTTAAATGTGCTTTAAAAATGACGTTTATGTGTAATGTTTAGTTTTTTTTTTTGAATCATTTTATATAAAAAACTAAAAAATATCTGAAAAATATTATATTTTATTTCTTAAAAAAATAGAAAATAGTTTTTTGTCTGATATATATATTATTTTAGTTTTAGAGTGAGGAAAATTATTCACAACAAATCATTATTAATTCAATTAAAATTTAACAATATTTAATAAGTTTACCTTTTTGTTCTATTTTGATATTTGTAAACTAACTTTTCTTCCTTTCCTTTTCATGCTTTAAATTACTCATTAATCAATGGATGCCTAAACTTGAACTTAAAGTCTACTAGAGTAGCTAGAAGGATGGATAATGGATTTGTTTAGACTCTAGAAGCAGAATAAAGTAAAGGCAAAAAAAAAAAAACACACAAATGCATAGAATAGAAATCATAGACACATTATTTATGGGACTCAAAAAAGGCAAAATACCCATCATGATTCATGACATCATGGAACAAAATAATGAAGGCAAGCTTTTTTCCATTCAACATCACATTTGATATAGTGTTTTGGAAGGTAAGCATTAAGCTTCGTGGAGGGTCTCTTCTTCTACGTGGTCATATGATTTTTCAGTTTTTTAAGTCAATCTAAGCATGGTTTCTATCCTCATTTTTGATCTCATCTTCCAAACGGTCACATGCTTTTTCAATTTTCTAAGTCAATCTGAAGCATGCCTGCATGGTTCATTTCCCCACTTCTAATCTCATGGAACAAAATTACACTGATTCTCCACATGTAAAGATGATAACTTGTTAATTATTTACTTCAAATAAATTCACCACAAACCTTGCAAGTCTACAACCAATAAAACCAAGAGGACCCATGAATAAGGAAGAGCGAAGAACCCACATACCGAGTTGGGCAGACAAAACAGAGGTGCAGAAAGAAAATGGAGAGAAAAGATTGAGACGTTGAAGGAGCGATCATTGAAGGGTTGAGGCAAGATTTTTCGATAGCCGACGAGATTCTTGGATGATCAACGGTTGGTGTCTTAGTGAGAGAGATCAATGAGAAAAAAATAAAAATTTGAGAGAAATAACAAATAGGATTGAGCAACATAGACAAAATAAAGATTACAAAAAATTCTATTTATATGGTAGAAAAAAAATAAAAATGATAATATAAAAAAAATGGGCAAGGTGGGCTAACTCTGCCTGAAACCGATTGGCCCGCTAGTTTAATTGAACCGGGCCAAACAGTCCGAATTTTACTTGTGCATTCATCTTTGAGCCCAGACCTCTAAAATTTTGGGCCAACCCACTCTGATCTATTGGGCTCAACCCATATTTTTTGAATTTATAAAATCGAAAGTCATAATATTTTATTATTTTAATAATAGGGAAGAATAGCACAAAATTTACTAATTCTTTTGTCCAGCAAATATGACGCATGTTCCCTCCAGATTGCAAATGCTGTGTCGTTCTGAATCGATCCCACCATGAATTGATTGACCCTCGACCGTGTCATAGTCATCTATTCGCAGTCCTACTTGCAGCAGTCGGCTGAAAGCGAAAGAGAAGCATACAGCATACCCCATAGATTCTAGTAGGAGATTGTTGACAGGCAAATGGGATCTGGAAAGGAAATCTTCCTGAAAGTTGTTTTTAAGAATTTTGACGTCTTCGCGGGGTAAGGATTTTTACTTATCTGTTTAAAAAAAAAATCCGTATCCCTGTAGTGATAATTCCATCCCTGAACGTCGAGCTTGATAATTTTGTTTTTATTTATTTTTCAGGCCTTTGATTGGTCTTGTTTATCCTCTGTAAGTTGGATTTTTTCTTTCCGAATGAATTATCAATGGCCGTAGTGCGTTGAAAATTGATCTCATTAATTTAGGAGTACTTCGCAGCTATGCCACTATCAGGGCAATAGAGACTAGGTCTCGCGAAGATGATCGTCAGTGGCTTGCTTACTGGGTTATTTATTCTATGATCACTCTCTTTGAGAGTACTTTTGAGAAAGTTATTCAATGGTAGCTTTTCTTTATAAGTTTTCCCATAGCAATTCAAATTTAGTTTCGCTTTTCTGTTTCTCGATGGTGATTCTCTTCAGAGATAATGCGTTGCTGCAGGGTACCATTATGGGCTTATGCTAAGCTCATTTTGATCTCTTGGCTGGTCGTTCCCTACTTCAATGGGGCTACATATGTATATGATCACTTCCTGAGGCGCATCTTTCTCAACTCACAACAGACTGTTAATATCTGGTATGTTCCAAGAAAGGTTACCTTCAATGAGCCAGATGATATTCTAACAGCTGCAAAGCAATATTAGAAGGAACCCAACTAACAGGTGTCTCTGTCTGCAAACTGCTAATGTTCTTTTTTATGCTCCTAATACTAATAGTGGCTTGGGGATTTTGATTTTTACTTCCTTAAAACGAGTCTACAATAGTTTTGGATCAAATTGATCATAGTTCACCATGATCTACATATACGATAAAATGTCATGACACAGTAAGTATAGGCTGAGGAATACAATAAAATCCTAATTCATTATTATCATCAAATAAAGTTGAAATTATGTTAAATTTAACTCTTTAGTTTTAAAATTATTTTATAATTTGTAGTAGAGGTATGTGTTAAATGTGAATGTGTTCAAACCATCTCAGAAAATTCTATCTTATCTTTTTATCAATAGAATTATTTTAATTTTCTTTTAATAGTTTTATTTTTAATTCTATAATTTTTAGTCTTATTATATATTCATCTTTCCATCCCCATATATGCTAATCATCTCTTTTTAATATTTTTGTTTCTTGATCGCTCATTTTTTATTTTCTTACAATGTATATAATAAAATTCTAATTAAAATTCTAAATTTAACACCATCCCACTATATTATATTTGTGTCATCTTTGTTTTATAAGCTGAATTGATTTCCAGTATCCATTTTTAGATTCAGAATGGTTCTAAAAGAATCAGATTCTGATCCAGAAACTATCATTGAGTTCTTTCTGTTTTATGTTTAGATAGATATTCTGAAAGCTACATGGAATACACGGAACAATTGTTAACTATTTATCACTATGATAAGTGATGATCCTGAACAAAAAAATAATTGATCAAGAAGAGATTAATAGAGAAGTGAGATCAAAGATATAATAATACCAAAATGGTTTTCAAGACTAAAGAGCAACCCACCCATCAAGTAATTCTTGTGCATTATGTCCTTGATCTACTTAGAGATACTTGAATGTTGAAAATAAACTAGCAGGTAGTAGTTATTGTAATTTATTTGAATCACAATGCTATGAGATAAAAAACATTTCTATAGTCAAGATTATCATCAATCTCTTATTTTTTATGAAAAATGATTATCTTTGATAAAAGTAAAAATTTATAGTAAATTTCTTCTCAGAGTAAGTTGATCTCCAACTTAAATTTGAAAAGTCGGGTAGCTGAAACCTAAATTTGATTGTAATTACTAAAAGTGAGTTCAAAATAAAGATATTTTTTCTATAACTTAGTATGAGAAAAGTTATATTCAAGTGAATCTATAATAAAAAATTTTAAAAATAATTAATTATTTTAATTGCATATTATATTTAGTTTAGTAATAATAAAATATTTATTTTTTTTATTCTTGTATATGTAGTATAGCCAATTGGAAAGTTTGTATTAGACAAGAAATTAGTATGACTTAATATGAGTATGTACTAGAGTATAATTTTGAATATCAGTATTTGTGAGTGTATCAATTGTATATTTTTTTGCTGGAGTATTTCATCTATATCTTAATATAGTATATATGTCTGTCCAAAAATTTTGTTTGTAATTATAATCAAATATATTTTTTGATTTGAGTAATTCCCAGTGACACATTTGTATAAACTAAAAAAATCATTGTAGTGAAAATTTTATAAGTCAAGTACTTGGTCATTATTTTAGATAATATAATGTATTTCATAATTTATAAATTGAGTCTTATTGTACTATTTAAAGTCTTAGTGACTGTTCTTTATACATTTCATCCTCAAGATAATCATAAAGAAAATTATTCTTTATTTTTAATTACTATAATTCTTAACAATGAGAAACTATCAATGATATTAATATCCATACAAATGTTATTTTGATTAGCAAAGTGAAATATCATAATAATTCATATTAAGTATTTGAGTAAATTTTTTATAATGTCTCATCTTTATGTTATTTATATTGTATCTAGGCTATTCTTCATCTTGAATTTTGATATGTGATCAACAATATATTTTTTTAAAGTTTGTGGTATTAGTTTTCAAATCTTATTGAAGTGGAAGATATTTATTTTTTTAATATAATTTCTGTTATTTTTGATGAGATAATATTTTTGAAAGAGACTTAATTATCTTAGTATTTTCATAAAAAGTAATAAAAAAGATAAAAGATGAGAGAATATACGAGTATAAAAATACATATAAAATATGATAAAGTATAATTTTTTTTGAAAAATAATCAGAAATTCAAGACTAAAAAAATCAATTGTAGGATAATTTGACTTTTTTTTGACACTTTATTCTACCTTAAACATGCTCTTAGAATAGAATATAAGTTTTATGTGGTTAAATTTTATTATTATTTTTTTATTTTGTGATAGGAGCTGACTTGTGAGCTACCAGATTATTTGAACACAATGGTGATTTAATTTATTGAAAATTTAATCTTGTAGAATCAATCTATTTTATGCATGTTGAAATAAATGATGATTTTATTAGAATGTTATCATAATGTAAACCAATAATTTTAGATATTATAGATGAATAACTCTCTCCTATTTAAAGATCTAAGCGTGATTACAAATAACTAAAAAAAAATATATATTCAAAATATCATATGAGGTCTTTTTCTTCTCAACTTTGTTAAAGAATAAATCATTTTAAAGAAAGATCAAATAATTTTGATATCCTTTTCAACTACAAGAGTAGATAGATATTCTTTATTGTCATATGTGTTATCTTGTCATGTTTTAGGGTAAAATTCTGAACAAAATAAATATTTCAAAGTATTCGTAAGTTACTTAAATAGTACTTTTTAAGGTGGACTATCTAATTGAGTACGTTGTGTGAAAGGACATAAGACATATGGTTGATGATGCATATTGTAATTTGTAATTAAATTTGTGGTTCTTCAAAAATTTGTTGTATCACTTTTATCAAAGGATAATATGAGTCATATTAACAAAAAATCTTTTTTTTTTAACTTTTTATCACTTTTTTAATTAGGAGTGTGTCACACAAGAAATCTAATGCATGATCTCATAAATAATATAATAACTATAAAAATTTATTTGATTTGTATTCAAATGAATTATCACAAATAATATTTTTCATGTTCTTACCAAATTAATTTTTATTTTTTATAAAATAATGAAAAATAATTAAGTAAAGCATATAAAATTATTAATAAAATTAATAAAATATTTAAATAAATATTTAATCTTATCTTCATTAAGTTTTTATATGTTTAAGTGTATTAAATTGACTAAGTCTTTATTTACATAAATCTGGAGTGCAAGATAGAAAGATTTGATTTGTATTCTTAAATGACAAGCCTCACATCTTAGTATGAAGATATTTTTAATATTAGGATTCAAAATTTCTAATTTTACCATATATGTGTGACTAAGCTAAGAATAACCATGTAATAAGGTAAATGTACTCAAACATCTAATGAAACACCTTACTATATAATTAAGAACATATAATGTATGCTTCTCAATCTTAAATATAGTCATTCTTGATATTTTTTTATCCTTAAAAAAAACTCATAGTTAAATTATGTAGAAAGATAATTCATAAAATGAAGACTAATAGAAAAATTAACTATAAAAAGAATTTATTAAATAAACAAAGTCTTAAGTTGAATACTGTTATAATCAATAATTTTTAATAATTTATCATTAATTATTTTATTATTAAAAGAACAAATATATGTATTAAATAAAAACAAATTATCTGTGTTGTGACTATTGACTTTTGAGGTCATATCTTCGTAGTTGAAAGTGAGAAATATGTAATATCCAAAAGACAAGAAGTAAATGTTGTCTTACAAGAAAATTTAGTATGTTCCTCTCTAGTAAGAATGGTTTGAGTAACCAACATGTCTCTCTATATATCTGGTAGTAGTGCTCTCGATCCTCGTTGAAAATAACCAAGGGCGTCACCATTCACAGTTATGCCCTTTTTTCTATATTATGTACATTGTAGGAAGAATATCATGCATTTGCATATGAGCACTCTATGATACATCACTTCTTCCTCGATTGATGCTAAATTGCTAGTAGTGAGTTGGCTTCTTTATCACAGAGACACACACATACTTTATGGTATAATTTTGCCCAAACACATTTTTTTTATGTTCAACAGAATCTACCCAAACACATACCACACGGTACACACACCTTACTATACTGTCAAAACATAATTTTGTCTAAAAACATTAACCTTGGGAGCTGGAAGTGGTGCTTTGTGGAACCAGTGTTCTGTTACCATGGATGATGTTGGCACTCTTTTGATGTTGTTGGCATCACTTTTTCTGTAGCAAATTTGATGCTGATGGGTGAAAGTAGTGCAGTAATCACCAAAACATTTGGTGTTCAATAGAATCAGTTGGTGGTGGTGTTCTAGAGATGATGCTATTATCAGAGTGTGGTGGAAACAACAATGTTGGCGATAATTCATCTTTGAAACAAAAACACTAATTTTTTTAGAAATCCTAAATTTTTTTGATATATGTAAAATAGAAACTCGTTTTGATTTTTTCTTGAAAAGTGTGAAAATAAAACTTTTATCTCAAAAAAACTCAAAAACTCATAAAAATAAGGTGTACAAGTTAATCCACTATAAATAGGCACGTGTTTGGATCGGTATGGCCAACATATTTAGTACATTCATCTATAAAGTAAAATAGACTTGGATAAAATAAAGAAAAAAGACAACAAATATAAACCATAATAGTGATAATGCATTATAGTATATCTGATTAATTTTATGATTATTTTCTTGAATATATGATAATTTATCATACTTTTTGTAATGACCCTTCGTGATAGAATTTCTAATTGAGATTGGTAGCAAATTTTGTCCACAGTCCATAGGATTATTTTTAAATTGTTTTGAGGATATAATTTTAATTACAAATTGTCTAATTAATAAAATATTTTTTTTATTAATTATGATATTACATTGTTTTGAACCTTACATTTAGGTGAAAAATTTTAGTTTTCCTTATGTATTTGGATGTATATGCTTTCTATAAAAACTTTTACTTGGGTGTGGGGATAATTTACAAAAGGTAATCATATGTATTTTTGTTAAATACTTTGTTACTCAAAGAGTACATGTATTACTCATTTATAAAAGATAATGATTATTAATGCTGATATTAATTTTTTAGATATATTTTTTCTTTAAGAATCTAATGAGAACTATTTAGGCTCAATAAATTGTTAATTTTTTTCTATTTTGAGTTTAAATGGTGCTCATATTTGAGCTCCAACAAAACAAGTATTCTTTGCTCAATTTTATTTTTAGGTTGTTGGGTCTTTTTATTATGATTTTTGTTTCTAATCCTCTTACTTGCCAATAGTATTGCAAGATATTGATTTTTGCTCTAGTAAGAGCAAAGGAATTTTTGATAAAGAAGTTTTATTTTCATATAATTATTTTTGATTAGTCCAATTTAGATGCTTTTAATTCTTTTTATTTCTTAGTATTATTGTAGGATGTTGAGATTTAGTTTAGAAAAAGTGAGATTTTGTTATAATAAAAAAGTTTCTTTAACTATTATTTTTTTTGATTGATCTAATATAGATGTCTATTCTTAATTAGTTTGATTTGCGTTGTCATATTGATGAGAGATTAAATTTATATTGTCTAACATAAATTCTAGTATCCTTTGGATTACATTCAATAGTTACAAACTAGAATATGATGGCTATCATTAGAGGTGTCAAACGGGATATGTCGGGCCAGCCTGACCTATAGGTGTCAAACGGGCCGGCGGGCACGGCCCGGCCCGTTTTATAAGGGCACGATCGTGCTATCGTGCCGTGCCCGGCCCGGCCCGGTTTAAAAATAGGCGGGCTCGGCATGGCCATACGGGCCAGGGCAGAGGCTGACCCGAGCAGCCGAGCCCTAGTCCCGAGACTGAGAGTGAGAGAGAGGCAGGGGCAGGCCGGAGGCCGCACGGACAGGCAGAATATTGTTTTTTTTTTTAAATAAATTTATATATTGTAAATTGTATTGCTTAAGTGTAGAGTATTAATTATTAAGTATAAATTTTTTTAAAAATCATAAAAATAAAAATTAAATAAAAAAACAAAGTTTAGAAATTTATTTTTTTTATCAAATTCAAATTAGTTTAGCTTTTATTATATTTATTAATTATATATTAAAGTTATTAATTTTTAAAATAAAATTTAAATTGTAAAAAAAATAAATCAATACATTATGTTAGTAAAAATAAAAATTAAACAACACAAATGAAAAATTACCAATCATGCATTTGAAACCGATGGTCCGAACAAAACAAGTATAAGTTTCAACACAACGTACAAACAAAGCGTACAATACAATGAATAAAAAAACATCGAAAAAAAAATAATAGATCATCATTAATCGTCAATCGGCATATCATGAGAATCATCAGCCGCAACATCAAGATCAGTATCATATGAATCATCATCATCGGCAATCAACTCCTCCGCCAGCGTAGTGGATGTGGATGCGACTGCAGTGTCTGTCTCAGTCCCAGCTCTAGCATGATTATGGATGCTAAACGTCGATTCCTCCCAATCCTTCAAACAACATGCCAAGGTCTCAACCATATCTGGACGTAATCTTGATCTCCTATCCGAAATTACGTTCACTGCAACAGAAAAAGCAGACTCCGATGCTACGCTCGACACCGAAGGAGTCAGTAGATCCCATGCCATCCTAGATGACACGGGATAGGTGGACTCATATGATTTACATCACTGTAATAAATCAAGATTCTTAGTATCAGAATGTGATAGGATTGAGCAGTAATCGGTATCTAAGTACCGAGACAGCTCGCTCCTATGTGATGGTCCACCCCTACGTTTCCCCCTTGCTAGATGAATGGAATAATCGTCATCTTCGAACAAGGTATCAATGTCCGTTATCATTGTCTCACCACCACCACCACCACCACCACCATACCTAGTATCGTAGTATGTGAATATGTCAGTCAACTTCTCGTGGATGAACCCTTCAGGTGGCTCTTCCAGGTTCATGCACGAGGAAATGAAAGTCAGGGTGTTTTCTACCCCTTCCACCTTAACCCTAGGGTCCATGCATGCAGCGAGGCAATAAAGAGATGGAACGGTGGATCAGTACTTCAAGTACTTGGACTCATATGTACATATCAAAAGATATGTACATATCTTTTGATAATATACACATTATATTGATTCTTCATCAACACCCCTAAAATTTATATTTATATTATTTTAAAGTATGTTTATCTACTGCTATTTGCCCAATTTTTTATTTTTTAGGTGACAAATCAATGCCTTTGAAGAAAATATAATTTTTGTCTCGAACCTTTCTATGAAGTTAACATTATTATATATATTTATGTCAATATCACATTTATTATTATTAAATTCACTATGATATTTTTTTTACTAATTGTATTTATTAAATAAATTATAAAATTAAGAAAAAACGCAAAACATTAAATATAAAAAAAATATCATTATCATAGATCATTTTGTTGTAAAAACTATATCACTTTCAAAGTCTAACATCGAGTCAAGTTGCACTGGCAAACTCACACCACCATTTATCCCATATGCATAAGCATACATCGTAAGCCATAATTCTTTAAATAAATAATTCTATAAATAATTACATAAAAAACATATCATATATTTAAATTTTAAAGGAGTAAATAAAGAAAAGAGGTACAAAAGGAGAGAGAGAAAAAAAATTTTAAATAAAAATTCTAAATTTCTTATAATCTATTTATTAAAAAAAGAAATATTTAATTTTTTTTTATTTTTTTAATGATATAGAGCCAGAATCATGATAGCTAGAGGTGTCAACCGGGCCGGGCTAATCCAGGCCGACACGAGATAGGGCATGGGAATTTCCCATGCCTGTGCCGTGCCGTGCTGTGCTGAGGTCAACCAAGCCTCGTGCCATGCCTGGCCTGACACCTCGGCACGAGCCAAGAAACTACCTCAGTAGCAGAAGCTGAGCCCAACAGGCAAGACTCACTGAGCCCCAAAGTGAAAAAAAATCACGGCGACCCAGCTGCTCACCGCTGAAACCCTAATTTTTTTATTAGGGATTCGGTGACACGACAGCCCGTGCTGAAACTCTAATTTTTTTTAAATTAAGGGTTCAACAACATGCTGGCAACGGCGCACGCCAAACCCCTATTTTTTTTTAATTAGGAGTTCGGCATGACTAGGCCGATCCCGGCAAATTCGTGCCACGGTCCCGTGACGGGCTAACCTCCACGGCACCGTGCGGGCCATGCACTGCACAGAACAGAAACCATGACATGCCTGGCTTGGCACGAAATCACGTTCAGGCTAGAGGTGTCTAAGCGGCCGAACCGGGCCGGGCCGGCCCGGCACGTTTTTATACCATGCCCGGGCCCGTGCCGTGCCCGGGTTAGGCCCGAGCCGTGCCGTGCCTGGCCGGGCACGGCATGCTGGCACGGTTTCTTCCCGTGCCGGTTAGGTTTCATGCTGGCGGTGGGCACGTGTGGGCGTGACCCGGCCCCTCCCGAAATAAAGCCCGCAGGTCGGGTCTGAATGGAACAACCCGCGATCCCAACTCCCGACCCAATCCCAACGGGAAAAAAAAAATTTTCAAACCTTATTGAATTTCAGCCGTTGGATTCGCCTCCAACGGCTAGGGGACAGAATCCAAAGGTCCTCATGATTGTGCCCCCTAATTATATATTAAAAAATCAAAAAAATATAAAAAAAATATATTTTTTTATAATAAATTAATATCTTTAATCTATAAATTCTACCCCCCCTATAACATTTATGTTTTTCAAAAACATAAAATCTCTTAACACTCTCTCTCTCTCACATAAACCTTGCATCTCTCTCTCGGGCCTCGCGATTTTGCTTTCGGCTTGGATTTTCGTGAAACTCGACTTGAGTTTTGAACATCAGAGCTTCCCGCGGTGCACCTTGCACGTGACTTACCTCATTGCTTTTATCGGGTAATTTATTTTACGTTTTTATTTGCTTTCTCTCTCTAAAGCTTCTCTCTCTAGAAAAAATTAGGAAAAAATAAAAAACATAAAAAATGACAAATATACCTGACACGTTTTTAAATTTGGAAAATAAAAATGTTAGTGTTACACAGACGTCTGCGGCTGCTGAAACTTTGGTTTCTCCAGTCGTATCAAACTAAAGTTCTAAAAAACTAAAAACTAGGAGGACTTCTGTAGTTTGGACTCATTTTAAAATCATAACACAAAAAAATGTTAGGGGTGAGAAACTAGAAATGACACGGTGCAAATATTGTATGGACTTTTAACATGCAAGAGTTCATGTGGGACTGGGCACCTTAAGAAGCATGCCGAATTATACACAAAAAAACATGAACCCTTAGATCCTAGGCAAACCCAACTTGGCACTACATTTTTTGAGACTGGATCGAGTTCAGTTTTAAAGTTTACTCCCTTCGTATACTATAGCGAGTTGGGTAGGGACGGCATGGCCAGGCTCATCACATTGATGGATCTTCCGATCAGATTTTTAGAAGATCCGAGGGTAGTGCGCATCATGCAGACTTATTTTCAGCCTTCCTATCGTAGGATTCCTAGGTCCACATCTAGGAGTGACATACTAAAGATATATAAGTTAGAAAAACAAAAAATTATTAAGGAATTTATGGCATATAGTGGAGTAGTGTCCGTGACGTCCGATATATGGACAAGTCACGATGATTCTTCTTATGCATGTCTCACGAGTCACTATGTAGATTCTAACTGGACAATCAATAATAAAAAAATTTTAGGATTCACTGAGATTCTTCATCCTCATGATGGCCCGGCCATTTTTGAGTGCATGATGAAAATATTTAGGGAATATAAAATTCAAAATAAAATTTTTAGTGTCACATTCGATAACGCTTCTAATAATGGAGTAGCGATCAATATGTTTGTTATGAATATTAGAGACGCACCATTAGGAGAAATCTTTCATGTCAGATGCAAGTGTCACGTGATTAACCTGATTGTTCAAGCGGGTATGAAGGTGTGTTCCCCCGCGTTGGATAATATACGCAATGCACTAAAGTATATTCGCACTCATCGTAGACAACAAGAGTTTGGTACTCTCTGTTTGTCTGCGAATCTTAAGAAGAAATTTCAATCGGATGTGAGATATCATTGGAATTACACGTACCTGATATCGGAATCATGTGTTGGATACGAACACGTGATATCCGACTACGTCAATAGTAAGAGTGACGAACTTATTATTGACGACATTGATTGGGCTTCAGGAATTTTATAAATGAAATTCCTGAAGATATTTTATGACACGACAAACATGTGTTCGTCGGTTTATACGCCCACCACTTGCATTGCACTCCGGTTTATATGCAACATTAGTAGCATGTTTAGGAAGTATCGAGCTGACCCGACGCTTAGCTATATGGTTGCAGAGATGGAGACCAAGTACTTGAAGTACTGATCTACCGTTTCATCTCTTTATTGCCTCGCTGCATGCATGGATCCTAGGGCTAAGGTGGAAGGGGTAGAAAACACCCTGGCTTTCATTTCCTCGTGCATGAACCTGGAAGAGCCACCTGAAGAGTTCATCCACGAGAAGTTGACTGACATATTCACATACTACGATACTAGGTATGGTGGTGGTGGTGAGACTATGATTACGGCATTGATACCTTGTTCGGAGATGATGATTATTCCATTCAGCTAGCGAGGGGGAAACGTACGGGTGGACCATCACATAGGAGCGAGCTGTCTCGGTACTTAGATACGGATTACTGTTCAATCCTATTGCATTATGATACTAAGAATCTTGATTTATTACAGTGGTGGAAATCATATGAGTCCATCTATCCCGTGTCATCTAGGATGACACGGGATCTACTGGCTCCTCCGGTGTCGAGCGTAGCATCGGAGTCTGATAGATGACACGGGATCTACTGACTCCTCCAGTGTCGAGCGTAGCATCGGAGTCTGCTTTTTCTGTTATAGTGAACGTAATTTTGGATAAGAGATCGAGATTACGTCCAGATATGGTTGAGGCATTGGCATGTTGTTTGAAGGATTGAGAGGAATCGACGTTTAGCATCCATGATCGTGCTGAAGCTGGGACTGAGACAGACACTGCAGTCGCATCCACATCCATTACGCTGGCGGAGGAGTTGATTGCCGATGATGATTATCCATATGATACTGATCTTGATGTTGCGGCTGATGATTCTCATGATATGCCGATTGACGATTAATGATGATCTGCTGTTTTTTTTTCGATATTTTTTTATTCATTGTATTTATACGTTGTGTTGAAACTTATACTTGTTTTGTTCGGACCATCGGTTTCAAATGCATGATTGGTAATTTTTCATTTGTGTTGTTTAATTTTTTTTTAATTTTTATTTTTACTAACATAATGTTTTGATTTATTTTTTTTACAATTTAAATTTTATTTTAAAAATTAATAACTTTAGTATATAATTAATAAATATAATAAAAGCTAAACTAATTTGAATTTGATAAAAAACATAAATTTCTAAACTTTATTTTTTTATTTAATTTTTATTTTTAAGATTTTTAAAAAAATTTATATTTAATAATTAATACTCTACACTTAAGCAATACAATTTATAATATATAAATTTTGAAAAAAAACAATATTCTGCCTGTCCGTGCAGACTTCGGCCTGCCCCTGCCTCTCTCTCACTCTCAGTCTCGGGACTAGGGCTCGGCCGCTCGGGTCAGCTTCTGCCCTGGCCTGTATGGCCAGGCCGGGCCCGAGTGGGCCCGGCACGATAGCACGACCGTGTCCTTATAAAATGGGTCGGGCCGTGCCGAGCCGGCCCGTTTGACACCTCTAGTCACATTGTATATTAGTGTAATAATTATTGAGATTAAAATCAAATATTTAAAATATTTGGTTTTTATTTTAATTCGGTATTATTTCGTTGTCTCTATAGATCTAAGATTAAGGTGAAATATGTAAAAAAAAAATTGACATACATATTGATTTGTATGAACCAAGTATATCAATTTGAATAATTTATTCACAAAAAATTAATTAATTTATTTGTATATTATGATATTATGTATGATAGTTATCGCTAGAAAATAAGTATAAAAATGAGCATCATATTCAGAGATAATAATTTCTCTATTCAGTTAGCCATAAACAAATGATGAGGTAATTTATTGAGTACAAGTGAACTATCATAGTATTTAGATATTAGTTACTGTTTCATTTTATTACATGTTAATAATAAAATTTAGATATTTAATTTTGGTAAAAATCAATTCAGATGATGAGGTAATTCATTAAGTAGTAGTGTTATTTCATATTAGAGATTGAGATTGCGATAAGATATCATAGAGATACTTGCAGCATGAAAGACTTAGAAGATTTGATATTGAATATTCAGTTCAAGATAGAAAATTTGATGATAAATAATGATTCATGAGATATGAAGATCGAAGATATTAAGAGTACTAACAATATATTTAACTTATTTATGATGATGACAATTTATATCTTCATCCGCATTATTATATGATGGATATCAATTGTTCATTGATGATTTTTGATTCATGTAATAGTGATATTGTGTAAGTTAGTTATTATTTCTTTTTTTTTTGTTTTATTTTATTTTATTATGATTTATGTATTTTTGATGTATTGATTATTGAATTGTATTTATTAGCATTTTATTTTTGATATTTTTTTTTTCAATATGATTTGAGCATTATTTATATTTTGCTTTTATTTCATTAATCTCATATTATAATTAATTATAATTTTATTTGAGCCGAACTAAATATAATGTTTTAGGCATGATCATGTCATCATGATTTAAATTATAAAAGTAAAGCCCAAGCTTTAAAAAGGCCAAAAAATATTAAAAAAAAATAAATCGGTTTGTGCTGTTCGTAAACTAGCATGGCATGCTCTAGCCCTGGCACAACCTGGCATGACCTGCTCAATGATAGGCATAGGTTAGCATGACCCAGCACTTTATGGGCTAACCCTGCCTTGCATGGCTATCATTATGGTTCTTGTCCCATGCCTGGCAAGACATGGTGGCACAACACTTCACTAAAATAGTATGACCTATTTGACACATCTAGATTTACCAAATGATCTTATCTTAAACCTTAATATTTAATCAGCTTCAACTTGACTTGACAGAAGCATGCCTTAGGGTGGAGCCATGTTAGGTGATGAGGGAAAAATGTTAAATTTTTTGGCCCAACCTTGTGAGTATATTATTCATGACCTTGGCAGGGTCAATCTTAAGATAGGTATTACCTTATGTGTTTATGCCTATTTAAAAAAATATGTAGCTCACATGACTATTGGATCAGTCCAACTTTTAGGGAATTGCTTGGCACAAACCTTGATCATTTGTTATGGCCATCATGAATGTGGCAACCTCTTGTTGAAAGTGACTCAAAAGTGGTTTTGGTGCACAAACTAACATTAATTTTATTAGTAGATTGTGACTAATTTTGTGGGCTAAAATAAATTGAGGATTGGTTTAAGAGATTTGTTTTTAATGATCATATCTTTTGGGCTATATACATATGTTTTTGATTTTTTAATTTTTTTAATCAGAGTTCATATGACTAGAATATTATTTTATTAATTTATGTTAAAGATGTTACTATAACTAAGGTGAATTAGAAATTACTCGATACAAGGTATCCCCATCGATATAGTTTTTGATAAAAAATTGTAGGAGACTTAAAGATTATCTTGAGATTGTGTTTATTTATAGCATATACATGATTCTACCATAATGAAATTATATAATTGATATAGCATATGTTTATTAGATAGTATACCAAAAGAGTTTATGATTGAACTATAAGTTAAACTTTTGATTTTCATAAATACTTTTATCTATTATATGAGATATAAGAAAATTATAAAAAAAAATTAACTAGTTATCAATCACTATACATGTACTATTACTATTAGTATAATTATTAATTTTTTATATCATTTTAGCTTGTTTATATATGCTTTGTTATTTGATTACTTAAATTTGTAAAGAAATATAGATGACTTTATATTTTTTATTAATTGATTATTCTGATTTTAGTTATGTTTTTTCTTGAATGAACATGAGTTGTATTGAGTCATTCTAATTATTTTAGGAGTCAATCTTATTTTTGAGAAAAATAAGATAGATAATTATTTCTTATTTATGTTTAGAAACATAAACAAGTTATGTTTACTACTAATAATAAGTTTTTTTGTATTTGGTATTAAATAAGTGAAACTAATTTTTAAATTATCAGTTCTATTAATTTTAATGATGATAACTAAGTAGTTGAATATATATATATATATGTTTGTATGTATGTATATCTAGCCTTTCAAAAGTAGATAATGTAGATAAAGATTGACTATTATTTTATGAGAGTGAAAATTCAAGATAAATTAATTACTACAACACTAATTTTATATTTTAGACTATATTGTTGTCTTCACGAATGTACTGTGGCATCATACATTTTTTTTTCTTGCTCTAAGTTTTATATTCATGGTATTTTCACAATAATTTTTGAGAGATTATTGAAAATTATATTTTATTTTAATATATTATATCTTGAGTTATTTTGGTAGGAGTGCTCATATAAGATTATAAGTATTATTAGTCATTTTCTTTGTATTTATTTATTAAGTTATATTTTATTTATAGATTGATATTGTTATTTTATATTTATTATTTTTAAAATTATTGACTAAAAATAGACCTTTTGATCTATTAAATTTTTTTTACTTCCTTTATTTGGAACACAAAGGCTATTCAACATTGGGAAAATGATTTTTATTTGTTTAATATTAATTATTTTTTTTTCCTATAATATTTTGTTTCTGATATTAAATATAGATTTTGATAAAATAAATTTTCATCCAAGCTTTTAGATTGAAAGGAAATTTTGAATATAAGTGTTTCCTCAATTAATTCGTATTGATTATGAATAAATGAATAATTGAAGTAGAATCAAAAAGTAAACTCAAATTGAAAGTTTGTTTTATCATTAACATTTAAATGTAATTATTCTTAAATTATTTGTTTTTGGTTTAGATATTTAATTTGTTTTTGTTGATTTGTTAGAATTTTTAGTATTTTTTATTTTATCTTTTTGTACACTTGGTAATGCTGAGAATTTGGCATGTTCTGCTTGCTCTAATCTGACTTAGGAATGTGGGATGGTAGACATGGCCCAACCCATCTTGGGTTCTTAAAAATGCAACTTGGTAAAACCCAAATACTAACTTGGTCAGTTTTTCCACTCAAGCTGATTGTAGGCATGCTTGGATCTAGCTGATTAGGCAATATATTTTATCTTTTTAATTTGTGAGGCTCATTCTTTGTATTGCATTGCAATGGTACCAATGATAAAAATTTTCGATATATCTACCGATATATTTCCGATATATTCATTAAAACTGATATATCTATTCTTGATTGATGCTCATATATAAATACACACCGATATATTTTCGATATATCCGATATATCCGTAAAATTCAAGTACCGATATATTTGTAGAAACTGATATTTTAATCCTTGAATAGTACTAGGTCGCAAGTTGTGTTACCACTAGGTTTGCAGCTGGGATGTAGTCCTAGCAGCAACGAGTCTTGCATTTTTTGTAATTTGTGCCCTTGGCCTCACCTGATGGACCAACCTATTAGCAATGCAATAATTATGATATTATAGATATGCTATAATTTTTTATTTTATAAATATTTTAATTGTGTGTGGGATTATATAAATTTTAATATATCGAATCTTATAAGAATTTTTTAATTGAATTTGTTTGGACAAAAATAATACTAGTATTATTGATTGCTTAGGAATTTTTTATGTTGCATATATATCTTAGAACTCATATCTTGATATAAAAAATGTCTTTATCCAAGCATTTTAAATCTTGGGTTAGAGACTTATCAGATTGTCTATAATTTTTTGATAGTAATATTATTGAGATATTAACCTATGCTATAAAAAAAGAGTCTTGTGCATGAGGTATGACCTTTATCTCCATGTATATTTTAGTTTTGCCATTTTAATATTAAAATAAGCGAATATTTTTATTCTTTTGTTTACATTGATATCCAATAAATTTTTTTGTAGTTTTTATTTGATTTATTTTTTTTTTTTGTATTTTTGATAGGAGCATATGATTTGTGGGTTATCCCAATTATTTTTCTCATTATACAAAAATATCAAATATATATTTTTTATGAGTTATTTATTATTGTTTTTGTATATCCATTTGTAACATGGTATCATATTGAGGTTTAAAATCTTAGAGAGATATAGTACATGTTTTATGCTAGCACAAAACATGTATACATGTATTGTTGAAAAGAAAAAGAAATAGAGATTTTTATTGATGAACACACAATGTATGCACACATAAGGAGAGTATAGAAGTGTAAGTATAAACATGCACAGTGAGGGTTGAGGCATGCTTTGGTGTTCACAGGTGCGTGTGGTGGCGATCATGTTGGTGTGCACGATGATATAAGGTAGAAACTCAATTGAGTTTTTGCATTTTATTTTGATAGAAGTTATAAAAATGGAAAATGAGAGATTAAATTGTAATTACATTTAGTTGAAATTAGGGTTTGGTATCCTTTTTGTTTTTTTGTAAGAATATATATGAATTATCATAGCAGATGTAGATAGATGAGAGTTATAGTTTAGTGTGCTCGTTGCATGAGTATAGGCCACACCAGAAATAATTGATTGTCAAGCATTATTAGATGTTTTACTTGTATTCTTATTTCATACTTTTAGGTTATTGACATAAAAGTAAATACGAACATCATTGACATTTTTATTTTATTTTCTCTATTTTTTTGTTCTGAAAAGTGAAAATAATATTATAGCCAATGACAAATGTGTGAAAGCTATTAGATATGGTATTTTTAATTTGACTATTTAGTATTTTATCATATTGTGCTTATTTTTAATTATCTTATTATTTTATTTTCTAGGAGTTAATTTTTATATAATTCAACATTGATTTTGTCTGTACTTTTATTGTTGTTTATCTATAAAATCAAGATATTTTGAGAAAGATTTTATTTAGTATTAAGTAGAATTATTTGTAATTTATCTTTTTAATAATAAGATTTTCCTATAAAAATATTAATATCTTGGATTCTTTACTTGTGCATTCTTAACTTGATCACATATTATTGGCAAGTTTGAGAATATTTTATTTTAATTTGAATGATATTTTAATCTTAAAATATGAGAGATGTCAATTAGGAATGTTTATTAGATCTTCTTATCATACATGCTAGCCTAGTTTGAGTAGTAACTTATTTAATTTGATATATTCAGATATATGGAGACCTAATGAAGATATGATCAGAGAAATATATAAGTATCTGATCATATGTATTGATGACTACTTTAGATATACATAAATATATTTATTTTGTGATTTATAATAATTTGTCAATTTTTTTTTTGATTTTTTATTAAATAAAAACTTGATTTTTAAAAATTATTAAAAATTAATAATGTATTAGAATATATGTTATGTTGATTTAATACTTTTTGTATGTATTATGAAATTTTTCACAAAATTTTTTATGCTGGTACACTCAATAAGAATCGAGTTAAATGAAGAAAAATTAGATATTTGATTGTTATAATTCCATTACTTTTTCTTGAAAATAGTATTTCAAAATATTTTAAATGAGATATGTTTTAATCATAATTGATCTATTCAATCAGATTTTTATTTATAATATTTCTTAGAATATGTTATTTCAAATCCTACACCCTAGTGAAAAATTATTTAGATAGCTATCAAAAATTTGTTTGATATATTTATTTTATCTTCAATTTCTCTTCAAGGCAAGATAAGTTGGTGGTTATGGCATTGACATGTATTTTTCTTAGATATTTTATTAATCAAAGAGGATATTAATTTTTCTTAATAAAGACTGATAGAATTTTGGTGTGTGTTATTTTTTAATGAATCTAGAAAAAATATGAATCTAACTATTATATTTGAATTATTTACTCTTTCTTTTATTTGTAGTCTTAATTTGACTATCAATTAGTAGATAGTTATTCATCGATTATATTTTAGCATGTTGATACTCAAATATTAATTCCATTGAGTTATTATGTTATCAATAAATTCAGATTATGTTGAGTTTGGAGAGAGTTTAGTTTCTTGAGTTGAAAGATCTCATTCTAAGTTGAATAATACAATAGTCTCAAGTCTTTACTAGTAGACTTGTATTGAGTTGACAACTAGCAAACTTGACCACCAATATATATAATTAGAGTTTATATCATGAGAGAGAGACATGCCTAGTCGTTTTAGACCAAGGATGAGCCTACTAAGGAATCAAGTGATCCTGCAGTCAGTCTTATTGATCTTAACCTTTTGATTGTTCTCTGAAAGCGATAAAAGAGTAGTACTAAGTAATTAAGTTCGTAAGTTTTTTCATATTTTTGTTTTCTTTCTTTTTTATATTTTTTATTACTTATCTTGATGGTAATAGAGTATTCAAGTTTTTTTTGAGGAATTATCTCATTCAGGATGATTTTAGATTATGATAAAATAGATGTATGCCTTTCATTATAATGAGTATGAGACTTGAAAACTAGTATTATGATATTTGAGAAGATTTATTATTAGCCATATGTGAGTGTTCATTATGAAGAAATATCCAGGTGGAAAGTTTGTTTACCTTAAGGAGATATTAGTAGTGAATGAATATGCTTAGATATTTCATGTGGGCTACTAGGATATTTACTCTCCAGTATTCAAGATGACCTCAATGTATATTCTTATTTTTCTTGTAGTATTTTATAAGTAGAGTATATACTAGTTAAACATGAATAATAAATTTCTTCATGATGATCTCGAGGAGGATAAAGTGTATATTGAACAATTATCCCAGTTACAAACAATATAATCAGTTGTAATTAATAGATTATGAAAGATATTTATATGGCTTGAAGTAGTAATTAGGGGTGCTAATAGAACAAAATAACTCGCGAACTACTCGGATTCGACTTGGTCAAAATTTGGTCAAAACTTGAGTCGTGTGAGCTTGACTCGAAATGTTAATTAGTTGTGTCGAACAACTCATAACTCAACTTGAAAAGCTTGTGATAAACTTAAATATTTTAGTATATAAAATTTCAAAAGTTTTTTTTTATAATTTTATATCTCTACTTTAGGGGATTACATACATTATATTTCTTAAATTTTTTTATTCTTAAATAATCATATATTTTTATTATTTATTCAGTTATAAATATATTTATTTTAAAAATAATTAATTTTCTTTAAAGAAAAGGTGTAACAGAATAGGATATTATTCTATAAATTATATTAATAAGTTAGTATTATAAACATGATAAATATAAATATAATTAAATATATATATATATATTCCATACAGCGATTCTCTTAAAGTTGGATATATAATAATAAATGGTGCTAATGAAATGATATGGCTTGTGAGTTATTCCAACGCTACTCGATCAAAACTAGGTCAAAACTCGACTCGAGCTCGGCTCGAGTAAGCTTAACTCGAACTTAGTTGAACTTGAACTCGACTCGTATCATTAGCACCCTTAGTAGTAATTGAGAGTTTGATTTGTGAGATTTTTATAAAAAGTCATTTCGTTTATGTTATACATATGTGTGATATTAATTTTTTTTGTTCTTTTAGATGAGTTATGCTAGTAGGATACTTTTGTTGATTATCTATGTGGATGATATTCTGATTATAAGAGAAAATAAGTTGAGAATCATTTAATTATTCATATGAGTGATATTAGTTTATCATAGTTAGATATGTACTTGATATTTTTGTTGTCTTTAGGGATATATTCCAATAAATATTTATAGTGACTTTATCTTTGATATGGCTTTTTGAATTAATTATAATACTTATAGAAAAATTATGTAAAAAATTAATCAATTTGATTATAACTAGATAAGATATAACATAGATAATTAATATTTTTAGTTATTTTTTAGATTCTTCTCGACATGTTTACTTTGATGCAGATCGTCACATACTAAATATATAAAAGAAATTTTAGGATTTGAGATTTTTTTTAGTAATCATGAGTACTTGCAGTTAGTTGGATATTGATATTTGAATTGAACACTATCATACACTAAGAGAAGGTATATAATAGAGTTTTGAATTTTTTTAGAGGCAACATTGTTTTTTGAAAAATCAGAGGCATACAATTATTTTGAGATCCGGCATGAAAGTAATATTATTAGTAATACGATAATTATTTGTGAGATATTTTAAATATGATATTATGTTTGATGAGATTAAGTTTGTGTTTTTTTTTATTATTCTTTACTGTGATAGTTAATTAATGAGATATTTAATTTTAAATCTGATATTTTATGAGCATATAAAATACATATAGGTGAACTAATTCTTTCTCAGGGAGAGGATTTAGGATAAAATTATTATTACAACATAAATTCAGATACTAGAGTTTTCAACATTACATCTTCACGAAGATGTTTAAGATATCTCATTTTCTTTTTTCCTATGCTTGGTGTAATGGATTTGGATAAGTCTACTTGATTGGGGGTGTTGTGATTCTTTTTCAGGATATTTATTTTTTGTGAGAATGTCCAACTTGTTGGGTTGATCCAATAATTTTTTTCTTATTATATAAAAACATCAGATTATGTATTTTCAAATAAAAAACATATATATTATTTTATTTTTACTTATTTTTTTGTAACAAATTTGGTTAACATTATCCTTTATCATTGATGTAATTGATTGACTTTGTCGTCACCTTTGACCATTCTCTTTGGCAACTATTTTTCATTGATGAATCTATCATTTGTGTAAAGATTATTTTTTTCCAAAGGAAACTAATTAAGATATTTATGTATATATAATATATTTATGTTTCCCCCACGTGGTGTTTCATATAATTTAGAGTGATCCTTTTTTTTAATTGAGAGTGATCATTTATGATGTACTTAGAAATTAGAGTTTGTTATTACTACGAATGTTGTAATTACATTTTTTTATGATTATGAAATTATTTTTATTTTTCTTTTCTCATCTCTCATCTCTCCTCGCTCCTCTCTTTTGTTTGCATAACATGGTATTGGGAGAACCAAGATAGCTATGCTATAGTGAGTAATAACTTGCCAAGATCATTGTCCATCATTGGGGTTACTTTTCACAGGGTGGTACTCACTATTAGAAATATGCTTACATTATTGTGTAAAGGAGAGAGATGATTTGGGGTAGTTTAAACAAAGTTTCAAGTAATGTGTGTAGGCAATGTGTTCGTATAATTTTTTCTAGCTTTTGTTGGGTGACTCGACCAAAATGAGCAATTAATGTGTTCGTGTGGTGTGCAGGCAATGTGTTGGTGCATGTTGTGTTTAGGTTTTGTTCAGACTTTGAGGTTGTGTATTGCTACATGCAATGTTCTCTTCGATCTAATACAATTGTGGATAGAGGTGTCAAACATGCTGTGTCTGACTAGCGCGACCTATTTTTCTGTGGCCCAATCTGGGTTAGCTCACCTAGGAAAATAGGTTGCTTAGCATGGCTCTTAGGCCCATTGGCCAAGCCATGTCATATTGAGTGGGTCAGGCCAACGATTGACCTGACATGACCTTGGCTCAAGTCATTGGTCGTGCCTAGCACGAGTAATGACAAGCTCATGGCTAATTGTATAAATAATAAATTATTATTAAATGTAGGCACAATCATTGAATTCAAAATAATTTATCATATTTATTCTTATAATATTTATATAATTTATTTAATTTTTTTATATTATTTATTTAATTGTTCTTATATTTATCATCTTGTTTAAATGGTAGTTTTATATAGTTACCTTTGAAAGTTAAAATTATTTTTGTACATTTTTATCTTGATTCTTTGATCCATATATGCAACTTATGAATCTAGTGGTATAATATTTTCTTAATATTTTAATTTTTTTTATTTCTATACATATTGTAGTAAATATTTTATGTTCTTTATATTGTTGAAACATATAATTTATTTTACATATATACTTAAGTGTAATATGGTATGTAGAAGTATATATTGAACTTTGCATGGTAGTATCATAAAATATTTTCAAATTATTTATAAAATATAATATAATATTTTTTGTAACTAATGCAAAATTATGATGTAGGATATGTCAAATATCAATAATGTTGAATATAATATTAAAATAAAATATAAGTAAAAGTTGTGCCTTGATGCAATAACAAGTATTTTCATTCAAGGGTGGTAAGTCTTTGATTTGAAATTTCTTAGATGTAATCTTTTTGATTTTTTGGGGATAAAATTATTGAGATATTTAATTTTCCCTAATATCATTGTAAGTGAGAATCTTTTACACCTGGTATAATATTTTTTATATTAAAATAAAATATATACTTATTATAGTTTGTAAAATTTGTTAATAAATTTTATAAAATCTTTGATACTTTTTTTTAATCAGGATAAAATCAATTTTAATTCATCTTGTACTATTAAATTAATAATAATGTAACAAATGTATTAAATATGAATAAATTTAGTTTAAATATAATATTAAAAAAATGGATTACTATTATTTGAAATATTATTAAATATAATATTAAAAATTTTATTTTGAATATTATATTCTTCATAAATATATGTTAGAGTATATCATATAAAATAGTTATCATTAAAATTAAATATTTGACAAGTTTATTTTTTTAGACTTCTATATAAATTATCATAATCAACAATTATTATCTTGGATAGTCATATATTTGAGACAATTGATAAAATAATATTATATATTTTTTAAAGTTTTTTAATTATTGATCCCTTATTATTTTGTAATATTTTATCACATTATAATGATATGTTTTTTGAGGATTCAATCTAGCTATTGCTTATCATTATAAGCAAGTTGGACTTGAGGCAGGGAATATGGGCTAGCCTGACCCTATGAAAAATGGGCAGGCATGATGGTCTTTGTGTGGGCAACATGGATTGTGCCTTAAGGCATTGTGAACTTAAACTCAATGTATGACACTTTAAATTTACACATCATTTTTTGAAAATGATTGTGGATCGGGTTTGGTTTGGATGTGTGTTACCATGATCTCGAGCCATGGCTAATCATTATCCCAATGCTAGGCTAGCATGGCATGAATATAGGCCAGCCTGGGCCAAAACTTAGGCTAGCTTAGAATGGATCAAAACTAGTTTGGTATGACCCATGCTTAGTGCCTGGGTTGTTGCTAGCTCGGCACAATCTCCTTTGGGCCATTAGGCCATCCCTGCTTAGCATGGTGACCTTTCTTGGGACATAAACCACGAAGTCATGTAGGTCCAACACAACTTATTTGTCACTTCTACTCTTACTGATTCATAGTTATTTATGAATGATATCTTTGAAGTAGAAGTAAATTTAATTTTAATTATCATAATATATATTTTTGTAAGGTTTAATATATCATATTTTTTATTGCATTATTAAGAATATTTTTTAAAGTGATCTATTCAAACTTGTAGTGTCATACTAATTTTGTAGTTATATATTTTTATAATACCTATATTTAGTTCACTTTTATTACTCTTTAGTTTCTTTTTTGTTTTATTATATTCACATGAGTTTATATAATAAAAGTTTATTTATTAATTCAAGTTTTTTTTTGACGAGAGGAATACTAGCGTAGAAAGATTTATTATTTAATAAAAAATCTAAGACTAAATATTATCTGGTAATATAAAAAGTGATTCATTAAAATTAATAATTTAAAATATATTAACCTAATGATATTGTCTAATTGCAAGATATAAGATTGTTACTTATATGATGTTTTTATGAATTTATGTAAATTATATTTTAAAATTATGGAAACTCAAATTTTTGCAAAAGAATATCGAGATAGAAGACCAATAGATAAAATGTATGAGGAGCAAATTAAATTTATTAGAATTTATAAATAATTTTATGGGATAGATATTTTTGGATGTTGAAGTTGTTGCCCATTACCAATCGATTGTGCAATTGGTAACATTTAATAAAAATGGTCAAAGTGTGAACAATGACCTTTTATATTTAAATGGCTAACATTAAGTTAGTGTTTGGGTCATGTGTCACGATGCTTTAGACCTACGTGAGCATGTTCCATGCCTAGGCTTGCTTGGCACGTATGTTATGACCTGATGAAATTCTAGAAAATATTATAATATAAGATGATTCTATATTGTCTTTTAGAATGGTCTAAAAGAATCTAAAATGTTTAAGATAATTCAAAAATTTTTTACTAGAATTCTAGAAGATTCTAGACTTAATATTCATTTTAGAAAGTTCTAGGGATTTCTATTGTAATAAGATAATTACATATGATATAATCTTGATCATTGATGAAGGAGAGCTCTCACCATACAAGAGAGAGTCTTCCTTATTATTGTACTCATTCAAATTTTCAAGTTTTAATTGTAATATATTTTCTCTATCAAAATGTGTTTCTCATGCTAAATTTGTCTGAGAAATATTGCGAGTGTAACTCTTGTGAGAAATAAGAGTAGAGTAGCTTAAATAATTCTGAAAGTGAAATTTCTAGCCTAAGCTATACGTATAGTACTAAACCTTGCTATCCGTGATAAGTGGGATCAAATATAGTTGACTTCTTAGCTATGATATTCATTTTTGAGATTGAAAACTTTGAGCAAGATGAACATGATGCCAATGGCTGAAGAAAGGAAACTAAAATAAGTCTTTATGGAAATTCAAATGACTAAGTTAGAGTTAGCTATTAGTAAATTGTCCAATTAAATTGAGGATACAAGAGAGAATATCATGGAGATGACATTAATGATTGATGAACTCTGAGAAGGGATGCATGATACCCTTAATATTGTATTGAAGACCCTAAATTAAAACATCTTTGTTTTGGAAATCTTGGTGATAGTTGTGCAAAGAGAAATAGAAGAATTGAAGAAAGCACATTTAAATTGCAGGAGAATAATAGAGTGCCCATGTTGAGCCAAATATTTTCTTCATGAGTGGATGTCTCGAAACTAAATGAATTTAAAAGTGCTCGAGCATCAAATAAGGTGGATCACTTTTTTTGGGAAATGAAGTAATATTTATAATTTATGAACATTATGAGTGATGGAACTAGAATTAGTAATGTTTTAATGTATTTGATGGATGATGAAAATGAGATGATGCTAATGCTCATATCTAGGAATCATTCAAACATGAGTTCTAACAACAATTTTATTTAGGGTATGCGAAAGTTGAAGTGGTGGCCAAGTTGCGGAGACAAACTCAACATACGGAAGTAAGGAATTATATACGTGAGTTTTCTGAATTGATACACAAGTTTTTAATTTTGGTGAGAAAATTATATGTGTGAGTAAGTTGCGCAGACAAAAAATCATGGTAGTCACAGTGATTGTAAGTAAGATGTGTCTAAGATGTTACTCATGCAATGTTTGTAATTGAATCCTTGTTTGAATTCAAGAAGGTGGACAAACTTAACTCTTCCAAGTGTAAAGAGAAAATTTGGTTTGATTAAGGTAAACAACTAAGTGATAATGATAAGAGAAAAATTATCCGTGAATGTAGAAAAGAAGGAAATGCCACTAGCATAATTTATTTTGTGATTGATCATATCATATTCGTGGTTCTCTCAATTGCTATTGCTATGGAGAATGGAGAATCACAAAAAGTTGCTATTAAATTGAATTTGATTTTGTTGAGCTCGAATAAAAAATAAGAAATTAAAAATAAGAAGTGGCTTGATATTTATGAATTTTACTACTGTCGATCATAATAAAGTATTATTGGATACATATACATCTTGTCTTTTTATTTTTGTATAGAATGCAAAGTCATTACATTTCTAAATAAGTAAAGATAATGAGTAAATTAAGATGGGTAATTTTAAACAAATTCTAATAATCTGTATTGTATCCTATGTGGAGATCTAATTGAGAGATTAGTAAGGAGAAAAAATAAGTAAATTTTTTGAATGATTATGACTTAGTGTTTAGGTTTAATTTTTTAGATTTGATAAATTTACTTTTAGTTTTATTTATTGATTGTATATGTATTGTAGATTTTACTTTTCAATATATTATTTTGATAACATGAAGTATCAGATAAACTACAAAAATGTTATCTACTATGCAATTAGCAAAAGAGATAAGAAGGGATAGAATAATTTATTTGACAGTCTTGATGAGGATTCACTAAAATTTGAAGGCTATCAGTGAGGTGCATATAAAAATATTGTAATTTATCGACTCATTTCAATATGTCATGCTTGTAGAATTGCCAAAGAAGTTGCCACAAAAAAAAAGGTTGATTATTAGATTGAATCGGTATCAAATATACTTCTAACTGCTAATGTGTCTTATCGAATGACTCTCCTAAATCTAAAAGAATTGAGAAAGTAAATAAAAGAGTCTATTGACATGAGATATCACCAATGATAAAAATTTTCGATATATCCACCGATATATCTCCGATATATCCATAAATTCTAAGTATCGATATATCCATTAAGACCGATATATCTATTCTTGATTGGTGTTCACATACAAATACTCACCGATATATCTTCGATATATTCAATATATCCGTAAAATCCAAGTATTGATATATCCGTAGAAATCGATATTTTAATCCTTAGATATCACTATAAGAAATTGATAATTTACCAACAGGCAATTTTATAGGTAATATAAATAATTTTGTTGGCAATTTAATTTACCTGCGGAATACCAGTAACAATATTTCATTGATTATTATGGTATAGGTAAATAAATTACTAACAAACATTATTTGGTAGGTACATTGCCTACAACAATTCTATTGGTAAATTATATAAAATTGATCGTTAAAGTTGAGAAAAATTTACAAAGGCATGATGACATACAAAAAAAAATCATATAGGTAATATGTTGGTAATATATTGATGGAAGTTTTATCGGTGCTTTATTGGTGGGTTTGTAGGTAATTTATTGATAATTGATGATTACTTTGGTATATATTTTGTTAGTAAATTGTCGGTAGGTTAGTTATGAAATTTATTTGTTGGTATTTATTCGGTGATTTTGTAGTTAATTAATCGATAATTTATATATAATATTTATTATTTTTGTAGATTTTCCATAGATAAATTCAATGAAATTATAAAAATATATTTATATTTTACTACAATAATTTGGCTCTTAAAATTTAATTAAAATACATTGTATGATTCTCATAAAAATAAGTATACGCATAATAATTATGTCTAATAATACAACACTAACATATCCCAATAACAAAAAAAAAAAAAACAACTTTTTTTTAATAGGTTAAATGAATTAAATAAAGTACATAAATATTTTGAAAGTTTTAAACAAAGTAACTAAATAGTATCATTAGAGTTTTCGTCATCACTACAGGTCTGATGATCATTATCATGGTCATGCAAAGGATGATTGTATGGTACTAGTATTTGTTTACTTATATACATTTCATCTAAATATATTAACTTTAGTTGGGTTGTTTTAGCAAATTTTTAATTATTCCATTCTAATCATTATTTTTGCTTTATACCTATTAAATTTCATATGCATTTTGTTGAGAATCATAAAATATTAATGTGGAAGAAGAGATAGAGTCAAATCATAATATTGTGTAGCTCATGAGCTAAGCTTACAAGTCTGACTTATTTGTTGTTCATCCACAACATTTAGAAATATATTATTTTTATCTATTATTTCATTATTGTATTGCTTTCGCATAATCTCAATAGTATTCTGCAAATACACAAGGGTTTTCAATTATGACAATTAACTAAATGAAAGTTAAAAAATAATATATCAAGTGGTAGAATAATTTATATTAATATCTTTAAGCTTTTTGTTAATAAAAGTCTTGTCATTACCTTTTTTTGAATGTGTATGACAAATAAATTTGGAATAATGAGTGGTCAATCTAGATTTCTAGCCTACATGTGTAAAGACAATTCGATGTAATTATGAACTAAAGTTAATTGCAAAAAAAATAAATAAGCATATCTAATTCACAAACTAAAAAGAAGATACAAATCTGCTTATTTAAATAAATAATGATATAAAATTACAAGTCATTTCACATGCTCATAATAGGTAGCAGTGCCTCCTGTGTGAGTTGATGGTACAAATCCAACATCAGTAGTCATGAACTTCTTGTTTTATAGTTTTGACTGCAATTTTTTTGTATTTTTTGGGTGTTTCATTTTTTTTTTTTCATTTCTCCTATGAGTCTTAGACATAAATATTATCTTCATTTCTTTTTGATTGACGTCATACAATTATGTGTCGGTATATAGCTTTTGATTTGAACTCGCATACTGGCTTGATTAGTGCATTAAAATCTCATCCTAAATACATTGTTTCTATATAAATATTTATTAATTGCAAGTTAAGCACTCCTCAAAAATAGTTTTGACCAGATGATAACTTTTTAATTTTTTTATTGTATAAAGTAAATTAAATTAATTTCATATTGTAAATTTCTTATAATAAAAATCCTTAGTTTTTTTATAAACAAACTTTAAATTAATCTTTTTATTGTTTACTTTTTTCTTAAAAATTTTTTAAATCTTGCACTAGCATGATCCAGATGATTCCAAACTGCTAATCTTAATTGAACATAAATAAAGAACAATGAAAAAAAAATAGCAAGGAGGTAAAACCATTGAAATAGAAAAATGATCAAAATAAGAATTGCATGAAAAAATATATTGCACGTGAGCTATAAAGTAATGACAATCTAAATCATTATTAATGATACTCTAATGTTGAAAACATGTTTGAATAATGACACAATGTAATTCATAACTTTTTATAAAATTTTAGATGTTATTTCAACAATGAGATTACCAGTTCATAGATGATGTTTGAACAATGAAATCAACTGAAAATTTGTCAAACAATTTCAAAAATGTAAAATATAATAAAAGTAGAGGTGCTACAAATTGTGCCTAGCAGGGCATGGTTTGTAGCATGGGCTATGTTATGTTGGCACTGTCTTAAAATAATGCAACTTGACATGACCTATTGACACACTTTTTGGTTTGGTCGTACTGGGCCATGCCAAGTTGGGTTGAGCTTGGTCAGGCTAGTTTGGGTCAGGCCAAGCTAGTCAAGGTCAAGTCCAGGTTAGCTTGGGTCAAGATCAAGCTAGCTGGTTGTGCCAACTTTGAACCGAGTCGTGCTATGCCAGACAATTGAATTGTGTCATGCCTCATGTTATGCTCAGGTTGCTTGACTTGGTCGAAACATCTAATGGTTCTAAATAAAAAGTAAAAAATCATAATGTGAGTTTCTTATAGATTATTATGTAGATGCACACATAATTGATATTTTAGATGTTGTAGACTCTAATATAGATATAAAATGTACCAATGAAGGAGTTGCTGATTGTGAATTTTAAGTGAATGTGCTGTCTGAATCTGTATGTGAACACTTGTAATTGTTGCATGGAAACTTGAAAGTAGAGAAGTGAAATGAGTTGCTGTAGTAGCAGCGTGAGATTCATGTGGCAAACTTGTATTTGGTGTCACTGAAGGTGGAATTAGTGTTGATGTCTGCATATGCGTAGAATTAATTAGAGATGTCTGCATATGCGTGGAATTAGTGTTGATGTGGCAAACTTGTATGGTCCTTTATCCCGCAAGGTCATGAGATTTTTTTTTGTAGACTTTCTAAAGTTAGTGATTCGGTTTCTTACTATTTCAAGTAAGTTGATAAAAAATAAAATAATTATATAAAAGAGCGAATTAAGAAAAAAATAGCATTATTACATATTCATGATAGTTGTTAGAATAAAAAAAACATAATATGAAATGAACAAATAATGCAATAATAGCAATTGGATAAATACTCTATGCACATTTGCATAAATAACATGCATATTCATAAATATTAAATATAAATTTAACCATCAAGAATATGAACAACACATCAGCTAACAACTCAATGCACATCGTGCAACACAACCAAAATAATACATTAGCTAACAACACATCAATCAACAACATTCAAAACAACACCATAATTATGTCTTTAAAATACCAAAATAACAACATATTTATGTGGCAAAAATGCAAAATCATTTTAATTTCAACTGAGACGAAGAAGGGAATTTAAAATGAAGTAGAGATTTTTATCAGTTGACCTTACGTGAGTCATGCGACAAGCAGAGAAGACCCTAAGTTCAAGTAGAGAAGATGCCGTATGGTGCGATAATTCAAGAAGATGTCGGAGTTGTGCAGCAAGTTGACCATACATTCATGCCATGCAGCATCAATTATTATAGAATTTATTATAATTAAAAATTATTGATATTAAGAAAATTATCTACGAAATACTATTATTGGTATTCCATTAGTAGATAAAAATTTTCTGGTATAATACTTTCGTAGGTAATTTGCCATAGATATTCTATAGGTAAATTTTTAATTATCTACGGAACTCTTCGTAGTTATTTTTTCGTAGGTTTTTTATTGCTAAATAGCACGTAAAATTTGATGCTCACATGCCGTTTGAAAATTATCTACAAAACATTTATATTGGTAATTGTACTTAAGTATTTTGTAAATAAATAGAAATTTTCCGATGGAACACTTTCGTAAGTACTATGTTGTACCATGTAGATATTCCTTAGGCAAATTTTTAAATACCTACGGAACACTCCGTAGGTAAATTTTCGTAGGTTTTTTTGTTGGTAAATGATACTTAAAAATTTTGCGCATACATGACACGTGAAAATTATCTATAGAATATTTTTATCAATAATTTTTCATAGGTATTTTGATGCTAGATGGTAGTAAAAATATATGAAAAACTTATATTTTTTTTATTGTTTTTCTAATGAAAATACTACTAATAAAATTTAATTCGCCAGTAAATTGAACAAGATACAGTGGGGTACGTATCTGACATCTTTGGGGTTTAAACTTATCTTTCCAATATTAGGAGACTTGCTCATTTTTTAATCAAACTGTCGTAGTGTTAGTTTTTTTGGGATCATAATTTATGATAAAAATCAATAATGTAGTTTACTTATTTTTGAACACAAAATTAGTTAACACCTAATCAAATATGATTGCAAGTGTTCCTTGTTGAATTTGACTATATGTTGGAGTAAGAGTCAAGAAAAACCAATGTGGTAGCAAATGTGTTTATCTGAAAGATAGAGTTCGTAACAATTAGTCAATTACATGATTTTTTAAAAGATCATATCAGAGAGTTTATCTAAAGACTTGATGACTTTATCTTTTAAAAAGTACATCACAAAGGAAAAATCTTAAAGATTCCAACTGAAAGATGATTTATCCTTTATAAATGGACACCAATTATATGTCACTTCATATGAGAAGTTGTAAAAAAAATTATGCATGAGTGTTATGATTCTAAGCTGGCTAGCCATCCAGGTATGCATCGTATCCTAGTTATAATTGATAAGTGATATTATTAGCAACACGTGAAAAATAATTTAGAGGCATATGTGAGGATCTGTCTAGTTTGTTAACAAGATAAAGTGGAGTAGAAGATGATAGATAGTTTTGGGACTTCAGCCTTTGTAAATTCTTAAACAACCATGAGAGAGTGGTTCAATGAACTTCATTATGAGATTATCCAAATTAGTGACTCTATGAGCATTATGGTGGCAGTTTATTAATTCTCTAAATATAACACTTTCATGCTTGTAATGAAAAAATGTCTTGTAGAGAAAGCAACACAATTATTCATAAATAATGTGGTAAAGCATCGAGTTATTCTCCAATTCAGTCACATAATGATTTTGGATAGAACTATTCAAGTTAATGGGATCAAATTTAAACTTTTTAATAAGCTTACCCTCGAGTTGATGGGAAACAAAGAAAGGATAAATGTTTTATTGGAAATATTTCTGTGATATTTTATAAGTCACAATGAGATTGGTCAAAATTATTGAATGTTGCATAATTTTCTTGTAACTTCTAGTAGAAAAATACAATAAGTCAAAATTCATTTGAAATTATGGTTGAACAATATTCATGTATTCTGATACTAATGCAACTGGATATACATAACTAAATCCAATAATTTATCATGTTGTTAATGAGTGATAAGAATATATTGACTTGGCATGAATTTGATTGCACAAAGTAACTAAGTGATCAAAGAAGTACACTTTCAAGTATGGTAAGCAGAGAGATGTGCAGTTTTTCATGTAAGCATGATGAAGCCACTCTATGAGGATTATGATGATCCAACATGGGATGAATCACATCGAGCATCAATAGGAGTGAGAATACCATATGATGAGATTGTAGAAGTTATTTTGACAGATTGAGTTTTATGACGAAAGAATAATATGTCGAGATAAGAATACTTGATGAAATGAAATTGACAAGTAGATGGCGAAGCTAGTTGAGAAAATACTGATAAATTATGTCTATTCGAGAAAGAGATAGTAAATTTTCACAATGTTGTTTCGATAAGGACGTTACCTAGTTCAATTGGGGAGAATGCCACGGCACGATGAAATCCAAAAATATTGGATTGTTAGGTGGTTTTATGTGGATTTATAAAATGATGCAGAAGAATTTGAAGTATCTGAGATCATTCTATATGATTTGAGAGATTTTCACTAGAATTCTAGAAGATTTCAAAGATTTGAATTCTCTCTTTCATTCTTGAATGCTATAAAGATTTCTAATATAGTAAGATTGTGACACGTGGTGTGATCTTCGTACTTGTTGAATGATAGCTCTTACTACCTGAGTGGGCTTCTCCCTTGTTATTGTTGTGCTCATTCAAAATTTTAAGTTTTATTTATAATATATTTTCTCAGCAAGTATTTGTCTCTTTTGCTGGGTGTGATATTTAGGTGTAACTTTTGTGAGATGCAAAATCATGCTGACTTAAACAATTGGCATTAAAGTTTGTGATATGTGACACTTGCTACATAGTCTTTGGTTATGTATCATTGGTGCCCCTGCCCACAACCCATGCTTAGGCACAATCATGGGTCGTGGTTGACACGTAGGCTACCCTTGTCAGACTCGACATGCTTGCCCTTGGTTTCATGTCATCATGATTGTCTTTCTGGGGGTCTAGCCGCCCTACACGTTGGAAAACCCTAGCCTGAGGTAAATAATAATAATAATAATAATAATAATAATAAGATCAACCTATGCTACATATTTTCAGATTAAGCATTAGGAATTGACATGGGGATGCTCTTTCTCAAAAAATATATCCTCATGATAATTGATTTTCTAGTGGCCAACCTAAATACTTGATTCTAGTTGCAATGCGAAATGCAAAATAAATTTCTAAAATAATTGAATATGTCATGAAAGGGAATTGATTAAATGATATAACTAGTTATCTTTTTCTTAGATCGTGTTCTAAAGATTAATTGCAGAACTAATTATTTTTTTTAGAATATTTGTCTCAAGTTAGTTCTCATTTGGTCTAATTATTGTTTTATAGTTTTGTTTTTAAAAAAAATTTATTTTTTTTTGCATTGGTTTCGTGATGAAACACATGATATTTTTTTTCCTCTTTGTAATAAACTTCTTTAAATCTAATTATTTTATATGTATCTTATTAAGCATGATTGTGAAATATTATTTTTATCTAGCTAATATAATTTTGTTTATCATTAGAATTGTGTCATCTTCATTCTTAACATCTATAATATGATTTAAATTTATAGTTTTTCATTTTTTTTTATTTTAATTATCATAAATATATTACTTTTTCAACTAGTTTAATATACAAATTTTCGTATATTTTTTTTTTCTCTTGATGATTTAAAAAAAAATTCCCTCACCCAATTCTTCCCTTATCAACCTCACGATAGATGTATACGATAAAATTTTATATTAGTCAATCATCTCAGTAGTAATTGTAATCAATTGCATTTAACTTTGAAGTTCTTATGAAATTTAGTACATTAGTTATAATTTAATGCTCAATTTTTTTTGTATTTATTTGAAGTTGATGAGACTCGTAACTTTTATTTTTAATCAAATCCTAAAATATTTTTTTTCCTACCAAATGTGCACTTCGTTGTTTTATGATTCTCCTTTGCTAGACTGTTAGCCTTAGTTGCTTTTGGCATTGTTTCTCATTTGATTAGTGATATGTTAAAATATTTTTGCACCATTAATTTTTTTCTTATTTTTTTCTATTAGGTTTATTGTATGTATCACTTGTTGAAGTTCTGTCTAGTTTGCTTATGAAAGGTGTGCCCATGAGATTTTCACCATCTCACAATATTATAATTTTGTTAGTTATTTAGAGATAGATATGAATAATAAATAATATTTAAATATTTTGAAGGTCATACCCATTGAATAGAATGTATTATTTTTTCTTAGTTAATTGAATGGATAAATTGATCATTTATAATATTGATTGGGTCATAACTCATAATAATTGATATAGTAATTTTTATAATATTTATATAAATTATTTAATTATTTGTATGTTCTTATTTTTGTTTCCTTATAGTTGGTTCATACATTTAGATATGAAACTTATAATATTTTTTATAATTTTTATCTTAACTTTGAGATGCATACAAATAGTTAAGTAATATAATATTATGATGCTTGTATAATATTTTAATTTTTTTAATGTATATATATTTTATTAAAAATAAATATTTCCTATATTCTTAGAATATGTATGTGCAATATAAAATGTACAAGTGTATATTTAGAAATACATATTAATAACATAATATAATTGTAATGATATCTTTCCATATGAAATTAGTAAAATGTTATTATTTTTATTGTTTATCAAATTTAATAGAATATTTGATGAGCCAATATACTATTTAAATATTGGATATGTTAAATTGTAATGATATTAGATATTATATTAGATTTTTTTTTTAAGTATATTTATTGATATGAAATATAAAATATGTTGTTGATAGATATTCTCTCACTATTCTTATAAATAATTTTATATTCTTATCATTATTTATAGTCTTATTAAAATTAATATTAAACTTTGAATATTATTCTAAATATAATCATTAAATAATCATATATGACAGAGCCAACATAATAATGAAATATTTGATGAAAATATAAAATTTTATTTTTTAATATCTCATTTGAATTATCATAATGAACAATTATGCATATGAAAGAAATGCGTGTGATTATAAATGATTAATGCGTTCGAGAAATAAGATTCAATTTTGGTGTAAGAGCTTGGTTCATATAATGAATGGTTGTAAAAAAAAAAAAAAAGAAAAGAAAATTCCCTCCTATTGCATGATCTTTGTTGTTTGAAGATAATGAGGTATTTAATGTAGATATTATTAGAATTATTCCATTCAATGACCAACCGACTCATCTATCACCTGATAATATGATTTCTATATAATTCTACAAAAGAAACATGATAAATTAATAAGTAAGAAGGAGAAAAAAATAAAAAAGAAAAAAAAATAGAAAAGGCGGAAGAATAAGAAAAAAAACTAGAAAAGAAAAGAAAAATAAAAGACGAACAATAAGAATAAGCAGATGAAGAAGAAGAAGATAATAAAAATAATTATAATAATAATGTATCCAGCATAATCATGGGGATACGAGTTTAATAAAAATACTAATTAAGTTTAGCATGCTCCTGGGGATATGACTTTAATCATAAATGCTAGATATGTATTCCTAAGGTGCTTATGAGATCACTCATCATCTTGTTGGGATAGGGTCTTTCCTGCTCCCACCTCGAGGCCTTGGTCCTTATATATGTCAGGGGATAGTATAGCCACTGTATAGGTATGGTTAGGGGGGGAGGGTGTGAGGACAAAAAAAAGAATAGATATAATATGCATAAGTATATAAATTGTAAGGAATATAATTAATTTATATGAGAAATGATTGGTGTTTGAACCATGAGCTAATCATTTTGTTTTTGATCATCCTTGCTATCATTTTATTGAAGTTTATTTGTTTTCTTCTCCTCTGCAGGCCCAGGAGAGAGAGAGAGAGAGAGAGAGAGAGAGAAGTGGGTGAGTGAGTGAGAGAAAGTGAGAGAGAGAGAGAGAGAGAGAGAGAGAGGCTTGCATTTGTTTGTATAGTCCATGCCTCCATGGTAGCAAATACTTGTGCTGCATTTCTTGTTCTCCTGAATGTTTTGTTCCTTTTTTTTTTTTTTGTAATTATTGCTGGTTTTGCCTTAATTTTTCAAAAAGATTATGCTGTAATTTGTCATTCTGATAAAATTATGTATATATAGTTAAGTTGCAGTTATATATAATTATTATTGATATAATAACTCTGCCTTCATATATAGTTATATGTTTATATAAAACTATATATGTTATTATATATAGTCAGCCAGATATATAACTATATATATTGCTATATATATATATATGCTTCATGATGACTTATATAACTTTTTATAGTATGTTGCTAAGTGTATCATAATATACAGTACAAGTAGTTATATATATATATATATCATGATATATATGTTTTCAAAAAAAAAATAAACTTATATTTTTTTTGTTATTAAAATTTTTGCAACATGCTGCCTTATCATGAAAAGGATAAGATTTGGTTATTTTTGATTTTGGTGAATCAATCCCAAAACATAAAATTTAGATTTCCTAAATCATATTTATTTTTATGTTGACATGCCCTTAAATAATTTTTCCAAATTTTCTTATTAGGATAATGAGCTTGGATGAAAAACTCATGTTATTGTGCAATCCTAAATATGTTCTTTTTTTAATTATTATTAAATCCTTTTTTTTTTAGTTTATTTTGCTCATGATAAATAAATTGAAACTTTTTTATTTATTGTAAAATATATTGAGAATTATATATTGCACCAACTAATTAAGCAAATGCATATATATATATATATATATATATACATATAGCCATCATTTTTTATTTTGTATTTTAGATTGAATTCTCAAATAAACCTTTTTTTTTTTCTTATTATTTTGGAATTTCTAAGATTTCGTTTGATAAACTTAATTTTTATACGCATGAAATTTAATATAAATTATGACTATGATGGCAACGAAGAAGAGCAAACTCATGTTTTAAGAATCAAAAATGGTGACAAATTGAAAAGTAATACTAATTTTTAATGCTAATTAATATTGATAATTACTTTATTAATGAGGTTTGGAATACCCTTACGAGCAATCTCATTAAACTATGCGATAAGAGGCAAATTTCTCTCTCACCCTAACTTTTGATATTTGGGTAAGGTAATACTTAAAAAAATTATGTGTGGATATGGTTGCAAGTTACATAAATAGCATAGCTTAAAATTTAAACATAATAGAGAAAATATTTCTATTATCTTAATAGAAATATAATATCTCTAATTAATCATTAACTGGAACAACTAACATAATTCTAAAAATAATAGTGTTGCCAAATTAATATATTAACATTAGGATTGAATATAAAAATTAGATGAAATTCTACAGGTATTTGATATTGAAAATGCAATATTTTTCATATAAAACCATTTTGTCTTTTAAATTCAAAGAAATGTTCGATAAATATTTAAATATTTATTTGGTAAAATAAAAAAAATTGAATTGTTAGAATTATTTATTGCATCATCTAGCATAAGTTATTGTGCTAAGTAGAAGTGTAATACCATAGATTCACCTTTTAATTATTATACGCATTATTTGGTATTATTTATTTTAATCTAATCTGAATTATTATTTCCAGATTTGTAGTAAAAAATAATTTTTCAAACATTCCAAATTGATTTTTTGGAGATGATATTTTGTGTGAATACTTGATTCTCATATATATATATATATATATATATATAATTTCTAAAAAATATTTTGCTGCATACAATGTGCCCATGGAGCTAGGATGAATCGCCTAGTTTATGCTTTTCCTTGGCCGGCCCTAAACCAAAGATACTTCAACTCGAACCTGAGAACTTATCGGGTTGGAATTGGGATAGGTTTACTCATGTTGACTCACCCCAAGTTGCAACCCCAGATAGAACATCAGTCCCAACATCATGACTATTGGGACTAGGTTTTGAACAAAGGCACACAGCTCAGCCCAAACTGCTACATATAGCTGCAACCACACTGTAATCATATATGCAATGTGGTGATCTAGGTCAATCCAGCCCATCCCACTAGGCAATTAAGTTTAGTCATTCCTACGCCCTGACTCGAACCACTCTAAGCCTGGGTTCGTGCCAGGCATGGGGTCAACGCCTATGCCGTAGTCCGTGTCTGGACACGAGTCCAAGCTCAAGTATGTGCCTAGGCTCCAGTAATGTCTACCCCCTAGCTCAAGGAATGGCCATACCCTAGCATGAGCCATGCTTGGGCGGCACACAAGCCACCCTGTCAGGCCCTTTTGACATCTCAACGTGTTGGGCATCCATCATACTCTTAACTTACAGGTCATCAACTTGGTCTGATGATAAGTATCTTCGGTCAAAATTAATAGATCTTAGATTTAAGGCTCATGATATAACATCTCTAATTTTCAAGGATAAAATTATCAAGATATTAACCTCTTACAGATCTTGCTCTTGTATACTGAGTATGACATTATTTTATCTAGTTCAAATTATAAGACATAAATCTTGTTGTATCTCTCTAATTTTTATAAATAAAATTATTAAGATATTAATCCCTGATAGATTTCATACTAAATAGAATCTCTGAACACTAAATATAATCTTTTTTATATATAGTTCAAATGACAAAGCATAAATCTTATTACAATCTTTCTAATTTTCAAAGATAAGATTATTAAGATATTAATATCTTACAAATCTCACATTAAGGAGCTGTTTGATAACGGACTTGAAATATTCAAACCATTGAAAATTTTAATTTTCAATGATTTGAAATTTCAAGTGTGTTTGATAAAAAAATATTGAAAGCTGAAAATTTAAAATTTTAAGTAAAAATTCATTAAAAAATTTTAAGTAGGTAGAGACCTACTTAATGTTGAAGACTGAAAATTTTCAACAATTTTTTTTTAAATTAATTTTATTATTATTTTTTAATTCTTTTTCATTTTCTCATTTATGCTACAATTCAATTGGTGAATCTGTCTTGTCCTCCGCCTTTTTCTGCCACCACAAACTCTAATCTTAACTCTCTTTCATGATTAATTTAAGAAAGAATAATGAATCAACTAGTTATTCATTAATTTTTATTTTTATATTAAAATTTTAAATAATTTTAAAGAATTTAAATTTTATTGATTATTTTTTAAATATTTTTATTTCTTTTTTGGATTTAAAATATATTTATTAATATATTTTTAAGGATTTTATTTTTGTCATAATTAATAATTATAGTAAAAAAAATTTCAGTAAAAATTCTATTTATATTGAATAATACATTATACAATGATAATAAGGACAAATATGTAAAATATATTATTTTCAGCATTCAACATTTACAGTTATCAAATAATATATTTATATTCAGCATTCGATTAACAGCAATTTATCAAATAATTTTTCAATACAAATTCAGTACTTATAAAATTTAACCTTGATTTTTTTAATTTTATCAAATAGACCATAAATAATATTCTTATATATTGAATATGACCAATTTTTATAGTGTTAAAATGACAAAGCAAAAATCTTATTTTAATCTATTTAATTTTTAAGGATAAGATTATCAAGATATTAATATTTTACAAATCTCACACTGATTAAGAATTTTATAAATTGATATGATCTATTTTTATCAGGTTCAAATGACAAAGCATACATTTTATTGTAATCTATTTTATTTTTAGGGATAAGATTTATCAAGATATTAATATTTCATAAATCTCACACTATGTAGGAGTCGTATATATTGTACATGGCCATTTTTTAGCTAGTTCAGATGACAAAGCATAAATCATGACTAGCTATGTATAGATTCAGAGACATGGAACATGTATTGTAAAATATTATCAAGACAAGATGGTGTTGCCCATAGTTTTCATAAGTAACCCAGCACATAAGCGACAAGACTCGTGAAAAAGAGTGATCAGTGTTCTCATGACAGATATACATTTGCAAGCAGAGAGACCTACCGACCTGTGATTGGTTGTTTGGCACGAACAATCCTGAGGGAAAAAACCCCTTCACCTGCAATAGAAAAATGCATAATCGGCAGAATTACCATTCAGCGCAATTCAAGATTAGCGGCGCTGGCTTTCTGGCGTCTGGACTCTGGAGGGTTCTTGGTGAACCAGGTAGTGTATAGAAATTGCCTGTGGGGACCAACATGGTTGCAGATTAACCTAATCTTCTGCCTTTCCCTCATCCACCTCAACGCCATTTTCATGTGATTCTTGCTGGATACTCCTCTCACGCCAACTTTCTGCAAATTTTCTACTCAGTCAACTGCCAGAAAACTTTATTGGCTTGCAAATCAAGCAGACACAGCAGCAGCCAATCACTTGTAATACACAACTCAAAAAGGTTTGTTCAGATCAAGAGATGCCAATTTGTGTTCTGCTCATTGCGAGATGAACAAATTTTCACCCCCAACATTTTTCTAAATTTTATATCACTTATTGCTTAATTTTCATTTTTATTTTTGTTATATAAATAAAAAAAAAAACAATTTCAAATTACTAGAGTCACCTTAACTACTCATTATTGTAACAATCATGTATATCCTCTAATCTGGTATTTCACGAGCTAACGAAACACATAAAGATCAATTATTTCATACTCAAAAAAAAAAATTCATGATTGAATTATTATTATAACATATGTTCGAACAATATAATAGTCAACGAACATCTGCACGACGGTCTTGAAGATACCTCAGCTTATGTTTTTCCTTTAGACTTATTGTTATGGACATCTACAAACCAGATTGAAGGGGCGTCTTGTAGTTTTTACTGTGTATGTTTTTTTTATTTATTTTTATGATTTTGATGGGCGAACTCAACTTATGGACTATCTAAATCACTTTCATCCATTATATAATTATATTTTTTATGTTTGTATGTTATAAAATTTTAATAAATACGATAGAAATATTTATTTTATAACCTTAGACACTAAGCTAAAAATATCATAATTAATCACACTACTCTAATTACAACTCGACACCATAAAAAAAATAAATATATTATAAATATATAAACATGAAAAAATAGTGATATGAAGATATTTGATAACTTTGTGAAAATATTTATAAGTTAATCCCTGATGAGTACATATGCAATAAAAATAGATTTATCTTAAATTCTCTTAGATAAAATGACAATCAATCTCAATATAATTTAACTATTTAGGAAATACCAATTTATAAGTGATATGCTAGATTGTTTGGATGTAACAAAAAATATCACAATTCACAAAATATATATAATAAAAAACAATTTTCTCTAGTTTCGAAACAATAAAATCTTACATAGTATCAAAATTATAACTTCATATTTTATCTTTCCCCTCAATTTTAAAAGAAGTTATTTCTTACTTTTGGAGCAGATTAGATTCATATTTTATCTTAATATGATGACAAATAACTTCGTCCAAGGGCAACAAATCTCTAATTCAAAACTCATCAAATATACTCTCTCAAACTTTCATAAATAAAATTATCAAGATATTAAGTTCTCTCAGACCTTGTGTTAAAAGTAAGAATCTTGTGAATTGTGTACTATTCCAATACACAAATTATATATTTGAAGGAGATTATTCATAAGTTGTATACTATATGTTAAAATAAACTCATAACTATTATAGAATACATGTTGAATCAAACTCTAAGTTACTATTACTATATGGCCACATAAGATTTTTCATAAACAATATACTATTACATAAATATCAAATTTCATAAAAACTTCACAATTAAATATTTTTAAATGAGAATAATATTGAAATAATTGATCACTTTAAAAATTCTTGTATTGCATATATATATATTGAAAATCATATTTTGATGTAATGACAAATAATTTCATCAAATGACAGTAGGTCTCTAGTCAAGGCTCCTCAAATATAATCTTTCTAACTTTCATAAATAAGATTATCGAGATATTAATTTCTCTCAAACCTTCTGCTATGATAGAATTTTTGTGTATTGGGTACAATCTTCAACTCCATCTCCATAGGACTTTTCATAAAGTACTCATCACGCCTATTACACTCATACTAGTAATTTTAATACAACAAAACATATCAGCCCAAAGAACCAAAACTATTTTTCTTATGTTAAGTTAATTTCCTCGGGCCAAATATGAGTTCAATGTTTGATTGATGAGTTGCCTCGGGATTTTGTCCAACAAAAAAGATAATTTTAAAAAAAAGGCATTGATTTTTAAAAAAAGAATATAATTTAAAACAAAGAAGATAATTTAAAGAGTAATTGAAGTTAATTTCACTTTAATAAAATTTTATTAAAGCAAATTAGCAATTGGTTGAACTAGCACGTGAGGTTCATGGAAAAAAGAACCTTATAAACTAAGTCAATTCAGGCTCACTACAAGTTCCATGGCAATGAGAACCTAGCATAAATTGTTTTCTTCAATTACTCTTTTTTCCTGTATACTTTCAGAAGACATTATTATGCCTGCCCACTATAAAGTAGGTATGATTCCTATGAGTGTATTTTCTAGCTTTTCTTTTATTGGTTTTTGTTTTTTGGGGATATGACATGATAACAAATCAAACTCTATCTCTTACTTCTGTGTTATCAATAGGTAGGAGCTAAATTTGATTAAATGATTCCCTCGCTCATGTGATCCAAAAAAAAAAGAGTTTGAGGAAGTATTGCATCACCAAATGTAATTCATGACACTTTTGGCATGCATTCTGCCAACAAGGCGAGATGAGTAATGAGGAAGGACTAAACACTCTCATGCCGTTCAATAGAAAGAGTCAAGCCAAATGAGATGATTGTCTATTATCTTATGATTAAAAGGTTTCCAGGCTTGATTTAGTATTTCCTCTCTCCTAAAGACTATTCAAAAAGCATAGAGAAATCACACGATAATGGCATATAGTTTAGTTATTGAGTAGTTGTCCTCACTTGAAACTCTTGACATAATCAAATTAGATGTCATAGTTCGAAAGTAGGTCAGGTTGTTTGTAATTGTATCACCTAATCATGACAAATGAAAAAAGAAATCTTAATAATCAAATGAACGTCAACTAATTTCTAAAGCATGAGGAGCAGAGTAGCTCACTGTGCCCAAGATTTCAAGGAGAGAATTAATTTAATTTTAAGGTCAGCCAAAAGAATGATAACTTCAAACCAATGACACAGGCTGGTCCTGAACTTTATGTGGAGAAGAATTTCAGATTACCAAGACATGTAACTGAGAATTCATTGGAGATGTGTTGGACAACCAATCTGCTTCACATATGTTAGAAGGAATAAGGGGATACAGTAGATATTCATCAGTCATTTGGCTGACTCCTAACTATTTTTAAACTTGTTAAGTTGTTGACAATCCTCTATTTCGAGGAAGGCTACCAAATGTTTGGGTTTATGGGGACCAAACCTCATTCTTGGAATGCAATAGCTCATAAGATTGGGTATCATCTAATTCAATGACATAATCATGGCTATATGGTCCAAAGTTAGGAGATCAACTGTAACTAATAACATTCCAAAAGACCAAAGGCTTTGCACAACATATGTATCTCTAAAATTATTATTGAAGGTCATTAGTGTTGAGGATCAAAAACTATTGATATTATAATTCTAAGATAATAATGATCGTACACAGCACATAAGGCTCTCACTTTAGCATGGGATCTAGGAATGATTAATTTTTGATAGTCTTACTTCCAAAACCTAGAGATATTATGTCTGATGAGTGTCAAAAACAAGACATAATGTCCGTGAACGAAGATATTTTATCGCATCAAAATATAACATCTAGCAAATACATACAACACAAAAAATTCCCAAGTGATCAGTCATCATAATATTACTATCACTTAAATACATTTAATTTTGAAATTCTTATTATATCTAATGTGCTAGTATTTATATAATCACACACATGATTATAAGATAATACATAATAAAAATGGAATAATACTAAATAAATATAAATATCAAATATTTTTATATAATTAACAAAAATGATTAGGAAAGCCCAAATATCATGTATCTTCCTTATAAGTAAAAAATAACAAATAAAAGCAATTAAAATAAAAATATTTCCCAACACAATTTGAAAGAAGGAAATATAAACTAAAACCTCTAGAAGACTTTAATGTAGATGTTTATTGGTTGCTCTGATATCAAAATATATGTTATAATAATTACATCATCATGAATCTTCATTTTTTTTTAAAAAAAATTATTTATCTCTATGTCTTTTATCCACTCGTGAAATACCAAATTTGAGACTATATATCTCATTATATAATTATCACATTAAAAGATATTGAAAGAAGAGAGCAAATACTTGAATTATTAGAACAAATATCACATCCAAAATATCTCATAAATAATTATAGTTATCAATTTAAACTCTATCTATACACTTGATCTCAAAATAACTATTTATTTTTTAATTTTTTAGAAATTAATATTACCTCTAAGAAAAATATAAAATCTTATTATAGACCTCCTCTCAATGTATACTGATCAACATAAATCTGAATACTTATTCATCTACAAGTATTTATGATCCTTAAAACTAAAAGAGATCCAAGTTATAAGTTTTCACATACCCCAGTATACAAAGAACTATGTTAACGTAAACATATCAACAAAAACCCAAAAAATAATTAATTATATTGATTGTGAATGATATATATATAATCTTGTAATAGCCAGATAATTAATTTTTACTATAATTTTTATATAAATAATAAAGTCAAATACAATAATCACATCAAAAATAAAATCAATATCTTAATCAAAAAAAAGTATATATTATAACACAACCCAAAAGAATATTCATGAGTATCAAATACATATTTTCTTGGTGACAAAATGATATCTATCATAGGATATGTAATATCTATGCCAAAAAAATATTTAAGTCTCCTAAAATCCTCGTAAGAAACTATGTTTGAAGATACTTTTTGAATTGAGCGATTCTCAACTTATCATTTCTCAAATTGTGTAGTAATCTACCTTTCCAAGTATAAGATACTACAAAAAGAATAAAAATCCATACAAATACAATCTTAGGCATTAGAGAGTTAATATTTTTGTATTTCACACCAAATATCTGAGTGAATTATCTTACTATAAGTCTCATCTTATAGTGATCTACCTTTCCATTTAGACATGCAACCAATAATACATCTTTCTTAAGATTATGATATTAATTTCTAAGTCTCATTAAAGTAAAAAATATATCTCATTTATCATGGTCAGATACTATCATGAATAAAATAATATCTCAAAGTAAAATATAAGTATTCTAGTACTAAAAAAATAACAAAATAATAATAATGAGAATAAAATAAAATTTTTGAAATTGAATACTGAGTATAGCTACCGTCCCTTCTAAAGATAGATTAAAAAATCAATATCAAATAAAATAACTACAAGATCATCTAACTCTTCAATAAGTTTGTCATTGGTTTAAGCATGATATGTATGTTTCTTTCTACTCATATAAAATCTAAATTATAGGCAATCGTGTTTTCTAGTTGAAGGCTCAGTATGAGCTTGTACTTGGGAAGACTCAAGAACTACTATGTCATCTAAACATAAAAAAAGCTTTCTCGAATAATATCATTCTCACCAGAATCACCATAATTTGAAATTATTAGTGGATATAATAACTCAATGGGAGTTACATCGTATTATGAACTAACAAGCTCATATATAATCAACAAGTGACTCTCTCTACTAATTAATGCTACAATTAAAACTACAAAAAAGAAAAAATGAATAATAAATTCAAATATAATATCTAGAGCTAGACTCACCATCCACGAGATTGTTAAAAAATAAATTCTTAACAAAAATAATAATATTTCTATTCACTAAAATTATATCAATTTTTAATGAAAAGAACTTGTACTATATTAGAATATCCATAAAAGATACACCTCAACACCCAAAATGCCAACTTATCTCATCTTAAAGAACAATTGATAACAAAACAAAAATATCCAAAATTTTAAGATACAAACTAAATAATCTTTATCCAAAATATAAAAAATGAAATGATATATGATAATATATGATAAAAGAGAACAATCAATTAATTAGGTAGATTATTATTAAAAATATATTTTTTAAAAAATATTTTGTAACTCTTTTAAAGTATGAATATCCAAGTTATCTCAATCATATATTTATATATTTTTTTAATAATCTTATTTTAATGAGATATGTCAAAGCAAAAAATTTGATATATAATCTTATAATTTATATAATATATATTGAATTAATCTAACATATATTCTAATGAAATATTACTTCTTTATTTTTTAATATTTTTATTGAATTAATTTTTTATTATTTTTAAAAAGTCTAAAAAAATTAAAAAAACTTGTGATTTATCACAAATATATATATATATATATTCGTTCATATACCGAATAATCATTAACACAAATAATCAAATATTTAAATTAATTTTTGATTACATTTCTACTAGGTCCTCATATATTTGAGTGTATAAAATCGAATAAGTCATTACTTAAATCAAACAAACATGTAAGATAAAATAATCAAATATCTAGTAAACTTTCATAACTAAAATGTCTCATTCTATGATTTAAGTAGCATTAATAATAAAATAAAATATTCTCAACTTAACCAATAATGAGTAACTAAATTACGAATTCATACGTAATAAGTTTAATATACTCAAACATATAGAATGAGATCTTATCTTTTAAGAAAAAATATATAATTTATTTTTCTCAATCTCAAATAGAATCTTCCTCAGAATTTCCCAATCCTACAAATAAATATTAATAAAATAAAAAACAAAATTCAAATTGAATAATCTAGAAAGTCAACTCATATAGTAAAGTAACATAACAACTAAGATAAATATAACACAACAAAATATTATCATATTCAATAATTTTCATATATTTGTCATTGACTATAATCAGAGTTTTCAAAGGCATTTTCCAGGCGCGCCTTGAAGCGCGCCTCAGGGCGAGGCGTGAAGAAAACGCGTTGAGGCGTATGAAAAAAAGTGATCCTCATAAAAGGCGTATGTCTTCGTCAATGAAGCGTGTTTGAGGCGCGCTTTGATCGCGCCTTTCATGCCTTGAAGATGGATGCGTACGCGTTTTGGGAGCTTACGTGTCTTTTAGAAAAGGAAAAAAAAACCTAAAACAGCAACCGATTGAACTCTTTGGCAAATTAAATCGCAAGTTGTTTTGGGAGAAAAGGTCGAAGACTAAACCCGGCGGCGACCACTGCTGAATACTTCTCTAGTTCCGATCTCATCTCGGGTTCATCTCCAGGTATGTCGCGCTCTCTCCTCTTCTTCATCTCTTCATCCAATCTCTCTTCAAGCTCTCCCCCTCTTTGTTTGCTTAGATGGGGAGTCAAGCAGGCAGACTTGACTCCCTCTTTAGCTGCGGCTGATGATGATCGTCTCCGCCAGCGAGAAGAGGCGGCGACGGCTGCTACTCCTTGCCTAACTGATCATACTTGCAGTGGCGTCGTGAACTTAGAGCTCTAAGCATGGCTTTCACGGCAAAGGGAGATATATAGAAGGGGGTAGGTTTTAGAGCCTTGGGTGGGAAGAACACTTTAATGAACGAACATATTATAATTTGAGGTGTTCTTCATTTCTATAAGTTGTTTTAATTTTAATTTTTAAAACATAATTAAAATAATGGATAGTGACTTTTGAATTGAGACACACCTACTATGAATTGAGCCCACTATGTAGACTCAACCACCGTGAAGACTTTATTGGCATTTGAGGTGTTCTTCACTTCTATAGGTTGTTTTAATTTTAATTTTTAAAACATAATTAAAATAATGGATAATTTTCTTTCACTTTTGAATTGAGACCCACCCACTATGAAGACTTTATTTAAAGATGACAACAACTATAATGATGGTTTTCTTTTCTTTATTTAAAGATATTGTAACTAATGGTTTTCTTTTACTTTTGAAATGAGACTCAACTATAAAAGATGACAGCAACCAATTGGTTACACCACCCTTGTTTAAGATCAAACGGTGTCTCAAAAAAATATTGATTTTTTTAATTTTAAAACAATTAAATTCTGAATTTTATTTTAAAATTTCTCTCAAAAAAATATTGGTTTTTAAAATTTAAACCAATTAAAATCTGAATTTCATTTTTAAATTCTCTCAAAAAAATATAGGTTTTTTAAAATTTAAGCCAATTAAATACTAAATTTCATTTTTAAATTCCTCTTAAAAATATTGTTTTTTTTTTAATTTAAACCAATTAAATTCTGAATTTCATTTTTAAATTCTTATTTAAAAAAATTAGTTTTTTAAAATTTAAACCAATTAAATTCTGAATTTCATTTTTAAATTCCTTTCAATTATGTCTTGTTATTAATTTTTAGTTAATTATATTGTTATATAGAAATGTGAATATTATTATTGGTATTTTTTTTTAGAATGAGTTCCTCCGATTCGAAAAATTCAAGGAAAGATTTTGTGTGGAAATATGTTATTGAAGTTTCTGGGGAGCAATATTTGAGATGTAAATTTTGCAATCAAAGATGCACGGGAGGGGTGAATAGACTCAAGCATCACTTAGCCGGAACTCATCATGGTATGAAACCATGCACCAAAGTTAGTGAAGATGTTAGATTAGAATGCAAAAAGGCATTGGCCAATTTTAAGGATCAAAAGACAAAAATAAATGAATTGCTTCAAGAAATTAGTATGGGTCCAACTTCAATGCATGAGAGTACCTTGTCCAAAACAATAGGTGCCTTGGGGAGTGGGGAACTTATTCCTAGGGGACCCATGGATAAATTTACCACTTCACAAACTCATCAAAGTACTTTGAATTCAAGGTGAAAACAAGAAGAAAGGAAGTGTGTAGAAAAATTGATAGGTTTATGTATTTAAAATGTCTCCCATTCAACACTGTGAATGATCCTTATTGGATTCCTATGATGGATGTTGTTGCAAATTTTGGGCCCGGGTTTAAGCCTCCATCTATGCACGAATTGAGGACATGGATTCTTAAAGAAGAGGTGAATGATCTAAGTATCATTATGAAAGATCACAAAAAAGCTTGGAAACAATATGGATGTTCAATTATGTCAGATGGTTGGAGAGATGAAAAGAGTAGGTGTCTTATTAATTTTTTGGTGAATAGTCATGCTGGCACTTGGTTTATGAAATCAATCGATGCTTCTAATACAATAAAAAATGGGGAATTGATGTTCAAATATCTTGATGACGTGGTTGAAGAAATTGGCGAGGAGAATATTGTGCAAGTCATCATTGATAATGCCTCTAATTATGTGAATGCTGGAATTAGGCTTATGGAAAAAAGGAAAAGATTGTGGTGGACTCCTTGTGCTGCACATTATATTGATTTGATGTTGGAAGATATTGGAAAGGTAAATGTTCATGCTACCACATTTGCTCGTGCTAGGCAAGTAGTGAAGTTCATATATGGGCATACTTGGGTTCTTAGCTTGATGAGAACATTTACCAAAAATCATGAACTTCTTCGTCCAGCAATTATACGGTTTGCTACTTCATTTCTTACTCTCCAGAGCCTTTATAAGCAAAAACAAGTTCTTATAGCAATGTTCTCCTCAGAAAAATAGTGTTCAAGCAAATGGGCTAAAAAGGTAGAAGGTGTGAAAGCTCGAAGTACAGTGTTGTTTGATCCAAATTTTTGGCCTCATGTTGCTTTTTGCATAAAGACCATTGTTCTATTAGTTAGTGTCTTGAGAGAGGTTGATTCAGAGGAAAGACCAGCCATGAGTTATATTTATGAATTGATGGATTCTGCTAAAGAGAAGATTGCATTTAATTGTGGGGGCGTGGAGAGAAAATATGGCCCAATTTAGAGAAAAATTGATGCAAGATGGACTCCGCAACTTCATCGACATTTACATGCAGCAGGTTATTATCTTAATCCTCAATTACGGTATGGGGATAAGTTCTATAATGTTGATGAGGTGAGGAAGGGATTATTTGAATGTATGGATAGGATGTTGGATTATTAAGAACGTTTAAAAGCTGACATTCAGTTGGACTCATTTGACCAAGTAATGGGTGAATTTGGGAGTCGTATTGTAATTGATTCTCGAACATTAAAAAGTCCTACAAATTGGTGGATGCGTTTTGGGGGTTCAACACCGGAGTTGCAAAAATTTGCTATTCGAGTCCTTAGCCTTACTTGTAGTGCTTCGGGATGTGAAAGAAATTGGAATACATTTAAATCGGTAATATTTCTATTTTTGTAAATTTTTATACATATATTTCTATTTCAATGTTAGAGAACATTATTTCATTTTAACACATAAATTTCTTTATTTTGTTATTTGTAGATCCATACAAAAAAAAAATTGACTTGAACATCAAAGGTTAAATGCTCTAGTGTATGTAAGGTACAACACTAGATTGAGAGAACGAAGTCTACAAAGGAAACAAAATGTTGATCCGATTTTGGTAGAAGAGATTGATTCTGATGATGAATGGATTACGGAGAAAGAAGATCCCCTCCTCCCCCTTGATATTTGTTGGCTTCAAGATGAAGAGTTATTCAATGTTGATGCTATTAGAATTGTGTCATCCAACTCCCAAGAGACTCAAGCATCATCGGATCACATGATTTCTTCACATTCCCACAAAAGGAAACATAATGAAGTACCAAGTAAGTACTCAAAAATTGAAGTCATAAATTTGATTAAATTTAATAAAAAAACTTATAATATTTACACCAAATTAATACTTTATACTAGGTACAAGTGGAGGCAAAGGCAAAGAGAAGGAGTTCAATTTGACACCCATTGATGAAGATGAAGATTTAAATGAAATGGGGATACATGATAGTGGACATTTTCCTACTTTTGATACATTGGATGAGGATGATGATGACCTTGGAAAGAAGAATTTAAATTGAAACAATTTACTCTAGTTCTTATTTCATGACTTGGCTATGACTTTTTGTTAAAGTTTGAAACTATTAGTATAGTTGAATCTATTTTCTATTTTATGACTTTGTTATGTTTTTTTGTGAAAGTAATGAACTAGTATGTTTTTTTTTATTAATTCTAATGAATTATTTTCATGTGTTTATTTATTCTATTTTATTTTATTTTATTTTTTATATTTTAAAATATTAATTAATTATATAATGTGAGGCTCAAAAAGCTTACGCCTCAATGCCTCGAGGCTTACGCCTCGCCTCACGAACACAAAAACGCCTCGCCTAACGCTTTCGCCTTTTAAAACTTTGCTTATGAGGATACTAAGATACTCAAATCTTCTTATAATATAGTATCTCATTCAAAATAATATCAAATCATGATATAAAAGATATATTTCCTTCATTTTAATAAGGCTTTATAACTAATATCAAAACATACAATTAGATCTATTATTAATTGCGGGTAGGCATTCACTAATAGAGGTTTCAAACTAGCTATGTTATGCAAACACAACAAATTTTGTTGGCCCGTTCAAGCCACCATGCCATGTCGACATGGTTCAAAAAAAAGAGTAGCCAAAGATTGTTCATTGGCATAGCTTTTGGATAGATCATGTTGGGGCATGCCAAGTCAGATTAGGCCTAGCTAAGCTCTCTTGAGCATGCCAGACTAGCTTGAGTTCAAACCAAGCAAGTTGGTTTGGCCAAGTAGGCCAATTTAGCCAATCAAGCTAAAACTGGCCTATATGAGTCATCGTGCCGAGTTATCTTGTGTCAACCTCCCATGCCAAAAAGGCTGGCCCGACATGACCCAAGACATGATGCAAGCCACTCACAACACTTCCAAACATGATTCTAAACCATGTTGGTCCATGTCGTTCCATGCTGTTTCATGTCGTTCCTTGCTAGGCATGACAAAACCGTGTCGTGTCATGTCATGTTATGCCAGGCACAACCCAACAATGTAGTTTCATGTTGTGCCATGCACGGCTGAGCTGGGTCATGCCATGGGCAATGCCCAAGTTACCCGACCTAATTGACATCTCAAGTTTATTGACCAATGTAATTTTAGTACTATTTTTTATTTTTCTTATAAAATCTCACAATTAAAGAATATATCAGCTAAACATAAAAAATATATTTTTTTATGATAATCTTGAGGAATATATATATATATATATATATATATATATAATCACATAAATTTTGATCAACACAATCAGATATAATTTGTAGGTTACAAAAAATACTATATAACGTAAAATATTCACCAAAAACTAAATTTGTAAGATTTTTAACTTTTCATAGACAATCATCTTATTTGGATTAAATATGTGTTATTAACTTTTTTTTATTTTTCCAAAAAAAATCTTAATGACTAAATGATTTTATTAATTATCTATGTAAATAATATTTTGATTATGAGATATTACAATTTAAAAATCGCTCAACAAAAAGAGCACTTTCAAATGGACTTTGATAGACAAAGATACTTTCTTAACTTCAAAAAATTTATTTACAAAGAATATCATCTTGTCGTCAAGAACATATACACTTAATATTCATATAAATATTCATTTTTTAGATTATGTTCCAACAGATACTCCTATTAATAAAGATGTTGACTTCATTTTTGATACAACACATCCATTTGACATTATTATTTATAAAATAGTCATATAAAAAATTAATTATCTAACTATAACTCTTAGATTCTTTTCAACATATTCAACCTAACACACCTATTTGGATACTAAAATATATGAAAAAATCTCCAAAACTTAAAATTACTTTCATAAATCATGAGCACTTCCAAATAATTGTGTATTTAGATTTAAGTTAGATACCAATATATACCAGGATGATGTCAATGATAAAGATGAGCACTTTTCTCAAAAATAATTAATTTCTTAAAAAAATAAAAAGCAAATAATTATTTTTAAATTCAATCTAAAAATAAAATTCCGATTGATTAAAATAGATACTTGCTAGATACTTTAGATAACTTATTTGAAAAAATCAAGTATGCACTCTTTTATCTTATTATCATTTACAGTGACAGTCAAACAATAAAATATATATCTTCTAATATAATATTTCATAAGTAAACAAAACTCATAGGTATGTATTATTTATTCCTAATGAAGAAAATTCAAAATGAGAATATTATAATATAAACTCAAATAATAGAGCAGCCAACAAACATTTTCACTTATACCTTAAATATATATCAACTTATCTTTTTTTTCAAATAGGATATTATGAGCTTATAGGAACCAACTTGACAAAAATATTATAATTTTCTTATTGTTAAATTATTTTTTATACATTTAATAACAACATCCACCATTTATGTTATTATAATCATTTTTATCTATTATATAAGAATATTTAATGTATGAATTTCATCACAATATTATTTATATTTATATTACACTATTAAATTATAATAACCCACATACATAATAACCAAGCAGAGCCCGAAGGGTCATAACCTCTAGAAGAAAAAGTGAAACCCAATTCCATTAAAGGCCCAACCTGAAAAAGGAAATCACTAGCTTGGCTAGGTGATTATGCCATATAAAACTAAAAGGGTAATTGTGGGATGCCATCAGAATTTAAGAGTTTTTTTATTGTTTTCTATTATTTGTTTTGGTTTAAAAAAAGGAAAGGATACTTCTTTGGCTGTGACTGCAGGACAGGTCCTTGGGAACCATGTTTCTTTCCTCTTCTTTCCTGATTTTTCTGTGGATTCTTGAACTCTGGATTATCCTTGGAACTAGCACTCTCAAAAAGTGTAATATTTTCTATCTGAGTTTCTAGACAGGTTAGTTGTATCATGATGGAGGAGCCAAGTAAATGCAACCCCTTTTCCCTACCCAAGTCAGCCAGGTATGGTTTTAACAAGCTTCCCAGTCAAGTTAATCCATGCAGGGCAGCCCAAAATGCCACATCTAGGATGAATAGAAAAAAACACTAATAACAAAAAAAAAGCATATGAACTTTGTTAGAAGAAATAATTTGGATACTTTTCCTCAGAGGCATTGTTCTCCTGTTAGAAAAATTAAATGAATCCGTGCATAAGAATTTAGTGGAAGGCATCCTGTGTCTTTGAGCAATCAAACATTGATAATATGTTGAAGGGTTCGTCGCATCATTAGCACAAGTCGCCAGGTACTTGTATTCAAATAATTAGATGAATCATTCTCGAGAAACAAGTTGAGGTTTATCGCAAACAGTTTGGTAGAGATATTTTAACAGCAGTTGTTTTTTAACAAGTCATGGGCAGAGAAGGAAATAATGTGATCAGATGTCCAGTAGACATCTTACTTACCCAACTAAAAACAATAGGTGACAACTGAGCTGTGACAACTGAGCTGTGACAACTTCGACATCTACACAGAATAATTGCAACGAATAGAGAAGGCTCTGATGTGATTGTTAGTGTGAAAACTATGAGAACGGATAAAAATGCTCCAGAAAACACCCAATTTTACTTTAGCCGAACGAATTTTTGAGCACCAAGTGATAGATCGTTGCCTGTTAATTTCTGTCTGAACAAAACTATCATTTTTCTCCAATTCGTTTGAATGAACATTCCATTAACAAAACTATCATTCTTACCAAATCCTTGGTCCTGAATACTCGATAAGTACAAGCAACACAGCACTGAGGTAGAGACGAACAGTGAACCATACCTGGACTTTCTCCCAAGTTTCAGAAATTGTAAGAGGACCATGCTCCTTGAGAAGCTCAAACATTGCCCTAGATATACTCTGTGATTGCTCTGGCTCCGTTTTCAATTCCATCGGTTTCATTTTCGGTTTCGGTTTTGTGGCAAGACCCCGACTTGCTGCCAGCAGTGCGGTCTGCTTTCGTGCCTCGGCAAAAATTCTGATCATCGTTGGTATTTGCTGTTGCTACGCTCTCCGTCTACACACACGCACACACAAAGGATGCTATGCCGTTTCTCGTCATAACCGAGAACCACACTCGGTCGGCAACGCCTCCCATTCAAAGGGGACACCCGGAAAGTAAACTTCATGGTTTATAAGTGATTTTCATATAATACCCCATATATTTAAATATAAATACATAAATAAATAAATAAATACATACGTACGTACCTATATTATTTATTTATTTATGTGTGTGTGTGTGTGTGTGTGTGTTTATGTTTATATATATTTATGTATATATAAACATAAATATAGCTATATGCCAACTAAGCATTGGGCATAAATATATACACATATATATAAACATAAACATATATAAACATAGATATAGTTAAACACACACACACATATGCATATATATGTTTATGTTTAACTTTCACTACAATAAAGTAACAAAATAGAAATGAAAAATATAGACATTCAATTCCATTTCTAAAATTAAAAATGAAATTGAAATGGATTAGAATTTAGAAACGGAAAAAATACTTTACTAAAAAAATTAAAAACAAAATAATAATCCATCGCTATTGGAATGCATAGATTATTTCACATTATATGAAAATTGAATAGAAATAGAAGTATAAACAAAAATTGAAATTATTTAACCTTCTGTCGTTATTATCATGCATAGTCATTGCAGATTACCTTGCCTGACATTTAACAACAGAAAATTCTATTTCTACATGTATTTATTCATAACAATAATTATTTCTCTAAAAATTATGATAGAAATGAATTTAGTTTCAATTATTTTTAAAATGGATTGTATATCCATTTCAGATTTTAGCGATGGAATTACTTTTGGCCATTCTTTTTTTTTTTTTTGAAATATCAGTTTGTCACTATTAGACTTTAATAATTTTGGTGATGAAATTCAATTCCGTTGCTACTTTCAAAATAGAAACATATTTCATCACTATTTGACATTAATTATTTTTTCGAATAATACTTCATCTCTCGTCCATTTGAATAAAATATTTATAGTCTAGGCAAAATTATCACTAATTTATCATCACTCATCTACACAATCAAGCTTGCTTTCCTATGTGCTTGTGTTTGTCACTCTAATAATCTATCATTAAGATATGCAATTTAATTTTTTTCTCTCCATATATACTTGGCAAAATTCTTAATTTTATCATCTCTATTTAGACATTATTTTTGTTGTATTTTATTTGGCATAATGATAAGTATTGACATTATGATTTTTTTTGAAAATTCCTATTACATAAAATGCATTTAGTCAATATAGTTACCACATGGTTTTACTTTTAAAGGCATCAATTATTATGAAATATTAATTCATTGACATAAAATAATCACAATAGTACTTAGCCCCATGCTAATATCATATTATAAGATTCATGTAATCATTTTTTAATGGTTTTATTAATCCAAAATATAATAGAATCTCAATGTGTTGGTTTTATTAATCCTAAGTGAAGAAATACTTAATTTCATAAATGTTCACTATTTTTACTTACCTCAAGAGTGAATCTTTGTTCCTCAACTTATTTTTATATTATGATATTTCATATATAAATTAAATTGAAAAAAAAATTACTAGCACGGACAAAACTTTTTACACCATAACATTACAATGCTATCAGATACAAATATTTTCTACATGCATACAATCTTGAAATCAAAGAGTATCATTTCTTTTAACAACTTATAATTGAATATAATTAATCTAAAATCTTAATAGTTGGGAGGTAAATTCTATGAGAAAGTATCACCTAATTATTTTAAAGTGTTTATAATCATGTGCATATATCTCACACACTAATAATAGATCATTCTTCAAATATAGCATGATATGACATTTATGTGATTTTTGCTTTTATGTGATAATGATTATTTTTTTGCCAAATAAATTTTGTATTGTTTTTTTAGAATGTATGATTATGTTTTGCTTGTATGTGATTTTTGCTTAATTTTTTCATTTCATCCTTAATAGATAAAACTGAAATATTTAATTTTTTGTATATGAGAAACATACAACTAAATGTTATTGCTAAATATCTAAGAGAATAATGCAACATCCACTATCTCATTTTAATACAAACTTACCTATTAATGGTGTGACTACACTATTTTTATGATATTTATGTAATAAATATGATATTAATGTTTTATTTATGACATTAATAAAGTTGTAGTAACATATTTATGACATCAATGTCATAAATATGTTTTGAAATTTTTATTATAAATAAATTATTTTTTACATTATTATTATTCGGTATATATTAGTGTTATATATTACATAAATAAAAAATATTATATGAACTGATCATCAATGGATGAATGGCAAACTAAGATATGAGTTTTTGATTGATGAGTTTGTAGTTGGGATGAGGAGTTTGTTGGCTTTACTCAAAATATCCTTAATTAATTAGAAAAAAATAAGATACCCATGTAATGATCATAAATTTTAGAATCAGAGTTTTTAAGATGTGGACACAGTACGATTTCATCTTGTAAAAAATGGATTTATTAGAGACTATTATGTTTGTTATTAACATGGAAAAATAATTGGTCCCAAACAACAAAGTATTATGTACATAGAAGTGTTAATTTTAATGTTGCAATAGAATATGTCAATCCTAATGATGAATATGAATGTAGCATGTAATTGGTTCTCCTTTAATCTAGATATCATTGATGATATCCCATAACAGAAGAATTTTATGAATTGCTAAAAGTATCAGGAAAAGCAATTTGACTAGGTAATTCATATGGCTACTCAAAGTTATCTGTGGTGGCTAAACTTTTGAATTTTAAGATAATATATCATTTTTTAGAAAGGTATTTTAATAAAATTTGTGAGTTATTATTTGAATCATTACCAAAGAATAAAATCATGATAATAACTTTTATAGTATAGAGAAGATAATACATTGTTTGGGTTTGAAAATAGAAAAATATATTATTGCATTAATGGTTGCATGATATATTTGGATGAAGACAATGAAGTAATTTTTTGTAATTTCTATAAATATCTTCAGTACAAATGACATACTACATATAAAAGGCATAAAATAAATATTTCTTGTAATAAGATGTATTACTTTCCATTGACTCATTGTATATAAAGATTATTTGCATATGAAGCCACTATTAATGATATAATTTGACACAGAGCATACTATTAAAGATGGTATGATACAGTATTACTTAGATTTTTAATCTTGGAAATGTTTTGATGATATTCATAGATCTTTTTCAGATGAAAGTCAAAATATTAGATTATGGATGTGCATATATAAATTTCAGCCATTTGGATATATGGGGCAACAATACTTTTCATGGTCAGTAATTGTTACATCATATAATTTTTCACCACATATATGCATGAAAGATAAGTACATATTTTTATGTGTTATCATGCTCGGTCCGAGAAATCCAAAAGAAAAGTTGAATGTTTTTCTACAACTTCTTATTGTTGATTAAAAAAGTGTGGGAGTATGGTGTGGAAATATATGATAAATATAAAAAGTAGTACTTCCAAATATGAACAGTTCTTATGTGGACTACAAGTAATTTTCTTGCTTATTCAATGTTGTTAGGGTGGAATATAATAGGAAAATTAGCTTATCCTAACTACATGGAGGACTCTAATGTATTTTCTCTGAGCAAAAAAGGAAAGACTTATTAGTTTGATAATTATCATAAGTTTTTACATATTAAACATCTATTTTAGAGGAATATTAAGGTATTCATGAAAGGCCAGATAGTTCTAAAAGGTGCACTATCTTTAAGGTCACGTGCCAAAATATTAGATATAATTGAAAGAAATGACTTCAAAAATATTATAGATGTTGATGTTGATTGTGTTAATGCCCAAATTTTAAAGAAGTTTCACTTTTAGAATAATTGAAACATCTTTTAGGATTTTCTTTATTGGAAAACCAATATAAGTAGGCACAACTTAGATGTGATCCACATTGAGAAAAACTTTTTTGATAATATTTTTAATACTGTAATGAATGTGGAAGGAAAAATAAAAGAAGATGCCAAATAAAGAGATGTTTAAAAGAGTTCTGTTCACATCTAGAGTTATATCAAAATGAATCAATAAATAAATTTTCTAAGGCTTGTTATAGTCTTGACCATTATATAAATAAAGCTTTGTACTAATGGCTGATAGAGCTTAGGTTCCCTGACGGATATATATTTATTATGGAAACATGCATTGATATGAAGAAGCATAAGTTATTTGGGATGAAAAGTCATGACTACCATGTCTTTATGTAGAGAATAATTTTCATAGTATTCCAAAAATTACTTCTAGAAAATATTTGAGAAGCATTGACTAAAATAAGTATTTTTTAAGAATCTCACTTGTAATATCATAACAAAAAATGACGTTGAGCAATTACAAAATGATATACCCATAAATATATGAAGACTTTAATTTATTTTTCCTTACAGCTTCTTCAACTCCATGAAACATCTTTCAATCCACTTGCCTTATGAATCCATAATAGCAAGCCTTATGCAATATAGATGGATGTATTCATTTGAGAGGTTATATAATTTTCATTTTTTCAGCTACAAAATTAAATGTATCCGATGATTAAATATAATTCTATTGAAGATATTTTTCGGATATCTCAGAAAATTGAAAAATAATATTTGAAATAAAACTAAAGTTGAATGATCAATATGCAAAGTCTACTTGGTTGAAGAAGCTTTGGTATTTTGTATACACAACTATTGGCCACAAATGTATAATTCACATTACAAAATATTACTAAATAATAATTATGATATAAGAGATGGACCAAAAGAAGATGATATACTTTCCATTGTCACCCATACGAATCAATCATATGGTATAACAAATTCAATATTTCTTTTGGATGACCAAGAGTATTATGCAACACACACACATATCTTGTTGAACTATGAAGAAGTTATGCTTTATATTGAGTAAGATTTATAATCATTTTACATTATTATTTCTTTTTCATTATATATGTTATACCTTTTTAAATACTCAAAATAACTCTAATGTTGTTTTTGTAGAATTTATGTTAAGGAATTAAAGTAAAGAGAATCACATATTGATGATGCTTCCATTGATGCAAAGCTTGACAAAGATTTCGCATTATGTTTGAAAAATTTGTCAATATATAACTTATCATTTATGCTTCTAAAAATAACATTCCACATTATATAAGTATCATTTTATTTTTTTCATTTGTTAGGTATATTTTCCATCATAAAATATATGTAATAGATAAATAAAGGATTTGGCAAAAGGGCCATTATAAAGTTTATAGACATATCTTATATAATATGTAAATAGATACAAATGTTATACTTTGAAATATGGTTCAAATAGAGCTATAATGAATAGTGATGTATGCATTAGAAAGTCCAACTCTATTGTATCTAATATTGACTTTCATTATTGATTGATTAAAATTATATATTTTGAGCATCATGCTTTGCCAATAAAGAGGAGAATCCTATTTAATTATGAATGGTTTAATCAAAAAAAATTGGATAATAGAATTTATCATCAATACAACCTTATAGATGTTTTCAACATAAAAAATATTATCACAAGTATGAGTTATTCATCTTTTTGGTGCAAGCAGAACAAATATGTTATACCACTTATTCAACCACAAGAAGAAATATCTAGTAAACTATTTGTAAAATAAAAATTAGATCAACTATGAAAGTTCTTGAAAATGATGTTATTTTCACACCAAAATGTGTACATGCATTTTAAGAGAATAATAATGTTGAACTTCATCCAATCAATCCTATGATAGATGATGGGCATGAATTTTACTTTGTGAAGATGAAAACTATTTGGACATTAATAATGTATATTATTAAATAAGATAATGGTAAAGAATTAATTACACAATTAGGTGAGGATGAATAATAGATTGAGATGATTTATTAGAAATTTTCAATGATGAGTAGATATTTATTGACTTCGATATTAAATATGTTGCTTATTTTTTACTATTACAATTCATGTATTAAATAATTTTTTTTTGCAATTATAAAGGTCAATGCATTTCTCATTATGTTTTAATAAAATGTCATATTCATTACATGTTGTTATTATCTTTGTATTTTTTTGATGTTTATGAAACTTATATTAGGTATGAGAGGTAAAAATTCAAGTAGCCAAGGATCTCAATCTATGGAAATAGGTAGAGGAAGTCAACTAATATTTTGTAGAGGAGGAATTCAACATTTATCCATTGATGACAACACTATAGATATCTTTTCACATTCTCCTACATGTACAGATGATACATTGGCATCACCTCATCAATGAGACACATGGATTATCTACTACTGATATTTTATATTCATCTCATTCTATACTAGATGGTAGTATTAGCTATGTCCACCTATTTTAGGAGATACATGCATTTATACTATAGTATTGACAACAAATGGATATTCACAATCCATTGTTTGTATGCAAAATTATGATAAAATTATTATTCGACCCATAATTAATAATAAATAGTATGTACCTTTCAGAAATTTACTAGATAGGTACATATTATTTTGCATTATTTTTATTTGTAACAAATTAAATATATAATTGTGCATGAAAATATAAATAATTCATTATAGTTAAAAAAAGATAATGTTTGCATTATGAAGTTTTGAGTAAATAATATAAATAAAGAAGACATTAACTTAGTAATAGAAAATGAGTGTATTTCATTTATATGTATATGTATGTGCTAATGTTAAATCACTTACAAGTTTATTCCTTTTGTTTCTCATACAATTGGGAAGATTTATAAGGAGAAACTATTTGTGGAAAGTATAAGGTGGAGTAAAGTATCCCAAAATATGAAAGAATATTATTGGAAAGAATTTGAAGTACAATTTTATTGTATTTAACAATATATGAAATTAATTTTTTATTAAATACTATAAAAAAATGCATCATAATGTATTGTTTTTTTTTATTTTTTGTAGAAAAAATATAAATTGAATAATACTTTATCTAACTTTGTGAATGATACATGGAAATATGTAGCTAATATCATATATAATAATAAGCTGATAAAATAAATAAAAAAATATGATAAAGATGCAAAATCAAATTGTATTCCCCTTGATGTTTGGTTAAATGGTGGGAATACTAAAATAGTGAGGAGTTCGAGGCCTTGTCCTAGATGGCATTACAAAATCATCGATCAAAGAAAACATGTAAAGGATCATAACCTTCCAAACATATTGGAGGTTCAAAGATGACTTACCAACATTCAATAGATTTGGTAAATATATCTTTTCTAAATTTATTTTGATTTTAACTTTGTGAATATAAATAATATTAAATCTATGATAATGTATCATGTACATCATTAGCAAATATTATTTATTTTCAAGAGACTAAGTTGGGAAGTCCATAATACCATCTGAGATGTTCAAGCAAATGCATAAAATGAAAGTTGAATCATTTATAAACAAGTAATCAAATGATTTTAATGTTAGTTTCTTAATTTGTACTTTGAGTGTGTTATATAAATTGTAATATATGAATCAAGAAATTGTAAAAAAATATAATTTTTGGCAATCACATGAATTCATTTTCAAAGTCAATTATTTCTTTTTTCCATTACTGATGAGTTATTATATATGGACTCTTTAACTATAATGACTCACTTTATTTTTACATTAATTTTTGGTAGAGTGTTGACCGTTTGATATGCTAGTGAGTGTATGGTCTTGAAAATGGCAGGAAGCTATGGAGAACATGGTTTTCATAACTTCATAATTAATAGATCATTCTATATATAGAGGCTCTAAAGATTGATGTTGCACATCAAACATAACAATTGTAGGAAGCTCACAATAATATCATTTGACCTTCATGGTTTTGGAGAATATGAGTTATATTGTAATGTAACAATTGTAGGAAGCTATGGAGAATATGGTTTCCATTACTTCATAATTGATAGATTATTCTACAAATGTTCTAGAAATTGATGTTACATATATATTACCTTTAAGCTATTGAATTAGAGCCAAAAAATGGTGAGTATATGGCATTGGTACCCATACATCTATATTTTATCCACGTTATATTTTGAGCTCTTCATCTTCATCTTCCAATTATAATAATTTATTCTATAAGTAGTTACGAGAGGAGATGCAAGAAATTCAAGATACTTTGCAAAGAAAAAATGAGATTCAACTAAAGAATGAAGAGATGCAAAAACAAATTAAAGAGATAAAAAAGAGAGAGAAAGAAAGACTGAAAAGAGAGGATGAAATACAATAGAAAATTTTGAAGATGAAGAAAATTATGTGCAAGTTGGCAGAGGCTTTATCTATTTTTTATCATTCTGAAGGAAAATACTCCTCTCAATAATGACTCATATCTATTTGTTATGTTGTTTTATTGCATTTTTGCAAATAAATTTAGTGTATTAAACATTTTTTTCGCGTTCCTATTTATGAATGTAATTTATGTGTATTGGGATGGTTGAACTTTGATGTTTTTTATTTAATATTATACTTTTTAGTAGATATTATATGAACGTTATTGGAAGAATAATGTGTAAGTATAAACTAGATTGCATAGTATATAGTTTATGTATATATTAAATTATTATAAATAACATACAAAAATTGCAACAAATGAGAAATATTCATATTGTAGAAAATATAAATGGAATATGACATTTCAATTTAATTTCTAATTTAGAAATGAAATTTACATTTCTATTCTATTTTGTCACTATTACAGTAACGGGATAGAAATGAAAACTGAGATCCCAATTCCATCACTACAGTTAGAAATGAAAAATTTCCATCGCAAATATAGATACACCTGACTTGAGCAATTTTTGTTTCTAAAATTTAGAAAATAGCCTTTTAAAAATAAACATATTCCTTTTCTATTTAGGTCAATACTTAAAAATTAAGACAGAATTAGAAATGAATTTGGCAATTTCTAATTTGCTTCTTTCTTGTAGTGTTTATGCATATATATATATATGTATGTATGTATGTATGTATGTTTATGTTTAACTATATTTATGTTTATATTTGTTTATGTATATATATGTGTGTGTGTGTGTATGTGTGTGTATTATATTTATATAAGTTTATGTTTACATATATATATATATATATATATATATATTATATTTATGTTCACATAGAATACATATATATGTGTATATCAATATTTAAATCGATTATCATTCAATTTGAAGCATGTAGCAAGATGGTAGAGGGGTGTGTTTAATCTTTAAGGGGCAAGGGTTTGAATCCCGAGGATTGCCTTTGCCAATTGTTGTGCTTCACAAATATATTTTTTTATTATTATTTTTTTAAACTAATGGCTTGTCATTTAAGTGCAAGATTAAGTTTTCTACTTTCAATGTACCCAGATGCGATTATTTTAAGTTTTGTGTATTTTTTTTAAATTTTTTTTATGTCATTTTTTTCAAATATTTTGTATTTTGTGCAACAAAATACAAATCACCCTAAAAAAGATCAAATATATTTTGTACCCCAACCCAAAATTATTTATTATTTTAGACCAAATTTTGTCTTGTTTACATTTCTAATTTGTTACACCAAATTTAAAAATATTTATGGTTTGATATAATAGAATATACTATTATAAATATTATTATGGATGCCAATAAACTCTCCATTAATCTTTTGACTATTAATATTTTTGTGACTCTTATTATTCATAGATTAATGTGTATTAATTATTATAGATTAATATGTATTCATTGGTACATTTATTTGTGTATTGATGTATAAATCCATTGACGTATTTATATACACATTAATATATTCATGTATTAAACCCTATAAATAGGGAGTCTTTGTATGAGTAAGTATATACTTGAAGGAATAATAAATCTCTCTCCTATTTCTTGTATATATCTCGCTCTCTTGTCCTTCTATTTTATAATACACTATCAGCACGAAGCTCTGTTAGATTTTCAAGAGATATATTGAAGGTATATTGGAGTATTATTATGTCGAATCTTGCGAAATTAGAATTTGTGGCTCTTGATATCAAAGAGAGAATTTCTTGCCATGGATAATAGATGCTGAAATTCATCTATATGCAAATGGTATTGGAGATACAATTAAAGAAAAGAATGCAATATTCATTCAAGAAAAAGCCAAAGCGATGATTTTTCTTCGTCGTCACCTTCATGAAGGATTGAAAACTGAATACCTCACACCATAAAGGATCCACTTGTTCCGTGGAACAATTTGAAGGAAAGGTATGAATATCAGAGGATTGTAATTATTTCAAAAGCTCACTATGACTGGATACATTTGAGACTATAAGATTTTAAATCTGTGAGTGAGAATGACTCAGCAATATTCAGAATCAGTTCTCAATTATAGTTATGTGGAGAAAAAATTACTGATGAGGATATGTTGGAGAAAACAATCTCCACTTTTCAAGCATCCAATGTACTCCTGCAGTAGCAATATCATTAAAAAGGCTTTAGAAAATATTTTGAATTGATTTCATGCCTTCTTGTGGCTGAACAAAACAATATTTTGAATTGATTTGAAGGAACTTGTTTGGCTCCATTCTCCAAAGTAAATGTGGTAATATATCACCCTTATAATAGACAAAGTCGAGGCCATGGTCATGGTCGTGGTCATGGTCATAGTCGGGGTCATGGACATGGACGAGGACATGGTCACAATAGTTATAATTGTGATTGGAAACCCAAGAATATGCCAGAATATCAAGAGGGGAAGTATATTGAAATAGATAACAAAAGTGATGAAAATATAAAAATAATGCTAAATTTATACTATCATTGTGGCATGAAAGGCTATTGGTCACGTACCTATCAAACACCAAAACATTTGGTTGATCTCTACTAAGAATCACTGAAAAAGAAAGATAAAAATATGGTAGAGATAAATTTTGTTTCTAAGGATGAGAGTGTTGATCATGACTTTTATGATATGACACATTGGATTTTGTTGATTTCTTTATTCAGTCGGAAGCGAATATTGAACACTTGTTTGCTAATGAAAATCTCCAAAAATAAAATATTTATTTGGGTCTTATATTATGAAAGTCATCATACTACTGAATAATGAAAGTTATTTTTGTTATGTGTTATTTTATGATTTTCTTATTATATATCTTATTTCTCATGACGAATATGAAAACTTATCTGGTGGGGTCCTCAATCGGTGAAAATGATATGTGTCTCGCAGATAGTGCATTAATGCATACTATACTTAAGGATAAATTTTTTTTTTCCTTTTTAATAATGCAAGATCAGATGTGAATATAATATCAGGTAGTACAAAATTGATTGATGGCTCCGAACGGTCTAATATTTTGTTACCCGGATGAACAAAAATTTATATTGATGATGCATTATATTCTATAAAGTCTCAAAGAAATTTATTTAGTTTTAAAGATATATGACTAAATGGATATCATATTGAGATTATAAATGAAGACAACACTAAGTATTTATATATACCAATGTTGTCTCAAGTTAGAACAAATATTGGAAAAATTACCCGCTTTTTCTTTTGGTTTGTACTACATAAATATAAGCACAATTGAGGCACATACCATTTTAAACTAGAAGTTTCAAGATGAAAATAATTTTATTGCTTGGTATGACCAATTGGGACATCCTATGTCTATAATGATGTGGAGAATCATTAAAAATTCAAGTAGGCATTTACTGAACAATCAAAAAATTTTTCCATCTAATGAATTTTCATGTGCTGCTTATTCTCAAGAGAAGATAATTATAAGGCAATCACTAACAAAAATAAGGATAAAACCCCTTGTATTTTTGCAACATATATAAGGTGATATATGTGGGCCTATTCATCCACTATGTGGACCATTTTAATTTTTTATGATTCTGATTGATGCATCAATGAGATGGTCATGTGTATGTTTGTTATCAACATGTAACCAAGCATTTGCTAGATTACTTGCTCAAATGAGCTCATTTTTCAAATTAATAAGTCAATTCGTCTTGACAATGATGGAGAATTTACTTCTCAAGCTTTTAATGATTATTGTATATCTATTGGAATAACTGTTGAATATTTTGTAGCATATGTTCATACACAAAAATCTTGCAGAATCATTTATTAAAATGCCTTCAATTGATTGCAATGCCATTATTAACAAGGACAAAGCTCCTAATTTCTGCTTGGGACCATGCTATTTTGCATGCAGTAGCACTGAATCATATTAGACCAACAAATTATCATGAATTCTCTCATTTATAATTAGTTTTTGGTTGAGAACCAAATATTTCTCATCCAAGGATTTTTGGGTGTGTGGTATATATTCTGATTACTCCACCACAACATACTAAGATGGGTACCAAAAAAGATTGGGAATATATTTTGGATATTAATCTCCATCGATAATTAAATATTTAGACCTATCAACTGGAGATTTATTTACAGCTCATTTTGATGATTATCATTTTGATGAATCAGATATTTTAACTTTTAAAAAAAATAAATATTTGGAAAAAGCTATTAGTTGGAATCAATTGTCGTTGTCTCATCTTGACCATCGTACCGATGAATATGAAATATAAGTTCAAAAAAGTATTCATTTGAAAAATTTAGCAAATTAATTGCTAGATGCATTTACTAATCCAAAGAGAGTAACTACATCTTACATACTAGCTACTAATGCTCTAGTTATAATTGATGTCCATGTAGAGTAATTTGTTGCTAATAAACCTAAAGTATCAATGAAACATGATCGTCCAATTGGTTCCAAAGATAAAAATCCTTAGAAAAGAAAATGATCAAATGATTAATTTGAGGAATTGATGTCTCTAGAAGAGTCACTAGTTGTAATTCTAGAAGAAATTTAGGTACATGAAACTTATGACAATCAAGATATTTCAATAAACTATGTCACAACTGAGCCAAAGTCTGTTGAGGACTTTAGACAAAGAGATGATTGACAAAAATGAAAAGATATAATTGAAGCATAATTAAATTCTCTTTCAAAACATGAAGTTTTTGGTCCTATTGTACGTACACTTGATGGTGTCAAACCTGTAAGATACAAATGGGTATTTGTGTGAAAATGAGATACGACAAATAAAGTTGTCAAATATAAGGCATGATTAGTTATACAATGATTCTCTCAAAGACCTGGCATTTATTATGAAGAGACGTATTCCCCTGTAGTGGATGCAACTACATTTTGATATTCAATTAGTCTAGTAATACATGAAAAACTTGGTATGTGTTTAATTGATGCAGCTACGACTTATTTATATGGACCACTTGATAGTAATATCTACATGAAAATCCTAGAAGGATTAAAATTACTTGCAACACATAATTTAGGTTCTTAAAAACTTTACTTAGTATAATTATGCAGATCTCTATATGGGTTGAAACAATGGATGCATGTGATATAATCATCTTAGTGAATATTTATTACGAACAGGCTATAAGAATGATCCCCTTTGTCCTATGTGTATTTATTTAGAGACCTGGATCTGAGTTCATTATAATTGCAGTTTATGTTGATGACCTGAATATTATTGAAACTATGAATGACCTTTCAGAAGCAGTAGATAACTTAAAGAAAGAATTCTCGATGAAAAATCTCGAAAAAACAAAACTTAGCCTTGATTTGCAGATTGAACACTTAGAGAATGAAATTTTTGTTCATTAATCAGCTTATATAACAAAGGTGTTAATATGATTCTATATTCCATTAAGCATGCATTCCAATGGTTGTAAGGTCATTAGATGTGGATAAAGACCATTTTCGACTTCGAATGGATGATGAAGAGCTTCTTAGTCTTGAAGTACTATATCTTACTACTATTAGAGTACTAATGTATCTTGCAAGTCATACACAACCTAATATATCATTTTATGTAAAGTTGTTAGCAAGATATAGTTATTGTCTAACAATAAGATATTAGAATGGAGTTAAACATATAGTGAGGTATCTTCGAGGTACGATGTATATGAGCCTATATTATTTCAATGTACCCAAATTAGAACTTATTGGTTATGCAGATAGATGATATATGCCTGACCCTCATAATACTTGATCACAAATAGACTAATTGTTTACACGTGATGATACAGCCATTTCATGGTGTTCTACGAAATAATTAATTTCTACCACATCTTTTAATCATGCAAAGATCTTATTAATTCATGATCAAGTCGAATATGTTTTTGGTTAAGATTAGTAATACATTATATTCGAGGGTCATATAGTTTGTCTTTTAGTAAGGAGGTCTCGACGACCTTGTATGAAGATAATGCTGCATGCATTGTTCAATTAAAAAATGGATACATTAAAGAGGATAGAACACAACATATATCACCAAATTTTTTTTTTACTCATGATCTATAAAAGAAGGGGTGATATTGATGTTCAATCTATTCGTTCCACTAATAATCTAGCATATATTCACCAAGGCTCTACCTACTGCAATATTTGAAAGGCTAGTTCATAGCATTGAAATGCATAGGCTCAGAGATTTAAAGTGATGTTTTATACAATATTCTTTTTTTTCTTCACCATAGTTTTATCCCACTATGTTTTATTGGTAATGTTTTTAATGAGGTAGTATGATGGACATCCAAGGAGGAGTATTATGAATAATATTATGGATGTCCATAAACTCTCCATTAATCTCTTGACTATTAATATTATTGTAACTCTAATTATTCATAGATTAATATATATTTATTAGCATTGATTAATATGTATTCATTGGTATATTTATTTGTGTATTGATGTATATATTCATTGACATATTTATATGCACATTAATGTATTTATGTATTAAACTATATAAATAGGAAGCCTTTGTATGAGTTAGTATATACTTGAAGGAATAAAAAATCTCTCCCATGTTTCTCCTATATCTCTCGCTCTCTTGTCCTTCTATTTTATAATATATACCTCAAAATAATCTTCTTTTGCATATCTCAAAAGTAAAAAAAATCACATTAGCATTGAAAAAATAATTTTTTCCCATGTCAAGTTTGAAAAAAATAAATAAATAAATAATCTAATATATATGTATGTCTATATAGTCACACACAATTTATATATATTTGAAAATGATTTCCATTATGGATATATATTCACATATATGTATATATATGTGTGTGCAAATGTGTGTGTACACACACACACATGTATATATATATATAACACATATATGCATTGTAATTATATCCATATAATATTACATATATGTCACTTGTGTGCGTACATGCATGTATCTGTGGGTGGGTGGGTGTGTGTGTGTCATATTTATATGTAACATATATAATATGCTCCAATGGTTTTTATATAAATATATATATTTATTTATTTTTATTTTGTAGATGATCGCATGGTCATATTAGGTAAGATCATACCCATTCTCTTTTTTCTCTCCCCCATCCTCCTTCACGAAACCCTTCCAAAAACTTTAATTTTCTTCAAAATTTTCGAAAATTCTAGCTTTGGCATGTAAGAATTGGGCAAGGTTATGTTCATTCTAAGTTTCTATAACTTAGATGCATTTTGTGGGAGTTGTTAAGATATTAAAATGGTATTTATGAGATGGCTCAATGCATCCCAATACCTAAAAACAAATGATGCGCCGACAACTCTAGAATGCACCGATAACTCTTCCGAGACCAAGCCATGCATCTCACCTCCATCGAAGCTACTAGATGAGAACACAAGCTAAACCTAAAGAAAATAGCTCGTAGTCTACTCTGAGAATGATACTGACGTGTCGAAGTTCATAATTAATGATGGGGATAGTCAGAAAATCATATATGGTAAGATTACTAATGAAACCGTCAAACTCCTTCCTAAGAAATCACACGAAACTTCTTCTTCTCCTCATTCAAATGTGAAATCTTTTATTAATTGTGATGTTATTGTGCTTTCTAATACTTCAAATGATGTTTCAATGGATTGTAATAAAAAAATTTCAACAACTAAATACTTGCAAGGCCAAAATAAACATTCGACATTGGATTATGCTCGCGAAAGAGGTATGTCTTCTCCCTCTACTAAAGGAAATACTCCAGATAAAAGCAATTCATTCTCTACTTCTTCTGAATTGATGAAACCTTATGCTAAATGGGTATTTTGAAAGAAAGGATATAACTTCTGAAAATAGTAGTCTCCCGAATGAAAATATTGATAGTTTTGAAACTGTTGATGAATATAATTTATATTCTCATATCTCCCCTTCTAGTAACAACAATGGTGATTTCACTAATCAAGGTCACTCAAACCCCTCACTGAACATGTATAATGAAAAGAATGCTAACCCAGCCGTCGGTAATTTGGAAAGGAATAGGATAGCTCACTGTGGACATATAAATGACCCTATGGATAAGCACATGGGAGGCATGATATCACACATAGAATGTATGAATAATAAAGTGGTAACTTCATTAGACAACAAGGCCCACCCTGTCAATTTGAATGAAGGCTCTCCTAGGGATATGCCTTCTAATGATAACACTGGAGGCATGACTAAATAATTTGAACATCTGAATAACCAAGTTAAGCTTGGTATAAGAAATAGAAATGCTCACAGCCGATTAGTTGGAAATAGGGGTTTGGAGGAATGGAGACCCATAGTCCCTAAACTAGAAATGCATGTAAATAAAAATTTAGACTCTATTGAGCACCGGAATGTGGGGGACAGAAATGGACAACCCCCCATCCCCAAAACCTACTGGAAAAACAAAGCTCCTTGGAGCAGTTTGTTTGCGAGAAATAGAGCCTTGGCTAACACCACTAAACTGACTTATATCCCACCCAAATTGTCGGGTAATGCCTATTTTGAGGAGAATGATTTGCTCCTTGGGATAGAGCACTGGAAGAACTTCTTGGTAGGCAATTTTGTTACCAGAAATCCTGGACAAATCTTATTGAAAAGATTTATGGAAGAATAGTGGGGAATTACCCCATAAGTTATCCAACACCCTAGTGGCTGGATTGTTTTTAAACTTAAAAACTCTGTGGAAATGGAAGAAATTTTAAAGGTTGGATCCTTCCTTGTATTTGGCTATTCCCTAAATGTCAAACCACATCCGGTAGGGTTTCATTATGGCTTAAAGGAAATGGCCAATATCCCTATATGGGTTACGTTTCTAAACTTCCCTATCTATCTTTGGAATCAGTGAGGTTGAGCAAAGCGGCAAGCTGTCTCAGCTAGCCTTTACACACGGATAAACTTACGTCAAACATTTCAAAAATTACATTTGCAAGAGTGTTAGTGGAAGTAGATTTAAATTGGAAACTAAGAAATAAAATTTCTTTTAATTTCCAAAATGGGTCAAGAATCAACCAACCTATTATATATGAGAATATTGCTTTATTTTGCAATTTTTGTTCTTTATTTGAGTATTCAAAAAATGGTTGCCGAATGAAGGGGAAGCAGGAGACAAATGAATCAAGCCTTGCAGCCTCAAGCAAAGCAGTTGAAAAAGAGATGGAAAACCTCACCCTAGAAGAAGAAAATGCTTAAAGACCAATCGAGAAAGAATGCTTCACCCATTCTACCACAGTCAAAAAGTGACTATTGATTGAAGGAAAAGTAGGAGGCAGAAGATTCAGCAAGTCCTTCAGCAAGCCCTACTGCCCCAAAGAGAGATGAAGGCAAGGAGGATAAAGGCTTCCCCCCAGAAAAAAGTCATTGTCAGGATGACCTCATGAGGGAAGACACATCACACATACTATCATAGTCAAGATGCTAGGAAAATGAAGGGCATGATGAAGGTTTTACAATGATCAAAGCTAGGAAGAAGAAGAGGGACTTAAGCAACCTAAGGGAGTGGCCATCTTTAAACCTCAGGAACAAAGGCAAAATGAGAGATACATCCACTAAGGGCTCTGCCTCAAATGGCCCTGCATAGGGAGTCTTTAGGGGATCTCAACCCCTTAAAAAATGAGTCTATGATATGTATTTTTTATGCTTGGGAGTTCTATGTTGGAGTTTTGGAGGGTAGCATAGAGAGAGATATAAACTTCTCTCCCACTTACAGTTTTTAAAAATTTTTTGGGGAGAGGTGAGGGCACCTCTAGATTTGTTTGCATAGATGTGTATTTGCTATTGTGTTCTAATATATAGTAGAGAAAACGAGCAAGTTTCAGATTGGTTGACTATTAAAATACAAAGGTGGAATCTACAGGTTATTGTGTGCATGAGGAACCTACAAGAATCTAGAACTCTACACTTGGATGTACATAGAGAATTGAATGTTAAGGAAAAGTATGTGCAATGTATGATGTTTATATGGGCATGTACAAAGCTTGGATGTATTCTAGAAATGTAATGGAGAGAGAAACTCGAGAAGGAATTAGGCTGTTTACTATGTACTGCCAAGTGAAAAAATTTAATCTCCTGGGGCAAATCATGGTGGATTTGTTGATTAAAGAGTGCTATAAATCTAATATTCTAAAGGAAAACCACTGCATAATGATGTTTTTGGCTAATCTTCTGGATCTAAAAGGTTACCACATGACTAAAAAATACATGTATCTACTGGATTTCTTGTATGGATGTGTGGGGTTATGGGTCTCAATCTTGCATGTAAGGGTGGAACATATACAGGATCTGGCATGGGGCATCCCCATGTTTTCATGGATGTATCTAGGTGTGAAAAAAATTACCGAATGTAAATGCACTATAAAAAGGGATACACTATCATGTAAGACATGTGAAAGATGGAGTACAATTTATAAGGGTAATAAAAAGCATAATTGTAAGGTGAGGCTATCTATAACACCAAATGTAAGAACGAAGGCCTCACAGGATGAGAGAAAGGGAATGCACTGTAAGGGTAGTCATATTATATTCATATTCACACACAAAAGAGCTGTATGCTATGGAATTTGCTATGTAATGCTAAAATCAATAGCGTATAAATACTATGAGAAGGTTACAATCCTAAAAATATGGAAAGGGAGGTTATCACTTAGAAAGGGAAAATATACATGCTCTCTCTGCCTAATATGTATGATTGCATGGGGGATCTCTAGTGTAGGGTGGTATATGGGAAACGAGCTTGTAGAGGGGCTGGGTATATTTGGGATCAAATGTATGTAAGGGTGGTATATGGGATGAAATTACCTTTCGGTTATTTCATGTATTTCTAGAATTGTAAGGGGATCTTATATATTGTAAAAGCCGAGGAGGATATGTGACCAGCTTGGAGATTGCATGTAAAGTCTGAAATATCTATATGTGAAAGAGGGGAAAAGGGTAGTGCAAACACTAATTGTTTGGGTAAATGGGGCATACTGTATGCTTGCTATGGAGAATGCTATATAATTAAGAAATGGAATATCATAAGAGAGTACGATGGAGAGGAGAGGATCTTGAATCATATATGAAGATTGCCTCATGAAATATAAGGAGTTTTAATTTCCCCCTAAAACATAAATAAATCCTTAGGTTGTTCAAAGCCTATTGGATAGATATTTTCACAATCGTGGAGGCTAAATTAAACGAGAAAAAAATATCATCGCTTATGAATCCAAAGTTCAAGTGATTAAAGGCTCTTGACAACTTCTCTACGCATAAGAATGAAAGATTCCTGGTTCTGTGGGATGATCAGATTGTGAGGATAGAAATACTTGCATGTACTCCACAACACATCTTTTTACAAGCAAGATATATAGAGAAATGAATATATTTCAAACTCTCTACAATATACGGGTTACACTCTATTTCAAGCAGAAAACTCTTTATGAGTTTTTCTTTCATTGTGATCAGATAAAGGGAGAACTCATTCATCTTTATGGATCATAGTGGGAGACTTTAACTCTTTGCTCTCAGGACTAAATAAGGCAGGAGGAATGATAGTAACAAATTCTGAATGTCATGATGTCCTAAAAATTAACTCAACTCTAAGCTTCGAAGATCTTCTTTCATCTAGCTACTTCTTTACCTGGACCAAAGGTAGAGTCTATAGCAAGTTAGATAGGGCCATGACAAATGATCAATGGGAAAACTTGTGGATGGATAATCATGCATGATTTTTGGTGCTAGGGATTTTCTTGGACCATTCCCTTATGTTATTATCTACTGAACCGGATGATGAAGAAAGGAGAATTTCTTTCAAATTCTACAATATGTGGATTTCTCATAAAGAGTTCATGCCCACTCTTCTCAAATTCTTGGAAGGAAAGAATCCTAGGATCTAATATGTTTCAGCTTGTTCAAAAAATATAAATTCTAAAAGATCCCTTGAAGATACTAAATGAAAAGTACTATGCACATATTAGCACAAAAGTGGTTCTCACCAGGAAAACTCTTCAAGAACTCCAATCCAAAATTCTTCAAAGTCCCAATCAAGCTTTGAAGGAGGTAGAAGTCGCTATCAAAGTTGATCTAAGGAAACTAGAAGAGGCGGAGCTATTATTCCTTAGACAAACGGCAAAAATTAATTATATCAAGTAAGGAGATAGATATACGAGGTTTTTTCACGCCTTAATGAGTTCCAAACTATAGAAAAGAAAAATTGTGATCATAATAAAAAATGACAGAAGTTACACAATATTAAAGAATGTTATTGTGGCGACTTTTGTCGCGTACTATAAGGGTCTCTTGGGCATTTCGGGCATCTCGGGCAAGATCTAAGGGATAAATGATCAAATGCTAAGAAGAGGCAAAATTTTTCAAGTTGAAGATCATAAGCACCTCTCCTTATCCTTTACTTTAGAAGAGATAAAGGAATCTCTCTTCTTGATGGGCAACTCTAAATCACACGGGCTGGACAGATACACGGCTAAATTCTATAAATTCTCATGGAAGTACATTGGAGGAGATGTAATCAAAGCGGTAAATGGTTTCTTCCACACTAGTATAATGTTAAGGCAAGTTAACCATGCCTACTAATATTTTCATGTAAGTGCAGGAAAGGAAATATTAAAAGCCTGGGGATGCGTCAGTAGCACAATAACGGAGTCAGCGGGCCGAAATTTTTGGAGCAGAGCCTGGCCCATTCCATGATCCGACCCGCTTCGGTTAAATGAACCGGATGTTTATTTTTTGTATAAAATAATTTGTATTTATTTTTTCGGGCGGCTGTTTTTGACCCGGTTGAACTGTTTATCTTCGTTCTCCTCTCTCTCTACGCGATTTCGTGACTGTTTCGTGCTGCATACTGTAAGACGTTATTTCTTGGTTTTAATCTGTAACGCATAAGCATTTTCTGGTGGAGGTAGCTAGTCGTACTAAGCGACTAGCGAACCACGTTATTTGCTGTGTTTTTTTATTGTTTTGATTATGTCGTGGATGTTTGTGGATTGGGATACATATATATTGCTTGTTTCTGTGTTGTTTCTGTGTTTTATGTTCTTAATCTCACTACCCGTGGAAGCACGATTGCCCAACACCTACATATCCTTGATACTGAAGACCTCTCATGCATCCATGGTTAAGGATTACATGCCCATATCGTGATGTAACGTAATATATAATATCATTGCTAAGGTTATAGCATCTTGTTTTGAAATAGTGATGGGTGGCATAATTGATCTGGCTCAAGGAGCTTATGTCAAGAGGAGATTAAATCTCCGATAATTTTCTTCTCGTGTAGAAATTAATTAGAAGGTATGTATGGAAAAAGATTTCTCCAAGATATTTCCTTAAAATCGACATGCAAAAAGCTTTTGACTCGGTTGAATGGGAGTTCTTGAAAGAAGTACTTTACTGGCTGAATTTTCCAAAACATTTTAGCGAAATTGTTTTCGAATGAATAAGCACTACTTTTTATTTGATTAACATAAATGGGTAACTCTATAGATTTTTCAAAGGTTGCCTTAGGCAAGGGGATCCTATCTCCCCTTATCTTTTCACGTTAGGTATGGAATTCATATCAAGGTAATTGACTGTTGTGACATCTTCAGATCTCTTCTCTTTCCAACCAGGATGTTCTCTACTAAAGATATCTTATCTTATGTATCTTGATGAGTTAATTATTTTCTCCAAAGGAAATTCTAACGCAATAAATATCATTCTTAATGCACTAAATGAGTTCTCGTCTGTATCGGGCTTGAAAGTGAGCTCCTCCAAATCGAATATCATCTTTGGAGGGGTTGGGCAAAAGCTCAAGAAGGATATTCTAGACTTTTTTGGATACAAATGTGTATTTTCCCCCTTGTTTTTCTTGGAGTTCATCTATCCTCGAGTCGCTTATTTATTTCGTAATTTATAATTTTATTGAGCAAGATTACCTCAACCATTTACCAATGGGCATGTAAGATACTTTCGATAGCGGGAAGATTGGAGTTTCTTCGCACTATGTTACAAAAGCATTAAAGGATGCTGGTTCTCAGTATTCCTACTTCCAAAATATATCATAAATGGGATTGACAGTGCGTGTAGAAGATTTTTGTGGGGCAGACCCAAAACAAGAAGATATAGGCCTAAAGTTTCTTGGGTCAAGGTGTACACGCCTACTTTCATTTGAGGTCTTGGCATACTTAATATATTTATATGGAACAAAATATGCTTTTTCAATACCCTTTGGAGAATAAACAAGGTGGACTCACTTTGGATTAAGTGGGTCCTCTATTTCTATTTAAATTCTCAGAATATGTGGAACTATCAGATTTCTAAAGAAAACCCACCTCATATGAAAGCCCTTATCTTGACTAGAGATATCCTAATCAAAAGTCTGGATCAATGGAGCAAGCTAAGGAACTATTGAATAGCTGAGGCGAAAATGAAAGATTAATTTCGGAAGCATATAATTATCTTATGGGAACATGTAATATAACAGCAAAATCTTGGATAAAAGTTATATGGATGAAGCAACATATTCCCAAGCATGCAATATATCTTTCGGTCACCAAGCATAAAAGACTCAGAACTAACGGCCAGACGTTTTCAATGCCGGACAACACTAGTTGTGAATTTTGCACTTATGCAAAATCTATATACCATATTTTTTTTAATTGCATCTACACTAAATCCATTTGGGCGGAACTCAAAAGCTGGATTAGAGTTGATGGAGATGCTGAATCGTTAGTAACCATATTTAAGGAACACGATATAGAAAGTGACCTTCGCAACAACCATATGCAACATCTAGAGGGAGTGAAACAGGTGATTATATGAAGAAAAATCTCAAGAAGTTGGAAATTTAGTTAAGAAAATCAAAACTAAAATTTATATTATTTTCGGCAAGGAATGTAATAGTCTTAATCTCTGGTAGGTTGTTCAGAATTTTTTGATAGTTAAATCTTATTAGTTATAAAAAAAAGGTAAGAATCATACCCACAATTTTTTTGATTCTCACTTTTTTGAATGAATGATGGGTAAAATCAAGGATAAAATTGACTAGAGATTAGATCCATAGTATTTTTTGTAATGATTGGTGGTTTTTTTTTTGTTGCTAACTTGGTGGATAAAATGTAATTTTAGGTTTATGTTTTACAATAGACAAGGCATCAATATTAATTTATTAATATTTATATATGTTTATGTTTATATAGTTATACATGTTTATGTTTATTTATTTATATGTTTATATTTATGTTTATTTATTTATATATGTTTATAATCATATAAATAAAAATTTAAATAAGAAATTGAATCAATACATGTAGTTGGATGATATAAATAAATGTTTTGATAATTAAGTTACATGTTTGAATCTCAATTTCATCTTAGACAATTAATAATTTTTTTATTAATTTTTTAATTGCAAACGTGCTAATTGGGGGGTAAATTTAGGTTTTCAATTTTGAGTATGTCAAAATGTAATTATTTTACATTTTGATACATATTTTCTTTTATTTTTTTTAAATGTCATTTTTTTTAATTGTACTTTTTTTTAATTCTTATTTTTTAATTGTTATTTTTTTTATAAAATTGTTATTTTTTTAAATTGTTTAAAAAAAAAATTGTTATATTTTCAAAAATTGTTATATTTGTTAAAATTGTTTTTTTAAACATTGTTATTTTTTTTAATAATTTATTTTTGTTGTCACAAAACACAAAATAACCTTAGAGAATTATGTTTTAGGTGCTTTCCCAGAAATATTTAAGAATTTGAAATTAATATTTTAAAATTTGAAAAAAAATCATCAAAATCAAAAAAAATTAAATTTTGGGATACTCTATTACGTTTATACTAAAATGCCCTTCATTAAATCACTAAACTAATATTTAGTCACACTAATTAATTTTAAATAAAACCTTCCCACTAATCTATCCGCCCTCGTCTCGTCTAACATCGACCTTTACCATCGGCCTTCGCCATGCCTCTGCCCTCTTTCATCGGTCTCTACCATCGGCTCTCGCCACACCTTTGCTCTCTCCCTTCTGTCCTCGCCTCGTCCTCGGCACACTCCCATCTTCTGGTGCCCGATGACGAGCTCCATTGAGCTCGACAACTAGCTCTAGGAGCTCATCTTCGAGCTCGATCCTTGATGGAGCTCGACGAAGAGTTCAAGGAGCTCATATTTGAAATCGATGGAGGTCGAAGTCATCCCCGTTGAGCTACTTGAGCTCGTTAACGAGTTCCAAGAGCTCAAAGACGAGCTCGTTGGAGTTCGAAGGGCTCATCTTCGAGCTCCAGTAACTCATATTTGAGCTCATGGAGCTCGAAGACTTGCCCATCGAGCTTCATCAAGCTCGAAGGGTTCGTCTTCGAGCTCCAGAACTTGAGATCCATCGAGTTTGATGATGAGCTCCCGAAGCTTGACGAAGAGCTTCAGGAGAATGGAGAGGGTGAGTAGGTGAGGGGGGTCAATGGGAGAGGGTGAGCCGATGAGAGGGGCATATGGGAGAGGGCGAGGCGAGGACCGATGGGAGAGGGCGAGGTGTGGCGAGGGCCGATGGGAGAGGGCGAGGTGTGGCGAGGGCCGATGGTAGAGACCGATGAAAGAAGGCAGATGCATGGCGAGGGCCGATGGTAGAGGCTGATGGGAGAAGGCAGAGGCGTGGCGAGGACCGATGGCAGAGGTTGATGTTAGACAAGGCGAGGGCAGATAGATTAGTGGGAAGGTTTTATTTAAAATTAATTAATTTGACTAAATATTAGTTTAGTGGTTTAATGAAGGGCATTTTAGTATAAACGTAATAGAGTACCCCAAATTTCAATTTTTTTAGATTTTGATGATTTTTTTTCAAATTTTTAAATATTAGTTAAAATTCTTAAGTATTTTTGGTGTAGCACCCCAAAAATAATTCCCCCAAATAACCTCATCTTACTTGTCCTTCACCTGAAGCCCAAACACTCGGGTGTCACGTTTACAGGTCAACTACCGCAGCTGCCTTTGAAAGCTCTTAAGTTTGATTAGGTATGTTTTGGGCACCTCTGGCAGTAGCATTGGTTATTGCCGTTCTACTGTACTGGTACAAAAGAGTGAAACCTCCGTCTCCAAGGGTTTGTGGGCCATCAAATGTTACTGTTACTTCCTCAAGAATTATACTCAGTGATGGAAGGAGCTTGTCATACATATACACGGGCGTCCCAAAGGATGTTGCTAAACATGTGGTCATTCTTGTTCATGGCTATAACAGCTCAAAGGACGTTTATTTGCCTTTATCTCAAGTATGAATCCCCGTGTGTTTGTCATTTATAAAAAGCATATTCTTCAAATTTTATATGTTAGAGTTTGTATCTAAAGAACTTGGAAAGCTTCATCCAACATCATTCTAAGCAAATCCTTAATTTCTTAGTCTGTAAAAATACAGACCAAGAACTCTCATTGTACTAATGTCTCCTGCCAGCAGATTGGATAATAGAGGAATAAAAAAGGAAGCAAAAGAAAATGCTAGAAAAATAAGAAAATTTGAAGAAAATTTGGATGAACTGGGAAACAGTGGACAAGGAAAGACACTAGAGAGAAATGAAGATCTATATAAATCTTTATTGCATTCTTTTATTGATAAACCAAAGTTATTTATAAATTAAAATTAAAGTAATTAAATTCTCATAAAATTCTTTTGGACTAGTTTCACAGAATTAAATGTTAATTCATTTTTTGTCATAAAGGTAATTAATCTTAAATTAATTTGTATGAGTGCATAAAATAAATTTGTAATCTCTTAAATGTATGTTTTACATCATTATTTTTTGATTGAAAAGAATTAAAATAATGAATTTTGCCATAAAAAGGATAATAATTTCATAGGATCTCATAGGTAGAGCACATTCTCCTTAATCCAAGATTCAAAGTATTATCAGTGGATGATTTTTCAACAAACTAAAAGCCAAGAAATACAATAATTAATAGGTGAATGATTTTTTCTTTTAAAATTGAACAATTTTAAAAGAAATCTTATCCATGGATTTATGACATAGTTATTATATGCAAACTCAATAATAAGCAAAAATAATATTTCAAGTGCTAGATTTATTACTTTAAATAAATAAAATAAATCTTTCAAATTATAATTAATTCTTGTCATTTAAAGATCAATTTGTAGATGAAAATGAAAAGCATGCTTCAACATAGTGCAAAAGAATTTCTAAAGTATCTTTCAAAAGATACTAATAAAGTTGTTATGTTGATCAAATACTTTTTTATAAACTAAATTATACAATCTTATTCTTTTTAAATAATAGTTATAAAAATGTGAGATATTTGTGTTGTTAAAATATGAGATAAAATGAGTTATCTTGAAAAATTGATTATTTATCACAATGATAAAAGTATATTACTTTGTTTTTGGTAATCACATGATAAAGTTAATGCTAAGGTCATATCAATGGAATATGTGAAACATATAATTAGTGTATAATCTAATATTTTATTTTCATCTTTCCTAATTAGCAAGTGCAATATTAGGTCACTATTTTGGCAATATTATTTGAAAAATATCATAAAAATAATCATATACTAAGGTAATTGTTTTGTTAATTTCAAAATGTTTAATCAACATTCATGAATGTCATTTCTAAATATATTGTGTAACAGAGTGAACTGTACACAATGAATTACTTGTAGAAATAGACTAATTCATGAAAATTATAAAAAAATATCATAAAAATGATCATCTTTCCTAACTTGTCAAATTCATATGCTTAGTTCACTCTTTAATTAATGTAATTTTATTAGGATCCAAAACAATTTCATGAGAATAGACACTTCTAAGATTGGTGTACAACTCAGATTCTCTAAGACTATATATGTCTAAATGAAGATCTATTAGGTTTTGTTTCTAAGGCTCGTAATAAATTAGCATGTCCTCAATGTATACATTAAAGAATTTTTCTATTTAAGGATGAAATATATTAGTCTTCAATTTCTTAAAAAATATTTCTATTTGAAATTGTATTTTGGTGATACCTTTTTTATAAATTTCTTTCTACGAATACTTTGGCAACTTTATTATATTTCATAGTAATTATGTTGATAATATTATCTGCACACATTCTTTATAATTTTGTTTTTTTTCCTACTCACATGGTAGAAACCACACAAATACTAAGACTATGAAAAATAGTATATTTTTGTAAAAAATTATCAACTTGCCTATTTAATTGAACCCACTTATATGAGGGTTCATCCCATAATGTGAGAGGTTGAACAATTGGAAACTATGAATTAAACTTATGATATATTAGATATTTGTCATGATGATAACTCTTATGAGAGTTTATTAGAGGTAATATCTTTAAAAACTCATGTAACATTAGTAAAACACTAGTAGTTGCTCAATGTTGGAGTTACATCTAAAGCAAAATCATACGAGTACAAAAATATTTAAGTATCTGTGGCCTTATGGTTGTGTTTATTTTTTGTTGGAGTTACATCTCAAATCTCAATGTTGGAGTTAAATTGTAATTTATAATTTATAATTTTTTATTTTCTGCTTTATTTTCTTTTTTTTTTTATTATGGATGAGAGTATCTAATTTGTGAGTTATCCTAATTTGAATGATCAAATATATAAGTGTCTCTTTTATATATGTTTTCATATTTTACTATTGAGTGGTTGTATATTTTTATTTTATTGGCATAGTATTTAACATGGAATCAAAGTCAAAATTATCTGAGTACAAAATATAGGGTGTGTGAAGGATCACATGCACTGTACCAGCATAGTGCATATGATTGTCATGATGGAATAAGAGTCACACAACTTTGTGCTTCGTCGTGATTAATGTAGCACATCCATTTTGTGTGATGTGCGTCGACGCCCATGGTTGATACTATGACTGTAAGGTGGTGCTGAAATAATGTCATTGTACAATATAAGTGGAAACATATGTTTCTTTGGTTGCATTTTTTGGGCAGAAGTTGTTTTGTGGTCATATGGTTGTGTTTTTGGTAATTGGTATGTGACAATTTTATTCAATAAAGGTTGCAGATTGGAAACCCAAATATTAGCATGGTGTGATAGTTTTTTCTTCTTCTAAATTTAGTTTTTAAAATTGGAAAATCCTAATTTTAGGATTGGGGGTAGTTTTTGGTTGTTTTTTGGATAATCTCAATGTAGAGGTGGTAAAAATTTTGGTTATTATTCTTTGAAAACTTGAAAACTAGAATTATTCTTAGTGGGTAATAAGAGGGTGGATATGATTCTTTGGTTAAGAGATGCTAGATTACTTGAAAAATAAATCACTAAGTAATGAGGTAGAGTTTATTTTAGATTTTTTATCTTGAATGATATATAAAATTATGTGTGAATTTGCAGCATTTTTATATTCATCACAAAAGACATGAATGTTTAATATAATAGTTTAGCTTCTTAGATTGAGATTGGAGATAATTGATGAGTCTGGCAGGTTACTTTCCATTGTACACAATTTACGCAATCAATTTTTTAGCATTATTTTTAGAGAGGAGATTAAGAGTATTAGAGATAGTTAGGAGAGTTAGACCAACTACCAGATTCATCCAGGGGTTCTAAGAGATTCATCCCACCATAATTCATATTGAAGGGATTATAGATTCTTCTCTAGTGGAGCGATAGTAGATCATTTTCAACCTTCATGTATTATTACTAATTGCTCTTATGATTTCTTCTTTAGCTTTACATTTATTGATTGTTAACTTGGTTGTTAATATTTATATTATAGGTATTTCTTTGAATATTATTATAGTTAATGGTTATTTTTTGAGAGTTATTGAGTATGATATTATTCAATTTGACTCTTAATTTTTTAGTATATTTTGCTAAAAAATTGAGAAATTTTATTTGTAGGATTGAAAAATTGAGAAATTTTTTTTGAGAGCTATATCATTAATTATCCTATTAGTTTTTTTTGATGAGTTATCTATTTAAGTAACTTAATTTATTTATTTTTTATTAATATTTATTTGTAGGATTGAAAAATTGAGAAAAATTTTATTTGGAATTAAGCATGATGACTTATATATTTTTTCTTCAACGATTAGATCTCCTACTAGTTGTTGTGTGTGTTGTGTTGGACTATATATTTATACATTCTTAACTTGTTCACTCATTATTGTTCAAATTGAAAATTCTTTGCCATTGTTTAAAGAGTATTTGTATTTTAGAGTGTAATACATATCAATCAGAAAGCATATTAGAGATTCATATTATATTCGTTAAGCTGATGTGAGTAAGAAATCATTCTATCTGATGCACTTAATCATATGTGGACCTAACGAATATGAGACATGAGAGTGATATATATATTATTATTTTTATTGATAATTATTTTTGGTTTATGTATATTTTATTTTTGTTCTAAATCCTAATTTTTTTTTTATTTTTTTAATATTTTATAAAATAATAAAATATTAATTTGATAAAAATTTTAAAAAATAAGAAGTGATAATATATTAAAATATATATTAGATAACTTTAATACTTATTATATGAACTATGAAATTATATGTCAGATTTTTTATGTTTGTACACTTTCATAGAATGATGTTGCAGAAATGAAAAATAAATAAGTCATTGAGACAAATCATATATTCTTCTCTGGTAGGAGTTTGCCACAATAATTTTAGGGATATTCAATAGTAATTATAAATTATATCATCAATTGAATATTTTTTTTCTCTCATTTTGAGTATATCATTTTTGAATATGACTTATGTTCACCGAACATAGGAAAAGTAAGAGTGTAGAAGATATATGTAGATTCATTATTTTTCTATACTTTTTTGTAATTTCATCTATATCTTCTATTAAGATATAGAGTTACTCATTAGTTATATCCGAATTTGTGGTTTATAATTAAATTATAATGTTACTCATATGAAGCTATTATATGTATTATCAAATATAAATAATGTTAATTTAAGAGTGATTGAGATTTTCCATGTGGGAAATAATTAATATTAACAAATTAGTTCTTAAGTCTATTTTAGTTTAATCTCATGATGATTTAAAAATTGAGAGACTTGATCACTTATGATTTATAGTCTATACTAGGAGAAAGAGATATATGCAATCTTCTCAGATAAAAAATGTGCATATCAATTTGTCAATTCATCTTACAATCATTCCATCTAATATTGATCTTTTGATTTTCATTCAGAAGAAATAAATTAATTTTATTTAATAATTGATTTTATAAGTTTTATTATATTTATATATTTTTTTATTATTTTTCTTGATAGTACTAGAATATCTGAATCTCTTTTTTAGATATGATCTCATTCAGGATGATATCATGCTATGAAGCAAGTGATAACTATAATTTATTCTAATGAGATTTGAGAAATAATATCATGACATCTATTGTTAGTTATAACTTGGTTTTTATTGTGAAGATAAGTCCAAATGAAAAGATAGATTATCCTGAAGTGAGATTTATAGTGAATGAGATCACTCAAATGTTTAATGTGAATTACCAAAATACATTCTTTCCTATGGACAAAATGATTTTCATATAAATTCATATTTCATTAACAATATCTCACAAATTAAGGATATATCAACTAAATGTAAAAAATTTATTTCTTCACACAGATCTTGAGGAGGTGTATATGATAAAGGCACATAAGTTTTGAGTAGCACAATTAGATGCATTTTACGTATTATGGAATGTATTATAAGGTTTGAAGTAATTATCAAGAATTTGATATGAGATATTATCATCAGTAGTTATCTCATTTAATTTATATAACTATATTATGATATTTTTTTCTTATTTTCTCAGAATATTGATGACAAGATTTTTATGCTAATATATATAAATGATATTTTAATTATGAGAGATAATGATTTGAGAATCATTCAAGTAAAAAAAATACCTTCAGTCATAATTCTAGATGTAGGATTTAGGGTACTCAAATATTTTTATGAGATAGAGATACTTTTTTTAGGAGAGATATTATTTTGTTATAGAGATGGTATACGTTTGATACTCTAATAGTGGTATGATTCTTGATTTGTACTATAGTAATATTACTATTGATTTATGTACTAATTTTTTATCCAAATCTACTCTTTTATTTGATCATATTATTTATAGGAGAATTATAATAAATATTAACTATCTGATTACTACCATATTAGATATTGTATATGTTGTTTATAAAGTTAGTTATTTTTAGGTTTTTTAGGAGGCTTAATTAGATACAACTTTCACATATTGAGATATGTGAAAAAGTTTAGGATATGAGATCTTTTCCATTAATCACATATATTAATAAAATATTTAGATTTGAGTTATATATCAATTTGTATTGAGAAGACATCTATAATATGGTTTTGTATTTTTCTCGATACAATCTCGTCTCTTAGTAAATTAAGATATAATATTATTTTTTTATTCAAAATCAAAGATAAAGTTCAAGATAACCATGATAGTTATCTATGAGACATTTGGGATCTAAGACTCATTCGAGAAAATTAAATATCTACTTTCTCTTTCTCACTATTCGTTATTGTAATAGTCAAATAGCGTGATGCATAGCTATCAATCAAGTATTTTAATAGATGATAAAATATATTGAATTGAATTATTTTTTCTCGATGAAGAAGGTTCATGATAATATCATAACTAAATATATATTTAGTCAGTAGATCAATTAGCATACATTTTCATAAATACCTTGAAGATTTATAAATTTTTATTTCTTTTATTAAAGATTAATATTCTGGATCCTTACGTATTAACTTGAAGGGAGATATTATAATTAATAGTTTATAATTATTTATTTGTTTTTTTAATTTTCATTATGAATAAGAGTATCTAACTTGTGGTCTACCCAATTCTGAATGACTCAAGATATTAAGTCTCTCTTGTACACATTTTATATTTTATTCTATTATGTGATTGAATATTTTTTATTTTTTTATGCCTTAGTATTCAACAGGTTCAAAATTTGAAATCTATACTTAGCCTTGTTGTTGGGGAAAAAAGTCATATTTGTTATTTGGAGTGAGTTTGACTGATTATAACAATTATTTTTTTTTATTTTGAGTGAATGTGTAGATCTAGCCTCGGACAAAATGTCATAACCATATGATTTAGCGCAACCTAATAAATGATGTATAACATTAATAGATAAGGTTACATAATAAAATTACTATGAGTAAAGTTTCAATTTTGAGGCATTCAAAAATATTTTGTAATTAATGAGGAAGTTTTGTCTTTCCAAGTGACTCCAAAAGGATTGAGATGTGATTTAGACATAAGTTGAAGATTGAATAAAATGACATTTTTGGTGCTACTTGATTAATAATAATCTTCTAAACTTTATTATTTATGGAAATATATATATGAAAGATACTAGTTAACTTTCAAGTAGTTTGTGGGACTGAAGTAAACCAGATCCATATTATTATGAAAAAGATGTGATTGAGGGTTGTGGGGGAGTTATTTTTTATCTGCATAAAATAATCTCTTCAATATCATCATTTTATATTAGAATTTACTAGATATATCTCGTTTGTAATAGAGGTGATGTTATCTACAAGAACAAGTAATTCCTTACAATCAAAATTCTTCATACAAGAAATGATACATGACATTAATGTTAATACCATCCCTAACAATATGAGAATTGACTAAATGTATTTCATTATATAATTTAGGTTAGAGTTTTCTTCAAGAACTTCAAATAATTGGATACTAGATTAAATTGGATATAAGCTGACTAAACTATTTTTTTTATTATGAAAATTGGTTGAGTTGTAGAACTCTATCATGCTTGCTTCATGCACTACATATTGGATGATATAGGATCCTGCATCAATTTTGTGGGTTTTTAAGATAATTAACTTATATGATGTAATGAATTATTTAATAAGTTTGAGCTAAATAAAGCATGGTGGTCGAGTTGATTGTATGTATCACATTTTTTTACTTGTTTAACAATTTGATTTACCGAGTCACTTCTAGTTAAGACATGCCTATGTCCATAGTTGATTATGAGATAAAAAGAATAACCTTTGGTTATTTTCTACATATACTTACTCAGGCATAACCTCTCTATATTTAAAAGTTAGATTTTGAGTGATCCCACCTATCCTATTAGATAAGAAATTTATTACTTGATTATTTGGTACTTCTTAAGTAGTAAGCAAAGTTGCTTAATGTTGAATGTGACATATATTGGGATAGGAAATCAAGGTAGAGACATGAAAATGGTATGAGAGATACCTTAGATTTACATTTGAGAAATAATGAATTGTTTCAGAGTTTTGGGTTTTAAAGTTAGTTGTTCAAAGCATACATAGATTTACATTGAGTTCACTCACTAATGAAATTGTTATTTGTAAGAAAGGGTATGACATATTTCTATTTAGATTGCCCATACCCTCATCCGTGTCTTCATATTTTATTACTTTGTTTGTATATAATTTAATTCATATTATAAGTAAATACTTTTGTTTTTTTTTTACTTTTCTTTTCAATATTGTTGATCTTAGAGTAGCTAAGGTAGTCTTAGTTTGGATACTCATAACTCCTGCAACTTCTCATATATGGATAATATATTAGTTAGGCACGAATAATATTTTTCTTCACAATGATTTTGAGTAGGTGTATATAGAGTAGCCATTAGTTTTTGTGCATAGATATAGCTTTTAGATCTAATTTGTAGAATGTGTAAAGTCTTACACGACTTAAAATAAATATCAAGAGTTTGATTTGTAAGATTTTTAGTTATAATTGTTTTTTTTTTTTTTGATTTTTATAGGTGTATCATAGATTATTTTATGATTTATTATAGGAGTTCAGACAATATGTTTATCTTATTAATTATATATATTGATAATACTCTTATTATGAAGGATATTGAGTTGGAACCTATATGATTAACGGAGTGTCTTAAGTCACTGTTTTATACAAAAGATATTGAGAGACTTGGTTACTTTTTTGAGATTGAATTAACTTATGATTATAGAATTATTATATTGTTATAAAGGAAATATTTCTTGGATATTTATTCAGAGATTGAACTTTTAAGTTATGTTCAAGTAGATACTTTTATTAAGTGTATATTTTTAATTTGATATAAGTCTTCTAATTAACTTTATCACATATATAAAATTATAAGAAAGATTAATTATATAATTATTATCAGGCTAGATATTACTTACAACTAATATAATTAGTAACCTCGTAGGTTTTTTATAATAAACTCACATTGTTGTTGTTATACACATGCTTAAAAATGTGAAGAAAACTTTATGAGTTGGTATATTATTTAGCGATCATGAATATTTTCTACTAGTTTGGTATTCAAATTCGAACTGCATACCAATTTTTGCAAACAAGAGATTTATTTTAAGCTAACATATTTTTCTTATAGGTAATTTATCTCTTGGAAAAGTAAGAGATATATTATAATTTTAATCTACAATGAAGAAAATACAAGGCTAGGTTAAAAACAGTCTATGAGTTTCTTTGGATTGTATGTTCACTTGATGAGGATAGATTCTTAGTCTCTTCTCCCACAATTTTCAATTTTGGTATTGATGTAATGAAATATATAATCTCTAATTTAGTATTTCATGAGTTGGTATATCATTTAGCTATCATGAATATTTTCTACTAGTTTGGTATTCAAATTCTAATTGCATACTAATTTTTGCAAACAAGAGATTTATTTTAAGCTAATATATATTTTTTTGTAGGTAATATTATCTCTTGGAAAAGTAAGAGGTATATTATAGTTTCAGTATCTACCATGAAGACAAGGCTAAGTTGAGATTGTATGTGATATGTGAATGAGATTAATATTATTAATTGTGAGAAATATTAATTAAGAAAAATGTCATGGTTTCGTATTATTTTATTTTTATGTTTTAATCTTTTGATGAGTTCACCCAATATGTAGACTATTCCTATGTTTTTTATTTTTAACCACATACATCAGATTTTCACTTATAAAATATCGAGTGGTATTTATTATCATTTTTATTTTCTATGTTTTTTACTTTATCATGTTATCAGAGGTAGGAATAATCCATTCTAGAGAAAAGGATTGTATGTTGGCGTGCGTCTGTAATGCAAGTGGATGATTTGTGTATGCATGTGTGAAGTGTGGTAGTGTGCGTGCGTGGCATGTGATTATGAGTGCAATAGTGTGAAAAAGGTGAATATGGCATGTGCAATAAAATGAACACGGGTCTATGTACAGTGCAAACTTGGGTGCTTGGATGGCGTGCATCTTTGGCATGCAACAATAGTGGGAGAAGGTTATTGTGATCAGACGTGTGTGCATTGTGTGCAGTGGAACAATATATGTATGTGGCATTGGCTGTGGTGTAGTGCATGGAGTGTGTGTAAGTGATGCAGTGGGTGGAGAATGTGTAAGTGGTGCAGTGTGCATGCAAGTGGTGCAGTGTGCAATGTACGTGAAATTGCGTGTAGTTAAAGTGTCAAGACACCCATCCACTCTTACTATCAATTGAGTGTGTAATGTTTATCAGTGTAGTATAATAATGCAATACATATTACCATGTTGAGACCTGGATAATGAAATTATATACAATGAGTTATTATGTTCAGGCTTTAAATATTATTTTTAGTCAAGAGAAACAAGATTACCCAATAGAAGAGTTTCCTAGTGATTATAAAAAAAATAATTGAATTATTGATTGATTCTAGAATGTTGATTGTCTTGTGATAATTTATTGAGATTGATTTGTTTTGTATTTTCACATACAATATGACATGTAATATGTTATGGGGAGCTTATAATATTAATGTATTCATCACAAATGATGCATATATATGATAAGTGTTGTATATAATTTATTAGATTAAACTATTTTGTATAATCAAAATTAATTTTCTATTTTAATATTTTATTAGTACAGGATAAAAAATATTGAGAAATTAAGAATGCAGTAATAGCACAATAATATGGGTCGCATTGCTCAGTCAATGAGCCGAAGAAAATTTTGGAGCACAACCTAGTTAATTCAAGTGATCCGACCCATTCTATTATTGATATCAAAAAAATTATTTAATATAAATTAAATTTTATTTCTATTTTTCGTTGTTGTTAATTTTTCGTAAAATTATTCATTTTCATCTTTCATCTCCGTGCGATTTTTTCTTTGTGATTGTTGCCTCTGTAAGATTTTATTTTTGATTATAATATGTAAACGCATAAGTATTTTTTTGGTGGATATAGCTAGTCGTACTGACTGACTAGTGAACTACATTATTTCTTGTGTTTATGCTGTGGTTTGATTTTTTATCGTGGTTTGTTGGATTGTGGTTGGATATACTCTGATTGTGGATATATCATTTACTCTTCTCTTCTTCTTCTTCTAATATGTGAAATTACAAATGTTGGAAGTGAAATTTCTCAACAATTGGTATCAAAGCAGGTTGTGGAAGCTTCGAATAATTTCATAATTAGAATTTTGTAATTTTCTGTAAAACGATATCCTATTGAAAATGACTGGAACCTTGAAACCATGATTGAAAAATTTAACGGTAGAAATGATTTTAGTATGTGACATATTACAATGAGGGCTTACTTGAAGAATTTCAATATTTGGAGTCTTCTTATTTAAGGTTTCGGTCATAATAGTGCTGCTGCTCTTGGAATAACAAAGGCAGAGGCATGGAGACATGCAGAAAAAAGCTCACTCTACTGTTCTTCTAAGTTTGTTTGATGAAGTGATGCCAAGGTAGTAGATGAAGAGTTTGCTGCAGGCCTGTGGCTCAAACTCGAGTCACTATACATGACAAAATTCCTTACAAACAAGCTTCTGTTGAAAAGGAGACTGTTCACATTAAAGATGCAAGAGGGACTTCCTTAAAGAAACATCTAGATGACTTAAACAACATTTTCATGGACCTAAAATATGTGGATGCTAAAGTAAAAGATAAGGATGCTGCACTTTTGCTCATAGTATTACTTCCTACTTCCTATGAGAATTTCGTGGAATCACTAATAGTGAGGAAGGAGGAGATCATTCTGGAGGATGTTCGGTTTGCCCTACGCTCTAGAGAGATAAGAAAGAAAGTTATAGTTAAATGAATTGAACAACATCCTGCTAAATTGGTGGTGACAAATAGGAGTCCATAACCTGTTTCATTTAATAAAAAGGGAACAAGCTTCAGAAGAAGTTCAAGGAGGGTGATACTTGTCACTATTGCAAATGGAAAGAGTATTGGAAAACTGAATGCCCAAAGAAGAAAGCAAGACTAGAACAACAGGGTCAGCCTAATCCTCCACCTTCTGCTGCCATGGTTTTTATTAATTTGGATGATGGAGAAGATCTTGTGCTGGTAACTTCTACAATGGTTGCAATATCAGATTCTTGGGTATTGGATACTGGTGATTCCTTTCATATCAGTACTCACTTGGAGTGGTTCAACAAAAATGACATGAAGGAAGCTGATCATGCTGTGATGAGGAATAGACAGTCATGTAAAGTGGTTGGAATTGGCATAGGCTGACCGAGAACATATGATGACCGAATTGTCTCATTATCCAATGTAATATATGTCCCTGAAATGATAATGAATTTTATTTCTTTTAGTGTTCTGGATGATCATGGATGCACATTCAGTGGTGGTGATGGAACACTGAATATTCATCGAAGAGATGATATCATATTAAATAGGCAGAAGAGTGGAACCCTATACACACTGATAGGTTCTATAGTGACAGAGGTTGTTGCTGTTACATTTGGAGAGCCAGCATCTGAAGATGAAGCTGATCTTGCAAGACTGTGGCATATGCGGCTCGCACAAATGAGAGAGAAATGTATAAATATTCTCCCCAATTGTAATCTTCTAGCTGGTCATTAAATTAGTAAACTTAATTTTTGTGATCATTGTATTTTTGGTAAGAAATATAGAACTAAGTTTGATAAGACTATACACTATACAAATAGTATTTTGGATTATATACATGTTGATTATTGGGGCTATTCTAGAGTCACATTTCTTTGGGGTGCTCGATTTTATTTATGTTTGGTTGATGATTACTCCAGGATATATTGAGTATTCATGATGAATCATAAATCTGAAACGTTTATTTTTTTTTTATTTTATAAGAAAATATACTAGAGATTCTTATTTGATATATCGAGAGGGAGTTGGTATAGTTTTTGTTCATCTGTTTCACAAATATGTTTGATGACCATGTAAATCTAACACATTTATTTATTTTTTATTATTTTTTATTAATGATTATATTAGATTTGTATTAATTATTTTAGTTAACAAAATCAATTGAATTTTGTATTTTTATGTTTTTTTTGTAAAATATTTAAAACTCAATTTAGTTGTGAAATTCAAGTTTTGAGGAGGGATAATGTTCTCTAGTATATTTCATGCAAATTCACCTTATATCTTGAGGAATTAATAATGATTTATTAGATATCTTGTACTAATATACCTCTCTCATCTCTTAAATAAATGAGATGATCGAATTGAAGAATAAATATTTAGTTGACATGACTGATATTCTTGCATATAATTTTTCAAAAATAATTTTGTGTCTGCCCATTTTAAGTTGTAAAATTTTTGATCAATTGAATACATTTGCCTATAGATTTGGATTATGTACCTTTTCGAAATTTTCATTTAGGAGGGGCATCGTACCATTTTTTTTATTTTTGGTGGCACATGTTGTGCATGTTATTTCTCTGGTAATACCCAAAAGATGCACATGTGCATCTTTTCAAATCTTTCATTTAGGAGGGGCTAGAGGTGTCAATCGGGCCGGGCCGGCCCAGCCCGGCACGAGGCACGGCACGGTTCGACCGTGCCTGGGTCGGCCCGGCACGTTAAAAAACCGTGCCGTGCCATGCTTGGCCCGGCACGGCTCGGGCCGTGGCACGGCACGCCAGCACGGCACGCCAGCACGGGTTCTTCCCATGCCGGTTTCACACGGCCACGCGTGGGTGTGACCCGGCCCCTCCCGAATAAAAGACCGAGGGTCGGGTCTGACTGGACCCGACCCACGGTCCCGACCCAATCCCAACTGGAAAAAAATATGTAGTTAATATTAATTTTCAGTCGTTGGATTCGTCTCCAACGGCTAGGGGGCAGAATCCAATGGTCCTCGTGATTCTGCCCCCTAAATAATTATTAAAAATTCAAAAAAATATAAAAAAAATATATTTTTTTATAAAAAATTAATATCTTTAATCTATAAATTCTACCCCCCTCCCTTTAACACTTATGTTTTTCAAAAATATATATTCTCTCAAATCTTTATCTTTCTCTCACATAAACCGTGCTTCTCTCTCTCGGGTTTCGGGATTTTGTTTTCGGCTTAGATTTTCGTGAAACTCGACTTGAGTTTTGAATATTAGAGCTTGCTGCGGTGCACTGTGCACGTGACCAACCTCACTGCTTTTACCGGGTAATTTATTTTATGTTTTTTTTACTTTCTCTCTATAGTTTCTCTCTCTAGAAAAAATTAGGAAAAAATAAAAATCATAAAAAATGATAAAATACACCTAACACGTATTTAAATTTGGAAATGAAAATATTACACAGAGGTCTGAGGCTACTGAAACTTTGGTTTCTCCAGTCGTCTCAACCCAAAGTTCTAAAAAATAAAAAACTAGGAGGACTTCTGTAGTTTGGACTCATTTTAAAATCATAACACAAAAAAATGTTAGGTGTGAGGAACAAGAAATGACACAGTGCAAATATTGTATGGGACTATTAACATGTAAGAGTTCATTTGGGACTGAGCGCCTTAAAAGGCATGCCGAATTATGCACCAAAAAACATGGACCCTTAGATCCTAGGCAAACCCAACTTGGTACTATATTTTTTGAGACTGGATCGAGTTCAGTCTCAAAGTTTACTCCCTTCGTATACTCCAGCGAGTTGGGTAGGGACGGCATGACCAGACTCATCACATTGATGAGTCTTCCGATCAGATTTTCGGAAGATCCAAGGGTAGTGCGCATCATGCAGACTTATTTTCAGCATTCCTATTGTAGGATTCCTAGGTCCACATCTAGGAATGACATACTAAAGATATATAAGTTAGAAAAATAAAAAATAATTAAGGAATTTATGGCATATAGTGGAGTGGTGTCCGTGACATCCGATATATGGACAAGTCACGATGATTCTTTTTATGCATGTCTCATGAGTCACTATGTAGATTCTAACTGGACAATCAATAAAAAAATTTTAGGATTCACTGAGATTCTTCATCCTCATGATGGCCCGGCCATTTTTGAGTGTATGATGAAAATCTTTAGTGAATATAAAATTCAAAATAAAATTTTTAGTGTCACATTCGATAACGCTTCTAATAATCAATATGTTTGTTAGGACGCACCATTAGGAGAGATTTTTCATGTCAGATGTATGTGTCACGTGATTAACCTGATTGTTCAAGCTGGTATGAAGGTGTGTTCCCCCGTGTTGGATAATATATTCAATGCACTAAAATATATTCGCACTCCTCGCTGATAACAAGAGTTTAGTAGTCTCTGTTTGTCTGCGAATCTTAAGAAGAAGAAATTCCAATCGGATGTTTTTAAACCGTATGGCCAGGCCAACATGAATCTTAAGAAGAAGAAGAAATTTCAATGCACAACATGAATCTTAAGGTGTGTTCCCGTATGGCCAGGCCAGGCCCGAGTGGGCCCGGCACGGCACGGCACGGCACGGCCTACCGTGCCTATGGGCCGTGCCGGGCTCGGCTGTTTTTAAACCGTGCCGGGCCGGGCACGGTAGCTAGGTCGTACCCTAAAAAAATCGGGCCAGCCCATTTGACACCCGTAGGAGGGGCATTACACAATTCTTTTTTTTTTTTTTTGGTGGCACATGTTGTGCATGTTATTTCTCTAGTAATTCCCAAAAGTGTATTTCTTGGCTACAGTAATATTGAAAAGTATATTAGTATTATTCTTTTAAACAAATAAAATTATTATATTTACTAATGAACAACTAGAATCATATATATACTAGGATGATACTTTAGTTTCAACCCTCAGTAGAAGAGTCATCACTTTTAGTTAATTTTTTGAATAATGATGATTGAACATTGCTATTACTTTATGCAAGAAACTAATGAAGTTAACTATTTTTCATTCTCTTTCTGATCTGATATAATCTTATTTTTACTTGAGTATTATATTTTTCATATTTTTCTTTGTTGATAGTTTCAGGGTTTTAACTTTCTCACTTCAAATACTTTTGATTATTTAAGATAATGAGTAATTATGTTGGATGAGTTTTATGCTATTTCTAGTAATCATATTTTTAAATTAGCATCCAAACCTTCTAGAAAATTAGTAGTTGGGGATAAATGAGTTTTCACTGTGAAGACTAAATATGTTGGAGAGATAGATTGGTTGAAAGCTAGATTTATTGTATGACATTCTACTTAGACATAGAAGGTTCATTATTGGGATATTTTTTATTTAGTAATCAAGATAACTTCAGTGAGATTATTTTTTTATTACTTTTTTTTAGTGCCTTATATATTAATTAGATATAATTAATATATATTTTTATGGTTGTTTAGAGAATTAGATATATATAGAGTAACCACCAAATTTTACAATGCCAAGTATGATAATTTCTATTCGTATAAGTTGGAAAATTTTATATGGGCTTAAATATTTACTTAGAGTTTAAGGGCCCGTTTGATAAATTTGAAAAAAGTAAGTACTGAAAAATTAAGATTGAAATTTTATAAGTGTTGAATTTATATTGAAAAACTGTATAATAAATAACTATTAATTGAATGCTTAATATAAATATATTGTTTGATAATTATAAAAGCTCAATGCCAAAAATAATGTATTTTTATATATTTATCCTTATTATCATTGTATTGCATATTATCCAACATAAATAGAATTTTTGATAAATTTTTTTTCACTATAATTATTAATTATTAAAAAAAATAAATACCTAAAAACATATTCATAAATAAATTATAAATCCAAAAAAAAATAAAATAAAAATATTTAAAAAATAATAATAAAATTTAAACTCTTTAAAACTATCCAAAATTTTAATATAAAAATAAAAATTAATTAATAATTAGTTGATTTATTATTTTTTCTTTTAAATTAATCATAAAAGAAGATTAGGGTTAGGATTTGTGGTAGCAAAAAAAAAGAGAGGAGAAGATATATTCATAAACTGAATTCTATTATGAATGAGAAAACAAAAAAGAAATGAAAAAAAAGGATAAAATGATAATTTTTTAAAAAATTTGTTGAAAATTTTGTCTTCATTATTAAATAGGTCTTTATCTACTTAATATTTTTAAATAAATTTTTACTTAAAATTTTAAATTTTTAGCTTCTAATATTTTTATATTAAACATACTTAAAATTTCAAATCATTAAAAATTTTAATTTTTAATAGTTTGACGATTTTAAATGTGTTATCAAACAGCCCATAATTTAATAAAATCTCTTTAATTGTTACTTTTTTGGGATTTTGTATATGTGTATGTATGCTTTCAACATACAAGTTGGTAATTGTGTCAACATATCATGCTGAGTCAACATGATTTATTGGATACCTATGTCATGACTATATAATTAAAGTTATGAGAAGTGATAATACTTTAATGAGTGAAAATATGGGCTTGGCCGGATGTGTTGGTTTGACTATACTCAACTCAAAATAGCTTGAACAGAGATGTCAACTGGGTTGAGTGCCCCGGAGAATCATGCATCTAGTCCAAGACATGTTTTGGGCCTCCCGTTCGTGTTTTGGGCTCTCCATCTAATAATGAAGTGACCCGGCCTAGATCCTTACCTAGGCCGGATTGGAGTCAGGGCATCACATATCTTGAACCCAAGTGCAGAGTACAGATGCTTGCTGGGCTGCAATATCATTTGACATCTTGAGGCTCATGGCTTTGGTACTCAAGTTAGTTCGTATGGTATGGCCTAACATTTCGTCAGTGTCTAGTGCATCCCAAAGGCTCAAAAAAGAGTTTTTGGTCCTTTGTGAATATCCAACCATTGGACTCCCACTTCTACTGTTATATTCTATTTTATATATTTTTCATAACTTTTTTTTTATTTTTTAATATTCCATTTATTTATGAAGATTTAATTTAATTTATTTTATAATTAATGGTTTTAGTTTATTTTTTATTATTTGTGAGTATTTGATTTGTTGACTGCCTCAAACTACACACATACACACACACACATGATTTATGTTGTATTCTAACTTAATTTTTTTTAATAAATTTTTTGTATTTTGATTTTAATTTTTTTTCTTTCTCATCTCTTTTTCGGTGCCAACCTTAATCCTAGATTCGAAAACTTGGAATATGGTATCATAGGAGGCTTTTTGATGATGGGGTGCTGGAGTTGGGGAACACGGGTGATGGCACATCCTCTGACAATGTTTGCAACAACAATCATCTATAATTTTTGGCATTGGCGGTAGCATTGCTGCATTATTTTAGTCAAATATCCATGTAAAGTGGATATTTGTCTATTATAATGTGTATTGGGTGTCCAAATGTTATTTTCTTACAATAATGAAGGATTCCAATCCGATGGTGACCAACAAGGCAACACTGGTTCATGAGCTTTGTCATAGGTAGTGTTGGCCATAAAATAGTGTATATTTATATTATGAAATCTTTAGTTTTTAGAAATTTCATGTAATATTTTGGTGATTTGTGAAAGTTGTTTCTAGTTGATATTTGTGTAAAAATATGTGGTGACAAAAAAAACAAAAATTACTAGAATTAGTGTGAAACAATTGGAAATAATTCAATGAAATTGAGGGTTAGATATAGTGGAGTTGGTATAGTCAGTTATAGTATTGCGACATCTTCATCACATATGGGCAACTATAAAGCGAGGACATTGAGTAGAGGTACTCCAAAAGACAAAAACATAGTATTAATTTGTTCTTTCTATAGGAGGATGAGACATGATAGGGATATGTGTTGGACAATTGTACCATGAGTTATAATGAATTTTTTATTATCCAGAAGTTCTATAGTAGATTGTTGGACATATTCATATTGGTTCTTCCATAATTTTATCTATTGGTCCTTTAATGTATTACACTGATCCTTTCTTAGTAAAAATATGCTAGATTTTGTTTTTTTATGTTACTTATATATATACATCTATATTTATTGTACTTTATGTTCACCATCTCACTTGGTTTCTTAGATAATAAATGTGGGAGCTACAATCCATGCGACATGCAATCATTTTTTTTAGTTATTTTTGTTGTGTCTAGAGTTTTTGATATTGTTCTGATTAATAACATCTTTATACGAGCCAAAAAGGATGTAACATTGGTCATTTTTTTGATGCATATTTTATATGTACCAGAGTTTCTTTTCAACTTATTTTTTATCAGTTGTTTTGAAGTAATAATGTTTTGTTATTATTTTATTTATTTTTTTGATATTTTTATGTAAGATTATTAGACTAATCTATGACTTCATTGAGGATTGAGTGGGATGAATTATATTTATTTTTCTTGACTCGCATGAGTCTTTTTAGATGTATATTTATTATTGATCAACTAGTAATTCATTCTCAATTAATGTATCTTTTATTGGGCAAGCTAAGGATTTTAGAGTTAATCATTAGATGAATGATGTTTATTAATCGTGAGGTGTGTTAGTTATTAAAGTATACTAGATGTTTGTTAATCATTATATTTCATTTTATTCACTCATATATTTGGAGATTTTGTAGGATAATTATGTATTATGATTTATGATATTTTATTATTTTTATTGATAATTATACTCGATTTACATGGTTGTCACAGTTTAAAGAAAGCTAATAATTTTTCTATTTTCTTAAAATTTTATAAAAATAAAATAAAATTCAGTTTTAATGTGATATTAAGTTATTGAGAAATGATAATATATTAGAATATATTTTTCTTTAATTTTTTAATTTTTTTTGAGAAATACATGATAGTTCGTCAAAAGTTTTGTGCTATTACTCATTCATAAAATATGATAGTTAAGAGAAAGAATTCATATCTAGTTAGATGTATATTCCATATGAGTGTACCTAGATATTTTTAGGGAGAATCAATATTAATTGTTAATTTTCTAATTAATCAGATATTATCTTTTATTCTTTAATTTCATATTTCATACTAACTCATATATTCATGAAAGTGACTCTTAGTTTTTATTCAAAATTTTTGAGTGTATTTGTTTTGTCTAGGATCTCTCATTATGAAGGGAGAAGATAATAACACAAGCTATCAAGTTCATTTTCATTAGGTACTTTAGTACTCAAAAGGAATATATGTATTATTTATTAGAGACTAGGAAAGTTATTACGACTAATATTATACATTATAGTAGTAGACTTATTTTTTTTGTCTAGTTGTTTTTTCCTACAGAGGAGTAATGGTTGACAATACTCATATATCTACACTTGAAATAATTAGTACGATTGGTTTTTGGGAGAGTAATGACATATATCTTAGGGTAGTGTGCTTTGTAGAAGAGCATTGTGTGAATGTTTCGTTGAACATGAAGTGTGAGTCTTCCCAAGTGTGTTAGACAAAGATTGAGAGATTTGATGTTCTAAATCTAAAGGTATATATTAGACATTTATGTCCAAAGTTTCTCCTAGTTGAGTCTTCTATTGTATTAGTTGAGTCTTCTATTGTATTAGTTGATTCAGATCACTGCTCATAGTAGTGATTTCTAGTCAATATTATTTATCTTGAGTACTTTCTTATTCTCATTTTTATACCATATTAATAGTGACCTCTATTGTATTAAGTGCTTGTTCTCATATATTCTTTCTGTGGTACTTAGTTATTTAGGATGATGACATGTTATATTGGAAGAAACGAGTGCATCACATATAATCATATATTAAAATTCATACTAAAATTAGTAGGTAAGTTAGTAGTCAGATGTAGATAGACGTACCCAAGAAGATGAGACTTGAGGGAAAAATCAACTGACTAAAGGTTAGGTTAGTATTGAGAGATTTTATATAGTCTTATGATATTGATGAATAGGATACTTACTCTCTCAATTAAAATTATCACCATTAGGTTATTATTTTTTATTATAGCATTATACATATCAATTATTTTAGTTATATGTATGAAATATACTCTTTCATAGTGATGTAGAGGAAGAAATATTTATGTAGCAGTCATTAAAATTGATTGTTTATGGAAGCATAGATATGATGTGTAGATTATTAAAAGTCCTTTATGGTATATATTAGTTTCTTAGGGCGTAGTCTGATAAATTTTTTTGATACTTATTATATTTTTAGTAGTAATCAACATGTATCAATTATTTTGTATTTTTTTTTGACGTGTATCAAGAAATAAGTATGTGATATTAGTTGTCTATATTAATGGTATTCTGATTATAAGAGATGATCAATTGAGTATATCTCAATAGAAATTATTTTTATAAATTGAGTTTTAGATGAAATATTTGAAATGTCTAAGATATTTTTTTTAGTATTAAGATTGAATACTCATGAGCTATGATTATTTTTTTTAGAGAAGTTATATTTTGAATATTTTATCTGACTGTGGTATATCAGAATATATACTTATTGACTCATCATTTGTCCTAGGTGTGGACTTATTTACATTGTTGATTTGTCAGTTGACTGTACTAGATAAAGGAGGATTGTTGAAAAAATAAACTATTTTATAATAATTATGCTAGTTATTATATACGTTATCAGTATAATTACATAATGCTTATAATTTTAAAATCTCAGACATGTAAAGAAAACTCTAGGACGTGGAATTACATATAGAGATTATAAACATAGTTGAATTGGGATATATTCTTATTGTAATTGAGCTAATGAGATTACATATAAGAGATCTACAATAATATTTTGTATTATTTTATAGGTAACTTCTTCTATTAGAAAGATAAGAGGTGGGCACTTATTTTGATATCTAGTGCTGAAGCATAGTATATAACTATGATGCCAGTTACTGGTGAGTTTGAGCTGTCCAGTTATTTTTTGGAGAAGCTTTGCCTACTAGTTCAGTGATATGATACTATATGATGATAATAAGGTAGCTTGACATATTATTGTCAACCCGGTGTTATATGAGTAAATGAAATATATTGAGGTGGATTGTACCTAACAACCTTACATATTTGTTAGGGAATAAATTTTTTTTATTTCTTTGGAGTTGAGATTTTGTGATATATATGCCTTAGTTTGAAAGATGCTATCGAGTTTTAGTTTATTTTTTATTGTTTTGTTTCCTTTTTCATTGTTTGGGAGCACCTGACTATATATATATGTGTATAATTTGGGCTGTGCTGGCTTGCACTTTCAGGTGGTCCACCAGTATGTGTGTGTGTGTGTGTGTAATTATTTACCAGAGCCATGTGTGCTTGGGTTATGAGTTCACAGGCGATCCATCCTTGGCCTGGCTTGCACTTTCAGGCTGAGCCAGCCAATACCAATCTATAAGGTGGGCCGTGCCGCATCTTGTAAGAAGGGCTTCAAATTCAAGTGTACTCCCAATCTCTGTGCTAAGTACTTGTTAAAACATGCTCTCTGGCAGCGCTGAGCACCACACGACTCGAGCAATTGGCCTGGCTTCATAATCTTTGGTTCTGGCCTCGTTTTTCAACCACGTGTCCTGTTACATACATTCTGTTACTAAATCAACATGGTTAATTTGATGTTTTTTTTTTTGAACTGCTTGGCAGGCAATCCTGAAAGAGATGGGTGTATGCATCTTGACATTTGATAGAGCAGGTTATGGAGAAAGTGATCCCAACCCAAAACGCAGTGTGAAAAGTGAAGCATTTGACATTCAGGAACTTGCCGACCAGTTATGCGTGGGGCCTAAGTTTTATGTGATTGGCGTTTCCATTGGAACCTATGCCATCTGGGCCTGCCTCAAATACATTCCACACAGGCATATTATTCTAAATAACTTTTTGCTAGCCAGTCTGAGATCAAGACTTGCTGATGATTGTGATGATTTTTTTTCTACCCACTGCTGCACATTGCAGGCTGGCAGGTGCAATGCTCGTAGTTCCCGCGATCAATTATTGGTGGCCTTCTTTCCCCCCAAAACTAGCTAATGAGGCCTTCAGGAAACAACCCATAAGGGACCAAGTAAAGCTCGCCATTGCCCACCACTTCCCTTCCCTGTTATACTGGTGGATGACCCAAAAATTGTTCCCTAATTGTTCGATCACACAACAACTCCCATCCGTTCTAAGTAAGCGGGACAAAGAAACTTTGATGCAGATGTATCGAGTGCCTAATCTAAACGAGGTAATCTCTCTCTGCTCTTCCCTCTTGGTAACTAGCAGTTATGTTTTCACATATCAGACACTTGCAAAATAATGTTAGTTCATGTATTCTGAAATGTGTTTCTTAGGAATTAGGTGCCTTCGTCCAAGGGTGCTAGTGCTATGCCTCGAGTTCGACACTCATCAAGCACACCTTATCTGATTTTCTGAGGTAGAATTATTGAGATATTAACTTCTCTCTCATTCACAGGCTCCTATTTATAGTGTATGTGACTCACCATGAATGTACTTGTGATGATTAATATGTTGACTGATTAAATTATGAAAGATATGGGGAGCTCTTGATCTTTATTGCCGTGTGAGATAAATTGGTATGATTCTTTGGGAGTTTAGACAAACCGATTTGGTTGAGTTTTGAAAACCTGTCACAAGTCAATGACTTAACAACGAAGAAGAGTTTTGGCTAATCATGCACAAATTGGTTGAAATCTAGAACAGTTTTCTCAATGGAATCTATGGCAGGCAAAACCATTAATCTCTGATGATTTGTTGATGGAGTGCTGCTATGTCATTTCATTGAAACTCTTGGCCCATGGCATAAGTCACAATCTTGTGCATTAAGTATGACTTTATTTTTTCAAAATTGGGTTTAGTCAAAACTCATCACTAAAAATTAGCTCATAAGTAAAGAAAATTTTAGTTATGTACACACACACACACACATGTGTGTGTGTGTGTGTGTGTGTGTGTATGCATATATATGAATTATACATATAGGAATTTTTCTGATATGGGACAATGTTATGACTTCTAAAATGTTCCACTAATGCTTAGTAATGTACATATGGATCGTACTATTTTTGTAGGATTGGATATCTTCAAGTGACTCATCTTCGCTCTTATACCATCTTGGAAATTGAGTATGGATAAAACTCATCCCAAAAAACTAACTCATAGGGAGAGGGTCTCCAAGCCACACACACATACACGTACACACACACACACACCCACACACAATAATAACATATAATTTTTATCATGTATGATAATTTTTTAACTTTTAACACACCCACCTCATGGTTCATGCTCATGGTTGGACATCTAGAGTATAAAGTTTTTACATGTCTAGACATCTGTAGCTGGGGGGGTGATTCATATTCACTCTGATACCATTTTAAAAGTGGGTTCGGACATAATTCATCTCCAAAAGCTTGCTCAAAGAAATAGACAATCCAAGTCACACACACACACACACACATAGATCATAGTTATTAAATCGAGGTTTGAATTGAGAATCGAAATGCTTGATTAGTGGATCGAGAATTGGAATGTTTGATTAGCGAATCAATAATCGAATCGAATCAAATTATGAATTGAAATTTTTATGAATTTTTTATACGTTAATTAATTTTTATTTCCTATAGTTGATAAGTTTTTTTAGTATTTTAATTTTTGTGTGATTTTTTGGTATTTTGGTTTTTATTTTTGTGATTTTTTTAGTTTTTTATTATTTTTTCACGTTAAATTCGTAATACCAAAGGTTATAATTATTTTTATTCATATTAATTAATTTATATAAATAGTAGAATTTTTTTTGGGTATATTAGTTTTTATTTTTGTGATTTTTTGAGGATTTTATTTTTTTGAGAATCGATATTAAATTGATTCATGTGAATTAAGATTTAAATCGAGAATCAAAATACTTGATTAGTGAATTGAGAATCAAATTAAATCAAATTGTGAATTGAATTTTTTGTGAATTTTTTTTTATGTTAATTAATTCCTATTTCATATAGTTAATTTTTTTTTTGGTATTTTAGTTTTTATTTTTGTGACTTTTTTAGTATTTTATTATTTTTTCATGTTAAATTCGTAATATCAAAGGTTGAAGTTATTTTTTTCACGTTAATTAATTCATATAGTTAGTAATTTTTTTTTTTTTTTTGTATTTTAATTTTTTTTTTTTAGACTTGTTGAGGATCTTGGTCTCTTGAGAATTGCTATTAAATTGATTCATGTGAATCGATTTCTTATTTAACGATCTAGTCTCCGATTCATGAATATTTTCGATCCTTATAAAGAGTTGAGATTATTTATTCCCTGAATCGTGAATCATATAATTTTGATAAGTGATATAGACACACACACACACACACACATATTTTAGCAGTATTCACCATGATATTCCTAGGAGTCTTTATTTATTTGTGATCTCAGAACAAAGTGCAACAAGGCGTTTATGAATCACTCTATAGAGATATGATGGTGCATTTTGGGAAGTGGGAATTTGATCCGATGGACATCCCAAATCCATTTTTTGATAGTGAGGCTTCTGCATACATGTGGCAAGGGCGGGAGGACATGATGGTGCCCGCAGAATTGCAAAAATGGGTGGCTCAGAAGTTGCCATGGATTAGGCTTCATGAAGTTCCTGATGGCGGCCATTTGATCATTCATGAAGAGGGTTTGTGTGAGGCCATGTTCAGACAGCTCTTGTTTGGAGAGGAACCGCCATCTTTTCTCTGAGAGAAAACTTGAGTTTTGGACAAAATTTTATGTACTAATGATGACTCTGAGCCATGGTGGTTATGCTAAGCATATTACTGAATGGAAAACCAAAAAATAAAATCTGAATATTTTTATTGTTGGACTTGCCAAATCATTTTTTTTTTTTTGCATTTTTTTTCCCAAAGAACATTATTTATTAGGTGTTTTTTGCTATATGATTTTGAAAACTTTTTGCTCAATTATGCCAAATGAGGACGTACAAAATGACTATTCATGATTGGAAAAAGGGGTAATATTGCCCAGTCCTATGAGTTTTAGTGATATGTGGTATTTTAATATTAATATGTTATTCTATAAAGATTGATGATATTCAGTAGTGTATTATATTTTTTTTTTATAATTTATAATAATTTTTTGATAAATGTCATATTATTATGTGTTACGATTTTGTGTAAGTTTGTTTTTTTTTAATAATTTATTTTAAAAAAAGTATTACCCGAGAAAGATGTGTATAAAGTGCAATGTAAAATGTCATATATCCTCAAGTAAAAAAAAAAAAAAACAAAAGGAAAGGAAAGAAGGTAAATAAAGATAAACCATAACTAGCTAATTAATAGGTGGAGGTGAAAAACTAAAAGAAAGTGAATAACCTCACAATGTAGCTAGTCTTATATATATATATATATATATATATCATTAAAATTATAATGGTTTATGTTGGGCCTTGGACCATTCATGTGTTATGGAAATGGACCTTTGTGCCCATTGTGTTTACTTGTGAGCTAACGCCCACGGTTTTCAAGTTAAAATAATGGCAGACATTGTAAAGAATAATTAAATATTTGGAAAAGAGTTTTTTTTTTTTTCAAATGTGGAAGATGAGTCGACGCGTTAGCTTACTGAGCGTCTGAGCCTAGCTACAGGCCGTCGCTGAAGTGAAGCAAATCGACCTGAAAAACATTGAAAAATTTCTTTTATCAAAGACTACCATAACATTCGTCATTGAACTCACAGAAGTTTGGGTGTGATGAATATAATGTTCTTAATATCATTTTTAGTCAAAAATAATAAACAATTATATGATGATGTTAATAAATCACTAACCCACCCATCAATTATCATGCCTGAAACACCTAATGTTTATGCGCGTTATTCTTTAGGTTACATGTTTTTTAATTCAGCGCCAGCTATATAGTAAGATTTTCAACAACATTACGCATTAGTTTTGGTCTTTTGGATAGAAAGCTGAGCGATTTTTTTCCAAATGTATCCACGACACTACGGAATCAACTATACGCATCTATCATATATAGAACCGAAGAGAGGTTGACTAGAAGAGAGGGCTATGAAAACCCTCTGCTGAAATATTTGCACCCTATAGAAACATCACCTAAGACATCTATTCCATGTCTCACTAACAAGTGGAGTTGCAACATCATATTGTCATCACGACCCCACTTCAATCGAAACAATACATTTCACGTCGTGACAAAAACTTGTGTCATGACCCAAAGCACAAGGCCATGACTCTTACAAGTTAAATGTAACTTTGATGCAATCATGATGCTGAAGAAATGCATCATGACTTCAACATGTCACGATGCCAATTTTTTAAGTCACAATCTCCTTTTCTAAAGTAGTTTTTTTTTTCTAGGATTCCAAATGGTGTGAGAACCAATCCTAACATAGTTGGGACTCCACAAAATAAAATGTGACTCCCCTGGTGATCTTTCAGCTTTAGTCTAGTTGTGACTCCATATACCAAGATCTGGACTCTTTTATATAGGCAACACCATCAAAAAAAGTATGAATCAATCCGAATATTTTTTTCACTTGTTGAATGCTTCTTCTTTATCTCAAGCTTAACTCTGCACTACTAGAACTTCATCATACCCACATCCTTGATCAAGTAATTAGAAACATTCTTTTTCATATCAATTGTCTTTAACCACATCATCTTTTGGCCAACTTTTTCCCATTGAAATGGTACTAGATGTCAATGTGCTTTGTCCTTACATGAAAGGTCAGATTCCTTGCTAGATGGACAACACTTTGATTGTTGTATTTGAGCTTCAAGTCCCTTTGCTTGAAACCAAGCATTTCATATAATCTTCATATCCAAATAGATTCTTTACTCACATGAGTAAGAGTTATATATTTTGCTTTCATGGATGAAAGTACAACTACAACTTGTCTTGTACTCATTCAACTCATAGAACCATCATACATATTTTAAATATATATGCTTATAGATATTTGGATATCCACATTTTCACCTTAGTCAACATCAACTGATTCACTTACTTTATAGAATTTCTCATTGTTATTTCCACCAAACTATAATACATAATCAAGAGTACCACAAGAGATATTTTAATACTCTCATAATTTTATTTTAATGCTCTTTTCTTATATTGGACATAAATTTCTCAACACTCACATAATATATGAAATATCAAGTCTATTACATTTCATGAGATATATGAGGCTCCCAACTATATTGACATTAGAAACAAGAGCCATCTCTTCTTTCTCCAGCCAAGACACAATGTCTTCCACTAGAGTCTCTATTAGCTTCATATATGTCTTCCACATGAGTCTCTATTACATATCAAGTAATAGAATGAGGGTCATCCCTAGATTGTTAGATTCACATTAGCCATCACATAGTCTCTATTAGTTTGCAATCATATATATTATATCTCTGAAGTATGTTTTCCACATATCATTGCTGCCTAAGACACAATGTCTTCTTTCTTCTAATCTTTCTCTCGTTGCATTAAACCCCCAAAGGTTATTGCCTTCATCACAATGCTTGGATCATCTTTTATAACTTGAAGAGCAAGGTATACTCTGTCCTTATAGCTTTTGGGTGGGTTTCTAACCCATGTAGACCTCCTCACTGTAGGAGATGTCTCTATCAAATTAGCCTCATCAAAGTTATTATCAAACCCCATCTACTCCATCTCTTGCATTAGAAGATTCTCTCATGATAGTGGAATGGAGTTGCAACCCAAAATTTACCTACCAAGACCCAAAAATCCAAAACCATTACTATTCCAAGTCACAACCATTGCTCTTGGATAGCATGATCTTCTTGTATTCATTTTACAATTCTGACTTTTCTTGTTGCAACATAACTTTTATTCTTCTTCTAGTCTTGCTTTTTCTCTTCTCATGATTTTGAGACTCGAGTCTCCTTATTGTAACACCATTGGGACATTACTAGCTTCACACTTTCTCCTCTGATTTCTCTGCATAGTTTCATGTCATGATATTGGATTTGATCATGACTCCATGTCTCCATGTTATGACATTAAATTTAGTCACGACATCATATTTCTATATCATGATTGGAATCTTTCGTTTTTGTTACAATTTTAAAATACTTTAATTTTTTTGATTAGATAGTATCTCAAAAGCTTATTAGTGAGGATCTCTCATCAATAAAGATCCATAGGTATATTAATTGTACAAGTAGTAAAAAAGATTTTCATCAAGATATCAACTCTATATGAATTGTATTAGTAGTTATGTCAATCAACATTCAGACAATACTACTCTAGTTGAGAAAATAATTTAGAATTTTTAGCGAGCCCGTTGGAGATGCTCTAATATCGATATTTTATTGAGTGTACTTATAAAAATATGGCTCCAACGCGCTCGTTATTCCGCTCGCATTTTTGCCCCATCGAATTCTTGCTCAACAAAATAGCGAGCATTTATCGCTCATCAATACTATTCATCAACTGCAAAATCTTGTCGAACATTCGATAAACGTTTGAAAACTTCTGCTTCCAGCGACGCCTCAGAGGGATTATTGATGATTCCCTTCGTCAGCATCAATTACATTGACTTTCAATTGCATTTGCGTGATCTATCGCCTACCCACTCCTTCTCCTAACCTTCCAGTGATGTCTCAACGAGCGCATTCGAACATGATGTGCCTAACCTTCCCGTCGATGTAAGCTCTTGGGGAAGATTAGTCTCCGAATTAGAGTCGGTGGTAGAAGCTGGTTCATCGGCTTAACCCAGTCAATCGACATCTTTGTTGTTGCAGGAGCTGTGGTCAATACCGAAAAAGAAAAAGGAGTAAAGCCCCTAGAGTCTCCTTCCCCATTCGGATCCGACAGCAACAAAAACATTCCCACATTCGGTATTGTTGAAAAAGCCGATTCATCAAAGATGCTTGGAAACATGATGAATCGTGTTTCTAAAATTTTATTGGCGTATAAATCTTTTTTGGCAGCAACAAAAACCTTCTCCATTATAGAATCCCCATTCTGTAAAGATATTTACAGTTGTGTTTGATTTTGTCAACGATGTTTCACACCTCCTTCCTCACATTCTTCCCTATTTCAACAACCATATCCCTAATCCTGTAATAGATACTATATATGGGGTGGTTGGACATGCTCCATTAACTTTGTTTTTTTTTGTTAATTTTAAAACAGAAGATCTTCATCCAATTTTTTTACAAATACTAGTTGATAATTTCTGTTTTTAGTGCTAAAACTAGTTGATAATTATCCAGTAACTAGTTGCATAAACTTATTGGTAGATGATAATTTAATTACATGTTATGCATTAAAAATGTATTTTTATTTCTTGGATTCAGAATTGTGTATAAAAATGATTTATTGATATGTTCTATTTTGATAAATTCTACATTTTTGTTGTTCTTGGATATTTAGAATAATAGATAATGAATTCTTTGATTCAGAAATATTTTGATAAATTCTGTTTTTTATTTGATAAATTCAAGTTTATTACTTTAAGCCTCCTAGTTGGATTTGATGTTAATTCTTTCTATTCATGTAAATAAATATTACTTTTACGTGATTAACCCCAATTCATTTTTATTCTTCAACAATGTAGGTGTTTTGATGGATGAACATGGATATTACTTTACCAATCTATTGAATGAGGCAACAAACGTAGGTGAGTTTAACACTCAATCCATAGAACAAATAACTCTGTCTTCACCAATATCACCTCAAAAAGAATCAACCACTAAAAAATATCGAGGCAGCAACTTTTCAATTGAGGAGGACTTAGTTTTAATCTTGGGCTGGCTGAATACTTGTGTGGATACCGTGAATGTGAATGAGCAAAAATCTAAAAGGTATTGGCAAAGGGTTTGAGGGTACTTCAACAAATACAAAACTGAGTAAGATTATAATCGAAATAAAGTTTCTTTGATGAATCATTGGTCTTCAATTCAACAGGTCATCAATAAATTTTGTGGTTGTTTTGACCAAATTGAAAGGTTGAATCAAAGTGGACTGACTGAGAAAGACAAGCTATGAATGTATTTTAATTACAAGTGTGATAATATTATTATGATACATAATATAATTGTATAATTTTTATTTTAGATATGCAGCATAATGTATAAATTTCAGGTCCATGATGCAAAGAAAGTGTACAAGGAACTTTATAAATCATCTTTTTCATTTGAACATTGTTGGAATGAGTTGTGGTATACCCCAAAATGAATGGAGGATTCTCAGTCAAAGAAACAAAAAATAAAAAGTGGTGCAACTCCTAGCAGCTCTAATCCTTCAACAACATAATCGGTAAACATAGAAGATGACCGTGTGGGCTTGGAGAGGCCAATTGGAAGGAAAACTGCGAAAAAGTGGGTAAAAAAAATCAAAGAGCAAACTATCTGAAGATAATAATTTAAGTTCATCTTATTTTATTAATTGATAATTGTATCTGAAGATAATAATTTTTATTTTATTATTTTATTATTTTGTTGAATGATTATAATTATAATTGATAAATTAGAATTATAATCATTCAACAATAAAAATAAATAATAAATAATTTGTGTTAAATTTTTGTGTTACCTAATTGCTGTATGATTTTTAATGCATTTTGTTATTCACCTATTGTTATGATCATTATAATTAATTTGTATTTTTTTTTCATGCTAGGATTACATGAAATTTAATAATTTTTAAAATAATAACTCATACTAATGGCGCAACCTTAATAATAAATAATTTATAATTATTATAAGAAATACTAAAAGTTTATTTGTAATAACAATAAAAATCATAAAAAAATTATGAGGGTATGCAATTGGAAGGATGAAACATAACAAAAAATTGTAAAACTAAAAAAAATTATAAGCTCATTTAAAAATTTATATAGTTGCTTGATCTACATTTCATTAAAGATGCAATAAAATAAATAATAGCTGCCTTTATTTAATATTAAAAAGAAATCATATTACATGTCATATATGGTATATGACTATGTATACTACATGCTTCATATAGATTAGAAAATTTTCTCATTAATTCATTAATGTTCTTCATTGATAGGTGATTTATTTTTTATGTTTTTTCATTGACAAATTTTAATACATTGATATTGAGAATATTATTATTATTTTTATTATATATAATGTTTTTGTTTAATAATTTAGTACTCATTATTAATTTATAAATAAAGAATTATGACATTGCAAATTTTTTTCTTTTTTTTTCATTATTATTACAATTTCATCCAATATAGAAAAATATCAAATATTTAGTTTTATCTAAATAAAAAAATTACAACTTATGTCTTTTAATAAATATCTAAGATATTAGAACAACCAATCTTATCTCATTCTAATCCTAAATTATCTAATAATAACTTTACGACAACTTATTTGTTAGATTTATGTAATGGCATAAAAATGTTACTATATCTTTATTACAAATATATCTCTATTTATATTATTATAATTCAAAAAATATTTGTGTTATGTGTTACAAGAATAGAAAATATTATATGATCTAATCATTAATGGATGAAATATTGGGGCATAGATAGTGAAGTAATTGCATATAATTTCTATAACTATCATTGATACAAAAGAAATACATCATGTAAAAGAAAGAAAACAAATATTCCTCACAATAATGTATTATTTCTCATTGACTCTTCATTTGCAAATACTATTTACATCTGAAGCCACTGCTAATGACATGAGTTGACACAAAGAGTATATTATTGAAGATGATATAATGCATCATTGCTCAAATCCTCCTACTTGGAAACATTTTAATGATTATGATCCATCTTTTGTAGATGAAAGTTAAAATGTTAGATCAGGGTTGTGCATAGATAGATTTTAACCATTTGGATAAACAGGGAAAAAAAAATGCTCTTCATGACTAGTTATTGTTATAACTTATAATTTACTACCATGAATGTGCATTAAAGATAAGTACATCTTTTTGTGTCTTATTGTGCCCGACCCGATAAATCTAAAAGATAAATTATATGTTTTCCTATATCCCTTTATAGTAGAGCTCAAAATTTTGTGAAAGGATAGTGTTGAAACAATTGATATATCTAGAAAGTATAACTTCAAAATGTGAGTAGCACTTATGTGGACTATAAGTGACTTTTCTACATATTCAATATTGTTAGGATAGAATACTATAAGTGCATTTTATCTGAGAAAAGGAGGAAAGACTTCTTACTCTGATAATCACCATATGTTCTTATATGTGGAAAATCCATTATGGATAAATATTGATGCATTTAGGAAAGGCCATAAATTCTTTAAAAACATTAAGGACAAGAATTATCGCTATGGTTAGGTGGTGAAATATTAGAAGTAATAAGATATGAGTTTAAAAATATTATGGATGATGCAGATTGCATTAATGCATAGATTTCAAAGAATTATCACTATCGTTGGAAGAAAAAAAGTATCTTTTGGGATTTATCTTATCGGAAAACCAATATTATTAGACACAACTTAGATGTGATGCACATTGAGAAGAATTTTTTGATAATATTTTTAATACTATAATGAATGTGGATGCAAAAACAAAAGATAAAACCAAATCAAGAAATGATTTGAAAGAGTTATATTCATGTTCAGAGTTACATAGAGACAAATCAATGAATACATTTTTTAAGGCTTATTATAGCCTTGAACAGGATGCAAAAGAAGTTTTGTGTAAATTACTGATGGAGCTTAAGTTCCCTGATGGATATGCATCTAACATGGGAATATATATTGATATGAATAATCATAAGTTATTTGGAATAAAAAGTCATGGCTACCATATATTCATACATAGACTAATACCAATAGCATTCTGTGGATTACTTCCACAAAATGTTTGGGAAGCATTGACTAAAATACGTATTTTTTTTAAGAATCTCACTTGAAATATCATAAGAAAGAAATAAATGGAGTAATTACAAAATGACATCCCCATTATTTTATGCAAACTTGAGCATATTTTTTTTTGCTTCTTCGACTACATGGGACATATTCTAATCTACTTTCTCCATGAATCCATGATAGCAGGTAATATGCAATATAGATGGATATATCCATTTGAGAGGTTATATATTTTTCATTTGTTAATCTAAAAAGTTTAATGTAACCAATGAATATTTTTTTCTAAATTTATATCTATTTCAATTATCTTAGAAAATTTAAAAATAATATTCTAAATAAAGCCAAGGTCAAAGGATCAATATGCATTGTTTTTGGCCACATTTGTATAATCGGCATAATAAATCATCACCAAATAATGTATATGATATGGAGGATGGATCAGAAGAAAATGACATGCTTTCTATTTTTAGAGATGTGGGTCGATCATATGGTAGAGCAACATCAAGATATTTTTTGGATGACCTGAAGTATCATGTTATGCTTACATATATTTTGTTGAACTATGAAGATGTTACATATTTTATTAAGTAATATTTTTAATAATTTCATATTATCATTTATTTGTAATTGTGTGCATTATAGCATTTTAATAATTTAAAATACCTTCAATGTAATTTTTGAAGAATATATGTTAAGGAAATAAGGAAAAGATAATCTCATATTGATGATGCTTCAATTAATGCACAGCTTGAAAAGAATTTCACAAATTAGTTTGAAAAATTTGTCAATATATAACTTATCATTCTTGGTTCTAAACATATACGTGCAACATTATAAATGTATAAATTTATTCTTTATCATTTTGTAGGTATAATTTCTTGTATCATTCTTAATCCTAAATATATGTAATAGAAAAATGAAGAATCTTGCAAAATGACAATTATAAAGTTTACAGATATATACCATATATTATGTAAATGGATACAAAATTCATTCTTTGAAATATGGTTCAAATAGAGCTACAATGAATAATGGTTTTTACATCTGGTGGTCTAACTGTACTGCATCTACTATTGATTTTTATGGTCGACTAATTAAAATTATACATGTCAAATATCTGGCTTTACCAATTAAGAGGACAATTCTATTTAAGTGCGAATGATTTGATCCTATTATAAATTTGGGTATTAGAATTTATCATCAATACAACTTTGTTGATGTGCACCATTAAAAATATTATCGTAAGTATGAGCCATTTATTCTTGTGGTACAAGACAAACAAATGTGTTATACTACTTATCTAACCACAAGAAAAATTTGTTTCTGGTGGGAAATATGTAAAATAAAACCTAAATTAGCTGTTAAAGTTGTTGAAAAGAGTATTATTGTCACTACATCATGTGTATGAGTATTTCAAGTAATAATATAGAACTTAATTCAATTATTCGTGAGGTAGATGATGGGCTTCAAATATTATTTGGTGAAGGTGAAAATTATTGGGACACTAATGATGACCATGTTGAAGAAGATAACAAGAATGAATTAATTACAAAATAATATAATGATGAATATGAAGATAGAGATGATTTGTTAGAAATTTCTGATGATGACTAGATATTCATTGGCTGTCTTGTTATTTTATCATTCTCATTTTATAATCATTATAACATGGATGTTGAATTAAAATATTTTAATTGTTTTTTAATGTTAATGTGTTTATCATTATATCTTGTTATTATGATATTTTCATAGCATATTTTTATCGTCTCTATATATTTCAATGTTTATATAACTTTATTTAGGTATGAGAGAGCTAATCTTTCAAGTGGCTGAGGATATAAATATGAGAGGAGGGGCATAGAAAGTCAACTGATAGTTCATGGAGGAGAAAATTTAAATGTATTCAGTGACGGCAACACTATAAATGTCTTTTTACATTCTTTTACATGTATGAAGGAAACCTTGGCATCACCTCATCATGACATATATGGATTTACCGCCATAAATATTTCATCTTCATCTCATTTTGCATCAGAAGATACTGATAGTTCCGTCTCACTTATCTTAGGAGGCCCATGCATTGATACTGCAACAGTGGCACTGACAAGATATTCACAATCTATACATGCCAAGTCATGAGAATGTCTTCATTCGGCCCATAATTGATAATAAAAATTTCATAGCTTTTCTTAAATTTACTATATGTATTCATTATCATTTTTCATTTTTTTTGTTTTAATTAAATACAAATAATATTTGAATGAAATTATAAGTATATTAAACTATTTGAATATTGGTATTTTAAAATAATAACAACGTATCATATTGCTACTACTGAATATTATCATTTAGAATTTAAAATAATTTTTTTTACAAAGTTTTGGATAATAAATATAAATAAAATAAATTTTAACTTAGTAGTAAAAAAATTTGTGTATTTTGTTTATTTGTATATGTATATGTTAAAATTAAATTACTTACAAGTTTATTCGTTTTGATTCTAGTACAATCTAAAAAATATTTAAGGAGAAACCTAGTTGTGGAGGGTATAAAGTGGAGCAAAGTACCCCTAAGTATGAAAGAATTTTATTAGGAAGAATTTGAGGTATATTTTTCATGCATTTACATGTTTTTAAATTTGGTCTAATATGATTTATTCTTAAAATAAATGCATTATAATGTATTATTGTTTTATATGGTTTTTATATAAAAAGTACAAATAAAATAAAGCTTTAGTGGCCTCGATGAAAGATACATGAAAATATATGGCAAGTGTGAAATATAATGACAAGCTTGAAAATGGAGAAAAAAAATATGTTAAAGATGCAAAGCCTAATTATGTTTCCCTTAGTGTTTAGATAAAGTGGTGGGAATACTTAAATAGTGAGGAGTTCAAGACTTGCCCCAAATGACCTCACACAATCATCGATCAAAGAAAGTAGGTGAAGGATCAAAACCTTCAAAACATATTGGAGGCTTAAATGCGACATACCAATATATAGTAGATTTGGTATAATTGTCTTTTATTTTTTATCATTATTTAAATTTTTTGAATGCAAAGGATAATATCTATGTGATAATGAATGATGTACTTTAATAATAACTAATATTTTTTTTCATGAGGTTGAGTTGGGACATCAACCAACACCATTTGAGGTATTCAAGTGAATACACAAGAAAAATGATAGATCATTTGTAGACAAGTGCTCAAATGATAATGCGAGTTTTTCATTTTGTACTTGTAGTTTCATATGAAAATTACAAATAACAAAAGAAAAAAAATTAAAAAAAAATTGATTATTTGGCATTAATTGTAAATATGCAAACTCAAGTATATATTTTTTACCATAATTAATAATTTATTATTTATGGACTCATTAAATGTAATGTCTAACTTCATTTTTATATTATTTTCTATTAGCGAGAGTATAGTTTCTTGTACCAGTATAATATTTATTTTAACATATTAATGTTAGTAATAATGCTTTAGGCCTATCGTATGAACATGATATTTTGACTGTTTGTGAGAATTAATTATTATTATGATCTACATGTTTATTATATATAATATCCTTGAATAATATTATTAATTATTCTAAACATCTCTAATTGGTTATTATAATGGGAATAATGATGAATTAAGATTAATATAAATTTTGATTGATATTCATGGGATGAATATGTGTATGACAAATTTATATTAATTTGTTGAGGACAAATAATGGACAGACCCATCTTGAGATTAATACACAAATCAAAGTCATAAGTTAATCTCTAATAGTTATGTTATTAAATCTTTTGACTTGAGATCGCTATAGTTCTTAACATAAGAAATATTGTGTTTTGATATAATCAAACATTATCTTTAATCAGATGACTATAAAGGTTATACTTGAACATAATAAGAATTATGAAGTGAGTTATGAGCGACTAAGATGGAATTTGTCCCTCTTATTATAAGAGAGATATCTCTGGGTCCCCTCAATAATTGAACCAAAGAAATGCATGACCGTACTCAAATGAATTGATGGAGATCAATATCATTTGTTTAGTCCGTCTAATTGGTTTTCAAGTAATCAAAGATAGAATGATATAAGCTCGACTTTGTCTATGTCTTCTATTCTATCAAGATATCATGAGATAAAAAGATTATCATTAACTATATTTAGGTTGTCTCGAATCATGAGCTTTTCATTTAACTTGGGTAGTCATAATATCTTGTAGAGGCCACTTATGACTTGTAGGATAAAATGTGATTTAGGCCTACTACCAATTTTAATTGAACCTATAGGGTCACACATTAAGAATGAATAATAACGGTTGTGTTTTTTAACTCAATGTAGTAATTTAAAATGATAAGATTATTTTAAATCATAAATAACAATTAGTTATTATTTAAATTCGAATTTAATTTTGAGAAGTTAAGTTACATTCATTTAAAAGGGGTTTTTAAGGACTTGAAGTTAAGTTGTTGTTATTTAAAAGAGTTTTAAAAATATAATTAAATTCATTTATAACTAAAACCCTATATATATGTGAGACATATTTGATGAACGTAGTCGTCTTTTATAAAATCGAGAGAAACCCTTTCGTTTTGAGAAGATGAATCTAAACTAGCATTCAACAAGATCATTCATTATTTGTTCGGGTGTGGATACTTATAAAGGGTGGTCATTTTTCCAGAAAGGTAGCACATTTGAAGATCCAAATAAATCAAGGCACACACTTTGAAGGCTTGACGAATCGATCTACAAGAGGTAAGTTTCGTTTACCCTTCCTTCATGTTTTTATGAAATACATGTGATCCTTGGTGAGTTAAGAGATAAAAATTATAAATTCTACTGTGTTTATGTTCCAATTAGATTGGATATTCTGCCTAAAACCCCATCAATTAATTGATTAGTTATGTTGTATTTTAATAATTATAAGAAGCTATGGAGAATATGATTATAATTGCTTCACAATTGACAGATCCTTCTATATAGGCATGAGAGATTGATGTTGCACATATTTAGCTTTAGGCTATTAGAGTGGAGCTGAAAAAATGATGAGTGTACTATCTTGGTAGCCACATGCATCTATATTTTATCCAGGTTCTCTTTGGAGTTCTTAATTATTATCTCCCAATTACAATAACATGTTTGATGAGAGGTTAAGTGGGGAGATGCAAGAAATTCATTATACATTTCAAATGAAAAATAAAGAGATTAAACAAAAGAATGAAGAGAAGCACAAAAAGAAAGAAGAAATGCAAAAAAGAAATTGAAGAAATGAAAAAAAAATAGAGGTTAAAAAATCAAAAAGAGAGGATGAAATGCAACAAAATTTTGAAAATGTAGAAATAAAATGCAAGTTGGCAGAGGCATCATATATTTTTTATCATTCTGAAAAGGATCCATCCAGATCTCCGGAGGACAATACTCATCAGGAGAAGAACACATGGTTGTTTGTGATTTGTTATTAAATTTTTGTAATGAATGTTTTTGATATGAAATTATGGTTTTTGTGTTACTATTTTTTTAATTAGGTCTTGAATTGTTTTTTGAAATTTATGGACATTTATGTTTGTTATTTGATATTTTATTTTATAGTGGATATTATGTGAATGTCATTTGATGAATAATATGTAGATGCATTTATTTGATTGTAGGTCATATAATTTTTGTATGTATTTGTATATTGTATATAACATACCGAAACTACACAAATAGGACATGATCCTATTGTATATAATAGAAATGGAAAATTTTATTTATAAATCCATTTCTAAATAGAAACGAATCATGCATTTCTTTGATAACTCGTCGCACATTTAGAAATGGATAATACGTTTATATTTTGTCCATCACAAAATTAATGATGAAATCCAAGATCCCTTTGCCATCTCAATATTTAGCGACAAATATTTTTCGTTGCTATTTATAGAAACATCATTGAGTTATCCATTTATAAAAATTTAGAAAGGAGCATTTTAGAAATGGATTCTTTCTGTTTCTAATTGCATCACTATTTGACCTTAGCATGGAATTAGAAACAGAATAGGACATTTCTGATTTTGTCTTTTCTTATTGTGATATCTTTAATTATATGCATATATACACATCTATATACACACATATACACAAGCATGCACCCACACACATCTATATACACACATATACACAAGCATGCACCCACACACACACACACACACACACATAATATTGAATGCTATATATTGATTTTGTTGGGGACATGGGGTAAGCCATTCAAAGTATGGCATATTGAAACTAAAAAAATATCAAGAATGATGCTTGGTTATCAAAGCAATGGAAGCGATACATTAAAAGAATCAAAAAATCTAGATAATCTCAATACAAAACATTGAAATTCCAATACCATAAAAATCAAAGTCCAAATTACAAAACTATCAAATTGAATAATATGTGCTAAAGATTTGTTCATAGATACATCATACATGAAGTCCATAAAATTCATAATGCCCAAAATTATGCTTAGAACTAGAATTTATTTTTCTAGGATATAAAATCTTACAAATCTCAAATCTAGTACAAACACATAAACCTGAGCTTTTGGAAAAAAATATTTTAAATTTTTTTCATGTGATTCTTTAGATGATAGCATTGGTTCATTGGCTTCTAGGCTTGGAATCAAAAATATGATTGTCTTTGTAGAGGAGATTTTGTCCATCAACTTTTCAAATCTCTAAATATTATCTAAACTTTAATAATCCACACATCACATAATCTTGCTCCAAGAAGAGAATAACATTTATGAATTGATGCACACCCAAGAGAGAAGCATAGGGGAGAGCCATAAGAAAAATGTTTACAAAATTTGTATACCAAAAAAATATCATCTCCAAAAAATGATTCTGCCTCGAAGCAAAAAAAGATGCCCCTGGAAAAGTTACCTCTTAGTAATATTATTTTATTATGTCATTTTAGTTGATGTCTTTTCATATCTAATACTATGAGATACACACTAGCTATTAAATTAACATTGATATTTTTCACTATTATTAGAATGAATAAAGATTAGTTTCTTATCAGTCTCTCTCACAACTTTAGCATACAAATGCTTAAATACTAGAAAGACTTGGTCTTTAATTTTTTAGTGTATATGCCTACACTTTCCTAGATTAATTACTAATGAATGTGACAAATAGCTCTACTGAGTATTCTACTCTACATAGAAGGTATCAGTATAAATAAGATCAATAATATTCAATCTCCTTGAGGGTGGAAGATTCAAAGTCAAATGACAAGATATTCCTTCTAGTTATAAGCTCAAGGTTCTTCTCTCTTATGTGATCAAGTCTCTTGTGCTATAGACTAATATTGCTCTTTTGATAAATAATATTTTCCTAATCTCTAGATATGCCTGTATGAGTGGTATACAAAGTACTCTCTTTTTTATCCCTTGTAATAAATTAATGCATCCTTAACTAGTTTCTATAGCAATCACCAAAATGATCCACATATCTCATATCATCCAACATGCTAATGGACATCAAGTTCACACAAATGTTCGGTATGTACCAAACATCTATCATCATCAAATCATTTCCTCTCTACATTTGTAGATAAATATCTTCCATGCCCAAAATCTATGATATCCCATTATTATTCATCTTTATTATGTCATAATCACCATGTGTGTATGCAATAGAGAAGTCAATGTGTGAGATAATATGTAATGATGTTCTTAAGTTAATAAGCCAATCATCCTCATATGATACTATATTAGTAGAATTATCATCATTAACTAGCATCAAGCCAATCATCCTAATAAGTCTATCTCTTCTTGTGCAATGTTGCTATTGTATTTTTCAAGAATAGTGATCCTTTTGCATGTGTCACATTTTATTGTAGTCATAACAATTGACTATTTTCCTACTTTGTGACTTGCATTTGGAAAGATGGGTTCTTCCTTTAGTCTTTGTGTGTTTCGTGGTGCTCCAACCACATCTTTCTGAAATGAGAATACTATGAGAAACTTATTCCTTCTTATTTTTTCTTACTTCTTAGGATCAAAATTTTTTGTGATAATGTATATTAACATAATACCTACATGTGGTGACATGCTCAAGGAAACCATAAAGATGTGCCAACTATTCGAAGGTGAACTCAATACCTAACAAGCTAGTAGCTCATCTTCCAACACCATCTCCATGTATATATGAAAGTTGATTCACCACCCTTGAAAGGTATTGATATGTATTGACATTAAACTATAATCCTTGACATTTAGGTTAATTAGATATCTAATAATCAATATTTTATTTTTAACATATTCTTTTTGAACATAAAATCTAGTTTCTCCTACAACTTGTATATCTTCATTTCATCAGCAACATGTTGATAACTATTACTAATTATCATTTTTTGAATTATGGAGATAGCCTTATAATGTAGATCTTTCCATTCTTATTCACTTAGATTTTTCAGGTTCTGCCTTCTTCCTCATTGGGTCGTAGAATTTTTTGACTATATGATAGTCGCATATTTTTTTTTCCAAATCAAATAATTGGTTTTTGTTAACATTATTATCACAAAGTGATCTTTTGTGATGATAAAAATTAATATTGACCACAAATAACCAACACAAACAAAAAACTATGAAAATATGTCTAAAATCACAATATTGATATTGAAAAATCAGATATCAATATAATGATAATGAATAAATTAAATAGCATTTCAATATTTAATGAAAAATATCCACATCAATAAAAGTTCAGATACAACTTTTTGGGTTGTATCGAGAAACTTGCTTTGATATAGTTGTTGGGGTATGCCATTAAAAACATGGTTTATTAAAAACTACAAAATTTCAAAAATATTGTTTGGTTATTTAAGCAACGGAAATAATAAATGAATACTAAAAATTCAATTTCATAAAAATCAAATCCAACTTATAACATTATCAAATCAAACAATGTATGCTAAAGATTTCTTTATATGTATAGGAAGTATGTAAAGTATACAATGCCCAAGATTATATTTTGGACTAAAATATATTTTGCTAAGATATACAATCTTTAAAATCTCAAATTAAATACAAATATATAAACATATGATTTTGAGGTGAATACTCTGAACCTATTTATGTGGTATTCTTTATGTGATAGCATTTATTCATTAGCTTCTAGGTTTGAAATTGGTAATATGGTTGCATCTTAATTATTGGACTAAAGAGAAGATCATGTCCATCAATATTTCAAATCTCCAAATGTTGTCCAAGCTTCAAATCCAAAGAGCACACAATCTTACTTGAAGAAGAAAAAAACTCTCCCATGTTTATGCACAACTAAGAAAGGTGTAGTGGGGAACCACAAAAAAAATATCTACAAAATTCTTAGACCAGAAAAATGTCTTCTCCAAAAAACAATAATTCTCCAAAGTAGGAAAAAATTGCATTTAGAAAACTCACCTCCCATTTTTGTTTTTTTTTTATTTTTATTGAAAAGCAAATGGGGGCACTCCCCCATTTAAGAAGACACGCCATGTGCCATTATGTGATTTGGGCATTTTCATTTTTGAGATTTTTTTATTTTTTTTCCTTTTTTTTTGAATTTCAAAACATGGTATTTTATCCCATGTTCTTAGTAAATCATATTCAAACCTTTAAAAAAAAAACCATGTGTGTGTGTGTGTGTATTTCTAACCTAAACACGGTATTTAAAAAAACATGGTATTTTAAAACAACAAAAATAAAAATATATATACTTATAAATGCTATAAAAACTTGGTACTCCAACCTTAAAAAAACATGGTATTTTAAAACAACAAAAATAAAAAATAAAAAATAAAATAACTAGGCTTTAAAATTAGAATTATTTTTTTTTATAAAATAGCCTAAACTATGAACATGGCTAAATCAACTCGATTTACTCAACCCAAGTAAACATAATAGATTGCATTCACACACACACACACCTCTATACATGCATGTTCTTATCAAGCTTGATAAAAATATAGCAAAAGAGAGAAAACAAGAATGAAAATATTTTTAAAACCATTAACCCACTAACATAAGAAACTTCTATGAATTGGCGCATTTACAAATTGAGCTTATTTTTTTTCACAAATATCTCTATGCACTCAAGTTTTTTCATTAAATCCCACCCTTAGGTTTTATTAACTCGGTTTTTCCTTGCTGTTTTTTTTCTCATTTTGGTGTATTTAAAAATTAAAATTTCCATTTTTAATTTTTTAAAACATGAATTGTTTTTTTAGGAAAAAAAAAAGGTAAAATTATGTAATAATATACTATTTTTTTTAAAAAGTTAAGACTTAATATTTTAGGGTTGGAGTTTATGGCACCAAACTTAAAAGTAATTGAGTTTTAATGCACTCAAAATCTCATTACTTGGAATATCCTTATATAGTTCACATCATCATGTTATGTCATAAAAAAAGCAGCAAAGCAAAAAACAAAAAAACCTAAAACATGAAAGCTTAAATCTGTATGTGTGTATGTGTGTGTATCATAAAAATGTTATCTTCCTAGAGTGCTCTACAAGAATACGACAAGCCAAAACCTTTTGACAAAGACCTAACATTAGGAAACCATTTATTTGTTGATACTCTCAAAAAATATATATCATTATAGTAATCATTGCACACTATCAGTCTCAAAAAGTCAACCTTATTTAAGGGAAAACTAGCAATGTTTTTCTCACATGCTGAAATTACAATGCATAACCCCACATAATTTCTCTTGTAGAAAAATTTTCATATTCCATGTCATTAATCAATCTTATAAAGAAGGAAATATCAGGTGTTGGCGTTGGACTTGAAAGGATGGTAACAATGGTTGTTATCAACTATGAGAATATTTTGTAATGATTTATGCTCCAAGAATACATCTACTACTTATGGTTATGAGAAGTTTGTTGTATTAAATATTTTCTTATGCATCTGTTAAAGTGGATGATTGATTTTAAGACAAATAAAAAATCTCCTGCAGTACAATTTGAGTGGATCTCCAAGATTTTCCTTTTATTTTCACCTTGAAGTAGTATTTAGTATAGTATCCATGGTGCAAGTGCCAATCAAACTCGACACTACCACTTTGAACAAAACAAGGCTTAGTGTGGTCCATTTGTATGTGTGGGTAGATATGACAAAGCTAGCAATGGGAAATGTATATTAGATGTGAAAGTGAAAGATTCTTGTTAAGTGTTAAAAGTGTCAAGTCTTCCTCACTATTACATGATGTGCAAGAGGCTTGGGCATGTCAAATAAAATTACAAGTCATTGGAGAGTCAAAAGATGACATAAACGAGACAAGGGATAATGGGGAGACCCCCACATAATCGTTGGGTGAAAAAAAAATGTTCATCTCCAATGCAAGAGGAAGAGGTTCTTAGAAAGGTCAGTAATGATTTTAATGTTTTATCCATGGAAAATGTTTGTGCTTCCAAGATTTTTTGGTTAGATAGTGTCTCAAAATCATAATTGGAGAGTGTATCTCGTCAACAAATATCAATAAGTATACAAGTCATACAAATAGTAAAACGAAATTTCACTTAAATATTGATTACACATGGATTGTTTTAGCAATTCTGTCAATCAAAAGTAATAAAACTCAATTTTAGTAAAAAAGATATTTTAAATTTTGGTATAATATTAGATTCATTTATTTATTCATTTAATTTATGTAATGCATGTTCAAATAATTTAAATTATATTAGGTTTGAATACAAGATGAATGTTGAGTTGTGTAATAACTCTTGTCCATTATAACATATAAGGTGATTAATACCAATGAGCTCATCTAGTGATGATCCTTTTATAGTTATCCCCTTTGTACTTTACCACTGAAACAATAATTCATCTCTGCTCAAGATTCATCCACAAGCTCAACTCTTTTAGGTAACTCATCAACTGCCCATGATAGTTTCATCAAATGTACACTCTTATCCTTTAGTCTTAGTCATCATAAAGACTAAGAATTGATGTGACTTATAAGAATTTGTACTTTTGGCTTTGTAGTGTCATACCCGCACAATTAATATATACTTCCATCAAGTTTCACTTGTAGAAACTATATAAGCAAAAGCAACTCAAAGGACTATCACATTTATAAATGTTTTATATAACATCTACCCAATTATGAATTAGTTCTTCTAAGACATATAGAATAGATTAATATATAAAATCATTCATTCCTTTGGCTTTATAAACAACATACTTACAATGATTAACATACTCAAATTTTGAGTTTTGACATTTATATTTATCTCATGTATTATAATTATAATAGCTATTGCTTCATTCCTACTATATGAACGAGTGATCCTCATAGTTTACCTATCACTATTGACCATGACAACTCACACAAACCTATCATTAGTCAAATCCCTAATTCAAGTTCTCTTTAATTACTCATACATAAATTTTAATAACACATCATAAATTAAAATACATTCATTAATTTTAAAACTATTTATACATCACATAAATAAAATTACATAAATCCTAGTTCACTTGCTATTTTGATATAAATTCATGAATCTATCCTAGGGGGATTTGAGAATCACAACTCTAGAGTTTAGCTCATGTCTTGTGTGTCCCTTACTTGTTGTAGAGCCCCTAAAGAGTATGAAAATTGCTTCTAAGATTTGGTTGATGTGCTCTGAATTCTTCTTGGTGCATGGAAGAAGAAAATGATTTTGGAATCTTCTTGATTTCTCTTTCTTTTCTCTTTCATTTCTTGAGCTCAAGGTTATGAATATAAAAAGTGACAACAACTCTAGAATTTATCCAAATCTTTTCTCTTTCATCATATAGTCATAATGAGACTGGTCATGGATTTGATATTGATCTTTCTTAATCATCATATAGTCATGATACTAAAAATATCCATGACATTGGGAATTACTTTTTATGTGCATCATATGGTCGTAATGTTGAGATGACTACAACACAAAGAATATTCTTTCTTGTATCTTAAGTGACCATGATACTAGGAGTGGTCGTGGTACTGGGAGTGATCATAATGCTAGCCTTGGCTTCTATTATATATCATATGGTCGTGATACTGCAAAAAAGTCATGACATTGAGAATTAGCTTGATATAGAAGTCATGGCTTTGCTTTATCTTGAGGGTAAGAGTCATGACCTTAAAAAAAATTCATACTAAAGTAAATGCCCTTTGTAACATTTTATGCCCAAAAGTTATAGTACTTAATAATCTTAATGACTTTAGCCTAAGTTGTATTGACTTTATAACTTTATGTAGTTCAAAAGTTATGACTTTATAAAAAGATCATGACTCTAACTAAAGACTATACAATCTTATTAAAGATAAAAATAGTGGTATTAGGAAGTGGTCATGAATTTTAGCATCAATGGTGTACTTGATTATTATGACATGGAATTAATAGCACAACTATTTAATTATTATGAAATAAGTATGATTATGACTATATAATAATATCACATCCACAAATAATGTACTACATATTTGAAGGATTATGATAATGAGGTGGTATAAGTGTGATGTACAAATATTTCCACAACAAATTAGATAGAGTTTCAATCAAGAATGAATGCTGAAATTACACGATACTCCATAATTATCAATTAGCTAAAAATCTCTAAAAAACCTATTAATTTTATAATTATTCATCAAAATCCACCAAAACTCTCAAGTCATAAAATTAATCCATTTATATCTTATTCTCATGCTTACACATTATCTGAAAATTATAATACTTAAGAATGTGTGGCTTAGTGTGATCCATGTGTATATAGAAAAAGATATGACAAAACTATCACAGGGGGTGCATATTAGGTGTGGAAGTGAGAAATTTTTATAAAGTGTTTAACTATCAATTCTTCATCACTATTGCTCGATGTGCAAGAGGTTTAGGCATGTTTAATAAAGTCGCAAGTCATTGGAGAGTCAAAAGATGATAGAAATGATATAGTAAGAGAGAATGGAGAGACCCCAACATAATCCTTGGGTGAAAAAAATGTTGATCCTAAATGCAGGAGGCTCTCTCCAAAGGTTAGTAATGATTTTAATGTTTTATCAATAGAAAATATTTATGATATTATGGTTGCAAGTCTAGGAAGATTTGGTAAAAAAAATGAAAGTTGCAATTGAATAAATAAGATAGAAGACATCCATCAAAAATAGTTTCCAGCATCAAATTTCAAATAGTAGACATTGACCACTTAACTAGAAATTTAATGAAATATGTGTTGGTAACTAAGATTCAAAAAATGACTCGGAGAGAGTTTTACCTTAGTTATGAAAAAATGGGGTAGAAAATTATATTGTGTGAGAATTATAGAGCCTTGAAATATATCTACTAAGGATTTGGTAAATTTTTTAAAATTTTAACACCTCAATTGATATTAGTAGTTTTTTTTTTTGGAATATAAGAGTAGTAGAAAATAAATTCAAGGTACATATGTAAAAAAAATTATAAAAATATATAATGTTTTATTCATTTTCCTTAATTAACCAAATAATTTTGATAGCTTAGAAAAATTAAAATATAAGTTAGATTTCAAGGTTGTAGTTACTAATGCTAATAACAAAATTTTATTTTTATGGCATGATATGTGAGTTGGATAATGATGTATATAACCTAGATCAATTTTTATTTTGCTTGATATTAGTTGAATATATGGACAATCCATTTAATTTGATAGGAGCGTATGAAAGAATAAAATATACCCATGAAGAGAGTTGTGGAAAGCAATGACCTAGTTATCCCCATTTGAACCATGACTTATTTGTGGAGATTTTTAATGCAATCATAAATCAGATAAAAAATAAGGGAGGAAAAATATTAATTTGAAATCTTCATAAGAATTTGCAGATTGTGTATCAAAATATAAGTTGTTTCCCTTGATATTTATCGATAATAAATTCATTTGGTATGATGAGAGGGATGAAATAATTAGATGCGGTACGAGATAGATAGAATATTATGTAACAAGGCTGTTTAGATAAATAAAGTATTTCTTCAATTACACATCTTAGTAGAGTTTAATATGACCATACCCTTTAATCTTAAAAATGAATATCCAAAAGGACTGCCCAAGATCTTTTAGGGTAAAAAAATTTTAGATTTTCTTTTGTTCTTTCAAATAAGTTGTGGAGAAGTCTTGGAATGAATCCATTCAAGATAATCGAACATAATTCCTTTTTAGTAAGTTAAAGAATATTAAGGGACAATTTAATAAGTTGAAAACAAAGAGTATTAGAGATATATTTATAAACATTCGGATAATAGAAAATTTGGAAAGGGACCCATCGGCAAAGGCAAGAACAACTTATCACGTTGCTAAGACAAAATTGATTCAATAACTATAAATAGAAGAAATATAGTAGTAACAACATGCTAAGGTCAAACAGAAGGAAGAGAGAGATAGTGGTACAAATAATTTGCAATCTTTCATTAAACATAGGGAAAAAAAATTTGTCTTGATATTTTTAAAAATATGGATGGAAAACAGATATTAGATGACCGCCACAGACAAGATGTAATAGAAAAATTTTAAAATACATCATAATGAGAAAAGTTAGTTATGAATGATCTCGTTCTCTAAGCTATCCCAAAGAAAGTTACATAGTAAAAAAATTGAGGGACTAACAAAATGATGTGGAATCGAAAAAGTAAATAAAGTTATTTTCAACATTAGGACCAATTTGGCTATAGGACCAGATGGTCACAATGAAAATTCTTTCAAGAATATTGATAGATTATAAAAAATAATGTCCTCAAAAGTAATGTAAGTTTCTTCATGGGGAATATGGTTAATGAGATTTGGTCATCTTGCATGTATCTATTTCAAAAATAGAACTCCACAAGAATATGCCCAATTCATATCAATTAATCTTTTCATAGTAATGAATAAGATTATTTCAAAAATTTTTTAAAAAATATTTTCCAATGTTCCTTTTGCTAATTATATATAGGGGCAGAGCAATTTTGTGAAGTAGAGATTGTTAGTTGATAATATTCTTGTGGCCAAATAATTGATTGAAAAAAAAATGAATAAAAAAATATAGGAGAATAATGTGGACTTTAAACTCAATATGTTAACTATGTCTTTGGAGATTGATATCTAAATATGCCTTTCCAATCTAATAAATGTTGAGCATTGTAGTTTTTAAAAATCTTTAAGAGAGCTCCATCAAGGAGACTTTCTTTTCTTGGATCTTTTTTCCATTGTTTCAAAAGCCTTTAGTAAGAATTTAAATAAGGTCATGGGGGAACATCTTGCTTATTGATTTAAAGTAAAGATAAAATTGTAATACATTATCTCTTTTTCTTTTACAAATGATATTATTTTTTTAATAATGTGACATGCTCTTCATTTGGGCTATTAGGAAAATCTTAAATAGTTATGAGAGAATATAAGACTATGTATAAATAAGAGAAATTATGAACTTATAATGAGCAAGCAAGCATGTGCCAAAGATATGAAAGAAGAAAATATAATAAATTATGGGTTTCAGGAAAAAAAAGACATGTTCTTTATTTCGAATGCCTTTTTTTTGGGAATGAAAAAGGTTAAATACTTTTAGCATGTAATAGTAATAAGTAAATAGATAAGGTAATGATGTCTATTTAGGGATGAAAGAGAAAGTGGATGTCTCAAGCTAGATGATATACATTGATAAAGTATGTTCTTGTCCCAATAATTATTTTAATGATATTTATCATGTAAATTTTGAAAGGAATTATTAGGCAAATTGAGAGCATTTTTGCTAATTTTTTTTCCTAGGGTGAAATAGATTTTTGTAAAAATGGGTATTAGATGAGATGAAAAAATATTTATGTAGCATATGAAAAAAGAAAAATGGGCATGAAAATTTAAAGGATTTAAATTAAACATATGCTATGAAACATTAATGGTAGCTTCGATCAATAAATTTAATTTTTTTAGAGTGTTTTACTCTAAGATACTATAGATAAAAATATCCCTTACAAATAATTTCAAAACTCTCTGATTTGAGGAATTGAAAGAATAAGCTAGAGGTACAAGAAGTGAAGTAAAGTCAAATAGGTTAGCTAATTGAGAGAGAGGAATGTTGTGCCTATTTTGATAATTAGCTTCCCACAGCTCATTCTCCTAAAAAAATGAATGAATATAAAAGTTAAGAATTTACTAAATGATGGTAGTTAAAAAGATGAAATATCGATGGCCTATTTTAGATCCACCAAAAGGGATAACACTAAGAACCTGGTTATGATAAACCTAGATGTCCAAAATCAAGTTGTTTGGAAATCGGCCCCTTCCCCTTCAAGTTACCTTTTAGTAAAAGATGCTTGGAATCTAGTGAGAAATAAAAATCAAGCATCGATATGGGGCTCTTTTGCTTTGCAAAATTTGATCCTTGAAAAGATATAAATTTTGATATGATGGCTTGAGAGAGGATAACTGACTATAGATAAAATATAAAGATCTTTAGGTCTATCATTAGCTTTTTGCAACTAAATTTGTAACCGCACACAATTGAAATCTATTGCACATCAATTTGTACATGGAGAGTGTGCAATATATGTTTGCGAATATTTCATAAATAAATTTTATATCTCATTTTTTGATTACATTGTTAATATGAGTTCAAGATTTGTAAGTCAAATTTTTGTATAGATGACTATGAAGCACATCCTAAATTGTCACAACATGCATATATTAGAACTTATGGATTAGTAGAAACAATAATATGTATAAAAGGAAGAAAAATAGATCACAAGAATATTATAAAGGAAACTACCATCTTTATCATGAATATTTTCAATAAACCTAAGTTGGAAAATTAGCAAGAAAAAAATATATCAATATTTAGAAAAATAAATAATTAGAAAGTAATATATTTTCAAAAAAAAAACAGATTATTATGTGGAATAAACTAAAATATGAGATTAAACTTAATGTAGATGGAAGCTCAAGGGGAAATACATAAGTGTATGAGTAGCAGGAGTTTTCATAGACCTCAATCGAAATGTGGTTGTTAGTTTTGTCATTCTATGTGATATATTGATCAATACAAAATTATAGATTATGGCCATTGAGGAAGGTATATTAACATGCCAACATGTTTAAAACTTAGCAATTGGTGATGGAAATAAACGATAAAATTTTATATAAGATATTAAGAAATAATTGGCAGTGTCCTTAGACATGAACATATAGGATTAATAAGCATATATGGAGCATGGATGGCATTGTAGCATCCATATCACATTTTTATAATAAAGAACATTTCGGGGAGGGTAAGTTAGAAAAAGTAGAAAATTTCCATAATGAGTAACTTATATTTGAAGCTCTAATAATTCCATAGATAATTTAAAAAAAAATGCTCGACTGGATATAGTAAACTATATAATCATAACAAAATAAAAAACTAGGAGTAGCTATATTAGCCACAAATCTTATTTTAATAAAAGATTGTACAATAAGTTGAATTTCTGAAAATGCATATATCCTTTATTCTAGATTGTAGAAGATTTGGTATATAGAGGTTAGCATACGCACATAAGATTGAATCATCAGTTCTTGTGGAATATAAATTTATTATTTACAATCTAGGTAGAGTGGGACAATCTATCAAAAAGATTATAGTGATAGATTTCAAGAGGTCTATCTTGAATATGATGAATGATAAAGTTCTAACTTCTAGTACTAATATACTTGAGTGTATTGAAAAGGACCATCATGGTAAAACTATTTTATTTTATTTTGAAAAATGATCCCAAACCATTACATTTAAAGTTCTAACTAGTATAATAGTTGTGTCAAAGATGGAAAGTTAGTAAAACCTTCAAATATACACAAAGCCACATATTTTAAAATAAAAATCCTCAAATTTAAAAAATTAAAGTGGATGAGAGAATTCATTTAGAATGAATCTCATGGTCTCCATCACTAGTTTGAAAGTTATGCAAGTTGGTTAGCATGTTTGTCTTGGTATCTTTCCCCTATTGGACTAATTGACTTGCAGTACACTAGGTGTAAGTCATAATTAGGTAATTCTGTAGATTGTTTAAATGAATCATTTCTCCATCTAAAAGATTTATTTAATAAATAAGTTTAGAAATATGTGATAGTTTACACTTAATTATGAATAATAATATTCTCTTTATCTAAGTCACTACTATTATTTATAGGAAAAAAGATGAGTCATTAGTTAATCTTGTTTTGCATGGTCTGCTTCCTTGATAACAAGATCAATAGGAAATAACTTATTTGAACAAATAATGAATATTAGACATCCTCCCATTGAGGCATACTATTCAAGGCATGTCATACTAATGATAAATTCATTCAAGAATTAGTAAACGTAATCAATTCTTGTGATATAAAATTTTTAGGTAATTTTAAAGAAAATATCTTTCAACCAACTCACCATCATTCTCAAAGAAAATAAATTTGATAATACAGATTATATAAATTGGAAAAGATACCTTGACATTGTTATGACTGTTGAGAACTACAAAATTATTCTCATAGATTTGTGCTTAGATAAACCTCATGAAGGGGAAACTAATGATAAAACTAATCCTTATGAGAAATGGGAAAAAGCTAGTTAGATGTCAATGTGTTATATCTTGGCTTATCTATCAAATATACTCCAAGATTAGCATCAGTCCATGAATAATACCCATGATATGATGTCTAATCTTAAAAAAATATTTGGAAATCAAACTCGTTTTGCTAGATAGAACATGATGAGGGATCCAATGAATATTACAATGACTAGAAGCATCCAATGAGGGATCATGTTCTCAAGATGATTGGTCTTCTAAATGAATTAAAGATCATTGGAGTTGAGATTAATGTGGATTCTCAGATTGATATTATTCTCAACCACTATTAGACTTCTATAAGAAAATTTGCCTAAACTATAACATGAATATACATGATAATATTTTAGCATAATTACTTAAGGAATTGGTATGGACTAAAAATATTATCAAGAAACTATATAGACTAATTGTGGCTGAAAGAACTTATTTTAAACTGAAAGGAAAGAAGAATAAGTTTCAAAAACATGCTCATGTTCCATTGACATCTCTTAAGTGGCAAGTGGGAGTAAAAAAAAGTAAAAAGAAAAATATTTTCATTGCTAGTAGTCAGGATATTGGAAAAGGCACCATCCATTTTATCTTTAGAAAGTGAATATTTATGGTAAATTTCAATTATTTGTAATTGAAAGATATATAGCGACAAGATCTATGAATACATGGTGTGTAGATCAGGGCATTGCTAATCATATATACAAGTATTTATAGTGGTTATAGGAAATCAGACAACTAAGTGATAGAGTAATTGATCTTCACTCAAAAAATACTATGAAGGTTGTGGCTATTGTAATTCAAGATTGCATGCTTTGGTTTGAGAGAGATACTATTTTAATTTTAAAAGATTGTCTTTATATACTTTCAATCAAAAAAACATGATTTATGTTTCCAATTTGGTTAAGGATGGATTTTTCTTTTTATTCAACGATTTTATAATAATTTACTTGAATAGAAAAATTATCTATTATGTTATATTAAAATATAAGTTTTATGTTATTAAAATTATTTTTACTCTATAGCAATAATGTGAGTTAAATAATATCAACACCTTACCATATAAAAAATATCTTTTTGATATGAATTAGATCTATCTTTGACACTTATGCATAGATCATATAAATCTCAAATAGATTTTGAGACTAGATAAAGGTGGACCTTTGGGTTAATTGAAAGTGAAAATATTTTCACCATGCAAGTCGTGCTTAGAAGGAAAAATGACTAAGTGGACTTTTGTGGCTAAATTCTTTAGAGCCAAAGAGCCACTAAAATTGGTTCATTCTGATGTATGTGGGCCCATAGCTATCTAGGCATGTGATAATTTTGAGTATTTCATCATTTTTATTGATGATTACTCAAGATATGGGTACATTTATTTGATATATCATAAGTCTGATGCCTTTGAGAAATTCAAAGAGTACAAGATGGAAATGGATAAATATTAGAATAAATATCTTAAGACACTACAATCGGAATGAGTACCTTTTATGAGAGTTTAGGGACTACTTGTTGGATCAAGGGATTACATCTCAATTGTCTACACCTAGCATTCCACATTAGAATGATGTGACATAAAGAATGAATCTGATTCTTATAGAAATAGTAAGATCAATGATGAGTTATTTGGATATATCTGATTCCTTATTGGGATATATGTTAGAAATAACAACTTAATTATGTTTTAAACTTAGTTCTATCTAAGTATATACCTACTACTCCAACTAAATTATGGACTAGATATAAGTCTAGTATGAAAAACATTCATTTGCGGAGTTGCTTCAATACATGTGATGAAAGGGAAAATAGACAAGTTGGAATTGAGAAAAATTTGTTTCTTCTTGGGATATCCTAGAGGAACTAAAGATAGTTTGTATTATAGTTCAAAGGATTAGAAAGTCATTATTAGCACCAATGCATGATTTCTAGAAGAGTACTATATAACAAACCACAAACTCAGAAATATAATTGTTCCATAAGTGTTGAGAGGAGATAAACCATTCCAAACTTTTTCAATACCAGTAATATAAGAAGAAACACAATAAGGTAACATTTCAAATACTTCATTCCCTCATCATAATGGAAGAATTATTGATGATAGTATTTATATTGAATCTCATTAACCTATCATTGATATACCAGTTGCACAACTAGAGAATAATGGTCATAATGGTTCATAGGGATTATTGTTTATGTAGTATGTTACTAAAACTATATAATTGTGAGAAGTATCTCATCATAGCAAAAGGGATATAGTTATTCATCAACCTACATAAAATATACAATTGGGAGAGTTTTATGATAAAATTCTTGATGAGCTAGATATTGATCCCAAAATTTATGATAAAGCACTTAAAGATAAGGTTACAAAACTTTGACAAATGACTATGGAATCAGAGATGCAATCAATGCACTCCAATCATGTATGAGATCTTATGGAACCACTTGAAATAATAAAACCTATTTAAGTGTAGGTGGATCTATAAGAAAAATAGAGGAACAAATAGTAACATTAAGACTTATAAGATTAGCCTTATTGCAAAAGGTTTTACTAAGCAAGAAAGAATCAATTATGATGAGATATTTTTATTGGTAGCAATGCTAAACTCAATTTAAATTTTTTTATCCATTGCAACTCATTATGAATATGAGATTTGATAGATGGATGTAAAGACTATATTTTTGAATGAGCATCTTGAAAATTATATTTATATGATACAACCAAATGGTTTCATAGAAAAGGGCCAAGAGCACATGTTGTGTAAGTTGAAAAGGTTCATTAATGGACTAAAACAAGTATCAGATCCTTGAATACTTATTTTGATGAAGCCATTAAGTTTTATGACTTTGATTAATGTAAAGATAAGTATTGTGTGTTTATTAAAAGAAGTGATAGCAATGTGATATTCTTGGTAGTATACATCAATGATATATTACAATTGATAATGAAGTGAGTTTGGTGTCATTGGTTACGGTCTGGTTGTCTGACCAATTTGATATGACATACTTAGAAGAATTTGCTCATATTTTTGAGATTAAGCTTTTGTGAGATCCTTGGCGAAGAATGTTAGGCTGGTCTAAAGCTATTTATATTGATTAGATATTAACTTATTTTAGCATGTAAGATTCCAAGAAAGATTTTTTACCTTTCAGATATATATGAAATTGCTTTATCAAATGATCAGTATTCCAAAACAACTAATAAGTTGGAAAAAAATAAAGGCAGTTTCTTTTGCATCAATAGTAGGAAGCCTAATGTATGGAATGTTTTGCATCAGACCTGATATCTATTTTGTTGTAGGCATGGTAAGCAGATATCAATCTAATCTAGGACAAGAATATTGAATAGTAGTAAAACACATAATTAAGTATCTAAAAAGGAATAAAGATTATATATTAGTGTAATGAGTAAACAATCTTGTATCTATTGGGTATATAGGACTCAAATTTTCAATTAGATAAAGATTTGCTAAAATTCATCTTGAGTTATGTGTTTACCTTCGAAAGCATAGCTGTAAGTTGGAAGTGTATCAAGCTATTTTATATTGCTGGTTCTATCATGGAAGTCGAGTATGTGATAACTTTAAAGGCATCCAAAGAGGTTGTATGGCTTAAAAACTTCCTAATGGACCTAGGGGTCTTTCCTTATGTGCAACTACTTATTACATTTTATTATGATAATTATGGAGCTATTGCTAATTTGAAGGAACATAGAACCTATTAGAAGGCAAAATATATCGAGCATAAATATCATTTAATAAGATATATTATAAAAAGAAGTGATGTGATGGTGACAAAAGTAGTGTCGTTAGACCGCTTGATGGATCCTTTTATGAAGAGTCTTCTAACTAAAGCTTTTGATAGACATGTAGAAGATGAGAGTCAGATGTATGATATCATGGCTTTGAGCCTATGTGGAAAATTATTGAAATAGATTTATACTAAAAGCATTCTTAATTGTTTTTCCACTTTCTTGATTTACATCTTTTTCTTATTTTAATAAAAGATTTTACTATGAGCAGAATTTGTAGAAATGCGTTTGTTCTTTATTCCACACTACAAATGATTAGGTGCATAAAGTTTGACTTATGCATAGAAGATTGAATCACTAGTACTTGTGGAATATAAATTTATTATTCACAATCTAGATAGAGCTAGATAATATATTGGTTAGATTGTACTTTGTAGTGTTAGATTTTAGTAGGTCTATTTTGACCACACTGAATGATAACTTTCTAAATTCTTGTGCCAGTATACTTGAGTGTATTAAATGGGACCATTATGGTGTGAATATTTTGTTCTAATTTGTAAAATAAATTATATCATTATTTTTAAGAAGAGTGTTACACTTATTCTTGATGTAATTAATATTTGCGTGTACTTGTTAATAGTTATTTTAATTTATAAAGAGTATGACCTAAAACTAGATTAAGAAATTCTATGAATTGAATAATTTTATCAAGTATATCATAAATATCAATTGCATATGCAATCCAACTATTGTAACAAGAATTGATAATGCTCCCTTGAGGAAGCTTATAAGTTTTGATATTGTCATATACTACATGTAGATTTTGATCTAGCATTTCAAATAAGTAGAAAATATAAAAAAAATAATTAGAGATTGATTGAATTAGATTATCTTTAATTTAATTCAATCAATGGAATTTGTAATCTTAACATGAGAGTTTGGAGTGTTAAACAACAATGTGCACAAATTATTTTAAATAAGTGAGGGAATAAAATTATAATTTTATGTTAGAATGAATTATAATTTAAACATAAATTATAGGGTAAAATAATTTAAATTGGAGGCCTGATATTTTATTTAGGCTATGGTCTATTTCGTAGCCTTATCTTGAGACATAAAAATAATTTATAAGATTTATTATTTAAAGTATGAATATGTATATAATTGAAATAATTAATTTAATTAGAATCAAATTATTTTATTTAATTAATAAATCAAATTAACAGATTTGTTTTAAATTAATTTTGTTTATATATATATATATATATCTTTAATATTGGGTTTTAAATATTAAAATAAAATTATGAAATATCACATTTAATGTGAAAAGTTTCCTTTTTATATTATTTAAAAAATATGGCTCAGATGATGCTATATACTATAGGATCATCATCTTTCTCATGAATTCTATAACGAAGGTGATATGTGAGAAGATTATACCAGGGCTGGTGATAGATGTGTCAACTGGGCCGGGCCAGGCCGGCCTGGCCTGGCAGGAGGCACGACACGATTCGGTCATGCCTGGGCCGGGCCGGCAAGGAAATTTCACATGCCCAGGCTCATGCTGTGCCCGACCACAGTACAATCGTGCCGTGTCGTGCCGAGGCCAACTGGGCCTCGTGCCGTGCCTGGCTTGGCACGGTACCGTGGCTCGTTGGCACGGTACCTCGGCACGAGCCGAGAAATCGATTTTTTTTTTAAAATTAAGGTTACGGAGGTGCCGAAACCCTAATTTTTTTAAAAATTAGGATTTCGAGGGTGTCAAAACCCTAATTATTTTAAATTAGGGTTTCGCGCGTGCCGAAACCCTATATTATAGGTTCAGCACAACCGGGCCGAACCCGGTAGATTCGTGCCACGGGTCCATGCCGGGCTGACCTCCTCAAAACCATGTCGGGCCTAGCCCGGCACGGTACGGTAACCGTGCCGTGCCTGGCCCGACACGAAAGCACGGTCGGGCCGGCTAAAAATAGGCCGGTCCAGCCCGGCACATCCCATTTGACACCTCTAGCTGGTGACCCTCATACATGCATTATCAATTTGAAGTTTTTTTTAAAACTTGATTCTTCAGCAATATACATAATGAGGTAGATAAAATTCTATATTTGTGCTTGGAATGGTATATATCTATGGGCTATGTCGAGGCATGCTTGCAAAGAACCAAAAGAAGGGATGGAGGAAAATAAGGGTTATTTGTGCTGTGAGATTGGTTGTCACGTGGTATGAGGAAAATATGTATTGGGTGCCACTAAAATGGGGGTTGGTTGTGTTATGAGGTATCACTTTTCATAGAGAAAGTTGAAATAGTTGAATAATCATTCAATAATTGGATTGAAAATGGTGTTTTTTTTTAAAATACTTTATGCATATTGTTAGCTTGTGGAAGCAATCTTGAAGCTTAATGCAAACTCAAATTGAAAATGATGTTTTTTTTTAAAAAAAGTTTGTATTTTACAGACCACAAATGTTTTTCATATAGGCTTTATTTGTGTTCATGATGCATATAATTCCACTCGAATAAAGTTTTATTTTTTGACGAGCTTTACAAATTGTCTAGTGGCTAACCAATTTATGTATCCTTTTTTATTTATCATAAAATTGGTTTTTTAATAAATAAATTATATATATATATATATATATATTATATTTTTAAAAATATTTTCTAATACAGATATCATATAAATACATGCAGTTATCAATATTAAACTTGTTTGAAAAAATAAAATAAAAAATATTATATATATATATATAACATTTTATATTCGAAAATGTTATATGTGTATCTATGTATGTATATATAATTAATGTTATATATTCAAAAATATTATATGTACACACACACACACACACACATTTATATACATATAATATTTTTTGAATATATAATGTTATTGATATAATATTTTTAAATATATATCAGTGTATGTACGTGCGTGTATGTGTGTGTGAGTATAATATTTATGAATATATAATGTTGTGTGTGTGTGTGCATGTATATATGCACACACACACACACACACACACATTTGTATAGATACATATATGTATATCACTACAATAAAAGAAGGAATGAGAAATATCCTATTCTATTTCTAATCCCATCGCTATGGTTGATTAGCGACATATTTAGAATTGAAACTAATCTATTTCTATAATCATTCTCACTACATTTTAGAAATAGATTACGTAATAATTTTTCAATAAATAGCGATGGAAAAAATACATCGCTAAATTTTGTGACGACAAAGAAATCTTAGATTCCATCGCTAATTTTGAGACATAAAAATAAGAAAGATATAATCCATTTCTAAATGAGTGATGGATCATCAAAAAATACAACAATCAATTTCTATTTAGAAACAGATTTAGAAATAAAAAATTCCATTTTTATTGTCTGCAACAGGAACAAATTCCATTTGTGCAGTTTCTGTATGCTGTATACAATATATAATTACATACACCAACTATATAACCTGCAACCAAATATGCACATCCACATATTATTTATCAAATAACATTTATATAATATCCACCATAGAAAAAAAATGGCATATAACAAGCATAAATGTCCATAAATTTTAATATACAATTAATAACCCAATTAAACAAATATTAACACAAAAACCATAAATTCAGATCAAAAACATACGTTACAAAAAATTAATAACACGTGACAAATAACTACGAGTCTTTCTCCTAATGAGTATTTTCCATCAGAGATTTGGATGGATTCTCTTCAAATTAATAAAAAATAGATGATGCCTCTGCCAACTTGCACATGATTTTCTTCATCTTCAAAATCTTCTGTTGCATTTCATACTCTCTTTTCATTCTTTCCTCCTCTATTGTCATTCTTTCCTCGTCTCTTTTCATTCTTTCCTCCTATCTTTTCAATCTTTTATCCTCTTTTTTTTTCAATTCTTCAATTTTCTTTTGTATCTCATCATTCATTTATTGCATCTCCTCATTTTTCCTTTATAATATATCCTGAATATCCTGCATCTCCTTGCATAACCTCTCATCAAACATGTTATTTAATTGGAAGATAATGATGAAGAATTCTATACAGAATTTGGATAAAATGTACATGCATGGGCACCAAGAACATAAACTTGCCATTTTTTCGGCTCCACTCCGATAGCATGAAGATAAATATGCACATCAATCTCTTATGCCTATGTAGAAGGATCTGTCAAGTGTGATGCAATTGCAACCATATTTTATACAATTTTTAAAATACAACATAACTTACCAATTACTATATTAAAAGAAATTTTATATCAGCACAAGAAAGTGTCCTATCACTACTACAAAATATTTTAAAAACAAAGTTAGTAATTAATTTAATGAGTTCATAAAAAATAAATCATTACTTATGAAAAAAATATATACTTGAGTTTACATTTTATTTATAATTAATGCCAAATAATTAATTTTTAAATTTTATTTACTTTTATTATTTGTGATTTTCAAATTAAACTACAAGTACAAAATGAGAAACTCACATTTATATCATTTGAGTGCTTGTCCATAAATGATTCAACTTTCTTCTTGTGCATTCGCTTTAATACCTCAAATGGTGTCGGTGGACATTCCAACTTAGCTCCTGAATATAAATATTAGTTACTATTAAGGTATATCATTCATTATGACATATATATTATATTTTAGATTCTAAAAATTTAAATAATAACAAAAAGTAAAAGATAATTATGCTAGATCTACTGAATATTGGTAGGTTGCCTTTGAACCTCCAATATATTTTGAAAGTCCTAATCCTTTACTTATTTTTTTTTTATCAATGATTGTGTGAAGCCATCTGGGACAATGCCTTGAACTCCTCACTATTCTAGTATTCCCATCACTACATCCAAACACAAAGGGGGATACTATTAGACTTTGTATCTTTATCATACTTTTTTCTCTATTTTCCAAGTTTATCATTATATCTCATACCTACGACATGTTTCTATGTATCCTTCACCGATACCACCAAAGTGTTATTCCATTTGTATATTGTATATAAAACTAAATAAAACAATAATACATTGTAATGAATTTATTTTAAATATAAATCATATTATACCAAATTGAAAAATAAGTAAATGCATGAAAGATGTACCTCAAATCTTTCCCAATAAAATTTTTTCATACATGGTGGCACATTGTTCCATATTATACCATCTACAACTAATTTCTCCTTAAATATCTTTCTGATTGTATGAGGAGTATAATGAATAAACCTATTGGTAATTAAGAATCAGAACTTACATGTACATATAAACAAAATAGACATTTTTTCCTGCTAAGTTAAAATTTATTTCATTTATATTAATTATCCAAAATTTTTAAACAAATAATTTCTTTTTATTATAAATGATAATGTTCAATAAGTAGCAATATGATATTGTTATTATTGTAAAATTCCAAAATTCAAAAATTTTAATATGTTTATAATTTCATTCATATATTATTTTATATTTAATTGAAATAAAAAAATGAAAACATGATAATGCATGTAGTAAAATTTAGAAAGCTATTTGTTATTTATTGTCAATTATGGGTCAAATTAAGATTTTTTCATTACTTGGCATGCAAATTAAGGTTTGTGAATATCCTACTAGTGTCATTGCTGCGATGCCAATGAATGGCCTCCTAAGATAGGTGGAACAAAACTATCAGTATCTTCCATTGAAAAATGAGATGAAGATGGATATATGTGATAGTAAATTCGTGAATACTAGTCAATGAATAAAGTTTCCTTCGTACATGTAGGAGAAAGTAGAAAGATATTTGTAGTATTTTAGTAACTGAATAAATGTAGATTTCCTTCTCCATGAACTATTAGTTGACTTCCTCTACCCCTCCTCACACATTGAGATTCTCAGGCACTTGAATGGTTACCTCTCATATATAAATCTTGTTACATAAATATCAAAATATACTTAGGCATTACAAACATTTTATGAAAATGTCATAATAACAAAATATAATGATAAACTTATTGACATTAGAAAAAGAAATTAAAATATTTTAATTTAATGCCCACTTTCTAATGATTATAAAATAAGAATGAGAAAATAACAAGGTGGTCAATGAATTTCTTGTCATCATCAGAAATTTCTAAGAAATCATCTCTGTCTACATATTCATCGTCATCTGATTCTACAATTAATTTTTCCTCATTATTTTCTTAAACATTATCATCATTAATGTCCAAATAATTTTCATCTTCATCAAGTAAAATTTGAAGGCTATCATCTGCCCCACGGACGATTGAATGAAGTTCCACATTATTCTCCTGAAATATTGATACATGCAATGACGTGACCATAACATCCTTTTCAACAACTTCAATAGTTGATCCAGATTATATTTTATATATTGCCCACTAGTGACATAGATTTCTTTTTGTGGTTGGATAAGTGGTGTAACATACTTATTTAGCTTGTACCTAAAGAATAAATAGCTCGTACTTTTGGTAAAATTTATTATGGTACATATCAACAAGGTTGTATTGATGATGAATTCTAGTACCCATATTTGGAATATGATCAAACTATTCACACTTAAAAATAAAATAGTTATATTTAATTGGTAAAGCATGATACTCAACGTGTAGAATTTTAATTAATTAACTGTGAAAATTAGTAGTACATACAGTATAGTTAGATCCTTTGATGAAAACACCACTATTCATTACATCTCTATCTGAACCATATTTCAAAGTGTAAAATTTATATCTATTTATATAATATATGGGATATATTTGTAAACTTATTAATGGTCATTTTGCTAGATCTTTCATGTGTCTATTACATTTATTTGCTGAAGAAATTTATACTTACAAAATGATAAAGGATAAATTCATACAAATATAATGTTGCATATAATTGTTTAGAACCTAGAATAATATGTTATATATTGACATATTTTCAAAATCTTTTGCAAGCTTTGCATCAATTGAATTGTCATCAATATGAGATTCTCTATGTCTTAATTTCTAAGCAAATATTCTTCAAAAATAAAATTAAAAGTATTTTGAATAATTAAATTATTATATCACATGCAATGACAAATAAATGAGAATATAAAATTAATATAAATCTTACTCAGTATAAGGTGTAACTTCTTCACAGTTCAACAAAATTTATGTGAGCACAACATGATATTTAAGTCATCCAAAAAATATCTTGATGTTGTTCTACCACATGATATAGCTGCATGTCTAAAAATAGAAAGCATATCATTTTCTACCGATCCATCCTTTATACCATATACATTATTTGGTGACAATTTGTTATGCTGATTATATAATTGTGGCCAAAAGTAGTGCGCACAAAATGTAAAAGCCACTTCAACCAAGTAGGCATTACAAATCGATCCTTCGACTTTGAATTTATTTAGAACATTGTTTTTCAATTATCTAAGATATTTGAAATAGATATATATTAAAACAAAAAATATTCGGTGGATAGATTAAAAATTTTAGATTAACAAATGAAAAATATATTACCTCTCAAATGGACACATCCATCTATACTACATAGGGTCTGTTATCATGGATTCATAAGGCAAGTGGACTAGAAAGTATTCTATGAAATCAAAGAAGATAGGAGGACAAATATGTTCAATTTTGCATAAAATAATGAGAAAGTAATTTTGTAATTACTTCATTTCTTTTTCTTATGATATTATAAGTGAGATTCTTAAAAAATTACTTATTTTAGTCAATGCTTCCCAAATGTTTTGTGGAAGTAATTCATGGAATGCTATTGATATTATCCTATGCATGAACACATGGTAGTCATGACTATTTATTCTAAATAACTTATGCTTGTTCATATCAACACATCTTCCCATGTTAGATGCATATCAATTAGCAAACATGAGCTCCATCAGCAATTTACACAAAACTTCTTTTGCATCCTTTTCAAGACTATAATAAACCTTATGAAATTTATTCATTGATTTGTCTCTATGTAACTATGGACATGAACATAACTCTTTCAAATCCTTTTTTGATTTGGCTTTATCTTTTGTTTTTCCTTCCACATTCATTATATTATTAAAAATATCTAATTTGTGTCTAATAAGATTTGTTTTCCAATAAGGAAAATCCTAGAAGATACTTTTTTTTCTTCCAGCCACGGTGATAATTCATAGAAATTTTCATATTAATGCAATATGCATCAATATCCATAATATTTTTGAACTCATATCTTTCAGTTACTTCTAATATTTCATCACCAACCTCAAAGGTGATGCAATTTTAATGACTTTATGATCTTTCTTAAATGCATCAATATTCATCTGAAATGGATGTTCTACATATAAGAATTTATGATGATTATCAAACCAAGAAGTCTTTCCTCCTTTGCTCAGATAAAATACATATGAGTCCTCCATGCAATAAGGACAAACTAATTTTCTTGCAGTACTACATTCAAACAATATTGAATATGCCAATAAAATGTCACTTATAATTCACATAAGTGATGCTTGTATTTTGAAGTTCTACTTTCTAGATATATCATATCTTTCGATACCATTCTCCCACAAATTTTTGAGCTCTACTAAAAGGGGTTGCAGAAAAATATATAATTTGTCTATTGGATTTCTCAAACTAGTCATGACAACCCACAAAAATCTGTATTCATCTTTCATGCACATCTACAAATTCATCAGTTAAAAACCCATCTTTCAGTCTTACATTCACCCATTATTGATCAGGTCATGTTTTTTATTCTTGTAATACATAACATTAATATTTTTTGAATAATAAATATATACATAAAGATTTATTTATAATAAAGATGTAATAATATTTTTATGATATTGCATAAATCTAACAAATAAGTTATAATAAAATAATTATTAGATAATTTTGGATTAAAATCAAATAAGGTGGGTTGTTCCAATGTCTTAAATATTTTTCAAAAGACATAAATTGTATTTTTGCCATTTATATAAAATAAAATATTCGATATTTATCTATATTAGATGAAACTGTAGTAATAAAGAAAAAAAATAAAAATTTGCAATATCATAATTATTAATTTCTAAATTAATAATGAGTACAACATAATTATTCAAACATATTATATATAAATTATTAATGTTACTACATTAAAATATATCAATGAAAAAATATAAAAAATAAATCAATTATTGATTGAGAACATTAATAAATGAATGGGAAAATCTTCTATTCTATATGAAGTATATAATATACTTTGTCATATATCACATGTGACATGTAATATGCTTTTTTTTATATTAAATAAAGGAGGGTATAATTTAATTTATTACAACTTTAGTGAAATATAAATCAAGCAACTATAAAAATTTTTAAATTAGCATCTAATTTCTTTTAGTTTTACAATTATTCGTTATGTTTCACCATTCTAATTTCATACCCTCATAATCTTTTTTTCTATTTGTATTGTTATTACAAATGAACTTTTAGTATTTGTTTTAATAATTATAAATTATTTATTATTAAGGTTGCGCCATTAATATGAGTTATTCTTTTTTTAATATTATTAAATTTCATGTAATCCTAGTGAGGAAACAAAATGCAAAATAATTATAATGATCTTAACTATAAGTCAATAATAAAATACACAAAAAAATTCACAACTCAATTAGGTTACAAAAAAATTTTACAAGTCCAAGCATGAGAAAAAAAAAGTAAAACACATAATTTATCAATTATATTTATAATTATTCAACAAAATAATAAGATAGAACCCAATATCAATATTAAAAATGAAAAGAAATTATACATAATATCAAATTGCACAAATATAGCTATTCTCGAATACAATTGATATGTGATAAAATGAAAATCATAATTTCATATCTCAATTATGAATGAAATACACGTCGATCAATATATAGAGAATAGACAATCCACAAATGATTCAGATGAAATCAGAATCAAAACTAAAAATCTCTGAAACCTTAAGTATGTTAGAAGTTTCAAAGTGTTATTTCACAAATTAATTATCGTATTTTGGCGAGGAAAATTCTTTGCATCGCTAAAATAGTGACAAAATGTCTTTCTATCTCTAAACTTTTTAATTGATAAAGTGATAGATATGCATGTAATTTCTCATTTAGCAACAAAATTAATATTTCCCACAAAAAGTAGAAACAAATATGTATTCTGTTTCTAATTATAAATGAATACATAAGTTCATTCGCTAAATGTCACACAAGTATATCCACATCCAATTTTGCATTGCAATTAGCAATGGATTAAAAAAACTCAAATATTCCCATCGCTAAATAGCGATGGAAATTTTATTCATCTTTATTTTTTACTAGATTTGTAAATTATGTTTCTAATGTGTTTCAAATCCATTCCTAATTTTAGAAATAGATTTGGGTGTTTCTAATTTTCATTTCTAAATCCATCTTTTTTTTTGTAGTGTAATGTTTAATAATTTATGCACACTCATGTATATAAATGTATATATCTATACATATATAGTTACTATCATACATATAAATTTATATATGCATGTATTTAAACACATAGACACACTTATAATTATATCACTATATAAAGGTTTACATAAATATATACAGACATGTAATTATCTCATGATATATATTTCTACATATATATACACACATTAATATGATAATGATATATAGTTCTACACACACACACACACACACACACACACACATTTAATTAGACCATGATATATATATATATATATATATATATATATATATATATATATATATATATATATATATATATATTATATATAGAGGCACACACACACTCATATATAATTATATATGTATTTCATGATATATTAGCTTTGCACACACACGCAGATGTTGTTATTACACACACACACACACACAAACACACACACACACACACACACACATATTTGGTATATATCATTTTGGGTGTGTGTGTGTGTGTGTGTGAGTGTGTGTGTGTATGAATATGCAAAATATTTTATTAATTCTAAAAAGTTATATATATGTATATATAATGTTTATTTTTAACATTTTTTGAATATATAACATTTTCATATATATAATATTATGTTATATATCAAAGATGTGAAAAATATGTACGGTAGTATATATTCTAAAATGTTATATATAATGTTACACACACACACACACACACATATGTGTGTGTGTGTGTGTGTGTGCTTTGTATATTACAAAATCTAATTGAAAATATTTAAGGTTATGCATTTTTTATATTTCTTTTTTGTTGTTTTTCTTATTATTTAATGATGATGCTGCAAGATGATGTTCAATAATGTAAGGGTATTCCCTAAAATTGAGGTTTGATGCACCATAGCTCAATTACTTTTGAGTTTGGTGATGTAAACTCCAACCAAAAATTTAGTGTTCTTAAATTTTAATTTCATTTCAAATAGTGTGGTATTACATAATTTTCCCAAAAAAAAAAAAGCTAATAAAATAATTTTTTTAAAATATAGTGAAAAGGAACAATTATGTAATAATTACAGAAGAAAGAGGGTCCCCTTGATTGAGCCCTCTTAAAGATTTTTTAAAACTACATTGCTCACCATTTATTATATTGGAAAAGACAATTGTATATCAATCTCTAAATAATATCAATCTACACATCAATGATACCAAATTTTCTCAAAATATTATATTAAAATACTCAAGATATATTATCAAAAGCCTTCAACATGTTTATTTTACCATCCACAGTATTCCCCTATACATTTTTATTTATTTTTTCAATCAATTGTTGAACCATCAAAACATAATATGCAAACATTCACTTTTTAAAACACTTATACTCTTGCGACATAATTAACAAAAGAACTTTAGATAATCTATTTGCAAAAAATTTTGAAATGATCTTATTTATCACTATGCAAAGACTGATTGGTCTAAAATTACCACATTCTTGTTGTGTTCTATTTTTAGAATAAATACAATCAAGATAGATGACTTGCACTTATTGACATAGCTTCCATGAGGAAACTCAAAATACTTTGGAGGACATACTTTTTTGTAATCTCTTAGCATGTTGTTACCAATATACTTCTTTCATTCAGGGCTCTTGAATCAATTTTTCCTTAGCAACGTTATATTCTTTCCCTTTCATATGAATCCATTTCTAAATCTGTCTCCTCTAATACAAAGTTTTTTTACAACTATAAATATATATTCCACACCCTCTATTTTCTATTTTTTCATTGTCCCTTAAGCCTCTTCAACTTACCAAAAAGGGCTTGCACTACATTAATTTTAATAGGATCATTTCAAGACTTTTCCACAACTTGTTTGAAAGAAAGGATAGAAAACAAAATGTTTTGGAGCATAAAAGATCTTGAGAAACCTTTTTGGATATTCAATTTTAAAGGTTAAAGGGTATGATCATAATAGCTAAACCAATGTGTGTAATTGAGGAAACATAATATTTTTCTAACCATCTCTTGTTACATAATATTCTTTCTAGTTGGTCCCATATCTAGTTATTCTATCCCTCTCATCACAACAAATACATTTTGTACCAATAAATCTCAAGTCCAACAATCTACATTCTGATGTATAATCTACAATATTACAAAGATTTCAGATTAATATCTTTCTCCCCTAATTTTTATCCACTCTTATTTATGTATTAAAATTTTCACTAATACGTTAAGGCCCAAATGGAGATAACTAATTCATTCTTTCCACAACTCTTTTCATGAGTATCTTTTGTTCTTTCTATTATTCTTTATACTCATGTCAAATTAATTAGATTGTCAAGAGAGTCAAAACATATTGAGCAAGATAAAATTTGGTGCTAGTTTTGAACCATCATTATCCTACTCACTTATCATGTCATAAACCAAATTTTGTTATTAGCATTAATACCCATGATCTTGAACTTAACTTATATTTTATTTTTTTAAGCTATCAAAATCATTTGGTTCACTAAGGAAAATGAATAACACATTATATATTTTTATTTTTTTTGAACTTCTGTCCCATGAATTTATCTTCTACTCCTCTTATATTTCAAAATAATGTACTCAATATCAATTGAGGTATTATCATTTTGAAGATTTACCAAGACCCTAGTATATATAGTTTTAGGCTCTATAATTCTTTAACAATTTAATTTTCTACCCCATTTTACCTAACCAAGATAAAACTCTCCTACAAGCCATTTTTTGAATCTTTGTTACATTCACATGTTTTATTAAATTTTTAGTTAAGTGGTTGATATCTACTAATTTGATGAGGGACACAATTATTGATGGTTGTCTTCCACCTCATTTTTTCTATCGCAACCCTCCTTCCACACCCAAATCTTTTTGAACTTGAAAAACCATAGGAACATAAACATTTTTCAAGGATGAAACATTAAAATCATCACTAACCTCTCGGGGAACCTCTTGCATTGAAAATGAATTTTTTTTCACCTAGGGACCATGCAGATGTCTCCCCTTTCTCTCATGTTGTCTTATTTGTGTCATATTTTGGCTCTCTATGGACTTACAACTTTGTTTGACATTTCTGAGCCTCTTGCACAACACACAATGGTGAGGAACACTCGATACTTCAATACTTTGCCAAAATCTCTCACTTCCATATCTAATATACACTCTTTTTGTAACTAGTTTTGTGATATCCACCTCTACACACACATGAGGCACACTAGACCTCCATATCATAAATGTTATACTAAATACTACTCCATGGTGAAATAAATAAAAAGGAAACCCTAGGAGGTCCGGCCAAATTAGCACCATCGGAGATTCCTCATTTGGTGTAAAATCAACTATCCACTTAAATACTTGCATCGAAAAATATTTGATAAAACAAACTTTTCATAACCATACATGGTGGATATATTCTTGGAGCTTCAATCGATATAGAATATATTCATAGTCAATAACACTCATTGTTGCCAACCCTCAAGTCCAATACCAATATATTCTTCCTTATAACATCGATTGATGGTATGGAATATAATGTTTTTTCTACAAAGGAAAGTTCATGGAGTTATGCTAACTTCATGATTTTGGGATGTGAGGAAAACATTGCTATATGTCTACACAGACACAGAAACACACACACACACACACACACACACACACACACAAACATACAAACATATACACATACACATAGATAGTTATATATGCATTTCTATATGTATTTCTCTAAATATATAATTATTTTTGGAAATGATAAAATATCAAACTTGTAATCGCTAGTAAGGTATCATTTTGGTAATGTGGAGGGCGTGGATTTGATTTCCTATCTCTCCAGGCACAATAATAATCATATGTTTTTAAAATTGCCTTTCGAGTTTTGAGAAATTATGATTTTCAAATTTAGAAATATGGTTTCTCAGGTTGCAACAGTAGTTTTATAATTAACTAAATCAATTTTTTTTTCTAAATTTCTAAGGTAAAAATTAGGTTGATTAATTTTAGTACACTAAGACTTAATTATTTGAATTTGATATAGTTTTTTAACTATGAAAAGTTTGGTATACCAAAACACATATTTTGCATTTGGTGCACCAAAACATAAAATTTCTCAAAAGAAAACTCCTCTACAATTTATGACATAATATAACATTAAAATATTCTATTTAAAATATTATTCTATATTTGGAAAATTATACCAAAGATGGTTCCAATGAATGATATTATGAAATATAAAGGTAATTCCGTAGTTTCCTAAATATAACAACTATGAGAATAAGAAAAATATAAATCATATTTATTTATTATGCAAATTTGTTCAAAAAAAATTTCTTCCATAAAACAAGGAAATATATGTGGTTAAAATTAAATTGGGCAACCCTTGTAATGATTATTTGGGAAACGAAAAAAAATGATGAAGTTTTTTTCATATGATAACGCAGTACAACCTATAGAACTGATCCTGTTCAAGTAAGGTCATTTAAAAAAATGATAATAAATCTTGCAGAAATGAATTTTCAATAGATACAATTATTTTTGAAGTTAAATTTATTTTGTTCAATCTTAGACTCTTAATGAGACACTTTCCCTCGCAAAATAGGTTAATGACATCATTGAAAATGAAAAGTTTTTCTAAGTAATTTTTTTTTTCAGAGTGATAAAAGGGATTCCTAAATGTTATAAATTTTCATTGTTTATTTTACTTTTCTTTAAAACCATATAGAACAAAACATGATGGTATGTGAAAGCATCAATAATGTTTGAAGCAAGATGTGTGTGTGTGTGTGTGTGTGTGTAGTAATATGCAATGATTCAAGCTAAATGATGGATAGTTGATCAGCTACGTGATAGTTAGAATCGGCAAAAGATGATAACTCTCTATTCCCAGGGACATGATTGATCATTAAGGATGCCAAATAGAATTGCTATGAATTAAAAGGAGTAACATTGTACCATGTGCAAATTATATTTAATTTTGTTGGGACTATATTAGCTAAATGGGAACTCTTTGTTGTGGTAACATTGTCAAAAAGATAAGTATAATAAAAATGAATTTAAGAAAAAAATAGGTAAAGTTACAATTATTTTTTTTCTAAATTTTATTTTATTTAAGCATTAATAATAATTCATACTCTTCAAGGATAAAAGTATAAATTTCATAATTTCATAATTAGTCAATCTTTAGTGTATAATTGTTATGAGATTTTTGTAATCAAATGTGGTAAAATCATAAATTATTTTACATTATAAAAGCTAAATTAATATTTATTACTATAAATATTAATAAAATCTTAAGTTATTAAAATAAATAAATGAATAGACATTTTAAGAAAGAACAAAAAAAATTGAAGTGATGGTGACTTTTGGTCAACAAGCTATCTAATTCATGAGAGCCTACCTACTACAACACACACACACACACACACCACAAGTTAAGGTTTAAATGTTTTGTGAATGGATGGGTGATCTATGCTTGTGATATTAAAAATAAATAAAAATCATAAGTGTTAATATATAAAAGAAAACATTATTTTATTTGTATTGGTAAACATTGTGTTTAACCATCATATAGTCCTGATTAACTAGATGGTTGTGGGATTGGTTCGATGCGAAGCTCACAATATTTGGGTTGCGAATTCAAATCCCACCAATTATCCTTTATGGCTGAGGAGTTGCATGTCTTTTCTTGGGGCCCAGGTGATTAGCCCAAGACCCAATTGGGTTGGAGGTCCAATCCAGTTTCAAAAAAAAAGAACCATTACATATTTCATGGGTATAAAATGCTACTTATTACATTGGTATAAATAAAATGCTACTTATTACATTGGTATAAATAAAATGCTACTTATTTCATGGGTTGGAGGTCCAATGAGCATAGTTCATAGATTATAATCTATGAACTATGCTCGTTGCTAAACCAATATAATTATAAAATCATACTTTTTTCTTATAGTATTGATCTAGGGCCTACCCAAGACCTATGCTTGTTATTGTAGTTGCATTAATGTCATCATTATTGTGATGGTATTGACATATAAAGTATTTATTATTATAAAATAGAAGGACAAGAGAGCGAGAGATATAGGATAAATAGGGGAGAGTTTCTTTTTCCTTCAACTATTTACTGACTCATACAAAGGCTCCCTATTTATAGGGTTTAATACATGAATATATTAATGCATATATAAATAAGTCAATAAATATATACATCAATACATAAATAAATGTACCAATAAATATGTATTAATCCATACCAATTAATACACATTAATCTATGAATAATAAGAGTCACAAAAATATTAATAGTCAAGAGATTAATGGAAAATATATGGACATCCATAATATTGTTCATAGTACTCTCCCTTAGAAGTTCATGATACCGCCTCATTAAAAACATTACCAGGAAAACCCAGCGAGTCAAAACCATGGTGAAGAAAAAAAGTACAGTATAAAATATCACTTTAAATCTCTGAGTCTGTTCATTCCAATACTATGAACTAGCCTTTCAAATATTACAATAAGTAGAGCCTTGGTAAATAAATCTATTAGATTATTAGTTGAACAAATTGATTGAACATCAATATCACACTTCCTTGGTAGATCATAAGTGAAAAAGAATTTTGGTGATATATGTTTTGTTCTTTCTATCCCCTTTAATGTACCCATTTTTTAATTGAATAATATATGTAGCATTATTTTCATACAAGGTCATTGGGACCTCATTGCTAAAAGAAAAACCACACAACCCTCGAATATGTTGTATTATAGATCTTAACCAAAAATATTTCCGATTTATTTCATGAATTGCTAAGATCTCTACATGATTAGAATATGTGATGGTAATTGATTCTTTCATAGAACGCCATGAAATGGCTGTATCACCACATGTGAATAAATATCCCATTTATGATCAAGTATTATGAGGGTCAGACATATATTCCACATCTGCATAACCAATTAATTCTGATTTGGGTACATTGGGATAATTTAGGCCCATATATATCGTACCTCGAAGATGCTTCACTATATGTTTAACTCCATTCCAATATTTTCTTATTAGACAAGAACTATATCTTGCTAACAAATTTACAGAAAAAGATATATCAAGTAGTGTATGACTTGTAAGATACACTAGTGCTCCAATAGCACTAAGATATGGTACTTCAGGACCAAGAAACTATTCATCATCCATCTGAGATCGGAAATGATCTTTATTCACATCTAATGACCTTACAACCATTAGAGTGTTCAATAGATAAATATTATTCATATAGAATCATTTCAACACCTTTGATATATAAGCTGATTGATGAATAAAAATTTCATTCTCTAAGTGTTCAATCTGCAAACCAATGTAAAGTTTTGTTTTTCTGCGATTTTTCATCTCAAATTCTTTCTTTAAGTTGCCTACTACTTCTGAAAGCTCATTCATAGTTCCAATAATATTCATGTCATCAACATAAACTGCAATTATAATGAACTCGGATCTAAACCCCTAAATAAATACACATGGGCAAAGGAGATCATTCTTATACTCTATTCACAATAAATATTCACTAAAATGATTATATTACATGCGTCCGAATTATTTCAACCCATATAGAGATTTTCATAATTTTATCGAGTAAAGTTCTCGAGGAGCTGAATTATGTGTTGTAGAAAATTTTAATCCTTTGGGGATTTCCATATAAATGTCACTGTCAAGTGGTCCATATAAATAAGTGGTAACTATATCCATTAAATACATACCAAGTTTTTCATATATTGCCAGACTAATTAAATATCAAAAAGTAGTTGCATCAACTATTGGGGAATATATCTCTTCATAATCAATGTCAAGTCTTTGAGAGAATCCTTGTATAACTAATTGCACCTTATATTTGATAACTTTATTTGTCACATCTCATTTTTGCTAAATACCCATTTGTATCCTACAATTTTGACATCATCAGGTGTACGTACAATAAGACAAAAAACTTCGTGTTTTGAAAGAGAATTCAATCCTACTTCAATTGCATCTTTCCATTTTGGTCAATCATCTCTTTGTCTACATTTCTCAACAGACTTTGTCTCGAGGTTCTTATTGTCATTAATAATGTTGAGAGCCACATTATAGGCAAATATATTATCGACATTGATTTTATTTTGATTCCACCTTTAGACAGTTGTGATGTAGTTTATCGAGATCTCTTGATTGTCACAAGTTTCAAGTACCTGAATTTCTTCTGGAATTACAACTGGTGACACTTCTAGAGCCATCAATTCCTCAACTTGATTCTTTGGTCCTTTTCTTTTCTGAGGATTTTTATCTTTGGAACCAACTGGTCGACCACATTTCACTGATGCTTTAGGTTCATTAGCAATAGATTGTCCTACACGAACATTAATTCTAACTGGAGCATTAGCAACTAGTATGTAAGATGTAGTTACTCTCTTCGGATTAGTAAATGCATTTGGTAATTGATTTGCTAAATTTTGCAAATGAATAATCTTTTGAACTTCTAGTTCACATTCCTTTGTGTGAGTGTCAAGATGAGACAATGACAATTGATTCCAGCTAATAGCTTTTTCCAACTGTTTATTTTCTTTCTTTATAATTGGAAAATCTGATTCATCAAAATGACAATCAGTAAAATGAGCCGTAAATAAATCTCCAGTTGATGACTCTAAATATTTAATTATCGATGGAGATTTATACCCAACATGTATTCCCCATCTTATTTGGGAACCTATCTTAGTGCGTTGTGATGGAGTAATCGGAACATATTTCGCACACCCACAAATTCTTAGATGGGAAGTATTTGGTTCTCGATCAAAACCCAATTGTAAACAAGAGAACTCATGATAATTTGTTGGTCTAATACGAATTAGTGCTACTACATGCAAAATAGTGTGGCCCCAAGCAAAAGTTGGGAGCTTTGTCCTCATTTGTAATATCCTTGCAATTAATTAAAGACATTTAATAAATGATTTTGCAAGACTATTTTGTGTATGCAAATATGCTATAAGATGTTCAACAGTTGTTCCAATAGATATACAATAATCATTAAAAGATTGGAAATTTAATTCTCCAGCATTGTCAAGACGAATTGTCTTAATCAGATAATCTAGAAAATGAGTCTGTAACTGAATTATTTGAGCAAGCAATCTAGCAAATACTTAGTTATGCATTGATAACAAAATAGACATGTGATCTTCTCTTTGATGTATCTATCAGAAACATTAAATATTTTAATGGTCCACATGGTGGATGAATAAGCCCGCATATATCACCTGGTATACATTGCAAAATGCAAGGGGTTCTATCCTTATTTTTGTTGGTGATGGTATTATAATTAACTTTCCTTGAGAACAAGCAGCACATGAAAATTTATTAGATAGAAAAATCTTTTGATTTTTTTTGAATGCACACTTGAATTTTTAATAATTCTCCGCATCATTATAGACCCAGGATGTTCCAATTGGTCTTGCCAAATAATAAAATTATTTTTATCAGTAAACTTCTGGTTTATTATGGCATGTGCCTCAATTATGCATATATTTTTTTAGTATAAACTAGACAAAAAAGTCAGTAATTTTTCCAATATATTTTTTACCCGAGACAACATTGGAAATATATAAATACTCAGTGTTATCTTCATTCGTAGTCTCGATATGATATCCATTTTGTTGAATATCTTTAAAACTCAATAAATTTTTTTGAGACTTTGTAGAATATAATGCATCATCAATATGATTTTTTGTTCCTTTGGGTAACAATATATTAGCTTTTCCGGAGCCATCAATCAATTTTGCACTGCCGATATTATATTCACATCTTATCCTTTGCATTATTAAAAAAAATAATTTGTTATCCTTAAGTATACTATGCATTGATGTACTATCTGCGAGACAGATATCATTGTTACCAATTGAGGATACAACTAGATGAGTTTTCATATTCTTCATGAGAAACAAGATATATAATAAAAAAATCATAAAATAATACATAACAAAAACAACTTTCATTATTCAGTAGCACGATGATTTTTATAATAGTAGACCCAAATACATAAATATAAATGGAAAATATTATATTTTTGGAGATTTTTATCACCAACAAGTGTTTACTATTTGCTTCAGGCTGAATAAAGAAATCAGCAATACCCAACTGAATAAAGAAATCAGCAATATCCAGCGGAGTCATATCATAAAGGTTGTGATCAACACTCTCATCCTTAGAAATAAAATGTCTCTACCACCTTTTATCTTTCTTTTTTAGTGATTCTTGGTCGATATCAACCAAATGTTTTGGTGTAGGACAGATATGTTACCAATGGCCTTTCATGCCGTAACAATAGTATAAATTTGTCACTATTTTGCTATTTTCACCACTTTTATTGTCTTTTTTAATATTCTTTCCCTTTTGATATTCTGATATATTCTTGGGTTGCCGATCATAATTGTAACTATTGTGACCACGTCTTTGTCCATGTTGATGACCCCGACTATGACCACGACTACGACCATGACCGTGGCCTCAACTTTGTCTAATATAAAGATGATATGTTGCCACATTCACTACATGGAATGGAGTCAAACTAGTTGGATGAGCCTCGTGATTTTTCATTAAATGCTCATTGTTTTGTTTGGCTATAAGAAGGCTTGAAATCAATTAAGAATATTTTCTAAAGCCTTTTTCATGATATTGCTGTTGTAGGAGCACATTGGATGCATGAAAAGTGAAGAATATTTTCTCCAACATATCCTCATCAATTGTTTTTTCTCCACATTGCTGTAATTGAGAACTAATTCTAAATATTATTGAGTTATACTCACTCATAGATTTAATATCTTACAGTCTCAAATGCATATAGTCATAGTGAGCTTTTGGGAGAATTACTGTTCACTGATGTTCATTCCTTTCCTTCAAATTGTTTATACATAACAAGTGGATCGGTGAGGTATCCAGGTTTCAATCCTTCATGAAGGTGAAGTGAACTATGTTAAGATTATAAACCGTTTTCAGGAAGACGAGGCCCATAAAGAGGACATTCGGCCATCTGCCCCTTATGAAGTCACCTATATGTACCCTTTTCCTCGCATATAGAGCTCTAGTAGTTCTTGGCTTGGTGCAGGGACTTTAAATTGGCTCACCGGCTTGATTCCTTAACTTACTGATGAGACTAGTCAGACTTTTCCTCGCCCTACTAAATCTGTCCTTTTCACATTTGAGTTTGAGCAACTCTTTATCGTTGAGAAAATAGGTTGACTGGCTCATGTAATACTAGATAGAGACTTGACTTCCTTCAGCTTTCAAGATTCAAGATAGTAAAAACATTCCCTATAAAAGAGAAAGATAAAATGACTGACTTTCAAGGTTTTTGCTCTATGCTTTTAAATACTGAGAATGCCATTCTTTCTTGTCAAAATTTCATGTTAGTATCCTGCGTGCTCATGGTTGCTCTATATGTTTCTAACTGCTGTGTAGTAGGGACTTGAATCCGCAACCTCTTCGAGGTGCTTTTCCTAATAAGCTAAACGTGCCCCTGCTATACCTTTGAAGTGCAGTTAGAAAGTAAATAGCCAGAGTCAGCCCTAAATGGTCATGACGAAAAAAAATTATCGCTTTGGCTTTTTCTTGAATGAATGTTGTATTCTTTTCTTTAATTGTATCTCCAAGACCATTTGCATCTAGATAGATTTTAGCATCTAGTATCTATGACAAGAAATTCTTTCTCATGATATCAAGAGCCACAAATTTCAATTTCACAAGATCTGACATAATAATACTCTAATATACCTTCAATATATCCTTGAAAATCCAACAGAGTTTCGTACTGATAACATATTATAAAATAGAAGAACAAGAGAGCGAGAGATATAGGAGAAATAGGGGAGAGATTTCTTATTCCTTCAAGTATTTGCTGACCCATACAAAGGCTCCCTATTTATAGGGGTTAATACATGAATACATTAATGTGTATATAAATACATCAATGAATATATACATCAATACACAAATAAAGGTAACAATGAATACATATTAATCCATGCCAATTAATACATATTAATCCATGCCAATTAATACATATTAATCTATGAATAATAAAAGTCATAAGAATATAAATAGTTTAGAGATTAATGGATAGTTTATGGACATCCATAATATTGTTCATTATACTTATAGCTTAAAGACTAGAAGATAAATTATGTTGGTCGTGGGTTAAGCCATATTATTAAAGTTATGTGTGTGAGTATGTGTGAGTGTGTGTGTGAGTGAGTGAGTGTGTGTGTGAGCATGTGCGTATATGTGTTGATGTATATAAAGATATGTGGTGATATTTCTACTTTTGTATTTAAAAAAAGAAAATTTTGAAAGGATAATTATTTCAAGATTGGAATGTTAACTTTAAAAATATATGACCATGTATATAAATGGAATGTTTATTCAGTGTGAGTTTGAAAAATGCAATTAGATACATGTGATGCTAACAAGAATTAATATTTATAAAGAGCATAGACATTTATTATAGAATGAAACAGACTTATTATCATCAAGAATTCTATATGAATGGATGATTTTGTTTTATGAATTTATTTGATAATTAAATTTTTAAACCCAAATTATCATGAATATATTTGTTCCTATTTTGACATCATGTTTCCCAATTAAATCTTCCCAAAATATAGTTTATAACTTAAAAACTAGTTATATTTTCAATTATGTTCAATTTAGATTGAAAGTTCACATAGCATAGTGAATTATAAAATAACTTGAAAAATACTCAAAGGTAGAGTTTGAAATAATTGAAAATGATGGAGAATGTAATGAATACACATCCATTATAAGCCCAAGTTGTTACTTAAGCAAATTCATATAAATGAGGGATTTATCTTAGGCATAATTCCTTATATACATCAACTACATTAAAATTCAAATATTATAGGTTATACTTGGATTTTTTAAAATTTCGTTTTGGATACACATGCATTTATATTTATTACTCCACTAAATTTTATTGAAGAATATTATGAAATGAATTTGATATAAAATATCAGAATTTGCATGAATTACTAGGTTTTTAATCCAACCCATGAATGAAATCCTACAAATAACATCGTTAACTTTCAATATTATAAATGATTATTTCATAAAAAAATGGAAAAAATTAAAATATTTTTTTATAAAAGGTGTTACATAAAAAAGGTTGGATTGTTGCTGATTGGAAGACATTATAATCAAGTATGTATTTTCTTTCTAGCATTTACTTTAGTTACTGTATCTTCTTATTTGAAAATCAATACATAAAGTTCACATTAAATGCATCGTTTTTATTTGAATACCGATGCTGGTGAAAATAGTAAGAATGCTAGGAATGTGGGAAAAAGTTCTATTTCTATTCCATATTACTTGGAAATCAAATGATGAATATGACAAAGGATTTTTTTTTTTGAACGGCTAGAGAGAGAAAGTATGCCGAATTTAGAAATTTACCGAGAAAAGGATTAAATATTTTCAACTTCCATTAGTTCAACCTCAAGAGAAGTAAGGGACCTCACCTTTAGTAATAAATCACAACCAAAAAAAGTTTGTTAATAAGGGTTCAACTCTAAATTCCATAGGGATGTAAATATATCTAGAGCATCTACTTATTAGAAGGTAATTAATAAAGTGCTACAAGTCAAGATGATGATGACCAGATTATGAGGATCATCTAGCACCACTAAATACATTCTCTCCTAGATATTCAATTTGAAGACCAGAATTGGTAAAAAAAAAATGCCTATAATGTATCAAATTTTAAATAAGGGAAGAGATTTAGGCCATCATCTTCAAGTATGAAAATTTTTATGCTTAAATCTGTGAAGCTAGATTTGGACGTGATAAGATCAATTTAAAATTCAAGCAATTAATATTTTGTGTGTGGAAGATTTCTTATGGACCATGCTTGTATGATTTGCACATATGTTTTTCTTGTGCGATGAAATATATATGAAAGTTATCAAAAATACATTAAGTTTCATCAATGTAGGAACTTTAGACATATAATCTAAAAATCACCTATGTTTGAATAGAATATTTACTAGAAAGATCTATTCATAGAATATAATGTTGTGATTATACTCATAGTTAGAAGAATGCTAACAATGATTCATCATTGATGATAAGTATGAATATCTATTTTTTAAAAACTATTACATTATATTACATAGAAGATCTATTCATAGAAGATCTATTCATAAAATAATATTATTACAATTAATAATATTATTTTATTGTTATTTAGGAAATATATATATTTATAGTAACTTAGTATTTTTTTTTTTTATTTGATATAGATTCATGAAACAATGAACTCATTATAATTTAATTGTTCATGTCAGTTATTTCCTAGAGAATGGGTATTTTATGCCTAGTTAAAAGTTATTAGCCTTTTGACCTCCATAGAATCTTAGGCATGGATTGGTTAACTAAGAACGATGCTTTTATTAGTTATGCACAACAAATAATCAATTTTCTTATTGATGATTAGAATTTTTTCTCTTGTATGTGAAATCAAAAGAAGCATCCAATGTGTAGTGTATCATCAATAAAAAAAATTTTAATTTCTTGGTAAGAATTATTATGTCTATCTTGGTAATGTGAAGAACATAACTCTAAAAAGTAGTATGAAGTTAATGGTTGTTCAAGTTGTTAATAATTTCTTATCTGTATTTCTTGATAATTTTTCGAGCTTGCCACTATATATATAAATAGAATTCAAAATTAAGGATTTGTTGGGAACCAATTTATTTTTGTAGGATCCATACAAAATGGTTCTTTTTCAAATTAAGATAACTAGAGGTTCAAAGCCAAGAATTGCCTGACAGGAGGCTCTATTACATTAATTATTCACCATGGTACTCTAGTTCTTTTTGCCAAAAAGAATGATAGATCTATGTGGATATGAATAGATTATCATAAATTGAGTTGTGTGACTATAAAAAATAAATATATTCACATGTGAATTGAATGACTTATTTTATCAATTGAAGAAGGTTGCATATTTTTATAAATCATTCTATGTTTTAGTTGAAGATATGGTGTTCTCATATCCGATTAATAGTATTTTAGGCAAGGTATAATCATTTGATTTTTGGTAATAACATTAAGTTTAACTAATACCTTTGTTGCATTCATGAACCCAAAGAATATAATTTTCTATGAATATCTAGACAAATTTGTTATCATATTTATTCAAGATATTCTCATATGTTCTAAGGTGGTATTTCTAGGTCATGTGATTTCTAAACATAGAATTTTAGTTGATCTTTCAAAGATTGAAGTAAGTAAATAATTTTCTCTTCTAATGTAGATGAAATTAGGATTTTCTTGGTTTGATAGGATATTATCAGAAGTTAAAAGAAAATTTCTATAAAATTCAAAGACTATTGACCAAAATTTACATGGAATAATATTAAATTTCTATGGTAAACTATCAATCAAATAACTCTAAAGTGTTAAAGGAAAAATTAATTTCAATATAGATATTAACAATTTCTTTGGATTCTAGAAGATTTTTGATTCATATTGATTCATCTAAGAGAAATTGTTAAGTATTTATATAGAATGGCAAATTCATTGCCCATGATTTTACATAGCTAAATTAGTATGAAAAAAATTATCTAATGAATGCATTAGAATTAGCAACCAATAATTTTTGTATGAACATATAGAGAATATATAATGAGAAGTGTGTAGTATTCACTAATAACAAAAGTGTATAATATGTTTTTACTTAAAAAAGTTGATTATGAGATACTAATGATGATTAGAACTAATTAAATATTATGACTTTTTAATAAGCTATCTTTCAGATAAAGCTAATGAGGTGGTTGATGCCTTAAGCAAAAAAAAAACATGGAAATCTTGCAATTAATTCATATAGAATTGGTATTCAGATTCAAAAAATTATAGTTTAATAGTTTAACTAAAGAAGAGATATGTCAATTATCCTTATTGACCTTGCATTCATCTTTGTTTATAAAAATCAAATAGGAATATCTAATTAATCAAGAATTATGTTAGAGAATAAAGGAAATCAAAGATAGAAAATATTGACTTATATATATATATATATGATAATAGTGTTTTTCATTTCAAACTTCATATATATATATGTTAAATGTCATATATATTATAAATAAACTATTAGGAGAAGCATATTTGATAACATATCCTCCTTACCCATGAAGTATGAAGATGTAGATGGATCTTGCAACATTGTATAATGGTGAAATATCATGGTTGGGACATCTTTCATATGTAGTAATGCATGTGTAATGGCTATTTCATGCAGTTATAGTGAAATTTCTATGTTTTTATCATGTTATATATCCATATGTTCAAAATTTGCAAGATTGTGAGTGTGATTGTGTGTGATTAAATTTCAGTGTTATGTGGCTATAAAATTAGTGCACACACTTGTTTTTGTATCATTTAATTAAGCATGGAAGTTAGCATAGAGTACAAAAAATGAAAAAGCAATCGATGTGAAAGCAAGAGAGCATTCAAATGGATACGTGTTAAGGGGGCGGAAAGTTTTTTTAGTTATATTTGTAATATCACTCTTCTATAATTAATATATATAAGATAATAAAAAAATGTAGCAAAACTAGAAGAAAAAACATTAGAAACAATTGCAAGCATACAGTATTGGTGATTCGACCACACTGGAAAGAATTCAAGGGGCGTGTTTCGCCTCAAACATTCTTGTGAGTAGGGTGTTTTGGCATGACTATACTACATGTGGATGGTTGAGTAAATGACAAACCTTAAGAATTCATGTGATGCCTTATAATTTCCAAAAAAAAAGATACAATAAATGGTAAGGGGTAGAAATAAATAATGTTCTGCCAAAAAATAAAAAATCTTTTAAAGTTGAAGTACAAGTATATTATTGAATCTAATGAGTAAAAAATTAAACGTGAGATAGGCAGAGTTTATTTCATGGGTTAGAGAGATGGAAAACCTATGCAAACTCTAGGTCAAATGTCATGTGCCAGGATAGATAAAAAATATGAAAGCAAATTTTTGCCCTAAACAACCTGGTAACTAATACAAGATGTATTTTAGTTCGATCATGATGGGATATTGTTTTAGAATGTAAAAATTAGTGAAGAACATAATGATTGTATATGAGTAAAATAGAGTGACAAGCGGTACTTTTCAAATGCTCATTAAAATGTTATTATACAGAAGGATATAAAGAGAACTCAAAAGTGATTGTGGATTAGTAGAGTGAAGTGATTTGGGGTTGTGAGAATGTCTAGATTAGAAAAATGAGGTGTGGTGAAGTAATTGGAGAGCTTTGAATTAGTCTTTATAACCACCATGCTTGGATTGTGAAAATAGAAGGATAGGTAAAGGCAATTATTAAACAATGGGAAATAATGAGAAACTTGAGATATAGAGAGAGTAAAGATTAGAGGTATCAAATGGGTCGTGGTGCACCAACACGACCCATTTTTGCTAGGCATGGTTGTGCCACTGTGTCGTACATGGCACGGTATAGTATGATTCCCCTGTCGTACTAGGCATAGCACAAGAATCATCTGGCTGACCCAGCACGACACGGTGACACGACCAAGTTTAGGGTATTGTCGGAAAGTCCTTGCAGAATTCATTGTGTGAAAACGCAATAGGTGAATTGTTTATATGGCTGACCAATTGCAATTGGCCACATAAGCAAGATTTGGCTTACGTGGCCAAATTTTTTTAAAAATAATAACCCGTCACTTGGGCAGTCACCTGACGGAAGTTGACCTGTGATCCTTAGCTGATCCTAAGTCCTTGAACTGGTGGACCTTGGCACCGGACCAGGCACACGAGTCATGCCTAGCCCGACATGAGGCACTACTCGTGATGGCCCATCATGACACAAATTGTGCCATGGGGTAGCACAGTCAGGACCAACCACAGTTTTAGACCTTGCCATGCTGGGCTAGGCACGACTGAACTGGGCTGTGCTTAGGCCACCCAGCTATATTTTGACACCTCTAGTAAAGAAGGGCGGATACAGACTTAGGAATTCTAGTAAATGGTTACACAACAAAAAAAAGAAGATGAATTCAATGAGATAGAAAAAGAAAACAACTATGATCTTGCAAAGTGACATTTAAGGAAAAAATTAAAATAGTTGAGTTAGAGTGTAGGACAATAGAGGTGATATATAAAGAGCAAAAAAAATTGTTAAATAAAAATTGAAAATCATATCACATAGATCTACACATGCATTAGAATGGACATCAAGACAAAAATATCTAAAAACTAAAATTTAGAAAAATTGAAAATGAAAAATATTTAAAGTCATATATAATTATAAAAATTTATATTGTGAATAAAAAGGGAATAAAAATGTAAATTATTGTGTAAATAGAAAATAAGCATATAGTGGTTGATAAAGTTTCATTTGTTGATAACTATAGAAAGTTTTGCTAGGTAAGTTATTATAATTCATAAAACTATACACAAGGTTAATAGTTTTCAAAAAAAATATTATGGAACAATATGTACTTTGAAACTTAAAAAATGTTTATATGAATATATGGAATAAATAATTAGATGACTTTAAATTGTGACACCAATTTTTTTTTATTTTAAGTATTTTAAATTATCCGATGGTTGTTGGATAATGGAAAAAATAAGAAGATAAATGATTTATAATTTTATATACTCTAGCCCCACGAAAACAAACTTAACAAGGAGTCCTAGTAGGTTTCAAAGTGAATGAACATTTCCTACAAGGAGCCTTACAAGGTTTTACCTAGGAAATTATATTTATAAAATTTATTTTGTGATATCCTATATGTAAAATGAACTTTGGCACGATAAAATAACTACAAATGAGCAAGATTAAATTATAGAAGAAATTATAACTATCATCTATCAAACAATCAATTGTTGGAGATGAAATGAAATAAAAAAAAATATTTATATGGGTGAAAGTAATGAAGTTGAAGAGAATTTATATTGTGGATCATAAAAGGGTCGATATGGTTCTGAACTAATATATGTGCATCCATCCCAAAGGCCAAAAATAATTTTGTAATTGAATAAAAAATTATTTGAAAATATGGTATTCAAAATGCCAAAAATATTATTAAAAAGCTAATTCTTCATTTTTAGTTGATATTGGAAAACCGTGGTTCTTGGATTTTAAATTTTCAAATTAATACATACATACATACATACTTGTGTGTGTGTGTGTGTTAGTGCTATATTAGAAATGTGTTAAATGGCTTATTTAGTTTTAAACATAGGCATATGGTTGTGTTAATGCTAGATTAGTAATGAAATTTAATTAAATTTAAGATAAGATGTGACAAATGATATTTAAGATGTGGCAAATGATTAGAAATAGAATGATTAGAAATTTAAGATGTGACAAATGATATTTAAGTAATGAAATGTGTTAATGCTAGATTAGAAATCTGTTAGTGCTAGTAGCTACATAAGATAAGATGTGACAAATGATTAGAAATAGAATGGAGATGCTTGCTTGGTTTAATGAAATTTAAGATGTTTAAATGAAATGGTATTTATGTTAAATACTTAATAAAATAATAGATAACAAGTTTTTATCTCCTTTCCTATTATTTTGGCTTGGAATTGTGTGGATAAAATTTAGAAAATGGATATGAAATTCATTCTATAATTTATGAAGCTAAAAAGGAGTTTTAGTTTTTACAATTTGTATTTAGATGCATGTGCATTTTAAAATTTATAGGGTACTTTCAATTTAGGGACCATAATTAGACTTAATGTTTGATCTAAATGTATATGAGAATGCATTAAAAGTAGACTTGAAATAATTTACAAGGGTATATGTTTCATAGAAAAACAACTATGGGCTTAGGAAAAATTAGTTTCTCATTAGCCTATATGTCACACTGTAGGACTTCTTTTTGTGATAAAAGATTCCAGCTACAAATTACTATGAATCTATAAAATTATTTTGCTATGAATTTTTTGTTCTAATAAATATAAAATGAAGATTCAATTCACAAGGAATAATAATAACTATTGAAAGTGGATCCATTAGCCCTTGTTCCAATAACTTAGGCTTTAATATATATAGATATTTTATTTAATATATATTTAACATAATGATTTATATATAAGAACAAGTTTCTACAACCATTTCCAAGGATCAAAAATAGCTCAAATTCAATAATTTTAATGAGGGTCATCGTAACTAACTACCAATAGAAATCTGACACACTGCCAACATTACTAAATGACAGACATACTATGTTTGTTCTCAATAATTGTGCCAAATACTTATTGATTCTTTGCAAGTATATAGGTTGTATAAGTAATAAAATGAATATAAATCCAGATATTGATTCCATGAAGATTGAGTTGATACTCAAGTTGAGTCGATAAATTTGAGTTTTCAAAAAAATATTTGGATTCTAGGGTTGATTCACTTTCTTGTGTCTAATGATAGTTTTCTTGTGTTTTTTTAATATTATGTATGATTGTTGAATGAAATATAAATTATTATGAAAATGCACAAGTGCCTTTTTGGCATACAAGGTGATTGTTATCCTTGGATTATTACTTCCAAGGATATTCCCCTTATAGTTGTCATATCAATATTTCACCACTGAAGTAATATGTTATTCCATTCATGAATTGTTTACATATCTATTCATTTTAGACAAATCTTCAACTATTCTTAATGATTTCTTAATATGTGAATTTCTATTCTCTGATCTTTATTATCTTAAAGATGTGAGATAATGTGATAATAAACGTGTTTATACTTTTGTCTTTGTAAGTATCATACTCATGATAAATAATATATATCTTTCTATGAATCTCACTTATAAAAATCATACCAGAGAATTTGACTTGCAGAGCTATTACCACCTGATAGTTCACCTTCTCTTGTGTATGCCCTATGACTTACCTATCATTATTTGTCATAGCTGACATATGACTGTCACTCTATGGTGAACTTCCTAGATTAAACATTCTACTTAACTTTCATATTACTTGAGGTTAGTTCTTTTTTAATATGCATATTACTTCAAGAGTGGCATACTCATAATAATTAAACTCACATCAACTTCAACATAAGATTTTCACACATAAATTCATCTCATACATTAAGATTAGAAAAATTATCACCACATTCTTGTCATACTGCATGAGTGTGTCCCATGACATACATGTCATTTTCATGCATGACCAACACATATTAATCTATAATATAGTGAAAATCCTAAATTTTAGTTCTATGACATATCCATATATATCAACATTCCATAACACGCGTTAACAAAAATATTAATCATTCAATAATTGAATATCATCATATCACAAGTACATAACACAATCATAGATATCAATTTAGCCTAACATCTAGTAGGATTTTATACAAAATGTATTCCGAGACATATAATACAAATTGATGGTTCTCAATACAAGCTTAAACATAAATCTAAGTATCAAAATCTAAAATACAATCAAATGTTATCGTATTAACCTTGAATTTTACCCTAAGTAGGGGTTGGAATTGTACCACCTAGGATTTTTTTGGTGGCTCTTGGCTCAAAATCTAGCTCCCCTCTATCTTTTTTACATTTTCTCTAAGTATTACTTAAATACTTTGGGGTATCTATGTAACACTTTCAATTGGAAATCATATTACTGGTTTGAAGTAATGACTTTGATGTCTTTTCAAAATTTCCCTAGAGTACCAAAGTCACAGTGACAATGAAAGTTGTGACTCAGGTAACTCCACTCTAGAACAAAATATCTCAGCAATGAGAATGACCATGACTGAGATAGTTTCTATCTGGAACAAAATCTTGTGGATTTTGGAATAATCATGACTAATATAATTATTCTCTATATCCAAATTTGCATCACTAGGAACAACCATAACTTTGATGAATTCTTTCTGGTGCACAAGATTGTGGTACTAAAAAAAGGTCATGACCAAACTAAATCCTCCTTGGAATGAAATGTTGTGATAAAAAATAATATTGTAACTCAAAATCCTTACTATTTTTACTTTGTAATGAATAAGTCATGATGCTGGAATTTATCATGACTAATTATACTAGTGGGATACTTGATAGCCACGACGTAGAAATAATATCATTGTCATTAAATTATTCTAGAAATAGTGGCTATGACTTTAGGATAATGTCATGGCTATGATTCTAGGATAATGTCATGGCTATGATTCTAGGATAATATCATGGAGATGAAGGCTGTGTTGCAAATTGAAAAGATTATGTTAACTTTGTGACAAATTAATGATATAAAAGGAGTACCACAACTAATTTTGTAGAGTTATGGCTAAAAAAGGATGTCATAACTACTTGATAAGATGGTAAAAGGTAAAATTAAGTTGTGACTTAGAAAATATCATAATTCTTCATTATTTCTTTCTCCATTCCAAGCTTTTTCTCCACAAAGTCTAGTAGTTTCCATCAAAATAGATATAATTTTACCAACATTCATCAAAACATAAAGTTAGTAAAATCTCTCTAATACAAGTATAAATACATGAAAATATTCCAAAAATTATACTCCAAACTACCCAAAAATGTCAAAATATAGAGTATCGAATAAGCTATGAGTTAGTTGTATATTTAATTGATGAATAAATAGTTGAGTTGAAAGGTATAAACATACTAGGATTACTAACAGATATGTTTATGTTGAGCATAAAGAGCAACGATGGCTTTACACATTTCTAATAATATCAATAAAACATTAGGTCATATCATTCCTTCTAAGGACTCACCAAATTAATTATCTAAGAACTCTTTCATATATGTATTCTATAAATATATAAAAAGTATATGCAAATTATTTTGGTTTTCTGTATTAAACTTTGAAAAAATCTTTAAGAGATTAACATTGTCATATAACTTTTTGACACAAATATAAAATAAATTTTCAATATAGAAATTAAAACTTCTAAATGTGGTTCGATACAAATGAAAGATAAAGTCACGACTCTTATTTGATAGAATAAGAATCTTGATTTTTCTCATGTAAATCTACTCCACCTTTTGATTGTAAAATCTTGTACTCAAATCTTTTTAATAGCTATCAGGTAGATGCCATGAATGAGATAGAATTTTGTGCATTATTTTTTCATCTAAGCTATGGATAAGGCTTTCGAATGAACTTGCTAAACTTATCAAAATAAATATGAAGATGAAGGATATGTGAAGGAGTAATTCCTAGAAAATTATTGATTTTCTCAATTTACTTGTTGGAGTAATTCCTAGGGAATTATAATTTTTCTTGTCCCCCTCTATTATTATAGTTTTTGACTTATTTGGGTTTGTTACAACCCCTTATTTGTTTTATTGTTGATAATTATTGAAGTGTAATTAATTTTTAATATGATTTTGATACTATCCTTGTAGAGATTTTATTTATTTATACATTTAATCTTGAGACTAGAGAATAATTGTCCATGTCAATACAAGGATTTGATCTTCAGATGATAGTTGGCCTTCGTGTTTTATCAAAGATATAGAGAAAGGGGGTCATTTTGATTACTAGTCATTAGACTATGTCTCCAGGGGCTACTAAGATTCTATTTGGAATGCAACATTCTCTTTAAGTATCAAACATAAAAAATCAGCCTAAGACTTTTTATTTTATGATTAGAGTTATGCTAACTTTTATTTTAGACAATAATATATGACCCCATGTGGTGTCATGGTTGTGTAGACTTGAGTTGGATAACTTTAATTTTAGAACTAGTTTCATCCAATAATTGAGTTTGGAAAGCAGTTCTTTCTAAACGACCTTCTTGCCATTGTATATATTGAGACTCCTTGACCATATAAGGTTAGTAATAATGTTTTAAGGATTGATCACCTTTAACAAATTGAAGATTTAGTCATATGGTAGGATTATAAATCATGAATGGCATAAGGCTTCTTTATTAAACAAACCACTAGAGAGCAGCTACAACAAGGAGTCATCTTAATTCCTAGGGTTATTCTAGCTACTAAGAAGCTTGAATCAGGATATAATTCCAAGCCTAGAGGGCTATGATAATGGAAGGAAGTAACACATGGAGTTAAATCAAATATGGCCAATAGGAGATCATTCTACAAAGATGCTTCTTTTGAGTGGGAAAAGGGCGAAACAAAGATTGCTTTTCACTCGAAGAGGGTTAGAAAATTGTATTAGGAAGGCATTTACATTCTTATTTTATTTTTGATACATAAGTCCCCACAACCATTTCCTCAAGAGTTGTGTTCAGTTTATGTTTAATCGCTAGTGAAAATTTTGAGTTAGTTGTTCTAACTTTTTTTGGAAAGTATGCATGTTTCATTTTTAGTTGGAAAGTATACATGTTTCATTTTTAGTTGGAAAGTATGCATGTTAGTGCAAAGGATGAAGAATATTTGTCTCTATTCGTCACTTTTTATCTATTTGAATCTTACTAGAAGACATTGGACGATGAAGTGTTGGTGTTGAATTATAGTTTTCAAGAGACTATCAAGCTAGTGAGTGCTAATATGTTATTTACACGTATTATTCAGAAGTTGGAATTTGGATGGTTTAAACCACCATTTATTATCATCTAGGCAATTACAACCATGTGTATGCTTAATACATGTTTACATGCTAACATAGTATTTTCTTTGGCTCTTTCTTGATTAATTATTCTTCGAGTATGATTATATCATCTTCTATCATGGGATTTGTAATAGTAGTCCTGATGCACCATACATGCATATGCATACGTCGCTGCCACCCCATGGTACAATTGATCTAGAAGATGTGGCTAAGAATATTGATAATAGTCAGCTGATGACTAGCTCATGAGAAGATGTAACTAATTTGGGCGGCATGAAGGCCAATATTGAAATTTTAATTTTTTTGAATGCTGTTGTTCTTACTTAGAATGATGTTATTCATTAGAATTTGTTATTATTGAAATTTTATTTTTTCTGAATTTTAAATGATTTTGTTGATGCGGTGCCTATTAAGTATAACAACTATATGATGATAATTTGTGCTTGATGGTTCTTGAGTGTTTTTTTCAAGAACATTAATTTTTAATGTTCTTGAAAAAAAAATGCACAAGTATTTTATATCCCTCTAATATTTTATAATTTTTAGAGGGCTATAAAATACTTGTGCATATTTTATTGTATTTGAATGTGTTGTTCTAGTTTCTTAGACTCAAAATTTTGCTCCATGGATTTTATTTATCATTCTAAGGATATCTAGTTGTTTTGACTTTGTTATTCATGTTAGATAAATAGTCATTAACTTTAAAGTATCTAGCCAATAATAGGAGAGATGACATGGGTAAGTTATAATGCTAGATCAATGTGTTCGATTGACCTCGGTACTAATAATAGCTATTTGCTTAGGTATCACTATTTTTTTTTTTTGGTATTTTCGTCACTGTGATCCCATGTTGAATAGCTTAGTTAGGAAAATGTTTAGTGTCAAAATAGTTTTTCTAGTTTGCTAATTTAGTGAGAAATTATGTTGATGTATAGTGTTAGAAACATTTATTTCATATTGAAGAGGTTGATTGTTTAGTGTCTGAGATTGTTATGCTAAATAGAATATCTAGTTTCCAAACCATTATTCCAAATTATCTGGTATTCATTGCTATAAGTCTAGACTATTTAGCGTCTGAGGTTATTAATCCTTCCTAAGAAGAATAAATACTTGGGGTATGAGGTTATTATTTCATGTCTTCTAGTGTCCATGGCTATTATTTCTAGATTATTACATGCTTAGTATCTAAGACAATTATTCTAAAATTTCAGGTTTATGAGGAGATCATTTTAAATGGAAAAAATTTCATGTCTAGTATCCAAGGTTATTATTCTAAATTTTCTAGAGTCTAAGATTGTTGTTATATATTATCTAGAATCCACAAATGTTATTCTAGATAGAGAAGATTAGAAGTATGGTGTGTGAGACTATTTTCTTTAGACTACCTAATGTTTGAGACTATTATTATAAATGAAGAAGAATTGATGTATGATCTACCAGGCTACTATTTCAAACTATCCGATATCCAATATTATTATTTCAAACTAAGATGTTTTGATGTCAAGATCCCAAGACTATTATTGAGGTCTATCTAATGTCAAAGATTACTATTCTATACTATAAAGATTAAGTGTTTGGAGCCCAAGAATGATATTCTAGATTGTATGGTGTATGAGATGGGTATTCCAATCTAAGAAGATTTGATGTGTGGTATCATAGGCCATTATTCTAGAATATCCCTCTATGAAATAGTTATGCCTGTTTGACAAGATTAGATATCTAGTGTCCAATACAATGAATCCACATTGTAAGTTTTCTAGATTATTATTTTAGATTGTCTATTACATGAGTCTATTAATTCAAATATTGAAGATATAATATATAGTATACAAAGTAGTTATTCATATTACCTAGTATCCTAGGATATTGCCCCCATGGATTAGTCCAATTATCATGGGCATATCCTAATATAGTAGATTTTCAAATGTTATGGGTTTGACTCTCACCTTTGGACTTAAAGAAATTTTCTCACTCAAACTTACCTTGAGATGGAACTAAGGGAAGGCCCATCTTCGTATGTGATTAGTTGATATGCATAAAAATTAGCCTAGACTATTAGATATCCATGGTTGTCAAAAGATGTAGTGTGCTAGAGTGTTGTTCCATGCTAAAATGATCATATATCTAGTATCTAGAGTGTGTAAGACTGTTATTCTAGATCATTTGGCATTCGAGGTTGTTATTCCAAAGTGAAGAGAATGGATGTTTGGTATTCATAATTATTATTCAAGATTATCTATTGATTAAAGTTATTAATCCATAATGAGAAGATGGATATATGATATCTAAGTTAATTATTTTAGTCTATATAGTATCTAAGGTTACTATTATAGACAATATTTAAGACATAATTAATTTTAACTTACACAAACTTTCATTTGTAGATTGAGGCTATGTTATTGAAAATATTTATTTAGCTATACTATGTTACACATTTGAGGTACAAACCTCCCAACTAGCTAAATGAGAAGGTATGATTTGGCTACTTCACCTCTAGCTAATATGTAGCACTTTCCTATTGGTTTATAATTTCCAAGTTGAAGTATTGATCATATTTTCAAAAACACACATAAGAACTAGTCTCAATGGTAGAGGGCTTGTTTAATGTATGTTTATTATAATGGGAGGTGGCTTTATTTTATTATGAGGCTAGCTAGATGGTCACAAATTTGTGGGCTTCATTTGATAATTCTATTTATTTACCTGTCAATGAATGCTGAGCTAGTGTTAATACACATGAGATAATTTTGTGGGCATACCTATTTTCTTGGTATCACCACGTCTATTCCATATGTAAGCGTGAAGGAAGAAGTTTTCTGTATAGTTATCCTACCTTTTTTTTTGCCCAATTTAGGAGCTTTTAGCATGGTGATAATAATTTTATTGTTAGCTTTTGTCTAACAATTAGCATAGGAATATCCCAAAGTAAAATAAAAATTTGTGATTTTCAACTTCAAATGAAATTCATGCAATATGGAGTTGTTGAATTAGGACTCATTTTCTATAACTATTACATGTTCAATTCTAAATTGGTGATTACATTCTACCATATGAATTGAGTGTGACATCCTTGCTTTTTATGAAAGCTAAGCTTTTGTTTCTTCTGAAGTAATTAGTTCCCACAAGTAACAACTTCTCTTCTTGCCATGATCTATCATGAATTATTTTAGTATATAAATCCCTCTTCTAGCAAAAGGTCATGACTCAATAATGTTATTAAGGCATGAGTTAGAGCTAACAAAAATGCATCAATCTTCCCTACTAGTAGCTTTTCCATCATAATCTAATGCAATTAGCTCTCATTGTGGGTTGCTAAAAAACTTAGATATATGTCATGTGTACTAGGGTTCATCTACCCTTGTGGTTCCCAAAAGTTATATCATGAAATTCACCTATTACTAATCAAATCTACTATTCATTTATGCATTTCATGTTTGGTCTAGAGAAAGACATCTTATATAGTTTCCCATTAATGATTGGGAAATAGACTATCTAAAGTTGTAACTTGTGAGTATTTTTTTGGGATTAGATGATAGTCCTCTTTTCTCCATATTTTGGATTATAATTGTCATCCATATATTGCTAGTAGAAGTCACATTGTATAACTAAGATTTAGTTATAATGCATTTGACTGATAGTAAATGAATAACATTAGTTTTCTTTCATACAAATTATAATCATGACTATTGTAGGTTTGTTAACCCTCTCATTTTCATATTTAGGAATGTAATTGATTTTCTAGTTAGTTAGCAAGTGTAACTACTTTTCTTAGATTTAAATAATTCATCATATGATCATTCTTTTCTCAATATACACCTTGTACTTGTTCAACTACTAATTAAGATTCATTACATGTAAGAACTTTTGTGGCTAATAACAAAATGGTTAAGTCTATGCTAACTTGAATAACTTCACAATCAATCTCATTATTTGAAATAAAAAATTTATTGATGGTTGCTTATTATATTATATCCATGGTTAGAGATTTTAAATGTATGTTGATTCCAACTCTGGCTGGTTTGGATGTACTATATATATGGATCTAACACTAATATTATTATGGGATTCTTTCAACTATGGAGAAATTTGCTATAAGGAATTAAAATGAAGATATCTTTTGAAAGCTATGCGAGGTTTCTATTGAATTCCAAATTTATTGAATTTAATAGCACATTTTACCAATCTTCCTAATAGATCTATGTTGTGCAATATTTTATTCGGAGACAAGTTAGTTAGTACCACTACCATTATAAGATGTGCTTTGATAAAAAAATGATAGTTTTTTGGAGGAGACAGAAGACTAGTGTGACTTGTTCTAGCTGGGAATACTAGATCACACATATATCTAATATTTGCTTATGTAATAAATGACTAATTCTCTTTGCTAAAGAAGAAGAAGCAAGAAGATCTTGAATGTGTTAAATAAGAGATTGAATTGGATAGTTGGCCATGAAATAAAGATCTTGAGAGCTACCCGTTGGCTAGTGAGTTGCTGAATTTTCTTCTAAGAAGAAGAAGCAATAAGGTCAAAAATAACGCTGATATGAGTTGAGTTGAGTTGCCTCTATGCTTCACTAGGTAATAAAGCCTAGCATTTTTGGATTGTCAAGCCTAGCCCATCCCCCATTTACAAAAGTGCCTAGCTCATCGTAATTACCTAATATATGTAAATTATGCATGCTCGCATATGGCTAAGTTGGGCAAGTCCATTAGGTCAAATTAAGTCATCAAACTAGGTTTGTCATCCAAAATTCATTAACAAGCTAATTAGGACCAACTTGACTTCAACCTAGGCATTTTCAGAGTAGCTTTATTCTTGTTCAACCTTTTTTAGAAATATATTAAATAACATAGAGAAAAAATCATACAATCATGATGTTTAAAATTATCCAAAATCATATATCAATAAATTTCAGCTTCATGCATTTCATAAGCCAAATATAATAAAGAAAAGAGAATATAACATGAGATAAAATAATAGAAAAAAGAAAGTACTTGATCTTGAATAGTGCCAAAGTATTTCATCTTGAATCATATAATAGTAGCTATTTGCCACATGTTCCCAATCATGAAGGCGGGCCAATATCTTCATCATCTTATCTATCAATGAAAATCTTTGATCGTATAGTATTCATTGTTTGATGATGGATACTAATTTTGGGGAAACAAGGACAACCAGCATGCATTGTGCTTGTTGTGATAATACATGGTATATCAAGCTTATTTTTATATGGAATTCTTTATCTAGGGAATTGAGAATGAAAATAAAAATTAAAAGTCAAGTTCTTTTTTAGTTTAAGTTTTTTTCTGGCCTCAATGCATTGATTTTCATTACTTAAACTAACTAAATTATTTGAGCAAGGCTAGAGTGTGTTTTCATAACTTAAACTAACTAAAATAATAGTAGAATATGTTCTCATTCCTCATATGAGCATTTTTCAAGCATTTGACCATTTGTGATAGTTTCTCATTATTAGTATGATGAAGACATCGGAGTATACAATTGTGGATTCAGAATAACTTCAAAAGAAATTTAAATAGTTTTCCAGTTTTTCTAGTTATTTTTCATTATTATTTCTAACTGCATTCTTTTATTATAAAAAAATATGATTATTTTAGCATAGGGTATGTAGAATTCTACCTTATTTCAATGTCCAATGTGTCTAACATTTTAATTTTTTTAATTTTGTGATATTTTCAAAATTCAACATGATATTGGATTCATTAAATGGCCTATCCTTTCTAATTTATTGGGGATTTACTTATAATTTGAATCCTTGAATTAACCATTAAATTCATGATGTGATATGAATACCTTTGATTATGGAAAGATTTTTCCATATATGACTCAAAATTATAGATAGCATACTCAACTCATGTAACACAAACTATATGATCAAATTTAGTTTTAGCATCATGATTAACATCAATTGTCTCAAAACTAATTTTGTTTATTGAATTTTATTTTTTGAATCTAGATAATGTGCAATCATACTAATCTCTTGTATCCATTATACTTTACATATTATAAGCAAGGATGAATAGAAGTCTTTGACAACTGATTTTACAAATCATAGTGACTCATGTGTTTGTATAGTTTAATTGAGTAGCTTATGATTGTGTTTCTAGAGGCATTTTTATATTGGGAATAAAATGATCTCCTTTTTTTTATCCTTATAACAAGGAGACTCCCCAACACACAAATGGCATGTTCATTGATGAAATGAATAAACATAATATTTCAGATTTCATAACAACTAGGGATTCATTGCAAAACATACTAATCAAATTTTCTTTATTTATTTTTAATAATTTTTGTTTTAGTTCAAAAATATTATGTATTTTTCCACACTTTTCAAGAAGAAGAAATAATAATTGACAACCATTTGAATAATCTAATGGTTCATTAACATTGTCTCATTAATCTTATCTTACTGATCATGAATATAATAATAATTATGATAAGATAATGATGATAAACAGCAAGAATGAGGATAAGAAAGAACAAAAATAAGAATAAGAATAAAAGGATTAAAAAAGAAAAAAGAAAAATAAGAAAACAAAAAGGGGGGAATTATGTTTTGGGGTGCTCCCCCAAAAAAATTTAAGAATTTGAAAATTATATTTTTAAGTTTCAAAAAATATCACCAAAATCTTAAAATATTTAAATTTAGTGCATTCTATTATGTTTATACTAAACTACCCTCGCCCTCTCCCATTGGCCCTCGCCCTCTCCCATTGGCCCTCGCCCTCTCCCATTGGCCCTCGCCCTCTCCCATCAAGCTCGACCATGAGCTCCATCAATTTTCTAGAACTCGTGGTCGCACTCATGGAGCTCGACTAAGAGCTCCTTTTGAACTCCAAAAGCTTGGCGTCATCCTCCATCGAGCCCCTGGAGCTCGAATGATGAGCTCGATGGAATCTCGATCGAGCACCTTTGAGCTCCAGGTGCTCGACGGAGAGCTCCATCGAGCTCCTGGAGCTCTCTCTTGAGCTCCAAGAGCTTAGCGTCAAGCTCTAAGAGCTCGACAGAGAGCAACGTCAAGCTCTTGGAGCTCGACGACGAGCTCGAGAGCTCTCGGTCGAGCTCCTTCGAGCTCCAGGAGCTCTACCGAGATTAACGTCGAGCTTGATGGAGCTCACGGTCGAGCTCCTTTGAGCTCCAATAGCTCGACGATGACTCCACGAAGGAGCTCGTGGAGTCGAGTGGGGGAGAGGAGCGGGGAAAGAGGGGCAAGAGGTGAGGACGATGGGCTAGGAGATATGAGCGAGGGCGAGGGCGAGGGGCGAGGGCAAGGGGCGAGGGCGTGTGCTAGGGCATGGGCGTGGGCGAGGGTGAGGGGCGAGTGTGAGGGCATGGGTGAGGGGTGAAAGCGTGGACGATGGTAGTTTAGGACTTACGAAATTAAGTGCACTTATTTTTAATTTATTTTTAGTTTTGTGACTTTTTTAAAAATATCACAATTTTAGTTTCTAAATCTTAAAAATTTCTGGGAAAACACCCCAAAACATAATTTTCCCAAACAAAAAAAGTGTGAGAAGTAAAACAAAAATACAAGAAGATGATAATGATGAATAAGAATAATAAAGACTAAGAAGGAGGAGGAGAAGTTAACTATGGTAATAATAATGATTATGATAATAATAATAATGAAAAATAATAATAAAATAAAGTTAAAAATGATATTTTTGATGATGAAAAAGAACAAGAAAATAAATATAAAATTGATGTGATAAATAAGAATAAAAGAAGAAAATAAAGATGATAATAATGATAATTATAATGATAATGAAAATGAAGAAAAAAAAAGATTAATAATAAGAAAAAGAATAGAAAAAAAATTGGAAGAATTATGTTTTGGGATGTTACCCCAGGTTTTTTTAAGATTTATAAACTAAACATTTGATATTTTTAAAAAATCACAAAACTAAAAATAAATTAAAAATAAGTGCGCCCAAATTCATAAGTCCTAAACTACCCTCTCCCATGCCCCTCGCCCCTCTCCCCTCTCCCAAATTCGAAGAAAAAGATTTATAAACATTGAGCTCGTCGAGCTCGTTGGAGCTCCACGAAAGAGCTCGTGGAGTACCATCAAGCTCCACTATGGAGCTCACTAGAGCACCATCGTGTAGCTCAATGGAACTCCACGTGCTCCACGAGTGAGTTCATTGAGCTCCAGCGAGCTCCACTTCGAGCTCACTATAGCTCCACAATCGAGCTCACTATAGTTCAACGAGGTCCTTCATGGAGCTCAGTAGAGCTCCAACTAGCTCCTTCATGGAGCTCAACGAAGAGCTCCAGTGAGCTCCTTCGTGGAGCTCAACGTAGAGCTCCAGTGAGCTCCTTCGTGGAGCTCGATGTAGAGCTTCAGTGAGCTCCTTCGTGGAGCTCAACGGAGCTCAACGAAGGATCTCATGGAGACGGGTGGAAGGAGAGGGGTGGGGAGAGAGGGGCGAGAGGTGAGGGCAAACGGGCAAGGAGAGATGAGCGAGGAGAAAGGGGCGACGGGTGAGGGCGTGGTCAAGTGCAAGGGCGCGAGGGTGAGGGCTAGGGCGAGGGCGAGGGCTAGGAAGACGGCGAGGGCGAAGGCTAGGGTGAGGGGAGAGGGCGTGGGCGAGGGTGAGGGCCAAGGGCGTGGGCGATGGCGAGGGGCGAGGGCGTGGGCGAGGGCATTGGCAAGGACGAGGGGCAAGGACATGAGCGAGGGCGAGGGCTAGGGGCGAGGGCGAGGGCGAGGAGCAGGAAAGATGGTACTTTAGGACTTACGAATTTGGGTGCACTTATTTTTAATTATTTTTAGATTTGTGATATTTTTAAAAATATTAAAAGTTTAGTTTCTAAATCTTAAAATTTTCTGGAAAACACCCCAATATATAATTCCCCCAAAAAAATCAAAAAAAAATTATAATAATGATTATGATGACTATAATGTTGATAATGATGTTGATAATGAAATAGAAAAAGAAGAAAAATAATGAAAATGAAAAAAAAAGAATTAAAAAAAAAAGAAGAGAATTATGTAATGGTGCACCATTCTTTAAATATCATCTAACTTTTAATTAATTAATTTTTGGTGAACTCATATATAGTAATACATAAATATCATTCTTTTTTTACATAGAACTCCACATAACTTAAACTCACTGGAGCTTCAATGAGAGATGTTAGACCTCTGCATGAGCTTGATGAGCTCGATTAATTGATCGATGTAGAGCTCATCTAGCTCGTTGGAACTCTGCATGATCTCTAACAAGCTGGATGGGCTTGAAGGAGCTTCTACATAGTTCCAGTGAGTTATGCATGAGCTTCCAGGGAACTTTGCACGAGTTCGATGAGCTCATCACTCATTGGAGCTCATCGAACTCCATCGAGCTGCTCGATGGAGCTCATCGAGCTTGATAGAGCTCGTGCAGAGTTCCAATTAGCTCAATGAGCTCAAGCTTGTGCAGATTTCGCTAGATCTTTGCATTATATAGATGAGTTCCATCGAGCTCATCTAGCTCGATAGAGCTCGTGCAGAGTTGCATCGAGCTCTACATGAGCTTCTAGTGAGCTTTGCACGAGCTCATCAATGAGCTCCATGAGCTCGTTGATTCAAAGCTTTAGTAGCTCGATGAGCTCCAACGAGCTGGATGAGCTCGATGGAGCTCCAACGAGCTGGATGAGCTCGATGGAGCTCCAACGAGTTTAAGTTACGTGGAGTTCTTTAATTTAAATTAATTGCTTCAGAGTTTGGTATATTATTTTTTAAATATTAAAACTTGGTTTTTTTTTTAAATAAATGATACACCAAAATATAATTCTCCAAGAAAGGATAGTAACAAGAATAAGAAGGGTAAAAATCACAAAAAGAACAAAAATAATATCAACAAAAAAAGGAATATGATAATCATGATGATGATGATAATAATAATAATAATAATAATAATAATAATAAATCAACAAGATCATAATCAAAAATAGAATCATAAACAAAAGAAAAAAAAATAAAATGATACTAGAAAGAGAAAAAAGATGAAGTAGAGAAAGATGGATATGATGATGAGGAAAAATAATAATAATATTAGAGAAATAATAAACATTGTAGCGAAAATTATGTTTTTGGGATCCCAAAACAAAAATACTTATATTTTGGACTCCTTTTTTAAAAATTTTTAAAAAATAAGAATAAGAATTTTAAAAATTTTAAAATGTCGTTTTTGGGTTTAAAACATGGTTTTTCATTCGAAAAATCATGTTTTAAAAATAATGCAAGGTGGTTTTAGAATTTTAAAACTAACCATTTGTGTTTTTTTTTTTAATGCAATGCTGGTTTTTGAAGCTAGAAATTGCTTTTCATTTTGAAAATCAGTTTTGTTAATTTTTAAAATTTTTAATTTACGCACACACACATATTTAATATGTGTGTGTGTGTGTGTGTGTGTAAACCTATATAATATAAAAACATAAATATATATAGGTGTCTTTGTGTGTATATATCTCCATATATAAACCTATATAGCATATATATAATCATATATATATGTGTGTGTGTGTGTGTGTGTGTGTTTATATATGCTATATAGGTTTATATAGATATATAGATATATTTGTTTTATATTAAGCAAACGCACTCACGCGTGGGCGCACGCACGCACTCACACAACACACACACACACACACACACACACACACACATACATACATATATATATATATATATATATGGATTAGAAGATATCAAATCATCATAGGAATCCTTTCAAACAAAATAATAATTGATAGATTTTAATGAGCTCAAAACTTTTTGATATTTAAGATATCTTCATTCTGATTGAAACTCTAATTGTTATGATCCATAGATGTATAAAAAGAATTGTCTAGGCACTCATTCTTCCCTTATTAATAAGTTTAGATCAATGTGAATAAAATCATGGATTTTTCTAAACATAGAGCACGTTTCCATGAATGCTTATGCTTATGTTTTTGGAATATCAGTTGCATTAATAGTTTTCATTTTGATATCATTATTTATCAAGTATATATAGGAACTTTCATTTTGGAATTCATTTATTGCATCACTCTTATAGCTATCAAGGGATCCCTCTCATGAATATAATTGACATACATGCTCATTGAATTATAAATCCACTCAATGATTTGATAAAATATTTGAGATAAAACGAACATTTTCATAAGAAATAAGAGTGGAGTGTTTAACTAAGTTATTTAGTAAGATATCAAAGGTGAAGATAATGCATAAAAAATAGATGAGTAGATTCATACTCATTTTTATGAAAGTAACAACTTTAAATACCAATAGATATGATAGTATGAATGGTGAGATGGTGAGATTCTGAACACTCAACATTTGGGTTGAGTTTGATCCTCACCAATTACCCCTAACTACTAGGACAAGATTGTCATGCCTTTGCCCGGGACCCAGTGGTTTGCCCAAGCCAAATTAGATGTGTCAAATTGGTTGTGCCGTGCCGACATTACCTGGGGTCTAGTGGTTTTTCCCAAACCAAATTAGAGGTGTCAAACTAATTGTACTGTGCCGACATTACTCTTTTGAGTATGGAATGATCATGCCACTATGTTGTGCCTAGCAAGACATGAAAATTAGTCGGCCAGCCTAGCATAGCAATTTTGGTCCACATAGTTCAAGGTCGTGCCGAATTATCCTTGTCGGAAGTTCATTTCATTAAAATGCAATAGGTAGCCATCTATTGGCCGACCAATTACAATTGATCATCTAAGCAAGATCTAGCTTACGTGGTTAGATATTTAAAAAAAAATAACTCATCTCATCGAGCAGTCACCTACAAGACTTGACTTGGGACCCATAATCTTGATTTTCTGGGCAGATAGATCGTGCCGGACACACAGATCATCCCTAGTCTGCAACGAGACACGATACAAGACACGGCTTATACCGGCCCAGCATAGAATGAGCCATGCCTTAGGACAGTACGGTCAAGGATTAGGCATGATTTTAGACCGTACTATACCAAAACCAGGCCAAGCACGACTGAACCGTTCTGTGCCCAAGCCGCCCAATCCAATTGACACCTCTAGACCAAAATTTGCCCCAGGGTGTTTCCACAAGTCAAAAAAAAATATCACAAATCACAATATAAAGCTTGTGAATTTGTTAATAAAAGGTGTAATAATAGAATATCAACTTTGAGAAAACTCATTAATGAATTTTATCACAAATATCATTTATCTTGTTTGAGAAGTCATTTATCATAAATATCATGTTATATATATATATATATATCATTTTACAGAGCCACCATTACCTGATTAAATAACTAATATATCAATTGAAATGAAGACAATTTTTAATTTTTGAAAATGATTTCACATCACACCAGAGTGCAACACGTTCTTGAAGAAGATGAAAAAAAGGTGTGCTCGCCTCCCAGGCATTCATTCTGTTATTCATCCATGTAGACGTAAAGAGCACGGCCGCGCGAATCACCATGGCTTGGGCTTCCGGCCTACACGATTGATTCGCCTTAGCTCATGAGTCCTGATCTTTCTTTCTCTGAAAATGGACAACAAATAACCATAACAATTTATTGCAAAAAAAAAAAAAAAAAAAAAACCACAGGAATTTCAGTGATAAAGAAAACACAAGAATTGGGTCACCTTTGGTATAGGTAAACAGCAAGATAGAAAAGTGGGAGCATCATCACAGACAGTATCGAAATGGCCATGTATAGCACACTTGTTCTCTTCTGCCAAGATTATTTTTTTTTCCTTTTAAAGTAAACACGAGTAAACAATTTCATGCCACCACACAACACATGAACGATCATCATACCTTCCCCCCCCTGGGAAAGAGCTCTCTTTTAGAAGAACAAGTGTGAGCATCACAAAATTGATGAAGAAACAATTCTACAAGTGCACATGAGTATTAAAAAAGCGTTTTAACAAGTGTGGAGACTATAAATTATACCATGCAGGCGTCTTGCAGAGGGACCCTGTGCAACAGGAAAACAGCTATCTGCAAGGCTCTGCCCAAAACAAAGAACAATTGGCCAAACACCTATGAAATCAGCACAAAAACGTTCAAGGCAAATATATATATCAGCACAAACCTCACAGAGATGACGATTCTTGACAGCAGATGCAGGATTGCACTTGGTTTTAGGAGAGACAGATTTCATTACAGAATCACAATGCAGAGCTCCACAAACATCAGCTATGCATTTCCCATCAGTCTAAATGAATCAAAACAAGTGTTTGAGAAAGAAGAAACTATGCTGATCAAAATGAAAGAGACGAAGAAAAAAGAACAACAAGAACAAAAAAAAAAAACAGTAAAAAAAAACTATTTACATCAAGTGTTTGGGCGAGAATTAACTATACTGATTAAAATGAAGGAGAAGAAAAAAAAGAAGAAAAGAGAAGTGAGCTCATTTACAACATTCAGAAGATCATCATGCCTATTGTCAAAATGTTGATCAAGATATTGCTCTGCTTGGAATCTCTTGCCACAGTATCCACATTTCCACTCGTACATATCCATCTGAATCTTGTGCTGCTCTTGGTCTCGGAAAAGATCATTGTCTGCATGAAGCCTACATTTTGTTGAAATCTCATATTTCTCATGCTCCACAAATGGCATTAGGTGCTGCACAATAAGAGCAAAAAAACGTAAACAGTCTCACAGACTATGCTTTGGTTTGATTCATAGGCCACATCACATAGCATGCTCGTTACTTCTTGTATTATTTTCCAGGCAGCTCTACTTCTTTCCCGGGAGCAATGTACTTCCAAGATTTGTTTTAACGTACTGAAGAGAGAGGAACGCAGCTGAATATTAGAAGGGTTGCCTTGAAATAAAAGTAATTAGTAATTGTTGAGACAATAAAAATGAACTTAGTACAACCCCATGGATGAGATTGTCCTAACCTTTGTTCCGTCCACTTGTAAATCCACACAAGCACACTTCTTTGATCTAGAGGTAGGACTTTGGTCAAACCTACTTTTCTTGAAGCACACTCCTACCAACTAGACTGACATATGGGAACTAACTAAAAAAATATCGTGTCTAATCCACAAGACTATTGCTTAACGCATGATCTGAAAAAGGTTAATATCTCCATAATCTTTTCCCCAAAAATTAAAAAAAGACTGTATCTAGTGAGTCTCGAACATGAAATCTTCTATCCTTAGATAAATACAACTACAACCTTCGTATGAGCCTTAGAAAGCTGCTTGATGAGAATATATAGTATAACATATTTTTATAACATAATATATTCATTTTTTATCATCTTATTATTGAATTGTATTTTAATATGGATAAACAAACATGCATTGTAAAATTATATATTCTTAACATTTTTCACTATTTATTTTTCATTAAGTTATAGTATATTTTAGTTAACTTGTTCATTTTTATTTAATATGGCACTATAGCATAAACAATAATCTACTACCCATAGATGACAACAATTCTATAACTATTAAATAGAACTTGCAAATGATAGTGAGCAATGACTTTTTTTTTTTTTGAATGTAACATAAAGATCATACTTAGTACACAAATCTCTAGCTTAGCAAAGAATCTGGGAGAAGATAATATCTTAATAGTCTTTTTCCTAACTATCAGAAAGGTTAAATCTGAAAAACCTTGAACCCAATACCTATAGCCCTTGTTTTAAAAGTCATGTCAATTATATAATTTTTAGAATTTATGTAATCAAATATCTAAATATTTAATTTCAAGATTTAAATCAAATAATTGTTAAAAAGGCTCGTAACCTTTGTTAGAGTAAAAATTGAGAAGCAAATAGTATTCTATGCAACGATCACTTTTTGCAAGGCATTGAAACTGTGAGTTAGACTGCACACATCACAAATGGGTTAACACCAAGTTTACCCACTAATACAGTTATGATATCTAGGAGAATGATAGTTTTTTCTAGACCAACTACAAATTTATTTCAACATTTAGATATTATGATTCTTTTAATTCTTTTTTTACTTCAGACTCAATAATGAATTTAGAGATACACATTCATATTATAGATAATAATTCTTTACTTTCTATTTATATTATTAACAAGACTGATTTCAGCATTACAAATAATAATATATCTAAAGTCAATGATTATGAAAAACATTACCTTAAATAATTTTACTTTAATTATATGTAACATGTAAGCGACTTATTTTAAAAATTGTCCTATATACACTTATTTTACAAGGTGTGTATACACTACCACCAAGATTTCAAGCAATACAATCAAACTTATTTGACAAATTACATAAATAATTATATGACCTAAAATAGTCACTAATATCTTAATTCACAATGTTTTCATTGGTCATCACCTCTTTTGATTTTTACATACGAGTAACAAATTTTATTAAAAAGTTCAAATGACATGTGATTCCTTCTTTTTTTTTATAACCACGGGTATATTCATGGATCCAGGCCTAAGGATCAAACTTCAACTATTCCCAAAAGTTGGTAGTAGAGGTATCAAACGGTCCGAGCAGGGTCTATTCAGACACAATGTAGTGTAGTGCACGGGCTCATGCTAGATGCACCCTCGGCACTAGTCATGTCGTGCTAGGTGAACCCTTGGCACGAATCAGGCAGTGCCAGACCGAGCCAGGCAAAGGAATTTCTGCCCTCCTGTCGGGTCGGGCCTAAAAATTTTGGCCCACATTGCGTGCATGGCTGAGGATTTTGGCCCGTATGTTGTGTCTGGCCTGTAATCACGGCACGGGTGACCATGCACCAAGCATGGTCAAGACTAAATGACAACGAGCCGACGCCTGTCAGGTGAGGCTCGGCGAGCCCCAACAGAGCAATGGTGGCACAACAATGCGGCGTCAAAACCCAAATTTTTAAAAAAAAAATTAGGATTTTGGTCCGGCCCGAACCCATGAAGATTTTAGGCCACTAGCCCATATCAGGTCAAACCTACAATGAACCATTCCATGTCAAGCACGGCACACCAGCCCAATTGGGCCCAAAAAAACCAAGCCGTGCCAGCCCAACCTGTTTGTGTTAAGAGGAGGTCTGCTACTAGTTTTTATAATTTTTTATTATTATCTTGTAACATATTCAAGTTGAACTAATTTGCCCAAGGAGCCACCAAGCTATGTTAGGCTACCTATTTTGAAAGTGTGTCAGGCTAACATTGCGGCTTAGCTTATACCATAGAAATTAGGTGTGCCTCTATAAAAAGAGTATCAACCAAAGTAGGTCACTAAAGGCTTGCACTTTTTAGTTCAAGACTTGAAACTCAGAGGGCTAGCACACTTAAGTGCAAGACTTAGAAGCACATGAGGTGCTCTCCCCCCTCCTTTCATGCAGTGATTAATATGCGGTGAACAAGAACCAATCACTTTTCAAGAAGTTTGTTAGCTTACATGGCTAGTCACTTATATTTATGATATTCTTATTATTAAAATGATAAAATATTCAACACAAATAATTTTACCACCTCAATTCTAAAAAAAAATTGATTGACTTGAAAACTCTTACGACATGGATAACATATTCTCTCACTACAATTCATATTGCAACCAACGCAGATCATTCTATTAACTGATTCATATTTTTACGAAAAAAAATGCTATATTTGCTTATATTGCTAGTAATAATTTATGTTTAGTGACTTTAATGTTTTGATTGACTTCAATAAGTTCTTATAATAAATAATACATTTTATCCATATTTATGAAATGTGTGAGGGACACTTAGGCACAAGACTTGGTGGGAGTTCAGGTGCTCCCTCCCTTCCCCACTCCCTCACTCTTTGTATAATCACAAGCAAATATAAACACACGCATGCATGCACGCGCGCACACACACACACACACACACACATATATAGTTTCATATGATATAAGTATATTTAATAATTATTTATTAGTTTTAAATATGTATATATCATCAGAAATTAATTACATTTTAAATAACATTAAGAAAAATTATTATTTTTTAAAAGTATCATGTATCAATATACCATAGAAAGTATAAATGTAAAAGTAGTAAAGCATCATAAAAATTATAAATAACAATAACAAATAATAATAACAAATAACAATAATTAATAAAAATAAACATTTATCATCTAAATCTATAAAATGATTATTAAATTCATCACTACTGACACTCTAATAACATGTATCACATTCCTCCACTATTGAATTAATTATATATATTTTTTCTTTATTAATGAAAGAGAAAATATAGCATCACAACTAGAAGTTATCCCCCCTAGTATAGTAATTGTATTTGAGTTTACTCTAGCAATAGTATTAAACTCAATATGCTTTACTCTATAATAGCTCAAGCAACATTATTTCTTATTATAATCATAAAAGTATCATTTTTAATATAATTGAGGTTGTCAGTACAAATTTTATTTCTTCAAGTAATACAATTATAATACAAATTCTCACATGCTTAATTGACATGCATCCTATTAGATCATCTTCATATATTTTTTTTAATTGTTTGCATCTTATTCTATATTCTATACTAATTTCTCATTCTAAATATTTTTTAATTAAAATTGTGCATTCTCCTTTTCATATGATTAAACCAAATGAGATATCTCTCTCTAATTTAATTCTTTATAAGTACAACATATATATAATTCTTAATTCTCATATTTCTCTTTCTGTCTTTACAAGTTACATCACAAATTCTATATTATGATCATTTTATAAATATTATATCTTGTAATAGCTTGACATTATAACTATAAAACATGGATAATACAATAATTAGTTTATTATATTTTTTTAAACAAAGTATATATTCTACCATCACACACGTGTGACATCAATTTTTATTTTATCCAATTCATATTAATTTTATGATCCATAATTTTTTTTATGTTATTATTTTTTAATTATAAATTCTACATATGAAAAGAAACAATATTTTGAGATTTAAAAAAATTAATCATAATTGAGTTAATTTTTTATTAAAATTATTATTTAAGTTACAAACTAGTTTTTGCATCTTCAATTGACTAATTTTAATTTTTTTACTTTCTAATATCTTTTGGTATGTATTTAATTTTCAACCTAAATATTTACTTGTTTTATTGACTAGGATAATATATTTCTAAATAATATGCACCGAGATATCTCTTCCAAAAAATAATTTGCATACTTGTCAAAAATCAAAATAAAGAAATATAAGCATATACTTCAAGTTAATCTTTAATCAAATTTTATTAAAATTAATAATTATTTGATATCATTCTCACAAATCTAACACTCCTATCATGCATATTTTTGATAATATCAATATAACAAATAAAATATTTTTTTCTTTTAAGTACTACCTTGTTAGCTCTTGAGAAACTATATCATATTTCTTCGCTAAATTAATAAAGATTATATACAAATATTTTAATTTTCTTTATATACAAACAACAATGTATCATTTTTAACCACAATTATCATTTAGATATCTATGAAAATTCATATCTTTCCTTCCAATCTTTCATTTGATTACCCAATATTATCACTATTGGCTATCAAAGGTATCAAATCAATTATGTTTCATAAATTATATTCTCTCTTCCATACTCATTTATACTTAATATAAAAGATAATAATTGAAACTCCATTTTTATAAATGTTCTTTTTATTCTATCATTTACATCATTAAATCATAAATATTTCTTAATTTTTTTTTTTAACTCCAAACAAAACTCAATATGCAAATTATATGAAAATATTAATAATTCAACAAATATGCAAAAGGATGTAATTATTTTAATAAAAAATAATGTATTGATTAAATTAAACAAAATTAAATAATTACCATGATAGTTTGATATTCTTAGTTATACTAATAAATTCTTTTCAAATAATCTTTTGATGTTCATCTATAAATTTAATTCTATCAAATTTTTTTCTTGCTTTATAGAGATTTCTGTCATTCACATTACACATTTATAACAGACACCAATAAGCTTTGAATCAAGCATTATTTTTGATTTTTTATAAGAGAAACGAGTTCCACTAATACCTTGTTGCTTGTAACACCTATGAAGTCAAATCTCTCTTAAACTTTATTCATTGTTTCATAAATATATTAGTCTTTCAATAAAACATCATTTATCTCATCAATCAAGTATATTAGAAGAAAAAAAATAATAATTTAACTATTTAAACAAAACAATGATGATTCAAATTAAAAAACACCACCAATTTTATTACTTCTAATCTTTTTACTATGGACAAATAAATTTGAACTAATATACATAAATCTTAAATCATATTTTTTCTTGTAAACATCTTAATTAAATCATCTAATATTCTAGTTGTTTTTTCTAGCAAGCATCCTTCTCTTGGTTTGTCAAAGTATTTTGTCTCTATCATTATATATTTTAAAAAATCACCAAGTTTGCATTGCACTTCATTTTTTTTTTAACAAAATTAGATTCCAATAGTATCTAAAATTTTAGTTGCATGTTAAGTCAATAAACTAGTATCTCTCTTAATTTCTATTCATTATTACATAAATGTAGTCTATCAAAATATTTTTCTGATCAATTAAGCAAATCATACAAATAAAAGATTAAACATATTTAAGCAAAAAACTATAGTGATCTAGAATAGAAACATAAAATATGTGCTCGGCAACTTTTTTCCTTCTACTCTTTTATATATGTACTAACAAATTTAAACCAACAATTATGACGACCCATGAGCTACTACTATACATGTACTAGAAAAAAATATTCTTTTTTTTTCAAATGAGCTAGCATAAGGAAAACAAATTATAAACCAAGTCTTTTTGGACAAGTATACATATAACAATATATTAAAATGCATAGATCATTGTATGTTTGATGTTGAGTAATTTTGTAATATCCTCTAGCATCGATTCTATATGTGTGGGAAAAGTTTTTTTGATATGAATATAAATATTTAAATTCCAACAACCTTCTCATATGACATTGAATATTAATAAATTAGAAAACAAATCTTAAAGATGAAAAATGTAACATTAAAATAAACAAAAATTCTTAAAATTTTATTTGGTCATCATATAATTTAAAATATTATAATGATTTGAATAATGTTCAAACATTCTCATCTTGTCTTACTTAGTTGTTAAATATTAAAATATTTTTCTTTTATTTTTAATAAATAATAAAGTTAAATGAAACAGCTCATGACATGTAGAGTCCAATTAGTGGAGATGCTGAATGTGCACTTCCTTGAGGGAGCAAGTTCAATCCTTACTAGCTACACCTATGAGCATAAGAATGGGGATAGCTCTGCTCTCACACCGAGACCTCAGTTGCCAATCTAGTCCAAGGAAACATCAAATTAAAAAATATCAATAAAGTATATATAGATGGTTTTTATTTTTTTATCTAAATATCTTTCATCTAATTTTTTCTACACGTGTATTTTTATTTTAATTTTTTTAATCATGTACAATATCATTCATTCTCCAACATATTTAGACAAATTAAATATTTTCTAATTAATTTAAATTCTCCAGCAAAATATCACTAATGACTAAGTTTATATTCATTTTTTTACTTTTTTTAAATTAAATGTCCATTTATTTTTAAGCTCACATCTCATATAAGTCCATTTCATTGATGTCAAATATGAGGGCATTTTTGAACATTTGTGCATCATCAATGAACATTGCATAAGTCCACATTGTCTTGCCCAAGTCAAAATGTAACTTCAGCAAGAAGTAAATGTAAATATACACAAAGGTAAGTAAAAATCTACTTTTAAAAAATATTCTAAAAGCTCTTGAATAATTTTTAAAGAAGCAAGTGATATATGTCAAGGAAAAGCAAACCTTGTGGGCCTCCTCTATAGTCAATAGTCATTACTATTATCCCTAAACTTGATTTGATAAAATTGAGTTTTTTGTTTATTATTTTTTTGTTATCTTACTTGTTTTGGAGGATCCAATTTGTGAGCTACCCCAAACTATATATATATATATATAATACACACATTTGGTCATATTGGATAAAAAACAAAATATAATTCTCAATTAATAATATTTTCTATGTTTTTTGACTTCTCTCTCTCCAATGCATATTATGAAGTATGAACCCTAAATAGTAGTTTTACATGGTATCAGAAAGTAATTTTCTATGAATGAGCCCCGACGTTGTGGTGCATGAGTGATGTCGAACCTTTAGAACTATTGGCGACTATAATCACCAAAAGTTGCAATGACAATGATAGCACCTTTGTACTGTAACAATGAGATACCCACGTACAATATGTGTTTTAGATTTATTTATTAGACATCAAGTCGTTGGACATCGAACGACATTTTTTTTTGGATAAAAAATTAACTTTGTCGACAACGGGGTGGTGGCGCAGCAGAGACAATACAGAATCGTTATTGACACCACTTCTTGAACCAATTTTTTTTTCTGTTTAAGGGAACTTTGTACCCTACTATCTAGGGCATCCCACGTTTGGCAGGGCATCCCCTTGGGATCCTCTTGTATGGGCTAGCCTAATCAAAGAGGAGCCCGAATTTCTGTTTTAAAAAAATTCATTCTTTTTGTATCTTTGTTTTTGGGTAGTTCAACCCACATTTGTGTGGCACCCCCATGGTATTTATGTGTAAAGAAACCAATAAATTATTTGTTAAAAAAATTGACTGATTTTATATTTTGATTATTTTACTTTTATGTAAAGGCATGCAATATGATAATTCAAAATGATTTAAATCAATATGATCATTATAGATAACCCAATAGAAATTAACAGTGAATATATATTTACTTTGGACTACATCAATGAGAGTATAGTTTGTGGCTCAATGATACGTAGATCACTTATTGAAAATTTTATCTAAATTTGAGATTAACCAGTGGATGCAATATTAACACACAACAACTAGTATATAAGTGGTAATTAATTAATTCTAGTATATTCAATCCCAATGTATTTGGCTCTTTTGAAACTTATAAGAGAATTTATGATATGATCGCTTCGATGTATTCTCCATGGAGAAACCATTTATATAATATTATTACTTAGCTGTGAAAGTGTAGATTAATTGACCAAGATGAAATAACTCATTATAAGACTTGAATACAAATACGAGAGATGATTATTGATATAATATTAATATTAACTAATTAGACAATATAAGACTTTAATTATTTACGTGCATTCATTAGGAAAGCAATATACTATATTGCGAATATTTACGTGCATTCAAGAGGCTACAACAATACCTAGGTCAAGTGAATGGCATGATTAGTTATAGTATTATAACATATTTGACACACATTAGTGATGGGAGAGTTAAAAAGCTTAACATGGGTATAACGAGAGGTAAAAAGACAATGGTGACTTGTTCTTTCTGTGAGATGTCTGGATATATTCGAGGTTCATAATTTTTCAAAATTTAAATTTGTACAGCATACCACTATACCTACTTAGATTGGATTTTTTACCACCACATCCACTGGAGATGTGATGTTTTCTCAAGAGGAATACTCCAAACCATGTTCTTTGAGTATCACTAAATCAAATATGTCTGCATCCATTGTACTTTCTACTTACCACCTTACTCCATTATATTGGGTAGTAGATTTAAAGTCAAATACTCATATTATAGAAAACCACATTATTTTTATTTTTTTTATATAACCTAAAATCATATGTATTATCATGGTCAATAGGACCATTGTATGGGTCGGGGAACATAGCAATGTCAAAGTTTGTCACTTTCTTTTGGCTTATATTTTATATGTATCAAAATTTCATTATAATTTATTCTATGTCATTTGTTTTATAAGGAAACAAGGCTAAAACATTGTTTTTTGTCTTTTAATATTTTTATGCATAATCATCATCTAGACAGATAGTTTGTATTTATACTGCTTGACTTATATAAGTCCTTCTAGATGCAATACTATTATTTATCCAATAATAATTCACTCTTAACCATATATAATAATTTGAAATATTTTATTATCTTTGTTAATAATTATAATCAAATTACGTAATTATAAATATTAAAAAAAAATCTTAATTTTTTTATTTTTATAAAATTTTATGAAAAAAATAAAAATTCAATTTAATATAATTATAACATTAACATATTGAAAAATAATAATATGCTTAAGTATACTTACTAAATTTTTTATTTCTTTCAAAAATATAAGAAGGTTCATTAGATATTAAATACTGGTACTCTTGTATAGAATAAGATAACTAAGAGAAAGAATCAATATCTAGTTGAGATAATTAGAATACTATTACTTCATATGAGTATGCCTAAATATTTTTTAGAGAAATGGTATTAAACTACTAACTTAGTGATCAATTGAATATCATCCTTTATGCTCTCAAATCATATCTCATTCCAGCTCATATATCTTGAAATCTTTCACTTAAGATTTTTGAGTATACTTATTTTGTTCATGATCTCTCCATATAGATAAAAGTTAGCTACAAATGTCATCAAATATGTCTTTAGTTGGAACTCTAGCATTCGAAAGGGATATAAGTATTATTCATTAGAATCTAAGAGAGTTATTACATGTATCAACATCAAGTTCTTTGAGGACAAGTCTTTTTTTTAGAACTAGATTCAAAAAATATGCTTTCAGGTAGAGGTGTCAAACGGGCCGGCCCAGCACGGCACGGCCCGTTTTTCACAAGCACGGTCGTGCCACCGTGCCGTGCCCGGCACGGCACGGTCAGTTAAAGGCAGGCACGGCACGGCCCGTGGGCACGGCAAGGCCGTGCCGTGCCCGGCACGCTCGGGCACGCCTTGCCACTCACTGGCCAGGCGAGGCGGCACGGGCACACGGCAGGGCAAGCGGGGCGGATGCCGCAACGTGGGACCGGGTCAACCGGGGTCCGGGGTCCGGGTCCCGGGAGGCCAGCCCTAAATGGGAGATTACAAAATTTTTTTTTTTAATTTTTTATTAAGTTACTGAATACTGTATATACTTTAGAGTATTAGTAATAATTAAAAAATATAATTTTTTGTAAAAAATATAACATTTAAAATTAAATAAAACAAAAAAATATTAGAAAAAAAATTTTTTTTTTTTCAATTAAGTTTAGCTTTTTTTATTATTATAATTTATTAATTATATATTAAAATTTAAAGTTATTAAATTTTAAAATAAAATTTAAATGGTAAAATAATAAATAAATACATTAAGTTAGTAAAAATTTTAATTAAAAAAAATTAAACTACACAAATGAAAAATTACCATTAATGCTTTTGAAACCAATAGTCCGAACAAAACAAGTATAAGTTTCAACACAACGTATGGAACAAAGTACAAACAAAGCGTATAAATAAAATAAATAAAATAAATAAAAAAACATCGAAAAAAAGAGCAGATGAGCATCAATCGTCAAGCGGCATATCATGAGAATCATCAGCCGCAACATCAAGATCAGTATCATATGGGTCATCATCATCGGCAATCAGCTCCTCCGCCATCGTAGTGGATGTGCATGCGACTGCAGTGTCTGTCACAGTCCCAGCTTCAGCATGATCACTGATGCTAAATCTCGATTCCTCTCAATCCTTCAAACATGCCAAGGCCTCAACCATATATGGACGTAATCTCGATCTCCTATCCGAAATCACGTTCACCACAACAGAAAAAGCAGACTCCGATCCTACGCTCGACACCGGAGAAGTCAGTAGATCTCGTGTCATCCTAGATAGCACGGGATAGGCGGACTCATATGATTTCCACCACTGTAATAAATCAAGATTCTTATTGTCAGAAGGTGATAGGATTGAGCAGTAATCGGTATCTAAATACCGAGACAGCTTGCTCCTATGTGAAGGTCCACCCCTACGTTTCCCTCTCGCTAGGTTAATGGAATAATCGTCATCTCCGAATAAGGTATCAGTGTCCGTACTCACAGTCTCACCACCACCACCACCACCATACCTAGTATCGTAGTATGTGAACAGGTCTGTCAACTTCTCGTAAATGAACCCTTCAGGTGGCTCTTCCAGGTTCATGCACGAGGAAATGAAAGTCAGGGTGTTTTCAGCCCCTTCCACCTTAGCCCTAGGGTCCATGCATGCTGCGAGGCAATAAAGAGATGGAATAGTGGACCAATACTTCAGGTACTTGGTCTCCATCTCTGCAACCATATGGCTAAGCGTCGGGTCCGCTCGATACTTCCTAAACATGCTACTAATGTTGCATATGCAACGGAGTGCAATGCAAGTGGTGGGCGTATAAACCGACGAACACATGTTCGTTGTGTCATAAAATATCTTCAGGAATTTCATTTATGAAATTCCTGAAGCCCAGTCAATGTCGTCAATAATAAGTTCGCCACTCTTACTATTGACGTAGTCGGATATCACGTGTTCGTATCCAACACATGATTCCAACATCAGGTACGTGTAATTCCAACGATGTCTCACATCTGATTGGAATTTCTTCTTCTTAAGATTCGCAGACAAACAGAAATTACCAAACTCTTGTAATTTGCGAGAAGTGCGAATATACTTAAGTGCATTGCGTATATTTTCCAACGCGGGGGAACACACCTTCATACCCGCTTGAACTATCAGGTTAATCACATGACACATGCATCTGACATGAAAGATCTCTCCTAAAGGTGCGTCTCTAATATTCCTAACAAACATATTGATCGCTACTCCATTATTCGCAACATTATCGAAAGTGACACTAAAAATTTTATTTTGAATTTTATATTCCCTAAATATTTTCATCATACACTCAAAAATGGCCGGGCCATCATGAGGATGAAGAATCTCAGTGAATCCTAATATTTTTTTATTGATTGTCCAGTTAGAATCTACATAATAACTCGTGAGACATGCATAAGAAGAATCATCGTGATATGTCCATATATCAGACGTCACGGACACCACTCCACTAAATGCCAAAAATTCCTTAATTATTTTATGTTTTTCTAACTTATATATCTTTAGTATGTCACTCCTAGATGTGGACCTAGGAATCCTACAATAGGATGGCTGAAAATAAGTCTGCATGATGCGCACTACCCTCGGATCTTCCGAAAATCTGATCGGAAGACCCATCAATGTGATGAGCCTGGCCATGCCGTCCCTACCCAACTCGCTGGAGTATACGAAGGGAGTAAACTTTGAGACTGAACTAGATCCAGTCTCAAAAAATGTAGCGCCAAGTTGGGTTTGCCTAGGATCTAAGGGTCCATGTTTTTTGGAGCATATTTCAGCATGCCTCTTGAGGTGCCCAGTCCCACATGTACTCTTGCATGTTAAAAGTCTCATACAATATTTGCACTGTGTCATTTCAAGTTCCTCACCCCTAACATCTACTTGTGTTATGATTTTAAAATGTGTCCAAACTACAGAAGTCCTCCTAGTTTTTTGTTTTTTAAAACTTTGGGCAGAGACGACAGGAGAAACCAAAATTTCAGGAGCCACGGACGTCTGTGTAACACTAACATTTTCATTTTCTAAATTTAAATACGTGTCAGGTGTATTTGTCATTTTTTAATTTTCGTAAGTTTTTCTAGAGAGAGAAGCTTTAGAGAGAGAAAGTACAAAAAAACGTAAAATATATTACCTGGTAAAAGCAATGAGGTCACTCACGTGCAAGGTGCACCGCAGGAAGCTCTGATGTTCAAAACTCAAGTTGAGTTTCACGAAAATCCAAGCCGAAATGAAAATCACGAGGACCGAGAGAGAGATGCACGGTTTATGTGAGAGAGAAAAAATATTGAGAGGTTTTATGTTTTTGAAAAACATAAATGTTATAGGGAGGGGGGTAGATTTTATAGGCTAAATAAAGTTTTTTTTTATAAAAAAAAATATTTTTTTATTATTTTTTTGAATTTTTTTAATATATTTAAGGGGCAGAATCACGAGGACGGTTGGATTCTGCCCCCTAGCCGTTGGAGGTGAATCCAAGGGCTGAAAATCGCTCAAGTTTGAATTTTTTTTTTTGCCGTTGGAAATGCTCGGATCGGACTCAGGAGTCTGGTTTCGACAGAAAAGACCGCGGGTCGGGTCTGTTTGGACCCGACCCGCGGTCTTTTTACCGGGGGGGGGGGGGGGGGGGCCGGATGGGTCACGACTCACAAGGCGTGAGTCGTGACTCACGACTCACGCCATGGCACGCGTGGCACGCCGCCAGTGCCACGCGTGCCTGCGTGAACCGGCACGGGATGGACCCGTGCCGGCGTGCCGGGCCAGGCACGGCACGGCACGCGATTTTCTTCACCCGGGCACGGCACGGGCCCGAGCACGGTTTAAGAACGTGTCGTGCCTCGTGCTAGGCCGGGCCGGCCCGGCACGTTTGACACCTCTACTTTCAGGCATTATAATAATAGGCTCATTTCCTTGCTTAATGGTTATTCCCAATGGGAAAGTAATGACTCACCATGCTCGTGTGCTTATATCTAATATGATTAACATGATTGATTTTGAATAGAATAGTAACACCTCTCATAGGATAATATTCCTAGGATAAGAATCTAAAATAGGTATCCCACTAGACACGAGATGTGCATTTCAATAAAAGAGAAAGATGAAAAATAAGAAACTTGATAATGTCAATCTAAAGTATTCACTAGACAAATACATCCACAATCCATTCAAGATAAATTTTTTATCATATGAGTTGATCTATCTTGAAGTAATGATCTAAACATTTTAATTATATTATGAAAAAAAAGGACATATTCTACTCAATATCTTTTATCTTGAGTACTTTTTATTCATATTTTAGTATTACATATTCAAACTTTTTATTATCACTTGATAGTTTAAAATCTATTTACTCTTTCTGAGATACTCAATCATCTACAATGACAACATGCTATTTTAAAAGAATTAAATTAAATATGATCTCATCTAACTATACATAAAGTCTAGTCCCAAAACTAATAGGCAATAAGTCTATAATGGGATGAAGATAGGTGTACACATGAGATGATACGTAAGAAAAAAATTAATCAATTCATGACTAGGTTAGTAATGAGAAATTTTATGCAGGCCTATAACATTGACTTTAGAATACTCTCTCAGGTGACCAAAATAGTCGTTATTAGGTTACTATTTTTTATTATAGCATCACACATATAGATTGAATATTAACTAGATATACGGAATGTATTCATTCATGATGATCTAGATGAAAAATTATTCATACAATAATTATTGAAGTTTACTATTCATAAGAGTATAAGTATAGTATACAAATTACAGGATATATTTTATAACCTAAAGCAATCTCCTATAACATGGTTTAGTAAATTTTTTTAGTATTTACTACATTTGATTTAAAGAGATGTAGGTTAGAAAATTCATATTTCTTCCAATATAAATCAAATATTTAAGTATGTGATACTAATTATATATATTGATAATATTTTTATTTCAAAAGATGATTAATTATGTCCCAATTAAAATTATTTCTATATATTAAATTTTCAACAAATGATTTATGACGTCTGAAATATTTTCTTGATATAAAAATCATATACTCATAAGATATGACTTTTCTTTCTCAAAAAAGATATACTTTAAATATTTAATGACGTAGATAGGACTAATGATGCATCTACTGACTTACTATTTGATCTGAGTATAAATTTATTTATAAATATTACCTCATTAATTAATTCTATTAGATATAAGATGATCATATAAAAATTAAACTATTAAATAATAACTAAGCTAGATATTACTTAAGATGATAGTATATTTAATTATTTATTAGACTCTCCTAAACATATACCAATGGATATAATATTTAGGATACTCAAATATACAAAGAAGACTCCATAATATAAGATTATATTTAAAAATTATGGATAGAATCAAATAGATATATTTTTTAGATTCTAGTTGGCTCATACAATTACAGATAGAAGATCTGACACAAATTTTTATATTTTTTTTACAAGTAACTTTATCTCCTAAAAGAATAAGAGATAGATCATTATTTTAAGATTCAATATAAAAATATATTACAGAACTATAACATCAACAAATTATAAGCTCTAGTAAACTAGTGACTTCTTGAAAAAGTTTTATCACCAATTCAAAAACTAATAATATTTTATTATGATAAACAGACAAACCAATACATTACAGCTAATCCGATATTCCACGAGCAGGCCTAATATATTGAGAATAATTACTTCCTTCAAGAGAAAATCTAAGTTGGTTCAATTATTTTATGATTATATCTTTATATTATTTTAAAATTCAATATAAATATATAGTACAAAGTTATAACATCAACAACTTACAAGTTCTAGTGAACTAGTCACTTCTTGGAAAAGTTTTATCACTAATTCAAAGAGAAAAACCAATAATATTTTACTATGATAGCAGGCAGGCCAACATATTACAGCTAACCCAATATTTCACAAGCAGACAAATCATATTGAGAATAATTACTTCATTCGAGAAAAAATATAGGTTGGATCAATTATTATATCCTATATACCTACTAGCAATTAAATTGTAAATATCTTCACAAATACTCTCAGAGGACCAGAAATTACTTTACTCTGTCAAACTTGATTTATGATATATATACCCTGACTTGAAAAAAAATATTAAATTTTTTATTTTTTCACGGACTTATTTGTTTGGACGCACCTAACTTCTGGGCTATCCCAAACCATATATATATGATCATGTTGAATAAAAAACAAAAAAAAATATTTTTCTCAATTTATAACATATTTTTCTCTACTTTCTGACTTATCTTCTCTCTCCATTGTGCACCCCAAGCCCTAAACAATAACTTTACTGATAGCATGAGAACTAAAGAGAGTAAATTACTCTCTTAATCAATAATTATATTAAAATTATATAAATACAGACACTTGCAACATCTAATTCCTACCAGCATTACAATCAAAAAACCTCCCAAAAATACTAAGTACTCCATCATACAAGTAGCATCATGTAGGCCCAACCTTCGTATGGATAAAGATCACCAGTGTAAAATTTCAAAAAAATCCAACAGAAAAAGTTGACTTAATGTATTATACACAAATATATAACAATACATAATGGTGATTATCATGTTTTAACAACTCAAGGCATTAGTTTGGGTGAATTAAACATGAACTTTGTCAAAGAATCAAAATTACATGTAGGTTGGAATATGAATCTAATAATTATCAAGGGCAATGCCCCAAATCTGTCATTGAAATGAAATCATAACAATTTGCATCAAAAGGTTGACCACCTATGAGACAAATTCAAAACACATTAGCATAACTAACAAGGTTGGGGTAGCTACTAACATGAGCTTCCATGATAATTAAGACACTAGCCCAAATTTCAATGAAAAATGATATACACACTGCAAATATAGCAGAATAGTTATCCATATGAAGCACGCCAAGCCATCCTCATGAACCTTCACATAACATCGATCACCAAAATAACACTAGAATACAGAACAGAGTAAACAGAATAATTAATGAATATAGCTAAGGCATAGCATAATTAATCAAGAACTATGATCTTGACTACTCCACAGATAAGATTAATGATACGGAAAATGCATTCGTATTGAATATAGCTAACCGTGAGTCTTCATGCGATCCCAATTCCTGGCACAAATCAACAGATCACAGCATGAGAAAAATCAACAGAAAATTGGAACTCCTGGTGATTCGTATTAAATATGGCACTTGATGCGAAAAGAAGAATAGATGCCCAATTTTCATGACACGGAATATTTCACGACGCTTATATTCAAGGAATGCATTTTTTTTTCCATCTCCAAACGAGAGTTTATGAAATTTGTAACTTTCTGATACGGTCTCCCTCTCAAAATACATGCTTTTGGCATCGGTGATAAAACACCCAAATGGAAAATTGTACATTTAAAATTCTGTGTACCCAGTGTGTACCTGAAATAGCGTTGGTTTGAGGATGAGCGAGAGAAAGAAAAGAATTGGCGTGAAAGCTGTTTCCAAACATCTGCTCTCCCTCACCATCCCAGCCAGCAGACCGGCTTTCAAGTGGCAACGACGAGGCACGGCACATGTCGTTGGCAACTAAACCGAAAATCTAAAATAAATGTATTATCAATTATCTCATTTGATGAACATCACATTCATGTCTTATTGTAATAATAATAATAATAATAATATTATTATTATTATTATTATTATTATTATTATTATTATTATTATTCTTTTTCTTTTTCAATTTATTCTTATTCTTCACCCCTATTTTATTCTTCATCATTATCATCATCATTTTCTTCTTATCCTCCTCCTTATTCACGTTTTTTTTTGGCTTGGTTTTCATCTTCTTTGTATTATTATTATTATTATTATTATTATTATTATTATTATTATTCATTTTTTTTTCTTCTTCAACTATTTTTTCTTTTTTTTTATTCTTCTAAATCATTTTTTTTTCTTTTTTTTCCTCTTCTAATTCTTCGTCTTCTTTTTATTTCTTCTAATTCTTCTTTTTCTTATTCTTCTAATTCTTCTTTTTCTTATTCTTCTAATTCTTCTTTTTCTTATTCTTCTAATTCTTATTTTTATTATTATTCTAATTATTATTATTATTATTATTATTCTTTTTCTTCTTATTCTTCTTCTTGTTTTAATTCATATTCTTTTTTTTCATCATCATCATCATATTATTCTTCTAATTCTCATTCTTTTTTTTCATCATCATATTCTTCTTTTTGTTTTCATCTTCTTTTTCATCATTATTATTATTATTTTATTTTATTTTTTTTTTCATTTTTTTCATTTTTTTTCTTTTTTTTCTTTTGATGTTAATTCTTCTTCTTGTTTAATTGCGCTTCTTCTTTTTTTTTTCTTCTTTTTCATCTTTTTCTCCTTCTTTGTTTTTTTATTCATGTTGTTTTACTTCGTCTTCTTCTTTTTTGTTCTTATTTGTCTTCTTCATTATATTTATCTTTTTCTTTGACATCATGTTCTTCTTCTTTGTTTTCTTTGCTTCGTCTTTTTTTTCATCATCATATTCTTATTCTTTGTATTCTTATTCTTCGTTTTCTTCTTTTTCTTCATCTTTTCTTTATATTATTCTTTATTTTTTTTTCAACATCATCATCATCTTATTGTTCTTATCATTCTTCTTCTTCTAAATCTTATTCATATTCTTTTTTTATCTTTTTTATTTTTTTTATCCTTTTTTTCTTTTTTTTTCTTTTTTTTCTTTTTTTTCTTTTTTTTCTTTTTTTTCTTTTTTTTCTTTTTTTTCTTTTTTTTCTTTTTTTTCTTTTTTTTCTTTTTTTTCTTTTTTTTCTTTTTTTTCTTTTTTTTTCTTTTTTTTCTTTTTTTTCTTTTTTTTCTTTTTTTTCTTTTTTTTCTTTTTTTTCTTTTTTTTCTTTTTTTTCTTTTTTTCTTTTTTTCTTTTTTTTCTTTTTTTTTTTTTTTTTTTTTTCTTTTTTTTTTTTTTTTTTTTTTATTTTTTTTCCTTTTTTTCCTTTCTTCTTCTTTTGCTTCTTCATCTGATTCTTTTTTTTTCATCATCATCATCATCATCTTTTTCTTCTTATTTGTCTTATTCATTCTTCTTCCTTTTTTAGCTTATTTTTCTTCTTTATCATCTTTTTCTTCCTCTTCTATTTTTCTTTTTCATTATTTTTTTCTTCTAATTATTCTTTTTCTTATTATTATTATAATTCTTCTTCTTATTCTATTCTTTTTCTTCTTCATCCATCATCATCATCATCATCTTCTTCTTCTTCTTCTTCCTCTTCTTCTTTTCTTTTTCATCATTTTTTTTTCTTCTTATTCTTATTCTTATTCTTCTTGTTGTTATTATTATTATTATTATTATTATTCTTCTTCTATTTCATCATTATCATCATCATCTTATTATTATTATTATGACTATTTATTATTATTATTATTATTATTCTTCTTATTCTTCTTTTTATTTATTCTACTTATTTTCCTTCTTTTTCTTCTTGTTTTTTTTTCTCTTATTCTTTTTATTATTCTCTTATTTACTAGCATCTTCTTTTTCTTATTTTTCATCTTATTGTTCTCCTCCTTATTTTTCATCTTATTGTTCTCCTCCTTATTTTTTCTTTGTTTTTCTTCTTATTCTTCTTCATCTAATTACACTAATTCTTTTTTTTCTTCTTATTCTTTTTATTCTTCTTTTTCTTCTTCATCTTTTTCATCTTTTCTTCTTTTTCTTTTCTTCTTAATCTTCTTCTCCTTCTAATTCTTTTTATTCATCTTCTTTTTATACTTATTATTGTGCTTCTTCTTTTGCTTCATCATCATCATCATCTTCTTCTATTTCATCTTCTACTTCATCATCATCATCATCATCATAATCATCATCACATCATCACTTTCTTTTTCTTCATCTCTTCTTCTTCTTCTTCTTCTTAGTTTCTTCATCATCGTCATCATTTTTTTTTCTTCTTCTATTTTTTTTTCTTCTAATTTTTTTCTTATTATTATTATTCTTCATCATCATCATTTTCTTCGTCTTCTTTTTTTTTCTTCTTCTTTCATCATCATCATCATCATCTTCATCATCATCATCATCTTCTTCTTCTTCTTTTTTATTCTTTGTCTTCATCTTTATCTTCTTGTTCTTTTTAATATTCATGTTCTTCTTATTCTTATTCTTTTTATTCTCCTTCCTAATCTTCTTATATTTCTTCTTCATCTTCATAATAATAATAATAATAATAATCTTCATCATCATCATCTTCTTCTTCTTTGTCTTCATCATTATCATAATCATCATCATTATCATAATCATCATCATTATCATCGTCATCTTCTTTTTTCATCATCATCATCTTCTATTTATTATTATTCTTTTTCTTCTTCAGCTTTTTCTACTTCCTCCTTTTCTACATCCTCATCTTAAGCTTCTTCACCTTTTTCTTCTCTGGATTATTCTTCTTTGTCTTCTTCTTCTTATTCATCATCATCATCATCATCTTATTCACCTACTTTTTCTTCTTCTTCTTCTTTTATTTCTTCTTTTCTCCATTTTTTTCTTATTCGTCTTCTTCTTTTTTTACTTATTCATCTTCTTCTTGTTGTCTTTCTTTTTATTCTTATTTTTTTTTCTTCTTGGTATTCTTTTATTGGTATTCTTCTTCTTGGTCCTCTTCTTCTTGGTTTTCTTATTCTTGGTATTCTTTTTCTTTTTATTATTATTATTCTTCTTTTTCTTATTCTTCGACTTCATATTTTTTTCTTCATTGTCATCTTCTTATTCTTTTTCTTCTATTTCTCCTTCTTCTTTTTCTACTTCTTACTCTTCTTCTTGTTCTTCATCATCATCTTCTTATTCTTTTTCTTCTTATTCTTTTTCTTCTTTTTCTTCTTTTTCTGTCTTCTTCTACTACTACTACTTCTTCTTCATCTTCTTTTTATCATAATATTCTACTTTTTATTCAGTTTCTTTTTCTTCTTCTTCTTATTCATTATCATCATCATCATCATCATCATCATCATCATCATCATCTTCATCTTCTTCTTCTTCTTTTTGTTCTTCTTTTTTTTATTCATATTCATCATTATATTTTCCTTCTTCTTGTTTTTTTTCTTCTTATTTTTTTTATTCTTCTAATTCTTTATTTTCTTTTTCTTTTTCATTTTCTCCTTCTTATTCTTATTCTTATTCTTCTTCATAATCATATCATCACCATCATCATCATCTTCTTCTTCATTTTCTTCCCCCCTATTATTATTATCATTATTATCTTCTTCTTCTTCTTCTTCTCATTCTTATTTTCTCTTTCTTTTTCTTTTTATTCTCCTTCTTATTCTTATTCTTCATAATCTTTTTTCTTCGTCTTCTTGTTCTTCTTCTTCGTCATCAACATCATCATCATCATCATCTTCTTCATTTTCTTCATCATCATCATCTTCTTATTCTTCTTAATCTTCTTCTTTATCTACTTCTTTTTCATCATCATCATCATCATCTTCTTCTTTATTCTCTACTTCTTCTACTTTGTCTTTTTCTTATGTTCTTCTTCATCTTCTTATTATTTTTCTTATTCTTCTTCTTTGTCTTATTATTCTTAATATTCTTTTTCTCTTTATTCTTTTCTTCTTTTTCTTATATTCTTCATCTTCTTCTTTGTCTTCTTCTTCTTCTTTTTTTTCTTCATCATTTTTTTATTAATCTTCTTTTCTTATTCTTCTTATTCTTCTTATTCTTCTTATCATTCTTATTCTTCTTATTCTTCTTATTCTTATTATTCTTCTTATTCTTCTTCTTCTACTTCTTTCTTCATTTTTTTCATCATCATCATCATTTTCTCCTTCATATTCTTCTAATTATTATTATTTTTCTTATTCTAATTCCACTTCTTCTCTTTGTTCTTCTTCTTCTTATTCTTTTTTTTTCTTAATGTTCTTCTTTTTATTAATCATCAACATCTTCGACTACTACTACTACTGCTACTACTACTACTTCTTATTCTTCTTTTCTTCTTATTCTTCTTTTTCTTCTTTTTCTTCTTTTTCTTCTTCTTTTTCTTTGCCTTCTTCATCATCATATTCTTCTTCTTTTTCTTCTTCCTCTTCTTCTTCTTCCTCTTCTACTTCATCTTTTTTTTTCTTTTTTTTCTTCTTTATATTCTTCTTCTTAATCTCCTTTTTTCTTGTTTTTCTTTTCATTCTTCTAAATTTTCTTATTCTTCTTTTTTTATCTTATTATTATTATTCTTATTCTTTTTCTTATACTTATTATTATTATTATTATTATTATTATTATTATTCTTCATCTTTTTCACCCACTTCTTATTCTTTTTTTTATTCTTCTTTTTATCTTTATTTCTTATTATTATTATTATTATTCTTTTTGTCCTCTTTTTTTCTTATTCTTCTTTTTTATCATAGTATTCTTATTCTTCATATTTTTCTTCTTCGTATTCTTCTTTTTATTCTTCATCATCTTCTTGTTTTGCTTCTTTGTCTTTTTATTAGTATTCTTTTTCTTCATCTTCTTCTATTACTTCTTCATAATCTTTTTTTTTCTTCTTCATCTTTTTGTGAAATTATGAAAAAAAATGAATAAATAATTAACATGATTTGGTTTTTGGGAAAAATGGGTAAAATGGTAATCTTAAGGAAAAAAACCTGAAAACCATAGAACCTTGATGATAAAATGGATGTCGTTATCGAATTCGTCTTTGAAAATATAGCTACGGTGTCGAATTTCACTAAATTTTAAGAAAGTCAGAATTTAGTTATATTTTATTTATTTAAATAATTATTAGAATATTTATGAAAAAAAAAATTACAAGTAACCTGAGGAAGGTGCCACGACGCCTGCACATGGCTGGACATGCGTGAATGAGGTCTAGCCAATGGTCCAGGTGTCAAACAAAGAAAAAAATTAATTAATTAATTATTAATAATAAATATAAATAAAAAAAAATGTCTGGAATCTACAAAATGGGATAACGTCGGAGAAAAAAAAATGCTTCGACAACAAGATATAGTACAGAATGAAAAAATAAATAAAAATATCTGTTAATTTTCTTTTGATCATAATGGATTATTCTGTAGTCGGAATAGAATAGTCCAAGAACTAAAGTTACTCTACACGAAGAGATCTTCAAGTTGATATCAAATTTATAAAGTTTTCGTGAAATTTTCTGAAAAGTAGTTATTTTCTCTTAACAACATTTCTTTCTTTTTAATGGATATAAATGATCATGTTTTATATTTTAATTCGAATTATTAGAAATTTTATTGGAAATGATTAATTGGTAAAAAGTTTTGGTATTTCGTTTAGTAAAAATTAGTGTAGTACGAATTTGATTTGGATTGTAAAAAATGTGTCTGAAACATCGGTTAAATCGGAAATGACATAATCGTATTTCATGTACATGGGAACATTCCATACACATGGGTGGGTTCATGATATATATATATATATATATATATATATACACACACACACACACATATATATATATATATATGTATGTATGTATGTATGATATAGATTATATTAGGTAAACTCGAATTAAAAGAACGTCTAGATTGAGTTGCACGGGATTTTTATGGAATATAACTATTATAAATTTGCGAACTCGAATTGGGACAACGTCCAGGCTGAGTTATGTGGTAGTTTATTTGGAAAATATCAAAGGAAAAAAAATATTTTGTCGGATAAAAATATAATATGTTTTTTGGACGGGTTCCATATTTCTCAAAGTAAATCCAAGAAAATCATATTTTATACGAAAAAATGTCCAATATATTTTTCAGATGATGTCCATATTTTTCGAAATATTTTTATAGATAGATAGATATATATATATATAATATGTCACACTTGGCTTTGGCATGAGTAAAGGAGTCGATATGACTCAAATATATGAGCATATAAATATTTCATCAATAATTGCAATCATATAAATATTATACTTGAATGGGTATTGATATATATTTATTATGTTTTACGTGTACTTAGGTAGGGAGTAACTCTGTAGAAGTTTTCCCTACTGAGCTTTGCTCACTTTATTGCGGGACCCCTTTTCAGGTATAGGTCCAGGGTAGATGACTGATCCACATACTTGATCGCACATGTGAAGGGAAGCCGGTTGTGGCTTAAATAATATGTTGTGTATTTTTTTTATTTTGCTGAGCAAATAAAATAAAATGGAAAAAAATGTATGGTACATAGAGGTGTCAAATGGGACGGGCCGGCCCGACCTAATTTTTTTGAGCACGAGCATGCCTTCGTGCCGGGCAAGGCATGGTTTAAAAAAGGCACGGCGGGCCGTGCCGTGCCGTGCTTGTCCTGCTCGGACCTGGCCTGCCGTACGGTTCAGGCATCGTGGGACCGCGGGTCGGGTCCAATCAGACCCGACTCGCGGTCTTTTTTGCGAGAGGGGCGATCGCGGGGTCGGGCTCGGGGGACACCTGACACGGGACGAACCCGTGTGACGTGCCACGGGCCGAACCGTGGCGGGTCAGGCACGGCTCCCGTGCCTCGTGTCGGGTCGGGCCAGCCCGGCCCGGTTGACACCTCTAATGGTACATTTGAGAAAATATTATTTTTTGCACATTGTATTATGTGATGGAATGAATGTGACTCAATGGGTATGGGGTGTCACATCTTAGTATCATAGGTTAATTATATGATTACCTATAACTCAGAAATTGGTACAAGTTTCATAACGTGATAGAAAAGTTTAGATATATAAATATCTAATACTCTGAAAAAAAAGAGAGAACACTAGGGTAAGAAAACATAACGTGATAGAAAATGAAATGATTTTTTCAAAATGAAAAGTCTATTATTAGTTGGCATGTTCACTAATAATAGGAAATGACTGTGATTCTTATATTATTATTTGACTTATGGAAAATGGCATGTAGAGAACGAGGAAATCGGAATCATCCACGAAATGAGGATCAACCCACAATATTCTTTGATCAACATGCTCTAAGAAGGGCTGTGAATGTTGTTATTGCAAGAGTTGCACAAACTAGTGTAATTGGAGGTCAAGAAGGATCAAGTAATCTCCAAAAGTTTAAGGCACATCATCTTCTAATATTTATGGGGGAAGGAGACCCAATGACAGCAGATCATTGATTTCAACAATTTGATAAAATATTGGATGCAATAGAAATCACTTCCAATGCTACAAAGATCTGGCTAGCAGCATTCCAGCTAGAGGGTGAGTCTCAAATTTGGTGGGATTAGATCAAGGCCTCAAAGAATATAGAGGCAATGTCATGGAAAGAATTCAAATAACACTTAATGGAAAAATATATTCCGACTTCAGCTAGACATACTAATGTTCAAGAATTCCTTGAACTTAGACAAAAAAACATCATGGTGTTGGAGTACGTGGCTAAATTTACTGAGTTGGCACATTTTGGAAATGATTATGTGGCTACTAATGTGGCTAAGGTTCGAAAATTTGAAGATGAAGTAAAATTGTCCATCCGATGCAAGATTGTGGGATTTCTTATACAAGATATGAATTCGATGGTTAAGATAGCTTTAGCCATCGAGCGGGAGGTCGGGGATGCATGAAATATCTGGGAAATGAGTGGAAGTACTAGCGGAAAAAGAAAAAAGAATCAACATTTTTTGGAAAGCGGCAGAGACCATTTATCCCATGAAGATTTTATGGACAAGGTCGTGATTATCAAGGCCAAAGCCAGATTGGGAATTCTAGCCAAATTGGACATAAAAATTATTTTTTATGTCATCAGTCTGGACATTGAAAACGTGAGTGTCCACTGAAGCAGGGATCCCAAAATTATGAGATATCATAGTCCAAGACATCAGCGGGAAATACACAAACATGATTTATTCCTCTTTTCTCTAGTAATGGTCCAAGGAATTGGGTGCAATTTCAATATATTCTAAAAATATATCCTACTTTATAAGCATACCAGAAAGGCTAAGGCATGGGTCGAGGTCGAGGCGAGAGATCACAGGCTGGAATTTTAAGGACCCAAGGGCGTGTCTATGCAATTATACCATAGATGGAGAGGATAGATCAGTCAGTTGTACAAAGTATTTTTTTACTTTTTCATTTATGTGCATGAGTTCTATTTGATTCTGGTGCATCATATTCATTTATTTCTACATCAAGTGTGAAAGAATTGTGATTAAGAGTTAAAAACTTGGATGAGATATTGCATGTGACTTCTCCTTTGGGGTCTAAGGTGAAAATTAGTCAGATATGTCAAGATTGTGAGTTAGAAATCTTAGGAATTATATTCATGGCAGATCTTAGAGTCATGGACATGTCAGATTTTGATGTAATTCTTAGCATGGATTGGTTAATAGTATATCAAGTCATTATTGATTGTGATCGTAAAAGAATTATTATCCACACACCAGACTATATATGTGTTGTATTTCAGGGGAATAAGCTTGATACTTTACCCTATACTATATATGATTCTAAATGGTATGAACAACTTATGGGTTAGCTGGCATGTTTCACCCTAAAAAAAGAAGGAACATTGAATATGGATCGTCCTCAAATAGTTTGTGTATATGAAGATGTTTTTCCTGTTGAATTACCAGGATTACCCCGCACAAAAATGTGGATTTTTGTATTGAGTTACATCCTGGTACATCACCCATTTCTAAGACTCCACATAGAATGACACTAATTGAATTACAATAATTCAAGGTCCAGATACGAGATTTGTTGGACAAGGATTTTATTAGACCCTACACTTCACCTTGGGGTACTCTGGTTTTATTTGTAAAGAAGAAGGATAAAACCCTTGGACTGTGCATTGATTATCGATAGTTGAATAGGGTTACGATAAAGAATCGATATCCATTACCGAGAATTGATGATTTATTTGACCAGTTATAAGGGGTACATATATTTTCCAAAATAGATCTTCGTACTAGATATCACCAGTTGTGGGTTAGAAAGGCTGACATCTCTACGATAACATTTAGAACACGGTATGGGCATTTTGAGTTTACAATAATGCCTTTCGGATTAATGAATGCGCCAGCAGTATTCATAGATCTTATGCATGGAATGTTTGAGTCATATTTAGATTATTTTATTGTGATTTTTGTGGATGATATTTTGATCTATTCTCAGTTCGAAGGAGAACATGAGGATCATTTACATATTTTTCTCTAAACTTTGAGAGAACATAAGTTGTATGCCAAGTATGGTAAATGTGACTTTTGGTTGACTGAAGTAAAATTTTTAGGACATGTAGTATCAGCTACTGGTGTCTCAGTAGACCTTGAAAAAGTTAGAGCATACATGAATTAGGAGAGGCCAAAGTCAGTTTTTGAAATACGTAGTTTTTTGGGATTGACTAGGTACTACAGAAGATTTATTGAGAATTTTTTCCGGTTAGCTGCTCCAATGACTAGATTAACTAGGAAGGAAGTCAAGTATTAGTGGACTGATTCATTTGAAAAGGCATTCCAAGAATTGAAAAGAGACTTACTTCAACTCATATTCTAATAGTTTCGGATAGGGGACAGAAATATACAGTGTATTGTGATGCCTTGAAAGATGGATTGAGATGTGTTTAGATGTAATCTGGAAGAGTTGTAGCTTATGGTTCAAGAAAGTTAAAAAATCATGAGAGGAATTACTCCACACATGATATAGAGTTGGTGACTATAGTCTTTGCTTTAAAAATATGGCGCCACTATTTGTATGGGGAGGCATTTGAGGTATATTCAGACCATAAAAGTCTGAAATATATCTTTACACAATGAGACCTTAACATGAGATACTGTCGATGGATGAAGTATTTAGAAAATTATGATTTAGAAGATAGTGTCGATGTGGTAGTTGATGCACTTAGTTGAAAGTCATGAGGTGCACTAGCTAGTATTATTTTGCGAGAATGAGATATGCTTGAAACTGTGGGATGATTTAGCTTACAATATAGCAATCAAAGTCAGGGTGTTATCGGAAGTTTAGTAGCTATACATTCGCTATTAAATAAGGTGATTGAGATGTAGAAACAAGATGCAGAAATATTATCTATAAAGAACCGAGTAGAGACGGGTACATGCGATGAAGGTTGGGCAATTCATATGGATGGTAGTCTTCTGTTTAGGGGATAGATTGTGGTTCCCCAGATTGTAGAATTGAGAGAGGAGATTCTTAGAGAATTTTACTGTTCTTATTTACAGTACATCTAGGTGGTACAAAGATGTATTATGATCTTCGTCGCCAAAATTACTAGAATGGGATGAAGAGACATATTGCCGATTTTGTTCGACGATGCCTCACGTGTCAGCAGATAAAGGCTGAGCATTAGAGCCCAGAATGATTACTCCAGCCTTTGGAGGTAGTAGAGTGGAAATGAGAGCATATCATGATGGATTTTGTGACTCACTTTCCATGGACATCATGAAAACATGATGCTATGTGGGTGATTGTGGACTGGCTTACAAAGTCATCACATTTTCTGACAATGCGAATGACCTTCACACGTGAGGAATTGTGTAGATTATGCATATGAAAAATTGTCCGATTACATGGAGTGCTAGTATTTATTGTATTAGAAAGAGATCCCAAATTTATGGCTCATTTTTGGAAGAGTTTTCAAAAAGTAATGGGAATACAGTTGATAATGAGCACTACTTTCCATCCAAACAGATGGTCAGTCGGAAAGAATCATACAAGTTTTGGAAGATATGTTGCGAGCATGTTGTCTAGATTTCAAGGGTAGTTGAGAAGAACACATGTCTTTAGTCGAGTTTGCTTATAACAATAGTTATCAGACAAGTATCCAAATGACACCATATGAAGCATTATATGGAAGGACATGTCGATCTCCAGTTTGTTGGGCTGAGGTGGGAGACAAATCCATCACGGGTCCAAATGTGATTAGAGATACCTCAAAAAAAGTAGATTTGATACGACATCTTCTTAAAGCTCAAAGTTGACAAAAAAAGTTATGCTAATAAATGAATACGACCTCTAGAATTTGAGGTGAGAGATCATATTTTCTTGAAAGTAATGCCAAAAGGGAGAATAATTAGATTTGGAGAATAATTGGGCCTTTCAAAATACTCGAGAAGGAGGGGTTGGTTGCTTATCGATTAGAATTACCGCCATATTTATCTGGTGTCCACGAGATGTTCCACGTCTCTATGCTTAGGAAATATATTCATGATCCAACTCATGTATTGGATTAAGGCGAACTCATTATTGATACAGATTGAACATTTAAAGAAATTCCAAAGCGTATCATTGATAATCGAAACTAAGTTTTGCGACGCAAAACTGTGAGACTAGTAAAAGTGATATGGTAGCATCAAGGGATAGAAGAAGCAACATAGGAACGTGAAGACACAATGCGTGTCGCTTATCCTTTTTTATTTGAAAATGAAAGTATGTATTTTAGTAATTTAATAATTATTTAACTTCAGAATATGTTTATAAGTGTAAAGGTGTATTTGTAAGAATTTTGGGACGAAATTCTTTAAGGAGGAGATAATGTGAAATACTGAAAAAAAATGAATAAATAATTAACATTATTTGATTTATGGGAAAAATGAACAAAATGGTAATCTTGTAATAAGAAAAAAAATAACCTGAAAATTTTAGAACCTTGATGAAAAAATGGATGTCGTTTTCGAATTCGTCTTGGAAAATATAGTTTCGGTGTGAAATTTCGTTAAATTTTGAAAAAGTCAAAATTTAGTTATATTGTAATTTATTTAAATAATTAGTAGAATATTTATGAAAAAAAAAATACAAGTAACAGGAAGACGGCGCCATGACATCCACACGTGGCTGGGCATGAACGGACGTGGTCCAACCAGTGGTCCAGGTGTCAAGCAAAGAAAAATATAAATAATTAATTAATTAATAATAATAATTATAAGTAAAAAAAATATCTAGAATCCAAAAAATGGGATAACGCTGAAGAAAAAAAATGCTTCAGCAATGGGATACAGTACAAAATGAAAAAAAAAAATAAAAAGATCCGTTATTTTTCTTTTGATCATAATGGATTATTCTAGAATCGGAATAGAATAGTCCAAGAACTAAAGTTACTCTACACGACGAGATCTTCAAGGTGATATCAAATTTATAAAGTTTTCATGTAATTTTTTGAAAGGTTGTAGATTTCTCTCAACAAAATTTCTTTCTATTTAATAGCCATAAATGATCAAGTTTTATATTTCAATTCGAATTATTAGATATTTTATTGGAAATGATTAATTGGTAAAAAGTTTCGGTATTTCGTTTAGTAAAAATTAGTACAGTACGAATTTGATTTGGATTGTTATAAATGTGTCTGAAACATCGGTTAAATTATAAATGACATAATTGCATTTCATACGCACGGGAACTTTCCATATACGTGGGTGGGTTCATGATATATATATGTGTGTATGTATATAGATTATATTTGGCGAACTTGAATTGGGACAACATCCAGACTGAGTTGCATGGGATTTTTATGTAATATGACTATTATAAATTTGCAAACTTGAATTGGGACAACGTCCAAGCTGAGTTACGCTGTGGTTTTTTGGAAAATATCAAAGGAACAAAAATATTTTGTCGGAGAAATGTCCAATATGTTTTTTGGACGAGGTCCATATTTCTCTGAGTAAATCTAAGAAAATCATATTTTATACGAATAAATGTCCAATATGTTTTTCAGAGGAGGTCCATATTTTTCGGAATAATTTTAAAAAAATAAATTTTTCAACACACACACACACACACACACAAATATATATAATATGTCGCACTTGACTTCTGCATGTGTGAGGAAGTTGATGGGACTCAGGAATATGAGCATATAAATATTTCATCTATAATTACTTTCATATAAACATTGTACTTGAATGGATGTTGATATATATTCATAATATTTTACGGGCACTTAGGTAGAGAGTAACTCTGTAGCAGTTTACCTCTACTGAGCTTTGCTCATTCCGTTGCGGGATCCTTTTTAGGTACAAGTCCAAGGCAGATAACAGATCCACATACGAGATCGCACATGTGAAGGGAAGCCATTTGTGGCTTAAATAATATGCTGTGTATTTTTTTATTCCACGGAGCAAATAAAATAAAATAGAAAAAAAATGTATGGTGCATTTGAGAAAATATTATTTTATTGCATATTGTATTGTGTGATGGAATGTATGAGACCCATTGGGGATGAGGTGATATATTATTATTATTATTATTATTATTATTATTCTTCTTCTTGTCCTTTTCTTTTTCTTATTCTTCTTTTTTATCATCTTATTCTTATTCTTCTTCGTATTCTTCTTCTTCTTCTTCTTCTTCTTCTTCTTCTTTTGATTCTTTGTCTTATTATTATTTTTCTTCTTCATCTTCTTCTTATACTTCTTAATAATCTTTTTTTTTCTTCATCATCATCATCATCATCATCATCATCATCTTCTTCTTCTTCTTCTTCTTCATAACCTTCTTCTTCTCCTCTTCTTCATCTTCTTCTTCATCGTATTCTTCTTCTTCTTTCTCATCTTCTTTTCTTCTTCTTCTACTAATTCTTCTTCTTATTCTTATTTTTCTTTTTTTTTCTAATTCTTTTTTTTCCTCCATTTCTTATTTAAATGATATATTAGTTAATCTAATACTTAATTTAGTAAAAATATAACCCATTAAATGTTTGAGATAACAAGTAATGGATGTAAAATTAGTAAACCAAATATATATATACCGAGTCAACATTGAGGGCATAACTTAGTATGTTGAGGTGGAGCTTTAGAAATATAAACAACATAATCATAAATACATAAATGTAAAATGTTGGGTTAGAAATCTAAAATGATTTATAAAGAGAAAAATGCAAGATTAGCTTAAGGTTGAATTCAAATTAAAGTGACAATCGGAAGAATAATATGTCTCCAATCATATAGAGAAAACGTTGTTCTCAAAAGTAAATGTCTTGCGAATTGTTACAACTACTTAATAAGAGACTCAACAATGTTTCATTCTGATATGAGTATATGTGACAAAATGCTCAACATGAATACTGACTAACATATAATAATCAATGAATGTATGAAAGGATAATTCACTAACATTATCATTACGAATTTCCTTTATTGGATTGTTAGGGGATTATGCCTTGAGTTAAATTATTTGAGTAAGTAATCTTCCAAATGCAATATTTCTATTTAAGAAAAGACAAACATATGACCAAGAAGTAGAAATATCAATTAAAACTATAAATTAACAAAAATGTCCACTCAGTGGATTAATTGGCTCACAAATATCACCTTTAATTCAATTTAGAAAAGGTGATGATTCAAATTCAACATTGGTGAATATAGGTCATATAATTAACTTTCCTAGTGAGAAAGTGACACAATATATCCATCATGCATGAGAATTTTCTAATTCTTCAAAGGTGTCCAAAAGAATTGTTAATAATAAAATTGTTTGAGTTATATAACTTCTATTTCATGACATCATATGACTCAATGAGTCTGATGGTTATTTAGTATATTCCACTTAAATATGAATGAAATTTTTTTGAGATATGTTTGTTTTCAAACACAACTAAAATAATGAGAATGTATTTATTATTATCATTATTCATAGTTTTAATATAATATACATTTTGTAAATATTCTAAAAGCTAATAAGATTTTGGTTGGAGTTGGTATAATAAAGAGCATCGTTGATTTTGATTTTAGTTCCACTAGGTAAAATGATGGTTACTCTTATGGAGCCTTTATTTAGATCGACAAGACCATATATGGTATTACTATTAGACTTTAAATAATAATGTTAAGTTTGAAAAATATTTTTTTCATCACAAAAGATTCTATATGTGATAGCATAATCTACAAGGAATGCATCTATATAGTATGTCCCATGATTTAGCAAGATAGAGAGAGATCCATATATCTTCAAGTATAAATAAAGAAAAGGATTAAAAAAGAAGTAATTATTTTTCAACATAAAAATACACACATTCAAATGATCATAACATAATAAAATACTAAATAAAAACATAATATCTAAGCATAACAAATATTTTTATTACCAATTACATGGTTGATTTTTCCACTAAGGTCCTCAAAGAATACTAAAATATCTAAATATGTTAAGTTCATTGAGTCATAATTATCATTGAGTCATGGCTTGATAGAGGTCGCTTAAATATTTTGAAGTGCAACAAGCACTACAAAAAAATATTGATTTAGTTAGGGAATTTTAGCTAGGGATCAATCCCAAGCTAAATTGCGAGGAATTAGTTAGGGAATAGCAAATGATTTATGATTTTTATTTGAAAAAAAAATAGCAACAGATTAGCGATGAAAATTATTTTGTAAATTCCGCTCAAGAAAAGCAGAATATTTAGCTACGAATTTAGCGACGAATTAGCGATGGATTAACGACAGAAAATTTTCGTAAATTTCCCTCAAGAAAAGTGAGGATTTTATCGATGGATTTAGCGACGAAACATTTTCGTAAATTCCGCTAAAGAAAAGCAAGAAATTTAGCGACAGATTTAGCGATGGAATATCCCTAGCTAATAAATGTCTGAACTTAGCAACGAATTTAACGATGGATTTTCTCTAGCTAATAAAATCTATGATTTAGCTACGGATTTAGTGACCGAATTTCCATATCTAATAAAATTCGTAAATTAACGATGGATTTAGCGACGGAATTTCTCTAGAAAATAAATTTTTAATTTAGCAACGGATTTTCCCTAGCTAATAAAATCCGTGATTTAGCCATGTATTTAGCCATCAAATTTTCCTAGCTAATAAAATCTATAAATTAGTAACAGATTTAGCGATGTAATTTCTCTAGAAAATAAAATCCTTAATTTAGCGACGGATTTTCTCTAGCTAATAAAATCCGTAATATAGCAATGAACTTTCCCTAGCTAATAAAATCTATAATTTAGCTATGGATTTAGTGACAGAAATTCCCTAGCAAATATTTAATTTTTTAATTTTTTTTAATTTATTATTAGTTTTAATATTTTATATAATTTTGTTTATTAAATATATATTAATGGTCTATAGATGAGCAATCCTTTAAAAACACATTCTCATCGTAAAATCATAAAAAAATTATATTATAAATAAATAATTTAAAAAATATAAAAATACAAAAAAAATTATATTAATAAAGATTAAAATAACTATTTTTATGATGTATTAATTTTTTAAAAAATTATACAAAAATCTTTTCTAAAATTTTAAATTAAGAAACTTAAAAATTTTGTATTAAAGTAATTGAATAATAAATTCAATAAGTATAATAATTTTTTTTTGATATTTAAAAAATTAAATTAACATATATTAAAATTTGTACTAATATAAATGTAAATTAATTCATTGTATGATAAAATAAAAAAATATTTTCAAAATATCTAAATTGACGAATAAACTAGTAAAAATTAATATTATTTTAAGTAAACAAATAAATTTTATGATTATAGAAAATTTTTTAAAAAATAAATAATACAAATTTTGAAAATCTTGAAATATAATAAAAATATAATTTTTTTAATAAAGTTAAAAGAAAATAAATTAATATTTATAAATAAATACATAGATGTTTGCTCTTAATAAAATTTATACAAATTAAACAATTGAGTAATATTTTTATTATTAGCTTTTAACATTAAGTTTTTATTAAAATAATAAATATAATATATTTTAATTATCTTCTCACTTTAAGTAATTTTTTGAATTTTAAAAATTATTAATAATATTAAATAATATGAAATTTTATGCCTTTAAAATTATTTCATATTATCTTCATAAAAATTAATATGAATTCTTAAAAATTTATAACCATAAAATATAAAATTTTATATATTTTTTAACATTAATAGTATTTTATAACTCTTAGGCGAGTGGCTAGAAGACATATCATCTTTTCATTTATGTCTTATTATATGAAGTTTGTTAATTTTGTACCTATTTGATATTTTTTTTTATTGGTTATATATTTATTATTTAATTAATATTATCATAAAAAATTATAAGGTGTTTGTTTTTCATGTGTACCTTGCTACATGCACATTAATTTTGTTGAAAAAATTTTGATAGTAAATAAAATTAATGAGTCTTTTTGATTTTATATATATATATATATATTGTTTATTTAATGTTTTAATAATTAAAAATATAAAAAATTTGCTAATGTTTACATTCGCTTGTCGAGATGTGATAATCTTTAACAAGTGAAGCAAACTTTCACATTCGGCCATCTATCTCTCGACACCGATGCATCAACATATAATAGAGGTTTAAGTTTTAATTTGTATTTGATTTGAGGTATGTTTTATATACATTTATTCTTCATCAATTATCTTGGATTGCTTAATCGAAGATTAAGCTTATGCGTATTGATTCTGTTATTTATTGTTTCCGAAATTCTTCTCCTTTATTCACCGTGGTTTGCTTGGATTGCATATATATACTTAATCAAATATGTACTTCATGCATTTTTGATATGATGCATTGTCATTGTGTGGATTTTGATGGTGCACAGTAGGTATGCCGAATTAATAACTGCTTCAATATACATAACTATATACTATACAAAAATAGTATACATAAATATAAGCAAATTTTATATAGGTGTGTTTAAACATAACTATAACTATATAACTAAAAAAATAGTATACATAAACTATTTAAACATAACTATATATATATAACTATAGAAATAGTATACATAAACTTTTACTATACTTTATAAGTAATTTATAAAAATTGTAAAAACTTATGATTAAAAATGCAAAAACTTATAATATTGGAATTTAAAGTATTTTAAATCCTATGAAATTTAACTAATAAAACTAAGCACATCACAGCCCATGAATGAGAGTGCCCTAGAATCATGATAATAAACCCTCGTGCAATGTCATCCTTAAATTATTATGGGTCATTATAAACTCATTATGTACTCATATCAAACAATTGTTTCTCAATATTATCCGAGCCACTTGTATTTATTGTATGATCAATAATTGAGAAGTTAATTCATCCATCCATTTATAATGCACCATAAAAGAAAGATTTATTATGATTCCTACGGCTAGAATGATTTATATTCATTTCATGCTAGCTTAATAGCCACCGAAGGGAAGACATTTCATAAGTCATATGAGGGTTGATTATATTCATTCTAGCACCATAATTTGATTACGTTTCTAATTTGAACCAAAGAAAAAAGATTATAAATTTAATTTGAAAAATAGATTTAGTCACTTACATGATTTGTATGCCATATGATCATTTTTTTTATATATTATATCTTAAATTTTTAATATTTCTAAATTGTTGGTAGGAATGCAAGTTGATAGGTTAAGAGCCAACCTAAACCCAAGCTAAATCCAACACATCAACCTGCATTATGTTCAAATCCCTTGTAAGTGACTAATTATAGAACTATTCATCATGTATAATGAAAATGATAAATCAAGGTTTTTTTATAGTTTTGGATGACACAACAAATAAGCTTGAACAAAGAGACCTTGCTTATGATGTTGCATAAAGGTATTTTTTAAGTTTTCGAGTTGATCACATATCAATTAAAAAAATATCAAAAATAAATTAGTGATCAAGAATAATTATTAGTCTTGCAAAGGAGCCAAAAAAATCTAAATTATTGAGAGAAAAAAGAACATGAAAATAGAGTAGGCTTATAGCTCTTAAGTAGCAATTATATGCATAATAAGAAATCCAAATCATTCTAATCTTCAAATAGAAAAAAAGATTAGGCTTGCATCTCTTAAATTACAAAACAAAATAACAAAAACAATTTAATATTATCCATTGATACCACTAAAAGGTAGGAATATTGCCATGAGAAGTATTTTCTTAAATTAGTTCAATTTCAGAATTTTATTAAATAGATTTTCTTGACGATGAAAGTACTATTCTTTTTATTTTGTTGCTTCCAAAAATAGCACTAACTTTTATCTAACTTTGCAAAAAAAAAAATGAAATTCCTCCACAACACTAATAATAATAATAATAATAATAATAATTATACTTAATATTTTCATCCTCAATATATATATATATACACCTATATATAATGGATAATTATGTTATGGAATCCAAAATAAAAAATATCAATGATTTGGGTTATATTTTAGTACCTAAATTTGGATACTCATAATTATCCCAATATAATTAAAAAAAAAACATTATGCATAAACTCATTTCTGCTTACTCAGTATGCAAAAATGGGTTTATGCATATGTTTATGTATACAGAGTATGTATAAACTCCATATGCATGTGTTTTTGTTTATGAAAAAATGAGTTTCTGCATAAACTCATATGCATACTTGAGTATATGTATACCGTATGAATAAAGGAATGTAATTATCAGTATACTAATTTGGAAGACCCAAATCATAAATATTTTGGATTTGGGTCCCCAAATGTTATACTAAAATTAAAAATTGTAATAAAACATAATTATTTTCATTTTGGGTCCCCTTAACATTTTTTCCTATAACATTATAACTTTTATCCACTTTTGATGCATTGAAATGCATCAACTTTGTTTATCTCACATAATTTTTTAAAAAATTTAAATCTAAAATAATAGTTTTAGAATTCAAATATTAATTCTTGACTCTTATAGGGTTTACCAAAATATACTTCTTCAAAGAATAATGATAGGTTCAAACCCAAGGCTTACCCCCATTTAATGATGCCACCAACCATCCAACTAGTAACTTTTTAGAAATCTTGGATTCAAAAATCTTTATCATGATAACTCAAGTAGGATTTGATTATTTTAAGTGTTTAGAATTATGATTATATGTGTAACTATATGTATATCTACATGTAACTATATTTATAATTACATGTATAATAACATACAACATTATATTTAACTATATGTGTATAACTATGTATAAATATTTGTATAACTATATAAATATTTGTATAACTATATAATACTCTACAACATTAAATATAACTATATTTATAACTATGTATACATATATGTAAATCTATATATTTATTTATAACTTTATATATTTATGTATAACTATTTGTATGAATATATTTATATATAACTATATGTTTAAATATATAAAAATATTAATAGCTATATATACTATATGTATAATAACATATAACTATAAATAATTGTATCTTATTATATATATAATTATAAAAGCTTTATACATAACTATATTTAAATATATGATTTACATCTTATATTTAATATACATTTGTATATATTAGTATATAAAAATGTATTTTACTATATCTATACCTATACATATCTATATGTATAAAGATATAAAATTATATGAATAAATATATATACCTACATGTAAAAATATAAGTATAACTATATGTGTAACTAAGTATAACCATATGTAACTATATTTATAATTACATGTATTAAAACATAAAACATTATGTTTAATTATATGTGTTTACATATAAGTATAACTATATAATCACATGTAACTACATATATGTATACATATATGTAAATCTATATATTTGTTTATAACATTGTTTATATTTATGTATAACTAAATATAACTACTCGTATGAATATATATATATAAAACTAAATGTTGAACGATATATAAATTTTTATAACTATATATATTATATGTATAATAACATATAGCTATAAATAATTTTATCTTACTATATGTATAACTATAAAAACTTTATACATAACTATATTTAAATATATAATTAACAACATGTATTTAATATACATTTTTATATATTAGTATAAAAAATGTATTTTAGTATATCCATACCTATACATAACTATATGTATACATATATGAAATTATATGAAAAAATATATATACATACATGTATAAATATTAGTTTAACTATACGTGTAACTATATGTATAACCACTTGTAACTATATTTATAATTATATGTATAAAAACATACAACATAATGTTTAACTAAATGTGTATAACTATATATAAATATTTGTATAACTATAAAAAACTCTATATAAATAAATATAACTTTATTTTTAATTATGTATACATATATGTAAATCTATATAATTGTTTATAACTTTATATACATTTAATTATATTTACTTATAACTATTTGTATGCATATATCTATATATAATTATATGTTTAACTATATGTAACTATTCATAACTACATTTACTATATGTATCCTAACATATAATTATATATGGGATAATACTATTTTGTTGCACTAACTTGAAATAAAATGGCTAAAGATATAATATCAACAATATGTAAGCACATAGCATGAGAGTGTCCGTTGATTAGGTTCATATATGGTATAATACAAATAAGGGTCGTACTCTTACCTAAACTCAGCCCTTGGGCCTCAGGCTCAAATATGAACTTATGTATAACAAAAGATGTAATATTTGATAGGTTTGTATAGAAGGAATTTTATTTTCTTTTATAAAATTCTTCATTCTAACACTACACTCTCTATGTGTCTCTCTCTCTCCCTCTATAATTATTTCTGTCATATTCTTCCTCTTTTTCTTTATGTGTCACACTCCCTCTCTTGTTATTTTCTTTTTGCTCTTCTTTCTTGGTTGTTCTTTCTCTCTCTCCACCCCTCTCCACCCCTCTCCCCCCTCCCTTCCCCTCTCTCCCTTTCACCATTTCTCTTCCCCTCTCTCCCTTTCACCATTTCTCTTCCCCTCTCTCCCTTTCACCATTTCTCTTCCCCTCTCTCTCCCTCCTTTTCTCCCCCTCTCCCTCCCCCCCCCCTCTCTCCCCATCTCTCTGCCCCTCTTTCTCCCAACCTTATCTCTCTCTCCCTCTCCCTCTTCACCTTCAAACTTTAAATGTCTTTCTTTTTTGTTTTTCTTTATTGTGCATTATCGTATTTTGCACCCTTTATCTAGTATTACCGTGATATCTATATATCTTTATCATGCTAAAAATTACTTTATCTATTAATACAGATTCTACAAATATATCGCCTCGATATTCATGATATTTAATTTTTAAATATTCAACTATAAGTAATTTTATTTAATTATTTGTATATTTTGAAGTAATAAAATGTTCTATTCAAAATAATGATTGGGCATTATTTTTTGTAAATAAAACAGGCAAAATGAGTTCAGATTGTCAGTGGATGTACATAAAGGTTATTAATGGATTTTTGAATAAAGATTATTTGACTAGGCTTGAAACTTTTATTAATTTTGTATGTAGTCAAGCGAGATTGAAGGATGTAGAAAAAATTAAGTGTCCATGTAATCATCACAAGTGTCAAAATATCCCTTTTCATGATGCAAACACTATAATATATCTTTTGTCTAAATATGGCTCTGTGCCAAATTATTTTGTTTGGATTTATCATGGGGAAAGTATAATGGCTTTGAATATTGACCAAAATAAGGGTACTAAATCATTTGTTTGTAGTGAAGAATCATCAAACACATACCATAGAATGATCACGGAAGCTGTTGGTGCTGACTTCAATATGGATTACATGGATGAACCACCTAATCCTGAAGCTTATAAATTTTATGAAATGCTTAAAGCTACAGATAAAGAGTGGTAGCCTGGTTGTAAAACACATTCATAATTGTCACTCGTGGCTCGACTAATAAGTATTATGTCAGAAAATCATATGTATGAGAAATTATTTGATTAGGTGACAGAACTGATGAAGAAGATTATTTCGGATAATAATTTGATCACTGACAACTTTTACAACACTAAGAAGTTACTACGAGAAATGGGTCTACTAGTGGAAAAAATTGATTATTGTTTAAATGGATGTATGTTATATTGGGGTAGTGATTGTGATTTAATTAGTTGTAAGTTTTGTGATCATTCTCGATTTAGGAAGGCACCTCGTGTTGTAGATACGCGACAAAATTGAATGTTATCTTTAAGAAGATGTATTATTTTCCATTAATTCCTATATTACATAGACTATATGCATCAAATGCTATAGCAAATGTATAAGGTTCAAGAAGGGGTAATATGTCATCTACCATATTCACTTGCTTGGAAGCATTTTAATTATATACATCAAGATTTTGCAACAGATAGTCAAAATGTGAGATTGGGTCTCTACACTGATGGATTTCAGCCATTTGGGTAATCTGGACAATTGCATTCAACATGGCCAGTGATATGTTTTTGTCAATATTGGTTCCAGGGCCAAAAAATCAGAAAGACATGCTGGATGTTTTCTTATAGTCTATTATTGTTGAGTTAAATCATTTGTGGGATGTTGGCGTGAATACATATGATATCTCAAAGAAGTAAAATTTCATTATGCGGGTAGCCCTTATGTTGACAGTAAGTGACTTTTTTGCATATTCAATGTTGTCTGGCTGAGTACTGTAGGATGATTCGCATGCCCATATTGCATGACAAATTCTGATGCCTTTATCCTCAAATTTAGTGGTAAATAGTCATGGTTTGATAACCATCATAAGTTTCTACCTACGAATCATTCATTTCAAAGAAATAGAACTGGATTTTGAAAAAATAAAACTATGATGACAGTTGCACCAGTAGTTCGTCCAGGAGATGATATTATGACAGATATTCAGAGTTTGAGTTGGAAGAATGTAACTGAAAAGGAAGCTATTGGAAGTAATAGTCCAATAGAAAAATTATTTGGATGGAGGAAATGTAGTATATTTTGGGACATGCCCTATTGGAAGTCCAATTTAATTCATCATAACTTAGATGCAATGCATATTGAAAAAAATGTGTTTGATAATGTTTTCAACATTATCCTTAATGTAGACGGAAAAACAAAAGACACTTTAAAATCAAGACATGAGCTAAATGATTATTGTCGGTGTCCTGAATTGAAAGTGAATGAGGAAACAAGAAAATTCCCTAAAGCTTGCTACACACTTGATAAGAAGACAAGACAAATATTGTGTGAATGGGTTAAAAATTTGAAATTCCCTGATGGATATGTGTCAAATATGGGTAGATGCGTGGATAAGAAGAATCTTAAGTATTTTGGAATGAAAAGTTATGATTGTTTTGTATTTATGCAGAGATTAATACCAATTGTATTCCGTGAATTACATCCCCTAAGTGTTTGAAAGGGCCTTACAGAACTTAGTTTGTTTTTCAAATAACTAACTGTAACCAAAATCAAAATAGATTACATGGTGAGGCTGGAGAATGATATTCCACTTATTATTTGTAAGATTGAATAGATATTACCACCGAGTTTTTTTGACTCAATGGAGCATTTGCCGGTCCATTTGGCATATGAAGCAAGGATTGTAGAGTGAGTGCAATTCAGGTGGATGTATCCTTTTGAGAGATAAATACATATAATTTGTTGTGTTTTATTATTTCATACATAAAGTAATATTGTAATTTAATCTAATTGAAACCTAACATTGTGGTTGTATGCATCTTCGTAAGTTGAATTGAATGTTAGAAATAAGGCAAAAGTTGAAGGTTCAATTTGCAATGCATATTTAATAGAAGAAGCTTCATCATTTTGTTCTTATTATTATGAGAATCATGTCAATACAAAGAATAGAAATGTGCCCGCAGAATGATGAATGTCATGTGATGGTAGAAGATGATTCTGTGGACAAACTATCTATCTTCAAACACACTAGAAGAGCATTTGGAAGATAAATGAAAAGATGTATGACAAATGAATAGTACAAAGCAACTCGGAGCTACATTTTACTTAATTGTGAGGAGGCTGCACCATATATTGAGTATGTATACCTAGAATGGTTGTAGGTTTAATCATAGTTTAATTTTATCTTTAATAGGAATTATTAAAAAATTGATATACATTTTTCTCTCTTTTTATATTTGTGTAGTATTTATGTTAATCAGTTAAAATATAGGCAACCAACAATTTCCAACAATGATGTCAATTATATGCTAGAAACTGAATTTGTGAATTGGTTCAAAAATTATGTGAGAATTATTAAATTTTAAATTTTTGAATTATTTAATTTCTTAGTATCTTTTATTTGTTAATATCATTTTTTTAATCTATGTCATAGACAATTGATCCTTCAAATGGTGATTCAAATATTTTCATTCAGAATCTAAGTAAAGACCCGTTTAGATATGTGACAATCTATCCTAGGTATTTTGTTATGGATATAAATTTCACACAATCGGGCACGATTCTTCTAAAATAATAATGAATAGTGGTGTATGCATTAAAGGCTCAGGTTATAGTGTAGATGAGATTAATTATTATGGTCAACTCAAAGAAGTTATTGAGTTGGAGTATCCTGTCAAAAATTACAGAATTGTATTATTTAAGTGCGAGTGGTTTGATCCTACACGAAATTTGGCAAAAATAATCTTTTGGATTATAAGCTAGTGGATGTTAACTATAAACGAAGATGTAATCGATATGAGCCATTTATTATGGCAGTTCAAGCCGCTCAAGTATATTATTATACATATCTAAGTTTATCTCGTGATAAGAGAGATTGGTAGGTGATTTGCAAAATCAAAGCCCGATCAAAATTTGAAGTACCAACATCGCAACAAAGAAGTGCAAACTTAGATATTGCACCAGCATTATAGGAAGATGACATAAATAATATTGAGCCTGTGAATGTAGATGAAGATTCAGAAAATTTATGCGACTCAAATGGTAACATAATAGAAATTTAAGATAATCAATTTCTATCTGAAGATGAGTTCGAATTTCTATCGGAATCATACGAAATATCAGAAGATCCATTGGAGGATGATAGTGATGCCGATAATTAAATTGTTATTATTATTTTATGATTTTAAACTATCTAAGACTTTTTATATTTTGTTGAAATCTATCAGTGTGTTTTATTCAAACATGCATGCTTGTTCATCATATCTCTATTATTTATTTTATATTTATCTTGTACAGCAGATGGTGCCTAAAGGACGTGGTCATGGTGGAGGTGGACATGGATACAGAAATGAACTAAATTCATCTAGTATGTTACATCATGTTGCAGAATTAGAACCATCTCATAGCCACAATATCCAGACTTCAACAGCACAATCACCATTTTCATTTTTATCATCATCACCATCATTGAGACCTCTACTATCACCTTTATCAAATATAAGCCCACCACCCATTGTGCTTCATGCACACACTTTTGATCCATCTCTATCTTTTACACCATATTTTACACCGATTATTCCCCCATTTACAAAACCAACGACATCAAAAAATGAGGTGCCTTCCTCTACAGTCAGTGCAAAGTTAGACATTGAGATTGTGGATGGGAGGTAAAAGAAATATGTAAAAATGACTTGAAAAGAAAATTGTGATGTTAATATTAGTAATTTTTTTTATATTGTTATGATTTGCTTGTTTTCAATGTTATTCATTTATTTGTACAGTTTTATTCCATCTCACAAGTGTTCGACTATAATTACAAAGTATTTCAAGAAATTGGCTAATTCTAAAGCATTCTCTTGGAAGAAATTTTCTAAATCGACAAAAGAGTCATATTTTAATGACTTTTAGGTAAAAATAACAAAACAAAAGCATTGAAAAATAATTATCTAATTACTTAACTATTATGTTGGTTATTATTCAAGCAGTAAATAATTATGTTCATGTTGCTAATATAAATTCTTTTGTCATTTTTTTATATATAGAATCAGTGCACATGGGCATCCAAATTTGATGAAAAGATAAAGTCAGTATGAAAGATCAAAGTTGCTCAACAGTATTCTGATTTTGTCCATAAATTGAAGAATATGAAAGAAATGCCTGATTTTATATCCGAGGATGACTGGACCGAGTGACTTAATTATTGGGAGGAGCCAGATGTGAAGAAAATATCAGATATTGCCAGCAAAAATCGACGAAGTGAGGTAACTAGACTAGGTACAGAAATCTGTCAACACACTGGAGGATCAAAGTCGAGCATTTAGCATGCTCGAGATTTGGTACAATTTTAAAATTCTAAACAATTCTATATTTAGTGGTTGTCCTAATAGTCCAATAAATAAAATCTCTGCATGGTTTTATTAATTTTGTTAAATTTTTTTATCATTTGTTTTTTTATGACTTAATAAAAACATATTATAGGCTGGTGAATTAGGTCGAGATCCAAATTTTTATGAGATTTTCAGGAAGATGCATGTGAAGAAAGTGGATGGTCATTACGTTGACAAAATCTTAGATGATTGCTGTAAGAATTTATTATATTAATTAGATTTTATAAAACTATAGTACATTATGAAAATTGTTTGGAATGCAAAATATTTATTATATTTTTTGCATATCTAGAATAGTTTTTTTCTCTATTTAATCTCAGGACCTAATGGAGAAACGTGTGACAGTTGCTCATCAACAAGTTGAGGGTTCTATGGATTTTCAACTAATTGACTATGATCCTATTTATTTGGAGACAATAGGAGATTGTAAAAAGCAGCGAGTGTACGGAATCGGCTCTAAGGGAGTGGCATTTTGTTGTAGCAATCGTGCTTCTAATTCATCTGTCTCAGTAATGGTGGATGAGTCAGTCGAACAACAAGCACTAAAAACAAATGAACGCATTGTAGTTATGGAGACCAAAATAAAAAAGAAGGATGAATAGATATCTAATTTGAAAGAAGAAATATATGAAATTAAAGAACAGAGGGATAAGGAGTATACTAATTTGATGGAAGAAATGCAAGAAATTAAAGAAATGAACCATGAGATGAAAGAAATTAAGAATGTAATGCAGCAACAGATATCCTATATGGAGTCACAGTTAGCAGCATTGGCGCAATATATAGTATTCCGAGATCCAGCTACGAATCCTCGTAGGAGAGGCTAGCATTCCTACTAATTATGAGGATGATTGAGTATGAGAATTATTTTTGTACTGTTATTTATTTTTGTCTATGTGTAGCAAATAATTATGATATTTTTTTGCAAGTTTCAATTTTTTTATTCTGGTTTTGTTCTTTATTTTTTCAATTAACCTAATTATGAATATTTGAAGGATACATTATGTGAGACAAAAGAAAAAATTCTGATTCAAAACATTCAGACATTACCATGGTCCTTCCAATGCATGGGTCTCATATTTACCGATTTCAGCTTTATCAAAAAGGGGGCTAGCTTATCTTATCTTTATTATTCTTAAAATATTTTATTTTTGTACTCTCTTTATCTCTAGACATAATTACTAGATATCTTTTGGATTTTTTTGAAGCTGTATGATAATCGACATTAATTTGTGTTTGTTCATGTCTATAATATTTGTTTTTATATTTCTATGAATATGTTTGCGTCTCCAAAATTTTTGGGTAGAGTTTTAGCCTATTATAGGTATGTAAAAGCCTATTTTCAGCAGTGGCAGCGATGGTAGCTATAGTAGTGGCTGCAACGGAAGTGGCAGCGATAGCTGTGGCTGTAGTAGCAGCAGTGGCGACAGCACCGGAAGTAGTGGCAGAGGCAACATCAGCGGTAGCATGGACAACAATGGCAGCAGTGGTATCAGCGGTAGCATGGACAACAATGGCAGCAGTGGTATCAGTGGTAGCATGGACAACAATGGCAGCAGTGGTATCAGCGGCAGCAGTGGCATCAATGGCAGCAGGAACAGTAGTGGCAGCAGCAGCGGTGGTGGTAGGGGCGGCAGCGGTGGAAGGGACGGCAGTAGCGGCAGCAGGAGCAATAGGGGCATCGGCGGCAGCAGGGGCAATAGGGGCAGTAGGGGCAGTAGCGGCAGCAGTGGCAGTAGTGGAAGCATCACCAGTAGTAGTTGTAGTGGTAGTGGCAGCAGCGGTAGGAGTGGCAGTGACAGCGGGAGCAACAGGAACGGCAACAAATGTGGTATATACTTACGTATATAGTTAGTATATACGTACATATAATTCTGCAATATTTTATCTACATATATACTGAGTATATATGTACTCGATATATATGTATGCATAATACTACAATTTATATGTACATATACTGCAGTAATATATGTATGAGTGAAATGCTAGTATATATATACATTTTTACTGTAGTAATATATATTTATCAAAATGTAGTTTTTTTTAATTTATTGTAATTTGATTCAGTGGTTTAAATTTCTTATAGATGTGGCACCGCATTGTTTTCCATACGTAGCTTGTATAAGTGAAGAGATTTTTCAACAGACATGAAGCACCGTGACTCGGACACCTTTTTCACAGTAGAAAGTTGGTGATCGGAGGAGCAGAGGGAGAGAAAGTAATGTCAATGCATTGGTAGATTATACTTTATGCACAGTTGGTAGAAACATTGATTAATAAGATGTAATATAATTTTTGCTATTTTATTGTTTTAGTTATTTAAAATATTGTATTAGAATAAGTTATTAAATGAATTTTTTTTGTTTAATTTAAAATTTCCATTTATAATTTTTGTTTTTTTTAATTTTAATATAAAAATATTAAATTATTTAATTAAATTTTAGTTTACGCTTTATGACAATCAACTTTAATTTGTGTTTGTTCACGTCTATAATAGCTATTTTTATATATTTGTGAATATGTTTGCGTGTCTTCGAATTTTCTATGTAGAGTTTTAGCATATTATAGGTATGTAAAAACCTATTATCAGTAGTAGTAGTAGTAGTAGTAGTAGTAGTAGCGGAAGCAACGGTGATGCCAGCGGTGGTAGCGGAAGCGACAGTGGCGGCACAGGCGGCGACGGCGGTAGCGACTGCAATGGAGCTGGCGGCAGAAGCTGGAGCGGCAGCGGTGGCATCAAAGGCAGTGGTGGTAGTAGTGGCTACACTAGAAGTGGTGGTGGAAGCGGGAGTAGCAAAGGTTGCACCGGAAGTAACGGTGGCAGCGGCGGTAGCAGCGGCTGCACCGGAAATAATGGCAGTAGTAGCGGCGGCAGTGGTGGTAGCTGCGGCTACACTGGAAGCAATGGTGGCAGTCATGGTAGCAGCGACACCACTGGAAGCAGCGATAGCACCGGAAGCAGCAGCGATGGCGGTAGCAGTGGCGGCAGTGACGACAATGGCATTAGTAGTAGCAGTGGCATGTAGAAGCATCACCAGTAGCGGGGGCAGGGATAGCACCGACAGGGGCGGCATCGGCAGTAGCGGTGATAGTAGAGGCAGCGGCGGCATCAGTGGCAATGACGGCAGCGTCGATAGTAGCAGTGGTATTGGCAGTGACAGTGGTAGTGGCAGCGGCGACAGGAGCGGCAACAAGGAGCAACAGTGGTGGCAGGAGCGACAGCGGGAGCAGCAACAACAACATCAAATGCGGTATATACGTACGAATAAAGTTAGTATATACGTACATATAATACTGTAGTATTTTATGTACGTATATACTGAGTATATTTGTACTCAGTTTATATGTACACATAATACTGTAGTTTTTATGTACATATACTGTAGTAATATATGTATGAGTGAAATACTAGTATATATTTACATATATACTACAATATTATATATTTATCAAAACATAATTTTTTTTTATTTTAATTTGGCTGAGTAGTTTAAATTTCTTACAGATATGATACCGCATTATTTCTCATACAAAGCTTGTATAAGTGATAGGATTTTTCACTAGACATTACGTGCCGTGACTCGGACAGCTTTGTCATAGCAGAAAAATAATGATAGGAGTAGAGGGAGAGAAAGCAACGTCAATGAATGGATATATTATACTTTATGCATTGTCGGTAGACACATTGATGATTAAGATGTAATAAAATTTTGTTATTTTTTTGTTTCAATTATGTAAAATATTGAATTAGAATAAGTTATTAAATGATTTTATTTTTTATTTATTATAAATTATTTATAGTTTCATTTTTTATTCAATTTGATATAAAAATATTAAATTATTTAATTAAAAAAATTATAAAATAAATTAAATTCTGAAAATAGTTTTGAAATTATAATAGCTAGGAAAAAAATCCCTTGCTAAATTATCTAGGGAAATCTTAAATTTACAGGCGGATTTTCCGACGCTAAATTTATTTAGTTAGTGATTATTTTCGACGCTAAAATTTAGAGACCAACACTTTAGCTTGAGAATCTTCCGTTGTTATTTTTGTTTGACGACGAAAAATCTAATTTATCTTGCTAATTTAGCTAGGAAATTTGTCTTTTTTTGCAATGGATTTTTTCATTGCTAAACTTTTTAGCAAGGGACACTTTCCCTCGCTAAATTTTAGCATGGATCACTTTAGATAGTGAACCGATCCATCGGTAATCCGTCACTATATCCAGTTTAGCGACGGAAAAAACTCATTTAGCTTGAGAATTGCTCCTACCTATATGAGATTTTTCTTGTGGTGAAGTGTGTGACTAGTGTTCATATATACCATGACTATAATATTCATTCTCATGAGTAGGTTTTGTAGTTTAATATCCTTTTTTGTAAGGTGGTGTCTCTTTATTATGTCACTTATGGTAATTTGAATTATGCTTTTTTACTTTAAGAATAATGATGACCACCACGTTGGAAAGAAATGTGTCTACTATAACCATGACTACGAACACATCTTTACCTTAGCTTCGTCCATATCCATGCCTTTATCCATGTCCATAAGTTTGGATAACATGGCATTGACTTCAATTAATGATATATACCCAATAGAATGAGAATGATGGTTTTTAGTAGAAGCCCATTATTTTCTCATCCATACATACATATAATTAATTATGAATATTTGATAATATGATGCTCTCGAACTACTACTAATGTAGAAGCACACTAGAGTCAAGTGCATCCAATCATATTGTAAATATATTAATGATATGATTGGATGTAAATATTTGATATACTCAAAGCACATTAGAGTCATGTGCATCCAAACATATTGCAAATATATTTTCAAGCATATCTTATCCAATGAATTTTTCTCTACATAATTTTAGTAGTGAGCTAATTTTGAATAAAAATGAGTTTTAATCATTAATGAGTTGAAATCTTTTAATCTTAAGTGCATCCAATCATATTGTAATTTTGGAATAATTATAGTATTTTAGTAGTCACATTGATACTTTAGATTCTAAATGATGAAAGTATCTTTGATTGTAAGATATTCACCTTTTAATCATTATATAAAGGATTATGAAAAATTATTAAAGATTTGGCGTGATCTTGCAAGGATGCATTTTTCTCTCTTTTTTTTAAAATAGTATTTCCAAGGTTTGTTGTATCTATGTGAATGATTTATCAAAATAATGTGAAGTCTTGCCAAATTTGACATTGTCTTAAAACTGTACATGTAATAATTTAATTAAAAAATATTTCAGCTTATCAAAATAAAATGATTTATCAATATTTCATTAGGTACATAATATTTGATAAAATAAATAAATAAATAAAAATCTTAAAAAATCTATTTCCATATTAATTTGAAACATGGTAAAAAATTCATGTTATATATTATTCATTATATAGTTTCAACCTATAAAATGCTATTTTATATAACTTCTAGTTATATGATATAATTAAAGGGATTATGAATTTCATGCATAAATTATGGCAAAGCATTCATGCTTTTATCTCAAAACATCTGATTATGAGTATGCATATCTCTTGGTTATGTAATTGTGTTTTTATCTTATAAGATTCAATTTTGAGTATGCATTCGAATAAAATAAATAAGATAGAAAAATAAAATATAAAATATAAATTTAAGCTCATTACTTACATGTTCTGAATTCTTGATTTTCATTGAACTAAATCTCATATTTATAGGAATTAAGATATATTAGAATTAAATATAATATGTAATCATGCACAAAGAAATACCAGAATTAAATACAATATCTAATTCATGGGTAGCAATATGGTCAGTCATAATTATTCATATTCTTTATAATAATATTTAGTAAATAATATATCAAAATAAAAAATATTTACATCTAGATATTCTCAAAAATGAAAACCTGAAAATTCATGAAAACTTATATATAAATGTAACTTATAAACATCACCAATCCATGAAAACTTATGAACTTACTTAAAAACACATGTTTTTGAAAACTCATAAACAAAAAAAAAACATATAACAATATTCAAAACTTATATATATATGTTCATATATAAAATTTAAAAAACTTTTAAAAAACATATTAAACTTTTCAAAAAATATTAAATTGATAAACACACTATTTATAAGCAAGCCTACTTTCGAAGATCCTATATTAATTGATCGTCCATTGCATAGAGATGAGAATTCCATGGTTCATAGTTTTCTCTCGCATTAATTAAATTCACCACGTTCTATGTTTGAACTTTCTTTAGATTAGTTTTTACTATCTCTTCTTGCATTGGCATCAAATGTTTGTGGGCATATATGACCAAATCACTACTTTCAATGATCTTTTAGTTGACCAATACATGCAAGAAGTTCATCTTCTAGAATTTATGCAACAATAAATGTTGAATTAAAGTTGAATAAGGACCTAAATTAATCTATGAATTATGGGTTTCTTTCAAATAAGGATGATGAAAAATTAATGGAGAATGTAGAAAAAATCATGTCAAAATTAAATATTCTAATCAATTAGATGATAAAAGGATCAATGCACTTATCATCACATAACAATAAGTATCAATAAATGCTTATAAATATGTTCTGATGTTATAAAAAACATACTATTTACAACAATAACAAAAATGCTTACCAGGTCCTTTATTATTATAAATGATTACCTTCAATTAATACTTCACAATGATATGCATCTAGTAATATCGGGGCCATGGGGTTGGAGCTAGTAAGACCCCTATCCCAATATCATAATAGGTGATCTAATAATTACCCTAGGAAAATATATATCTCGTCCATTGGGATCAAACTCATATCCCTAGGACTAAAATATTCATCATTTTTTGCTGATCGGACTAGTATGTCATTGGTATCGAAAAACTTGTTGATATAACATAAAATAAGATCCTTATAAAATGATTTTATGTTACTAAATGCTTTGACATTATAAAGTATTTGCATGAATTTTATCTCATTGATAAACTAATGAAAATCTTTTTATCTTTTACATTATATTCTAATACTCTTCACATACAAAGAATACATAGTCTCCATGTATTTTCCCTACCACAAGTGAACCAAGCAAAATCAATAACTCAGATTATATAAATTTGCATTTTATTAGTAGTAATAAACAAAGCGTATTTGCATGGAAGACTAATTATATAAAATAACTTACTACTGCATTCCTTATTGTTAGAGCTAATCTCATTATTAGAATATTCTAATTACCATCCAATACACGTGACTCAATTTGATTTTGTAGAAAGCAACTCAAAATATATTTTCTCAATCAACTTATCCAATTATTGTTCAATATTTTCGACTAAATGATCATTGCTCTATAATGTTTTTTCCATAATTCAAAAAATTATGATTAAAGTGGAAACTTCAAATTTTACATGAAATAGTTTATAGAAAACAAAGTATATCTCTAGTTACATTAAAAAAAATTGTCGATGTCACTTCTTTTTATATTTTACGAAAAGTTTGGAAAATATGGTCAAATTCATCTTTAGATAATGGTATTTACTAAATACTTTGCTAATATGAGATGTTTCTTTTTGATCTTTCAAAATGATGATCAAATTCAAATTTTTTGAAAACATCAAACATTGATCAAAATTCTCACTGATAATGATTTGTCTCAAAATCTAAACAAATGTTATATGAATATGATGTGTACAAGATCCATAATCTACACGAATGAGTTGTTTCATATAAAAATATATTATTATGAAAACCATAACTCATGTCTGACATATATTTTCTAACAATTAGAAAACACATAAAAGAATTAGTGACAAAAGTTTCATCAAATCAGTGATGATTTGTAGAATATAACAAACTTCCACTAACAAACATCATCAAGATTAATATTATGGCACCAACAAATATTCATGACTTGTGAATTGAGTTGCAGGATACATAATAATTGATAAACATAAGCAATTACCCAAAGAATTATTGTGGGATTAACTCGCATATCTTTAATGCTAATATATTTTAGTCAAAAAATATTTAGGCTTTTAATCTTGTGTCAACTGTGACCAACATGTATAATGGATACCTTCTATTGGGTAAAATTAGATATCTAATATAAAGAAATCCAATATCAAAACTTTTCACATTTCTACAAACACTCAGTAAATTAATTTTGATTATTAAGATTAAATCTTTTAATTTTTTTTATTTTACAAAAAATTATCAAATATACAATTGAATTAATTTTGGGTGAAAATACAAAGATATATACACAAATTATATATATATATATATATAGACATACAACAAAATTGTGGAGAGATCAACTAAAACAATTTTAATTTAATTTATTATTATTTAATTACGCAACTTGTATAATATGTTTTTCATAGTAAGGTGCTGCTATATTTGTTTTGTTTGTGTGCATAAATATACAATATGAAGAATAAAAGTTTGGATAATATTTGAATATTCAAAAAGTTTCTAATTGAATATTCTTCTTGGTATAATAACTAAGACACAATCATATTGTTGATTCTGAGTAGTGAATCCAATGAACTAATGCTATCACCTAAAGAATAACGCAGAAAGAAATTCAAAATATTTATCCAAAAATCTCATGTTTACATGTTTGTACTAGATTTTAGATTTCTATGATGTTATATCCTAATAAATATATTTTAGTTCAAAATATAATTTTTGGCATTGTATGCTTTACAAACTTCCTATTTTAATTGTATTGGACATGTTTATATGTGAATAAATCTTTAGCACACTTTGTTTTTTTTTTGACATTGTTGTACCTTGGAAAAGGTTTTTCATTATATTAGTTTTTTTCAAAATAGTTGGATTGTGATTTCTTATTTTTGGGTTAATTTAATTTTTACTTCTATTATTTATATAACAAAGTATTTTTTCTGAAATTTTGTGGGTTTAAATAAAGCATGGTCTGAATGCCCTGACCCAAAAACTAGTATCAGAGCAAGGTTCTCTAACGACCCAAAAAGTGGTATTCAAATTTATATGGAGGAGAGTACTATGACTTTATTATGCCACCTAATCTCATCAATTAGGAGATGTCACAAAAGCTGATCAATAAAAGTATCACAACAACTGATATCTACAAGTATATAAGTCATACAATTAATAAAATAGATTTTTATCCATGTATTGATCTCATATGAATTGTATTGGTAGTTCAGTTATTCAACCATGAGATAACATATTTTTAGTAAATCTGGAATTCAGATTGTTAGACAATCTTAGGCCAATGATTTATTTATATAATCTATGTTATGTTGTTTAAGCCTAACAATTTATATTATGTTGGACATAGAATAAATATTAGGGTGATATGTAGTGACCCATTTCCCTAATAGCATACAAATTGGTTATCACCATTGAGCCTATCTCAATGGTGATTCTCTCATAGCTTTCCTCTTAGTACATCAACATCAAGACAAATATTTATTTATGTTTGAGATTGATTCATAATCTCATATCTTTTAGGTAACTTCATCAACTACCCATGATGGTCATTTTATATACACACTCTTATTCTTCGATCACAAGCTCAAATATTATAAAGATCATATATTGATATGATTTGTAAGTATTTTCACTTTCAGCTTAAAAAGTACCATACTCACATAATTAATATAAAATTTTCAAGTTTTACCAGTAAAAACCATACAAGTAAAAGTAATTCACAATGACTATCACCTCCTTGCCAATCACCCATATACTCATTTATGTTCCGAGGATTGCCTATCACCATCCTCCACAGTGATGATACAACTACCTCACTAAAGTTGAATCCCCTTGGAAGAATATTTTATATAATATCTACCCCAATCAAGAACCAATTCTTTTAAGATGTGTATAATGAATTGATATGTAAAAACATTTGTACTTTTGACTTCGTAAGTGTTATACTTGTGATAATTAACATACCCAAATAACATACCCCCTTGATATTGTCGGGCATAAAAGGTGAAATAGAAGTAGAAAGAAAATAGAAGGAGACAATCCTTGAAAGGGAAGGATTGGCCGAAATTTGGGAAGATGACCCATCCTTCATAACAACTAACACACGAGAGATGAAAAGAACGAGAGAAACATGAGAAAATGAACTAGACCATATTGAGCATTCCTTAGCTACATATGGTAGAATATTTATGAATATTTTACATATTATGCAAAATATGCATCACAGTGTTGAGCGAATCAAAGAAGAGTTGAGAGGTTCATTCCTTATGCCCTAAAATTATAGAAGAGGTTGGAAAATATGATGTAATATAGGAAAAGTATCTCCATCAAAAAGAGATGGCTTTTATCACAATACAAGAAAAATTTTGAAGACCAGCTCTATAAACTATTGGAGGAAAGAATAAGATGCTTGGATAGTAGCTTGAAGGGGAGCATCAAATCATTTGAATGCAATACAAGACCATCGCAATGGATTAGAAAAGAGTAAGAAGAAAAAGATAAAATGAATGGTAATGAAATAACATATCAGGAGATTGATGGAAGAAATAAAAAAATATAGTGCAAACCAAAAAGACTTGTATTTTACAATGTGATGTTCTAAAGGTACACTATTCGATTGGATGAAATAAGAGGCACTTTACAACATTTTGGAAAAGATATTCAATGCGTATCTATACAGATAGAAGATTTATAAAGGTCATCAACTCCTCTACCACTATTTGATAATTCGATGTTAGATTTCATATTTAAGATGTATAATCCTAAATAGAAATCATATCAGCCACCCCTATCATAGCCTTGATTTTTATTTTCATTTTTTATTCTCACATTATGATATATCTATTGTGTGGAATTAATTTGAGATGTTTAATCGTGGTTATTTTTTTGGAGGGAGAAGTTATTTCATTGGGATATGTAATTGTTTTAGTATGAGAGGATGTTCAGTGTTCAAACTACCGAATATTCATAGTTTTTTTATACTTTATGATGTTGTGTAGGCATGAAATAGATAAAATTATAGATTGATTTTATGACTTTAGAGTTTTGACGAGTTTTTTTGAATAATCATGGAATCAATTAGTTTTTGGAGGTGATTAGTTTTTGAAGGTATTTATTAGATGGGGTAGGATAATGAGTCTTGCATAGTTTGAATATTTATTCTTAGCTGAAATTCTATCTAATTGGTCATTGAAATCCTCACCCTACCAAGTCACTAGCCTAATTCTTTTGCTATAAGATACATTCTTAGTAGCTGAAAATTATTATAAAGTCACTGTCATAATTATCTCATGAAATATAAATGGTTGACATTAATTCTATATCATAAAAAATGAGTACACCACTAGTGCTCAAGATCATTTCCTATTCTAAGCATCATGACTTTATTTTAATATGGTTTATTAGTCTCAATTAATAGTTATGTCTTTTTTACAAAGCTATGAATTTTGAGCTATAAAAAGTTATAGAGCCAAAACTATTTGAGCCAAAGTTATAGTAATTATTTAAAGTTATGACTTTTGGTGCACTACAAGTTATAGAGGGTATTACTTGAGTATGATATTTTCTCAAGCATGAGACTCTTGTCCTCAAAGAAAAGTAAAAGCTGTGACTTTTACACTTAAGCTAATTGTTAGTTCTATGACATTCTTGGGAGTTGCTCTCATTCTTCTTCCTCCCCTTTCACGCAATAAGCAAATCCATAATAATTAGCACCCTAGAGGTGAATTTTATACTTCCTATGTGTTCCACAAGCAAACAAGTGATGAAAGACTTAATACAATCTCTAGAGCTAGGGGAATGACTCTCAAATCTTCCATCTCATTAGATTTGGGAATTTTTATAAGAATAGCACAAATCTAGGGTTGGTATAATTTGAATATATGTGATGTGACATTGATTTTTATTTATGAATAAATATCTTTAATATATTTTGTGTTATAGATATTGATGGTTGGTGATTAAATAGAACTTGAATTAGAATTTCAACTATTAATATATTTGTATGAGATTATCATGATTAATGATGATAAATAAGCTACGAGGCTTACTTACACATATGATATGAAGGAAGTGATAGCTTTTATGACTATGATGCATGAGATCAACTTATACATTGAAATCTAAAAGGTCGGTATATTAATCATCATGATTATGGTGCTTATGAAGTTGAAAGTATGAATTTATTTACATGCCAATTTATTGTACATATTTAAAAAAAATAGTTCTCAATTAGGATGAATGTTATATAGAATATTTTCCAAAAGAGTTCATATTTTACAATGAGTATCACATCCTCACCAAGAAGGATGGTGATAGGCAATCCTCAAGCCATGTATGAGTGTGTGGTGACTCATAAGGTGGTGATGACCCTTATGAGTTGCTTTTACTTGTATAGTTCTCACTAGTGAAACTTAAGTGAAATATATGTTAATTGTATAAGTATGATACTTACAAAGTTAAAAGTAGAAATGTTTACAAACTATATCAATCTTTGGTCTTTATGACACCTGAAGTCAAATAATAAGTGTGTACATCCAAAATAACCATTAATAGTAGTTATTGAAGTTTCTTAAAAGGTATGAGATTAAAAATGACTCTAGCAGAGATAAATTGTCATCTCAGTATTGACATACCTAGGGGACAACTATGAGAGGCGTACAATTGGGTTGGGTTTAATGGTAAAATTCATATTATATTCCATTAGGGAAAAAAGCCATTGTACAATACTCCAACATTTTTTATATGCTTAAGATGAGTTGAACACCTTGAATATTATTAAATAGATTATATGAATAAATCATTGGACCTAAGATTATATAATTATTTGAATATTCATTTTACTAAATTTGAGTTCTCAATATTAAATAACTTAACTATTGATACAATTCCTATATGATTAATATCTAGATGAAAATCACATCCTTGCCTATTCTAACTCATCACATTTTTAAATTTTTAAAAAGATCAACGATTGGATTTGGTAGGAATGAATCTGACCCATGCTTTTTTTAAAACATGACAGTAAGTTTTTTTAAATGCTTATGTGATGTAGAGAGTGATAATTTATGGTTGATGTATTTTAGCACTCCAAAATATAAATATTTTTTGATTTAATGCACCAAACCCTAAAAAAATTATGTTTTAAAACATAAAATTATTAGTTTGGAGTATCGATACATAATTTTTCCAATAAATATATATTAGAGCTTATGCCATTACTTCTATGATTTAGTATATATTGTTATAATATCATTGTAGTTCATTTTATTTCTCACTTAAATGGGAGAGCATATTAAAATATTTGAATCTTTACATCCATGTAAGAATTTAAATATTTCCATAGAACTTATAAAAAAAAGCACTATAGAAAGAAAAAAAATATAAGTTTCTCAAATTGTTTTAAAATTATTTAAGTTTTTATTTTTTAACATTTTTGAATAATTAAATTAAAAGGTGTATGTCATTTTCATATATATTATGTAATGATTTTGAAAAACTTAATTTTTGTTAATAGATTATGAAATTTAACTTTGAAAAACATGATGATTTATATACATTTTCTTTTGATTTTCATTATTATTTATGCATGTTTTTTTAAGAGATTCAATTTTTTTTTTCATCAAAGACAAAGTTGATCGATAAAAAAAATCATAATAATATTATTCATATTGTAAAATCTCATGAGACTAAGGAGGATGAGTTATTTGATGTACTTGAGAAAATTATTCAATTGTAAGGTGTGAAAGCTTGACAACTTATTCTTTCTAGATGTAAAATGATTAGACACAAATTTGAGAAGAAATAATATGAAAAAAATATTTTGCAAGTGTCAACACTAGTGTCATATTAATGAATCTTTTAAATTTGCATCACAAGGAAGACAAGTCGCCATGTTGATGAACCATTGAATATGCAAGTATGGGTAGTTATCCAAAAATTTAGTCATCTACATATATAGGATATTCCCAATAAAAATATTAAGGAAGTTGAGGACGAAGATGATGAGAATGCAAACTTTTATACTATATTGTTCAATGTTAATAATCAAATGATACACTACTAACTGAGCAAAAGAATAATTCAATAGAATTGATTGATTCAATCCAACTTGTAAGGTTTCATTGTAGTATTATAGTAGACAATTTCCTTGATGATGATCAATTGGATGATTTGTTGCAAAATGTTATGAATGATCAAGATGATGATATTGCTAATGTAGAAAATTATTATATCATTAAGAATGATACAATTAAATTTTAATTTTTTGTATCTTTAAATTATTTATAATAGGAAGCTAATATTTGTAGCAATGTTCATGTGTTTGCTTTGTGATGACAAAAGTTGACATTATTATGTATAAATTATTCTTTTTTTATATTTTCTTATATTTGCTAATATTTGGATTTTTGTATAGCTGGACACAATATAACTTGATAAAAGAAACTCTGCATTATAATCTTGTTTTTTTTTTTGCTATATCTACCAATTTATTTATGACATAAAATGTACAAAGTGATTAATAATTTGATCGAAATGGTCTTGGTATTGATTCTTTACCATTTTTTTAATGCACATTTAATGTACCTCCTCTCGGATCTCTTTTGTCGATAATACTTCCCATTCCACCTAATACATTTGTGATTGATCATGAGACACTCCTCATATAGCTCAAATATAGCTCTTTTTTCAAATATTACTTATTTCATGCCAAAAAAGCATGTATGTAATACAATTCTATTTATTGGAGGTGAGGTCATACTCATGATGTATTTAATTTCATTTGATAATTAAAAATGTACCGTCTAAATTTATTTTTTATAGCAACATCATGATTTGGATTGAATCACAAGATCAATGCTAAAGGTTAACATTTTGATGACTTCAAATAACATACTAAAACCATTTGCTTCTCAATAGAACATTGATTTTTTTTTTTTGTTTTCCGCCTCACCTCTTGACCTATAATAATAGATCATGAGTATTGGGACCCCGAGGCTAGAGCATGTAAGACTCCCATCATAACAGAATGATAGATCAAACTAATAGACACCTTGGAGAGCATATCCAACATCCTTGGAGATTAAACTTGTGACCTCATGATAAAAGTATCCATCTTTTTTATCTACCGGACTACCATGTTATTGGTAATGAACCATTGAGTTGATACTTGATACTTACAATATGACATGAGGAACTTATGAAGATTATCCACAAGTTGACATCTATTTAGCCATGGAAGTAACTATTAGTGGGAATTCATGCATGAGTTAAGTTTTATTAGGTTGTCAAATGAACCATACATGAAAATACTTTTCTTGGTTTGCCCTACTCAACCAATTGGACCATAACTTTTTACCCCATTTATCTCATTTTATCTAACATTTAAGCAAACTAAATAAAAATATCAGTTGGGTGAACTCAGTATGGATTCCTACATGAGTAAAATGCTGCAAACAACTAGTTCATTTCACTTTCTCCAAAAATCAACTAGATCATTGCACTTACTATGATAGTTGACCAGATGATTCAACCATCCAACACTATTTCATTTTTGCCTTTTCCCCCACAAATGTATATCCATATTCACTTTATCCTTCTTTGCATCTAATGAAACCTAAAAATTCTGAAGTTTATTAAATGTGCAACTTGAAATTTTTAAAAAATTGTAAAAAATGGATGTTCATTTCAATTCTTATTTTGATAACATGATTTTGAAGTGTTTGATTGTATTTCACTATATGAAGATGTCATGAGTTGTGCTAATGAGATTTTGGGATCCATAAAACCTAAATTTATTCCATGAAAATTTGTAACAATAGGTTTCTAAGAAACAATATGCATGCATGTACTTCTACTTAGAAATTTTCATGAAGCCGTAATATAAAGCAGACAAAAATATATAATACAAAAAAATGCTAAATAAAAATTACTATTTAAAATTTTAAGTGGTAATCCAACTAGATGAACATTACACTCATTAACTTGGAAGAAAAAAATGATAAAATAATTTATTGAATGATGCAAAATAAAAATAACTCATATTAATAAAGGTTATTCAATTATTATTATTTTACATAATCCAAATATAATAGATAAATTATTATTGCATTTAATATTGATATTTTTGTAATTATGACATTTGATTTTTGAATAGTTATTTATTAACGAATTTTTCTATAACTAATATTAGAATTTATATTATTATTATTATTAATATTTAATAGTGAGATATAATATAATTCAAAATGATATAATAAAATCCAACAATAAAATATGTGACATTGATGAGTAAATTGGGTTATTAATTTTTTTTTTGCCTTGGAGTTTGATATTTGGAAACATAAGATACAAAAAAAGTTCTAACATTAGAAATGCATTATATAAATGCAAGATGGCTAATTAAAAAAAGAACAATTAGTTTACAATTAGTTTGAAAACACCATGTCAAAACTATCTTATTTGAGAATGACCTTAGCAATCAAATACTATCTAATACTCAAAATGAAGTAACATTTAGCACAACTATTTATATATATATATATTATGTGTGTGTGTATGTGCGTGCGCGTGCGTGTGTCTATAAATTTTTATAGATCATAAGTTGTGGATTGTGTCATTCATCAATGTTATGCTTGTCATATATTAATTTAATTGTTAAATTGGGTATGAAATTGGCTAGCATGTCACTTGATAATATTACAAATGTAATATTTTGAATTCATCATTTGAGCGAATGCATTAATGAATTTAAAAAATATTACACAATCAAGAATTTAAAATTTAGAATTTTTGAGTTTAATATAAAAATTAGATGAAATTCAACATATTTATTGTTGAAAAATATTATGTCGTATAGAAAACTTATTTTTTTTTTATGATTCACAAAAAGGATAAAAAACTACATGATATTAATTGGTTAAGAACTAAAAAAATATTTGAATACTTTGATATAATTTTACATGCACAATATTATTTGATTTAGTTATTATGTGTAAAACTAAATTAGATAACATAAATAATATTCTGCAAAATTCTCAAATTGAACAACAATGAAAAAAAAATGCGAGGAATTTGAGTAATGAAGATGAAACATATTTACAAGGCAAGTTTAAATATTGATTAGGATTAGTTCCTCCAAGTCAGTATATCTATCTTAATAAGTAAATAAATCATGAAGATTTTGATGAATAATTCAACAAAGATTTCTAATTGTTTACAACTAGTATGAGAAGTATTGTTAGTTCTTTTGCATTCCATTTTATCAAAAATTTTAAAATGCTTAGAGGTTAGGAGCATTCTTTATGTGATATATTAGATTAGAGATGAAACATGGTATTATTAATATTTTTTTTTTCATGTCAAAGAGATTAGGAGCATTCTCTATGCGATGAAGAAATAAAGAAATGCTTTGATAATTAGCCACTAAAGATTATGACGTTGCATATAAGGTACAATGGACATCCTACATATCAAAATGTAATTTCGTTCATGTAAATAAATGTGCTATGGCTTATATGAAATAGTGGAGTATTTTCATAATATAATGATACATATATTAGTGTTAAGTATTTTTTTCTTTTTTATGTTTTTTTTGTCCAATTATTTTTTTTGTTAATGGAATGCATTTGAGTTTCTTAATAAATAATATTATGTTACATACGAAATTTTCATAAAGTTTGATTAATATATATTATTGATTTAGCATTAATAATAGGAATATTTGGACTGATGACCTCAAATATTCTTGTGTTTGTAAGAAAAACATAGTGCAACAATTTATTTGAAGAATGACCTTTTTTTTTTGGATATCTTACCAAATATAATGGTAGTTAAGTTCTTTATAAATAAAACTTGGCTACCTTAAAATTTATAACAAAAAAATTCTTTTTTGCAAAAAATAACAAGAATATTTTTGTAAAAATTATACCCATTTTCTGATGAAGAATCATTTTTCTAAAATTGGATTTTATAAGGGTATTTTTTTTTAAATGTCCCCAAATAATGTAAGTAAAACAAATTATGGGCTATTATATTGAGTAATTTCAATCAACATGGTAATTTGGCCATGCTTAGTCTCAATATTGAAGTTTATGATGAACTAGGCCTAGTGGCTTTAATTTTCATCTCTAGAAGTAGTTGATCATGTACAAAAATTGAAAATAATGATATGGAATAAAAGCCAAAACAATAATTTGAAATAAAAAATGCTAAAGAAATAATGTGAAAACTATAAAATAGAATGGAATACAAGCTATGATACTTGAGATTAGAATGAATTATAAACTAGAGAAAACTACTCATTTTATAAGAAGGAAAAATAAGAAAATCCAAAGAATTTTTGATGTGGGCAAGGTGCATTTCACTTAACTCATAGTTGAATTCTCATTCTCCCACTTGAAGTTGAAGTTCAGCTTTCTAACTTGTCAACTCCATGCTTGCTTATGTTCTTGCTAAGTCATAGGAAGTTATATACCTTACAAACTTATTAGTGCTAATTAGCTTGGTTATAACATCTACTAGATTCTCATTAGTGTGAATCTTTTATATATCCATATTTCTTTCTTCTACCTTTTCTCATACAAAGTTATATTATACTCTAAATATATGTTGTCTTCGAATAAAATGCTAAATTCTTTGATAAGTCCAAAACTCTGACTATTACAAGATAAAGTAATTTTCTTTTATTTTTGTCCATGCTCTTCCAATAGCATCTACAATTAGATTTTCTTTACCTAACTTGTGTAGCCTCCATGTACTTTGCTTGTGGCATAGAAGTAGATGTGATAGACTGTAGCTTTGAAACCCAATTTATAGCTTCTTTAGCAAAAGTAAAAATATTGCAAGTGGTAGACTTGTTATTATCAATATTTTTCATGTTGTGTTAATCAACATAACTTTTGATAATAAGGTTCAAAACTTTATAACATAATGTAATATTTGAAGTTCTCAAATGTATCTAAGAACCCTATTCAAAGTATCCAATACTTTCTACTAGGATTATTCATAAAGTAGCAAACAACTTTTAATAATTGTGAAATTCTAGTCTCGAGTCCTTTAGATCAAACTCCTTAGCTAACCATGTCTTCAATTTTTGGATTCAACCTTTATTAAAGCATGCTACCAACACGTCATCCATATATAATACTAGAATGATAAAGTCATTTTCATCCTCAAATCTCTTATAGCATTATAATTATATGAACTGAGTCTATTATACCAAAGACTAATGATGAAAAAAATCAAATTTCTTATACCAACATCTTGGCACTTAGAGATCATATAGAGATTTATTTAACCTACTAACTAAGTTCTTCATATCTATTTAGACAAAACTTTTTAGTTGGAGCATATAAATTTTTTCTTCAAGTTGTCTATGAATAAATGCAATTTTAAAATTTAACTGCTCTAAATTTAAATCGAATGTAGCACACATAACCATGACTACTCTGATTATTGTAAGTTGTACTATTGAGAAAAAAAAATTTCATTCAAGTCAATGTATTATTTTACAAAATATCTTTTACCATCAATTTTATATAATACTATCCAAGTTGATTATTGATATCCCACTTGATTTTGTAGACCTATTTATTACCAATGATTTTTCTATCATGTAGTAATGATATTAGTTTCTATGTCATATTTTTGTGTATAGCTTTAATTTTTTTTTTGCATTTCTATCATCCATAGGTTTTCATTTAAGTTACTTATAGCTTCATGAAAAATTAATAGCTCTTCATTCTCTGTTTAAATATAATATGTAATATTTTTCTCCGTAACATACTCTAAGTGCCAATATGGTGACATTCATTTATGAGTTGACCGACTAACTACTAGAGTCTCTGACTTGACTTGTTTTTGTATCTCATGTTCTAGTACTACATCTAAAGAAACTATAAATTCTTATGTATGATTATTTTATACTTATATAGTTATAGCCAATACTACCCATGCCTAAACCACGACCATTATCCAGAGCCATGACTTTTGAGAAACTAAAAGCTATAGAGGATATTACTTAAGTACAATTATTTTCCAGGATCATGACTCTTGTCCTCAAAGGAAAGCATAGTCATAACTTTTACACTCGAGCTAATTGTTAGTGCCATGACATTCCTATAAAGTCATGGTAACATGATAATTGGGAGAAGAGAAGTCTAGTACTTTGGCCACTCATTGCACCATAGGCACTTGAAGACATATAAGGAAAATTTTTATTCAATAGTCATTTCTTAGCATCGTGGCCATAGGTTACACAAGACCTTTTAAGTGCTACAACTATTTTTCAATGCATTCTCCATATAATCATCAAGAAAGATCAATGTCATTGGCATGGCTTTATCATAATGCCATAACTATATATCAATATGAAAAGCTCTTCACCGTGCCATAGCCATTCCCTACTATCTTGACACTTATTTAAAGATAAGAAGAAAAATGCTCAAAGCTATAACCATTTCACAATGTCCTAACTTCATGCTACAAAATATTTGTCCCAAGTCATAGTCATTATCAACTTTATGTTGCAGAAAGATCAGCATGAAGTCTAGAATTGTGGCTGTCCTTTAGAGCCATGACATCAATCTCAAGAGATGAAAGCTGAAATTATGACTTTCTTCTGAAAGTTATGACTTTCTACTTGTAATAATATAGAATTGCCCAAGTATATAAGCAGAAAATAAAAAAATTCAAAGTAGTTCTTCCATTCACATTTTTCCACCTCCATAATACAAGAAAAACTATGACAACTACCAAATCCTAAGATTGAATTTTATATTTCTTAAGTGTTCAACAAGTAAGTAAGGGATCTAAGACTTAATGTAATCTCTAGAGTTTTGAGTCATTGTGTGTATCTAGGATTTGTGTAATTTAAATATATGTGATATGACATTGGTTGTTTATAAATAAATTTATTCGATTTATTTTATGTTAAGGATATTGATGGATGATAATTAAATAAGACTTAAATTAGGATTTTGATTATTGATAGGTTTGTGTGAGATTTTCGTTATGGATGATGTTAGGTAAACTATGAGGCTCACTCATGCACATGTAAGAAAGGTAGTAAAAACCCTTTGACTATGATGCATGAGATAAATCTATATGTTGAAACCCAAATTTTAGGTATGTTAATTATTGTGAGTGTGATACTTATAAAGCCAAAAGTATTAATTCTTTTATATTTCAATCTATTATAGATATCTTAAAAAAACTAGTTTTTGATTGGGATAAATATTATATAAAATATTCTCTAAATTTAATCACCTTTAGTGTGAAAGTCACATCATCACTAAGGAGGATAGTGACAAGCAATCAACGAGATATTCGAAAGTATGTGGTGGCTTGCAAGGTGGTGATTAGCTTAGAGTTACTTTTACTCATATGGTTCCCATTGGTCAAACTTGAGAGAAATATATGCTAATTGTTCTAGTATGATGCTTATGAAACAAAAACTACAAGTGCTTACAAACTATGTCATCTTTAATAATCATGATAATAGAGGCTAAAAAATAAGAGTGTCCATATAAAGTAACTATTAATAATATTTGATGAAATTTCCTAAAAGGTATGAGAATATAATTGACTTTCATGTAGAATTAAATTATTATCTCAATGGTGACATACTGAGTGGACAACTACTAGGAGACCACCATTGAGATATGCTCAATAGTGATAATCACCTTGTATGTCATTAGAACAAAGAGTCATTATACAACACTCCAACCTTCATTCTATATTCAATAAAATATAATCTAAGCAACTTAAATATCATCATATAGATTAATTATATAAACCATAGACCTAAGATTAGCTAACAATCCTAATATCTATTTTACTAAAACTGAGTTATTTTAATATTAAATAACTGAACTATCAATATAATCCTTATTAGATTAATATCTATACTAAAGTTTACTTTACTACTTATATGACACATTCACTTGTGGATATCTATTGATGAGATGTTCACATTAACAAGAATTTGAGATATTGTCTAACCAATAAAATTAGGTAGCATGATAAAATTGCATTAAGTTTTTGGCACTATTTTCCAGAATTATTTCATTTGGTTAGCCAATGTGAGTTATATAATTATCCTTATAAAAATATAATTATTTGCTAATAGTTTAGATAATATTGAGTTTCATAAATCTTCCCAAATCTTATTATTAAGTCTTGTTAACTTATTTGAAAGTGGATAGTTGTAGTTTAGTTTTGCTTGTTTCCTTTGCACTTTTTTTCTTTTCTAGCACTCTTATATAAGCCAAAGCTCTTGGACCAAGCTAGCCCATGTAAACCAAGAAATCAAAAATAACTAAAAGAAATATCACCAAAAATAGACATAATAAAGAGCTTATAGAGAGCATAGGTAGTAATAGAGAACCATAATGTAGTAATGGGCAAACTATCTAATAGCCCATCCACTACCATACATTGGGAGATTATTGGAGGTACATGATAAAAAAAATTATTTAAGTATTTAATTGCAATTAGTGGAAGCTAGTTTAGTGGAAAAGCTCTGGAGGACCCTAACAGACATGTCATAATATTTTTGGAGCTATGCGATACTATAAATTTGGATGGAGTAAACCCTGACGAAATAAGATTATGCCTATTCTCATTTTTATTATGTGATAAGATAAAAAGTTAGTTCCAATATTTATCATGTGGTTTATTGAGAATTTGTATAAATTAGAGAGATTATTTCTCACTAAATTTTTCTCTCCTCAAATTACATTTCAATTACGAAGTGAGATTATACCAATTTTGGCAAGATAAGCATGAGAATCTATATAATCCTTGAGACTATTTTAAGGAGTTGTTGAGGATCAAAGTTACTTATTGTATTTTCAATTTTCTTATTTAATTTTATAAATTATGTTTTAAACTGTATAAATTCTTTACCCTATTTTTTTTAATTTTTTTGAGTTTGAATTATGTTTATAAGCTCGGATTAAAATATTAGAGATAGGTTTTTATGTTTAAGAATTGGAAAAGCTTTGTTAAGGTAGGAAATCTTTAGAAATTCATGTGAAATTTCATATTTTTCATTTCTAGTTATATATACATGTTTTTGATTTTTTGTGCTATGTATGTGGTTATAAACTATTTGTTTTGTTTTTAGAGAAAGTTATTTTTATAAAAATGAAAAAATAATATTTGATTATGTTTAAATTGTGCCACAAATCATGGATGATAGTTTTTTTGACTAATTGAAATGAGATTATGTTGATATGTATGTATAAAATCCTATGAGATATAATTTTGATACTATACAAGCTATATGATACTTTGATTAAAATTTGAATAATTTCGGGAAAATGCATATTTTGGATATGAGATTTTTAGGAGACTATTAGTCCTATAAATGACTTAGAAAGCTAAACAAGTAAGAATATCCACAGATATAAGAATTAGATATGTCATTAGAAAAATGACCATAAACCCCATGTACACTTGTGGTGGAGTTCCATTATATGAAGGTAGTAGTAGTCAAGCTAGAAACTAGTAAATCTCTCATAAGTCTTTGGATCATGGGAATAGGTGTGTGTATTTCCCAGTGGTTATGAAAGCTAGATTGGAGCTAGCAAGTTGGTTTTTCTTTCTATATGTCTCATTTTGGCATGGTGGAGCCTTGATATGCATAAATTATGTATGCTTGTGAAAATGGAATGTGAACATTATATATTTTGAGAACTTACATGCACACATTATGGTTTCATGAATTTATATAGTCATGTAAATGTATAAATATATGTATGACTATTTTAAAACCTATTCTTAGCCTCTTAAATTGTATATTGCAAGACTTATATGGCTATGGAGGTAAAATATATATTTTTTTTCATTTTTTCTTGGGATTTTCCCTACTAAGTATTAATTACCGCCCATATTTTGCTTAGGTGGAAAAAATATTGATGGAAAAACCTAATTCCAAAGATTGAAGATTCATGTAAGGGTCTTGGTGGAATATTTATATATATTTTTTGAAACTTTGTTATTTATTTGGTCATATGAGTTATTTTATGTAAATGACTTTACCTTTATATATGAATATTTTAACTTGATGTTCTATGCATAATTATGATTTTTTCTTAAATTCAATTCATTTTAAATAGATAAATGTTAGGGATCCTGACCTATTTTTTTGCTTACTTCCATTGAATATTTGAGATTGTGAGTGTTTTAGAATGATATAATATGGAAAATATGAAGGGAAGAAGTTATTTTTGACTTGTTTGTAGCTATCTACATACATGCAATTGACTATTTGTAGTACAATTCCTAGTATTTTTTTTTCAATTTTTCAATATAAATTCATTTATTTTGGATCCATATTTTTAATAAATATGCTTACCATTATTTTTATATGTATACTATAAGTACTTTACTAAATTTACAAGTCTATCATTAAAGATATAAAAACCCCCTCTTAGGATTTTAAAGTATTTAAAATCATTTTAAATTTAACTAATAAAATTAAGCACATCGAAGCTCCCGAGTTGGAGTGTTTGGGGGTTGTGACATATATGGTTGATGTGATCGCCAAAGGGTATATAATGAATAAATCACTGGAAGAGTCATATTATTTATTTGAAGAGCTAGTGAAATATAACTACCAAATTTTAACAGATCACTCATTTGGAAGATGACAAGCCAGAATATTAGAGTTGGTTTAATTCACCATTATTAAAGTTATAATGAAAGTTCTTTTAATGAAGTTTGATGCTTAAGAAGAAAAGAAAAAAAATACCTTGGGATATCATTGATTTACATCCACATGAATTGGTGGACTCTGATCCCATTTACCAAATACAAGAAGCCAAACAAATACAAAGTATATGGTATGTGTTTTGGTTCAACAATAATGTCTCAACACATTACCATTCGAATGTGAGAAATCATGAGAATTTTTCATTTAGAAGCTATGAGAGTGAGTAACATAATGTCAAATAATCTTCTAGAAATATTGGGAATAATGTGGTAAGCCCTACTAATCAAGGAGGCTCAAGTTTTAATCGTTAACCATCACGAATATAAGAAAAACTATATTTGGAAAAAGGTATGCAAGATATCTTAATAGAGTTGAAAAAGAAGAATGATACCCAAGAACATTGAGTGAAGGCCCTTTAAAGTGAGGATGGATCGAATAAGTTTGATAATGAGGAATATCAAATACATCTAGAACAATTGACATTATTGATGAAGAGAAGAGGAGTGGGTGAATCACTATGTAATATGAGAGTAAATTTGTAGAAAAGCACCTCAATATTGCTTAGAAGTGGGTAAGAGCTAACAATACATTTTAAATAAGAAAAGCACTCAGAGTATTAGTCATGGAGCTACATTTATATTTTAAATAGGACGATTATGGAACTTTTAGACATAATAGCACCATGACTTTTCCAAAAATTGTCGTTTCGCTAGAAATTTTCTAAGATGTATTGACCCTAACTGAATAGAATAAAAAATATAAAATTTATGATGTTGTGATACCTAACATGACTATGACTCTAAAAGGAGCAGAAGCTTAGGTTTCACCTAAAGATGAGAAAAAGGAAATTGAAGAAATAGATGAGAGTAAATGAAGGTACATGAAGCTATGGAGGTAAGCAAATGAATTTAAATGAAACTAAGGGTAAGCTTCCAATAAATCTTCCATTTCCTCAATAATTTGGAAAAAAGAAATTTGATGAACTCTTCGAGAAGTTTTTCAATATATTCTAGAAGTTAAAGTAAACAAACCATTTTCCTAAACTCTAGCCCAAATGCCAAACCATGTGGATTTTATGAAAGGTATAATGAGTAGTAAGAGAAAGTTAGAAATGTACGAGACCATGAATATGACCAAAAAATATAGTATAATCATGCAGAGAAAATGTCAATAAAGAAATTGAAAGACCCCAAAATCTTTATTATACCTTGCACTATTAGAAATCATACCTTTCGGAAGGTATTATATGAATTGGGATCAAACATCAATTTGATGAAAATATCAATTGTATGATGATTGAATTTCAACAAAATTACCCCAACATCTTTCTTACTATAAATAGCAGACTAGACTATCAAGTACCTAGATGTAATCAAGATGTAGTAATCAAGATGTAGTAATCAAGATGAACATATTTATTTTTTTGCTAGATTTTATCAAATTATATATGAAAGAGGACAACTATGTACTATTAATATTAGTATGATCATTTTTGGTCATTGGATAAGCCTTTATCGATATCAAGAAAGGAAAGTTCACTCTCCATGTCAGTAAGAAATAAGTAAAGTTTAGTTTTTACCATAGCTTATTGCATCCAAATGATAATGAAATAAGATGTTATAGAATCAATAATCTCTTTCATACTATAACGCCACAAAAAGTAGATTTCTAGTGGAATACTTTTGTTGAAGACTACTAAATAGATGAAGATAAATGATATAAAGTATAAAAACTACATTGGAGTTGTGATAGCAATGAATACAAATAATATCAAGATGAATAATTATATTTGAGCTGTGAAAATTAGGAAATAAAAAAAAGATGGTTACTATGAGGTTGCGACATTCTCTGAAGTCATAAGCTTAGAGGATTCTTATGTTGAGAGGTCCAAGAGGGTTGAGAAACAAAATGATGAAATTCAAGGCTGAGATTAAATTTATGGAATAATAAATCACAAACAAGGCTACAACTATGCATAACATTGTAATTTTGGTGTTACAGATGAAAAATGACCAAGAAAATTTTGAAAACAAAGCCAAGATTATGTACGATGCTATGAATTTGATGTTACAAAAAAAAATATGACCAATAAAAGCATGAAGACAGGACCACATATGTTCATAGCACTATAACTTTAGAGATACATAATGATTTAGTCTATCAAAATATTAAAGGCAAAGTCATGACTATACACAATGCTATGACTTAAGAGTTATAAAAAAAAGCAAGGAAGGGCTTCATGGAAATACCAAAAATCATGGCTTCACTCAACACCATGACTTTGAATTTATAGGAAGAAAAGCTTTAGGAAAAGCTTAAAGGCAAAACCATAGCCATACTTAGCACTATGACTTTGAGAATTCATGAAGAAAAGAAACAAATTAATACTAAAGAAGGAGTTGTGGTATTCACTAATGGAATGACTTCCATTATTGAAAAATCCCAACAAAAAAGTATAGTTGAAGCCATAATGAAGGAAGAAACAAACAGAGAGAACATAAAATAATATACTAAGATGAAAGTGTGGACATCAGAGATCTACGATGGAAGAAAATTTATTTTGATGGTCTAGTTATGAATATTGAACTTAGCACTACCTGAGAGGCAACCAATTGATATTTTTTCTTCATGTATTATGTAATAAAATTATATATCCACCATATAAATGAATGTATATATCCAATGACCTACAAGTATAGTCATGAAACCCAAACCCCACCATACTTGATATTTAAAATACTAAAGAAGGACTTATAAACTCATTTGAAAATTGATATAAGTTAGGCTGATAATAAAATATAAAATAACATTTGTTATTATATAAATTTTCCATGAATTATGAACTAATTGTTAAATGTCTAAAAGTAATCAATTTTCAAGAATAGTATGAATTTTTATTTATAATTCTTTTTTTCATAAAATTTTATGTTAAGAAAGTTTTCTTTAACAATTTTGGACCCACTCCTACACGACAATTACTATTATTATCATAAATTTTTGTTGAAATTATTTTAGGAATGACTTAGAAATTATAAATGAACATTTCAACAAAATTATTAAGTTGAATTATATTATAATAAATCAATTTTAGTTCCAAAATTTATTGAATGATTTTTTAAGTTTTAATTTAGTCGCAATTTTTTTTGTTAATTCATCTATTTCATCTAAAGTAAAATTACGAAATGAAAAATTTTGGACAATGAATTTGGGGCACCCACACAGGTTGTTTGCAGGCCCGGGGTAAGAACAAACTTTGTGCTCCTGCAACCACAAAATTATTTACAAAATCTGACCATCAAAATTATTTACAAAATCTTAGTTCCATCAAAATTATTAATCATGCTTCTTTTTATGAAAACTAAATAAGGACTTATAAAATCATATTTCGAACTTTAAATATGATGTTTTTAGCATCTTAGTTTAATATATAATTACAGCAATATAAAATAGTTTATTTTAGATATCCAATATAAATACAAAACATTACATATTATGCTTTGATGAACTAATCAATAACTTTTTAAAAAGAATTAACTAAAGAAAAATTGTTTTAAATTCAAAACTAAAATTATTTTTTCTAAATCAATAAATTTGGCTTACAGTCAAGCTGACATGCATGCAATAATCATAATCATAATATGTAATGCCAAAGGTTATGTAAAACATCAACTAGCTCACATCGAAAATTCCTTTGAGATTTTTGATTTTTATTCTATAAAAAAAGATTTCCCCTCCTTTGAAAAGCATTCTAATCCCAATGCTCTTTTAGTTTATATTTCTTTTATTATATTATTTATTTTATTGTTTTAAAGGTTGAATTTTCTATTTTTAAATTATTGTTATGAATTTTATAACATATTCAATTACCAAATTCAAAAATAAATTAATATAATTGTATTTCCATGCCTCCAGCTAAATACATTTTTGCTTGAACAAAAGATTAGAACATTTTTCTTTCATTACATAAATATTATACTCACATCTCCTCATTGTGGGGGACAAAAAAAATTTGTAAACTATCGAGAGAGGTAATTATAATTTACAACAGAACTTAAATATATTTTTCTCTAACATAAAATTACAGCAAAACTCAAAATTGCTTTCACTGAGTCCGAGAGGAATAAACAATAAAAGCATAAATAAAATTATTGTTCATCATTTGATTTGATAATCACTTTGTAATGGGAGCACTGCCTTTTAAAAATCAATAATGCTATACTAATTTTAGAAATTTCATAAGTTATCAATTTAAAATGATTTGATTTTTAAATTTATAAACCATGCAAAACTAGATATAATAAATAAATTAACATTGATCAAATTAAAAATTAAAAATAAGTACCATAAAATTAAAAGATAAAATTTTCAAATTTATAAAAATTTGTAATATATAATAATATAATTCAAATACATAAAAATTAAGAATCATTATTATTATAACTTTGATTTTATATTAGAATATAAAAAAAATAAATATTATATAAACTATCTTAATTGCATCATTAATGACATCTAAAATAAAATACAATAGTATCAAATAATAAAATTGTCTTTTGTTTTTAATATAAGTTTTTATAACAAATTTAACATCTTTCATTGGTAATTATTCAAAACAATAACTTAAAATAGTATGTTCCCAATATTGTATGTTATAGTTATTAAACATTATAGAATAAAATAAAATGAAACTTAATTTGATTCTTAATATATTACATATCTATAAAATGGGATTTATTTATGGATTATTCATTAATAATGATTTATCACATTTGAATGACTAAAAACTTTTTAAATTTATCAAAAAATTTTAAATAAATTAAACTTTTTCAAATTTATTATTGATTTTGCATTACTAGGTTCTTAATAAAAGGCTAGTCAACATTATTTTTGAGTGCAATCATTTAATAAAAGACTAGTCAAAAATAAATAATTTTGATAATATTTTTTTTTTTGTTAATAAGTGTGCCTCATAACTCAATTGGGACCTTATCCAATCAACAAGTCCAAAAAAAAGGTAGGCCACCCCACCGCATCATCCATCCGAACTATAAAGGTAGTTGGTAAGATTTTTTGTGATAGCTACCTATCATTCCAAGACAAAGCATATCCTAGTCAAAATTTATTGGATTCGAGATGCTATAGAACTAAAATGATTTAAATTGAAGAAGATCCACATAGAAAAGAATATATTTGACATGATCACAAAAATTGTTCAAAGACAAAAGTTGGTGTTATGTTCTGAGCTTGTTGGCATGAGATCCCACTAAGGATCCAATGTGACTTCTACCTTTAGTCACATGCATGGGTATGGTGGGGGAGATTTTATGGTGTCAACCCTTCTATAAATTGATAAAGTCAGCACCCATGTGATATCTTCAACAATCAACTTTTTTCTTCTTCATTCTTTTTTAAATTATGTATGCCTTCTACTTCTTCTATGTCATAATTCATGATATGGTTTTCTTCTTTCCTTACCATAAATTTAAGGCAAGTGAAGGAGATGTAGATCTTTCATCTAACATAAGTAGAAGCTAAAAAGAGAGAGAGAAGGAGAGAGATAGACAAATAAAGAGAGAATCAATTGAGATTTGAGAATGTTGCTCTCAATTGAGGAATTTCCGCACTAGGGGAGAGTATGAGGTTATCTCTATTTCGTTAATATACCCAAGATCAATATGTTCTTGGAGTGATTGTATTATATACCACTTTATGATAGTAAAGAAATGTTCTGAGTTTGTCTCATAGTTTTTCCCCTAACCTTGAAGGGTTTTCCATGTAAATTTGGTGTTCTTTCATTTCTGCATTTATTTTTCTTCAAGTATTATTCATATATACGGAACTATTCACATCTATGATACTATTCATCTGATGACATCAACCATGGCCAGAAAGTAGTGTAGCAGCAATAAAAGCTGATCATTTTGGCCCACAACAAGTTGTATTAGAGGAGGCATCTTTAAGTTTTAGCTCATCGTCTGCTAGCCCACGACATATATGATACTATTCATATATGCTCTATGGTTATGGCTATTGACCGAGCTTCCACATTATAGAAGATTTTTGAGATTACTATTGCTCTATGATAGCTCATCGTTGACATTGTAGAAAATATGATTAAGTACGAGGTTGAGAAGTTTATTAGTAATAATAACTTTACCCTATGGTAAAGATGAATAAAAGATCTTATTCAGCATAAGGTTCACAAGGTATTATCTAGAAAGTCCAAGATGTTTGAAACCATGATAAAAGTCCAATGGAAAGAGATCGACTAGATACCCATCAGTGTAATACAACCCAATGTTTCAGACTAAGTACTAAACAACATAAATGTGGAAGACTGCACTACCATAAAAGAGATCTGGAAAAGACTAGAGGAATTATACACGGTGAAAAACTTGTCAAACAAGTTATATTTAAAGGAGTTGTACAATCTACACATGTCAGAAAATATAGATGCACTACAACATTTGAGTAGGTTCAATGACCATATCTATCAACTATTACAATTTTAAGTAACTTTTGATGATGAAGGTAAGGCTATGCTATTATTAGTATCTCTACTTTCTTCGTATAAAAATTTGATGACTACTCTATTATATAGAAAAGAGACTTGAAACTCGAGTAGGTGTCAGGATATTTGGTATCTTATAAAAAAGATAAACAGGGTTGTCAAGAATGAGTCATAAGCATTGGTTGTAGGAATTGAGGTAGAAGCAAAGTTAGAATGTCCAGATCTCAAAATGACAGATCTAGAGGAATGTCGAAATCAAGAGGTAAAGACTGTTTGATATCATTGTGACAATGTACAAACAGGGTCACATGAAGAACAATTGTTGAATATGGAAATATGAACAAAATCAAAATAATTAGAAGAGTGAAGAGAACATGAATACAAATGCTCCTATCACATGCAATGGGTGGTTGATACTACTATGTCATACCATACTATGCCAAATAAAGAATTGTTTAGCACATATATAGCATGAGACTTTGGGTGTGCAAAGATGGGAAATACTACCATCTCCAATATTTTAGGAATTAGAGATATTTGCATACATACCAACATAGGTTACTATTTGATGCTGAGAGATGTGAGATATGTTCTAGATTTATGCCTCGACTTGATGTTTGGATTAGCCTTATATAAAGAAGGCTTCTAGAATTAATTCAGCAATGGAAGTTGGAAACTCACCAAAGGAATGATAACTATTGCAAAAAAAAGAAATTTTTTTTACATTATACAAGATCATTGGGAAGCTATGTAAAATTGGGTTGAATGTACCAATAGATTCCTCACCAAGTTTGTGGCACAGGAGGCTTGGTTACATAAGTGAGAAGGGGCTATAAATTTTGAAAAAGAAAACTTAATTTTTTTTTCAAATGAAATTAATTGATTATTGTGATTATTGCTTAATTACCTGGAAAGCAACATAGAGTTTCATTTAGTAGCAAATCTACCAAGAAGAAAGAAATACTACAACTTGTATATTATATTGTTTATGGTCTCATAGAGGTATAAAGTTTAAGAGAATACAAATATTTTGTAACCTTCATTGATAATACTTGAAGAAAAACTTGAGTGTATTTTTTGAAATCAAAAGACCAAGTGTTCTAGAACTTTCAATAATTTCATGTCATGGTGGAAAGAGAAATTGGGAAGCCCTTGAAGTGGCTTCATACTGATAATGAAGGTAAATACATTTTTCATGAATTCAAAGATTATTCTTCCAAACATGAGATTCGACATGAGAAGATGGTCCCTTGCACCCCTCAACACAATGGTGTAGTAGAAAGGATGAAAACCATGCAAGAAGAAATGAAATCCCTCTAGAAGAACAATACTTAAGAGCTCGTGAAATTATCCAAATATAGAAAAGTATTAAGGAACAAATGAGTGTGCCAGCTAAAGAAAGATGACAAAGGAAACCTGATGAAATACAAAAGCCTACTAAGTGATAAAAGGCTTTGGCCAAAAGAAATATTATAATTTTGATGAAATCTTCTCTCCTATTGAAAAATTATCATCAATTATGATCATATTGGGGTTAGCAGCTAATCAAGACCTCGAGTTAGAGCAGTTAGATATAAATTAAGATTTAGTTCTAAAATAAACAATCGATCAAATTTAGTTATAAAATAAACAATTCGTCCAATAGGAACATCTTGGGGTTATCTTCTATCCATAGATAAACAATCCATCAGGTTTAGTTCTAAAATATGTCTTTATTATTGAGCAGATCTGAATTAATTTTAATTTAGACTAACAACCTATCATCATCATTCTTAAAACACATAATATAATTTAAATATGTAGTTTTTCAATCTCTTACATTGTCTAACTTTAAAATATTATATTTGTTAGCATGCAAATTATTATACAAAAAATCCAATATATTTATAGTAAAACAATTGAAATTAAATTAAATTATTTTTTATCAAATTTAAAAATCTATAATGTACCATAATTATTATCAAATATATCATTAAAGAATAATCAAATATAACTAATATATTATAGAATTGCACCAAGATTTACTAATTTTTAAATTATTAAATATTTTGAAGACATGATTAAATCCCTTTAGAATTAATTGAAAAATATTGAATAATCATTCAATCCTAGAAACAATTTGATCCGCATCATCAATTACGGGAAGTGATCAACGACAGACTTACATCACAATGTTAATTTATAAAAACAACATCAAATAGCAATGAAAAATATTAGTTTGTATCAAATATTATAATAAAACACAATAAAACTCTTCTAACATTCATTGTGCATATTAGTAACAAATTTGACATTGAATACTCGGAAAAATTACAAATATACATTATCTCTAAAATATATCCAAATTTTGGTGACTTCTTTAAATAACTTTTTATGTAGAGAGTTGTATCAAAATAAATGTAATGAGAAAAATCTTGGAAATGGTTAATTTTATCGACCACATATGTTTAATATGATCTATATAAAAAATTAACAAAATCACAATGCCATTAGTGCTTATCTAAAAATTTCAAGAAAAATATGTCATAAATATCTATGTAACTTTAATGAGATGATTGTCAGTAAAAATCTCACATACCAAACTTTTGGTGATTGCTTTAGGTGTCTTCCACAATCTACAAATTACATTAGGTCGTATTGTTCAAAACAAAAATAGTTACTCAATAAATAATTTCTAAAAGTCATCGTGAAAAAATATATTCTTCAAATCTAACTGATATATCTTTCAATTTAAATGCCACAAAAGATATAAAAAAACATACTATAATTATCTTTGCAACTAAAGAGGAAGGAAAGAAAAAATAATGTATTCATGTGCAATACCTGAATTCATATTATTCCTAAGTTCTTTGAAAAACGAGTCCTTGTCAAGTATAACAATACCCGATCTTAATAAAATCTTATCAGTTTTTAGTGAAAAATATTTATATCCTTTTAAATACTATACTATCCAAGCAAAATATATGTCAATGATCTATATATCTACTTGTCTCATAGTATATAGCATTTAGGGACCAAACAAGTGTATATAAAAAACAATAGAGGCAATCTAAATATCCACTCTCTGTGATGAAAAATCTAAAATGGTAAATGCTTAAAAAAGATAAAATACAAATATAGAATTTTATTATTAAGTAAGATTGAGATTAAAACCACATCTAACAAAAAAAAATTTGGAATATTCTTTTTAACTAGGAGCATCTGAACTATCTCAATCAAATATATATTCTTCTCTTTAACAGTCCCATTCTCTTATGATGTACCGAAATAATAAATCTGGTGTATAATCTCATGATTTATATAGACAGTATTGAATTAATTTGACAAATATTCTAATACATTATTATTTCTTTATTGTTTTTAATATTTTTATTAAATTAATTCTGTACTATTTTAGGAAAAACTTGTGATGTATCTTTAAATAGATATATCCAAGTATATCTCGAGTAATTGTTAGCAAAAATAATCAAATACCTAAGTTACTCTATGGTCATATTTCACTATGTCCTTATATAATTGAATGTATCCTAGTGAATGGTTATACTATTTTAAGCCAGACAGATATATAAGATAAGAAGCCTTAGTATGCTTTTCCAATTGATGTGTCTCTTACTATAGGATCGAAAAATCCTTAAGACTAAGACAGAGTATTCTAAACTTGACTAGTGATGAATGACCAAGCTAAATACTAACATATCAAATGACTTTCAAATATTTTCTTTTGCTACAATAATATTTTCATAGGAAGAAAAGGATATAATAGATTTGATATGATTACATATAATATGAGCATTAACTCATGTGTTAATAATTTATAAATTTAAAATAAGAATACAAGGGAAATACCAATGATATTTAAAAGAACTAAATGATCTATAACAACCTTAAAAATGAGTTTATATACTCATCTCTAGTAAATATAGGTGTCACATTCAATTAAAATCTATGAGGACCATTTGATAAATTTGATAATAGGCATATTTCAATATAGTGTCAAATTCTTGGTCTCTTCTCTAAAATTTTTTGTGCTTCACGAGCATAATACTAGCACAACACAAATACCACACAAACATCATACGAACACAGAATAAGCTTCACACAAATAAATAAATACACACACACACACACACATACACACACACAAATAGATAGATAGATAAGTTCATTTATGGTTTGTTTATATAAATACCATATATTGGCTTATATATATATATATGTATGTATGTATGTATGTGTGTGTGTGTGTGTGTATGTATACACACATATTTATATGCATATATACATAAATCTATATTAATAATGATTCTTAATTTTTATTTTTTTGATATTTATTTTTTTAAATTTTTTTATTTTTAGAATATTAATTTGTGAAATTTCCATTTCAATTTTTTAATTGTTAAAATATTTATAATTTTGATAAAATTATATATTTAATATATTTGAAAATTTTTATAAATTTGAAATTTTCATATCTTAATTTTCTCGTAGTTATTTCAAATTTAAAATATGATCAATGTTATGATAACTATTATTTGTAATTGGGCATGATTTATGTTTTTTAAATATCAAATATTTTAAATTTATAAGTTTTTAAATTTCTAAAATTATCATAACTGTATAAATTTTTAAATAGTTATTACTTTTTAAAAAGTGTTTGTACAAGCCAAGATTTTATATTTTTAATTGAAAGAATATGTTTTGTAAGTAATAAAACTAAAATAGAAGTGCTCACATTCCTATGACTATATTTAAGAACATTAGCTGAAGATACGTTAATATTAAGTATTATTAGTATATGAATATATGTAATGGTGATGCTTTTTTTTTTGGTTTTGTATTCATTTTTGTATTTCCAAAATATTTTTTTTTAGCCAAGCCCCAAATGTTTTGGGTTTTTGAAAAAAGGAGATGTTGAGTCTAGTCTACCATCATTTATTCACAAAAGCATTATGCCTAATGTTTTTAAATTTTCTTTTTTTTATCCAAGGAGAGATACATTATTATTGGTGCAATGCTATTATATTTATTATTTCTAAATTTGCATGGTTGTGTGCATTTTAAATATCAAATTATTTTGATTTTTAATTTTTTAAAATTTTGATTGAATTATACTTATAAAATTATATAATTCATAATTAATTTATTTTTTTGATTAAATATATTTCTTGTCTTGTGCCACATATGCTTCCTATATAAAGGAATTAATGTATGAAAATTATTGTTTACATGCAATAAACTCATTTGTCAAAATATTACTTTTCAATGAATTACGAACTAAATAATCAATTCTTGAGAATATTATGAATTTTTATTAACATTTTGTTAAGAGTTTTTATTAGGAATTTTTTATGGTTCCACTCCTACTCACAAATTGTTTGTGTATCAAGCTTAAAAAAATCATTTTTAACAAGACCCAAATTTTAAAAAAATAAAATAATTTTTACAAATAATGACTTATCATCAATAAAATTTATTGAAAACACAAGTATTAATTTGTCATAAAAAATTTTAGGTGAATACATCATCAAAATTATTAAGTTGAATTATGTTTTATTATAATACAATTTTATTTCAACAATTAATTTAATGATTTTTTTTATTTTAATTTAGTTGCAACTTTTTTGTTTAATTATCTATTTCACAAAAAATAAAATAATGAATATAAAAATGTTAGAGAATTATGAATATAAATATTGTAGGTGAATATTTTCTTGAATTGCATCTTTTTTATTTTAATAAATTTTTTTAATGAACTGTGTTGTTAAAAGCACTTTTGTATTTTATATTAATTTTAAATGATTCGGTGCATAGAGATTTGATTATGTATAGAAGATCAAATCAGTGATACTCATCAAATATAAGTTCATTCACAATCTAGATATTATTGAACACCATATTAGTTAGATTTTAGTAATGAATTTCAGTGAGTTTGTCTTAAGTATGGTAAATTGTAAAATTCTAATTTCTAGTACTAGTATACTTGAGTGTATAGAATGGGAAAAAAATAGTATTATTATTTTATACTAACTTGTAAATTTAATATACCATAGTTATTATAATCACTATTACTCTTATTCTCAAGGTAATTATTATTTTCATATATTCATTAAAATCTATTTAAATTCATAAAGGGTATTGTCTAAAAATAATTTTAAAAATTCTATGAATTATAAAACTTTATCAATCTTATGATGAATATTAATTATACTAATAGAATTTATGTCATGTCAAAAGGATTAATGATACTCTCTCGAGGAAGCTTTAAAGTTTTGATTATGCCAAATTTTATCAGTAGTTTTTAATTTTGGAAATTCTAATAAGGTATGCATAAAATGTCATAGAAATAATTAAAGTTTGATTGAATTGGGTTATTAGTAAATTGATTTAATCAATGGATATTTGTAATCTTAAAATGTGAAGTTTAATTTGTGATAAGTCGCAAAGACATAATATATTTAGAATAAGTAATAGAGTTTAATTATAATTTTGTAATGGTATAAATTATAATGAATATAAATGATTGTGTGAAACAATTTACATTGGAAGCCCAAAATCTTATTGAGTCTGGAGTTCCTTCCATAGCCTTATTCAGAAGTGATAAAAGAAGTCTTACATTTTTTATTCATTTTATATATATCTATATGCATAAAATGAATAATAATTATGCATTAAATTAACTATAATTATGTATATTTATATTTAAAATTAATAACTTCTATATTTGTTTATTAAAAGAAACCAAACATATCGAAAAAATATATATTAATATTTGGTTTCAATTTTGAGGGTTATAAAAATAGATATTAGTTCGACAAGAAAACTCCCACTATAGCATCGTCATCTTAGTGGGGATTTTCTAGAGCATAAGTGATATGGGATAGGTCTTTCCTCCTAAGCTTAGTTTAAGGTAATTTTCTTCCGTGTTGCTTATAAATGAAACTACAATAAAACAATCATAATCCTCAAGCCAATATCAAATGATTTTTGAGTTCCTAAATCCCTAATAGTGTTTAGTTTGTTCATGAAACACATCATCATGAGCAATATGAATGACACTCTAATTGTCAAAATGGAGAGTAGCATAGTATGTAGACACACCCAAATCCTTATAAATCCATGGTAACTAAATGAGCTCCCATGTGATATTAGTAAAATCATGATATTTAGACAATGATCAAAGGAGAAAGCAATAACTTGTAGTAGAGCTGTGATCAATTGGAACTCCTTCCCAATTAGCACTAAAGAATACATGTAGTACAAGAGGAGATTGTGCTAAGCAGAATAGATAGAATCATAGAATATGCAAAATAATGACATAATGAGTTGATGGTGGCGTCGACAAAAATTAGCTCACCTGATGAACAATATAGGAGATGTTTTATTGAAAAATGTAAGATAAACTAGGTTTCCAACTAACCATCTATAAATAGTGAATTAGACAATGGTTTCCCCATAAAAGTGTTAGGTGTAAAAGATGTTCAACTTAAGTGTGAGTAATTTTGTTGCCGATGAGTATAACTTGAGATAAAAGCTTATAAGAAAATTTAGCTTCAATAACATGAAGACTATCGCTGCAATTAATTCAATCAATAATTAATATGCATCATATAATCAATACCATTATCTAACTCATTGAACTTATTAATTTATTTAGAGATTTTTTTTTTTTTTGAAACAGTATAATCATCAAGAAATGTAAATATTTATTAAATATCTCAAGATCAAGAGTAATATTATTTACAATAATTATGCGGTATTGATCATTATATGTGATAGTATAAAATAATTATCCCAAGTATATTATTCCAAGAAGTTGGAACTTTGTCATTATCTATAGTCATGACAAACTCACTAAAATCTAGTATTATAATCTTAATATTGATGTGTCCAACTTTATTTAGACGATGAGCAAAAGGCTTATATTATATAAGAACAAATGATTTGATCTTTAATATATAAGTCAAAATCAATATACCAGATTTATACACTATGTAGTAATTTTTGGTCCATCAGATAGATAATGAAAAAGATTAATATGAATTGACATGTCTAAATAAATAATTAATAGTATACATTCTCCCATTGAGACATAATGTTCATGATGTGCTAGATTAATGATGAATTCATTCAAAATTATTAGAGGGAATCAATTCCTATGGTGTAATTCAAATTATTAAGCTCATTATAAATATTTTGAAAAAATATTGCTTAACCTACTAGAGATCATTGTCAAAGAGAATAAACTTGATGGAACCAATTATATTGACTAGAAAAAAATTTTTTGACATCACCATGACTACTAAAAAGTATAAATTTATTCTCATTTATCTGTACTTGAATAAACATCATCAAGGAGCAATTGATAAGGAAGCCAAGCCTTATGAGCAATTAGTAAAGGTTAATGAGACATCTAGATATTATATTTTGGCTTTTTGTGTCAAATGTATTGTAGCATTAGAACTAGTTCATAGCTACTGCCTATGACATGATGTCTAATCTCAAATAAATATTTGAGAATCATACTCATTTTGCTATGTGTCCACACTCCTTCAATGCAAGAAGGAATACCACAAGGTATTATCTCTGGTATCTCATTGTCTCATCATAATGAGATAACTATACATGAAAGTAATGATATCAAACCTTATGAGACTATCATTAATATGATAGGAGGTAATGGTCATAATTGTTTACATAGATTAATATCTATGCTATGTGTCATTGGAAGTATACAACATAGAGGAATGTTTCATCATAGTAGGAGAATTATTCAACAAGATACATGATGTATAATCTTTTGAGAGTCTAATGACAGAATCACTGATGAGGTAGATACTAATACCATAAAGTATGCCCAAGTACTTCAAGATAAAGATGCAGAACATTGACAAAGGGATATGAAATCAGAAATATAGTCATTTCACTCTAATCATGTTTGGAATCTTATAAACAACCTGAAGGGATAAAGCCCATAAAATATAGGTGGATCTATAAGAAAAAAAAAGATGGTGACATTGAGACTTATAAGGCAAGACTTACTCTGAGGATTTGCTTAGAAAGAAGGAATATGTTAAGAAAATACTTTTTCAACAGTATAGACGCTGAAGTCAATCTAGATTCTTTCGTCCATTACAATTCATTATAAATATGAGATTTGGAAAAAAGATGTGAAGACTATATTTTTGAAATAGAATCTTGAAGAATGTTTCTATATAATATAACCACATGGTTTTATAGAAAAAGATTAAGATCACATATTGTGTAAGTTAAATTAGTTTATTAATTGGCTTAAATATGCAACTAGATTATGTAATACTTGCTTTGATAAAGGGATTAAGTCTTATGGTTTTAATCATCATCACTCCATTTATGGCTTTAATGCTTAATCAACATTAGTTTATTTATGGCTATATATATATATATATATATTCTTTTTGCTTAAGTAATGATTTATGGCTTAGTAGTCAGATAATCTTATTGTCAGTCCATTTAATCTTGACCTTCAAATTGATCTCTGTAATGGATAAATGATTGTAGGCAACACATGATATTACATATTTTATCATAACTCATCTTGTTATTTTTTTTTTCATTACTTTTATTGATAATAATAGCATACATTAGTCTATATTTTAAACATTATTAGGAATTGTAAATTGTTTTGGCTTTTATGAAGATTTGTAATTAATTTCATATGAGTGTCAAATATGAAGACAAGTTTAGATTAAAAGGAAAATAACCAAAAGGTTAGATTTGTAGAGAACAAATTTACATAGATATTTGGCGAAGACTAAAACTTTAAAACATAGATATTTCTTTCTTTTTGATCCCCTAAAATTATTTTTCCTTTTTTTGTGCTTTTTAAAAATCTTAAAAAAATTACAGTTGATGAATTTTATATTCGAAAAGATCTGAATTTGACTGTATTTGAATAAAATTCGATATAATTCAACATTTATTTCTTTAGTATGCAATTTATTATATAAATAATCAAATATTTTTATGGTAAAACAATTTAAATTAAATTATTTTATTTTGCTATCAAATTTTAAAATCAATAATTTACCACAATTATTATCAAATATATCATTAAACAATAATCAAATGTCAAATACTAGTAACAATAATCGAAGACGTGATTAAATCCCTTTAGAATTAAATGAAAAATATTGAATAATCATTCAATCCTAGTAACAATTTGATGAGCATCATTAATTACTAGAAGTAATCAACTTCAAACTCTTCTGACATTCAATGTGCATGTTAGTACCGAATTTGACTTTGAATATTTAGCCAGTTACAAATACACATTATCCCTAAAATAGATCCAAAGTTTTGGTGACTTCTTTACATAACTCATTATGTAGAGATTTGTACCAAAATAAATTTAATGAGAAAAATCTTGGAAATGACTAATTTTATTGACCGCATATGCTTTATATGATCTAATCATAATCAAATAGTTAATCTTTTTTATAATTTGCATATAAATAATTGAGTGAATTAAATGACATATTAGAAGTGAAGTCAGTGCATATGTCAATAATAATATATAATAAAGCACAATATAAAAGATTAATCTCTACATAAATATTAAACACACATTTCCTTAGTGACAAGATGATGCACCTCATAGAATAAGCAATATTTATATTGAAAAAAAGTATTTGATTCTCTCAAAGTTCTTCATCTAATATTGTACATAATGGTACTCATTGAATTGAATGATCTCTAACTCATCTCTCATACTCATAATATCATATATATATATATATATATATATATATATATATATATATATATATATATATATATATATAAAATTAGCAAAATCACCATGTCATTCATCTAAAAAAATCAGGAGAAATATGTCACACATATTTGTGTAACTTAAATGAGATGATTGTCAGTAAAAATCTTACATACCAAACTTTTGGCGATTGTTTTAGGTGTCTTCCACAATCTACAAATTACAATTGGTTGTATTGTTCAAAACACAAATAGTTGCTTCATAAATATCATCTCAAAGTCACCGTGAAGAAATATATTTTCAAATCTAACTGATATATCTTTTAATTTAAATGCCACAAAAAATATAAAAATACACACTGAAATTATCTTTTCAATTAAAGAGGAAGTATCCTTACAGTCTACACCAAATATCTGAGTAAATCTTCTAGTTACAAGTCTTACCTTACAATGATCTACCTTTTCATTTCAACTTGTTTTCATGCTAAACACTCACTTGCAATTGAAAACAAATCTTCCTGAAAGTTATAATTTTAATTCCGAATTCTTATTAGTGCTGAAGATATAGATTTATTTTATTATGGTCTTACAATATCTTGAATTAGATAACACTTCAAAAAAAAAAAAGACTTAGATAATCAAGATTAAATGGACTAGCTACTAGATCAATCATCTCATTAGACCCATCTCTAGTTTGAGTATTTTGAGTATGTCTATTACTCCAAGTATAGATATTAATTCCTATGCAGTTAAGTTTCATGGATACCTACTCAATATGCATGTGTACTAGTGAAGACTCCTTGACAATTATATCAATCTGATATGATGACATATGAAAGAAATGACATACAAAATACTACCATTCTGATATGTAGTTAGAGGTGTCAAACGGGCCGGGATGGGCCGGCCCAGCCCGTTATTTTAGGGCACGATCATGCTTCCGTGCCGGTCCTGGCCCAGCCCGCATGCACGGCAGGCCGTGCCATGCCTTACCGGGCCCGCTCGGGCTTGCCTGTCCGAGCGGTTCGAGATACGGGGGACCGCGGGTCGGGTCGAATCAGACCCGACCCGCGGTCTTTTTTTGCGGGAGGGGCATCATGGGGTCGGGCTCACGGGACACCCGGCACGGGATAAACCCGTGCTGATTTATCGTGCCGTGGGCCGAACCGTGCCAGGTCAGGCACGGCACGACTCGTGCCAAACCAGGGCACGACACGGGCTCAAGCACGAAATTTTTCCGTGCCGGGCCGGCCTAGGCACGGCTGAACCATGCCGTGCCTCGTGCCGGGCCGGGCCGCCCAGGCCCGGTTGACACCTCTATATGTAGTCGATGAGTGACTCTTTCTACTAATTGGTAGTCTAGAAAAACCTATAAGGAATAAAGAAAAATTAATGGATTCATGTGAAATATCTGAATTCATATTTTTCATAAGTTCTTTGAAAAATGAGCCCTTTTCAAGAATAAGAATACCCGAACTCAATAAAATCTTATCAATTTATAGTAAAAAATATTTATATCCTTTCTAAATACTATACTACTTAAGCAAAATATATGTCAAAGCTCTATAAACCTTCTTGTAGAGGTGTCAAACGGGCCGGGAAGGGCCGGCACGGCCCGTTATTTTAGGGCACGATCGTGCTTCCGTGCCCGGTCCAGCACGGTTTAAAAAAACTAGGCCCGTCACGGCCCGCAGGCACGACGGGCCGTGTCGTGCCTTGCCTGGCCCGCTCGGGCTAGCCTGTCCGAGCGGTTCGGGATACGGGGGACCGCGGGTCGGGTCGAATCAGACCCGACCCGCGGTCTTTTTTTGTGGGAGGGCATCATGGGGTCGGGCTCACGGGACACCCGGCACGGGATAAACCCGTGCCGGTTTTCCGTGCCGCGGGCCGAACCGTGTCGGGCCAGGCACGGCTCGTGCCAAGCCCGAGCACGGCACGAGCCTGGGCATGGAATTTTTCCGTGCCGGGCCGGCCCAGGCACGGCTGAACCTTGCCGTGCCTCGTGCCGGGCCAGGCCGGCCCGGTTCGGTTGACACATTTACCTTCTTGTTTCATAGTATCTACTTGTCTCATATAGTATATAGCATTTAGGGACCAAACAAGTGTATATAAAAAATAATAGAGGCAAGCTAAATATCCACTCTCTGTGATGAAAGATCTAAAATGGTGTATGCTTTAAAAAGATAAAATGCAAATACAAAAATTTATTGTTAAGTTAGATTGTGGTTATAACCACATCTAACCAAAATTATTTTAGAATATTCTTCTCAACTAGGAGCATCTGTACTATCTTAATTAGATATATATTCTTCTCTTTAACACTCCATTTCTCTTAAGATGTATCGAAATAATAATTTAGTGTATAATCTCATGATTTTTATAGTAAGTATTGAATTGATTTGATAAATATTCTAATATATTATTATTTCTTAATTTTTTTAATATTTTTATTAAATTGATATTGTATTATTTTAGGAAAAACATGTGATGTATCTTAAAATAGTATCCAAGTATATCTTGAGTAATTATTAGCAAAAATAATCAAATATCTAATTTACTGTATGGTCATATTTCACAATGTCCTTACATATTTGAGTGTATCCTAGTGAATATTTATTAGCTTAAGCTAGACTGAAATATAAGATAAAAAGCTATAGTGAGCTTTTACAATTGATATGTCTCTTACTATAGGATCGAAATATCTTTAAGACAAAGGCAAAGTAATCTAAACTTGACTTTTAATGAGTGACCAAGCTAAATACTAACATATCAAATGACTTTCAAACATTTATATTTTGCTACAATAATGTTTTCATAGTAAGAAAAAGATATAATAGATTTGATATGATTACATATAATATGAGCATTAACTCATGTGTTAATAATTTATAAATTTAAAATAAGAATACAAGTGAAAAACCAATGATATCTAAAAGAAGTAAAGGATCTACAACAACCTTAAAAATGAGTTTTATATACTCATCTCTAGTTAATATAGGTGTCATAATCAATTAAAATCTATGAGGACCCTTTGATAAATTTGATAATAGGCATATTTCAATACAGTGTCAAATTCTTCGTCTCTTCTCTAAAACTTTTTGTGCTCCACGAGCATAATACGAGCACAACATAAATACCACACAAATATCAAATGAAACTTGCACGACCTTCACCCAATTAAATAAATAAATACACACACACACACTCTCTCTCTCTCTCTCTCTCTCATACATATAGATAAGTTTATATATGTTTTGTTTATATAAATACCATATATAGGGTATATATATGCATATATACATATTTATATGCATATATACATAAATCAATATTAATAATGATTCTTAATTTTTATGTTTTGATATTTTTTTTAAAATTTTGTTATTTTTAGAATATTAATTTGTTATATTTTCAATTTAAGTTTTTTAGTCGTTAAAATATTTATAATTTTGATAAAATTATATATTTTATATATTTGAAATTTTTATAAATCTAAAAAATCAATATCTTAATTTTCTCGTAGTTATTTCAAATTTAAAATATGATCAATGTTATGATAACTATCAATTATAATTGTGCATTATTTATAAATTTTAAATATCAAATATTTGTAATTTAAAGTTTTAAAATTTGTAAAATTATCATAACTTTTTAAATTTTTAAATAGTAATTACTTTTTTAAAAGTGACTAGACAAGCCATGATTTTATATTTTTTATTTAAGGAATATTTTTTGGAAGTAATAAAATTAAAATAAAAGCGTTCCCATCGCAAAGGACTATTTTTAAGAACATCAATTGAAGATACGTTAATATTAAGTATTATTAGTATATGAATATATGTAATAGTGATGTTTTTTTTTTTTTGGATTGTATTCATTTTTGTATTTCTAAAATATTTTTTGAAATACATTATTTTATCCACAATAGCATTATGCTTAATGTTTTGAAAATTTCTTTTTGTTTTATGTGTGGAGAGAAAAATTATTTTTCGGTGCAGTGCTATTATATTTATTATTTCTAAATTTGCATGGTTATGTGAATTGTAAATGTCAAAGTAATTTGGTTTTTAATTTTTAAAAATTTTAATTGAATTATACTTAAATAATTTTATAATTTATAAATTTCTTGTTTAAAAGAAAATTGGCTGGATTTGTTATGAATTTATTTGTAACACATTTCACAAATTATATGTGTATATAATGCAATTATGTATGCATAGAACCTTTGCTTATAAAATTGGACCAAATTTAAATAGTTTTAGTTTTATACATTTATATAATCCAATGAATTCATGATATTATTGATAAAATATTTTTGGTATAATTTTAACATATTGTAATATTCTAAAATTTAAGATAAATGAAAAACATCATTAATCTTTATTTTGTAATTTTTATTGTGTGCTGGACATTTAATACAATTTAATTGTAGAACCAAAAACATCTTGAAATATGAACAAAAAATAAGAGTTACTTTGTTTTGAATAAAAATAATTTGACAAAAATATATTCCTTTTAATGATCTTAATATAATGTTTCCAAAATTATTAATGGATGAAAATATTAAATAATAATGAATGAAAAAGAATTAATAGTAGATTTTAATGATATTTTCGTCATATCATTAGAAGATAAATTTGGAGAATCAATATCCTTTATTTTTGCATCAATCGAAAAGTTTATTTATTCTTTTGATTAAATATATTTGTTGTCTTGTACCACATATGGTTCCTATATAAAGGAATCCATGTATGAAAATTATTTTTTACATGCATTAAACTCATTTGTTAGAACATTACTTTTCAATGAATTACGAACAAAATAATCAATACTCAAGAATATTATTAATTTTTATTTACAATTTGTTAAGAAAGATTTTATTAACAATTTTGTTACCACTCCTACTCACAAATTGTCTTTTGTATCAAGCTTAAAAGAATCATTTTTAACAAGACACAAATTTTAGAAAAATAAAATACTTTTTACAAATAATGACCTCTCATCACAAAAATTTGTTGAAAACAAAAGTCATAAATTTGTCATGAAAAACTTTAGGTGAACGCATCATCAAAATTATTAAATTGAATTATTTTTTATTATAAAATAATTTAATTTCCAACAATTTATTGAATGATTTTTTTTATTTAATTTATTTGCAACTTTTTTGTTAATTTATATATTTCACCTAAAGTAAAACTACTAATAAAAAAATTTTTAGACAATTACAAATATAAAATTTGTAGGTGAATATTTTCTAGATTAGCATCTTTTTTATTTTAATAAAAACTTTTCTTAGTGAGCTACATTGTTAAAAACACTTTTGTCTTTTATATTAATTTTAGATGATTCGGTGCATAGAGATTAGGTTATGTATAGAAGATCGAATCAGCGATACTCATCAAATATAAGTTAGTTCACAATCTATATCTAATTGGACACCATATAACTTAAATTGTAGTAATAAATTTTAATGAGTCTGTCTTAAGTATGGTAAATTGTAAAATTCAAATTTCTAGTACTATAGTACACTTGAGTGTATAGAACCGGAGAAAAGTAGTATTATTATTTTATACTAACTTGTAAAATAAAATATTTCATAATTATTATAAGCACTATTACTCTTATTCTTAAGGTAATTGATTATTGTATGTGTTATTATAAAATAATTATCCCAAGTATACTAGTACAAGAAGTTGGAACTTTGTTATTATGCATATTCAAGACCGACTCACTAAAATCTAGTATGCTTAATAATAATGTGTCTAACTTTACTTAGACTATGAGCAAAAGACTTATATTATATAAGAACTAATGATTTGGTCTTTAAAATATTAGTCAAAATCAATATACTAGATCATATACATTATAGTATTTTTTGGTCTATCAGACTGATAATTTAAAGGATTAATATGAATTGACATGTCTAAACAAATAATGAAGAGTAGACATTCTCCCATCAAGACATAATGTTCATGATGTGTCAGACTGTTGATGAATTCATTTAAAAATTGTTAAAGGAGATCAATTCCTATAATGTAATTCAATCTATTAAGCTCATTATAAATATTTTGAAAAATATCTTTTAACCCACTCGATATTATTCTTAAAGACAATAAACTCGAAGGAAACAATTATATAGACTGGAAAATAAATCTCGACATCACCATGACTACTGAGAACTATAAATTTATTCTCATTTATCTGTGCCTGGATAAACCTTATCAAGGGGAAATTGATGAGAAAGACAAGCCTTCTAAGTAATGAGTAAAGGCTAAAATGATATCTAGATATTGCATCTTGGTTTTTATATCAAATGTATACCAGCATTAGCATTAGTTCTTAGCTACTACTTATGACATGATATCTAATATCAAAGAAATATTTGAGAATCATACTCATTTTGTGATATAGAAACCATGAGGAGTTTGATAAATAATATGATCACTAAAAGTACTAAAGTAAAAGATCATGTTCTGAAGATTATTGATGATCTAAATAAACTAATGATTCTTAGAGCTAAGATTATTTTTAGATTAATATTATTCTTCAATTATTGCTAGACTTAGATAAGCAATTCTACCTAAATCATAACATGAACAAACCAAATTTTACTTTGGCATAATTGCTTAAGGAATTGAAATTAGCTGAAAATATTCAAGAAATCATCTGGATAATTTCTCACTGAAAGAACTTCTAAACTGAAAGGAACAACTCCTAAGTCACAAGTGGAAGATTAAAAGATAAAGACAAAATATTTTCATTGCAAGTGGTTAGGACACTAGAAGAAACAATGTGTGATTTATCTAAAATGGTGAAAAATCAAGGTAAATCTCAATTAGTAATATTTAAAAATTTTTAGTGGTGGTATCAATTGATACCTAGTTTTGAGATATAGGCACTACTAATCATGTTTGCATTTTTTTTGTAGTGGGCTACCAAATTAGGCAACAAAGTGATATAGAAATCGATCTTCTATGAAACATATTATCAAGATAGTGACTATTGAAGTGAAAGATTGCATACTTCATTTTAAGAGAAATAATATTTTAATTTTCAAATATTATCTTTATGTACCTTCAATCTGAGAAAACTTGATTTAAGTTTCTAGTTTAGTTAAAGATGGATTCTCTTATATATTTAATGATTTTGTAATAATTTACTTGAATAAAATAATCATCTATTTTTTTGCATTAAAGGACAACTTATATGTTATTAAAATTATTTATACTTTACTATAACATAACAAGTTGAATAACATGAACACCTTGCTATATAAAAGAAAATGTCTTTTTAATATGAACAAAACCTATCTTTGGCACTTATCCTAGGCAATATTTATCTAAAATAAATTTTCACACTAGTTAAAGATAGACCTTTGGGTTCATTAAAAGTGAAAATACTTTCACCAGGTGAATCTTGCTTTGAAGTAAAAATGATCAAATATCCTTTTGTGGTAAAAGACTATAAATGCAAAAAGTCATTATAATTGATTCATTATTATTTATGTGGGTCCATGACTATCCAATCAAAAAGTGGTTTTGAATATTTCATTACTTTTATTGATGATTTCTCAAGATATGAGTTGATATGTCATAAGTTTGATGCCTGTGAAAAATTTAAATAATATGATATAATTGGATGCTGATCACAATAAATATTTTTATGATTTGATTATGGTGGTGAGAACTTCTTTAGTGAGTTTAGGGACTACTTTTGGGTCAAAAGATTACATCCTAGTTATCCACACCGAGCATTCCATTGCAGAATAGCATTACAAAAAGAAATAATAGGACAATTATGGACATGGTAAGGTTAATGATGAGTTATTCATATATGCATGATTCCCTTCTAGAAATATGCATTAGAAATATCAATTTCTCCAACCAAATTGAAGACGGCATACGCCAAGTCTAAAATATATTTATTTGTGGGGTTTCCAAGCACATGTTCTAAAAGGGAAAAAAAATAAATTGAAAAGGAGAATAGAAGTTTATATTTTCAAGGAATATCTTAGAGGGTCTAAAGGTTATTTGTTTTAAAGTCTAAATGATCAGAAGACTTTTATTAGCACAAATGCAAAATTCCTATAACTAAACTATATAGAAAACCACAAGCATAGAAGTATAATTGTTCTAAAGATATTAATAGGAGATAAGCTAGTCCACACCCTTTTAATACAGAAAGGAACACCACAAGGCAACTTCTCCAATATCTAATTGCCTCAACGTAATGTGAGAACTATTCATAATAGTATTGATATTGAACCTTGTGAGCTTGTCATTGATATGCAAGTCATACAATCCAAAGGCAATGATCATAATGGTTTATAGGGATCAATATCTATGTAGTATGTCACTAAAAGTATACAACTTAGGGTAGTGCATCGCCATAGTGGTGGTGTTGGGGGGGGGGTATATTTTTATCAATTTACATGGTATATACTATTGAGAGAGTGTTATGATAAAATTTTTGATGAGTTGGATGATGATCACAGAAATAATGATGAAGTACTTCAAGATAAAGATGCAGAACACTAGGTAGAAATCACATAATAAAAAATACAATCAATTCAATTTAATTGTGTTTAGTATCATGTAAACCATCTGATGAGATAAAACACATAAAATATAGGTGGATCTATATGAAAAAAAAGAGAGATTGATGGGAACATTGAGACTAATAAAGTTAGGCTTATAGCTAACGATTTTATTCAGAAAGAAAGAATTGATAATGAGTAATCCTTTTCTCATTAGTCATTCTAAGCTTAATCTGAATTATCTTATCTATTGTCACTCATTATAACTATAAGATTTGAAAATGAATGTGAATACTATAATTTTTAATAGACATCTATAAGAATGTAACTATATGATACAACCAAATAGTTTACAAAAAGAAACACCAAGAACACATGTTGTGTAGGTCGAACAAGTCTATTTATGAACTAAAATAGATATTTAGATCTTAGAATACTCATTTTGATCAAGTCATTAAGTCTTATGCCTTTAATCATTGTCTGGATGAGTATTGTGTGTATATAAAGAGATATGATAACAATGTAGTATCCTTGGTGTTGTACATTACTGATATATTGCTCATTAGTAATAAATAATGATATGATCTCATTGTCTTCTATTAAGGTCTAGTTATCTAGTAAATATGATCTGATAGACTTCGGAGAAGATGCTCACATTATTACGATTAAGATTTTTTGAAATCATAGACAAAGAATATTGGGGTTTGTATCAAGTTATTTATATTGATTAAATATTAACTCGATTTAGAATTCAAGATTCCAAAAATGATTTTCTTATTTTTATAAATGGAATCTCTCTATCAAACAAATAGTTCATAAAACACCCAATGAGATAGATAAAATAAATATAATTTTTATGCATCTATAGTAAAAAGCCTAATGTTTAATGCTTTCCATAAAATCGATATCTATTATGTTGTAGGCCTGTTAAATAGATATCAATCTAACCTATGAAAAAAAATTAGATAACAGTAAAACACATAATCAAGCCCCTACAAAGGACTAGAGATTATATGTTAGTGTATCAAAGTGGATAATCTTGTGCCTATAAGGTATAAGAACTTGGGATTCTAATTAGTTGAGGATTTGATAAAATTCATTTCAAGTTATGTATTTTTTTTTGGGAAGTAGAGCCAAAAGCTGGAGGAGTTTCATACAAGATTACTAATTTCACCATGGAGGTTTAGTACGTGGTAGTTTCAAATGCAACCAAAGAGGCTTTATGGCTTAGTAATTTCTTAACAGATCTGGGTCTTTCTTTCTATTCAACTACCTATTATACTTTATTATGATAATAGTGTTGCTGTTACAAATTAGAAGAGACCTAGAAACCACAAAAAATCAAACACATCATGTGTACATATCATTGAATGAGAGATATTATGAAATGAGGAAATATAGTGGTGATGAAATTAGCACCAGCAGACAACTTGGCATATCCTTTTATGAAGAGCCTTTTAGCTCAAAGTATTTGGCATACATGTGAAAGAAATGAGAGTAAGAAATGTGGCATCAAGAATTTAGTTTAAGTAGGAGATTATTGAAATTGATTTATACTAAAAGCCATTTATGATTGGTTGATTTACATAATCTTGTTTTTTTAATAAAAGGTTTTATAATGAGTTGAATTTGTAAAAATATGTTATTTATTCTATACTATATATGAGTTGGTGCTTAGAGATTAGTTTATGGATAGAAGATTGAATCATTAGTTCTTATGAAATATATTTTGGTTATTTACAAGTTATATAGAACTGAACAACATTTCGGAAAGGTTGTAATAATAAATTTAGTTGGTTTATCTTGCCTATGGTGAATGATAAAGTTATAACTTCTATTACCAATACACAAAGTGTATTGAATGAGACCAACATGGTGTAATTATAATTTGTAAAATAAAATATACTATTTTTATATTTATTATTACTCTTATTCTTGAAGTAGTTATTATTTGTGTGTATTTATTAATAGTTAGTTTGATTCATAAAAGTAAAATCTAGAAATGAATTTAAGAAACCTCTGAATTAAATAACTTTATTAAGTGTATAATGAATATTGATTGCTGATATAATATATATCATATTAAAAGAATTAATGATACCATCTTGAGGAAGCTTATAAGTTTTGATATTACCAAACCCTATAAGTAGATTCTGATCTATAATATAAATAAGTTAAGTAAAAAGTATCAAGAAAATAAATTGTGATTGATTGAATTAGTTATTAGTGATATGATTCAATCAAAGGATAATTTTAATCTTAACATATAAAGTTTAATTAGTATTATGTAACAACCAATATTTATACACTACATTTTGCTTTGAGCAAACACCTCCAGTTTCATCTAATCGCACATTCTTCTTCTCATTATCTTGTCAGATGCATTTCTAGAAAACTCGAGGACAATATTTACATAACATACCTATTACAAATAGAAAATGGAAATATCATAATAGTTAGGAATGGCAATTCACATGCAATTTTACCCAATCAATGTACATATAAAAAATTCAATTTTTATGAAAGAACTTTTTTTTTTGGAAAAGTATGCTAGGGGTATTCAAAATGAAAATATATCTGTTTTGGTTTATATTTATAATCTTTTTTAAAAGATATACCCCACAACAAAAGATATTTACATTTTGGGGCATATAAAATCAAAAACTTGATTTTGCCATTATGATTTTGCATTTTAGAAAAAAAATGAATAAATTTCAAAACAACTAATAAACTTCAATTTAATGAAGTGGTGAGATTCAAACCTAAGAGCTAGAAGTTCTTTTTGCACATAAACCATCAAACTACTCACACCAAATCATATCTAAAGCAAAAATAATAAATAAATTAATATATATATATATATATATATATATATATATATATATATATATATATATATATATATATATGCACACATTTATATATATACATATATATATATATATGTGTGTGTGTGTGTGTGTACACATTTTTATACATACATACATACATATATGTATATATATATTTATATATGTATTGACACACACACATATAGGTATATAGGTATTTAGAGTTGTATAAGTAAATATAAATGTATTTATTTATATATGTGTGTGTATATATATATATATGTATGATGTATTTATATTATATATATATATATGTATCTATGTATGTATATAAATTTATGCATATATATATATGTGTGTGTGTGTGTAAATATATATAGATACGCACACACGAATATATATATATATATATATATATATATATATATATATTGTTATAAAAGTATACCTAGTTATATAGCTATATATATATATATATAATACATATGCACATTTATTTATTGATGCATATATTTGTATATGTATATATATTTTTATTTATGGCTATCAATACAAATATATATAATGTATGTATATCTATAGATATATAAATATGTATATGTGTGTGTGTGTGTGTATTTACTTATACAAACATGTTTGTATATATATCTAGACATATATAAACATGTGTATATATACATATATATCTAGGCATTAATAAACATCTATATATATACACACATACATAAACACATGTGTGTACACACACACACACACACACACATATATATATATATATTCTTTTTGCTTAAGTAATGATCTGATTGCAATAGGAGTCGAATAATTCTAGAGTCAATCCATTAAACTTGGCCTTCTAATCATTCTTTGAAAGGAACAAATGAGTTATACCTAACACACGATATCACATGTTGTATCATTATTTCATTTTTCATTATTTTTATTGATGATATTAACATACATAAGTCTCATTATGAGATATTATCTCATTCAATATGATGTCAGATCATTATAGGAATTCGGAATTATTATGACTTACATGAAGATTTATTGTTAATCAATTGTGTGTGTTTAATATGAAAACAAATTCATATGAAAAGGTATATCAAATTGAGGTGAGATTTTTAGTGAACAGAATTTCTTAGATATTAGGTGTGGACTAAAACATAAATATTTTTATTTTGGATACCATAAACATTATTTTTCCTTTTTTTTTGCATTTGAAAAATTCAATTAAAATTTTGAATTTGATGAATTCTATATCAGAATGAGATGTTAATTTGATAGTATTTGATAACAATTTGATATAATTCAATATATATTTTTATGAATATTTCATTGAAATAAATAATCTGATAAGAATGATAATTGTTTACTAATTTTGGATAAATTTAATTTATACTCTTAAATATGTTTGATATTAATATTATTAATGTATTTTATTGAAGTGTATAAATATATACATCAAAAAAAATATAAAGTTATATAATAATAAATAATAATTGTTTACGCTTTTTTTATTTAAATTTATACTATAATATTATATATTTAATAGCATTATATTTTTTTACATTCTAAAATTTTATTGAATAAAATTGTGAACCATTAAATTTTAACTTTTTTAGTATTTCAATGTGTCAATTAATATCTCATATATTCTACTTATTTTATTCTCTTATTTTGTAAAATCTTTTATTATTTTTGTCACTAACATTGTAATGAATTATATAATATTTTCTATTCAGAGATAAATAATCCATCAAATTTATCTCTCAAATATCTGTCATTTAGCTTATTTAAATTAATTTTAATTTATATTAACAACTAATCATTATCATCATTAAAACACCCAATATAATTTAAATCTTAGTTTTTAAATCTCTTATTTTGTCTAACATACAGATATTTCTCTCGTTAATTAGTGTGCAATTTATTATATAAATAGTCAAATATTTTTCTAGAGAAACAAATGAAAATAAATTATTGTATTTTTTTAACAAATTTAAAAATCACTAATTTACCAAAATTACTTTCAAATATATCATAAACAATAATGCAATATCATCAAATATAACTAAAATATTATTAAATTGCACCAAGATTTACTAATTATTAAATTATTAAATATTCTAAAGACATCACTAAATCCCTTTAGAAATTATTGAAAAATAATGAATAATCATTAGATCCTAGTAACAATTTGATGAGCATCATCAATTATGAGAAGTGATTAACTTCAAACATACATCAAATAATAATCATAAAATAACATCAAATAACAATGAAAAATATTAGTCTGCATCAAATATTACAATACAACACAATAAAACTTTTCAACATTCAATGTGCACATTAACACCTAATTCGAATTTGAATACTAAGCCAAATACCAATGCACATGATCCCACAAATAGATCCAAAGATTTGGTGTTTTCTTCAAATAACTCAGTATGTTAGAAAGTTGTATCAAATAAATTTGAATGAAGAGAATCTATGAAATGACTAATTATATTTGCCGTATATATTAGATCTGATCTAATCATAGTCAAATAGTTAATCTTTCATATAATTATCTTATACATAATTGAGTGTATTAAATGACATATTTGAAGTGAAGTCAACACATATATCAATAAATATATTTGTTGGAACACAATATAAAAGGTTAATCTATACCATAATATTAAACATATACTTTCTAAGTGACAAGATGATGCACTTATAGAATAAGTAATATCTCTACTAAAAAAATATTTGAGTCTCTCAAAGTTCTTCGTCTAAAATTATATTTGAAGATAATGATTTTAGTGATTTCCAATTCATCTTTAATAATCATAATATAATCTATAAAGACAATCAACAAAATCACCATGCCAATATCACCCATCTAAAAAATAAAAAAATAAAAGTAACTAATACATATCTATGTAACTTAAATAAGATGATCGCTAGTAAACATCTCCTAAACTAAACTTTTGGTGAATTCTTAAGGTGTGTTCTACAATCTACAAACTATGTTTTGTTGTATTATTCAAAATCCAAATAACTACTTCATAAATGTCTCATCAAAGTAACTATGAAGAAATATTATCTTTATATCTAATTGTCATATCTTCAAGTGAGGTGTTGCAAGAGATATAATAATACATACTTAAAGTATCTTTACAACTAGAAAGAAAGTATCCTTATAGTCCACACAAAAATATACGAGTAAATCCCCTCACTATAAGTCTCACCTTAAAGTGATCTATATTTTCATCTGAACTTGTCTTCATACTAAACACTCACTTGAAGTTAACAACAAATCTTACTAGAGGTCATAAAATTAATTCCCAATTCCAATTAGAGTTAGAGATATAGATCTTTTTTATCATGTTCTGACACCATATTGAATTTGAAATACCTCGGAGGAGACTTAGGCATGCTAATTATCATCAATAAAAGTAATGAAAAAAAAATAAAAGTAACACAATGAGATATGATAAAACATGTAATATAGTGTGTTGAGTATAATTTATTTTCTCCTTCTAGAGAGTGACTAGAAGGTCAAGATTAAATGCACTAGCCATAAGCTCATCTATGCTTTGTGTATGTTTAATATGTCTATTACTCCTAGTATAGACTTTATGTCATAGGTGGTCAAGTTTTATAGTTACCTACTCAATGTGAATGGGTACAAGTAAGACTCATTGATGATTATATCATTTAGGCCTATGAAAGATATCCATATCCAAGAAACCCCACTCTCACTAAACTAAAAATGATCTGAATTTATTCATAGATATAATGACTTTATTAAAGTAATGAAATACAAAATACCAACATGCTAATATGTAGCTAATTAGTAACTCTTTCTACTAATTGGTAGTCTAGGTAGACCTACAGATAAAAAAGAAAAAAAATATATAATTCATGTGAAAATTGTAATATATGAATTCATAATATTCTTAAGCATGTTGAAAACTGAGTCCTAGCAAAGGATAAAAATATCTAAAATCACTAAAATTTTATTAGTTTAGTGAAAAACACTTTCCTAATTAAGTACTATACTATCTAAGAAAAATATATCCCAGTACCCTATATCTACTTGTCTCATTCTATAGAAAAATTAATGACCAAACAAGTATATATAAAAAATATGTGAGGCAAGCTAAATATCTACTCTCCGTGATGCAAGATCTAAAAGGATATATGCATAATTTAATTGATAAGTTAGATTGTGGATAAAACCACATCTAAACAAACATAATTTGGAATACTCTTTCCAAGTAGGAGTGTCCGAGATATCTCAATTAAATATATATTCTTCTCTTTAACAATCCCATTTTGTTAGGAAGTACCGACATAATAAATTTAATATATAATCTTATGATTTATATCCTAAAAATTGAATGGATTAAACATATATTCTAATACATTATTATTTCATAATTTTTAAATATTTTTTTATTAAATTGATTTTGTAAAATTTTAGAAAAAACTTAAGATCTATCTTAAATCAGATTTATCCATGTATATCTTGAGTAATAATAATCAAAACAAACAAATACTTGAATCACTTTGTGGTCATATTTCCACTATGTCCCTATATATTTGAATGTATCTGAGTGAATGGGTACCAACTTAAGCCAAATATATTTATAAGATAAGAAGCTCTAATAAGCTTTCACAACTAATATGCCTCTTACTATAGGGTCAAAATACCCTTAAGACTAAGATAAAATATTCTAAACTTGGTTAGTGATGATTAGCCAAACTACAAATACATAAGTAATGGATCCAACACATTTACACATCTAGAAAAAGATCATACAATTGATGAAGTATAATCTACTTAATCCAAAATAGAGTCTTCCTCTGAGTCTCATGATTCTACAAATAAATATTAATAAACATAAAAATATAGTTGGAATAAAGTTATCTTGAAAGACAAATCACATAGAGAAAACAAACATAGATAATCAATATTAAACAAGACACAATAAAGAAAGAAAGACTCAAGCTAAATACTAACATATCCATGACATTCATATATTTATCTTTTGCTACAATAATTTTTTCAAAGGAAAAAAATATAATTGATATGATATAATTACATATAATATGAGTATTAACTCGTGTTAATAATTTATGAATTTGAAATAAGATTACAAGTGAAAAAACCAATGATATCTAAAAGACATGAAGGATTAACAATTATCTTAAATATGAGTTTATATACTTATCTCTAGTAAATGTATGTGTCTGATAAATTAAATTCTATGAGGACCCTTTGATGACTTTGATAATATGCTTTTCTCTTTCAATATAGTGTCAAATTCTTGGTCTCTTTTATAAAAATGATATCCAACAACTACCTATTGTATGACTCATTATTCTTAAGTGTGTAGATAGAAATGAGACTCTTCACTATCTATCTTTGCTTTGATAATCTCTCTCCATAAGTCAACTAAAATTAGAATTTCTTCAATCTATCATCATAAAATATAGAATTGCTCTAATTAAATAAATTATGTGTTGTAACCCTTATTCATACCCCAATGGTCAAATTTTACTTAGGATTGACTTTGATATCATGTTACAAATTAATACAAAAAATAAAAATACAATAGTAATCAATAAGAATAATCATTTAAGCATGTATGAAACAAACATCGATGTATGCCTATATTCTATGAAAGGGTAGCTACCATGATCCCAAAAATGCTCACTATGATTAACATCAACATTTTTGTAAAAATTTATCAAAGTCGACTCACTAAATGACACCTAATTGAATATGTACCCACACACAATATACTTATAGAGAAGATTAACAAGTGCTATCTTTCCTTAAACAATGGATTGAGGTTATTATGGATGCTCATTGAAAATTTATTTTTCAAATTTTCTATGTCATTCTCAAATCCTTGCTTCAACATTACTAAATAGCCAATTGCTTAGGGCCACCTTGCACACATTTGACATCAACTATAGCAATTTTTTGATCTTTTATCAACTTGATCACATGCTTTCTCAATTTCAACAACACTAATCTATGCATCAAAAAAAATGTTTGGTTCAATACAAAAATATGAATTAAGGTGATCATGTATGAATTTTGAATTGGCAGCTAGAAAAAATATCTTTTTACACACCATGAATCCCCCAAGATTCATGGGGTCATCTATCCTTCCATGCAAGAAGAAATAGCCACCAACAGTCCACTTGAAAATGTATCCATGTCTTCTTCGACATTGAAGATCACACACTTATATAGAAGCAAAGGAACCCTTCTTTAGATTGATGGTGTCATCCAGGTCTTTCATGGAAATTGAGAAACATTACAAGAAACATAAGGCTTGATAATAAAATTATCTTGCATTTAAGCATAATATAAAGGTATCAAGTGGGTCGAGAAGCTCGGGTCTGGCCCAAGGCACAACCCAGCATAACACTGTTCAGATATGTGCCTGGGCTTGTGTCGGGCTGGTTCTCGGCACAATTCATGTCGTGTCATACCAAGCTCGCCTGAGCCTCGTGCTGGGCAAGGCATGGCCTGGCTATCTGGCTCGAAGGCACGATGCATTGGCATGACTCGAACTATGCCCCAGATGACTAGATATTAGGTATGTGTTCAGGTGCGGTCTGAACCCGACCGCTCGAACATCGAGCTCTACCCAAGCTCGAGCCCAGAAGTTGAATCTTCTAGAATCGTTGAGTCGAATTGACCCAATGATCAAAAATAAATAAATTTAAATGAAATACATTTTTAAGCCGTTGGATTCAGCCCAAACGACTAGGGGTAAAAATCCAATGTCTATTAGGAAATTGCCCAAATTTTAATTAAAAAATATCAAAAAATTATTAAAAAATGAGTTTTTAAATGATTTTTTGATATATATATCATCTCATTCTCATTTATATATATTATCCAATTTCTAATCTATTTTATTATTATCTCTCTCTCTCATATTATCACTATTTCTCTCTTCTTTTGAGACTTAGATACAAACTATGGTGCAGATAATGGTTATCAGATTATGCATTTATTAAGTAAATGAGATTTTATGCTTTATGAGTATTATTTTTTTAATTTGTTTAGTTTTGGTTTTATTTTTATTTTAGTTAATAGTTTAATATCAATTAATATAAATTTTAAAAACATAATTTAGAATATAATTAATAAACTAATAAAAATAAAAAATGGTAAATAGTAATTTTAATGACGATAACAAAATTAACATTAACATAAATGTAGAAAATTTTAATATGAATAATGATAACCCTACAGATAGGTCCGAGGCTACCAAAATATTTTTTTCTTCGATCATCTCGATCCAAATATCTAACTAACAAAAAAATAGAAGAAAATCAATAGTTTGGACTCACTTTAATATTATACAAAATGGAAATATCAGGGGTGTCAATGAAGAATCGACACAATGCAAATATTATAAAAAAATATTAACATGTAAGAGTTTATATGGTATTGGGCACATTAAGAGACGTGTTAAAAAATACACTAAAAAATATTGTGCATTAGATCCTAGGAAAATCCAACTCAGCGGCGGGATTTTTGAGGTTGGATATGGTTCATTCTCTATGTTGTCTCCTTCATATACATGAATGGGTTAGGTAGAAAAAGCATCGCCAAAATAATCACTACGATGAGTCTTTCAATTAGATTTCCAAAGGATCTAAGGGTAGTTAATATCATATAGACTTATTTTCAGCCTATATATCGTAGGATTCCTAGGTCTACATCTAGGAATGACATACTAAAATATTATAACTTAGAAAAAATAATAATAATTAATGAATTTATGGAATATAGTATCATGGTGTCCTTGATGTATGATATCTAGACTAGTCGTGACAATGTATCTTATACATGTCTCACTGCCCACTATGTAGATTCTAAATGAACATTAAAAAAATATTAGGATTCTCAGAGATTATTCATCCTCATGATGGCTTGGCTATTTATAAGTGCATGATGAGAATCTTTAGAGAATATAAAATTTAAAATAAATTATATAGTATCACATTCGTAACGCATCTAACAATGGAATAGCCATTAATATTTATATTATGACTATTAAAGATAGGCCATTATGAGAGATTTTCTATGTTAGATACATGTATCATGTCATTAACCTCATAGTATAAACGGGGATGAAAGTTATTTCTCCACTTTAGAAAATATACATAACTCACTAAAATTTCTTCATATGTCTCATAGACAATAGGAGTTTGGTAGTCTCTGTTTGTCTATGAGTCTAAAGAAAAAAAACTTTAATCGGATGTGAGACACTATTAGAATTACACATACCTTATGTTAGAGTCCAGTATTAGATATGAACATGTGATATCCGACTATGTCAATAGTAAGAGTGATAAACTTATTATTGATAATATTGATAGGGTTACAAAAATTTCAATTTTGAAAAATTTGAAGATTTTTAATGATACTACGAACATATATTCGTCAGTTTATACTTTCACGACTTGCATTACACTTAGGCGCATATGCAACATTAGTAGCATATTTATGAAGTTTAGAAATGACCTAATATTTTGTGACACGGTTCTTGAGATGTAAACCAAGTACTTAAAGTATTAGTCTACCATTCCATCTCTTTATTGTCTACCTGCCTACATGGACCATAGGATTAAGGTGGAAGAGGTAAAAAATATTTTGACAAACATATCCTCGTGCATGAACCAAGAATACCAACCTAAAAGGTTCATTCATGAAAAATGACTGAGCTATTTATATACTACGATACAAGATATGATGGTGGTAGTGTCTAAGCTTTGAGTACGAACATGGATATAATATTTGGAGATAATGACTTCTCCATTCAGTTAGTGACGGGGAAACAATGGGGTGGACCGTCGAATAAGAATGAGTTGTCTCAATACTTAGATACTGATTACTATTCAATCCTATCACATACTGATAAAAAGAACCTTGATATTTTATAATGGTAGAAATTATATGAGTCTGCCTATCTAGTGCTATCTAAGATGACAAAGGATTTACTAACTCTTCTAGTATCGAGCATAACATCAAAGTCAACTTTTTCTGTTATAATTAATATTTTTTTCAAATAGGAGATTAATATTGTGGCCAGATATTGTTGAGACATTAGAAAGCTTGAAGGATTGTGAGGATTTGAGCTTGAGCATCTAGGATCATGCTACAACTACAACAAGAGCAGAGAAGTTGGTGGCTAATTATGATTCGTGGAACTTTGATAATGACTGAGATTGAGCCTACTATATACGGACTACCTTTAGAGATACCATCAATTACTTGCAAAATTGATCATTTTTAGATTGTCTTTGTCTCTTGATTTTTATCATTTGAGCTTGCTGCTTTCAGTTTCATTGTTATTTTATTCTTTATTTATTCAAATACTTACGAGATTGATGATTATGAGTTTATCTTTGATGTATTAATTTTTATTTTTTGAGCTTGCTTTGATATTTTGTAACTAGTACATTTATTATGTTATGAAAAAAAAATAATTGAAATTTATTATATTTATATTATGCTATTTTTTTGAGTTGTGAATTTTATTTTTTTGTTGGAATTATTGAATTAATTAATTTATTTAGTATTAAAATTTATAATTTAAAATATATTTGAAGTTAGGGATGACTTGATTTTAAACAAGCCGAAATGGCATGTCCGATGCCTAGTACTTCCTGGACTTCTGGCATGTCCCGGCACAAGTCGATACACCACCCGGCATAACTCAACATGAAACCCATGGGGCATGGCATGATCTGGCATGAAACCCATAGGGATCGACATCACCCGACACAAAACTTATGATGTCTGGCACAAACCGACCCAATTCTGGCAAACTCGGGCAGGTCAGGCCATGCTGATCCTGCCCATTTTGAGTTGTGCCATGCCAAGAATGGCACCACTCCTATACCATTTCGTGCATGGCACAACATGGTGACCTAAGTGAGCCTCCATAAAATGGGTCGTGCCTGCCTAACATGGCCAGTTTGACACCTCTAAAATAAAATAATGAAATGAGGTTTTGCCATAGTATGATCTCTCATGCATACATGGAAACAAGCAACAACTTATTATTAGTTTTATCTTCCTCTCAAACCAAACCCATACAATTCCTTGGGCCATATATTAACCTTGGGGCCCTAGAGGCAATGTAGATAACACCTCATCCCAATAATATGGTTGACTATCTTTTTCTATATAGACCAAATCACTCTCCTTTGATTAGAGATTATAATTATATTTAGTTACATTGCAAGTGCACAAATCATTCAAGTAGTAAAAAATGAATATACGTCTAGATATCATTCCCATGGAAATTGACAAGAATTGAATTGTCAACAACCCAAACTACTAAAGATTCATACTATTTAAACCATTAAAATTGACATTTTTAGTTACTAACTAAAAGATAATGAAAAGAAAGTACTAAGACTCTAAACAAAATGTCAAATGAAATTCATAAAAATAAATTGGATAGCCAATTCTTTTAGACTTATCTATCATGATTTATTTCTAGAGTAAAGTTAAAATCTATCAAAAACATTTGTCATGTAGCCTTAGATCTCTCCTTGTACCTACACCTTTCACCATTTAGACTACCTTGTTTCCTTAGAAGTCTAGGATCTAAGTGGTTACTCATATTTTGTGTTGTATTATGATAATTGAGGATTTTTTTTTCTTAATACTTCATACTCATTTCTAATGACAGTAGGTTTCTTGCTTCCCAAGACATGAGTGTTGCAAGTCTTTGAAAATGGTTGATGCCTCTTCCTTTAAATCCTTGAGAGTTTTCTCTTCCTTTAATTGGATCAAAGCCAACATGGTGACATTGATCACTCAAAAGATTAAAGTGATATCTATTGTGATTCATCTAGAGAATCACTTAACTTCCTCATCTCTTAGTAAAATGGGAACTTTTCTATATGAACTATTAGGGTTCCCTTGTTTACCACTATTAACCTTACATATCACCTTAATAGATTGTTCACTATGGATCTTCAACTTTTATCAATTTGGCATTCTATGAAAATAAAGATACCGAAATTTGATCGCACTGATCCTAATGGTTGGACTTTTCAAATTGAGAAATTTTTTGATTTTCACTGCACCGCAGATCATCTCTGACTATATTTTGTTGTCTTCCACTTAGAAGCATGAGCTTCGACATGGTATCAATGCATGAAGACTAACTATTTCCACACCACTTGAAAAGAGTTTTTGTAGAATATGAAATTATGTTTTAGTGTCTCTCTTTACGAAGACTATCAAGGAAACCTATCTAAACTCACTCAAACTTCTTCTATGGTTTAATTTCAAACAGAATTTAGCATGTGTATATAAAAAATTTTTGGGTAAGTTAGATCTACCACCTATTTCTTTCTTTGTCACTGGCTTGCATCTAGATAATTTTTATGAGCTTTAATGTCCTGAACTACATCTTTGATAGAAACTTTTGTGTTAGTATATGTATTTGAAATCCATATCTAGGACACCAAACACAATAATTGACAATAGTTTAAATTGTCTTTCAAGTCTTATATGAGTCACCCCATATCCTCAAAACAAACAATTATCCATACTATTGAATCATCCATGGCACCATCACTTCCTTATCTTAGCCAAGTTCCCTTACTTCAACATAAAGTTCTTCTGATCTTGTCTTGATATTGCTCACACCAAACTTATATGTTCATCATCTCTCTTCAACTAAATTCCAAGTCAAAAAGGAGAATGATTTGTGTAATAATTATGATAAAATATGGATCCCCAATCATCATTTCCACAATAATTTGTTTTAATATTGGGTATTGATGACTATAGTTCTGAAGAGTACATTCAAGATTTGGATGATCTTTATGCTTTACTCCATGTAGCAATCAATTACCAGGGATATTTCCAGCTTTCATGCTCATGTTAGGCATTCCATCTTTTTTCTTTATGGTTGTTGGGTGAATGTGGGTCTCAGGGTTTCCATGTATTAGTTGGTAGTTGTAGCACCCACAACTTCATTAACTATCTCATGCAAAAACTTTGGGGTTGTCAATTCATGATGTTACCTTTTTTCCAGTCTATATTGACAATGAAATTTTTTTTGTATAAGTCCATTAATGCCTCTTTATTATTGTAGGGACATGTTTTCTTAATAATTTGTTTGGGTTACCTATTGAAGGATCTGATATTGTTCTTCGCATTCAATGGATCTAACAAATGACCTATGTAATTCATGAATCTATCGCTCTTACTATAAAATTTGTTTGGTATGGAAAAACTATTTTGCTCATAGGTGATATGTCTCTAACTCCAAGATTAATTATTTTTTATCAGTTCCAAGTCCTCCTTGAGCAAAAGGTTATTCATAGATTATTTGAGCTACATAATCTACCATCTAAATTCGATTCTGCTACATCTCAATTTGATTGTCCAAATGAATTAGAATTTCCTATGACCATACCCATGGCTTTTTTGAGTTTGATGGAAAAATATAGTCTTGTTTTTTTTTCCACCAATGGGCCTCCCTCCCCAAAAAGTAGTGGACCATAAAATTTTTTTGCTGCCTCACACAAAGCCCATAAATATTCGACCCTATCAATAATCACATCTTTAAAAAAATGAACTGAAAAAAATAATTACTGATATGTTGACACAAAGCAATATCTACCAAGACAATGTCCATTTTCTTCTTTGTTTTTTTTTGTTAAGAAGTGCATGGTTTATATTATTTTTGTATCAATAATCACTATTTAAATACCATCACTATTAAGGAAATGATTCTAATTCTCACCATTGATTAGCTTTTGGATGAACATGGTGATACCTCCAATATTTACTAAGTTAGACTTGTGGGAATGTTACCATAGATTCATGTGCATGATCAGAATATCTACAAGACTGCATTTCACAACCATGATGGACACTATAAATTTCTCATAATAACATTTGTTCTTTTTAATGTCTGTTCTAATTTTGGAGCTATCATGAACCAAATGTTTGTCATTTTTGCATAAATTTGTTATATGTTTTTTTATCATATTTCGATTAATAGTCTTATAGTAGAAGATTATAATTGGCATCTCAAGAAGGTGTTATCTTGCTTGCAAAGGCATTAATATTCTGTTAAACTATTGGAAGTTTTATTTTTGTGAAGAATCCATCAAATACCTGAGCCATATTATCACACATTTTAAAGCCAAGGCAAATCCTAAAAATTTGATAAGATGCTTAACAGGCCAATGCCTACTTCTCTAAAGTAATTATGAGTTTTTTTTTCCTTACAGGTTACTATAGGCATTCATTCGAGGGTATGCTTCTATTCTTGCTTCTATAACATAACTACATTGCAAGGAAAAATTTAAAAGGACCTCTAATGCATCTTTTTCCTTTGATGCTCTCAAACATACAATTGTTGAAGTACCAGGTTTATATCTATTGAATTTTACAATGGAATTTATAATTGAGATGGAAGCATCCAATATTGACACCAATGTTGACACCAATGATGTTCTTATACAAGACTATCATTCATTTTCTTTTTTAACTGTCAGTTAGTTCAAAAGAGAAGCATCTTTCACTTATATTAATAACCTCCATGTTATTGTAGAGGCTATATAAATAGTAATTAAATTTGTTGGGGCATTTCTTTGTCAGTCGCTTAGACCATAAAAGCATCAAAGAAAGCATCCAACAAGTTATGCAAACCATGGAATAATCTTCTAACATTAAAAGAGTACTTGTTCGTCTCTATATGGTATTTGGACTCACAAGCACAAAAATTTAGAGAAATGTGGGGTTAATTGCTTAATTTGCCAAAAATTAAATTTTCTAGACAAGCTCTTATGGGTCTCTTGCAATCATTTCCAATTCCATCATTAGTTTGGGAAGATGGTATTTAAGACATTATTATGAGTTCACCTTCTTCACATTCTTACATGATTTTTATGGTTGTGATTGATTGCCTCACAAAATTACCTAATTTAAAACCTCTACTAATATCATTGATGGCCGTCAAAGTTACTAAGTTATTTGCCGACATTCTGTTCAAATTCTATAGTTTCCCTCATTCTATCATCTCTGAAAGGAATCCAATTTTGTTAGTCATTTTTGGAAGAAACTTTTAAAATTTAGTACTAAGCTTTGCCACAACTCAGCTTATCACCACTAAACTACTAAGGTGGTAAACAAAGGCATTGAACAATAATCTTTGTGCCTTCAGTCAGGATAAAGAGACCATGTGGGGTGGTCTTCTTTGATGAGCAAAGTTTTACTATAACTCAAATAATCATAGTGTTATTACAATGTCTCATTTTCAAACTTTTTTTGGTTGCCTTCCACCCTCAATTCCTCTTTATTGCTATAGAAATATGATGCATTATTATGCTACCTCAAGCATTATTTCAGAAATGCTCAGCATCATATGGGACAAAAGGCAAATACTTTTCTACCCATCACCATGACATAGAGCTTGCTATTAATAATCTGGTTTTGTTTGTTTACAACCTTATAAATAGTTTTTTGCTACTCTTGCCTATTTGGCCAAATTGGCTAAAAAGTATTATTTTTCATTTTGAAAAGAATTGGTCCAGTCACTTTCCATGTAGACATTTTCCCTAGGATCAAAAATACATCTTGTATTCCACATCTTTGCTCTTAGACCATTCTATGGAAACATATAAGAAGGTGTCTCTCCTTGGCCTATGATGACCATTGAAAATCAACCCCTCTTTATTCCTATAGTTAAATGTGTAATGAATACTAATTTACATCATCAATAACTAAGACATCAAATCCTTGATTAGTGGTCTGGTAGCTCACATGAAAATACCATTTGGAAATATTTTGTGGAGTTTTGCCAGATGTATCATGATCTTAACCTTTTGAACAAGTTTCTTTTACAAGAGTAAGGGGATGACACATCCTTTTTGATCCAATTAGAGAACCAAAGCCCAACCTACATAATGCATTTTGTAAGTCTCCTTCCCAACAAGCCCATTCATATGAAGAAAACCCCTGGCCAAGTGAAGGATTAAGTTTAATGATAAAAACAAAGATTATTTATCTATCTCCTCTGGATGAATCTTTTCTTTGAAACTCTTTGTAATCTATTCTTTTATTCTAGCATTTTGAGATGACACCCACTCGAAAAGCATTCATGTCTAGGTTTTATTATTTTGTAGAGAAGGGGTTCGTATTCTTTTACTGCATGTTTATTATTTTTTGTGTCCAAGAATGTATTGGTTAACTTTATTTTCTGCTTGTTTATTATTTATAAAATTTATATTCAACTTAATTATTAGTTTATGCACTATTGTTGTAATAACTTTTAAAAACATATATCAATAATGATATATTAAAAATATCATAAATTTATGCTAACAAAATTTTTCATATAAGAATTAGACTTGTCATTATTAGTAATGTTTTCATTAATATTTTTAACATTTATATAATTTTTTTAACTTTTTATTTTTGTACCAAAAATAGAATATTAATTTTTTATAATAAAAAATACAAGTAATTGGCATAAAAAATTAATTTTGACAAAGGCAATAACTTCATTTGATAATTGATATAAGTTATGCTAATAATATTATAACAAAAGTATCATTTATTTATATATTATTTTTTATGAGCTATGAACTATGTGATTATTGTTGAATGTCTACTTAAAAATATTATCAATGATAAATGTTAACATTGTTGTAAAAAAAACAAATAAAAACTTAAGTATATTTTATTATTTAGTTCTGAAACATTTTCTTTTCGATATCATTAATGTTGCAATTGAGATAGTTTATATAATATTTATTTTTTATATATTTTAATAATGTTTCATAAATTTTATGTTTTGATATATAATTTTTAAATTAATTATTTTTAAAATATCAATTTGTATATTTTGAAGATAAATTTTTAATATTTATAATACTTATAAATTTGATTAACTTTTATATTTTATATATTTCAAATTTTTATAAATTTTAAATTTTTATATCTTAATTTTCTAGTAGTTATTTGATATTTAAAATATGATTAATGTTATTATATTTATTATTTCTATATTTGCATGATTTATAATTTTTATTTATTTATGACTTTGTTATGATATCTACTTTTTAGGATTAGGCAAAGTCTTAAAATATTGTTGGGCAAGAATTTTTCATCCAACTAGTCTCATAAATATATAGATCATACGTGTAATAAAGTGAACTTTTATCTAGATATTAATTTAAAAAGATTGTATAGTTAAGATTGTATTTTAGGTAAGATTATAGATTCTAGGATTGGTCTATTCCATAATGCTTGATGACTTATTTAAATTATTGTGTTTAAATTATTGTGGTTAGTAATAAAATGAATGTTAAACTATTGTATTGCCCTAGTACCTTAATAACATATAAGTTGATTATAAATTATTGGATCCTCCCCAATGTTTTCACCCTCATATCATTCCTTATTTTATCAGTGAAATGATAAATTATTCCTACTTGAGGGTCATATACAAGTCAATACTTTTTAGACAACGTATCAACTATCCTTACTTTGTATGTGCATTCTTATTATCCGATCTTATATGTCATAAGATCGGAACTAATGTTATAGTAAAATTATTTGTACTTTTGGCTTCATAAGTACACTAATTATATAATTAACATATATTTTTCATCAAACCTTATTAATAGTTGTCATATGATAGAATGTCATTCGTAGGACTACGACCACCTTATGAATTACCACCAGTCATTCATGTCAGATGATTTATCTATAACCATTTACCATGGTTACCCATAATTCTCACACTAAATTTGAAACACAAAAAAATATTCTATAAAATACTCATATTAATTGAGGGTCAATTTTTCTAAGATATGTATAATGAATTGACTTATAAAAGTGTTGGTGCTTTCACCTTCATAATAAGCTATACTCACATGATTAACATTTCTGAATGTTATGTTTTTAGCATATAGTTTTTGTCTTGTGAGTCATGATTGGAAAGCCTATCACTTCCTTTTTACTATTATGTATGAGTATGCATCTTGGCTTACTTATCACAATCCACCACAATAGCACTCACATACCCACAAATAGTAAAATACAAATTTTAGTTCTACATAAATAGAACATCAAACTATATACAAACCACAATAAAATTCGAACATTAAAATTTATTAATCAAACATTCATTACACAAATCAAGATATAGCAACCCTTGACCTCAATTTAGTTAGATATTGAGAAGGATTTCACATGAAATAAATTGAAATATGACTCATGGAATTTTGGGTTCATAATCACAACCAACATGGGTGTATAGGAATCAAACCTAAAATTCATAATATTCAGTCATGTGCATCGGAATTTTTCATAAGGTTAGTCAAAATTCACGTCCCCCTTATAGTTTATGCTCATACCTTGTGTCGCCCCTTTGCCCATAGATCTTTCATAGGTTTGAGTGATATTTTGCTCACAAAACCCTAGATTTTAATCTTTTGTTTTGTGCCCTAGAATTTTTATTGTGATCACTTGTTCCATGCTTTTATTGGCTTTTTATCTCTTTAACACAAAGTCACGATATTGATAATGAGATCCATATTTGGTATCTTTCTAGATTTAGAACACTATGATGTTGGGAATGATCGTAGTTGTACATTTCATTTTAGAATATTAAGTCTTAATATTGAAAATAGGTCATAACTTCGGTCTCTCTCTTGCATTTGATGGTCACGAAAACATATTTCTTCTATGTAACACTAAGTAATAATATTGGAAATGGTCACAACTTCTTCATTAATCATTTCACCTCTATAACCTAAAATCATGATGTTAGAAATGAAACATGACTTTGGCTATTTAACTAGAGCAGATAGTTAAGGCACTAAAAATGGTCATGGCTCGAGGATTACTCTTTAGAAGTTTTTATAACTAAAGGTTGCTGCACTAAAAATAGTACCATGACTTTTGCCCTAGACTTAGTGGCTATATAACGAGAAAGCTATGATGCTAGATGATGTAATGGCTTTCAGCATCAGTGAAATTAATGTCATGACTATGAAAAATATTATGAGCTAGTGTGACTATGACTCTAAAAGAGTTTCATAGTGAAAAGAATATATTTCACAAAAACTAATTTTGTCAATGAGATGATATAATCATTACATGCAAAGATTATTATTACTATTATGATGGAGCGTTGTCCAATAAGAAGTATTGAAACTATTCTATAATAGAGATATCAAATGGGTTGGGTGGCTGGGGCATGAGACAAGGAACGACATGATTCAATAATGTCTAACACGACATGACCTAATTCAAAGTTGTGCCTAGACATGTCGTGGGCTAGCATGCGGAATGCTCAGGCCAAGTCGGGCCAAAGTTTCTGGCATGTGCGATATGGGGTGGTATGATCCGGTATACATTTGACAGCCCTTGTAGGTAAATTTCATCCCAAGTAGCCAAACAAGCTAGCCTACTCAACTTATCCTGACCTAGGCTAACCTAGAATAAATAATGCTAGCCTGACCTAACTTAGGAAAGCTTGGAATGAACTAAGATAGTCTAGAAAAAGCTAGGCTAGCCTAGACTGAACCTAGGCTAGCCTGGAATGAACTGGGCTAGCATGGTCAAACCCCACTTGGCTTGAAATGACCTGACATGATCTGGCCAGAAGGCATGCCAATGAGCAATGCTTGGCTACCTATTTTGACAACCATGCCAGCAAGACATAGTCTGTGCTAAAAATAGTGTCGTGTCGAGCACAACACGATGGCTTGAACAGGTCTAAAATAAATAGATTATGTTAGAATGATACATTGCCATTTGACACTTCAATTTTATAACTCATAGAGGTATAACAAAATTATAATATAAATAATGTTATTGATTTTACATGGTTAATTACTCTATTCCTTCTCAACAATTTGCACAGACTCCATTTACCAAAAAAAACATTCAATTTCGCAACTATTTATCATAATTTGTCAAAATTATATTTTAATAATCTTTTATGTACAAATACAGCATGAATAATAATCAAACTAATTATTATATTTCGTATTTGGAATACTAAATGAATATCAAATATTTTTAATGTGATAACTTTTTTAATTTGTAACATTATGATAGCTTTATTGGTTTTAGAATCTGTATTTACTTTTTCAAAAGTGACTAGCTAGATTTCTATATTGAAAAAAAAATTTATGTTTAGTGTTATGATTTGAAAAATATTTACAGAAAAGGACTTAGTTTTTAAATAATTTAGGAAAAAACAATCAAAAGTTAAAAAATTTATGTTTTGGTGCACTGAAATGTTTCAACCAGAAAATACCCTTGGCCACTTCTACATCACATTATAATTTTGCCACTACGCCACATAAATTGATATACATGGGTCAGATCACCCATGATCCTGCCCAAACCCTAAAAAAATAATCAAATAACAATTTTCAAATCTCTCCATTCTTGCTTGAAATGTCCTCTTGATAATATTTTTTTCAAAACTTAGCTACTGCCACCTCATCTCTCCTATCCCTCCCCCATGTCACATGTGGTTAATCTAGCACTCCAAAATAAAAAATTGAACCATAAAATTCAATGGTTGTGGATTCAGGATCCACAATTATGGGTTTGTTATTTTTTTGGTCGTGCAATGTATATATAAGTATGTGGGTATATGTTTATATGTATGTATGTGTGTGTGTGTGTGTGTGTGTATATATATATATATATATTCTACATTTTACGTGTATATATTATTGTTTATATATAGTACATATATCATATGTGTATAGTACATCTATATGTATTTATGTGCATTTAGACACACACACACACATGCATGCATATAAAAATTTAGTACATATATGTATTGATGATATATATATATATATGTATTGATGATATATATACATATGTGCATATCATAACATAACATAATTTTGTTATGTCATATGTGCATATATGTATTTATGATATATACATATCATATGATAATTTTGTTCAAAATGCTTATAGACCTATAGATTAAAGGTCATCAAAATATATTACCAAAAAATATATATATAATTGTTATAATTAATAACATCAATTGTTCTTCAATTTATTAATTAAAAAATTGGATAGTAGATGATTGAAAAATGTTATAAAAATTAATTTTATTAAAATATATTGCTCAATTTTTTAAATCTTAACATTATAAATGATACTTGATATACACAAATGAATATTAGTAGAATAAATATATACAACTTAAATTTTCATTGGATTATTAGGTTTATTCATTAATAATGTTTACTCTCATATCCCTCCAATATAAATAATTTCATCAAGTGATTTATAAATACAGCATAAAAATTTAAGATGCATATTAGAATTACAAATGAAATACATATTAAAATTACAAATGACATAAATATTTCAATTACAAATTATATACATCTTACAATTACAACATATCTCAATTACAACTTACACTCATCTATCTATACACCCATATGTGCATGTTTCTTCTCTTTTGGGCTATATATAAAGTAAAAATTTAAGATGCACATTAAGTTAACATGATTTCATTGTATAATACACACACATTTGTGTTTATTTATGTATAAATGGTAGTAAACATGTATGTAGATGCTATATATATGAGAAGTTATATATTTGTACTATATATATAAACAATAATATATTCATATATAATGCTGAATCCATATATTAAATGAAAAAAATGTATATCTATTACATTTTTTAGAAAAGCATTTTCATATATATACTTTCTTTTCTTCTGGGCTACTTTCACTCTCTTCATTGCCTGAGATAAAGACTAAATATGGCTAGAGCTCAATCCTGCTTCCTTCAATCATACTAAATAGGCAGTTAGCAATCTCTAAAGTATAAAGAGCAGAAGCAAGTAGTAAATGATTTGCATAGGGACAAGAAAATGACTTTCAAACTTTCCTCACCTAAATATTTGAACCAAGGTTCACCCCCTTGCATATCAATAGATAGTTTTTTAATTTCATGTTGATCGAGAGATGGGACTTAACCATTGGCCCTTGTTAGTAGTCCCTTGAACCCATGTTAAAGATGTGAGACTACTATGAAAGACTAAGAGGAAAAATTTTTAGGGTTTGGGATGGATCACATCGTGATCTAACCTATATGTTTCAGTTTATACGACTTACATTGAAAAATTATAATGTAGTGTGGAAGTGGCTATGGATTAAAATTTTTTTGATCCACCAAAGAATAATTATTTATATTAGTATTTTCTGAATAGTTACCATATACATAAAATTCCTAAGAAAACATAGTTTTTGGAAGCAATATAAATAAAACATCTATGCTCTCATAAATGGACTCTATTTAAGAAAATCAAATGCGAACATTTAATATTAATTATGTATAACATTTTTATCTATACTAGATACAATACTTATGTGTGTTATGGAAAATCCCTTTTTGAGTAGCTACCTCTTTCTTTCTGTATTGTTGAACATGAAGATGTGAGTCTAACTTGTGTGTAATTAAAGATTTTTGTACATATCATACATGCATATACTATATTGTTGGGGTTTGATCAAGAGGAAGCTCGAGAACTATAAATAGTTTCCAAATACTTTCTCTAATTAATTAATTAGCCATTATAATTTAAATCTTTTGATTTTCCACATTTAAAAGTCTATCAAAAGAGTGAACACCAAATAATATTTTTGGTTTCACAGATTTAATGTCCAAAATACATTATATATATATATATATATAATTTATTCTCTACCCAAAGCCAGCATAATATATAAGCATATAACTAAATATTCTACCCCCTAAAATAATACAATATTAAACAAAATAAAGCATACAATTAAAATGTCTATATATCAACAATTTCAAGAATGAAAACAAAAATATAATTGTAAACAACATAAATTTTGAAGTTTAATTACTTAGTTCTGGTACTCTTTTGAAAATTTTTAAGCATTCACGAGTACAACATAATCTCCTCATTAGTACCACATGAACACTGCATGTACTCATAAACTTGCACAGACATCACGAAGACACCCATACTTCCTCCACAAGATTTCGTATACATAAGAATAATAAGAAAAACAACTCTTTAAAAGTGATAGAACAGTTTTTGGAATTGTCGAACACACACCACTAACACTTCACAAAGCCAAATTGTTTATTTATTTAGGAAAAGTCACAACATCCATGATTTTCTCCAAACGACTGGCTCTCCTAGCTTTGTTTTTTCAAAAGATTATATAATAAAAAAAATATTACCATTTTCATTATTTTTAGATAATTATCCACACAATTAATGAGAGCATCTCAATGGTGACATTAATTAATTGACACAAAATCAAGGTAAAACTAAATCCAAATCAAAAATAAAATAACTTGGTCTACCCGAACCTAGGCAAACCCAACATGTACCCCGTTTAGTTGTTCTATTTGTAATGTAAATTTTTATGCTTAGCTGTTCAATTTGCTAAATGATTATAATTATGATTGTTTTTGTGTGTAAACTTGGTTTTATATATTATAACCTTTTTTTGTATTGAAATTAGACTAATTGTTTCATGATTAAATATCTAAAAATTTTAGAGTAATAAACAGTGAATTGAAAAAAATCAATCATGTCATCAATAATTATATCGAAAGAAATAATTTTATAATCATAGCATCTTCCAATTAGTTACTATTGGATTGTTTATTGCAAAATGTTTCAACTAAAATAATAGTATCATGAATTATTTATATGTTATAATTGCAAAACATGGTTTTTATATAGAACCAATTTATGTATATGAGCATATTCACATATAAAATTGGCCCAAAATAATTCATTAAAATATTTCTTAACCGATATTAATCTTAATGAGATATTTGTCTACGATCATTTAATCCAATTATTTTGTAAAAATAATATACAAATAAATTTATATGATATTCTCGATAAAATATTATTAGTATTATCTTATAATCATCATCTTCTTCTTCTTCTTCTTTCCTTTCTTCTTCTTCTTCTTCTTCTCCCTCTTCTTTTTTTTTTTCTTCTTCCTCTTCATCATCATCATCATCAATTTTCTGCATCATCATCATCATATTATTATTATTATTATTATTATTATTCTTCTTCTTCTTCATCTTCTTCTTTTTTTTCTTCTACTTCTTGGTAGTAGGATAAGAGGCATAGATTATTGCATGAGTCTTTGTCATTTATTATGTTTTGAGTCTAATGGATAGGTGCGGATGTAAAAGGGGAAAAGGTAGTAAAGAACTAGCTTGTAACAATGGTATTCATCCACCTAAAAAAAGGGTGATATTAATTAAATAAACATTTTTAAAAAGAAGAATAAATTGAATAATAATAATAATAAGCTTTTTAAGAATAAGAAGAAGCTCTAGAAGAAGATGAAGTACTAGTAGAAGAAAAAAAACAAGAAGTATTGAATAAAAAGAAAAATATGTCGAAATAGAAGAAAAGAAAAAGAAGAAGAAGAAGAAGAAGAAGAAGAAGACGAAGAAGCAGAAGAAGATGGAAAAGTAGAAGAAGAAGAAAAAGAAAGAAATAAAAAAAGAAGATGATGAATAATAAGTAGAAGAAGAAGAAGTATAAGATGAATAAGGAGAAAAAGAAGAAATTGAAAAAAAAAGTGGAAGAAGAAGAAGAAAAAGTAGTAGAAGAAGAAAAAGAAGAAGAAGAAGAAGTAGTAGTAGTAGAAAAAGAAGAATAAGAAGAATAAGAAGAATAAGAATAAGAACAAGAACAAGAAACAAAATTTGAATCAACAGTAGTAGAAGATTAAAAAAGTAGTATTATAAAAACAAGAAGAAGAAGAATGAGAAGAAACATAAGAAGAAGTAGAAAAAGTAGAGGAGGAAGTGGAAAAAGAAGAATAAGCAAAGAAAGGCAAAAAAGAAGAAAAATAAAAAGAAGACGCAGAAGAAGAACAAGAAGAAGGAGAAGAAGAAGAAGCAAAGAAGAAGAAGGAGAAGGAGGAGGAGAGGTAGTAGAAGAAGGAGGAGGAGGAGGAGGAGGAGGAGAGGTAGTAGAAGAAGTATATGGTGAACAAGTGGAAGAATAAATAGAAGAATAAGAAAAAAAAAGAAGATGAAAAAAATGAAGAAGAAGAATAAAAGAAGAAGAAGAAGAAGAAGAAGAAGTAGATGAAGAAAAAATAGCAGAATAAGAAGACAAAGAAGCTGAAGAAGAAGAAAAAAAATAAAATATATTAAGAAGATGAAAAAGTAATTGAAAAAAAACAAGAAGAAGAATCAGAGAATGAAGAAAAATAAAATACGAAGAAAAAGAAAAAGTAGAAGAGGAAGAAAAAGTAAAGAAGAAGTAGAAGGGGAAGAAAAAATAGAAGAAGAAAAAGAAGTAGAAGAAGACGTAATAGAATAATAAAAAATAAGAAGGAGAAGGAGAAGCATAAGAAGTAGAATAAAAAGCTTAAGAAGAAGAAGAAGAATAGGAAGGAAAATATAGAGAAGTAGAATAAGAAAAACAAGAAGTAAAAGCTGAAGAAGTATAAAAATACAAGAAAATATTCATTTAGCTATGGAAATTTAGCTAGGGATCAATCCCTTCCTAAATTGTGAGGGATTAGCTAGGGACAAACAAGAGATTTCTGATTTTTCATTGAAATAAAAATTTGCGATGGATTTAGCGACAGATTTAGAAATGGAATTTCCCAAACTAAGTGCAACCAGAATATAGCGACAGATTTAGCGATGGATTTTCCCTAGCTAATTTCAACCTGAATATAGGGACAAATTTAGTAACGGAATTTCCCTAGCTAATTTCATCCGGAAAATAGCGACGGAATTTTCCTAGCTAATAAAATCTGTAATATAGAGACAGATTTAGTTACAGAACTTTCCTAGCTAATTACATCGGGAATATAGCGCCAGATTTAGCGACGGAATTTCCATAGCCAATCTTTAATAATTTAATTTTTATTAATTTATTATTTGTTTTAATATTTTATTTAATTTAGTTTATTAAATGTATGTTATGTTCTATAAATGAGCGATTCTTGAAAGATACATTCTCCTCGTAAAATTATAAAAAGTGGATATTATAAATAAATAATTTAAAAAATATAAAAATACAAAAAAAATTATATTAATAAGGACTAAGAATTATTTTTATGATTATAAATTTTAAAAAAAATTATATAAAAAATTTTTCAAAAATTTTTTAAAAATTTTTAACTAAGAAACTTAAATATTGTATTAAACTAACATTAAATAATTAATTCTATAATTATAATAATTTTTAAAGATATTTTAAAAATTAAATAAATATACATTAAAATTTCTACTAATATAAAGGTAAAATAATTCGTTGTATAATTAATTAGAAAATATTTTCAAAAATATCTAAATTGACGATTAAATTAGTAAATATTAATATTATTATAAGCATAAAAAAACTTTTATGATTATAGGAAACTTTTAAAAAAATAATTAATACAAAATTTGAAAATCTTGATTTATAATAAATATTTAAATTTTTTCATTAAATTTAAAAGAAAATAAATTAATATTTATAAATAAATACATAGATGTTTGCCCCAACTAAAATTTATAAGAATTAAACATAAAGAGTATTTTATAAATTAATATTTAAAAAATATTTATATTTTTTTTAACATAAAGAGTATTTTATAACTTTTAGGAGAGTGACTAGAATACAAATCATCTTTTCATGTATGTCTTATTATATGAAATTTGTAAATTTTGTAGTTTTTTTTTGTTATAAGGCTAAACATATATTTTTTCAAATTGTTTATATATTTATTGTTTAATTAATTTTATAATAAAATATTGTAAGGTGTTTGTTTTTCATGTGTACCTTGCTACGAGCACATGAATTTTGTTGAAAATATTTTGATAATAAATAAAAAAATGAGTCTTTATGTATTTTATATATTTATTATTTATTTAATGTTTTTATAATGAAAAATTTAAATATTTTGGTAATTTTAGTCACTTGTTGTTGAGACTCGATAGACAACTCTAACAAGCGCCTAAGTCCTCTGTAGTCCACCTCTATCTCTCGACAATGATACATCAAAACCTAATCAAAGAGTAAGTTATAATTTCTTATTGATTTGAGGTATGTTTTTTACCTTAATTCTTTTTCGATTATCTTAATGCAAAAGTGTGTGTTTTGATTCTCTTATTTTTTATTTCGAAATTATTCTTCATTAATCACCATTGTATGCTTGGATTGCTTATATAAACTGATTCGTATACATACTTCATGCATGTGTTATATAATGCATTCTCATTGTGTGGATGTTGATGGTGCACAGTAGGTATGCCGACTTGATTTCCATGTTTTTTTTCACTCGACAGTCATGATTTTCGATGTTAATCACAATATGGGTTTTGGCGTTTGTGGTGAGCAGTGTATATATAACAACATATTTAATATTTAAATAATAAATTATGTAAATATGATGATCCCAAAAGTAATAACATATAAATATATAATTGTATTTTACTATATCTATAACTATTAAAATAGTTTGCATAAACATAACTATATATAAATATAACAACATATATTTAATGTACATATATATTTAGATATAAAACTATATATAAATGTATTTAACAATATGTATATCAACATATTACTATATATAAATGTATTTATCTACATCAATACCTATACATAGCCATATGTCTAAATATATATAAATACATGAAAAACTACATATAACTACATCTACAACATGTATAGCTACATGCTTCAGAAACTTAATATCCATTCATATTATTCATCTCATTCATACATATATTTTTTTTTAGATATTGTATAAATCTTTATCATTTTCCCATATATTTTAGGAACTTAAATTTAATTTTTTCCACCATAAATGTATTTTTATATGTTTGTATCAATCATTATGATTTAATATGTTTAGGGTTTGTATTTTTGTTTCACGTAATATCATTTAACTAAAATTGATTTCTAATAAAATATTCATTTGTTAAAATTCATGTTGTAAATTTCAAAACAAATAACAATATGTTTGTGTAATAAATATTATAAAAAACTTCTAAAATATATATGTGATGTAGTTTCAATTTACAAAGATAAAACTTTAAAAAAAAATTATTTAAAAAATAAAATTTGCACCTCATAATATGCAATGTGTTATATTTATTATAAATAAACAATGTTTAAACTATATCTATTAATTACAAAAAAAAAACATTATCATGTATTCAATTTGAAAAAAAAAATTAAAAATAATTATTTAAAAAAACAAATTCATATATTTATATGGTCATTTATATATTTTGAATAAAATAAAAAAAATAATTACTTGTATAAAAATGTACTCATATATTTATATGGTAATCTGTTTTGTTTGAACATAATTAAAGAAATAGTTGATTTTTTACAAAACATTAAAGGTATGTAGTTATATGCACTACATAATATTTATTTGAATATTATAGTTTCTAAAAATTTTTTAATAACAATAAATAATAGGTAGAAATTTATCATAGACATTAATATTTTAATTAAAAATATATATAGAAAACAAAACCAATATTATCTATTTATGAACTATATTTTCATTTTTTACATAATTGTAAAAACAAAATAATATACAAATATGCCAACTTCATTTATTTATATGAGTATAATGATAGTTATTTTAATATAAATATTAAAAAAATAACTATTTGAATAAAATAAAATCTCATATATTTACTTCATAATTTCATTTTATGCATTAAAATGCTTCATGCACACGCACACATGCACACACACATAGATGCATACTCACACAAATATTTGTTTTAAATATAAAGAATTTACAATATTTTATAAATTGTGTACAATATATAATATTTTATTTTAATTAAATTTTCAAATTCAAAAAATTTTAAATACACACACACACACACACACACACACACATATAATAGTTTCATGTGTAACTTTAAAAATATATTACATATATAGGTATATGTGTGTTTGTATGGGTGTATAGTAGTATATGCATGCATACAAGTATATACACACTACTTTGAAAATGTAGATACATGTGTGAATATATACAAAAATACAAAAATGTGTATGTTGATATATAATGCATAGTAATGTATATGGATGTATTAATGTGTGTGTGTAGGGCAGTGTATATGCACATATATATCTATGCATATATATATATGTAAATATCAACATTAATTTTGAGAAGAAAAATATTTGAGCACATAAATATTAACATGTTCCACAAATTCGTGAGAGTAGTAGCAAAAAGTGATATTATTGCAAGATACTACTAATCTTCCATCTATAATACTTTGACTCATAATTTGATCAGAGTACTACTTGCAATGATAAGGTTCATTCAGTACTATATACCATGGAGTTACATTTTCATTCAATATTATAATTTGTTCAAATAAAAAAATCTATCTAATATCTTCTTCAACAACTCTTTTATCTTCTTTTTCTAGTCTTGATAAACTATTTTTAATTTTGATTATATGTACATTTATTATCTAATATCTCTAGTTCAAACTATTGTAATAGTAAAATACTATAATTTGAGAGTGTGTTGTTATCATAGTATATGTTAACTATTTATAAATATTTGTATAACTTTATAAAACTCTTCATAATTATATTTAACTATATTTGTAACTATGTAAACTATTTTTATAACTATATTAATAACTATATATAACTATTTTTTTAACTATATAATATTTTATAACTATATGTGTAATTCTATATAACTATATTTTTAACAAAATATATCATATGTATAATAATATATAACTATATATAATTGTATTTTACTATAAGTATAACTATAAAAATATTATATATAACTATATCTTTAACTACATACATTTTTATAACTATATGTGTATACCTATATATAAATATTGGTATAACTATGTAATGCTCTATATAATTAAATATAACTATATTTGTATCTATGTATACATATATGTATTCATATAATTAAATTTATATATTTATTTATAACTTTGTATAAATTTATGTATAACTACTTATAACTACTTGTATGAATATATCTATATATAATTATATGTTTAACTATATTTAACTCTATTTTTAATTATATATACTATTGGTATAAGAACATTGAGGTTGACCTCCCTCTCTGGTGACCATCTCTTGAGGTCTATTGATTCTAGTTCTTTCTCTCATCAAATCTCTTTACTATCATACGACAAAGGGATTGAGATTTAGTGGAAGAAATGGGGTTGACGTTCACAAAAATGTTTAGTAGGCTATTTGCCAACAAGGAGATGAGGATTTTGATGCTAGGTCTTGATGCTGGCGGTAAGACAACCATTCTGTATAAGTTAAAGCTTGATGATGTAGAATATTCTTGAAGGCAATGCATTTTTCAAGACTATAGGTATAGTGATTCATTATAATGTTTTAAAAAACTAATAATTTTTATGAAATATTAAAAAAAAAATCAAATATAGTTCACATCATTTCGGAAAATAATATGAAATATGTTGGGCCCAATGATGAAAAAAATCCAATATATTAACTAATATATCTCCAAAATATTCATAAATTTAAAATATTAATATATCTATCAAAACCGGTATTTTATTCCTTTGTTATGCCATACACCATAGTTTATAACATAATTCTAAAAAAAGACATCCCATAAAGTTCTATTGGCCCACCAAATACCAAGGTTTGATTATGTCATACCAAACCCACCATGGCCATGCCAAACCCACCTTGGACATGCACTGAGCTTGTTTCATATCTAAATTAAGTTGGGAAGGTTCGAAGCTAGTCGAGGTAACATCCAAGAAAATATTTCATCCTAGGCTAGTCGAGGTCAATTTTAAACTAGGTTATGTCGCATTTTTTCTAGCCCAACTAATGAATATCATGGTATTGACATCATAATAGTTTATAATGTATGGAAATAAATTACTCATTTGTTCACTATAGAGAGCATATGAAAAAGTTAGGATAGATGACTCGGTTGTCAGAACAATATGATCAATCCAATTGGCAATCATTCTAGAGAACATATCAAAATTGTAAAATATATTATAATTGAAATATAACAAAAATAAATAATCTAACAATATTACAAGAATTTTCATGTAAAACAAAATATAATTTATCTAAAAAAATGCAAAAGAGGGATGTTGTGTGGAAGATTGTTATAATTACACAAAAAAGATACGATGACAGATTGATTATTATACAAATATCACCTTGTTCATAAACAAATAAGACTCATAAATAAAAAAATTTGGGGATTTGTTCAGATAATAATTTATCACCACCACCATAGTATTTTTATAGCAACGCAGAAATATTTTCTTCGCCATACATAAAAATATAACAATGATTAATGTCAAGTGAGTGTAAGGTGATTTTGTTAAACAGAATCCCTTTGCAATTTGAGCAATAATATTTTAATTTTGTTACTTGTAAAAAGTATTTTTTTCCAATTAAATTGATAAAATGTGTTCTTGTAATTTACTTGCTATTTAAAAAGTGATAGAATTTAAAATTAATAAATTTATCATAATTTTAAAAAATTTAAAACTTATCTGATTAAAAATATTTGATACTTAAAATTATAAATCATTCTCAATTACAAATAATAATTATCATAAAATTAATCATATTTTAAAATTGAAATAACTACCAGAAAATTAAGACAAGAAATTTTCCAATTTATAAATATTTCAAATCTATAAAATATATAATTTTGTCAAAATTATCAATATTATAAACGTAAATTAAACTTAACTTGAAAATTTCACAGATTGATATTATAAAAATAATTTAATTAAAAATTAAATATCAAATACATTCAAATTAAGAATCATTATTATTACTGGTTTATATATATATATATATATATATATATATATTATGTTTATATATATATGGTAAGTTTGTATATATATAAATATTTATAGACACACACACATACACACACACATACACACACATAAATTTTTGATTAAAAAAAAAGAATATGAAAACCACTTTTGCAATTAGAAAATTGTAGTTTTCGAAATCAAAAACTATTTTTTTTTGTTACAATTTTTTTTTTTAATTATTATCGACGTGTCATTTAAGGGCAAATTTGAGTTTCTAATTTTGTGAATAAAAACATAAATATTTTATGTTTTGGTGTATTTTATCTTAAATATTTAAAATTTATGTTTTTTTGTAAATATTTTTGTTGGGTGCACCAAAACATAATTCTACCATATATTTTTTATAAAAAATATTAACACAATTAGGCAAATTGATCTGTGATTCTAATTTTAATTGTAAGTGGGTGCCCTTGTTTAAATAATATCATTCCATGCAGATTATCAAAAATTGATTAAAAACTAATTTTAATTTAGACACCTAGAAATTATTTATATGAAATTTTTATATCCATAACTTTTGGAGAACCACATCATTTAACAGAACAATTGGGAATAAATTAGAATTTAAAAAATCATTCAATAATTTGTTGGAACTAAAATTGTTGCATGATAAAAAAATAATTCAACTAATAATTTCTATGGTGCATTCACATATATTTTCTTAAGTCAGATTCATTCATGACTGTGTTTTCAACAAATTTTATGATAATAATAGTCATTAATTGTGAAAGTTCATTCATAACAAGAGAGACACTAGGGTTTTATGATACATTCAACTAGCAGTGTGTATTAAGCTACAAAATTCATAATCAACAAGACACTAAAACTTTCAAAAAATACAATAATTATTTGTGAAAATTATTTTATTATTTCAAAAAGTTTAGTGTCTTGTTAATAACATTTTTAAAATTATTATAACATAATGAGTTTTTACATGGAAGTGCTCGCATTACAAAGAAATACTATTTAATAAAATCAAATGACGAAAAATTAGTATTCTCTTGTATTATTTATTATCTCGGAGAAAATACTTCTGAGTTTTTCTGGTAATTATTATTATTAATGTTTTATAATTTAATTTGTTGTGCTTTGAAACAAGGAGGCGTGAGTCTACTATTATTGTAATTAACGGTGATGCTCAATCTTTTATATTGAATATAACCCATCTATATATGTTATAACCATCTTTTATCTCTTACTTATATATATATATATATATATATATGCACGTAAATATTGGTATATATGTATATGTCTATATACATATTATACACATGTACGTATAAATATGTGTTCGTGCAAATTTGTTATGTATGTTTATATTTACAATTTTTCTCAGTTTAAAAAAGAATTATTGACGTTTGTCATGCAAATTTGGATTTTTGATTTCTGGTATATGGTAACATAAATATTGTTTGTCTTATCTTGGATATTTAAAATTGTGGATTTTTTTATAGTTAATTTTTTTTGTGCTCCAAGATATAAATCCCTTTTTAGTAGTGTTCATAAAAAGTGCAACTTTATGCAAATTGATTTAAGATTCTAACAAAGTTAGTTCCAGTTGGATGCATTTGTCTAGATAACATTATTCCACGCAAACCACCAAAATTTGACTAATAACTCGTACTTGTTTATAACCCTAGAAATTAATAATGAAAAATTTTAATTTAGCTGAAACATAAACATTGGCAAAAAAAGGTGCTACTAGATTTAATTTTTAAAATATTATTCAATAGATTGTTACAACTAAAATTGTTGTATAATAAAAAATAGTTTAGTTCAAACAATAAAAATAATTTAGTTCCAAGAACTTTAGTTTCAATTTTAGTTCCATGACTTATTCACCTATTATTTTTGATGGCATTCATGTTTTGTATTTTCAGCAAGAATTTATGACCATGAAAGTCGTTATTTTTAGACAATTGGTTACTAGCGTCTTTTTTTTTTTTTCAAGCAAACAGATTCTTAATACAGTTTCAAAAAGTTATAAGATTTGACACTTAACAAAAATTACTCATTTCAGAATTCATCTAGAAGTAATGTACTAAAATGATATCTTCGATTTTGATAATTTTGATGAAACTTATCAATTGTCAAATGAGTTTATTACAAGCAAACTAGCAAAGCCTAAAACCAATGTATATTAACAGCTCCCTACAAATTCATGGCCAATGTGAGTCTAGTCTTTAGATCATCTTGATAAAGATATGAATATATTGTTCTTCAAAGAAGATGAAAATATTGAGATCGTCATTGAAAAGATAACCGTAGGGTGATAATCAATGTCCATGTGTTTAGTCTTTTCATGCAAAGTCATCATTTTGAGCGATGGGAATGCCACTTTATTTGTCATAATAAACTAGATTTGTTCAGGATGTAGACTCACCCAGATGCTTAAGAATTCTTGGTGCCAAAGCAGCATTTGTGCCATCAGGAAGAGCATGGCACTTTTTTTATTATTGGAGCATGACGCATAAGTTTGTTTTTTATATTACCAAAAAATTAATGATGAAACACAGAAATCAGTAAATTATAGTTGTCCAATGATCCGTGGGAACTCTTGCTCAATCAACATAGGAGAATACATGGAACACAAAAGGAGATTGGGACAAGAAGAGAAGGACATGGAATTAAATTGATTTAGAGGTAGTAGGCCATAAGTATTGTTTATCATCTTAAGCAAGGGTATGGAAATTCGCTGAGTTTTGAACGTGAATAGTGATTTTAAAATAAAAAATTCAAAATTTAAGGCTGGCTTCAAAAATATAGTGACAATGGTTGTTGTTGTGAATGATGGCCATTGCCACCCTGGTTAAAAATTTTTGAATTTTAAAATGTTGATTTAAAAGGCTGGCATTCACAATGCTGATTACTGAATTTTTATAATTTTCAAATGTTTTTCATCTCATGGGGATGAAAGAAAATATAACCACTTCTTTTAAAGTTTTTGAATGCGGCTGCCACTTCCACTGTTCACTTTTAACAATTTGTTCGGACTCTATACCCGAGACAACACCCTTTGCTCTACTCCATTAAAACCCACTTGTGTTCCTGTTCTTAGGGTTCTCATCGAGTGCTCCATGACCACTTCTTTTTATGCTGATTCTATATGCTGGGAAGTCCTCGCCACAGTCGGACATGATGCCAATGAACTTTCAGGATCTGGATCGTGGCTTGTGAGTGTCGATTTCGACAATCTTCATGTTTTCATTGAGCGGCATCATCGTCATCTCGCATGGTGCCGGCATGCCCTTACTGTTAAACAACTCACTTATTTCAGCTTCTAGTTTCCTCTTCCATCTTTCCAACATCGAAGAACAAGATAACATCTTACTAGTGCTTGCAACTTAACCAATCCTTGTAATGCCCACAGTGCTTTTCGAGCCTGTTAACACAATTCACCAAAAAATCACCAAAAAGCTCTTTTGAAAAATGGAGGAACATTAGATTTTGAGGCAGCCATTGCTATAATACAGACATACTGTTACTCCTTGAGATAAAGTAAAGTGGGCAGATATGATTGATTACATCTTTCTAGCATAATATAGATCAGCTAAAATGGAGCCCTCGACGAGAAACTTAAGAATAGGAATACATGTGGGTTTTAATGGAGGAGAGCAAAAAGTGTTGTCTCGGGTATATAATCTGGACGAGTTGTTAGATGAAGTGAACAATGGAAATGGCAGCTGCATTCAAACACCTTAAAAGAAGTGGTTATATTTTCTGTCATCACCATGAGAGAGAAGCATTTGAAAATTATAAAAATTCAATAGCCGGTGTTGTGAATGCCGACCTTTGAAACCAGCATTTTAAAATTCAAAAAATTTAAACAAGGTGGCAATGACCGTCGTTCACAATGACGACTATTGTCACACTGTTTTCAGATGCACTAGTTTGGATATATTTTTGAAATCATCCTTTAATATTGAATTTATTATTTTAAAAGCACTATTCATGTTCAAAATTCAAATTCACCATATTTTAGAAGCAGCGGTGCTGTCATAACCTATAACCTAAATGATTGATATAATAAGTATAAAAATTTACAAAAATTATTAATTGTTTGGTATATACTTTTAAAAATATATTATTAAATCTAAGTAAAATATATTACTAAATAATAATTTTTTACTTTTGAATTTTTACTTTTTTTCTTAAAATTATATAATCTATAGATGATAAATTTTTTTTTTTCAAATTATACTTGTTTCACTCATAATAAACTTTGTTATGAACATTTTGATAAAATAAAATTATAAATAATACATTTTGTTAATAAAAATATAGATAAATTTATTAGATAACATTATAATCATGACAAAAAATGAGACTTAGGGTTTAAGAGTTATGAGATTTAAATATGTAGTTTTAAAAATGTACTAATAAAAAATTTTCATGTTGTGAATATTCACTCATTTTTTAAGTTATAGCCTTCATAAAAATAATAATTTTTAAATTATTTTTTTTTGTAAATATGAATTTAATATTTATAGTTAATATTTTAATTATAATAATCTTAAGAATAAAATATCAAATTAGTTCAATATAAGATAGTTTTTTTATAATTATTATAATAATGACCAAAAAATAAATTAAATAACTATTAGAAACAAAATAAATAATTATTTAAATGAAATTATAGAATACTTGAAATTATTCATAATCTAAGTGAAATACATTTCTAATTATTAATTTTTGACTTTTGAATTTTTGTATCTTTTCCATAAGATTATATAGCCTCTAGAAAATAAACAAAAAAATTTAAAATTACATTTGTTTCACTCATAATACATTTTGAAATCGATAATTTAGCTAAAATAAATGTATAAATAATATTTTTTATTAGCAATAAATTATATACATATATTTGTTAATATTATAATCATGATAAAAAAAGATATTGGGGTTAGTATTTATGGTTTAACAGTTTAGGGATTTATGAATTTAGGTTTATTATAAATTTAGGAATTATAGCTTAAGGGTATAGGACATTAGAAGTTTAAGAGTTTAGGCATTTATAGGTTTAGCGATTTAGAGGTTTGATGATTTACGGTTTGGTGGTTAGTGTTTTTCTGATTTAGGTGTTTAGTTTTAAAAATTTACTACAAAAATTTTATATTTTATGGATATTATGTTGTTTTTTATGTTTATAGCCTTTGGAAATATAACAATTTTTATTTTTTTATAAAATATATATATTCAATCTTTATACTTTATTTTTTAGTAAAAATAATATTATGAATAAATTAATATATCATGTTTGTTCAATTATAAACTAATTTTTGGATTAATATTAAAATCATGACTAAAAATTGAATTAATAAACTATTAGAAATAAGATATATAATTATTAAAATATAATTACAATACTTAAAATAATTCAAAATCTAAGTTAAACATTATATAAATTAATTATTAGTAGACTTTTTATATTTTACTTCTTTTCCTTAGATTATATAGTCTCTAGATTATAAATAATTTTTTAAAAATTATATTTGTCCAACTATTTATAAATTTTGTAATTAATATTTCACTTAAAATAAATATATAAATAATATATTTTGTAAGTAAAAATGCAGATAAATATTTTTGTTAACAATAATCATTGCAAAAAAAAAAAGAGGTTTAATATTTATGAGTTTAAGAATTTAGGAATTTAGTAGTTTAGGGGTTTATGGCTTTATGATTTAGGGTTTAAGGATTTAGGGGTTTATGTGTTTATCTTTAGGGGTTTAAGTGTTTAGTTTAAAAAATATACTAAGAAAAAATGTTTAGTTTATGAATTTTATCTAATATAAGGTTATATGAATTAAATAATTTTACTCAATATTTTAGTTATGATAATTTTAAGAATAATACATTGTGTTAGTTTAATATAACTTAGTTTTTTTATTAATATTATAATTCTAACTAAAAAATAAATTAATAAATTATTAGAAATATGATAGATAATTATTCAAATATAAGTAGAATACTTAAGTTAATTCAAAATCTAATTGAAACATATTACTAAATAATAATTCTTAACTTTTAAATTTTTCACTTTTTTTTTTCATAAGATTACATACTCTCAGAATGACAAATAAATTTTTTCAAATGATATTTTGCTCATTCATAAAAAATTTTATAAATAATGATGTATAATATTATTTCAATATAAGTTAGTCATTGTTGAAAATATGTGAATATTGTTGAAAATGTGATGTAGAAAATATGAATGATGTTGAAAATAAATGTGAATGCATAGCACTATGCATCTCCAATAATAGGAGCTTAATACTTTGTATGAGAAGTTTTATTTTGAGGAAGAAAATTCTCTTTACATTTATCTCAACTCTCAACTTCTACAAGTATCTTATAACATATTATCAGTATGAGTTTACTCTGAATAAAATAATATTATTTTAGTTTGTAAATTGTTATATTTTTGTAAAAGATTTTACAAAAATGGCAAAACTTTCAAATATCAGTTTCCAGTGCTTGATATTTCTAGAAAAAATTATTTATCATGGAGCCTAGATATTGAGTTGTATCTAACTACCTCAAATCTTGGAGATAATATCATAGAAGGAAATATAATGTCCTTGCAGGACCATACAAAAGTACGTATTTTTTTTAGACACCATATCCTCGGGGATTTACTAAATTAATATCGTCCTGTAAAAGATCCTCGTGCTATGTGAAATGAATTAAAATTGAGATCTAACGACCAAAAGACTATAATTTTACCAAAAGCTCATAGAGACTGGATGCACCTGAGGTTAAAAAATTTTTAATCTATCAGCGAGTATAATTCTGTATTATTTAAAATAAGCTCTCAGTTGAAGCTTTGTGGAGAAAAAAATTACAGGAGACATTTTAGAAAAAATATTTTCAATGTTTAACACCTCTGATATACTTTTGCAGCATCAATATAGAGAGCATAATTTTACTAAATATTCAGAATTAATTTCATGTCTCATATTAGCTGAATAAGATAATCAGCTAATAATGAAAAATCACCAGTCCTGTCTCACTTGATCTGAAGCATTCCCAGAAGCGAATGCAACATCATTGCAAAATTATAGACATGGACGAGGACGTGGTTGTGGCGGACAAGGATATGGTCTTGGAAGAAACTACCAAGATTATAATATTTATTTTCAACATTCCCAGAAGAGAAAAACTCAATATGACCACCATAAGTGGATTAATAGTGAGGCAAAATAAGAAAGTGGAAAAAATATATTGAAAAATCCCACAAGGCTCCTAAAGAGATTTGTTACAGATGTGGAATGGAAGGTTATTGGTTATGTAACTGTCGTATGACCAAACATCTTGTGGATCTTTATCAAGCATCATTAAAGGAAAAAGGTAAAAATATAGAAATGAATTTTGCAGAGTTGGACCTACCTTATTTTGAATATGATTTTTTTGTAGACCTTAGTAATAATTTTAATTGCTTGATATATGATGATAATACTAATATCAAATAAATCTATAAACTTCCTTTTTAGTTAATGAAATTATATTTTTGTTATTTATATATTTTTTCTCTTTATCTAATTTTTTTTGAATTTTAAGATGGATGATAGCGATGTATGTCTTGTTGGTTGTGCAACCACACACACAGTCATTTGAGATAAAAGATATTTTTACAATTTGATAATAACAAATATAGTGTAAATACCATATATGGTACATCAAAATTAATTGAAGGTTCTAGAAGAGTAAATATAATGCTACCAAATGAAATTAGATTTCACATAAATGATACATTATATTCTAGGAAATCTACAAGATATTTTCTATGTTTTAAAGATATCCCTAGAAATGGATATCATATTGAAACTACGAATAAAGATAATAAATAATGCCTTTATATTACATATACAATTTTTGCTAAAAAGATTATTGTAGAAAAGCTTTCAGCATTATCCTCTAGGTTATATCATATGATCATTAAGCCTATTAATTGAATCATATGTAGTTGTGAACCAAAAGTTCAAGAACTCAAAGATTTTAATCTTTGGCATGATAGACTCGGTCATCCTAGATCTTCAATGATGCGGCAAATCATTGAACAATCACATGGGTATCCATTAAAGAACCAGAAGATTCTTTTGCCCAATGAACTTTTTTGTGATGTTTATTGACAAGGAAAGTTAATAGTTAGACCATATTTTAGTAAAATTTTATCATAGTCAACATTATTTTTAGAAAGAATACACGGGGACATATGTGGACCTATCTATTCACCATATGGACTATTTTATTACTTTATGATTCTAATAGATACCTCCACTAGATAGTTACATGTTTGTCTTTTTTCCACAAGAAATATTATTTTTGTTAGACTACTTGCTCAATTAATTAAATAAATATCATAGTTTTCTAATTGCTCAATCAAAATCATTAGAGTTGATAATGTTGATGAATTTACAGCACAAGCTTTTAATGATTATTGCATATCAATTAGGATAAATATTGAACACCCTATTGCTCATGTTCACACACAAAATGATTTAGCAAAATCCCTCATTAAACATGTCTAATTAGTAGCTAGGTCATTATTGATGAAAACATTATTATCAACTTCTACATGGGGACATTCTATTATGCATGCTGCAAGTCTTATTGAAATTAGACCAACATTTTAATCATAAGTACTCCCCTCCACAATTTGTGTTAAGTAAACTACTAAATATTTCTCATTTAAGAATATTTAGTTGGGCAGGTTTTATACCAATTATATCTACACAACATACCAAAATGGGTCTCCAATGTAGACTTGGGATTTACATAGGTTTTGATTCGAAATAAATTACAATGTATCTTGAACCCGTGATAAAATATATTTTTAGAGGAAGATATACTGATTGTCATTTTAATGAAAAATTTTGTTCCCGTTATTAGCGGGAGAAATGTCTGTCCCTGCAAGATGATAAGAAATTTCCTAGGATACAATAATATTATCTCATTTTGATCCTCATACAAATCAATATGAACTAGAAGTTCATAAGGTCATTCATTTACAAAATTTTATAAATCAATTACCAGATGTATTTGTTGAAGCACGGAAAATGACAAGGTCACACATCCCAACTACAAATGCTCTAGTATGGATTGATGTCCTTAAAAAATATAAATCTAATTAATTGAAAATATGCTTGAAGTGTGGAAGACCTATTGGGTCGAATGATATAAATCCCCGTAAGAGGATAACAAAAGGAAAACCAAACGTCACTAGAGAGGCATGAAACAAACAAATAGTTCTTAAAGAGGTACAAAATGAATATGGAGCCCTTGTAGAGGTACATGTTGAACAACAAGTTCTTAAAGAGGTACATGTAACTAAAAATCATGAGATCTTAATAAGTTATGTGCACAAAGGAGACAAATGGGATACAATAATTTTATTGTTAATAATATTTTTGCTTTCCAAGTGGCCATCAATGTCATACAAAATATTGATGGTACAGAATCACAAAATATGAATGAATGTAGAAAAAGATATGATTGGCCAAAATGTAAAAAGGCTATGCATGCAAAGTTATTCTCATTAATAAAAATGGAAGTTTTTGGACCTATAGTCAAAATGCCTACAAGTATAAAGCTTGTTGGATATAAATAGGTATTTGTATGAAAGCACAATGAAATAATGATTTCGTAAGATATAAAGCATGATTAGTAGCTCAAGGTTTAATGTAGAGACCTGACATCAACTTTGAAGTAATATATTTTTCTATTATGAATGATATCACTTTTTGTTTTATAATAAGTCTAACAGTCTCTGAAGGACTGGATATATGTTTATGGATGTTATCATAGCGTATTTATATGGATTTATAGATAATGATATATACATGATATATACATTAAATATTTGATAAGAGAAGGGTATATAAATAATCTGTTATGTCTGCATTTTTATTAAGAAATCAAAAACTAGATTTGCAATCATTGTGATTTATGTTAATGTTTTAAATTTGATTAGAACTCCTGAAAAACTCACACAAATAGTAGATTTGAAATGTAAGATCTTGGAAAAACTAAATTTTATCTCACACTGCAGATCGAACAATTTCCAAGTGAATGTTAGTTCACCAATCAACAAATGTTAATAAAATCTTAAAGCACTTTTATATGATTAAAGCACACCCTCTAAATTTTATAATAGTAGTCCATTCACTTAATATAAATAATGACTCATTTCGACCTTGTGAAAAGGGTAAAGAATTATTTAGCCCTAAAGTACTATATCTTAGTGCTATCGGTACACTTATATATTTGTCTAATTGTACCCATATAAATATTGCTTTTTTTGTCAATCTATTGGCCAAATACAAGTATGCTCCAACAAGAAGACATTGGAATGGAATAAAGCATATGTTGAGCTATCTCCAAGGAACCAAAGTCACAATTAATATGAGTATGTTTTCAATAAAGCTATAAGGAGTCAAAGGCACAATTACTTGGATATGCAAATGCAGGGTATCTTTCAAACCACATAAAACTAGATCACAAAATGGGTATGTTTTCAATTATAATTGAACTACCATTTCATGGAGATCTATGAAACAGACAATGGTAGCCACATCATCGAATCTTTCTAAAATTATTGTAATTTATGAAGCTAGTTGAGAATATATATGACTTAGATCAATGATCCAACATATTCGAGAATCATGTGAGTTATCCTCAATCAAAAATAAACCAACAATAATATTTGAAGATAATGTTGCATGCATTGCATAAATCAAGTGAGGTTATATCAAAAGAGATTGAACCAAACATATTTCTCCAAAATTATTTTATACTAATTAACTTCAGAAGAGTGGTGAAATTGATGTCTAACAAATATATTCAAGTAACAATCTTGCGGACCTATTTACAAAGTCATTACTACCATCAACATTCAATAAACTGGTATATAATATTGGAATGCATCAACCAAATGATATTGACATGAGGGGGAGTATGATTGGGCATTAGCATACTGTACTTTTTCTTTTCATCCAGGTTTTGTTTCATTGGGTTTTATGGCAAGGCTTTTAACAAAGCAGTCCTAATCTTATCAATTTTCATCAAATGATCATTTAAGAGGGAGTGTTAAAAATATGATGTTGAAAATAAGAATGATATTGAAAACAAATATGAATGCATAATGTATTCACTATGCATCTTCTAAATAGGAGCTTAATCCTTTGTTTGAGATAAGTTTTATTTTGAGGAAGAAAATTATCTTTACTTTTCTTTCAACTCTCAACTTCTACAAGTATTTTACAATAGTTATTTGATTTATATGATAATAATAACCAAAAAATAAATTAATATATTATTACAAATAAGATAAATAATTATTATAATATAATTAGAATAGTTAAAATGATATAATAATATGAACAAAACATATTACTAAATAATAATTATTAACTTTTGAATTTTTACTTATTTTCATTATGATGAAGAAAATTCAACATAATATTTCTCTTTCTAATAAGAAATTTTATAGTCAATATTGTAGTTTAAAATAATCTTATAAATAATAAATTTTGTTTTAAAAATATAGGAAAATATATTTAATAATAATATAATCATGAAAAAAAAAATGAGTTTTATGGTTTAGCAATTTTGTGACTAGGGGCTTGGGAATGAGATTTTGAAGTTTTGTGAGTTAGGGGTCTAAGTATTTATGGGGTTAGGGGTTTAGTGATTTAGTTTAAAAAATATATTAAGAAAAAAAAATATTGTGAGTTATATCTCATTTTTTAAGGTTGTAGCTTTAAAAAAAAATAATTCTTAATTTTTTTTTGTAAATATGAATTTAATATTTATAGTTAATATTTTAGTTATAATATTTTAAGAATGCTACTTCATATTAGTTCAGCTATAATTTTTAAAAATATTTTTCTAGCATTTGGAAATACTAAAAATTTTAAAAATATTTTTACCAATATAAATTCAAATATTTATTTTTAAATATCTGTTATAATAATCTTAAGAATAATATATCATGTTAGTTTCATATATGCTAATTTTTTGATTACTATTATAGTAATTACCCAAAAATAAATTGAAAATATTTTCAAAACATATTATTAAATCTAATTCAAATATATTACAAAATAATAATTTTTTTTTACTTTGAATTTTTACTTCTTTTCTTAAGATTATATAGCCTCTAAATGATAAACAATATTTTTCAATTTATATTTACCTTAATAATAAAAAAACTTATAATTAACATTTTTTAAAAAACAAATTATAAATAATATATTTTGTTAGTAATAATGTTGATAAATATATTTAATAATATTATAATAATGACAAAAAATGAGATTTAGAATGTATGAGTTTAGGAGTTTAAGAGTTTATAGGTTTAGGGGTTTAGTTTGAAAAATATACTAATAAAAAATTTTTATTTTGTGAATTTCTTCTAATTTGTTAAGATTATATAGCATTTGAAAAAACAATATTTCTAAATTTTTTTTTGTAATTCTCAATTTAATACATATAGTTAATATTTTAGCTATAATAATCATAAGAATAAAACATCATATTAGGGATTTAGGGGTTCAAGGCATTAGGTATTTGAGGATTTAAGACTTTAAAAATGGACAAAGAAAAATTTTTATGTTATGAATTTAGTTTCATATCTTAAGGTTATAGCCTTTGGATATAGAATAATTTTTACTGGATTAGGTATTTAGGAGGTTATGGGTTTAGTTAAATAAATGAACAAAGAAAAAAAAGTATTTTGTGAATTTTGTCTCATTTTAGATGGTTAAAGCCTTTAGAAATATAATAATTTTTAATTTTTTTAATCTTAATTTAATATTTATACTTATTATTTAGTTGTAATACTTTTAAAAATAATATATCATATTTATTCAATATAAGCAAATTTCTTGATTGATATTATAATAATGACCAAATAATAAATTAAAAAACTATTATAAATAAAATAAAAAATTTTTAGAATATAGTTTAATTCTTAAAATGATTCAAAATCAAAGTGAAACATTTTACTAAATAATTATTTTTTACTTTTAAACATATTACAAAATCAAATTAAAATCTCATTCATAATTTATTTTTTGTAATTAATATTTTAGTAAAAATAAACATACAATAATTAAAATTATAATGATGAAAAAAAAAAGATTTATGATTTATGATATAGGATTTAAGGGTTTATTGGTTTAGGGATTTAGTTGTTTAAAGATTTAAGGTATAGAGGTATAGGGGTTTAGTAGTTTAGGGGTTTAGAAGTTTAATTAGAAGTTTATGAGTTTAGGGGATTTGACAATTGGGGGTTTAGGAGTTTAAGTATTTGGTAGTGTTTGTATTTAGTTTAAAAAAATGAATTATGAAAAAAATGTATTTTATAAATTCTATATCATTTTTTAAGCTATAGCCTTTCAAAATATAATAATTTTTTATTTTTTTTTCTAATTTAAATTTAATATTTATACTAAGTATTTTAGTTATAATAATCTTACAAATATTAATAATGATCAAAAAATAAATTTAAGAACTATTATAAATGAGATTAATATTCATTAAAATATATTTACAATACTAAAAATGATTCAAAATCTAATTAACATATATTATAAAATAAATATGACTTTTAAATTTTACTTCTTTTTATAAGATTATATAGTCCTTTTCAAATTATATATTGTCTCATTCATAATATATTTTAAAATTAATATTTCAATAAAAATAAACTTATAAATAATTATAATGTATAATTAAAATTATAATCATGATAGAAAAAGTAAGACTTATAATTCGTGGCTTAATGTTTAGGATTTAGAGGTTTAAGGATTTAGAAGTTTATGGGTTAAAGGGATCAGGATTTACGAGTTGGATTTAGGAGTTAAGGAATTTAGAGATTATAGGAGTTAAGGTATTTAGGGGTTAATGAGTTTGGTTTAGAGAGTTTAGGTGTTAAGGGATCTATGAGTTTGGTTTAGATAGTTTAGGTTTTATGGAATCTATGAGTTTGGTTTAGAACATATTAAGCATTCAAATGGCTTAAACCATCAAGAATAAGAAAAAATTCACATAATAAAAAAATTTCAATAATTATTAATTTTTTGGGTTTAAGTGTTTATGGATTTAGAGGGTTAGGGATTTGATGTATAAGAATATAGTTGTTTAGCAGATTGGGTGTTTAAAGATTTAGAGATTTATAAAATTTATAAAATAAAAAAAATTCTTAGTTTATTTTTAAACTAAATCCATAAACTTCTAAACACTTAAGCTCCTAAACCCCCAAATGTCTAATCCCCTAAATCCCTATTATTCCTCTCCAACTAAATTCATTTTAAACCATGCCCATTGGACGTCTCCAACTACAAATATCTTAAAATGAACCTGCAAAGGAATAGTGTTGCCTAGAAATACTATATTTTATTAATTTATTGATGTCATTAACAGAGTTATCAATTACATTCATTGCTATGTCTTGGCGGTAAGAGATGCAAGACAAATTCATTTTTCCCAAAACATGCTTAATTCTTATGACAACATTTAATAGATGGTTGCAAATTTGTCAATTCTCTCTATAATGTGTAGTTTGTTTAGTTTTTTGTTCTCATGCCAATCAATATACTGCTGCCACATTTTCTTGCACAAGTATTTCATGCTTAATTTTTATGGCAGATCTTATATAGTGAACATAATATATATATATGATGAATTATGTTTTAGGGTGCTACCCCAAAAAAATTTAAAAATTTGAAATATATATTTTTAAGTTTGGAAAAAAATCACCAAAATCTTAAAATATTTAAATTTAGTGCACTCTATTACGTTAATCCTATACTAGCCTCGCCCTCTCCCATTGCTCTCGCCCTCTCCCATTGCCCTCGCCCTCTCCCTTTGCCCTCGCCCTTTGCCCTCGCCCTTTGCCCTCGCCCTTTCCTATTGGTCCTTGCCCTTCCCATTGAGCTCGACCATGAGCTCCATCGATCTCCTAGAGCTCGTGGTCGCGCTCCTAAAGCTCGACTCATAGCTCCTTCGAGCTCCACAAGCTGGGCATCATCCTCCATGTGCTCCTGGAGATCAACTGAGAGCTCCATCGAGCTCCTGGAGCTCGAAGACGAGCTCGATGGAGCTCTCGGTAGAGCTTTAGGAGCTCGACCTAGTAGAGCTCTCGGTCGAGCTCCAAGAGCTCGGCATAGAGATCTTTAGAGCTCCAAAAGCTCGACAGAGAGCAACGTCGAGCTCCAGGAGCTCGACAGAGAGCAACGTCGAGCTCCAGGAGCTCGACAGAGAGCAACGTCGAGCTCTAGGAGCTCGACCGAGATCAACATTGAGCTCCAGGAGCTTGGCGTCGACCTTTTTCGATCTCCAAGAGCTCTGCGTCGAGCTCCGTCGAGCTCCTAGAGCTCGACGACGACTCCACGAAGAGCTCGTGGAGACGGGCTGGGGGAGAGGGGTGGGGAGAGAGGTGCGAGAGGTGAGGGCAAAGGAGCTAGGAAAGATGAGCGAGGGCGAGAGGCAATGGCATGGGCTAGGGGCGAGGGGCGAGTGCAAGGGCGTGGGTGAGGGTAGTTTTGGACTTACGAATTTGAGTGCACTTATTTTTAATTTATTTTTAGTTTTGTGACTTTTTTAAAAATATCAAAATTTTAGTTTCTAAATCTTAAAAATTTCTGGGGAAACACCCCAAAACATAATTCTCCCATATATATATAACTACCAAACATTGCATTAGACATGATATATGTATTAATATCTGGCAAAAAGCATAAAAATATATTTATGTCATAATTCAAAAATGATGATTTGTAGCAGATTTTTACAAATACAATAACTATTATAAAATTACATAATTTAGTCAAAATAAAAAAATTGTAAACGAGGGATGATGTATGGCATCACCTTTTAACTACAAACAAATTGGACTCATATCTTCTTGCTCAAAAACAAAAAAAAATTGAGTCGCTCACAAAAATATTTCCATCAATACTTTGCAGCATTCCAATAATAAATAATTACTTTATTCGATAAACATAAAATACTAAAAACAATTAACATTACATAGGTGTTTGTTGATTTTTTTTAAATAGAATTTTTTTGTTATTGGAGCAATTCTATTTTTATTTTATTACTTCCAAAATATTATTTTTTTCCAACTAAATTTATAAAAAGTGTGATCTCATTTACTCGCATTAGAAAATATATGAGATTTATATTTTGGTGTACCAAAATCAATTTATTTATAAATAATACATCAAACTCAAAAATAATTAATCTTTGGTGCACTAAAATATATTAATCCAATTTCACCCCTCAAATATTTAAAAAATAAATAAATTTCAATTTTCAAATTTGGAAAGCAATTTTTCAATTAGGAAACCACTTTAAAAAATATTAATTAAACCAAGCTTGACTATACATAAATTCAAACTCATGCCATTCATCATTCAAAACAGCCTTCATCCATTTGAATACACGTAATAATTCATTTACTTTGGTAAATAAAAAATAAATAAATAAATAATATGCACACACACACACACACACAAAGCCCATAAATATTCGACCCTATCAATAATCACATCTTTAAAAAATAATCACATCTTTAAAAAATAAATAAATAAATAAACTGAAAAAAAATTTATGGACCATAAAATAAATAAATAAATAAATTTATTTATTTATTTATTTATATATAATTATAAATAATAAATATGTTTATATTTATATAAACATATGTAGATATATTTATATTTATTTATATTTATATAAATAAATAATCACATCGACATAAATTAATATAATTATACATAAACATATGTAGATATATTTATATTTATATATTTATATATTTATATATTTATATATGTATATATATAGATATATATTTATATATGTTATGTATATTTTTATAAATATGTTTATCTATCTACATATATTTATATATAATTATATGTGTGTGTGTGTGTGTTTATTTATTTATATGTTTATAATAATGAATATTTCTATATGTATCTATATACATGTACTAAATGCATGTTAGTCTCTCATTTCCCATCACAATGACTCATTTAGCCAAAAAAAATGGGTTTTGTCCACACGTCATAATTAATTAACATCTCCACTACTAATTTGTTTACTTAACCTTTTGATTATAATATAGTTATATAAAATTTAATTATGTATAGACTATAGTCACAGATTAGATATTTCTTTTGTTCACAATTTAGTTAGTCATTTTTAAATTCTTTCATCTGATACAAATTCATATTGCTCTATGTATAATTAGATACATGAAGAATTATATAAAAGCTTACCAATGATAAATGATTTGTTAATTACTCTATTTCAAGTTGGATATCAGTCATGATACATAGATTTATTATAAGATTTAATAATAATTTTTTTTGAGACAATATTGTTGATTGAAAAGATAATAAATTATTAGTTGTTTTCAAATTTAGTATAAAGAACAAGTATCAAGTTATGAATATTTTTATTTGTCAGTTATTATGGATTAGATAATTTTTTAAGAAACTCAAATTTCTTGGCTATCTTTTAAATTCTTTTTACTATGACAATTAGATTTTGATTTACGTAGCTTTCAATAATGGTTACTTTATCTATAGTGATTTACCATACCTTTTGAAAAAAATTACATCTATCTATATTGCTCACATACTTATATTCATGAAGATATTAAAAGAGACTTAAATTTTTATTATTACTCTAAGTTAATGGCATCGCCTTAGTCAAAATGTTGGCTAGTGTTTGCTAAAAATTGATAGTATAATAGATTTATTTGTTTAATTTGATATCATTTTGTTATTGGTTACCTACATAATATTTATAAATATTGCTTAGGTTTTCAATAATAATAATGTGCATAGTTAAAAATTTTTCTCCTGGCTGCAAAAAATTCATACTCAAGATGTCCAGCCTTGGGCACGAGGCATGTAATATTAAAATTTTCCTAAGAAAAATATCAATAGAATTTGCAATGAGTTTGCCCGAAGCTCATTTTGTAATGAAATATGTAAAAATAATGCATAGACAAATAAGTAAGTTGCTTGCCAATTTTCCAATATTATCAAATAAAATTTAACTAGTGAATTCCTAGCAAAAAAAAAACATGCACAAAACTATACAAAGTGTAATATAATCAACATAATTTATAAATCACATAGACAAATACTGTGAAATCCCGAAAAAAAAATGAATAAATAATTAACATAATTTGATTTCTGGGAAAAAATTAGCAAAATGGTAATTTTTTCAATAAGAGAAAATAACCTGAAAATTTTAGAGCCATAATGATAAAATAGATGTCATTATTGAATTCGTCTTGGAAAATATAGCTACGGTGTCAAATTTCGTTAAATTCTGAGAAAATCAGAATTTGTTATATTTTTATTTAATTAAATAATAATTAGAATATTTAGAGAAAAAAAATTCGCATAACCAAAAGATTGTGCCATGTCATCCGCATGTGGATGTGCATGCACGAGCGGTCTATCGACTGTCTAGGTGTCAACCCAAAGAAAAAAAAATTAAAATTATTAATTAATAATAATAATAATAGAAAAAAAATGTCTGGAATCAGGAAAATGGGGGAAATGCTGAAAAAAAAATGTTCGGCACCGGGAGAGAAACAAATACAATACAGAAAAAAAAAATATTCGTGAATTTTCTTTTAATCATAACGGATTATTCTGGAATCGGAATAAAATAGTCCAAGAACTAAAGTTACTCTACACGACGAGATCTTCATATTGATATCAAATTTATAAAGTTTTCATGAAATTTTCTGAAAGGTAGTAGTTTTCTCTTATCAGAATTTCTTTTTATTTAATGGCTAGAAATGATCATTTTTATATTTCAATTCGAATTGTTATAAATTTTATTGAAAATGATTAATTGATGAAAAGTTTAAGTATTTCGTTTAGTAAAAGTTAGTGTATGATTAATTGGATTTGGATTGTTATAATTATGCCTGAAATATCGGGTAAATTGGAAATGATATAATTATATTTCATATGCACGGGATCATTCCATATATATGGGTGGGTGCATGATATATATATATATATATATATATATATATATATATATATATATATATAAGTAAGTATATGGATGGTATTTAGCGAACTCGAATTGGGACAATGTCCTTGAAGAGTTAAGGCGATGCATATTTCTCGAAGTAAATCCAAGAAAATCATATTTTATTCGGATAAATGTCCAATATATACATATATACACATATATATCTATATATATAATATGTCACACTTGGCTTCGACATGTGTGAGGGAGTCGATGGGACTCAGAAATATGGGCATATAAATATTTTATCCATTATTGCATTCATATAAACACTGTACTTGAATGAGTATTGATATACATTCATGATATTTTATGTGCACTTAGGTAGTGAGTAACTCTGAAGAAGTTTACCTCTACTGAGCTTTGCCCACTTCATTTGTGGGACCCCTTTTCAGGTACAGGTCCAAGACAGATGATAGATCCACATATGGGATCACACATGTGAAGGGAAACTGGTTGTGGTTTAAATAATATGTTTTGTGTTTTCTTTATTCCGCTGAACAAATAAAATGAAAAATAAAAAAATAAATATTATATATTTGATAAAATTTTATTTTATTACACATTGTATTATGTGATGGGATGAATGAGACCCCCTAGGGGATGGGGTGTCACAAATACTGATGCAACCAGTATGCAAAAATGCATTAACTGCAAATATTCTACACACTCCATTTTGAAACATACTATTCAAGGCATAGTTTTTTTAGAAAGAGGATATCCAAAATAGCATGAGCTCTTATGCTATAGTATACTCTCCAAGTTGTTTAGTCACGAAAGATTTGATAAAATTATGTGTACTCTCACTACAATGAGGACATGACAATGATGACATTCTATCTCACTAATCAAATGAACAAATCAGGGGTTAACTTGACAATTAAAGCATTCTAACTAGAAATATTAGTAGTAACAACATCGTTTACCAGCTCAACATTTAAAGGATCATCATGGTCTATGTTTGCCATTATTCCCAAGAAGGAGCAAAAATTTGTTGTGGCAATGATGACAAGAACTATATTTCTGATCACAATCATACTTTCTCATGTTTCTCTCATAATTATGTTCGTGTGAGGTGGTGAACAAGCAAAAAATTATTAAGTAAAATGGGTGGTAGAGTGCTAGTTTTTGGTAGAATTGTGGAAGCTTGATTCATTGGTTTTGGGCTAGAGGTATGAGGTGACTCTTGGGAACTAGTGGTATAATTGGAAGAAGAGGTTCTAACGTTTGAAAAATGGGGATGAAGTAGTAGGAGAGAGTCCATTTGGGCCATGATCTAGTCTTATTATATGCTTCCTCAAGTCTAGCTTCATGAGCTTGAGCTAACACAAAAGCTTCTATGTGAGATTTTGGACGAGAAAATAATAGTTCACAATTAAATCATGTTTCAATCCCATGATAAAAAAACTAATCTGTAAGTCTCAAAAATTCTAGTGAATTCGTTTATTAAGTCCTCAAAAGCATATTGGAAATTAGATATTGTATTAGTTTCAGTAATCATAGAATGGTTACCTTGGTGATCCTCATACATTGAGGCACCAAGATGATGTCATATATTACATATACATTATGTCCAACTTGTCACAATGCTATTTGCGTTCATCCACTGATACCAATAAGTTACTTTGCCTTCCATATGGAATGACAAAATATGTGGGCAAAGATGCACTAGAGTCACATGGAAATCAAAATATTTTTCAATGCCAAATCCTAACTATTAGGACCATAACCATTAAACTTAAGAACCTCCATTTTCATGCAACACAAAACTTGAGACAATTTGATACCCTCAGAACACCATTTCAATGATAATGGTGCTAGACCAGGTGGTCGTGAAGCACTTTTTGAGATGCTAAAAGAAATGTGGATATGACATCCCAAATCCTCAAGATGAGAGTTGATGGTGGTCTTGTACTATTGAAATGTTTGATGAATAAATATTGTTTGGCCTTCAAATTGAGCCTAAAGTGCTTTCATTTTTGAAAGCATGTCGAACTCTTCAATGTCTTGTGTTCTATTCTCAATAAGGGCACCAATTGATATGACCAACTTGTACACAAATATATTATCTATGATTACACACTTTGAGTGAGTGCCAACTCCAAGGAAGTCAAAAATCCAAGATATAGGAAAACCATCCCTTAGAGAATGAGAATATAATAGAAAAGAATATATGAAGAAGGTTTTGCCAATTCTCAAAGCATCTAATGATCCCTCCCAAATAGCACCCATAACTTTAAACAACATAATCGCCTAGCCAAGCTTGTGGTTGTTGGAAAAAAAAAACATTTGATCAAAAAGAAGCTTTATTGGGGCTAAAAATAAAAATTACAATACAATTCACACTTAAGAAGTTATTGTATTTTTTTTTGTTTTTGATGACAAACAAATGGGAAGGGGGATTATTTATAATAATCCTAGGTGAATCTTTATTAATATCATGTTTAATAAAGCACCTAGAATAATTAATATGATAACATCATGTTTAATATGATAATTAATATTAAAAAGTCTTATCAATTTAAACTTGGACTTGAACTTAGGTTTGGGCTTCACATCAAGTTTATGATCTAACATTCTAACTTAAACTTGATTTTGTGACTCCAAGAAAATTTATTAATCTTACAAAGTCTTATCTTGTCAATGACTTAGTAAAAATATTTGCAACTTAATCTTTTGACTTCACATATTCAAATTGTACATCTTTTCTTTCAATACACTCCCTTATAAAGTGATAGCAAATATCAATATGTTTGTTTCAATCATGGAATACTTGATTCTTTGCTAAGACAATGGTTGACTTCTTTTCTACACAAACCTTTGTCAACTTTTCTTGTGATGATTCTATTTATTTTAATAGATTTCTAAGTCAAAATGCATGATAAATACATGAGTTTGTAATAACTTATCATGCTTCTCAAGTAGATAATATGACTATCCATTGTTTCTTTGATATATGTGTGAAATCAATATATCCCTTGAAGAACATGAACCTGGTGGTGCTCCTTTGATTATCAATGTCCCTACCAAAATGATCATATCTATATCTATTAGAATTTCTTATCTCTCGATAGTGATTATGTGAAACAATTGGATTGTGCAAAAATATAAACAATGCACGCCACAACAATCAAACACTAGTTTTAACATGGTTCGCTAGCCATTCAACACGACTAACTATGCCTACCAAAAAAGAACTTAACACTTATAGATTAATAACCAAATATTATAGTACAAATTCACAGAGAGAGAAAGAGAGAGAGAGATGAAGAATAGAGCACACAAAACAAATTACGCATATAATGAATTTATAGGAAAAACAAATAGGGTTCAATATATGGAATGAGTTGGATCAACGGAGTGGACCAGGTCAAGCTCCAAGATTTTCTCTGGCCCACTGACCAGTCAAGGGGGCTCCCATTATTATCCTAGTGCCACGTGACCAATCTCTCCACATATTAGTACCCATGCCTTTAATTAAAATAGAGAGAAGAAAATAAATGGTTAAATAAATAACAAAATAAATTATGTACTACAATATCCGACAACATTGTAATAATTAGAAATTGAATAAAACAAGCCAACATTAATGGAATCTTTCATATAATGAATAATTATTTTTATAACTTTGAAATGAGTAATTACTGGAGATTCCATGTAGTGACTAATCAATCCAACTACTTGAATATATACGGCCTCATGCATGTTAGGTAGCATAGACTTTCCACCAAACTATAAACGAATGTTGGATTTGCACTTTAGATACTTTGACTCCATTTCCCATCAGTTTGGTCTTTGATTTATAGTTCTCCATATTGAACTTCTTTAGGATCTCCTTTGCATAGTTTTTTTATGAAATGAAAATTTCATTATCATGTTGCTTAACTTCAATTCAAATGTAGGTTTCTTATGTCATTGAATGATGAATTCCATTCACATCACATAACTCTTGAAACTCTTTTGATGTAAATTCTTTTCCTCGGTCACATTTCATGGTTTTAATTTTTCTTCAATTTTATTTCTTCATTACACCTTTGAACTTCTTAAAGACTTGAATTTTTTTTTTTGACTTTTGCTTTAGAAGGTAAATTCATATTTTTCATAAAAAAAACATCAATGAAGAGAAAGAAATAGATATTATTACCAAGAGAACTTGGTTGTATTGGTCCACACACATCAATATGGATGAGCCCGAGCAACTTCTTTGCTTGCTTGACTCATTTGGAAAACTTCTTCTAAATTACTTTCCAACTAATCATCATTCCCAAATTTAGATGGTGTATGCAATGAAGTCCTATCACAATCTCCTTCATAGATAATAGCTTTAGACTTTAAAATTTAGATTTCCAAAGTAAAGATGTCATAGCAAAGTTATATCTTTATAACAAGATTTATTGTATTTAGTAAATCATTTTGTATATTGATCTTGAACATTAGATTCATGGACATCAGTACTATAGTAATGATGTTATTCAAATCATATTTTATAGAAAAATTATAATTCTTCATATGAATGTCATAAACTTTCTCTAGTAGTTATTACTATTGGAACTTTCATATTAGGATGCATTGCATATGGAAAAAACGTTAACATATAAAGTTATATTCTTATAGAAAATTGAATAGAATTAGTTCAGAAACATACCTTAAAAGAAACATATGTCAACAGTAGAGTCATCTTCCATATTACCCTACATCAGCTTTGTGAGGAAGAAGATTATGTTATAGTGGAGTAATGTCATCCATACCTTAATAATATAATTAAAATCAATAAAATACCAACACATGTCACATTAGTTCTTAAAGATTATTTGAGAATATGACATTTTCTTTTTCTTTTAATTGGTTAAAATATGATATTTAGGATTATATATATATATATATATATATAATCAAACTTAATTTAATATAAATTAATTAATTTGATTTAATGATAAAATCAAACAATTTAATTTTAATCAAATTAATTATTTCGATTATAAACATACATATACTCTAAACAAATAAATAAAATCATTAAAATAATTTTTATGGCATTGGATAAGGCTATAAATGGAACTCTAGTCTAAATAAGATTTTAGGCTCCCAATGTAAATTATATTGCATCATAATTTATATCAATTATAATTCATATCATTATAAAATTATAATTGAACTCCCTCACTTATTCAAAATAATTTGTATCTTTCATTATTTAATACTTATTAAATGCCTCATATTAAGACTATAGATACTCATTAATGAATTAAATTACTAATAATCTAATACAATCAATCTCTAATTATTTCTTTTAAATTTCAACTTAACTTATTTATATATGTTAGATCAAAATACACCTACAGAGTTTGGCAATATCAAAACTTATAAACTTTCTCAAGTGGACATTATCAAGTTTTCTAATAAGACATGTATTCCATCAACAATCAATATTCACCATATACTTGATAAAGTTATCCAATTCAAAGAGTTTATAATTCTATTTCTAGATCCATTTTTTTATAAATTAAAATAACTATTAACAAGTATACACGAATAAAAAATACTTTAAGAATATGAGTAATAGTGTTTATAATGATAATAGTGTATTTTATTTTACATGTCATTATAAAATAATCAAACCATAGTGATTCCATTCAGTACATATAAGTGCACAAGTACTAGTAGTTAGAAATGCATCATTCTTCATAGTCAAGATAGACATACTAAAATCTTGTGTTATAATCTTACTTATAGATTATCTAATCATATCTAGATTATGAACAATAAACTTATATTCTACAAGAACTAATGATTTGATGTTATAAGTGTAAGCCAAACTCTATGCACCAAATAATCTAGTATAGTGAATAAAGGACATACATTTTCACAAACTTAGCTTATTGTGAATTTATTCATTAAAACACAAAAAATATGAAAACCAATCAAAAGAAAAATAACCAAAAATGACATTTTGTATAAAATAATTCTAACAATCTCCTACTTAGATTTAAAGCATGATGTCACATGTATAACTACCATTTCTTTTACATGTCTATCAAAAATTTTAGCTGAAAGGCTCTTCATAAAGGATCCTTCATGCCGTCTACAGATGTCATTTTTATCTCCACCACAAAAATCAATTTTTTTATAATATCTTTTATTAGATGATATTTATGCTCAAGGTGTTTTGCCTTATTATGAGTTCTATGTTCTTTTGAGTAAGAAATTGATTCACTATTATCATAATAAGTGTAAAAGGTAGTTGAATAGGAAGAATGAATTTGAAATTTGTGAGGAAGGTTTTGAGCCATATGCCTTCTTGGTTACCTTTAAGGCTACCATATATTTGGCCTCCACTGTAGAATTAGCAAAACATGATTACTTGAAACTCCTCTAACTCATGACTCAACTCAACAAGGTAAACACAACCTGAGGTAGATTTTCTCATATCCTCATCTGATTGAAAATTCAAGTTTGTATACCTAATATGAACAAGATTGTTTGCTTAACATACCAACATATGATCTCTAGTCCCTTTCAGGTATTCGATTAGATGTTTTACTAATGTCAAATATTTTTGTGCTAGGTTAGATTGATGTATGTTGACCATGCATACTATAAAATAGATATCAAGTCTAGTATAAAACAATGTATGTATCAGGCTTCCTACTATAGGTGCATAAAATTTTTTTTTATTTTCTCTATCTCATTGAGTATTTTAGGATGCTAATATTTTGATAGAGCAATTCCATATTTGAAAGGGAGAAAACCTTTCTTGGAATCTTGCATGCTAAAATAAGTCAATATTCAATCGATATAAATGGCTTGAGATAAGCCCAATATTCTTTACTTGAAATCTGGAAAAGCTAAATTCAAAGAATGTGAGCAGCTTATCATAAGTATTTCATATCAAATTGACTAGATAACTAGCTCTTAATTGAAGATAATGAACACATTTCATTACCAATGAGTAATATATCATCAATGTACAATATCATGAATATCACGATGCTACTACTTCACTTTATATATATATATATATATAATACTCATCCTGACATTGATCAAAGCCATAAGACTTAATGGCTTGATCAAAACAAGTATTTCAAGATTTAGATGCTTTTTTTAGTCCATAAATAGACTTCTATAATTTACACAACATTTGCTCCTGGCTCTTTTCTATGAAACCATTAGGATGAATTATATATGTATATTTCAAGATGCTCATTCTAAAATGTAGTTTTTATGTCCATCTATTAGATCTCATATTTATAATGAGTTATAATGGACAAGAGAATCTATATTTACTTTAGCATGGATATTGACAAAAAAATTTCCTTATAATTGATTCCCTCTTACTGAGTAAAACCTTGTACAACATGCCTATCCTTATAAGCCTCAATGTTAGTATATGTTTCTTTCTTTTTCTTTAAGATCCACCAACATTTGATATGTTTTATTCCTTTATATGATTCCAAATAATCCCAGGCATGATCATAGTGCTTAGACTATAATAGCCTGAGATAAGCTATTATAGTATCTATACTTGATGGGTTTTATATGTATCTCTAATATCATAACCTTTTACTAATATTATGTATCTTTATCTTTAAGTGCTTTTTCATAGCTTACAAGATTAGTTTTTATCTCATCAGGGATCATGTTATAAGACTCTCCCAAGAGTGTATACCATGTATGTTGATGAATAACCCTCTTTCTATAATGATATACTTCTCATGGTTATATACTTTCAATAACAAGCTAAGCAGATATTGATCCTGGTGAAATGTTATGATCATTGCTATCTAGTTGTCAACTTGACATATCAATGATAGGTCAATGAGATTCAGTATTAATACTATTGTCAATAGTTTTCCCATTAAGATGAGGTAATGATGTATCTAAAATGTTAGATTATAGTGTTTCTTCTAGTATTATTATTATTGAAAAAGTTTGGATTGGTTTATCTACTTTCAATTCTTCTAGAACAATCCAACTTATGGGCTTGTGGTTTGTTTCCCTTTTAACACATGTGCTAGGCAACCCAATAAATGAATGTATTTTAGACTATGCTTATGTCTAATCCACAATTCAGTTAGAGTAGTAGGTATAGACTTAGATGGAACCAAGTTCAAAACATAAACTATTATTTCTAATGCATATTTTTGTAAGGAATCGAGCATATATGAATAATTCATCATTGATCTTCCAACATGTAGAAGAGTCATATTTCTTCTTTCTGCCACACCATTCTACTATGGAATGGCAAGTGCAAACAATTAAGATGTAATACCTTGATCCAATAATTAGTTCTATCCTGTACTCCTTGAATTTCTGAAAGACATCTGACTTATGGTGTATCAAATAAATGTACCCATATCTTAAGTAGTCATCAATAAATGTGATTAAGTACTCAATACCACCTTTTTCTTGGATAGCCATGGGTCCACATAAATCAAAATGAACAAGCTCTAGTTGCTCTGACTCTATATTCCTTATCCACAAAGGGTCACTTGGTCATCTTTCTTCTAAGCAAGATTTACATGCTAGTAGTGTTTCCACCTATAATGAACCCAAAGGTTCATCTTTAACTTGTCTCAACATCTATTTTAGATTTATATGATCTAGTAAAAGTGCCAAATATAGGTTTGGTTCATATCAGAAAAATATTTTATTTTATATGATAAGGCATTGATATTATACAACTCATACAATTGTAGTAGAGTTGAGACAATATTAATAATATAAAGGTTATTTTTTAATGCACTAGAATGTATGAACTTCATATTTAAGTAAAATGAAACAAAATATTTGAATAAAAAATAAAAATTCAACCTTAACCAAACTGGAAACAAAGATCAAGTTTCTTGTGATTGAAGGTACATAAAGACAATCTTTTAAAATTAAAATAATATCTCTCTCAAACCAAAGAATGTAATCTCTCATTGCAACAGCCACTGCCTTCATAGTATTTCTCATGCTAAGATTAATTTCACTATTATTTAGTTTTCTGGTTTCCTAGAACCACTGCAAAAAATTATAGACATAATTAGTGATACATTTATCTACATACCAAGTATTCATAGATACCTCTTCTAACTATGGTTCAACTATTAGTAATTAAGATTTACCTTGATTATTCACCTTACTGAGATAAACTAACACTACTTCTATTGTCCTAATTACCTGCAATGAAAATATTTTATATTCATCTTTTTCACTTTCACTTGTGACTTAAGAGCTATATGTGGAATATGAGAATGTTTTGAAATGTATTCATCTTCTTATCTTTTGATTTAGAAGATGTATTTCCAGCCAAAAAAAAAACTCCAGAGAGTTTTTTAATAATACTTTCAGCTAATATCAATTCTTTATATAATTATGCCAATATCTAATTATGTTTATTTATGTAATAGTTTAGGCAGAATTGCATATAAGAATTTGTTAGTGACTAAAGAATTATATCAATCTATTTATCTACATCAATCTCTACTCCAAGAATATCTAATTCATTTAGAATATCAATCATCTTCTGAACATGATCCTTCACTGGGATTTTTTCAACCTTAGTAGTATAATGGCTTTCTATCTAGCAGAATGAGTTTGATTCTCAAATATTTATTTGAGATTAGATATTATATCATATCCAGTAAATATGAACTAATCTCAAATATTTATTTGAGATTAGATATTATATCATATCCAGGAATTTATATAGAAGCCAAAATATAACACATCAACATCTCATCGACCTTTAATCATTTCTCAAAAGCTTTGGCTTCATCATCAATTACCCCTTCATGAGGTTTATCTAGACATAGATATGTGAGTACATATTTGTAGTTCTCAGTAGTCAGGACAATGTCAAAGTTTTTTTTCAATCTATGTAATTGGTCTCATCAAGTTTCTTCTCTTTGAAATAGTGACAAGTGGTTGAATGATATTTTCTTTTAAATTCCTGAAAATTTTACGATGAGATTATTAGGTTGAATTTTATCACACGAATTGATTCTATTTATGCCAATTCTTAAAGGAATTCATTATCAGTATGATACTTCGTGAATAGTGTACCACAATGGGAGGATGTCTACTATTCATTATTTATTCAAAAAGAAATTCATATTAATCTTGTTATCTAGGCAATGATTAATGCCAACCAAGATTAAAATGATGACTTATCTTTGGTCTTATAAATAATAACAATGACTCAGATAAAGAAGATGTTATTATTCATAGCTAAGTGTAAACCATCACAAAATTCTAAATTGATTAATCCTTAAATAAATCCTTTAAATCGAAAAGTAGTTTATTTAAACAAACCATAGAATTATCTTACTATGGTTTGTGCTAAGTATATCAACAAGCAAGTTAGCCTAATATGGGGAAGGTATCACATGCTAACCAACTTGCATTATCTTCAAACTAGTGATGGAGACTATTAGATTAATTCTTGATGAACTCCTTCACCTACTTAGATATTTTAAAATCGAAGGTTTTTATTTCTCCTTTTTAAAATAAAACAAGAATTTATATTAATAAATACAATAATTTTGTGAAACATGTATGTACGAATGTTATGCGACCTAACAATTTTTGGCACATACCTATCATACAAGTTGTTATACTTACATACATACCACAATAGTTATTGATCAAATCAATCCATTACATCCACAAAGACTTGCAACATCTTTTACATCCATACGACATGTCACAACATATATATTCATATATTCATGTGTTGTGGCTTGTCTTTATTTATCTAACGAATATGTCATCACAAAGTTCCCAGGTTCAATAGCCAAGTTTTTTTAGCTTTAAAGATTTATTTACCAAGAACTTCTTTTCAAGAAACTCCTTGCTTTGGGGATGTGTCACAATGAGGGTTTTCCATTCCTTCCAATTTTTTTATTATTAAATTTTTACGGCAACAACCTAAAAAAATAAAAAAAAAAAGAGGAAAAACAAAAAACAAAAAATTATTTATATTGAGATCTCCTCCATGCACCACCGTGAGCTCCAACATGGATGACTCACCACCACAAACTCCTTCATGACTATGTTTGGCTACTTGGAGCTCCACCACGGATGGCTCACCTTATAAGCTCCTCCATGACTAAGTCAGACCACCATGAGCTCCTCTATGGCAATATCTTGCCACCATGAACTCCACCACTTAAGGTTCACCGCCTCAAGATCTTCCATGACCATGTCTAGCCAGTGTGAGCTCCACCACAAATACATCCAGCCACCATGAGTTCCCCCATGGCATGTTGCTTGTTCATTATAGAATGCTTAAACTTAAAAAAATTATATTTCAATGTGATTAAATAATCACATAATTAAATGTAAAATTATAACCCTAAAAATGAATAAGCATTACCACAAAGTTAAATCACATTCACATACATCCAAATGCATCCAAACGAATAAGAAAAATCTCAAAATAAATGGTCAATAGGTTTCGATTAATAGAGGTCAGAAAGTCTCTATTAATATTAAAGATGTTTATCTAAACCTATACATATTAAAACCCAATAGTTCCATCTGCAAAATGTCAAACTCTTTCTAATACGATTCGTTGGTGCTTTTAGATTCAGATGCATCACATATGAAAAGAATGATGCCCTTTTAAATTTATGTTCTTGTACAAAATGAGGAAAATTAGTTCCAAATATATATAAAAAGAGCGTATATCAATGGCATAGTCATCTTCTGTATTACCCTTCACCTGCTTCATGAGGAAGAAGATGATACTATAGTAAGTATCATTGTTCGTTCCATAATTATATAATTAAAATAAAAAATGACACAAATCACATCAGTTGTTAAAGATTATTAAAGAACATGGCATTTCTCTTTCTTTTAATTTTAAAATATGATATTAATGATTATACACACACACACACACATATATATAATCAAAATTAATCTAATATAAATCAATTAATTGGATTTAATAATAAAATCAAATGATTCGATTCTAATTAAATTAATTATTTCATTATATCTACATATATACTCAACAAATAAATAAAATATTTAAAATATTTTTTATGGTACTAGATAAGGCTATGGAAGGAATCTTGGCCTAAATAAAATTTTGAGCATCCATTATAAATATATAATAATTTATATTAATTAAATTTTAAGCACTATATAATTATAATTACACTAACTCATTTATTCAAAATAATTTGTCTTTTATTATTTAATACTTTTTAAATTTTCCATGTTAAGATTATAGATACCCATTAATTGAATTAAATTACTGACAATCTAATTTGATTAATATCTAATTTTTTCTTGAGGCTTTCCACTTAACTTAATTTAAATGTCAGTTCAAAATATACTGGTAGAGTTTAATAATATCAAAACTTATAAGTTTCCTCAAGAAGACATTATCAATCCTTCGAATAGGATATGGATTCCATAAGTAATCGATATTTATCATATACTTGATAAAGTTATTCAATTCATAGAATTCCTAAATCTATTTTTAGATCAATTTTTTTACGAACAAAAAAACTATTAAAAAGTACACATTAATATTAATTACTTTAAAAATAAGAGTAATAATATTTATAATAATAATGGTATATTTTATTTTATATGTTAGTAAAAAATAATCATACTATGGTGATCTTATTCAATATACACAAGTGTAATAGCTCTTGAAATTAGAACTTTACTATTCTTAATAGTCAATATAGACCTACTAAAATCTTGTGCTATAATCTTATCTATAGATTATCTAATTTTATCTAGATTATGAATAATAAACTCATATTTCACAAGATGTGATGATTTGATCTTCTATACATAAACTGAACTATGCATACCAAATCAACTATTATGTAGAATAAATGACCCATACATTTCCACAAATTCAGCTCATTGCAAATTTGTTCTTTAAAAAAAATAATACAAATCAATCAAAAGAAAAATAACCAAAATGGCTTTTAGTATAAAACAATTCCAACAGTCACAAGCTCAAAATGTTACTTTTCATAATGGAGAAATAAATATTTCAGATGAATTGATATCTTCCATCTTTAAAATAAATAAGAATATTACATCTTCCTTTCACTACTATTGTAGAATAATCTCCAAATGAGATATTTACATTTAATACTTCATCAAATTTAATGAATATGTCTTTCCTTCCATACATGTGATTGATTGTACCTTTGTTAGCTGAGTATTTTTTTTGATACCTTCAATTCCTTTTAGTGTAAGAAGATGTGCTTCGTTATCATCAAATTTTCTTTCTCCTCCATGTAGTTAGTATTATTTTTAATTCTACAATCAGGAGTTGTACATTCTGAAATAAAATGGCCAAACTTCCGATAATTTTAATATTGAATATGATTTGTATCATATTTTTAGCTCGAACTCCTTCTTCCATGATCAGGTATTGAATCTTCTCCTTCATAGTTAATATTGGAATTGTTATAATTCTAATCTCATCCATGAATATAACTTCTACTATGTCCATAACTTTTACCTTTTCCTTGACCATGTTAGTTTTTATTACCATGACTTTCATGCATATCTTTGAGTTATAGCTTGAAAAGTTGCTCAATTATCTCATTTCTTTTTATGCTCCCCCCATGTATGCATGTAGTTATCCTTAGTGTTTCTCAATCATAAATTTCTCTAAATATTTAGTCTCTTTGATTATTAGGACAATGTGCTTAGGTTTAGGATCCAATGAAGGAAATATCTTTTCAATTATTCTAACATCTTCAACATTTCACCATTTCTTTTCAATTGATTAGAAATGAGTAATCTCTTGATAAATAATTAAAATTATGCTACAAAACATTCATTTATAAGGGTTGAATTCACTTAAAATATATTTAAAGATAGACCCTCTTTACTTACTCATATCATTTAAAAGATATTTATAGCTTTTCCCATATTTATTTGGTAAAGTTCACATTTGAAATATTGTTAAAACCATCAACATTTAATACTTGATAGATGAAACACAAAGCATTCTTGTCTCACTTTCTCATTTCTCTCAAATTATCCATGAGTTGTGGTTAGTACTACTTCATTATCTGACTTGCTAAATCATTTTCTAGGATAATTTAAATATCATGCACTCTAAGGAAAATCTTCATGTTTATGCTCTAATTTTATAATTATTATTAACCATTGGGACTTGACATGATTGCATGTTATTCGACATATCACTCAATACATAAAGAATTTTCAAAATAGCTTGACACATATAAATTTAGAACACCAAAAAACTTTTGGAGAAACTATTAGTGCATTGGGATGTGTGAAAACATTGTAGGGAAAATTATGATGTCATTAGATTCCTCTCGTTGAGGCCTTCAATTTGATATATTATAAGATATACTTTCAATAAACCTTCCTCTAATACCAGTTTATTAGAAATAAAAAAAATACTTGAACAAAAAAAAACTTTTTTTAACTAAAATTAAAGATGATAAGATAACTTATATTTAGAAAGTTATTATTTTTTCTTTTATTAAAGATGATAATTAAAAATGATAATAAAACAAATAGGGGAGAAGCAAATTTATAGTAATCCATGATAAATCTCAACCACACAAATTACAACCATACCTATTACAGTCACACATCTAATATTAATATGAAAATTAACATAATAATTATAATGTCATTAATGGGCATTTAAGTAGGTAAGTGAATAATATAATATCATTATTGAACATTTAAGGAGATCTCTCCTTCATTATAATCCATTCCAATGCTAATTTCAATTTTATTTTGTATTTTATTTATTGTCTTGTTTATTTTATTTTTTAGAGTTGAATTTTCTATTTCAAATTATTACTATGGGTTACTCTTTTATAATAGCGATATTATAGGTGAGAGTTTGGATAGCATTTTTGTGATTAATACATGTGTAAGTAAGTTCTATTAAAAGAATAATAAGAGTCTCAAATTATGAGTTTTAAGAGTATTACACCCCCTCCACTTACATGGAAACTTTTTTAGTGTAGTAACATAAATAATTAGTACTTATCTCATGTATTATTCATTATAAAAGTGAAACAAAAGGCTACCAAATTTGTAATAAAGAAATTCAATGAGGGTAAATTTTATTTACAAAAAATGAAAATCAATGCAATTTTTAGAAAGGATACTTACTTAGATGTAATTGAAAAAAAAAAGCCTATAAAAACTATTGAAGATAAGTAGAATGAGATAGATAGAAATGTGATTGATGACCTACATTTGGAACTAGGTGATAGAGTACTATCTAGTGTGGTAGAAAAGTATATGATAAAGAAAATTTGGGATACTCTCACAATATTTTATGAGACAAAGTCACTTCATAACAATATCTCCTTAAAAAGAAGAATCTATACTCTTTAAATGATGAAATATACTATGAAAACTAATCCTATCAATATATTGAAAACTATATTTTCTCAACTTACTATATTTGGTGATAAAATAGAAGAAGTTGAACGAGCTGAAATTTTTTTAAAGTCTATCTAATTTATATGATCAACTCATCATCAATTTGATAAATGATATCTTTGTGGATTATCTAGTCTTCAATGATATTGTAGCTACTATCTCAAAAGAAGAAAGCAAATATAAAAATAATGAGGATATACATATAAGTAAACAACAATTACAAGTTTTTTTTTGGTAATATAAGGGATATCAAATGAGCATGTACCTAGTGGGAGTCAAAATTAAAAAGAAGGAAGAATATTATATGCTACAACTATGGTAAGAAATGATACTTCAAAAAAGATTATTGATATTAGACAAAAAGTGGGGTTGATGAGTCATCATATACTTAAAAGAATATAGCAAGTATCTATGATGATGGTAACATCCTATACAACAAGGAAACAAGGACAGTTAAAAGTAAAAAGTAGTTTAGTAATATTTAGTTACTAGACTAAGGAGCTTCATAGTGCATAACATCTTGAAGAGAATGGTTTTACAAGTATGAACCAATCTCAACAAATTTTGTACACATGGGTGATAATCATGGTTTGAAGATTATTAGTATTAGTTTTATCAAAATAAAAATGTTTGATAGTATGATTTGCACCATTAAAGAGGTATGAAATATGAAAGAGGTGAAAAAAATCCTATTATCTTTGAGATAAATAGAAAGTCTTTGATGCAATACTTATATTGAGAATAAGATGATAAAGATTGTGAGAGGCATCCGTGTGATGATGAATGGAGAGAAGATCATGATAAATCTATTAATGCTTAAGGGCAAAACAATACAAGAAGCTAATGTATATGTTACATCACCAACATCCTAGTTAACATGTTAGAATAAGGTTTAAATATTTACTCAAATAAAAAATTACTTCTTGAACTCAAATTGGTAGATCTACTTTTTTTTTAGTATTGTGTTGTAAGTAAGCAATATAAATTTAAATTTAGTAGATCAGTTACTAGGAGTAAGTGTATTCTTAACTTGATTTATTCTGATATATGAGAATTATTGAAAATGTTTCCAGGAGGAGAAAAGTACTTTGTATCTTTCATTGGTTATTACTCAAGGTGAGGTTAACTATATCCAATCATGAAGAAGTTGGATGCATTTGTAATTTTTAAAGACTTCAAAACATGGGTAGAACTTAAATCTTGAAAAATGATTTAGTGTTTGAGAATAGATAATGGAACATATCATGTAGTTGGTGAGTTTATTACTCTTGTATGAGGAAAGGTATCAAGTGATAGTTCTTAATCACATACACGTCAAAACAAAATGGAGTAGCCGAACAAATGAACAAAATTATTATGGAATGGATAACAGTGATGTTGAGGACTACAAGTCTACCCAACTATTTTTAGGTTGAAATTTCCAATACTGCATAGTATGTGATAAATAGGTCACCATCAACTACAATTGTTTAAAAGATGCCAATGAAAATATGGACTGGTAAGCCAGTATATTACTCAACTTTACACTTTTTCGAATATCCTTCTCATGTAATGTGTAACACCTAAGAAAGAATAAAGTTAGATTCAAAATCCAAAAAATATATATTTTAAAGGTATGTTAGAAGAGTAAATGGGCATATTTTTTATGATATTCCATTACCTACAAGGTAATAATTAGTAAAGATATAATCTTTGTAGAAAATCAACTACAAAGAATGGACGAAAATGATAACATATTGAAAGAAGTGTCGAAGACTACAACAATATACGTGAAAAATAATTTAATACAAGAAACTCTAGTATTTATCGTGAAAGTACTAGGACATGAGATACAAGGATGAGTTGAGTCTGAAGCTCCAAAAGTTAGTTGGCCAACTCATGATATAAGGCCGCTAGCTTGGCACTTGAAATTTTTAAGAAGAATAATATTGCATATTATCTTCTAACAAATGATGGAGAACCATTAATATTTTATAAAGCTACAACTAACTCAGATGTCTCTCTGTGGTTGATAGCAATGGAAGAAGGAACTGAAGCTTCATACAAAAATAAGACATAGAAGCTAGTGTCATTACCACGTAGAAGAAAAGCCATTAAAGATAAATGGGTCTACAAGATCAAGTAGGATAATAATGATCAAATAAAACTATATCATGCAATATTAGTGGTAAAGGGATATACTCAGATAGAAAGCATTGACCTTTAATGAAATTTTTTTAATGGTTTGTCATATAACAATCATAATATTAATGAATTTGTGTATTATATTTGATTTATATTTGGTGTAGTTGGATGCCAAAACTATTTTTATTCGTGGAGAACTCGAAGAAGAAATTTATATACTCCAGCTAAAAGATTTTGTTGAAATAGATAAAGAGAACTTGATTTGTAGGTTGAAAAAAACTCTATATGGTCTCAAACATGTGCCAAATTATTGGTATAAGGGCCCTGATTCCTTTATTTTAATTATTGGATATAATATACTTGGTTTAGACTATTTTACATACTACAAGAGGTTTGAGAAAAAAAAAAACTTCATCATTATATTGTTATACATGAATGACATGTTGGTAGCATGTCTCAACATGTATTAATTCTAACATAAATAAGATTTAATATCTATTGAATATTATTTGAATCTCTCAAAAAAAATAAGATTCAAATAAGTAAAGGCACAATTAGCTATGGAGTTTGATATGAGACTAACAAATAATATTCTAAAGATGTAGATTTATCGAGATAGAAACAACAGGAAGAGCTCTCTCAAAAAAATTATCATAACAAGTTCTTGCAATGCTTCAAATGCAAGGTAATAAGCCAAATTTCTACTTCATTTTTTAATAATTTCAAGTCATCCTCAAGTATGTGTCCTAGCACAATAGAAGAGAAAATGGAGATGTCTCAAGTACTATATGAATTAATTAGCAGTGAAAAGTTTACTATTCGCTATGATTTGTAGAAGACCAGACATTTCACAAAATAGTGGGAGTGTTTAGCGATTCATGGAAAATCCTTTGTAAAGAGCATTGGAGTACTATGAAGAAGATTCTTGGAGATATTAGAGGAACATCAAATACTACATTATGTTATAAAGGTTCATACCTTATTATTAGAGACTATGCTGATGCATGCTATACTGGTGATATTAATAATATCAAGTCTACCAAAAGCTATGTTATCACTCTTATAGGCTGAGTTGTAAGTCAGGTTTCAAAACAATTATCTATTATATCTATTTCTATAATAGATGCAAAGTATGTTGTAGCTACACAAGGTAGTAAAAAGGTTATTTGGTTATAAATGCTATCAAGAACTTGGACACAAACAAAATAAAATTACTTTATTTTATGATAGTTAGAGTGTTTAATATTTAGTAAGGAATCGAGTAAATCACTCGAAGACAACACTTATCATGGTACAATATTACTTTGTATTATAAAATTTTGAATATATATATATATATATATATGCAAAAGATTCACACTGATGAGCATATAACTAATGTTATGACCAAGCCAAACAATATTGATAAATGGTATATAATGTTATATGACTTAGGAAGAACATAATCAAGGATGAAGTTGGCAAGTAAGGAAGGTGAATTTTAAGTGGGATAATGCAATATCATTAATAAGCATTTAAGTGGGTATGTGAAACTTGTAATGTCATTAATGGCCATTTAAGTTGGTAAGTGAAACTTCACCTTGCCCATATTAGAAATTTAATTGAGATTTCTAATTTTTATTTTATAAAAATAGATTTCTACTTCATTGTAATCTATTCCAATCTAAATTCCCTTTTAGCTTGTATTTCATTTGTTCTCTTGTTTATTTTATTATTTTACAATTGAATTTAAATTATTATTGCATATTCTATTTTTGAACAACATATAAATATCTCTAACTATGTTATATATATATTCACTTAACATTCGATTTGTCGAATGTGATTAGATGATGGTGTGTTATTCCTCTTGGTCACCTTGACCAATCATAGATCAACCCGACTAACAGTCACTTTGAGCCATTATAGATCAGCTCGAAAGTATTCCCTTCTTTACTTTTTATTATGATAGGGGCAGATGGTAGGGATAGAATAGGCATAATCACTTGAATAGCTAAAAGTGGGCCAACTATCTTTTATAAATAACTATATATATATATATATATATATATATATGTTTATTTATTTATCTATTTTTTTTTTTAGGTGATGGATTGGTGAAACCATGAAATGTTAGCTAGCCACGGAACCCATCCACAACTTTGTGCCAGCTGGTGATGGATTTAGCAACTTTCACTTTCTAGTAAAGCAATTATCTATGTGAATCACCCATACCAATGGGGCTTCCAAAGAAAGAAAAAGGTATGTGCCACACTTTCAAGGGACACATAATACACATCATACAACATAAAAGGTTCTTTGATCACATAAGATATATCTGTATAATGTAATATCTCAAACTTTCTCTTAGGACTCATCTTGATTCTCCTTCCTGACGTGAAAGTTAATGAACTCATACCCTATTGTTTTCACGATATTCTATCATGTTAGTAGTATGTTTTAAGATACCTTACATGACGGAAATCTAATGAAGGCTTTCCTAGCCTTCTATCATCTGAGAGTGAAAGATTTTAGCAGTTAGAATTCTTTTCATATTCTTAAATTCCTCTCATCGAGGCTTTCAATTTGATATATTATAAGATATATTTCCAACTAACCTACCTCTAATACCATTTTCTAAGAATTAAAAAAAAATCTCAAGCAAAAAAATACTTTTCTTTTAGGCTAAAAATAAATATTATAATATAACTTATATTTAGAAATTTATTATTCTTTCTTTTATTTTTGATAATAAAAGAAATAGGGAAGAAGAAAATTTATACTAATCCCTGATAAATTTCAACCACACAAATTACAACCATACATATTACAATCACACACCTAATATTAATATGAAAATTAACATGATAATTATAATATCATTAATGGGCATTTATGTGGGTAAGTGAATAATGTAATATCATTATTGAGCATTTAAGTAGGTATGTGAAATTTTACCTAAGCATGGCAACGGAGTCAAGCAGAGCCGAGGTGACCCTTCTTGTGCCCCACTACATTGAGGATTCTCCAATCCATGCCTCGCCCATTGCCTCATTTTTGGTGGGGCAGGGTGAAAAATGGATTTAATGTCTTAGTGTGAGGTGGTTTATTCCCCACCCCATTGCCCTATCGATATGGTTCCATGGCTACAGGAGCCAGATATGGGACGAGGATCAGGGATTGTATTCCCCAAGCCCACCACGACCTTATGACTAGATCATAAATAAGGTGAGGACGAGGCAGATATTGTAATCCATATCCTCGCTCTGACCCCACCACTAAGAAAAATTTTTTGCCCCATTCTTGCCAACCCAATTTTTGG